>CM060684.1:151085379-152465379 GCA_030686995.1 Artemisia argyi
AAAAGATTTTTCCAGGAGCCTTACTCGACTTGTACTAGAGGTATCGAAGTGTTGCTAGACGCTAACCGATGTGATTACACTATTAAAATATGTCCAAGTGGGAGCTGTTAGTTTATGGACATTGTTTTAGTAGTCGTATGTTAGGATCGAACTCGAGATCACGGGATTGCACACTTTACGTATGAGACTTGATGTTTAAATAATTAATATAAAATGTTATATTTAATTATTTAATTCAGAATAAACGACTAAAGAACATTAGGTAATTAATGGAATTGACTAACGGTCGGTAAATGTCAACGGGATGCGAAGAAAATAAAACAAGACAAGAGAAGGTTCTAGAAATCCTCTCTTGGGCTTGTTTATGGCCAAACAATGGAATCCTACATCGGAAACCATTGTAAACTTGATCTCAACCATAAGGGTATAAATACATCCCTATGTATTCATCCCTTGGTACACTTGATTTCAATAGAAGGCCAAACTTCTTTTTCTCTCTTGTTCATAGATCAACGAGTGAAGCCCCAAGAAAAAGGATTTGCGAGTAACCTAGAACATTACAAAGTGTTTGGTAAATTTATTGTGATCAAGAACTAGCATTCACATCGAATCGCTAATAGTACGTGTGTACAAGAACGTGAATCATACACACTATTGTTTGATTCTTGGATTGAATTACAAAAAGGTAATGAGTAATTCCAATAATCCACATAAACCCTAATTAGGGTTCTTGATTTGAAGAATTGCATAACCTGATTCTTGTTCGGGCTAGAATCAAAAGGTACGTTTACTATTTATTGTTTGGTTAATTAATTATACATTATATGATCTTGTTATAACGCTTTCGTACGTACTTGCTTTGATGCTTTATGTGTTAATATTTAATGATTGTCATGTTATATAATTCCAGCAATACATGCCCTAAACCAAATATCCCAAACACATATCGATATATATATGTCAAATCATAATTTATCCAAGGAGCTGCAGACTCCAATGTACCAAAAGTGAGAGGGGTGTAAGGTACACACAAACCAATCACTACAAAACGAAACAAAGTACCTAAGATACATCCATACGCTCCCTACAAAACAAAATACATATGCCAGTACTAGACTGATCATACATATACATAATGCCCAAGTGATCACATATCATACATAACAAAAGGGAACGCCGTGGACTACTCACAGCACCACAGATAGTGTCATGCCATTGGGGCCATCAATAACATGGTCATGGTACCTCCAAGACTGGTTAATAGCTCGGGCAAAAAAACAAAAAAAAACATATTCATAGCATAATGAATCATCATATCATATCCAAACATAGCATATCAAAATGAACTGAGCCATACCATAGCAAACGGACAGCAACGGATATGATAATAAATGTCATAACAAAACAAATAGCAAATCAAATATCATAATGAATGGAATCATATCAAAGGATCATATCAAAGGAATCATAGCAAAGGACCATATCAAATGAAATCAAAATCAGAGTCAATGATCATAATGATAGTCATGAGAGAAACACCCTTACTGAGAAATGGTAGAATATATGTACCTCAAAAGAAAATGCAAAACAACCAGAAAACACAAGAGACAGGAGCTACTCCTTCTTCAGCAAATCTACATGAATTAATGATCGTCTTATCATTTAAGTCCATATTACAAATTATTACTAATTCCATACCTATTGTTGTTCAGATTGACATATTAGGGTTTTCCTGCTATTTATAGCAACCTTCCATATTTAGTAGCTTTTGATATATAGTAACTTAGGGTTAGATTCATAATTAATCAAACTTAAGGTTTATAGGTACTTCCAAGTCATACATCACTTAATTAGGATATATTATTGAATCTGGATCACATCCTTATGATTTTTCATGCCTGTCAATAAGTTCCAAAAATTCAGAAATAATTATATGTGATTCCCAAATTAGTTTAGTATCTTCATAAATTTTTATAGGTTTTATTACCAAGTATTAATACTGTTTCAAAAATCATCTTTCCAAACCTACCCAGAAAGTTAACTGCACAAACATACAGAAAGTTTGCCTTTAATTTTCCCATTTAAACACTTCAGAAAAATCCATAAAAATTCTATAAGTCACAAATAACATAAAATTCACCCCTTTAAAAGGAGAGCTCTCAAATCCTTGTGGTTTGAAAACTAAAAATCAAAAACATCATCTGATTTTCAGACTCAGATTCACAGGTTTGACAACTTATGTTCCAAAAATCAAAAAGCTTACTTACCGACCTATAATTGCTATGAATCTTACATTTCCATAAAGTAGACAAATAGTACTTATGATTAGACTCAAAAATCACTAAAACATACGTTGGAATCTTTAGTTTGGACATTCATCAATCTAACCCAAATTCTGCACAGATTTCACGAGACACAAAAAGGACTAATTCTGCACAGATTTCACGAGACACAAAAAGGACTAATGAGACCGAAAGAACACCAAAGCGACCATACGTTTAACCAAACCCCCAAACCATTATTCTTAACCATTTAGCTCAGTTCATAACATGTTTATAACACCTTTTGATCACCCAATAATCTCACACACAACCCACAAATTTGACAGCAAAACTAACGACACCAACACATGAAATAATGAGACCAAAACAACCCCTAATGTTCTACTCTTTTTGATCCAATTTATACATCCATCTATACAGGTTTTATTCACATAAAATACATAGGTTTCCAGCCCTTGAAGACTATACACATGACACATACACCACATAGAATTTAACGAGCACAACATCATATGAAATAGCACCTAAACGAGCCCTAATGCACTCTAATAAATGCGTACGCCCTTCATTAATTATTTGGTTTGTTTTACAGATTTTAGGTCAATTTTTAAAGAGCTTATTAAGGTCCAAATGACCAGGTCTAAAGCGTATAACAACTGATTCGAAATAGCCCCAAAATAGAAACAAAGATCGACACATATAGGTTTTAGTACCATGATTTTATGTGACGTTATCATGTGGTAAACATATTCAGGTTTTAACGTGGCCAACAATTGATACAAAGGCATGATTATATGTGTTAGTGCAAATATTACGATATTTAAACTAAACGGTTTCTTCGGTTTTAATAATGACAAACATGTAACTTGTAATGCATAACGTAAAATGCGCAAGTTACTTGTAAACACAAATCATCAACGCATACTTACATCAACATCTCTCGACATTTCAAGTATGCTTCAACAGAGTCGTAGATTTCTATCCCGACGTAAATCACTCAAGGTATGAACAAACAAATTTAATGCTTGATGGATTATCAAAGAAATAAACTTTTTTGTTCTAAACTTCACATTTTTATAAATGTGACAAAATATATCGCCAAAAATATATTTTACAAATTGTTTTTGAATTATAAAGAAATGTTTTATTTGGGAAAATCATTTCAAAAATCCCAACAGCTATTTTCCCCCCCAAATCAGCTCCAAACTTCCCCAAATAAACTTTCACCACTAAAAACAAAAATAGGAGCATTTTTTTCTGGCACGGTACAACTAACTTTAGTGGTACTGTGTGACAATTAGTGGTGCCGTTCCCCTGTAACGGTCATTTTTCTCTTTGCCTATGGACCATTTTACACTTTCAAGCTCATTTTTCCAGTAATCGCTATACATGAGCTAGTCAAATATCTTGACAACAATTCATCTCAACCTCAAATCACTATACAGCTAATCAAATATCTTGACAATAATTCAGTCAGATATTGGCTTTCTTTTTCAGCGTCACAAACGATAGCTCAATAAAGGGAAAGTGGTAATTGGGTCACCATGAATTCCATCCCAAAATTCATTCCATCCACTCACCTCTTATCTTTCTTTTGGAGGCTAAGCGTATTGGTTCATAAAGAGAATATTGGCATAATAAACAGCTCACATCAAAGAATTAGTTAACCAGAAGAAGAAAAAGATGATGAATACCGTTGCGAAGCTGGTATTCATCCCTGCCCCAGGGATTGGTCATATCATTTCAGCCATTGAGATGGCAAAATTGCTTGTAAATCGAGATCAACGCCTTTCCATTACCGTCCTTATTATTAAGCCTCCTAACATGAGTTCTGTCTCGGCTATGACAAGCTACATTGAATCAGTAGCTGAAAAAAGTATTGGTCCCATATCCTTCATTGAAGTCCCTCAAGACATAACACCCCCACCATTGAGCCACTCGAAGTCCCCCGTGACTTTCTTTTTTGAGTTTATCAGCAATCACTGCAATAATGTTAAAAATGTTGTGGCTGACATGATAAGTCAACCAGATTTTGGTTTGTTCGCGGGGTTTGTCATTGATACGGTTTGCATTAGCATGATCGATGTGGCAAACGAGTTTAACATTCCAACCTATGTGTTTTTCCCTTCTAATGCCGCTTTTCTTGGATTTCTTATGTATCTCCAGACACTTTGTGATGCTCATGACCAAGATGTCATTGAGTTGAGCAACTCAGATACGGAGATACCCATTTCGAGTTTTGTCAAACCAGTACCCACAAAGGTGTTTCCGCACATGTTCCTGACAAGAGAAGATGTTGACCTTTTATTGTGGTCTATGCAGAAACATAGAGAGGTTAAAGCAATCGTGGTTAATACTTTCTTTGAATTGGAAACACACGCTATAGAGTCGTTGTCTACTAACATCAGTATCCCACCAGTGTATCCAGTTGGGCCCATACTTAACCTAGAAGATGGTGGTGGTGCTGCTGGAAAATCCTCTGACAATGATGTCATAGGGTGGTTGGACAAACAACCACCTTCCTCGGTTGTGTTTCTATGTTTCGGGAGTATGGGATTTTTTGATGAGCCACAAGTGAAGGAGATAGCAAATGCTTTAGAGCAGAGTGGACATCATTTTCTGTGGTCATTGCGTCAACCTCCATCAGACCAAACTTCAAAAGTCCCTACTGATTACGAGGATCCACAAATGATATTGCCGGAAGGATTTTTGGAAAGGACCGGTGGAATAGGGAGAATCATTGGGTGGGCCCCACAAGTGATGATATTGGCTCACCATGCGATTGGAGGATTTGTGTCCCATTGTGGGTGGAACTCGATTTTAGAGAGTTTGTGGTTTGGTGTACCATTAGCAACTTGGCCGATTTATGCTGAGCAACAGTTAAATGCATTTGAAATGGTGACGGAGTTGGGATTGGCTGTGGAAATTAAGTTAGATTATAAGAAGGATATGTTTAGTCTTAAGGCTGATTCGGTCATCGTATCCGCAGAAGAGATAGAAAGTGGGATAAGGCGATTGATGGAAGATCACGAATTGAGAACTAAAGTGAAAGAGATGAGCAAGAAGAGTAGAACAACAGTGGCAGAAGGTGGTTCATCTTATGCATCTGTTGGCTGCCTTATTCAGGATTTTATAAGAAATATGACATGATTTCAACTTTTGTTTATCGTGTTCTTGTAAAACAATATTGCGTTGAATAATTGGCTTGCTGATGTTTGGTCTATTTACTTTGTACTGTTAAACAAATATGACATTGCCTAACGGTCATTTATCTCAAATTAATCAAAAACAGATTCGTTAGTTGTTCTTGATCAACTTGTATTGATTCACAATGTCTAATACATCCCACAATTTTATATCGATTAACAGTCGATGAGCTCACATCATAGAAACATATGTGCTGTTCTGTTTTTGCTCCAACTCTCGAACAAACAAAGTGTTCTAAAAACCTGTCTTAAAGAAACTGAAGAAAAAATTGTGGTGGTATCTCAGATGTCCTCTCGACTCTCGCTTACTGTGAAACAGATCATTTTATGTAGTTCCTTAACGTCTCTTTCTAGACATGAGTTCTAAAGCAAGAGCATACAAACTTTTTATTCGTCTACTATTACCATCATCTTCAACTTCTTTTGATATGCAACTTCATCTTGAATACATTTTACATATGATCTGTTGCACCATTCTCAGCAATCCATTCCTTTGACATTACAGCGAGTACCAATAAAGGATAACGCCACATAATTATCTTTACTTTATGACATGTTTTAAACAGTCTATATGTTTAAAGTCGAAGCGAAAACACAACAAAAATGGAGAACACCCAAGTTCCACATGACGACATGACCAAAATGTAGACACTTCATAAATGTCATCATAACCACTTGAACACGCATGCATACCAAAATGCCATTCAAACAGTGCTTGTTTTTGTATTGATGATGGACTGATGGTTACTGTAAGTAATTCCACATACTCAATCAAGTCAGAGTTGACTTTTTACGAGTCAACAGCTAAATTGAAGAAAGTACTTTTAATGATTAAAAATTTTCAGTATTAATTGAAATTGGCTGAATTATGGAAATGTGGCATAGAACTTTATGTCCGAACTAGCTAGCCCACCAGCTGTTCGATAAAATGCAAGACCAACAACTTATAGAAGAACAATTATAGAAGTGTGGAATGCAAACTTCGTTTTGTTCAAGTTTAAAAAACACAATAAGCAAAACTCGAACTTATAATGAAAACCGCACGCCTTCTACAAACAATTTCTTATAGCTGTGGATGACATGGATACATCAATGAATGACAATGATGATCATAATCAGTCTACTTCTTCAGGCATGACAGAATCATTAGATGGATCGTTGATGAACGGTACAGTTACTGCAAAAGCAACATATATATAAAGAAGGTACAGTTGGGTTTAAATTTGAGTGGATGGTTTCAGCTTTATGATTTATGAAGAAGTTGCTAAAAGGTTCAAGATACAAACAGAGACGTTTCAGCTTAAGTATAAGGATCATGATGAAGAATAATGGGTGTTGCTGGTATGGGAATCCGATAAGAACGAGTGTTTAGAAATCCAAGTGGGATATTGTTTAGATAATTTAGACGTGTTATTCATTTTTAATAGTAATGCACAGATTATTATACAGACTAATGTATTGATTCGATGTTTGATTTCTGATCATATATCAAAGCATGAAAGTTAGAGAAAAAGAAGACAGACACCAACCTCAAAGAATCAAGATGGTATCTTCCGATGTTGAAAAAACTTAAGAAAAAATTATAGAAAAAAACTAAGAGCTGTATTCTTTGTTTTATTTATTTATTTATTTTTAACGGAACTACTTTATATACAAAAAGGTCATATTAGTCAAAAGGAATTGCTAGCAAAATGAGTAGTTGAAGAACAAAAATCGTTCCTATCAGTAAAATCTGTAGTAGTACTAGTTCCAAAACTCAGTCCCAAACACCTCCTCAAGATCGTAATGATACGGGTTGAGTATCATCAACTCCAATCAAACCCAGTTTCAACAAACATCTTTAAACCCTTTTTCATTCTAACAATAATATCAAATCAAGACACACATACACACACAAATTATAACATGTGGGTTAAGAAAACCATTGAGAACAAGAAGACATATCAGTGATGGGGTTTTATCAACACAAGCAATTCCGTCCCTTAAATTAGCTTCTAAAAAGAATCCATCAAAACTTGATCAAATATTCAATTCAAAAGTTAATTGATTTTTAGAAAGATGATTTATTGGCTGGGTTACAGAGGCAACAACACTTGGATCTTGCTCTTATGGTATGACACTTTTACTATCAATAAAAGTTTGTTACCTTAACTCTTTATATATAGGTAAGTCCAACCTGTTGTCCCAATTTTGAGTCTAAATCAAGTTGCAAAGTTTACTGAAT
This sequence comes from Artemisia argyi, assembly GCA_030686995.1. Lineage (NCBI taxonomy): Eukaryota > Viridiplantae > Streptophyta > Magnoliopsida > Asterales > Asteraceae > Artemisia > Artemisia argyi. The sequence continues at coordinate 151,093,092 of CM060684.1, forward strand.
AATTATATTTCGTCTAACCAAATAACTGTTACATGTTCGAGTATTTATAAGGTTCTAAACGAACCGACATGTCCCTTCGGTTTATACCCAACCGAAATAACTAACATAACTAACTTAACCGCTTGGCGGTTATTAACTAACTAATGTACATATTTAGTCCTTTGTCTTTTGTTATTTACATAGAAGCAATATCGAGATTATAGTTCACATTCTCCTCCTTAATCTTGATCGTTGCTTCGTCCTAAGTCTTGAACTCCCAGCATTTGTCGCATAGTCACAAACTTTAGTCTTGGTAAAGCTTTTGTTAGTATATATGCTCTTTGTAATTCTCCATTGACGTGTTCCACATTGATGTGTCCATTCTCTACACATTCATGAATGCAATGATAGTGAATGTCGATGTGCTTGCTTCTTCCATGAAAATCTAGTTCCTGACGAGTGCTATCACTGAAATGTTATCAACCTTTAGCGTTATTCTTTTCTCTTCCCAACCCGTTAATTCACTAAGTAGCCGTTTTAACCATAGGGCTTGACATGCTACTCCAGTAGCTGCCATGAATTCTGATTCACATGATGAGAGCGCTACTGTTGGTTGCTTCTGAGTACACCAGGTAATAGGTGATTCTCCAAAGTAAAATACTATTCCAGTAGTTCCTTTTCCTTGATCGGTATTGATTCCATAACTACTGTCGCTGTAACCTGTAGTCTTGTAGCCGCCTTCTTTCTTGTATATTATGCCATGCTCCTTTGTTCCTTTGATGTATCGGATTACTTGCTTTATTGCCTTCAGGTGATGATCCTTTGAGTCTTGCATGAATCTGTTGAGTAGTCCGACTGAGTAACTAAGATCTGGTCTTGCACGTAGTAAGTACCTGAGACTTCCAATTAAGCTTCTATAATAAGTTGCGTCAACTGAGTTTCCATCTTCCGCCTTGACCAACTTAGTACCGGGATCCATTGGTATCTTCGTGTCATTACTTCCTGTCATACTTGTTTCTCTCAAGATCTTGTTAATGTCCTGTCTGCTTGATTGTAATCTCTCCTCCTGTTTGAGTAACTTCTATCCCAAGGTAATAAGCTAACAATCCTAAGTTGCTCATGTCAAATTTATCTTTCATCTGGGATTTAAATAATTCTATTTCCTTCCTTGGAATGCCCGTGAATATCAAATCATCTACGTAGACTCCAACTATTAGTGTAGAAGTCTTGCTTCTCTTCGTGTAAACTGCTTGTTCGAGATTACATTTCTTAAAGTCTAGTGACTTTAAGGTTTGATCAAGTTTCACATTCCAAGCTCGTGGTGCTTGTCTTAAGCCATACAAAGCTTTAGTGAGCTTGTATACTTTCCGTGAATTTCCTTGTTGAATAAATCCTTCAAGTTGTTTAACGTAGACTTCTTCCTTCAAATCTCCATGTAAAAATGATGATTTTACATCTAAGTGATATACTTGCCATCCATGATATGTTGCTAGTGCTAATATCAAACGAACTGTCTCTATCCGTGCAACTGGTGCAAATGCTTCATCGAAGTCTATTCCTTGTTCTTGTACATATTCTTTTGCTACTAAACGTGCCTTGTATTTGATGATCTTTCCTTTTGCATCCCTCTTGTTCTTAAAAACCCATTTGAGTCCTATTGCCTTCTGATTTGTAGGCAATGTAGTAAGAGTCCATGTGTTATTCTTGTTGATTGAATCCAATTCAATCTCCATGGCCTCAATCCATTTCTTTTCTGTTGATGCCTCCTTGTAGTTACGGGGTTCTTCTTCCGTAAATAGTAAACTTTCAGTTTCTAATTCACGTGCATCCTTGTAGATTTCCGTTATCTCTTTGAAACCTCTTACTGGTTTATCATCAAATCTATGTTCTGAGCTTCCTAATGAGCTTATAGTAGCTTCTTCTGAGTGTGGGTTGTAAGTGTATGTTGGTGGGGTGATTGGTGAGTCAGGATCAGTAATCGGTTTCCTGATATGTGTTACCATTGTTTTCTGAGTTGACTTTTGTAGGGTTTTCATTGTCAACTCCCTATACCACAAAACTAGTCCAAAATGTGTCTTGTGTACTTGTTTCCTCTACATTATTATCCCAATCCCACGGTTTTGTTTCCATAAACTTTACATCCCTGCTATCATGTTTCATTTTTCCTTTTGGATCATATAACCTACATGCTTTTGATCCTTCCTCTACTCCTAAGTAAATCATTGGTATGCTTCTGTCATCCAGCTTCTTCAAGTGAGGTATTGTTGTCTTGGCATAAGTTGTGCATCCGAATATCTTTAGGTTTTCCAAATTCGTTTTCTATTGTAAAGTGCCTCATATGGAGTTTTATCTACCAGGGCTCTTGTAGGTACCATGTTTAGTATGTAAATGGCATGTCTAACTGCTTCCGCCCAAAAAGTTAAAGGTAATTTCATCGATTTCATCATACTCCTCGTAGTTGATAACACTGTTCTATTTCTTCTCTCCACTACTCCATTTTGTTGTGGTGAGTAAGGTGCTGTCAACTGTCATGCTATTCCATTTTCCTTACAGTACTTGGTGGATTCATTAGATGTAAATTCACCTCCTCTATCTGTTCTTAGCATCCTTAATTTCATTCTCATCTCCATTTCAATATGTTGTCTAAATTCTTTGAAAGTGTTAAATGCTTGATCTTTCGATGTCAGAAAGTAGGCCCACACGAAACGTGTACCACTGGTACAAAAAGTTGTATTGGTCACGCTAGAAATGTGTGACGATATGCATATAGTCACACACGTTTTTTTCGTTGTGTGTCACCAAAGGTCCCGCCACCGTAGGTAGCACATGGTCACATTGTTGAGTGCGTAGCCTTTTTCATCGAAAAAGAGTGACCAAAACCCCGAATATGTGTGACAAATTAGGCACAAGTTTTGTTGCATTAGTCAGTATGAGTGACCGTAAACACTTTATAGTCACACGAATGTTTTTTGAGAGTAACTATTATTCGTCCTTTGGCCACATAAATATATAATATATGTGACATTTGAGATGATTTATTCAAGTAAATGTGTATTATGTGTGACTATTTCCCATCCTGTTGCCACATGAATATATAATAAATGTGACGTTTGTGATGATTTAGTCACACAACAGGTATTGTTTTTTTTGAGTTAGTCACATACAATTAAAAAAAAAAAAAAAAAAAAAAAAAAAAAAAAAAAAAAGTGGCCAAAAGTGTGAATAAGTGTGACCATATGCTGTTTAAAGTCAAGAAATGTGTATTTTGTGTGACTAGTGTTCATCCAATGGCCACTTGAATTTTATGTTTGTGTGGCCTTTTGTAAAACTTAGTCACACAAAACATCTTTGTTTTGGGTATTTAGTCACATACAATTAAGCATCAAGTGGCCAAAAATGTTAATAAGTGTGACCATATGTTGTTTAAAGTGAAGAAATGTATATTTTTTGTGACTATTGATCATCCAATGGCCACATTAATTTTATGTTTGTGTGGCCTTTTGTAATATTTAGTCACACAAAGCATATTTGTTTTGGGTATTTAGTCACATACAATTAAGCATCAAGTGGCCAAAAGTGTTAATAAGTGTGACCATATGCTGTTTAAAATGAAGAAATGTGTATTTTGTGTGACTATTGATCATCCAATGGCCACATGAATTTTATGTTTGTGTGGCCTTTTGTAATATTTAGTCACACAACGAATTAAGCAAACCGTGACCAAAAGTGTTAATAAGTGTGACTATATGCATCTTTTAGTCACATTTAAAAGATCAATATATATATATATATATATATATATATATATATATATATATATATATATATATATATATATATATATATATATATATATATATATATATATATATATATATATATCAAAACAATTCAAATATATATCAAACAAATTCAAATACAATAAAATTGAAATGTATATAACTGAACCAAATAAAAAATTGGACATCCTTTTATACACCAAGGAGTCCTAGTCGGCTTACAATAGTTTCCTAAGTATATATAATCTTTTCCATAAGCAACTAGCAACTTCGAGCGGTCTTAATCTCTGAGTAGTACCAACTTTCACTAGCAGTAGTAACTTTTGTACTAGCAGTAGTAAATACTTGGCACATTTTCTTTGAAGTTCATGAGTTACACTAAATCCATCTAAGCAATATTAACACAAACATGATCAGCAGTAATTCAAACAACATCATGAAGACTTTTAATCCAAAACAATGAACATAATAATAAAATTTGCAGTTAAACTTACAAGTTTTTCTCCCATTGATCTAATCTCATCATCTGGATATAAAAGCCTTGAAAATGTAGGCTGCTGCATATCAACACATCAGGATGAGAGCAGAACTAGAACATGTCAAAGCTCATAACATAACAGAACTAGATGAGCCACTGGTTCAACTATCTGCACAAACATGATAGGAGAGTTACTACTAGTACCACGTTAGTACTGCTGAAGCAGAGTTACTACTGCTAGTATATATATAAAACAGAATGTATATAAATGAAGCAAATATACAATTGTATTTCAAATTGAATAAAACTCGAATGTATATAAATGCAGCAAATATATACACAATTGTAATATCGTATATAATCAAATTCTCAACTATCATAAGTTAAAACCTGTTGACTCTTCGCCGCCTTAGCTTGCTTTTGCAAGGTTTCACTAGAGATCAAATATTTTCGCTTCGTTGGTACTAATTTTAGTCCAGTATTTTGTTCACTAATATTTGGTATCGTAGTTGGTGGTGTAACCTGTAGAACCGGTTAGTCGTGGCTTAAGCGTTTTCGTTTGTCCGATAGTTTTAACAGGTTCCTGTATGTATATATAAAACACGGTACATTAGTCATGTATGTAAAACTAAAAAAAATCAAAGGTGGATGTTTTATTACATACCACTGTTTCCATTACTGGTACGTTTTCCAAAGTTTCAATGGCCATTGGAGTCGTCACCTGCAATATAAATTTAGAAATACACTGGTGTTAGCATTAGAAAATGAAATTGTTAACAACATAAAAAATGGCTTACATCTGAGTCTAATGGCAGTTTCTTTCTGCAAAAAAATATGGGAAATGTAAGAAACCAAGGCACTAATAATGCTGCATAATATAAGATCTGCCAACCATGAAACAGTAAAAATATACATGGGTTGGCTTTGGTGACTGAGATGGAGCATACCCAAGCCTCAATTTAATTCCAGTCCCTCGAAAATGAAGGGTGCCAGAAAATCCAGATGAGGGAATTTTTAGCCAGGCATCCCATGTATCATCCTCATCCGTGAAAATAGCATGTAGCCCCTGCAAGAAACAAGTAACGTGATTAATGCTAACATAAAAGACGACAAAATTAGATGTCCTAAATATAAGTTTAGCATCAAAAACAAACATACGGGTTTCATATCAACTCGGGCAACAAATAATATACAATTGGTTGAAATGTTCTGCAGTGCCAAACCTGGAATGAATAAATGTCAAACACAATACCAAGAAACCAAATCACTCTCATTTGGTACAAATGAAACAGTTTCACAAAAAGCAACCATATTTGAGTTAATTTCCTATATAACAGATGTTATGTTAATCTTTTGATAGATAACTTACGCAACTACGATAAGAAAAGTCCAACTGTTCTGCAACATCCTCCCGAAGTGGAAACCAAGTAAGACTCCCTTTACGAGCAAAACAGTGGCCTCTTAGAACACGTCGATTGTCTCCATTCCAATAAACAGGAAAACTATGTTGTCTTAATAAGTCTACCTGCAACGATTATCATCACACGAATTTATAATCGAAAACATGTTTTAGGCTAGTTTTAATCCACGAAAATCAATATAAATCATTTTATGTTCGATTACACATTCAAGAAAATATAAATTAAATATGTGTTTGAGCATACCCTTGAACAGAGTAGGATAGGTGAGATGAGGGTGATGGTGGCTTGACTGTGATGGTGGTGGATGTGGTGTTTATCTCAAACCAAACAACCGAAGCAAACAAACTAACCCATTGCCTCTCTTGTCTTGATGACGGTGATGGCGTGGATGAGCGATGGTTGGTGGAAAAATGGCGAGATACGGCTGTGAAGTGTGGCGATGGTGTCTGAGTCGGTTCTAGAGAGAAGGAGAAGAGATGAATAATAGAGAGAAGATATATCTGACTAGTGTTAATTAGTGTTTTGATTTTGGGTGAAAAAGGGGCGGGATCTTGGGCCAGAGATTGAAATTTTGGAGGAAAAAGGGGCGGGATCTTGAGCCACATATTGAAATTTTGGGGAAAAAGGTGAGCTCCAAATGTTTAATGAGTTGAGCTCAACCTTATGTAAGTTGGATTCGAGTTATTGTTGAGTTCTCGAGCTTGTAAGTGATATAAAATATGTTTTATTTTTTATTTTTTTATTTATTATTATTTTTTTAATATGTAAGTGTACTAAGTGTAAATAGTTATTTATGAATGCATCAAGCTTTTCGAGATGAAGTCGAACCGAATTCAATTCTTAGGTTATATTTCAATTTTAATTTTTGTAAGAAAACACATCTTTACAAATAAATCGAGCTTTTCGAGTCAAGCTCTAGCCGAGTTCAAACTTTCTCGATCCCGGATAACATGATCGAGAGGGTGATGGTGGCTTGCTTCTTAGTGTCTGTGACAAACGGTATACGCCTACCAAGCCGGTGCAACCCATGCATGACCAGTGATAATGACCAATTCACATAGGTCATGGGTCATGTGCATTAGGTTATCACTGGTCACATTCATTAATATGGGTATTTGACATCATATGGGTCATATGCATTGGGTTATAGTTGCTTAGAGTGTCATGTTACGACACATCCATGACTGTTGACAATTGGTAATTAACATGGGTAATGGGTCACGTGCATTGGATTGTAGTGGCTTATAGTACGTGTCATGTTATCGACCATTACATTTCTAGTGATCGACAATGGGTAATTAACATGGGTAATGGGTCATGTGCATTGGGTTATAGTGGCTTATAGTGTCATGTTATCGACCAATACATTACTGGTGATCGACAATGGGTAATTAACATGGGTCATGGGTCATGTGCATTGGATTGTAGTCGCTTATAGTGTAATGGAAATCATGCATGACAGGTGATAATGGCTAATTCACATGGGCGACTTTTTTAATACAAAATACACTAAAGGGTGCGCTTGGTTCAAATTTGGAAAAGGGAAAGGAAAAGTGTAAGATAATGGTCGGGAAAGGGAAAGGGAAAGGTAAAGAAAATCAATCCCCCCAATATATTGGGTAATGATCCATTCCCAACAATTGGGTAATGGGTCATTGCATTATGCTTTACCAAGCATTTTTTTTCATTACCTTTCCTATTCTTCAATTCACCCCCTATAACCCCCTACCAAGCATTAGGGGTGTTCAAAAAACCCGACAAACCGACAAACCGCTCAATCCGTGGTTAACCGAACGAACCGTATGTAATATAAATAAATTACCCGCCCCGCGATGGATAGTTAAAATCTTCCAACTAACCGAACCGAACCGCCTCGTGAACACCCCTACCAAGCATGCCCTAAAATACAAATGTAGCTTTAATACTTATTAGTTTTAAAACTTTTACTACTTTTTAATTTTTGTTTTTATACTTTTAATACTTTTAATAATTTTTAAACTTATAATATATAAAAGTGTATCAAACACACTTCACTTTTAAACTTATAATATATACAAAGAGTATCAAACACACTTCACTTTTAAACTTATAATAAACAGTATACAAAGCTTATCAAATACGCTTCACACACTTCCACATAATCCTCTCTTTCTCTCTCACAGTTATAAAACTCACTCGGTTACAATTGACCAAGTAAACGGATCTAGGGTTTTGATCCTTTATTCTTAGTTTTGTCTTACATTTGTTAGAGACTTGTTACTTTATGTATTAGATTTATGTTGTGTTGTTTTTGCGAATAATTAGAGCAAAAGAGATATTAAAGTGTGTTTGGATTAGCTTATTTTGTGTGGTTATCGGCTTATTGAGTTTTGGGAAAGTTAATAAGCTCACTGTTTGTTGGCTTATTAGCTTATCCACTTAAAATAACATAGGCTTATTGGCATCCCCAAATCTCAAAAAGCTAATAAGATCATAAATTAATATAATCCAAATAACCCCAAATCTCAAAAAGCTGAATAAACATGTTGTTGTTGCTCAATTTTCTCATTAATTGTTACAATATTTTGATTGTTGTGTTCATTAAGAAGAACTTGGGATATATTTTGTATTTTGTTAATCAAAAGTTTCTGCTGCTAAGAAAACATTACTACAGCTGGGTTTGTACTGCTAGATATGAGAGTGCAGGGGTGGATTGGTAACATTTACACTTAAGGGTTTAAATCCCCAATCAAATCGATAACTTTTACAATAAAGTTTTAAATGATTGTTACAAACATTTAAAACTACAATTTGTATTAAAACAATCCTATCTAAATTCATTTTTCAGCTAACTTAATCTATTTAGGTAATGATTAACATAATTAAAGTAGATTACAACAACTTCATTTATGTTACAAGGATAATTGTGTACATGGTTAATGGTCAAAGTTCAAATTTTAACCTTCCAAATTCCACAATTAATTTCTGTCGAATTACTTGGCCTATAAAACTTGTACCTTTTTACTGCATTTCATCATTCTCAAACCATTTCTTATTAACACATACTTTCTAATCTGCAAATGGATCAAGCAGGTTTGTGGTTTTTGTTTCTTACACATATTTACCAGTTTTATAAAATCTCTACAAACATCTGTATTTAGATATATGTAACATCATTTTCTTTGGTCCATTTCTAATCGTTTTATTGCTTTATGTTTTACAGCGGCATCATCCACACCACAACATCCTGCAGTTTGGTATATTGCAAAAATGGACCAAATGAGGAAGAAGAAGATGAAGGCTTGGGAGAAGAATGAAAAGAAGCAAAGGAAGAAGTACAAAGCAAACAAGTTCAATGCTGCAATAAGAAGAAAGAAGAAAGCTAAACTTGAAGAAGATGAAACTGTCAGCCATGATGATCCTTTGGATCACATTGACTATGACAATCTTCATCTTGCTTATGATCAAGAGAAGGATCATAAGTTTAGCTCTTAGATTGTTTTGTTATTTCTATTGTTATGTTTATATTTTTTTTATTTAATGCAAGTAATGAACTGAATATGAATCGTTTAATTTTTGCGGCATTTTATTTTTATCCCTAGCACTAAAGGTGCTAGCAGCGTAAACTATCTACTAGCAGCATTAACTGTGTACGTTAACATACCCAATCACCGATGTAAACAACAATTATACAGAAACATTAATGGTAACATAGTGGTTCATACTGAATGATTAAAACATTAAAATAACATAATAATGATTAATATCATCTTACATCAGGTTAAATTCAATGAAAATTATACAAACTATTTTGAATGCCTTTGTAAATATCAACAATGTTTCCACGGATTTCTTCTATTTCTTTATTCCAAAGATCAACTTTGTTCTGATGCGCCAGTATGATCTCTTGGTCTTTTTTGTTCTATTCTTCCAACCGCGTGATTCGTTTGTTGTAAAGTTCAACCAACTGTCGTTCAGTACCATATTGGCCTGCAGAATGGCATTTGTCCCAGCACTCTTGGGTTAGGCCGTGGATTTTATATATTTCTGGCATTGGAGGAGGAGGAGAAGTATCCCTTGAACGTTTTGTTTTCTTTGAAGGATTTGAAGATGAAGAAGCCATTGCGTTCCAAACAAAAATTAAATATGTAATGAAAAGATGAAAGAAGTTGGTTGTAATTCCTTTGTATTTATAGGCACACAAGAGTCGCAATGTCACAACGTTTAAGTGTCACAATGGTTTACAATTAAGTATTTAAGTGTCACAACGGTTTACAATAACTTTTTTACAATTACACCGGTTTACAATAAGTATTTAACAGTCACAACGTTTCCCAAGACTCACAATGTCAACGTTTTAATGTATAGGGACTTTGTTGCAAAAAAGGTCCCTAAAACATCCCCAACCCTACCTTAATGCTGTTGGGGTTTCTACAGTTGTAACCACCAACACTTCAATTAATCGGTTTCCATATATAACTCGAAAACAATCTTCATCTTGCTTATGATCAAGAGAAGGATCATAAGTTTAGCTTTTAGATTGTTTTGTTATTTCTATTGTTATGTTTATCTTTTATTTTTATTTAATGCAAGTAATGAACTCAATATGAATCGTTTAATTTTTGTGGCATTTTATTTTTATCTCAATGTTATGTAATACTCAGTTTCCACTAGGAAAATCGCATCCAATGCATCATTAGGAAGAGTAATATGCATAAATACGATGAAGCACTTCAAGAGGGCATGTGATATGTTGTTAGCGGTTTCTGTGTCACAAACACTATCTTTCATCTATTCATTAAGCTTGATTTATGCCTAGCAACATTAATTTATGCCTAGCAGCATTAAGTTATGCCAAGCAGCATTAAGTTCTGAGTTACTAGCATTCACCCAAATTCCAATCCAAACAGCTTTGTTAGTCTAGAAACAAAGAAAACACAAGCCATAACATATGTATCGAATTGTGACTACACTTAAATAATGTGTGACAAAATATGACTATGATTTAGACACCTAAATAAATACTTCATGTGACCATATATAACATCTTGAATTTAGTCACACAAACACTCAATGTGACTAATATCAAGGTTAATGATAACTGAGTACACATTTTGCTATAAATAATAGTCACATAAATATTTCACAATGTGACTATTTTGCATGTATTGGTCACATATAATACCCTTATAATGTGGCAATAAACATAATTTAGATACGCATTTGTGATATGGTGTGACTATTGTAAATCCTATAGTCACATGATCGTGCTTCAATTAAATATGACTATACACATTAGGATTTGGCAAGCAAACACACACTAAACTTTAGACACACATATTAACTTACGTGACCATATGTATCGAATTTTCGTTACACTTAATCATGTATATCTATGGTTTAGTGTGACCATATATGACATTTGGTCACACTGTTCAAGTGTGTGACATATATTTTTTACTTTTAAATGCATATCGTGACTAACGCTTCAAACTTACTTTTCAGTTGTCACACATTTCAAATTCATATGTGGCTAAATATTCACCAAAGAATAGCAGTCATGTTTAAATAATGTGTGACAAACTTGACTATATAATTTAGCCACATACACAATTACTTCATGTGACCATATATCTATTTTGGTCACACTCTTCAATTGTGTGACATATATTTGTCACATATGTCAATCAATAGTGTGACTAATGTTTAAAGCTGATTTGTAACTGTCACACGTCCCGAATTAAAAGTGACTAAATAATCAAAAAAAAAAAATTTACCCTTTGGTAACATAAATACACAAATGTGTGACATATATCTTCCGAAATAGTCACACAAGTTGGATCGAGTGTGGCTGTTTATTTTATTCTCCTACATTTAGTCACGTAAATATGTTACATGTGACAGTTCAAAATCGACCATGTTTGACAAATACTAGTTTTTGTACCAGTGTACAGTCGTTCACTAAGAAAATGAGTTTCTTTCCAGAGTGTGTGGCTGGACTTATAGGACCACAGAGGTCTCCATATACTAAGTCCAACGGGTTCTTTGATCTGAATTTAGCTTGATTTGGAAATGGTGTTCTAGTGTGTTTTCCTAATAAACATGCATCACAAATATGTCCTACATGATTTATTCTTGGTATCCCTTCCACTAGACCCTTTCTTGTCATCTTGTTGATGTCGTCAAAGTTCAGATGACCTAATCTAGCGTGCCATAACCATGCTTGGTTATCTACGTTTGTTAAGAGACATACAGGTGCTTCTAGCTGTAGTCTAATACTGTAAAGTCGATTCTTAGATCTTTCAACCTTCATCAACAACTTCTTATTCTTATCATACAAAGTCAGTTTGTTTCCATCCATGATGATCTTACAACCTATCTCTGTGAGTTGTCCTAAACTTAGTGTGTTGCTCTTGAGGTTTGGAATGTAGTATACTATCTTTTGTTCTTGGTTCCTACAACCTAACCAATGTTTTAAAAATCGCGCCTAAGGCGCGCCTACTCCCAAAATCCCACGAGGCTCTATCCTTTGCGATTTTTTTAGATCGAGGCTCACGACATGCATGAATCCCGTAAAAATCGCAGCGCCTTGGGGATTTTTGCGCTTTAGTGCCTTGGGGATTTGTGCGCCTAGAAGATGTAACGGCGTTTTGGCCTTTTTTTCTTAGTAGTAAGATACATTTTGGGCCTACATGTTATAGACATTTGTCCCTTTAAATTATAAAGTATCTAATAACCCTAATATTTTAGAAAATAACTAAAACACACAATCAACAAAGAATTATGTTTTTTTTATAATCTAATGTCTAAGAATAGTAGCTTATTAACAGATACAAATATTGTTTCTTTAGTGTTAAGTGTTACCAAACAACTATAGAGTTTTTGTTGTTGATAGTTTGATACATGGTAATTTGTTAAATTTTATAAGTCATAAACTCACATATTGTAATGTATATTTAGGAATTTAGGGTAGTTCGTGGATTCTGATATACTGCTTGCTTAATATTTTGGGTTTAAATGCAACCTTTGTTAGATGTAATAACTAATAAGTGGCATTATGCATTGAATATTGATATTTTTGTGTTATTTAAGCTGCATAAGTTGTCACATTTATTATAAAAAAAACCTAAATTTATAGTGTGCCTCATATTTATGAATCCCGTGCCTTGGTTTGCGCCTCGACTCGAGGCTCTTTGACCTCCTTTGCGCCTTAGTGCGCCTTGAGCCTTTCAGAACATTGAACCTAACAATATAGAGCTTCTACCCTTTATCTCCATATACGATCCATCTCCAAAACGAATGCGTCCAGTTATGCTTTCGTCAATATCCCTAAAATTACTCTTGGTTCCCATCATATGGTTACTTGCACCATTATCTAAATACCATATGCTTGCGTCTGCTGTAGCATATCTTCCGGGTTGAATTTGTCCTTCATTCAACAGAACTTCCTCGTGCTCAGTTTCGTGTGCAGTCATTAATAGTGATGGCTCCTCGTCTTCTAAGATAAGGTTTGATTGTTCCTGAGTTATTGATGTTTCTCTGTAGTTCTTCTTAAAATTTCCAAGTTTCCCACACTTGTAACATCGTATTTTGCTCATATCCCACTCACGTTTATTCCTATTTGACTTTCCTTTGTGAGTTGAGCTTTCCTCCTTTGAGTCATATTTGTTTCTATTACTTTTCCAGTTTCCTCGTGAAAAGTTTGATCTACCTCCACGTTTATCAAATCGCCTTCCCTTTCTCGAGTGTTCGCCATCTGCGAATAGTAAGTTTTCCTGGCTTTCCACTTGTCCTCCTTTCCGGAGTTTTATTCTTTCCTCAAATGCCTTGAGTTTTCCAGTGATCTCATCTAAAGGTAATATCGTCAAGATCATTTGTTTGTTCTACGGATGCTACTATTTGAATAAACCTATCCGGTGTGGAATCTAATAGTTTTCGTACTAAAACTGATTCATCCAAAGTTTTCCCTGATTCTTTTGCCTTAGTGGCATTGCCATTTAGTTTAGCCGTAAATGCATCCACCGTGTCGTCTTCCTTCATTTGAAGAGTTTGAAACCCAATCATCAAGATTGTAATCGTGCTTGCTGCACTCTTTCTTTTCCAATGTCTCTCTTCTTTAACGATTCCCATAATTCCTTTGCCGTTTTACAACCCGCTACTTGTAAAATCACATCTTCTGTCAACGCTTGATATAGGAAGGCCGTCGTTGCCTTATCCTTTTTCTCATCTACTTGCCTATTTTCCTTAGGTTTTATCGCTTCCCATAAACCATGTGCTTTTAATATAACCTTATTTTGTATAGCCCAAACGGTGTAGTTTGTGGTTTACAATTTAGGGCATTGATATTGTGCGACTGGTGTTATGGGTTTTAGTGGTGTCGAAGTGTTACTTGTATCGTCACCAGACATTTTATATGTGCTTATGATCTTCACCTTTTAATCGTATGGGAATTTTCTAACTAGTATGGTATTCCTACTATTACGGGAATAGAAATAGTTTTTCGGGAATCCTAATAGTATGGGATCAATAAATAGTTCTCGGGAATTCCTAATAATATGAAATTAAAACTTCTATACTACTATATGATAGAAATCCAGAAATTTTGATTTCTAACCGTGTTGTTGTGTTTAAACCACAAATGTATTCCCTTAGTGTGTCGATTCTTGAACTTTATACCCACAAAATTGTTTCGTCCCTTGTCTTTGCGTTAAAATCACCAAATCCCAACAACTTGCTTTTTTTCTTCTCGATGTTCACCAAGTTATTGTCGTTGCCTCGTTGTTGTTTTTTTTTTTCAAACAAATTCGCAAAACACAAAAATTTATTCTCAGCTTCCTTTTCTTTTTTGTGTCGAATTCGTTTCTGTCCCAATCTAACGAGACCTTTTTCTTTTTCGGTATTCCACACTTGTTCTCACGTTGGTGTCTTCCCTTTTTGTGTCGACTTGAATTCCTTTTTCCCCAAGCAAACCCTAGAACCTTTCACTTGTTCTTCTTGGCATGCCTCCAAACAAACATGAAATAATTCTTTTGCTATTGTTGTTTCTTTTCGAATTCCAAGTCCTTTTTCCACACAAAATTTGAAAACCTCTCGGTATTCTTTTCCAAAAAAATTGAAACTATTTTTTTTCTTCTTTCTCTCGTTGTTGTTGTTGTTCCTGTGTCGCTTCCAAAGTGTTTCCCACATAGCAAACCCTTGAGTTCTCCTCTTGTTCTTCTCGGTTATCTTCCAAACCTTGTCCACAACAACCTTATTCACTCTCATGCTTACCAAGCATTTTTTTCCCTTTGTGTTCGTTCACAAACCGTTACCCACAAAGTTTTCTCCCACTCGCCTTTTACCATAAGACGTTGTGTGTTTTTCCCTTCTATGTCGCGTTCAAAGCAAACCCACATAAGTCATTTTTAGCTAGCCTATTCCTTCAGTACCACGCTATCCTTCCAAGCGTCAAAAACGTTTTCCTTTTTTCCCTTTGTTTCGCGTTCCAGCAGTCCCACAAAGTCCTATACAATATTGTTTGTTCTTCCTTTGTTGTCGCGTTCTAGAAATCCCCAACAAAGTTCCCACCAATATGTTTGGCGTCCACATTTGCAACTCTAAGCAAAGTATTGATCGTGCACTATCTCCACTTGTGTTTCCTAATTATTCAGGCGTTGTTTCTGTTTTGAAACAAACACTTTTCTTCCGTTCCCAACGTGCGTTTTTCTACTTGTCGTTCACTGTTTTGGTATCCAAACAAGCGTACGAATGAACGTAGGCTCTGATGCCAATTGTTGTCCCAATATTGAGTTGAAAACGAGTTGCAAAGTTTACTCAATAATTATATTTCATCTAACCAAATAACTGTTACATGTTCGAGTATTTATAAGGTTCTAAACGAACCGACATGTCCCTTCGGTTTATACCCAACAGAAGTAACTAACATAACTAACTTAACCGCTTGGCGGTTATTAACTAACTAATGTACATATTTAGTCCTTTGTCTTTTGTTATTCACATAGAAGCAATATCGAGATTATAGTTCATACAACCCCACTAGGATAGTTGTAATGCCCCCAAAGCCGAATGCAATGTTGGGGGTTATATGAGCCTAGAACAGGGTGAAGATAATCAATAGCCTAACTACATACCAATTAAGGTTACCGAATATCACTTGGAATCGTGTTATCACTTTCTAAAGTAAACTATTAGACCCTAATGCTTGGGTATCACGAATATCTACTTGGGATAAAACCAAATGTTTGTTATTGAATTAGGCACAAATCAATAACCATTTATGTTTAAATGTTGTGTGTTTTATGCGTATTTCTCATGCATAATTGATTTCCTATATATAGGAAAATACTCATGGCTAGTCAAATGGAATTATTAGAATTAATCGGCCCATTAATCTCAACATAATTACCCCCATTATAGCCAAAAATAGTGGTTACATGACCAATAAACGTGGTCATGAGTGCAGATGTAACTGTCATTTGAATAGGTCAAATCAGTTACATATTCAACCAACACTCTAGCAGTAGAATCAACTTAGCACTAGCAGCAGAAACTCTGCTCAGCAGCAGAATCATACTACTAGCAGTAATATCACTGCTTAACCACTAGTTCGGTCAGGGTAATCAGGGACTTAATGGGTGTACACTCCGTACCTCCAAACCCATTTCCATGTATGATTTGATCCCTCAAGTGCACTAAATTTTCCAACAATGCTCCCCAAATTTAGTTCACTTCCTTTGCACGAAAACTAAACATTAAACAAAACATATGCATAAACGAAAATATCCTGAGGATCGAATTTCCATCTTAGTACATTACATGTTCAAATATTCGAGAATTAGGGTGTTCCAAAGAATTGAACCCTTCAACCCATTTGAATACCTGAAGATAAAATACACATACATTTTCAAACACTTAAACACTCCTGATGCTATACAAGCCATGTGTCCATATCCAATTCATAAATGTTGTAAGCGCCAAAAGTCCTAAGCTCCCTGAAGCGGCAAAACTTCAACATTCAGATAGGTGGTTCCTCTTTATTCATGCTCCTGCTAAGCACTTTTTCAAAGAAAATTAACCATTAAGAAGTAATGACTTCATCCTCCTTTCCAGCAGGCTCCAAGCACAAACCTTAGGATGATTGTAAAACATGTGCTTCAGTACACTGATTGTTCAGCTTCCACATTGAACTAAGCTCCCAAGTATCCTCAGGAGGGAGTTGGGTGTCTTAGCATTCAGTGACTAAGTTGGACTTTAAACCCATCCCTTTAGCAGACTTTATAACCAAGTCTCTAGCCAACCCCTTCGTCAAGTGATCAGCTAAGTTTTGTTGAGATCTAACAAACTCTATAGATACTACCTCATTCATGATAAGCTCACGAATCATGCTATATCTAACACCTAAGTGTCTAGACTTCCCATTGTACATCTGGTTATAAGCTTTTGCCAATGTAGCAACACTGTCACAACGGATAGAAATAGGTGCTATAGGTTTAGGACACAATGGAATCTCAAGAAGCAAGTTTTTCAACCATTCAGCTTCTTTACCAGCAGCTGCTAAAGCCACAAATTCAGATTCCATTGTTGAACTGGTTATGCAAGTTTGCTTCTTGGAAGCTCAAGAAATTGCACCTCCACCAAGTAGGAATACCCAGCTAGCCACTGGTAGATGAATTGTCTTCAATGTTACTAATCCAACTTGCATCAGTGTATCCTTCCAACACTGAAGGATAACCAGTATATGAGAGACTATAATCCATAGTTCTCTTCAAATACTTCAGTACCCTCTGAATTGCTTGCCAGTGTTGTGCACTAGGATTACTAGTATACATGCTCAGTTTACCCATTGCAAAAGCAATATCAGGTCTAGTGTTAGTTTTAACAGATAATAAATTAATATATCATGACCGGACTCGAACTCGAGACTTCGGGATTGCACACTTTACGTATGAGTTTCAATTAATTAATAATTATTGTTTTATTGGCGAATAATTATTAAATTCACGAAATGGACACTTAACGGTACCTAACGACCGTTAGGTGAAAGTTAAAGGACTAAACAAGAAATAGAGTTCAAGGAAGTTGTTGGTTGGGCTTGGTTTACCCATGTTCGGCCGAATATTCAAACCCATAGGGTTTAGGATTGCTTTTGCTCCAAGTTGATGAATGAGTATATATAGAGGACCCCTCTCATTCATTCATTCATCCCTTGGTTCATTAGCAAGCCAATTCACTTTCTTTCATCTCTTTTCTTTGAGCAATTGAAGATCCCTCGTGATCAACAAAGGCTCATTAGTAGTGCTTGCTTGTGAATTAAGAACCTAGCTTTTCTAATTGAAACGCTAATAGTACGTGTGTTCGAGAATGAAGTGTTAGCATATTTTTGCTAACAAAGTGGTGATTTGCCCAATTCGACTAACACTAGTCGATCCACCCTTTAAACCTTTATTAGGGTTTATAGTTCTTGTTCCATTGGTTTCTTGTTCTTGCTAGAAATCACAAAGGTACGCATCTTTTATATTCGGTTAATTTATTATTTGTATTTGATCTTTTCCACTGCGTACTCTTTGATGTTTATGTGTTTATATTAGTTTTATGATTCACATATTCCAACAGTGGCATCAAGAGCCGTTAATACATTATAATGAATTAACGAAACACATAAAATTGAATCGTTTGATTATTATATGCTTGGTGTTTTTATGTTTTTTTTTTAAATCTTTCTTAAACACTGGAATTTTTTTTAATTATGTCGACTTCTATTTTTTTTTATATATGTCAATTTTTTTTTATAAAATTAGGGTTTTGGAATTTTTGAATAAAAACTTGTTGAAACCCTAGGTTGCATGTAATATTTATGTGTATATAAATGGATATTGGTGATATACCGTTTGGTTGCGTTCCTGATTGACATGATTATATGTTTATAATATGTGCTTTTTGGGCATCCATGACAAACCATGCATGTGTTGTCTTGGATTATGATGTTTGGTTTTAAGATTTCATGCTTATTATGCGATTTTATTATAATTGATAAATTGTTTAGTAAATATTATGAATAAAGATTACTAAAATTTGATTAATTATAAAATTAGGGAAGACCCTATTAATCGTGTATAAATCAATTATGTGTGTTTTATATTGATTTAAATTTGCATGTCCATTATTGTTGTTGTTTGTTTATTTTATTTAATTACTTTTGTTTTATATGTTATGTGACATGATAGTAACAAAAGGGTAATTTCAAAATAAAATATTAAACGGACTTAATAATGGTGAAATCTTGTTTTGAGCTTATATATAAATCTTGAACTTTTGGTTGATTGATCGCGTCTGTATTAAGTGGTTGGAAGGTGAAACTATTTTGACAAACTGTAAAGTGGGTATAAAGTTGGCATCGCATTAAATTGTGGACTTAGATGGCCTCCATTCTGGCTTAACGCTCGCCTGTGAGTCAAATTTAGTTTTACCTAACATCCATGATAACTACGAAGCACTTAAGGCAAACTTGTAAGTTTCTCAACGCCTCAATCAAAACTTTGGAGATTTAAGCTCATAAAGAAATTAATGAGTAAAAGTTTTTTACATGAAACATATGTTACAAGATGAATGCATGACATCTTTGTACATATATTTTGATTACACACATCAAATTTACTACCCTTAAATTTAAGTTATATGCCATCCAATGAAACGGAAACACCTAAAATTGGGTCTACGTCAGGGCGTAACCTGACTAGATTGCAATGGAGGGGCAAATTACATGATTTCATCACTAGCAGATCAACTAGTGTGGTGTAATTATGTAAGTTTGTTGTTTCTTAAATTGGTTAACTTAATTGAGTTGATAGCAGGTACTGATCACTCAAGGCATAAGATGGGGATAAAACATGATTACATTATTGCAACTGCGGTTGGCAAAATATGTAAATTCCATCATTTCTAGGAATTGCAATTGAATATTGGCAATTGGGACACGTCTCGTACCTTATTGTATACTGTCATCACTAGCAGATCAACTGATGTGATGAACCTATGTCAATTTGGATCCTAGTTTTTCATTGTAAAATTAAATGGTTATATGATTATGAACCAATGGTATTTAATTTTCTTGAAATTTTATTATCGAAAGTACTAACTTTTGAATTTTTTCTGTAGAAATGGCTACACCCGAAAACACTAATATGAGCAACATGAGTTCTGCGTTCAAGAAAATGATTGATCGAGACAAGTTGACTGGTGAAAATTTCAATGATTGGTTTCGATCCTTAAGAATCACCTTAAGGATGACCAGAAGATATGATTATCTTGGTGAACCTCTACCTGAGAAACCTGCTGATGATGCAAGTGAAGCTGAGAAGGACACATACAATGTTGCATATGAAAAACACAATGATGTGGCTTGTCTCATGTTGGCTGGGATGGATACTCAATTACAGAAACAGTTTGAGCCCTATGGACCCATGGACATGATAAATGAACTCAGACAAATGTTTGAGAAACCACCTGCTGCAGAATTATATGATTTAATAGAATCTCTGCACAATTGTAAGCAGGAAGCAGGAAAATCCGTGAGTGCCCATTTTTTGTCCATGAAACATTATATGGATCAATTGGAGCGACTTGGTTGCGGATATCAGGAAAGCGTGTGCATTGGTCTCATCTTGCGATCCCTTAATCAGGATCTATATAGTGAGTTTGTACGCAACTATAATATGCATTGCAAGGGGAAGACGGTTAGTGAAGTTCATGCAATGCTTATTGATTATGAGAAAGGCCTGAATAAGAAGGCACCTACACCTGCTGTAATGGCGATACAAGGTGGTAGGAACACCAAGAAGAAACCCAACAAACCGCAAAATGCGAACTTCAAGGGTAAAGGCAATGGTAATGGTAAAGGCAAACAAGTTGCGACTCACCAACAGAAGCCTAAGAAGCAAAATCCTCCTCCTGCTAAGAAGAAGGAAAATTTCAATAAGGATTTGGCTACTTGTCACTACTGCAACACTCTTGGTCATTGGAAGCGGAACTGTCCATTGTTACTAGATGAGTTGCGCCTCAACAAAGGTAAAATGCCTGGTAACGTCGCAAACACTTCAGGTATGTTTATAATTGAGTTATTTTCTTTTCCTCGTAAGAATAATTCCTGGATATATGATACAGGATGTGGTACTCACATCTGTAATACGTCGCAGGGACTTAGAGGAGCAAGGAAGCTGGCCTATGGAGAAAGATACTTGTACATAGGAAATGGTGTACGTGCAGCAGTTGAAGCCATAGGGACTTTCAATTTAGTTTTACCTTCGGGAATGATACTAGTATTGAATAATTGTCATTATGCACCCTCTATTATTAGGGGTGTCATTTCAGTTTCTTTGTTATTGGATAATGGTTTTGTTCACACATTTATTAATCATGGAATTTCTGTTTCTTTAAATAACTTTTTTTACTTTAATGCAATTCCAATAAATGGTGTGTTTGAAATTGATATGGAAAATTCCATGTCCAATAGAAATAATTCTGTGTACAGCATTAGCAATAAGAGAATCAAGTCTAACTTGGATTCGTCTTATCTTTGGCACTGTCGTCTTGCTCATATAGGCAAGGATCGCATGGAAAATCTGCAACATGATGGGATTTTGCAAAAGATCAATGATGATTCATTTGATAAATGCGAATCCTGCATATCTGGGAAGATGATAAGGAAACCTTTTTCAGATCAAGTGGAAAGGGCTACAGATCTACTTGGATTAATACACATTGATGTGTGTGGTCCACTTAGACATGTGTCAAAACGTGGTGCTACCTACTTCATAACCTTCACGAATGATTATAGTCGTTATGGTTATGTTTATTTACTTAAACATAAACATGAAGTCTTTAATACCTTCAAAGTTTTCAAAAGTGAAGTAGAATTACAACTCGGTAAGAAGATTAAGGCACTTCGATCCGATAGAGGCGGTGAATATTTAAGCCAAGAGTTTAAAGATAATCTAGCTGAGTGTGGCATAGTCCAGCATCTCACGGCTCCTTATACTCCACAGCAAAATGGTGTATCTGAAAGGAGAAATCATACTTTGCTAGACATGGTACGATCAATGTTTAATCTTACATCTCTACCCTTATCCTTTTGGGATTATGCCCTTGAAACAGCTATTCGCGTATTGAATATGGTTCCAACAAAGAAGGTTGATAAGACTCCATATGAATTATGGACAGGAAATGCTCTCAACTTTTCTTACTTAAAGGTCTGGGGTTTTGACGCGTTTGTTAAATGTGATTCACCAGATAAACTCGAACAGAGATTTGTTAAGTGTATCTTCGTAGGATACCCAAAGGAAACGATGGGTTACTACTTTTAATTTCCACCAGAGAATAAAGTCATTGTGGCTAGGTATGGAGATTTCTTTGAAAAGAATCTCATATCTCAAGAATTCAGTGGGAGAGTTTATGATCTAGAGGATGAAGATACACCACCTTCTGAAAACACTAGCGCACTTCCTGTGGAACCTGAAAGTTTAGGTCCTCCACCTGAAGTGGAAGTGGTACCCATTCGCAGATCTTCAAGAACTGTGATAGCACCCAAACGTCTATGTCTTAACGTAGAATGTGAGGAAACTATACTAGGGGATCTTAATGAACCTACTAGTTATAAGGCTGCCATAAATGGTCCTGATAAGGAGAAATGGCAGAGTGCTATGAATGGGGAAATGCAGTCCATGAAAGACAACGAAGTCTGAGAAGAAGTAGACCTACCTCCAAATGTTAAGGTTGTTGGAAGTAAATGGCTCTACAAAATGAAAACTGACATGGATGGCATTGTATACACCTATAAGGCTCGTTTGGTAGCTAAAGGCTATACTCAAACATTTGGTGTTGACTACGAGGAGACCTTTTCTCCTGTAGCGGACATTAGAGCTATTAGGATTCTCTTAGCCATAGCTACCTACTATGACTATGAGATATGGCAAATGGATGTCAAAACTGCCTTCTTGAATAGTCGCCTAGATGAAGACATCTATATGGCGCAGCCTGAGGGGTTTGTGAATCCAGAATTTCCAAACCGTGTATGCAAACTTCAAAGATCCATTTATGGATTGAAGCAAGCATCACGTCAATGGAATAAGAGATTTGATGCAGAAATCAAAAGTTTTGTATTTAATCAGAATCTTGATGAGCCATGTGTATACCAGAAAGCTAGTGGGAGTAATGTTACTTTCCTTATCCTATATGTCGATGACATATTAATCTTAGGAAATTACATACCAAGTTTAACGGAAGTTAAAACTTATCTTGGTAGATGTTTTTCTATGAAGGATTTAGGAGAAGCAGCATTCATCCTTGGAATCAAGATCTACAGAGATAGATCAAAGCGGTTGATTGGATTAAGTCAAAGTGCTTACATTGATAAAGTATTGAAGAGATTTAATATGCAAAATTCCAAGAAAGGATATTTGCCAATGCAAGTAGAACATCGCTTAAGTAGCAAACTGTGTGCTTCAACACCTGAAGAGGTTGCACTCATGAATAAAGTTCCATATGCTTCAGCAGGAGGATCTATCATGTATGCAGTTAGATGCACAAGACCTGATGTGGCGTTTGCACAAAATATGACCAGTCGTTATCAACAGAATCCAGGTGGAAAGCACTGGCACGCTGTTAAAAGCATTCTTAAGTATTTAAGGAATACTAAAGATATGTTTCTAGTGTATGGGGGAAATCCAGAAGCAGAACTTGATGTTACAGGTTACTGTGATGCGTCCTTTGAAACTGATAAAGATGATACGAAGTCTTAGACGGGTTATGTCTTTGTTATTAATGGAGGAGTAGTTGACTGGAAGAGCAAGAAGCAGACAACAATTGCGATGTCTGTTACAGAAGCTGAGTATATTGCTGCATCGGAAGCTGCAATGGAAGCTGTTTGGATTAGGAAATTCATTTCGGGGCTTGGTATTATGCCGTCAATTGAATTACCTATTAATATGTATTGTGACAACTCTGCCGCAGTTACATTCGCCAATGAACCTGGAGTTATGAAGGGCACCAGACATTTTCCTATAAGATATCACTATGTTCGAGAACAAGTCGATATAGGTGAAATCAATTTACTCAAAATTCACACAGATAACAATCTAGCTGATCCATTTACGAAGGCTTTATCTAAGGAAAAGCTTACTTAACATGCTGATGGCATTGGACTTCATTTAGCTAGTAGTTTCATGTAAATCTGTGGTTAGTATTTGGATAAAGGATATTGTAAACAATAATTATTCAAATGAAATAAAGTATTGTGTTATGTTTATTTTCATTTATAATATTGTATCCTATATTTGCATGTTTAATCCATGAATAACAAGTTATTCTAAAAGGTCCGTTGTCAATTAATTATATGGGAGTATCATTGAATTAAGACAAATATGAGTTTTGGTATAATATATTTAAATTATATTGATGCGTAGACATGCCAAATTCACATGATATTCAATAATTGAAAAATTGAATATAGGACAAAATCCCAATTACATGATTGTACTTATGGATGTTGTCATTAGAGTAAATCATGAATATTTATCCTCAGATTTGAGATACCAGGTAACTACTGTGGATGTAGCTCATTTTCTGTGAGATAATCTAATGTTATCCATAACTAGTAGTTATAAGGATTATTTTCAGAGATGATGCGAAGTTCATAGGTTACGCTTGTAGTCAATACGGGATTTGGTTCCTTCAAATATGTTTTGAAGTTTTAATACTGTTTGGCCACTCGTAGGATTAACAAGATGTTTGCATGGCCATGCTCAAGGTCTATCTGGAATGCGTTCAGATGAATTGGTTATCTTGCTTGATCATAAATAATGAGAAACACTAGTTAATTATGGAATGACTTCGATCCATATCCATATTAACATAGTATTAGAATCAAAAGGATAAGTATGATGATAAATCATCAAAGGTGGTTTTTTCTAGGAAACCATACTCGAGATCGTTCTGGGGACATTGGCGTGTTATGCTAGACTAACCATTGTCATTGTTATATTAATCTATATCTGAGTGGGAGCTGTTAGTTTTAATGGATAGTAAATTAATATATCATGACCGGACTCGAACTCGAGACTTCGGGATTGCACACTTTACGTATGAGTTTCAATTAATGAATAATTATTGTTTTAGTGATGAATAATTATTAAGTTCACGAAATGGACACTTAACGGTACCTAACGACCGTTAGGTGAAAGTTAAAGGACTAAACAAGAAATAGAGTTCAAGGAAGTTGTGTGTTGGGCTTGGTTTACCCATGTTTGGCCGAATACTCAAACCCATAGGGTTTGGGATTGCTTTTGCTCCAAGTTGATGAACGAGTATATATAGAGGACCCCTCTCATTCATTCATTCATACCTTGGTTCATTAGCAAGCCAATTCACTTTCTTTCATCTCTTTTCTTTGAGCTATTGAAGATCCCTCGTGATCAACAAAGGCTCATTAGTAGTGCTTGCTTGTGAATTAAGAACCTAGATTTTCTAATTGAAACGCTAATAGTACGTGTGTTCGAGAACGAAGTGTTAGCATACTTTTGCTAACGAAGTGGTGATTTGCCCTATTCGACTAACACTAGTCGATCCACCTTTTATACCCTTATTAGGGTTTATCGTTCTTGTTACAGTGGTTTCTTGTTCTTGCTAGAAATCACAAAGGTACACATCTTTTATATTCGGTTAATTTATTATTTGTATTTGATCTTTTCCGCAGTGTACTCTTTGATGTTTATCTGTTTATATTAGTTTTATGATTCACATATTCCAACATCTAGTACAAGTCATGGCATACATCAGGCATCCAATCACTCTGGAATACTTAAGTTGAGATACAGCTTTGCCAGTATTAGGCATTAGCTTCTCAGTTGTATCCATAGGAGTACTCACTGGAGTACAATCAAAGTAATTAAATTTCTTCAATACCTTCTCAATATAATGAGACTGAGAAATTGATATACCATTACTTTCATGTTTGATCTTTATACCAAGGATAACATCTGTTAAAAGTTACGCATAAAAATTAATATGTAAATGACTAGTATCGAACCCGAGACCTCGGGATTGCAAACATTACAAATGAGTATTAAGGAATAATAATTAATATATTTATTTATATTTATTATTATTACACGAGGACTAACGACCGCTAGTACTTAACGGAAAAGGGACTAACGACCGTTAGACAAAAGAAGGAAAAAGGGTGTTTATGTAATTTGGCAACTGCTGAGCTATAGACCTTGATAGATCTTCTTGAGCACTCTAGAATCGTTAGTAATGTCACTGTAATCAATAACACACTAATAGACAATCTCTGCAACTTGTATTTATAAAGCGGAAACAAAACATAAGCTTGACACTAAGAACTCTTGATCCTCTATGGATCTTTTAATTATAATAAGAATTTTCTAAAAGTTATTCAATACGTAAACCGTGTGTTCCTTTTTTACTCAAGGAACCCTAAACCGTTTCTCAAGAAACGTATATTCTAAAACTTCTAAAAGATATGCATTATCACTTCCTAAATAAACTCATGCATATCCAAACTACATTACATAAAACACGGAAATACTATATCCGCAGAAACTAATAAAGCTGAACTATGTCTTCAGCAAATACACTGCTTCAGCAGAAACCAACTCTTCAGCAGGATCCTTTCAGCAGAAACAGCAGCAGAATTCTTACTTCACAGAATTCCCAACAATCCTCCCCTAATCTTGAATTTGACCTAGTTAAGTTCAAGATTCTTGATAGATCTTTAAAGTAACATACCAAGAGGATTGTAACATAGCACCAGCAAAGAATTATCATTAGCAGAATCTCTATGATCAGCATATACTTGAAAGCTCCATTCTTTGCAGCAACAAATGACTTAATGTACATAAAAAAAAAATTAGTTTCATACTATTCTCATCACTTCCAGGTGTGTTAACTCCTGTGAGAGGTGAATCATTGAAAATAATGGATTTGATGTCTCTTTACCAATAGCCATTACTACTGGAGTAGCCAAGTGTTCAAAGGTACACTGATAACCACATGATTTTTAGCAAATCATCAGCTATAAACGGATTTGAGATGTCTTTACCTGTAGCCGTTTGCTCAGGACTAGCCAATTATCTTGATGAAAATCATCTTGGTTAACTGATTACCAAATATGGTTTTCCACTGCCTTTACCACAAGCCATATACATGTGGGCTAGCCAATTATTGGGAATCCATAAAGGAAAAATCCATGGTCAATTGACAACCATTTCAACTACTCAGCAACAAAGCATGGGTAGTCAACATCAGGTAAGTTGAAAACCCTATGGTTTTGAGCAAACCATTACAGCTATCAACAGATTTGACATGTCTTTACCAAAGCTGTACCCTTTGGACTAGCCAACTTTATGATGGAATAGTCAACATCAGGTAAGTTGATAACCAAACCTGCAGACAAAATACAACAACATGTTAGTTTTTTTTGTTTCTTTTCTTTTTTTTTTTTTTTTTTTTTTTTTTTTTTTTACTACTAAGAATAAAAATAAATATACAACATAATATCTCTACTCAAATGCTACTCTGGAAGTCTTAATCCTTTGTTTGAAAACCTTCACCAAAGATTCAGCAAACAATCTTGTATTACCAGCTGGATCAGGAGGAATTTCTAACTTCTGTTGTAACATTTTCTCCATCAAAGATACCTTCAGAGGATATTTGTGAATAATATCCATGATAATCCTCAGACCAGTGGTAGTTTCTAGCACATACACATAAGACATAGGATAGAACTTCCAACTCTGAACTTTCCATTTCTGATTGTTCTTCCAGATATCATAACTTGCACCTGTAGGAGTAGTAGAATCAAACAACACTTGAAGATCACCCAACAAATACAATCCAGAACCTTCAGGAGTATGAGTGGCATAATACTTAGTAACCAACTCATATAGAGTGACCAAATCTTGATAATTTACAAGATGAAGAATCTGCTGAAGAAAAACAAAGGATCTGGATGTCTTATCCAATCTATAAATGGTATTGAGTTGACCATCTTGACTTAACTCCCAACTCACAAGAACAACTCTAGTTCCTTCTGGCCAATCATCAGATGATCCTTCCCTTATAAATGAAGCATCAGAATCATTCACATTAATTAGACTTTGGGTTGAATGTGATGATCCTACTTTAGCCATTCTCTTTCCTCTTCTTCCAGGAACATAAATAGCATCATGAACTGCTGCTTCAGCAGAATCACCTTCTGCAGCTTCAGTATCCACTGATGGAGTATCCAATTAGTCATCAGCAGAATCTTCAGAAGATTCAAGTGCAGCAGAGGCATATTGTTCATCCATAGCCTTCCTGATTTGTTTGTTTCTAGCAGCTTGAATTTCAACTTCTCTTGTCTTCAATTCATGAAATCTAGCAAGCTCAGCCCGTTGTTCAGCTTCTTGATCTTCAGTCAACTTCCTAGTAGTTTCTTCACCTAATCTTTCCAGCTCCAATTGTCTCCTAGTTCTCTTCCTAGTTGGAGCATCTGATGTTGTTACTTTGGCTTTACCTTTATCCATAGAAACATCAACACCAGCAGAAATAGCAGGTAAAGATACTTGTTCAGCAGCAAGATGAATATTCTCAGATGAATCATCATCAATATTTAGAAGTGGAATATTCTTTGAAGCATCCATTCCAGCTTTAGCATTCCTAGTTTTGATTCTATTATAAATCTCAACTAGTTTTTCAAATGGAAGTCCCCATACTTGTTTCTTAGACCAAGCAGAATTATATACTGAACTGCTCTGATTTTTCACATATGTTCTCATATACTCTGTTTGCTGTGCTTGAGTCATGGGTTTTTCCCTTTTTGCGTTAGCTTTTAATTCATCAGCTGCCTTCTTCCTCATCTTTAACATTTTCACAATCTCAGATTCATAATCTTGTTCCCCTACTCTCTTTCCAATAAGATCAGCAGTTACAGTAGGATTAGCAAGCATCTGTTTTCCAATCATCTGCCAGTCTGACTCACCAAACTCTAGAACTGCTGCATCCAATTCCCTTTGTCTTGCAATGGGTAAGGTAGAAACATATCTTTGAGTCTCTGAATCTAATTCTGCAACAAACTTAGCTTGTACTTCCTCAGCTAGATTTGCACTCTTCATATAATTTTCCCATTCTTGTAATAATTTACCTTGACCAGCTCTATCTTCATCAGTTACAAGCTCATCCAAACCATCATGAGGAACATTAGCTTCAGCAACATCATCAGTAGACACATGTACATCTGTCATAGGCTCATCATTGACATCTTGAACCTCTTTATCAGTAGAAACTTGTATATTCTCAGATGAATGATGAACAGGAGAGTTCAAGTATTCTTTCCCAGCTACAAAATATGTTTCTCCTGATGTATTTCCTTTGTCAGCAGATTGATCAGCAGTAACCCTTCTTAATGATTGTTTCTCCTGAAGTATATCCACAGCTTCAGTCATCAGCACATCATTATCACCACCAGATACTTTTGAAGCTTCAGCAGCTTGTCTTGCCAAATACTGTCTTGTACTTATTCTTTGAACAAGTATTATTGGTTTAGATTGAGGTGCTGCAGCAACTTTAGGAGGAACAACATGAGACTGTCTAGCAACCTCAGCTAGAATCTCAAGAGAATCCAAATTTGCCTCCTTTGCCACTTCAGTAGAGTCCAATCCATCTTTGCTTTGCTTCTGCTAACTCAGCAGTGTCTGTAAATCTTTGACTTTGCTTTTCAGACCTTGAATTTCATTACCAAGAGTAGTCTTGGTCTCAGCAAGTTCTTTCTGGAGATCTTCAGTCATTTTCATATACCTATTAAGAGAATCATATACAAAAGTGAGAGTAATAGGGTCCTCTGTTCTACCAGCAGATTGCTCAGTGGTATGTGGAGCTTCATTGAACCCAGCAAGAGAAACAGACTCATGTACAGCATTAGGAGAACCTACATTAATTTGTTCTCCCAAAGAATTAGTTGAAGGTAGTCTAGTAAGATCAGGTTCAAAAGTCTGTAAATCATCTTCAAACTCATGAATTTGCTCAACTGGAGCATCCTGAACTGGTGAGATGGTAGGGCTAGGTGACATTTGTACAGAGGTAGGTGGTGGTAAGTCAGTAGAATCAGGTAAAGGTTCAGCAGTTGTAGCTGGCGCTTCCTCCATTACCACTGAAGGATTACCATCAGCAGCAACACCAGAAGATGATGGATTACCATCATCAGCAGCATTAGAAGCAGGCACATTACCAGCATCATCACCCTCAACTACATTAGCATTGCCTTGTGGCAACATTGCTTTCAACATAGGGTAATGTTCCCCAGTATAATTAGTTTTCATTGAGGCAAACAACTTAGAACCTAGACTTTTAATGGGTATATGGGTCACATCTTCAGTGGTTATGTCTAAGATTATCTGTAAGAATCTAGGGTACATTAAAAACTTATGCTGTTCCTTATCTATATTTTCTAGCATATTTTCAAAAATAAACTTAGAAAAATTATAAGTTTCACCCTGAGAAAGACAAACAATACCACAACCCAATTGCAGAGAGAACTGGTTCCATCCACCACACTTGTTGCTCATACATTGAAGCAGCAGATGCACCAAATATCTCCACTTTGGACAAAATTGATTCTTGTGCCACTTTGATGTATCAGTACTTTGATATCCAGCTTCTCTTAACCCAGCAAGAATCTCTGCAGTGTTGGAATGATACACACCATTTTCATCATCCAACTGAAGCTTTGTCCTTATCAACCCTTCTGTCACTACATATTCTACACCATCTATTTCAGCTACAATGTCTGTAGCAGATCTCTTAGTAGCAGATGCCCAAAATTGCTTCACCAAGGATTCACACACCAAATTGGGACAATAAGTCAAAGCATAATGAATCTTCGACCTTTGTAGAAATTCCACCATCAAATCGAATTCTTCATGTCCCTTCTTTGTTGTTAGAATAGCATATTTGTTATGATCGCCCTTCAATTCAAGTTGAGCCATTTGACTGAATGTGTGTGAGAATGTTATGAATTACTCCAAAGAATAATGGGTTTATTTGAAGTGATAAGCGAATAATTTTGATTCGAAAAGATATGCAGAGTGAGTTAAATTTGGAAGTTCCCCAATCGTGGTCAAAATTATCGGAACAACTTATTGACCAAGTCTGACAAAACTTCTAATTTGAAAATTAACCCTTCAGCAGCAATAAAAGTCAAACCTGCTGAAGCATAGTCAACTATCAGCAGAATCAACCAAAGGTAAAAATATCTTCGGTCAATATCTTGATTTTACTGTGCCACCCAACTCGCATTAAATATCGTAACTCCTAAAATTAGCTTATTTAATCACCCCAAATCACACATCTCATTCATCAAATTTCTCAAATTATCTTTCAAACCCTAATTTCTATTATCCCCAATTTTCCATCCAAATTATGTCATCACACCCAAAAACCTCAGATTCAAATTCCTCTTCTCCATCATCAGACGAAGATATACCACCATATCCATGGGGTTTTGAAGGTTCTGACTTTGAAAGAGCATTGGAGAACCGATGGGATGCACAAGAAAGACAGTTGAATGCTCATTTGAAGGGTGAACCAAGCAATGCACCCAATCCTGCTGAGAGAGAGCTTGTCTCTCCCTTCATCTATACCTCTGATGAAGACTCTTCAGAGGAAGAGAATGAAGATCCATCCTTTCTTCCTCCTTCCACACCAGAGAGATCCCAACCAAGATCAAGTGCTAGGGATCCATCTCTTCCAACATCACAAAATTTGGTGTTGGATCTTCCTGGTCCAGGACCTGGTCTTCCACATCAAGAACATATTGGACAGAGCAAGAGGTCTGAGTTCATACGTAAGGGAAAGGAGAAGTAGAAGTAGGTGATTGAGGAATGTAACCATGGAACAAAGTTCTTGAGTATTTTCTTGACTTTGATTCATGAACATCTTCTCAGTCTTCCTTCTCTTCTTTTTCCATTTTCATCTTCAGCTTCTTCATTGTACTTGTCATAGCCTCAAGTATTTTGTAATAAGTGATAGAAGCTAGTAGTACTGAATTAGTCAATAGTTTAGGAATGGTCATTGTATCTCAATTGCAACATTGAGTGTAAGCTGTAACTTGTTTCTATGAATGAATGAAAAGATCTTAGTTGAATTTATCCATTGTGTAAGACCTTCAGCATGTTTCAATTGAGCAGTAGAAACCATGTTTAGCATATTGACCACATTCCTTTGACTTTAGCTCTTGGTGACATTAATCATGGAACTTTCATTCTCAGAACATCTGCAAAACAACCATCAAACAAGCAAATACACCAAACAACTTGCTCAACTGTTAGAGGGTTAGTGTTAAATACTTGTTAAAAACTCAGAAATTATACAACATATACAAATAGTACAAAGTTTACAGTCATCATCCTCCCCTGAGGCATATGCCTCCCCTGAGGCTTATGCCTCCCCTTAAACTTTGCAGTTAAGGGTTTAACATTCCAATATGGACCACCAAATATTGAAACCTGGGTCCATCAAATGCCTTGGTTAATAAATCTGCCACATTTTCATCTGTGTGAATTTTGACCACTTTAACCAAATGTTTCTCATAAGCATCCCTTATAAAGTGATGTCTGATTTCAATATGTTTGGTTCTATTATGAAAAACTGGATTTTTAACAATGCAAATGGTACTTTGATTGTCAATGAAAATGGTAGTATTCATGAAGTTATACCCATAATCCAATAATTGATTCTGAATCCATAGAACCTGTCCACAACAATTGGCAGCAGCAACATACTCTGCTTCAGTAGTAGAGGTAGCAACAATGGTCTGTTTCTTGCATTGCCAAGAAATCAGTCTTCTTCCAAGAAATTGGCAACCTTCAGTTGTGGATCTTCTATCCAAATTGGCACCAGCATAGTCACTATCACTATAAGCTGCTAGCTGAAATGGAGACTCTTTGGGATACCAAAGACCTAATTATGGTTGGCCTTTAAGATACTTAAAAATCTTCTTGACAGCATTCATATGAGAGGTAAGTGGAGTGACTTGGTGTCTCGAACATGCACTCACAACAAATGTAATATCAGGTCTTGAGGCAGTCAAGTACATCAAAGAACCAATCATAGACCTGTATAAATGAACATTCACAGGAAGATCAGGAGTAAGATTGTTCTTTGGTTTGGGAGCCTCATATGGAGTTGTGGCAGTCCTGACATTTTCCATAGCAAACTTGGACAACATATCTTTTATATATTTCTCCTGATGTATAAATATACCATCAGGTTTCTGCTGAACTTGCAAACCCAGAAAGAAAGTGAGTTCTCCCGTGGCACTCATCTGAAATTCTCCCTTCATCAAGTCCTCAAACTCTCTACACCAGGCTTCTTTGGTAGAACCAAAGATAATATCATCCACATACACCTGCACAAGAATAATATCCCTAGAATCTTTCTTGAGAAATAAAGTCTTGTCAATGGCACCTCTTCTGTAGCCATTCTTTAGCAGAAATGTGGAGAGTCTGGCATACCAAGCTCTGGGAGCTTGATGCAGTCCATAGAGAGCTTTGACAACTTTGTACACATACTCAGGATGATCAGGGTCTTCAAATCCCTTGGGTTGAGTCACATAAACCTCCTCTTCAATCTCTCCATACAAGAAAGCACTTTTAACATCCATCTGATAAACCATAAAGCCCATATAAGAGGCATAGGCCAAAAATATCCTTATAGCTTCAACTCTGGCCACTGGTGCAAAGACCTCATCATAGTCAATGCCTTCCTCTTGTCTAAAACCTTGAGCCACTAGTCTTGCTTTGTTCTTCACCACAATACCCCTGGCATCTCTTTTATTCTTCAGAATCCATTTTGTCCCAATGGCATATTTCCCATCAGGAAGAGGAACTAAAATCCAAACCTGCTGATTCTTAAATTGCAGCATCTCCTCTTGCATTGCTTCAAGCCAACTTGAATCAGCCAGTGCTTGAGGAACACTAGTTGGTTCAATCTGAGAAAGAAAACATGCAAACTAACAATGTTTGAAGTCTGTGTGATTGTTCCTCTTTTGATTGTAGACATAAGAGATAAAAGCAACTTCTCCATATTTTGTATTCTTGACAGTGCTTCTAGTTCGAACAGGGTCTTTAGGATCACCAATAATCTTGGATAGGGGATGAGCATTGTGAATCCTTTTGGTAGCTGTAGGTGGAACATCAATGTTGGCATCAATGTTGGTGAGTGTAGGCTCAAACTCAGTGTCATAAGAAGCTGAGTTAAACAAGCCAGGCTTTGGTTGATAATTTCCAAGGTCAGAAGGACTAGGAAATCTGGTAAAGGGCTTATCAAAATCTGCAAAGACTTCAGTAGAAATGGGATAGTGAACATCAGCAGAATCAGCATCTTTGACATTATCAGTGGGAAGAGGTGTGCCTTCAGCAGTATCCTTGTTTCCACTGACTGCTTGTGTTGACTGATGTAGGATAGCCTCAGTCTCTTGTGTAACCTTATCATTGAGTTTCTGAGCTTCCTTAGTAGCAGCATGTTCCTGCTTCTGCAATCTTGCAAGATCTTCTGCATAATGTGACTCATCATCTTGTTCAGCAGCAGAGTGATTACCTACAAAATGGTTAGGTGGAAAAGATGGTACAACAAAAGTATTCTCATCTGGCTCAGATTCACATTCTGAGTCATCATCTATGGAACTTGCAGGATTAGAACTTGAATCTTTGGTACCTGCATCAGGATTAGAAGCATGCCTAGTATACCCCAAATAGGCAGTCAAATAGTCTAGGTCAAAATACCAAGAATGGCCTTGACCCTGAATATTAGGCTGATCTTCAAGAAATCTCAGATTAAGAGTCTCTTCAATCTTTTTAGCATTCAGATTATAAACCCTATAGGCCTTGCTATGAGCTGAATACCCAACTATATATCCCTCATCAGCTTTCCCATCAAATTTACCCAGTATATCAGCAGTATTCAGAATAGTCACCTTGCATCCAAAAGGCTTAAGGTAATGTATGTGTGGAACTTTCCCAGTGAGAAGTTCATAAGGTGTCTTGACATGAAGTCTAGTGATGGATACCCTGTTCAAGACATGACATGCAGTACTGACTGCTTTAGTCCAAAACATGGTGGGTAGTTTGGAGTCTGCAAGCATTGATCTTGCTGCCTCAATGAGGGTTCTATTTTTCCTTTCAGCAACCCCATTTTGTTGTGGAGTTCTTGGACTACTATAGTCCATTCTTATCCCTTTAGACTTACAGAATTCGATGAAGACAACATTTTTGAATTCTGTACCATTGTCACACCTAATTCCTTTCACCTTTTTATTCAGCTGGTTCTCAACTAAGAGAATGAATTCTTTCAGAATTGGAGTTGTTTCATCCTTAGTTTTGAGAAAGAACACCCAGCAAAACCTGCTATAATCATCTGTAATAACCAGGCAGAAGTACTTGTGATTAATACTTCTAATGGGGGTTGGACCAAAAAGATCCATGTGCAGCAACTGAAGAGGTTCTGAAATGGTGCTCACTGCTTGGACTATTTTGTAAGAGGCTCTGTGTTGCTTTCCCTTGTTGCAAGCAATACAATTGTGTTCATTGGTGAAGAGTTTAGAAGGAAGGCCCTTAACAAGACCAAGTTTTGATAACTTGTTGATGGTCTTGTAATTCACATGTGCCATTCTTCTATGCCATTTATTAGATTCATCCAGGGAAGCTTTGACAACCAAACATGTTAGATCACCTTCAGGCTGAACATCATTCAGATTGAATGTGTATAAGTTGAAGGTCCTAGGAACTCTCAGCAATACAGTTGTGTCTTCTGGGAGTTTGAAGTCCTTGGAAAGTACAAGACACTCATCTTCAGAGAAGAAAACCTTATGCTTAGAATCACAAATTTGTGATACTGAGATAAGATTAAAATGCCCCAGTTCCTTCACATAGTAAACATTTTCAAAGTCTAACAAGGGTGTCTTTATGGTTCCTTTCCCTGTTATTTTGCCATCTCCACCACCAAAGGTGACAGTGCCTCCTCCTTCAATGGGCTCAAAGTCATGCATCTTATCCTTGTTCCCTGACATACTTCTAGAACAACCACTATCAAAAATGCCAACTTCAGTACTTTTTAAAGGATGTTCCTACAACAACAACAAAATTTACAAAATTAGTACACATTGGAGACTCAAGTCATTGCTGACTTGAGCCTGCCTTGTGGATCATTAGTAACAGGCCATGTAGATGTTTTAGATCCACCATTGTTCTTGGGCATGTAATGCATATTAGGTCCCTTCTTAGGCCAAGAACAACCTGCTGAGGGCTTCACAGCAGTATTCCATTTCCCACCACCATTACACATTGAGTCAAAGTGATTAGGCCAATAACCATTATAAAAGAAAGAACTAGTGGGTCGAACATATGGTCTAGTACTGGTTCTTCTCCAAGAAAAATGAGATTCAGCAGAATTAGGTTTCTGCTGATGTGGAACAAAAGATGGTATTTCACTAACATTCTTCCACATTTGCCTAGTTTTTCTTTGACTAACACATGCACCCATTCTTTGCTCATGATATGTACAATCCTTAATCAAGTGATATTTACTTCCACACACAAAACACTTCTTCTTTTTAGAAGATTTATGCAAACCAAAAGAATTTCCATAACATGAAAAAGTATTCAAATCATCATGACAAACAGAATTGTTTTTAACAAAGCCAAAAGTATTATTATGCAAAGAATTGAAAAACAAGTCTTCAGTAGAAACTGTCTTGTTATCAGCAGCAACTCTAGAAGGCTTGTGGGGAGTCTTGGGTGATGTCTTTGGTGTGGTCTTGGGCAGGTTCGACTTCTCACTTGAATCACAGGTAGCAAATAAGGTAGACCCTTCATCAGAAGACTTGTCACTGTTACAACAAGAGACAGAGTCATTAGATTTCACAATAGGGTCTTGCAAGTCAGTTGAATTTTGGCCATAGAGATGGTGTGATCCATCAAAGTCACTAGGTATGGATAGGTCAATAGGCATATGTTCCCCTCTTATTGGTCCAGGGACAGCATGTAAATTACCTTTTTTGACAAAGTTAGCTAAACCTGCAGGTGTGGATTTACCTAGGTCATTCTTAGCCTCTAAACCAACATATTTTTGAAATCCCAAACCTATTTTGGAGTTCACAGCCTGACTACCATAAAGTTCCCTAGCTAGATTATCACCTGATATTAACCATTGTTTATTTCTAGCTATCTCTTTGTCTAATTTACCTTGTAACTCTTGTTTTTCTTTTTCTAAATCAGACTTCTCTTTTTCAGTACGTTTTAAGTCTATCTTAGTAACCTCTAAATCACTTTCTAGAACTCTTATTTTTTCATCATATTTAACTTGATTCTTTTGAAACCATACTTTTTATTTTTCTACAGTTTTTAAAGTCATTTTATAAGACTCTACCTCTATATAACACTCATTGTACTTTGGTTTCAATTCATCAAACTCTTGTTTAAGCTCATTGTATCTTACACTAAATCCAAACACACAGTTGGTTACCTGAGAGATTCCCATCAAGGAGACTTGCTCCTTCTTGTCTTCTGAAGGTATGAATGCCAGCAGATTCAATTGTGAAGAAGTAGCAGCTTCCTCTCCAGCAGGTTCATGATCAGCCCAATCAATTTGGTGATCCAGAGTCACCATAGCCTTTGAAGGTACAGTCTTGTTATTCCCTGCTTCCAATGGATAAGAACCATATCTAACTTCATCTCCAGCCTTTCTATCTTTGCATTCCCTTGAAAAATGTCCCACTTGACCACAAGTGTAGCATTTAACCTTCCTTCTATCAAACCTTGCTGCTTCTTTGCCATTAAAACCAAACTTTCTTCTAGACTTGGCTTCAAACCTTCTGATGTTCATTGGGATCATTGCAAGCTCCCATTTCAAGTGCATCTCCTCCATTTCCATTGGATCTACCTGTTCAAAGTCCTCAAAAGCAATAAACTGCTGAGGTTCATATTCAGCCACAAATGAATGAATAAGATCCTCCAACACACTACTTGATTTTGATTTAGGAGTAGTTTGATTATAAGTTTGAGAAGATGCTCCTGATGAATATGAACTTGAGGCTTGATGCACAGGTTTAGTAGTGGCACCAACAAATGCAGAATGAGTGGATGGACGAATGGGACTTCTAACATCAGGCTCAAGTGATTTAAGCCTATTGTAGAGGTCATCAAAAGACATCATGTCCAATCCACCTTTGGTCTTGAGAGCAATACAAACTTGTAACCAAGATGGCGATAGAGATCTCAGAAATTTAGAATTGCAGTCTTCATTGTCGGGTCTAGCCTTCAACTGATTAAGTTGACTCAGTATTCGATGAAACCTGTCATAACCCTTATGAATTCCCTCTTCTTCAGATATCTGAAATTCTTGGAACTTTTGCTTCAGCAGGGACTTCTGCAGCCTTCTTGATTCCTCATTCCCACCAAATCTTGCTTTTATAGCCATCCAAATATCCTTGGCATCCTCCATAAAATGGAAGTCACCCATATGGTCATCTGGTATAGCTTGGAGCAGAATAGTTCTGACTTTACTCTCCCTCTGCACTGCCAGAATCTCTTCAGCAGTTTTGGGTCCTACAATAGTAACAACTCCATCAGCATCTGTAACATGCTTCTTCAGACTATTCCCTTTCTTAACAACCTCCCACAGATTCCAATCAATGTTTGTGATCCAGTTCTGCATCTTCATGGACCACAGATGATAATCTTCTGCATTTTTCAAATATGGAAACTTAGCATTACTGTTGGAGAGATTGAGTTGTTGAAGAGAAGTGGTGTTAATGTTCTAGGTTGTATCTACATCATCATCCGATCCAGGCATGTTTGTTGATTTGTTTGGATTGTAAAGGTGTAAGATTTGTGATTCTTAGTATGGCAGAGACTCTCTCGAGGCTCCGATACCACTTGTTGAGCTATAGACCTTGATAGATCTTCTTGAGCACTCTAGAATCGTTAGTAATGTCACTGTAATCAATAACACACTAATAGACAATCTCTGCAACTTGTATTTATAAAGCGGAAACAAAACACAAGCTTGATACTAAGAACTCTTGATCCTCTATGGATCTTTTAATTATAATAAGAATTTTCTAAAAGTTATTCAATACGTAAATCGTGTGTTCCTTTTATACTCAAGGAACCCTAAACCGTTTCTCAAGAAACGTATATTCTAAAACTTCTAAAAGATATGCATTATCACTTCCTAAATAAACTCATGCATATCCAAACTACATTACATAAAACACAGAAATACTATATCCGCAGAAACTAATAAAGCTGAACTATGTCTTCAGCAGATACACTGCTTCAGCAGAAACCAACTCTTCAGCAGGATCCTTTCAGCAGAAACAGCAGCAGAATTCTTACTTCACAGAATTCCCAACAGCAACCAAGGAAGGGTCTAGAACCCCCCTCCTTGGGTTGGGTCGGCCGAACACACCAAAAGGGGGCACCCTTGCCCTAGCTTGTTCCCAAAGCTACCTAAACACTATAAATACAAATCTTAGGGTCATTTGTTTTCATCTTTTGTGCACATAATTATCCCTAAGTTTTTCCTCTTCCTCCTTTGCTCTAAAAACCGGTTGAACATCCCTAATTTTAAATTCTAACTGTGGCATCACGAGCCATGTATAACATGTAATTTATTACTAAAACGTAATAAAAATCGGATCTTTAATTGTTTTAGATACATGTTTGATCTAGGGTTTTTCTTTTAATTTTTTTTTTATAAAAATTCAAAACCCTAACCCTAATTTGGGAGGGGGTTGATTTTCCATGAAACCCTAATTAGGGTTTGTGGTTTTAATTGATTACTTGTAATTAATTAGAAACCCTAGGTCATTAACCGGTTATTTGAACGTACTTGTGACCTATGTGGGTAATTGTTATGCTTAGATCCGTGACAAAACATGCATGTTAGTCATGGATCATTGATTGTTTTATATTTTTGTCACATGTTTAGATAGATCTAAAATTGGGAAAGACCTCAATATAATTATTAAAATCAATTTACGTGCTATGTGGTATATGATTGACTTTGGCCTACGCAATTGACTTGTCAATGTATGTGGCTCCACTTCCATTAAGAAGAGAAGGCCTTAGTTGATCATATGCATATTAAAACCTTGAATTGGTTTTGTTAGGATCTTTTCTAAATCAAGTATGCATGTGGCTATGTGTTTCACCAATAATTGTTATGATTTATTAGTTGTTTTGATTTGTCTTTGATTACTTGTTTTATTGTTTGATTTGTTTGACATGATTGTAAGCAATAAAAGGGTAATTTTTACAAAGAAAATAAATTGGACTAATAATGGTGAAACTTTAAGTGATAAAGATGGAATCTTGCGGTGTCTTATGTGCCGACTAGTGGTTTGCTTTACACGGTAATTGGCTCCCAGGCGAGACTAGCAAGATTCATACTTTGTTACATGTTTTAAGATTTAATCCAAAAACTTTGACTTGATTGATGTTTTGTACAACATGTTTTTAAAAGTAACTCCTTTAAGACAAATTCATAGTTGTGATAAGAAGGCTTAGAAAGAGCCTTAGAGTCTGCCTTGGTTATCACACTTACGAATACGTCTTAAACGATTTTTTTTAACTTCATTCTTGTACAATATCATCTTAAGGTAATTTACCTCAAGTAAAACTTTTTGTATTAATATTAAGAATTGGTTAATAGAAATGTTTTAAAAACTTATGCTATAAAGATGAGTGCATGCATCTTTATACATGTTTTGATTGTCACCTCAAAAATAAATACCCTAAAATTTAAGTTACATGCCATCTACCTATAAGAAACACTTGAAGTTATAATTTAGTAAACATGAGACCTAGGCTAAATTTTAATAACAAGGTAAAATTCTATTAATGCGTGAGACCATAAATTGTAATTTTACATGTTTCTAAGGTAGATGACTTAATTAAGTTGTGCGTGAGACCTAGAACTTAAGGCATGTGATGAGATGAAACATGCTTACATAGCATATTGATGAATCAATTTGATGTAAATCCCATAATGATCTAGGAATTGGAAATCTTGTTTGCCAATTATTGTTCGACAGATTACCATCTTTTGTACTTTCACCACTAGCAGATCAACTGATGTGGTGGAACTATGTAAAGTTGGATCCTAGATTTTCAAGAAAATTAGTTGGTTATATGAATATAGCCTTGGGTATTATATTTTCTTGAAAATATTTATTAACAAAAATACTAATCTTTGAACTTTTATCTGTAGATATGGCTCAACCCGATAACCCAACTGTGATTTATGCTTTCAAGAGTCATCTTGAAAGAGAAAAACTGACTGGAAAGAATTTCAATGATTGGTACCGATCGCTCAGAATTGTCTTGAGGGCGACCGGAAAAATCAAATACTTGACCACTGAATGCGAAGCAGAGCCTGCTGAAATTGAAACAGATGCAGTTAAAGAGGCTTGGAAACTTGAGCATGCTAAATACAATGAGGTTGCTTGTTTAATGCTCACTAGTATGAATGCTCAATTGCAAAAGAAGTCCGAGTACTACTTTCCAAAAGATATGCTCAATGAACTTCAAAAGTCTTATGAAAAGTCTCATGTAGTTGAATTGTACGAGTCTCTTGACAAACTACACAGCTGCAAGCATGGTGATGGTAAACCAGTTGAAGATTATGTGAATGAGATGAGAGAACACTTTGATCAACTTCACAGAATTGGATTTGATTACCCCGAGAATGTGCAAGTGCACTTGATCAACAGGTCCCTTAACAAGGACTTTGTTGGTTTTGTGTAGAACTTCAACATGCATTGCTCGGGGAAGACCGTCTCAGAATTACTCGCATTGCTTGTTGATTATGAGAAAAGTCTACCAGCCAAGGTCAAGGCTCCTACCCCGCAAGTGTTGGCGATTCATGGGGGGGGGAGAATCCAAAATAAATCGCAAGTGAACAAAGGCAAAGGGAAGGGTGGAAAAGGCAAGCAGGTCATGGCCTATCAACTACAGCCCAAGGTGAAACAGCATCAGCCTAAGCAGAACAAGGTGAATCCTCCAAACAAGAAGGATCAGGCTTGTCACCACTGTCATGAAAAGGGCCATTGGATGCGCAATTATCCACTCTACATTCATGACTTGAGACAGAAGAAGCAGAAGAATGAGGCTGGTAACCCTAGTACTTCAGGTGCGTTCTTTATGATTGAATTATTCACTCTTACTCCTAAATTGAATTCATGGGTATATGATACGGGATGTGGCATTCATATTTGCAATTCCTTGCAGGGGTTCAGAGTTGAGAGAAAGCTGGCCTATGGAGAACAATTCTTGCACGTGGGTAATGGAGCACATGCGGGAGTTGAAGCTATAGGCGTATTTAATTTAGTGTTGCCTTCAGGCCTTGAACTATCTTTAAATAATTGTCATTATGCACCGTCAATTGTTAGAGGTGTTATTTCATTTTCATGTTTGTTAAGCCTTGGTTTTGATCATACTGTTTCTAGCAATGGAATTTCGGTTTCTTTAAATGGTGTTTTTTTATTTTAATGCTATTGCTGTGAATGGTATTTTTGAGATTCATATGAATGATAATGATAATGCTTTTGTTAAAAATAATTCAATGTATAGCATCAATCATAAGAGAATCAAGAAAGGTCTGGATTCATCTTATCATTGGCATTGTCGACTTGCTCACATTGGCAAGGCTCGCATGGAAAAGCTGCAACATGATGGGCTTTTAGAAAAGATCAATGATGAA
The DNA here is from genome assembly GCA_030686995.1 of Artemisia argyi. NCBI lineage: Eukaryota > Viridiplantae > Streptophyta > Magnoliopsida > Asterales > Asteraceae > Artemisia > Artemisia argyi. Next base: position 151,135,535 of record CM060684.1, read on the forward strand.
TCATTTGATAAGTGTGAATCTTGTATTGCTGGGAAGATGACAAAGAAACCCTTTAAAAATAGGATTGAAAGGGCTTTTGATCTACTTGGTCTAATTCACACAGATGTGTGTGGACCACTTAGACATGTGTCAAGGAGAGGTGCTAGCTACTTCTTAACATTTACAGATGATTATAGCCGTTATGGTTATGTTTATTTACTTAAATATAAAAATGAGGTATTTGAAACATTCAAAATGTTTAAAGCAGAAGTAGAGTTGCAATTAGGAAAGAAGATTAAAGCTCTTCGATCCGATAGAGGTGGTGAATACCTGAGTCAAGAGTTTATAGATTACTTAGCTAAGGAAGGAATTGTCCAGCACCTTACTTCTCCATACACTCCATAACAAAATGGTGTATCTGAAATAAGGAATCGTACATTGCAAGATATGATACGACCTATGTTTAATCTAACAACTCTTCCTTTTTTGTTTTGGGATTATGCCTTAGAATCTGCGGTTCGCATTCTAAATATGGTTCCAACTAAGAAGGTGGATAAGACACCGTATGAGTTATGGACTGGAAAAGCTCCTAACTTGTCTTATCTAAAGGTCTGGGGTTGCGAGGCGTATGTTAAATGTGACTCAGCAGATAAACTCCAACAAAGATCTGTAAAGTGCATCTTCGTAGGATACCCAAAGGAAACAATGGGTTACTACTTTTATTACCCACTTGAAAACAAAGTTTTTGTTGCAAGGTATGGAGACTTCTTGGAAAAGGAGCTCATATCTCAAGAATTCAGTGGAAGAGTATATGATCTGGAAGACGGTCAAGAAGATGTAACACCTTCTGAAAACACTAGCCAACTTCCTGTGGAACCTGAAAGTTTAGGTCCTCCACCTGAAGTTGAAGTGGTTCCCATTCACAGATCAACACGACCTGTGAAAGCTCTCGAACGCCTATATCTAAACGTAGAGTGTGAGGAGACTATACTAGGGGATCTTGATGAACCCACTAGTTATAGCTGCCATGAATTGTCCTAAAAAGGAAAAATGGCAAGTTGCTATGAATGGGGAAATACAATCCATGAAGAGAATGAAGTTTAGATTGAAGTAGACCTTCCTCATGGTGCCAAGGTAGTTGGGAGTAAGTGGCTCTTCAAGAAAAAGACTGACATGGATGGCATTGTACACACCTATAAAGCCCGTTTGGTAGCTAAAGGCTATACTCAAACATTTGGTGTTGACTATGAGGAGACCTTTTCTCCTGTAGCTGACATTAGGACTATTAGGATTCTCATAGCCATAGCTGCATACTATGACTATGAGATTTGGTAGATGGATGTCAAAACCGCCTTCTTAAATGGTCGCCTTTATGAAGACATCTATATGCCGCAGCCTGAGGGGTTTGTTAATCCAGAATTCCTAAATCGTGTATGCAAACTTCAAAGATCCATTTATGGATTGAAGCAAGCATCACGACAATGGAATAAAAGATTTGATAGTGAAATTAAAAAGTATGGATTCACTCAAAATCTTGATGAGCCATGTGTATATCACAAAGCTAGTGGGAGTGATGTAATTTTCCTTATTTTATATGTCGATGACATATTGATCATGGGGAAAGACATTCCAAGTTTGCAAAAGGTTAAGGCATATCTTGGAAAGTGTTTTTCTATGAAAGATTTAGGGGAAGTTGCATTCATTCTGGGAATCAAGATATATACAGATAGATCTCAGCGATTAATTGGATTAAGCCAAAGTGCTTAAATTGATAAAATATTGAAGAGATTCAATATGAAAAATTCCAAGAAGGGATATTTGCCAATGCAAGAACAACATGGCTTGAGTAGCAAAGTTTGTGCTTCAACACCTACAGAGGTGCAACGCATGAAGAGAGTTCTTTATACTACGACTGTGGGATCTATTATGTATACGGTGAAAAGTACAAGGCCTGATGTGGCATTTGCTCAAAACTTAACCAGCCGATATCAGCAGAATCCAAGTGAAGCTCACTGGACTGCTGTTAAGAATATTCTTAAGTACCTTAGGGCTACTAAAGAGATGTTCTTAGTTTATGGGGGTACTCCATCTGCAGAACTTGATGTTACAGGTTACTGCGATGCTTCTTGGAAAGGTGATAAGGATGATACGAAGTCTCAGACTGGTTATGTCTTTGTCATTAATGGAGGAGTTGTGGATTGGAGGAGCAGAAAACAGAGTACACTAGCGATGTCTGCAACAGAAAGTGAGTATATAGCTGCGTCAGAAGCTGCTATGGAAGCTATTTAGATTAGGAAATTTGTTTCGGGGCTTGGGGTTATGCCATCGATTCAAAGACCTATAAAAATGTATTGCGAAAACTCAGCTGCAATTATATTTTACAATGAACCTGGAATCATGAATGGCACCAGACATTTCTCGATTAAGCATCACTATGTTCGAGAACAAGTCAAAATAGGTGAAATCGAGTTACTCAAAGTTCACACAGATGACAACTTAGCAGATCAATTAACAAAGCCTCTACCTAGTACTAAGCTTTATAAGCAAGCTGAAGGCATAGGGCTTCGTTTAGGTGAAAGTTTCATGCCCATTTGTTATTAGTATTTGGATAAAGGATGTAATGTACAATTATTATGTTTAATGGAATAAAATATGGTTATGTTTATTTATCATTATCTTAATAATATATCCTATATTTGCATGTTTAAATCCATGAATAAATTATTATTCTAAATTGTCCGTTGTCGATTAATGATATGGGAATATCATTAAATTAAGACAAATTTGAGTATTGGTTAGAATATACTTGAAAGTATATTGATGCGTAGTCATACCAATTTCACATGATATTCAATGAATTGAATATAGGACTTATCCCAACGATATGATTTAAAATTTGTGAGAATCATATTTAAAGTTATCCTCAGACTTGAGATACCAGATAAGAGTCATGGATGTAGTGCATTTTTCTGAATCAATCAACCGCTCACCGTAACAGGGAGTTATAAGGGTTGTTTTTAGAAGTGTTGCAAAGTTCATGGGTTATTCTTGTAGTCAATAAAGAATTTGTTCATTCTGATTTGTTCAGAAGTTTAATACTGATGGGCCCCTCGTAGGGTTGACAAAATGTTTGCGTGGCCACGCCCAAAGTCTATCTCGAATACGTTCAGATGTTTTGGTAATTTTGTTCAATCATAAAGAGACGAGAAATAGAAATTTAATAAAGAATCTAACATCTTTATGAATGTAGTATTAGAAACAAAAGGATAATTATAATGATGAATCATTAAGGGTTTTCCAGGAAACCTAGCTTGGGTCGTACTGGGGGCATTGAAGTGTTGCAAGACGCCAACCAATGTCATTTTACTATTAATTGATATACGAGTGGGAGCTGTTAAAAGTTACATATAAAAATTAATATGTAAATGACTAGTATCGAACCCGAGACCTCGGGATTGCACACATTACAAATGAGTATTAAGGAATAATAATTAATATATTTATTTATATTCATTATTATTACACGAGGACTAACGACCATTAGTACTTAACGGAAAAGGGACTAATGACCGTTAGACGATAGAAGGAAAAAGGGTATTTATGTAATTTGGCAACCAAGGAAGGGTCTAGAACCCCCCTCCTTGGGTTGGGTCGGCCGAACACACCAAAGGGGGCACCCTTGCCCTAGCTTGTTCCCAAAGCTACCTAAACACTATAAATACAAATCTTAGGGTCATTTGTTTTCATCTTTTGAGCACACAATTATCCCTAAGTTTTTCCTCTTCCTCCTTTGCTCCAAAAACCGGTCGAACATCCCTAATTAATTAGGGTTTCGATTTTTGTTTTGCTAAAACCTTGTTCCTTGTGTTTTACTTGCATAACCTTAATACGGTTTAATTTGTATGTACAAGAACAAGGTAACAACTCACTATAGTTGTTATCAAGAGATCGATAAACAAAACGGTAAGGGGTTTATCATAGATCTATTATTACACAAGATCAAGATTTATTGAAGTGCTAAAAGGTACGTTTCCTGTTTATGTTTTAGTTAATTCTTTACGTGTTATACTTGATCCTAGCTTCCGCTATTTGTGTACTTTGATTGTTAAATTCTAACAACATCAACCTCTCCCATGTCCTTCTTGGAGAACCTTGATGACAAAAATTCCTTTGTCAGGTCAACCTGATTTTGGTCAGTGCCAAAGATCAGCATGTCATCAACATATAGACAAATGATGACTCCTTTACTAGATTCATCAAATTTGCTATATACACATTTGTCAGCCTGGTTAAGAACATAACCATTAGACAAAACCACTTCATCAAATTTTTGATGTCATTGCTTAGGTGTCTATTTCAGTCCATATAAAGACATAATCAGTTTACACACCATGTTTTCATTGCCAGGCAAGATGAAGCCCTGAGGTTGGTTCATATAAACCACAGGGGCATAAGTATCAAAGTAGTCTATCCCTGACTTTTGTCTAAAGCCCAGAATGACTAGTCTAGCCTTGAACTTTTCAATAGTTCCATCTACCTTCATTTTCCTTTTAAAAATCCATTTGCAACCCGGTGGTAGATCAACCAACACCCAAGTGTTGTTCCCCATGATGGAGTCAATCTCATCATTTATTGCTTCTTTCCAGAAAGCAACATCCTGTGACTTCATTGCTTCTTCAAATGTTTTGGGATCATCCGCAATAATGAAGCAATAGGAGTATTGGTCAGAGACCTCATTCCTTGTGCCTTCAATTAAATATAATTGAAACTCAGGTCCAAATGAATTTGGAGTCCTAACCCTTTTGCTTTTCCTAAGATACACCAATGTCATCCGTTCCATTTGGAATCCTTTGACTTGGTCTAGGGACTGATGAGAATCTATTCTCATCAAAGAGTGCATCCCTTGATTCAATTATTGAGTTAATTGAAACATATTCATTAGGTTCAATAACATAGAACCTGTATGCCTTGGAATGCTCAGCATATCTAACAAAGATGCATTCAATGCCTCTTTCACCCAGAGTTTCTAACTTTGGATCAGGGAGTCTTACAACTGCCCTACAACCCCAAACCCTAAGATAATTCAGGTTGGGTTTCTTTTTAGTCCATAGTTCATAAGGGGTAACTTTATTCCTTTTGTTGGGAACCCTATTTAATAAATAGCAAGCTGTTAACATAGCTTCGCACCAGAACCCTTGACTCAGTCCTGAGTAGGACAACATGGAATTAACCATCTCCTTCAATACCATGTTTTTCCTTTCAGATATACCATTTTGTTGAGGAGTATAGGGAGCAGTCGTTTCATGGATTATACCAATAGACTGAAAATACAAAGTATCCATGTACTCACCTCCCCAATTAGTCCTGAATCTTTTGATCAGGGACCCAAGTTGCAATTCAACTTCAGTTTTAAATACTTTGAATTTATCTAATGCTTCATCCTTGGTATGTAACAGATAGACATAACAAAACCTAGAAGGATCATCAATAACTGTCACAAAGTGTAACAATTCGCATTTTTAGGTTAATTCCTATTCCCAAAAATTTCACTATTCATTTTTACTATTCACTTTCACTATTCATTTTCTGAAAGTTAATTTTTATTTCATATTCTCATGTGATAAATCATTTCCATGGCAAATTAAAAGTTTGACACTCATCAGATCATTTTCGCGAAAGTTATTAAGGAACTACACGTTTAGGTTAAAACGTCATTTAAAAATCCTATGCACAACGAAACTCAACCACGTTAATTTTCTCCGCATCAGATAAATGTTTGATACACTCATGATTAATTAAATAATTAATCATGACTGAGAATAATGTTACCAAATAGACCCTGGACCGTGAAAAACAGAAACTTACATTTTAAGCACTTTTGCTTGTCCGTAACCTTAGCCTATACCTGCACCGCATTTCTAAGACAATTTGAGTTTTCACATTTTTGGAAAAGTCAACACATATTTTCCCTCCTCCTTTGACCAAAAATCATTCCTTGATTTTATAAATCATTTCTTGATTTTTAGGCTTACGGTTTTATGTCTAAAAGACATTAAATACCAACCGACACTAGACTGGGCCCAGTCTAGACATTATAAGTCATTTTAAATCATTATTATCCTATTAGAAAAGTTACATATTACTTTTCTCAATTTTACACAACATTCGTACGTTTTACGTATTACGCGTTTTAGAATCGTGTTTCTAGTTTTCGCAGGGTTTGAGCACCCCAATGGAACCTACCACTCATTTTATATTTTATTATGGAGTATATTGACAAGTTTAGTCATTCTTTCAAATTTCACATTTTTACGATACCCGGTTTTACGTTTTGTGACGTAACAACTTACGGTTAGCATTTCACGGAGTCAAAACTAGCCAAATAACTTGGATAATACCATCCAAAGACCACCTCATCCTCCCTATGTTTCTTGAACCGCCAATAGGGGGGGAGTCACCCCATGGTGTGGCTTAATCTCATGCAAAGTACTCCAAGAAGATTACAAGTGTATAAGCTTGTTAAGGAAGCTTTGCCTAGTCACAAGTTCTAACCTCCTCAAAGCCATATAAAAGCCCCCTCCCCCCTCCTTATGCCGTCCCATACCACCCTCACCATCACCCTACACTTAGCTAATTTACTTCCAATTTTATGCAAGAATCAAGTGCAACATCAACATAGAAACCCTAGTTTGGTTTTAAGTAATCAAACTACTTCCAATCTTTTGAAACTTTGGTGATTTCTCTTGAGTTTAAATACACTCAAGTCACCTCAACCTTCATCATCTCTCTTTCAAGAATACAAGTGTAGAAAGATTGCTTGAAGTGAAGTAAAGTGAAGCATAATCAATCAAAGTCCTTACCTTACATGTTACTTACCTTTCATTTTGAAAGCCAAAAGTTATAAGGATACTCTAGTGTATTTTCTTGATAAATATCATTCTCATGCTATTTATATTTCATTCATACTATATATTGTCTTGTTATAATGTTCATGATGTATAAAAATTGGTAAAACAAGTTATGGAACATATATGTAACTTATGTTAATTAAACAAGTAAACTAGTGACTTCCATGGTGAAATTCGCCAAAAATGGTATACATATGATATTGGAAAATTACATATTGTATTAGAGGACTTAACAAGGAAACCATAGCAACTTGAACCACCTAAAATGAGCATATGAGTAAAAAGTTATGACCATTTGAAGTTACCAAAACTTTACGGCAAAAACTGCCTAAAAACCTTCTGTATCAGAGTTAAACACGCAAAAAGAGGCCCTTCTGGTCCGATTCATCAAAAAGTTAAACCACGAAATTTGTCCGGAATGATGTTTTCTTCAAAAACTCAGAAGCACGTATCCAGAAAACCAATAACGAATGAGATTTTCTTCAGTTTCTTAACAGCTATTTTATATACCAAAGTTACTATATAATAGTTATGGTTTAATAAGACCAAGAGGTCTAAAGACCTAAAGCCAAGACCACAACCATGGCTAAATCCAAGATTGAGTCTCAAGCCCATGATAACAACGACCAAGGTCACGGTGAAGCCATGGCTAAAGACCATATAAATTTACCAAGGCGAAAATATGAGCTAAAGAGTTAGCGATAACTTAAACATGCAATTTGGATCTACTTCATCTAAAGTGTAACACCCCGCCTTATAGACCACAATATTGTCCGCTTTGCCCGAAGGCTCACGGTTTTGTTCTTGTGGCCCTCATGTGAAGACTTCCTGGCAGGTCACCCAAGCCAGTACTACTCTCACATGAGCACGTTTAACCGTATGGTCGATTAACCGTTCCACCACAAAATGTGTTGTGTCATATAAGGCGAATGTTAACATGTATGTCCCAGCATCACTCCAAGTCACAGCCAATGTGGGATTTGCCTGGGGTATTACATTCACCCCCCGTAGGGACTCATCGTCCCCGATGAAGTTTGCCCCACATCCCGAACGGCTTGGAGTGGCTCTGATACCAATCTACCATTGTATCCTTGTTAGTGTTTTCACTTTTAAATAAAGTTGATTCAAAAATTGCGTTTACATAAATCACATACCTTGTATAAAATGATTTCTGAAATTCCTATTTTGAACGAGTACGATATATATATATATATATATATATATATATATATATATATATATATATATATATATATATATATATATATATATATATATATATATATTTATATATTTGGGTCAATATTTAGCAAAAACCATCGTACAAAGAGAAAAATATAAACATCAAACTTTTGGTAAACCGTCCTATTCACAACATGTTTGGAAACAGTTTCACATTTCATAACTACTGTATTTTGAATCATCAAGAAAGATATTACTTAATAAATCATTTGCTCCATTTTTTTCTAAAATCGTTTATTCAGGAAAGGATTTCAACCAAAACACAATCGCAAGACAAATTTCCAAAACTAATCATTCTTCTACATCGCTTATGCATTTAGGATTTTATGATTTGACAATAAAGAATATTGGAATATGTGATGAAGGAATTAGGAGGAACATCACAAATTAATCACGAACTTCAGTAGTAGAGACCAAGCCTACTAGGCAAAGAAAAACATATGTCTTACCATCCGTTGGAACAAAACACAAGGAATCAAAACTGTTACCTATATTCTATCCCTTTCAGATAACGCCAAGTTCGAAGGACCGAACGTTGTGGAATTAGTCACAGAGATTCATTGTACCCATTTCAGTTATTCCTGATAAGGAAATCGATTCACCTTGGACTTCAAGCAATCATTTCAGGATTTCCTTCAGAAACCCATTTAGATGTAAACATCACCTATCATCCTCAGACCGATGGTTAAAGTGAGAGAACAATTCAAACATAGGAAGGTATGCTCAGAGCATAAGTGATTGACTCTAGAAATGGTTAGACTAATCATTTACCATAAACCAAAATCATTTGCAACCATAGTTATTACGCAAGCATAGAGACTACACCAATTGATGCACTCTATGGTCGATGTGCCAACATCCATTGACGAATCGAAATTTGAAAAGCCCAACTCACTAGTCTATTAGGCATTCATGAAATAACCAGAAACTTCCTACAACTCAAGAATCAATTACAAGTTCAATAAGTATAAGCCATTACAACTTCAAGTTCGTAGCCAGATCATGTTGAAAGTTCTGCCTAGGAAAGGCATGATATCATTCAGAAAACTAGGAAAGTTAAACCCGATATACACTGGACCATGTATTATCACATTTTCACTAATACTACTTCAGAGACCAACACAAACTGAACTTCGGGATGAAGTTCCTTTTAGAGGGGAAGACTGTCACAACTCACCATTTCAGGTCATTTACCAAACTTCGACAAATTACTATTCATGAATCACTATTCATCAAAACACTATTCATCATTTTACTATTCATCATTTTTTAGGTCAAGCTGATATTCTGAGAAACATTTGAAAATTTTACTATTCACTGAATACTATTCATTTCCGGAAAAAATTTCACTATTCACGTGCATTACTCATTTCATCATAAATTTAGTTTACGGGTATTCAATTTCGCGAAACCGGATTGGTTTAGGTGCGAATTCATTTCATTAGTACTAAGGACATTGCATACGGACTAGAGATGGTCTGCATATCATCAGTAGGTCATTTACATGTTATACCACTCTTAGGATTTTCAAATTTATATATTTGATACATTTAACGTTTTTCTTATAATTATTTATAATAAACGTTAACACACGGTTAATAAACACGACGAATATATCTAAATATTCCCACAATGGTCCCGACATATTTTTATATCCATTTTATTATCATAAAAGTTATAAAATTCATTTACCCAGTATTTTGGAAATTTATTTTATTTATAACGTAGGTTTATAAATATTACGACGATTTTCGTGAAAACTAAACAATAATCACCCGAACACTCAGTAATTGTACCCAACATATTTTTAACATTTTTATGACTTTATTAAGTCCCGGTTAACTTTGTTAACATTTATTTCTATCAAACCCGGTACCCGAATATAACTAATACTTACACTAAACCACAACTAATAGTACACTAACTTATCCTAAGCAACTCAAAACCGATTTTGCTTCTCTTGTTCACATTGAAAACCGGCCACAAGACCATCCCTAGACCACAAGTATGATTTTCTAACCTCATGCATTATTATGTATTATTATACCTTATAAAATCTTACTTAAATATCTAAAAACACCATATACTTAACACTTATCAAATTTTTGGATCAAAAAGGCATTTCTTCATCTCTTCCATCAAAACCCATGACCCAAACCCAATCTACATGATCAAGTGATGATTTTTCAAAGTACAAAGCTACAAAGTTGTTCATTTCATCATTCTAATCAAGAATCTTACAACAAAAACACAAGTAACACAAGGTTTCTCATCATCTAATCACCCATTATTTCAAAGTGAGTTATCAACTTTATTTTCATGATTTCATCTAATTAACACTTGTATCTTATGATTTTCATGCTTAATTTCATGTACAAGTTAGCTATACCACATTATTTTTGTAGACTTTTTGAACATACAAACCCAAGATTTTGATTTAGGTGTTCCCTTGCTAAATTAACTTGTTTAGTGGTCATTAGGAACCCATGGCACCCTAAGAAGGTGTATGGTAGGATTAGTATAGCTTTGTGGTGGTTACAAGAGATTTTGGTAATGTTAGAAACTAGTTTTGGACCTTGAAAATGGATTTGTAACAAGTATATATACATTTTGTCCCATTTTTGCAAACCCAGGAAAATCAGTAAATACAAAGTAAACATTGGCAAAAATTTTAGAAAATACTTTCAAAAACGAAGTCGTAGGCGAAAGAACGGACTAAAATGAGTTTATAACGAAGGAGATACGATAAAAACAAGTTTAACGACGAAAACTATTTTCCGGAAAATGTCAAGCTGTTGGACGATTTTTGTCGGACAAATCGAGGCTTTAAACCTAACCTAGAGGGACCAAGCTTACTAAAATATATTACTACATACTAAGACGTAACCATGGATATGAAGAACGAGTAAAACGGACTTATAACGACAAAGATATTCACGTTTCAATATCGGCAAAACATATATTATTTTGGCAGCTTTTGAAAATAATAATACCACTACTACGTAGTAACTCTAGATTTCTAAAAATAATAACCAAGTATCCAAACTCATAACTAATGAAGTATTATTGAATACAAGTATATTTTATTACTACAAGGCGTTATTTCAAGGATTTCAAACCGAGGATTTCAACATTAACATTGATACATACGATATATATATATATATATATATACATTTCAACTAGTTTTATTTTCTAGTTGCCATGTTTTCCTAAGTATTGGAAAAAGTATTATTTTGATAACAACAAGTATTTTCTCAAGAATAGAGTGGTATAGGAAACATGTGCATGGACATTCACGATATCATTTCATGATCTAAATTAGATCATCATCATTCATATTAGGTTGCGGCTAGTGTGCGCGCCTTGTTTTTTAGCTCATTACATGTTCATGGTACCATCATATCAGGTGAGTCATAGCCCCTACTCTTTTAATTGTTTTGCAAACTCTTTGGGGGAGAATACATGCTCGTTTTACTTAAACGCATTACTTGCTTTACATGGTTGATTACCTGCATTTCATTGGTATGTTTGATTACCTGCGTCTCATTGGTATGTTTGATTACCTGTATTTCATGTGACTTGTCTCTTAAACATTATTACTTATTTTACATGACCTTATTGTCATTATTGTTTACCTGGCGACATTGTCAGACTTATTTACATGACCTCATTGTCATTATTGTTTACCTGGCGACATTGTCAGACTTATTTACATGACCTCATTGTCATTATTGTTTATCTGGCGACATTGTCAGACTTATTTACATGACCTCATTGTCATTATTGTTTACCTGGCGACATTGCCAGACTTATTTACATGACCTCATTGTCATCATTGTTTATCTGACGACATTGTCAGCATTATTTATCTGGCCTCATTGTCAGCATTCTTTATCTGGCGACATTGTCAGCATTTTTTATATATGAGTATTGCTACATTTATCTTTGAATCTAGATACAAGTATTACCTTTGTTCACGTAAACATATTACATTTGGCAGTGGGTTGTAAACACACAGGTTACAAGTCTCTTATGGCGGGACTTGGAACTGAGTGGATTTACGATGCCTTTGCTGGGAAATCTTCATTCATATGCATTACAATCTTTTTCACAAGACTCTATGAACTCACCAACCTCGTGTTAACACTTTAGCATGTATTTTCAGGTTATTAAGGTAGCTCATGGTGCATGCATATGGACCTTCATGGAGTCGCGGAGACAACGCGTCTGATTATATTTTTTTTCTGCACTTATGAACGTTTGATCTTGTTGAACTTATTTTACCTAAATTGGCAACATCTTTTGGGACCTTATTTTGTAAACTCTGGACTATTTCAATGATCAAACGCAGTATTTCCAAACGACACTTTAGTTCATTCAATGTAACTGTAACTGTGATGCTATGACAGTCACCCCCAGGTATTCCATTCCGCTGCCATTCAGGTATTTTGGGGGTGTGACATAAAGAACCATAAGATCTTACAAGTAATTGTCATACAAGATTTAAGAAACTTATTCTAATAACAATCTTCATTTAAAAGTAAACTTTCCTAAGTTTATTCAAGTATTTGGACATGTAACTTTTCGGATCAAAAACTTATATATTTGTATCAAACACTACAATAGTAGGGAGCCTCATGTGAGGAGTTCATATGGGTAAACCGTCGAGATGAGTTGTGAATTTACGAATTAAAGTGTCCTGGCTCCTCGAACGTTTACTACATGACTTCTGAATTATGTCGGCCCGAACGGTAGTAAGCGATATACAAACTATACATGTTCATACACAATTTATATTCAAAGATTTACACTATATACTACGTACTACATCATGAACTAAATGCAAGATATATATAGGCAATTCTTCATATTCTTTACTCCAATCCTAAGTCGCAACATTCTATTATAGGTTTCTCTTAGAGACCTTCGCAATTCGACCATCATTCTCACTACTCACTACATCACTTAAGGTGAGTTCATAGCCCCACTTTCCATTACTTAATTGTTTTACAAACCCTTGGGGGGAATACATGCTATTATTTTTCAACCGAACACAATGCTTTTCAATTATATGCTATCCGATTGTTTTATTATCACTAAGTACCATCCTTGCCAATCCAAGATCCCTTATTATGAACCATTTAATCACTAGTAATACTGAGCACGAATATTGTGAATAGGCCTATTGGGATTGACGAATCCCATTTGTTTTGACCAAGTACGTTCAAACAAATGCATTAATATTTGAGACCTGGGTATGACGGCAAAGTACCTACCGGGATAACTCCGCCGATTGATATTGGTACACGTTAACGTTTTGGTGTCATAAGCTTAGTATGATAATACCTGTTTTGTTTTCAAAACCATTGGTGTGAGTCTATAGCTCATACTACCAACATATCGGGTTCAACCATTTAATAAACTCTATGAATTTCACTCAACCTTTGTGTTGACAGTTTATGCATGTATTTCAGGTCCATAATGATCAAGGATGGCACGGAAGGGCATGGATATTCAAGAGGGCTATAAATTTTATTATCATTCGAAAACTCATTTAATGTAATTTGTAAACATGGAACCATCTGGGACCTCATTTTGTAATCTATGATATTTATATAATTTGAATGATAAATCTTTTAAAACGACTCAATTAGAGTTCGTTTTCTATTATTATGACTGTTGTGCCGTCGAGTAACACCCAGTTTGAATTTCGCTGCATCATTGAATTGGGGGTGTTACAGATTGGTACCAGAGCCATGGTTATAGAGAAACGGGTCTAATTGAGACCTAAAATATAACTACACTTACAAGCAAAAACATTTTATAGCCTTCCGCTCTTCGTGCCTTCCATCCTCTAGACGATTATGGACATTTTAGACATTTTATACAACGTAAACATTTTAGCATATTGATATATGTACACTTAGCAGAATTGAGCATTTCCCCCTAAGCATGTTATGCTACATGAACATATTAGTATATTGATATATACACACTTGTCATATTTTGAGCACTTCCCATAAACGTTAGAATTGTTTTAACATAGTAGTTCTTCTCATAGAAATCATGTGCGTACCCACTTCTCCCGATTATGTGCCCACTCTACCTAATAACTTCCAAGTCTTACCACCCTCACCCGAGTTCGGATTTGACTTCGTAAATGCCTTCGCTTCTGATGACGAAGAAGAACCTTTCATCAATGAAGAAGAGGAGGAACCAATGCCAACTAATTTTGCGTTGAATACTTCTAATTATTTTGAACAAAATTGGGTTGAGGCAGACTCCGAGGAGGATGACGAACACGAATATGTACTAACACCATTATCACCACCACTATCACTTCCCTTTTATATCCCTACATGTGATGAATTGGATCACTCATTATGGATCGTATCACGACCACCATTGATCCAACAAGAAAGTCAGCATGGAAACTACAGCCTCTCAAACTTCATTGACTGGTACCTTTATGACACCCTAAACCAAGAAGTTGCCGATCAATCAGAGCTGCTCGGACCTTCTAACCCGCAATAGACTAGTGGGATGATACTACTTATCTTTTGTACTACTAAACTGATTAGTATCAGTTAGTAAATGTTATGAAATCCATGTAATAGCTAGCGATAGTAGAAACGTTGTAATTACTAAACTGAAAGTATTAGTTAGTAAATTTTGAAGAAGCTTGTAATAGGTTTCGATTTTGTAAATCAACCAACGTTGTATGAATAAAACTCTTGTTTTATACTATCATGTGTTATGCTTTCAAACTTCAACATAATTATCCTATCATTCTTGTCAAAAATCATGCTTATTTCACAACTCTCTACTCACGACGTATCTTTTATATAATAGAATCATGGCGCCAACGAAGAAGACACCACCAATGATGACTCAAGCTGCTATTCGTAAACTAGTTAAAGATAGTGTAAATGCAGCACTCACAACTGAACGAGCAGCCGTAGCTGCAGAAGCTGCAGCAGCCGCTGAAGCCGCTACAGCTGCTGATGCTGCAGCAGCCGCTGAAGCCGCCACAGCTGCGGAAGTTGCTAGAGCTGCAGAAGCTGCCCGAATTGCCACAGCTACCCTTAACACTAGAGGACCAAACCCAACTAGTCCTCCAGTGATAAATGTTGATTCGGTACCTAAGGGTTGCTCATTCATGTCCTATTTGAAATGCAAGCCCATAAAATTCAAGGGTACTGAAGGAGCCGTAGGTTTGACCCGCTGGTTTGAGAAAGCGGAATCGGTATTTTTGGTCAGTAAATGTACTGAGAGTGATAAAGTGCAATATGCCACTAGTACACTGTTGGATGAGGCATTATCATGGTGGAATTCAATATCTCAACCAATGGGCATTGAAAATGCTTATAAGATTTCTTGGGATAATTTGAAGAAAATGATGATCAAAGAGTATTGCCCCCGCAGTGAAATGCAGAAGTTAGAAGTAGAATTTTGGGACCATGTTGTTAAAGGAAATGACATCATAACTTACAACCGTCGATTCCAAGAATTGAGGATTCTATGTCCAACAATGGTTTCAATAAAAGAGAAATTATTGGAACGATATATCTGGGGACTTCCACCAAGTATACAAGGGAATGTAACTTCAACCAATCCCAAGGAACTTGATGAAGCTATGCGGATGTCTCGCAGCCTCATGGATCAAGTGGTGCGTACAGCAAAAACCCGAAGACAAAACTTCACCAACAACACCAACAACTCCAACTACCGTAACAACAATAGCAATAGGAACAAAAACAACAAGCGACCATGGGATGGTAACCATGGAAGTAACAACAACAACAACAACCCAACTCAAAACAACAACCATCATAACCAGCAAAACAAAAGACAAGAAGCCGCAACGGCTTATGTTGCTGCACCAACCAGAGGTGGATATACTGGGACTCAACCACAGTGTACTAAGTGCAATTACCATCACTCAGGCCCCTGCCCCACCAAGTGCAACAATTGCCAAAAGCCAGGACATCTTGCTAAGGATTGTAGAAGAAATACTGTAGCTACTGGTAGCGATACACAACCGATAGTTATATGCTTCGGGTGTGGAGAAAGTGGACATTACAAGAATCGATGTCCCCAAAACCAAGGTCAGCAAGTTGAAGACAATCAGGGGTGAGCATATATGTTAAGAGGTGAAGGAGCTTGTCAAGATCTCAACAACAATGCATAAAAATGAAGTTTAGAATTTAGCAATCATGTTTATTTATGCACTATGTTGTACTATGTGTATGTCATCCCTAGTAATGGGAGTTTTATGACTTAAGAATATTTACTGTTAAATAAACAACTCTTTGTGATAATTCTCATCTATTGTACTTTCTATCTCCAAACCAATTTGACTGATTAGTAGACTATTACCATTCTATAAGGTTTACCCATTTATCCTATGAACCATTCAACAAATTTTACTTCAATCTATTTTGCTACCACTTTATTGTTTCACATCATTTTACTCCAAGATATTCTACCACCATCTTAGAAAAATTACTTCATCTCAAACCACTAAAACTCATCAAACCAAAATGAAGAACACAAGCCTCGTTCATCTTTTCACCATCATTATCTTCACAACCGTTACAACCACAAGCTCATTAACAGATCTTGATGCACTTTTAAAGCTCAAATCATCCTTAGTTACACCACAAGCACCCTCATCAGCTTTACAAGATTGAATACCATCTAAAACTTTTAAGAAACACAATACTATGTGACTAAACCGAACATCACATTATCGGTCCTTAATTATACATAGCCTAGCTACCTATGTCTAATTAGGGAGGGATCATGTGATGCTGGGAGTAGGCACCTGTATGTGTTATTAGAATCAAACTACATCACCGGAGATTCCAAACTCTAGTCCTCATAAGTAACCACACCTCTTCATCAACACCACTCCAACATATAACATACATAGAACCTCGGGACGAAGTTCCCTTAAGGGGTAGAGACTGTAACAATTCGCATTTTCAGGTTAATTCCTATTCCCGAAAATTTCACTATTCATTTTTACTATTCACTTTCACTATTCATTTTTCTGAAAGTTAATTTTTATTTCATATTCTCATGTGATAAATCATTTCTATGGAAAATTAAAAGTTTGACACTCATCAGATCATTTTCACGAAAGTTATTAAGGAACTACACGTTTAGGTTAAAACGTCATTTAAAAATCCTACGCAAAACGAAACTCAACCGCGTTAATTTTCCCCGCATCAGATAAATGTTTGATACACTCATGATTAATTAGAGAATTAATCACGACTGAGAATAATGTTACCAAATAGACCCTGGACCGTGAAAAACAGAAACTTACGTTTTAAGCACTTTTGCTTGTCCGTAACCTTAGCCTATACCTGCACCGCGTTTCTAAGACAATTTGAGTTTTCACATTTTTGGAAAAGTCAACACATATTTTCCCTCCACCTTTGACCAAAAATCATTCCTTGATTTTATAAATCATTCCTTGATTTCTAGGCTTACGGTTTTACGTCTAAAAGACATTAAATAGCAACCGACACTAGACTGAGCCCAGTCTAGACATTATAAGTCATTTTAAATCATTATTATCCTATTAGAAAAGTTACATATACTTTTCTCAATTTTACACAACATTCGTACGTTTTACGTATTACGCGTTTTAGAACCGTGTTTCCAGTTTTAGCAGGGTTTGAGCACCCCAATGGAACCTACCACTCATTTTATATTTTATTATGGAGTATATTGACAAGTTTAGTCATTCTTTCAAATTTCACATTTTTACGATACCCGGTTTTACGTTTTGTGACGTAACAACTTACGGTTAGCATTTCACGGAGTCAAAACTAGCCAAATAACTTGGATAATACCATCCAAAGACCACCTCATCCTCCCTATGTTTCTTGAACCGCCAATAGGGGGGGATTCACCCCATGGTGTGGCTTAATCTCATGCAAAGTACTCCAAGATGATTACAAGTGTATAAGCTTGTTAAGGAAGCTTTGACTAGTCACAAGTTCTAACCTCCTCAAAGCCATATAAAAGCCCCTCCCCCCTCCTTATGCCGTCCCATACCACCCTCACCATCACCCTACACTTAGCTAATTTACTTCCAATTTTATGCAAGAATCAAGTGCAACATCAACATAGAAACCCTAGTTTGGTTTTAAGTAATCAAACTACTTCCAATCTTTTGAAACTTTGGTGATTTCTCTTGAGTTTAAATACACTCAAGTCACCTCAACCTTCATCATCTCTCTTTCAAGAATATAAGTGTAGAAAGATTGCTTGATGTGAAGTAAAGTGAAGCATAATCAATGAAAGTCCTTACCTTACATGTTACTTACCTTTCATTTTGAAAGCCAAAAGTTGTAAGGAAACTCTAGTGTATTTTCTTGATAAATATCATTCTCATGCTATTTATATTTCATTCATACTATATATTGTCTTGTTATAATGTTCATGATGTATAAAAATTGGTAAAACAAGTTATGGAACATATATGTAACTTATGTTAATTAAACAAGTAAACTAGTGACTTCCATGGTGAAATTCTCCAAAAATGGCATACATATGATATTGTACAATTACATATTGTAGTAGAGGACTTAACAAGGAAACCATAGCAACTTGAACCACCTAAAATGAGCATATGAGTAGAAAGTTATGACCATTTGAAGTTACCAAAACTTTACGGCAAAAACTGCCTAAAAACCTTCTGTATCAGAATTAAACACGCCAAAAGAGGCCCTTCTGGTCCGATTCATCAAAAAGTTAAAACACAAAAGTTGTCCGGAATGATGTTTTCTTCAAAAACTCAGAAGCACTTATCCAGAAAACCAATAACGAATGAGATTTTCTTCAGTTTCTTAACAGCTATTTTATATACCAAAGTTACTATATAATAGTTATGGTTTAATAAGATAAGACCAAGAGGTCTTTACCAAGACCACAATCATGGCTAAAGCCAAGGTTGAGTCTCAAGCCCATGATAACAACGACCAAGGTCACGGTGAAGCCATGGCTAAAGACCATATAAATTTACCAAGGCGAAAATATGAGCTAAAGAGTTAGCGATAACTTAAACATGCAATTTGGATCTACTTCATCTAAAGAACCATAAGATCTTACAAGTAATTGTCATACAAGATTTAAAAAACTTATTCTAATAACAATCTTCATTTAAAAGTAAACTTTCCTAAGTTTATTCAAGTATTTGGACATGTAACTTTTCAGATCAAAAACTTATATATTTTTATCAAACACTACAATAGTAGGGAGCCTCATGTGAGGAGTTCATATGGGTAAACCTTCGAGATGAGTTGTGGATTTACGAATTAAAGTGTCCTGGCTCCTCGAACGCTTACTACATGACTTCTGAATTATGTCGGCCAGAACGGTAGTAAGCGATATACAAACTATACATGTTCATACACAATTTATATTCAAAGATTTACACTATATACTACGTACTACATCATGAACTAAATGCAAGATATATATAGGCAATTCTTCATATTCTTTACTCCAATCCTAAGTCGCAACATTCTATTATAGGTTGCTCTTAGAGACCTTCGCAATTCGACCATCATTCTCACTACTCACTACATCACTTAAGGTGAGTTCATAGCCCCACTTTCCATTACTTAATTGTTTTACAAACCCTTGGGGGGAATACATGCTATTATTTTTCAACTGAACACAATGCTTTTCAATTATATGCTATTCGATTGTTTTATTATCACTAAGTACCATCCTTGCCAATCCAAGATCCCTTATTATGAACCATTTAATCACTAGTAATACTGAGCGCGAATATTGTGAATAGGCCTATTGGGATTGACGAATCCTATTTGTTTTGACCATGTACGTTCAAACAAATGCATTAATATTTGAGACCTGGGTATGACGGCAAAGTACCTACCGGGATAACTCCGCCGATTGATATTGGTACACGTTAACGTTTTGGTGTCATAAGCTTAGTATGATAATACCTGTTTTGTTTTCAAAACCATTGGTGTGAGTCTATAGCTCACACTACCAACATATTGGGTTCAACCATTTAATAAACTCTATGAATTTCACTCAACCTTTGTGTTGACAGTTTATGCATGTATTTCAGGTCCATAATGATCAAGGATGGCACGGAAGGGCATGGATATTCAAGAGGGCTATAAATTTTATTATCATTCGAAAACTCATTTAATGTAATTTGTAAACATGGAACCATCTGGGACCTCATTTTGTAATCTCTGATATTTATATAATTTGAATGATAAATCTTTTAAAACGACTCAATTAGAGTTCGTTTTCTATTATTATGACTGTTGTGCCGTCGAGTAACACCCAGTTTGAATTCCGCTGCATCATTGAATTGGGGGTGTTACACAAAGTACTTCTTGTTCCCGTAAGAGGGAGTGGCATGTAAGTCACACAGGTCATTGTGTATAAGCTCTAAGAGCTCAGTCTCACGTTTAACACCGTGAAAAGGTTTCTTAGAGATTTTGGTCAACATGCAAGTTTTACACTTTTTAGTGTCCATGTCAAATACTGGGATTAACCCATCCTTAGACATATCTTGCATCCTTTTAAAATGTACATAGCCAAGTCTGGCATGCCACAAGGTAGAGTCATTCAGTTTAGAGGTTGACATAAAGGCTTAATAAACGATGTCAGTGACAATATTAAGCCTGAACATTTGATTACACAAATAGCCAAAACCAATAAACACACCATGTTTAGACAATATAAATTTATCAGATTCAATAACTTGTATATATCCATGATTATTCAAAACACTACTTGAAACCAAGTTTTTCTTTATATCAGGAACATGAATAACATTAAACAAAGTTACAATCTTTCCAGAACTAAAATTAAGATCTACAAAACCACGACCATGTACCAAGGCTGTTGACTCATTTCCCATGTGAAGAATAGAACCATCATTCAGTGACTCGTAAGTCTTGAACCATCTTCTATCTTTGCACACGTGAATAGTTGCTCCAGAGTCAACCCACCACGCAACATCATCATCCTGCACATAGTTAAGTTCATATACATATGTAACATAATAAACTTGAAGAGATTCATTAAACATATTCTGACCTTTTAGTGAGTTGGAGGAACCACCACTCCCTGAACCACTAGTGCCTGAACCATTGGTTTTACCACCAATCTTAACACCTTTGCAATCCCTTTTAATGTGCCCAGATTTGCCACATTTCTAACAAGTAGGTGTTTCCTTCTTGTTAGGATCAGCCCTTGTGTTATCATGATGTTTACGTTTGCCTTTGTTATCATTGTACCTGGTGGAATTGTTATGTTCCACCATATTGACAACAGATGCACCAGTAGCATTGCTACTCTTTGGCTTGTCATTATCCTGCACCCTGAAAGATTCCTCAATACGCAGGTGACTACCCAACTAAACAAGTGTCAGTTCTTCCTTCTTATGTTTCAAGGTATGCATGAAATCTTTCCAAGAAGGAGGTAATTTGTCAATGATACAAGAGACTGATATAGCCTCATCCATGTTCATTTTATGTTGTGTAAACCTTCCAAGTATACCAAGAAGTTCATTGTATTGTTCCATAACTTGTCTTGTGTAACACCCCCAAAATAATCACGTCAGCGGAAGACTTAAAAATGACAGCGGAAGACTTTTTGGGTGTTACTTCGAGGATCTTTGTCACAATCATAGAAAACGACACAAAAGTGACGCTTTAAAGTTTTAATTTATTCAAAATACCAAATATTCGAGACATCAAGATGTTTCATAGTTTAAACAACAAGTTTATTTGAAATGGGTCAAAACATTTATTTTAGCCCATGCCGTGTTACAAGCCCACTCCGTGCCTTCAAGTTCCTTCTTGTTTAGTTTCCTGAGATAAAACATGCTTAAAACAGTCAACACAAAGGTTGAGTGAAATCCATAGGTTTAGTTTACGTTGTTGAACACAATAATCATAGTGTGAGTTACACTCATTGTTGAAAAACGAAATCAGTATTTATTTATTTATATCACTAAGCTCATGATAACCCAAAGCGTAAACCTCATCGTACCAATAGAAATTGGCTAAATCGTTTCAGTATCGCCCTCGCAGGTAAATTTGCCGATTTACCCAGTGTTCCAAATATAGTGCGTTCGATTTCCCCTATCTGGGTCAATAGGAACGGGATTGTTAATTCCAATAGTACTATGCACAATATTCGCGCTCACCCTACAAGTGATTAATGGTTCATGATATAGGGACTTCAAACAAGGCAAACAGTTACTTAGTGACAATAAAACATGTGAACTAGTTTATAGTTTAAAACATTGTGTTCGAGTATAAAAGCAGTAGCATGCATACCCCAACGGGATTGTAAAAATAGTTAAACAGTAGAAAGTGGGGCCATGAACTCACCTTAGTAGTACAGTAGTAGTGGTAGTATCGTAATCTCAACGATGCAAGGCAACGGCTTCACACATAACCTAAAAGATATGGTATGTTTTAGTTGATAGTCTAAGTCTAGCTTTTATCGCGGATGTTAGTCATTCAGTTGTGATTAAAACTCGTGTTCGTTTAAATGCTTTAAGTTCAAGAACAACGTTATATATACTATAACACCCCCAATTCATGGTTGCAGCGGAATTCGAACTGGGTGTTACTCGACGGCACAATAGTCACAATAATAGAAAACGAACTCCAATTGAGTTGTTTTAAAAGATTTATCATTCAAATTATATAAATATCAGAGATTACAAAATGAGGTCCCAAATGGTTCCATGTTTACAATTTACATTAAATGAGTTTTGAATGATAATAAAATTTATAGCCCTCTTGTGTATCCGTGCCCTTCTGTGCCATCCTTGATCGTCATGAACCTGAAATACATGCTTGAGAGGTCAACACAAAGGTTGAGTGATATTCATAGAGTTTGTTTAATGTTTGAACACAATATGTTGGTAGTGTGAGCTATAGACTCACACCAATGTTTGGAAAACAAAACAGGCAGGCTACGTTATTATACGCCCATAAAATGTATTATACACTAAGCTTATGACACCAAAACGTTAACGTGTACCAATATCGATCGGCAGATTTATCCCGGTAGGTACTTTGCTAACATACCTAAATCTCAAATATTAGTGCATTTGTTTGAACTTAGTCAATACAAATGGGATTCGTCAATCCCAATAGGCCTATTCACAATATTCGCGCTCACTATTGCTAGTGATTAAATGGTTCATAATAAAGGATCTCGGTTTAGCAAGGCAGGTACTTAGTGATAATAAACCAATCAGGCAAGCATACAATTTAAAAACATTGTGCTCGGTTAAAATAGCATGTATTCCCCCCAAGGGTTTGTAAAACAATTAAGTAATGGAAAGTGGGGCTATGAACTCACCTTAAGTAAGATATCAAGTAATGAATGTGATGGTCGAATCGCGAAGGTTTCTATGAGCAACCTATAATAGAATGTTGCGACTTAGGATCGGAGTAAAGAATATGAATAAGTGCCTATATATATCTTGCATTTAGTCCATGATGTGGTATGATGTATATTGTAAGTCTTTGAAAGAAAAGATTCATGAAACATGTATGTTTTATATATCGTTTACTACCGTTCGGGCCGACATAATTCAGAAGTCATGTTAGTAAGCGTTCGAGGAGCCAGGACACTTTAATTCGTAAATCCACAACTCATCTCGACGGCTTACATAATGAACTCCTCACATGAGGCTCCCTACTATTGTAGTAGTTGATAAAATATATAGATATAAGTTTCGATCCGAAAAGTTACATGTCCGATATTTGAATAAACTCAGGAAAGTTTATTTTTACATGAAGATTGTTATTAGGGGAAGTTTCATAAGTCTTGTATGACCATTGTTCCTTGTAATATCTCATGGTTCCTTTCAAGTGAAGTAGATCCAAATTGCTTGTTCAAATAATCGCCAATTCCTTGTTTCATGTTTTCGCCTAAGTAAACTTTCATGGTCATTTCGTCATGGCCTAGCCATGACCTTTGGTCCTTGTTCCAAGGTCATGAGACACAACTTTGGCTCTAGCCATGGTTGTGGTCTTGATTATAGGTCATAAGACCTCTTGTTCCTTTTAAACCATAACCTGTATATAATGACTTTGGTCTAAAAAAATGGGCTATTTAGAATTTGAAGAAATTATCACTCGGAAAGCGTTTTCAGGGCTCGAGCTTCTTTGTTCCTGAATGAAAACGTCATTCCGGACAACTTTCGTGTTTTAAGTTTTTGATGAATCGGACCAGAAGGGTGACTTTCAAAAAGTCAGAATGCAAAACAGTATGGTTTAGGCAGTTTTGCCGCAAATCTTTGGTAACTTCAAATGGGCGTAACTTTTGACTCGTATACTCGTTTTAGGTGGTTCAAATTGCTATGGTTTCCTTGTTAAGTCCTCTACTGTAATATGTAATGATCCAATATCATAATTTTACCATTTTGATCAGGTTATACCAAGAAAGTCACTAGTTTACTTGTTTTATTAACTTGTCTTATCAATCATGTACAATAACTTGTTTTACTCACTTTATACATCATGGACATGAATACAAGACATAATATAGCATGAATAATATGTAAATAATATGAACATGATTATTCAACAAGAAGCATGTTAGGGTTTGGCTTACAACGTTTGGCTTTCAAAGATGAAAGGAAGTTAACATGTAAGGATAGGACTTTGATAGACTTTTGCTTCAACCCACTTCACTTCAAGCAATCTTTCTGCACTTGTATTCTTGAAAGAGAGATGATGAAAGTTGAGGTGACTTGAGTGGATTCAAACTCAAGAGAAATCACCAAAGTTCTAAAGATTGGAAGTAGTTTTGATGAATCAAAACCAAACTAGTGTTTATGTGTTGTTATGCTCTTGATCTCTTTGATAAAACTTGAAGTAAACTAGTAAAATGAAGTGTGTTGTGTGTGTGGGACGTTGGAATGGCCAAGGGAGGGGAGGAGAGGCTTAAATAAGGTCTTGAGGAGGTTACAATGTTGACTTGTCAACACTTGGAGACCAAGTTGGACACATGCATGTAATCTAAGCTTCCTAGCATGAGATTAAGCCACCTATGGGCTGAATTTCCCCCCCTAAGTCGGTTCATGAGCTTGGAGGGCAAGTATTTACTTTTGATTATATTATCCAAGCTTATGTAACTAGTTTCGACCCCGTAAAATGCAAACCGTAAGTTGTTACGTCACAAAACGTAAAACCGGGTATCGTAAAAATACGAAACTTGGAAGAATGATTAAACTTGTCAAAATACTCCATAATAAAATATAAAATGAGTGGTAGGTTCCATTGGGGTGGTAAAACCCTGCTGAAACTGGAAACACGGGTCTAAAACGCGTAATACGTAAAACGTACGAATATTGCGTAAAATTGAGAAAAGTAAAATGTTACTTTTCTAATGTGATAAAAATGATTTAAAAAGACTTATAATGTCTAGACTGGGCTCAGTCTAGTGTCGGTTGGTATTAAATGTCTTTTAGACATCAAACCGTAAGCCTAAAAATCAAGGAATGACTTATAAAATCAAGGAATGATTTTTGGTCAAAGGAGGAGGGAAAAATATGTTGACTTTTTCTAATAAGTTGAAAACTCAAATTGTCTTAGAAACACGGTGCAGGTATAAGCTAAGGTTACGGCTGAGTAAAAACGCTTAAAAACTGAAAATTCTAGTTTTTCACGGCCGAGGCTTATTTTGGTCATGTTTTTCACAGTCACGATTAATTCTCAAATAAATCATGAGTGTGTCAAACATTTTTCTGATTTGGGGTCACTTAACGCGGACGAGTTTCGTTGTGCGTAGAATTTTTGAATGACGTTTTACCCTAAAACGTGTAATTCCTTAATAACTTTCACGAAAATGATCTGACGAATGTCAAACATTTAATTTGCCATGGAAATGATATATCACTCGAGAATATCAAATAAAAATCAACTTTCGGGAAAGTTTCGGGAAAAATGAATAGTAAAAATGAATAGTAAAATGAATAGTAAAAGTGCATAGTGAATTTTCCGGGAATAGTAATTAACCTGAAATTGCGAATTGTTACAGTCTCCACCCCATATGAGAGCTCCGTCCCGGAGATCAATTTGCGTTGGGAGTAGAAACTTTGTTGGTAAAAAGATGTGGGTATTTCTTACGTATCTGGTCCTCTCGTTCCCATGTGTATTCAGGACCACGTCGTGAGTTCCAACGAACTTTGACAATTGGAATACGGCTTTGCTTAAGTTGTTTGACCTCTCGGTCCATGATTTCTACGGGTTCCTCAATAAATTGAAGATCGTCATTGAGTTGAATTTCATCGAGTGGAATCACTAGTGATTCATCCGACAAGCATTTCTTTAGGTTAGATACATGGAAAGTGGGGTGTACACTACTGGGTTCTGATGGAAGCTCAAGTCTGTACGCCACATGGCCAACCCTGGCTAGGATTTTGAATGGTCCGATGTATCTTGGGTTTAGTTTTCCTCGTTTACCGAATCATATCAAGTCTTTCCAAGGCGATACCTTTAGCATAACCCTGTCTCCGACTCGGAATTCTAGGGGTCTGCGTCGTGTGTCGATGAACAGGTGTGGTTACTTATGAGGACTAAAGTCTGGGATTACCAGTGATGCAGTTTGATTTGTCATTTTAGTGTATGGCGTAGGATGAGGCTTACTTTTATGTAGGTAGGGTAATAGTGATTAATAGAGATTCATATAATATTCGAATATCAAAGGAAATTGATATAGCAGTCGAATATTAATAGGAATTGATATAGTAGTTGTATATCAATGGAAATTGGGATATTAGTTGCAATCATAGTTTAGTAGGTAATCTGTTATTGTACCTAGTGTTTATTGACTTCATACTTATGTTATTCCGGATACAAATAAGCCCACTTGTTTATAATTCTTTATTTCCATAGAGAGGCATCCTAAACAATGTAAATACGGAAATATAAACTTATGGTTCGGTGATTTACAATTTCTTTATTTAAATGAAAAGGCATCCCAATCCATTCAAATAATTACAAATCATCCTACTTAAGAATTCCCAACACAACATTCACAATTAGCTGGTGAGTTACAAGGTAGTGTATTATGAGATGATACTGGTGTTCCAAAAGTACAAGATGAATATTCAAACTTGTAAAGCTGATGAGGGTGATTGTGATGTAACTATGGATTATTTGAGCTTTAAAAGTGCAACAAGATCTGTTAATGAGCTTGTGATTTCAACGGTTGTGAAGATAATGATGTGATATGTTGATGAACAAAAGTGTGTAGTGTATGCTTAACATTAATATTGGTAGAGGTGTTGAGTTTGTTTTGAAAATCTTAAGAGATTTTAAAGGTTTATGATGGAATGGTATCCTTAGGACCTAAACAGGATAGTACTTCTACAGGAAGAAGAGAATAATTGATAACTATCCCAAGATAGTAGTTCGGATTATCTCATAAACGAAAACTTTCAAGAATCAAATTAGATAATACAGATAAGGTGTTAAGATTTTGCTGAGTGGTAAGACATTATCGTGTCTCTAGATTGTTTTAATGTATTCTGGTGCTTTATCGAGTTCAAGTAGGAAATCAACCTAAACATAACCCTAGTACAACTACTCTCAGTATTTGAAAATTTTAAGTCGAATATAGTTAGTCAGACTATATTCCACTGTCCCTAGGTTAAATATAGGTGACTAGTCTATATTTAGCCGAGGTTCGATAAAATTTTCAAATACCTAAATTAGGTATACTTGTGATATGTCCGTTGCTTTCGGGAAACTGTCCACTAAACAAAGGCGATGTCAAACCCTTAAGTTGCAAGTCCCGTCCATACAAGACTTGTAACGTATGTTTTCATATTCCATTGCATAGAAGATAGTAAGGGTAGGTACGTATGGAAAGGAAGTTTTAAGTAGTTCTAAAATAGAACATACTTGGCCAGGATCACGAACTTTTAATAATGAAGGTTTCATAAGAAAACTTTGATGAATGTAGAGCTGAACTTCAGCTTTTGTAGGTAATGGATTTGTTTGTCCTTTAGAAATCTCATATTTCTTATTTAGAAATCGATAGGTTGTGACGGGTTTTTGATATCATATGAAATGATATTGATGATGTGATGGAATAATTCTAGAGACCATTGCGCAAAACACAATGTCTCGGAAGTAGGTTAGACCATTGTGCAATTCACAATGTCTGGGAAGTAGGTTAGACCATTGTGTGACTCAAAACATTTGAGAAATGGTTAAGACCATTGTATAATACAATGTCTTGGAAAATAGGAAAGACCATTGCAATCAGTTACAATGTCTTGGACATAAAATGTTGGAGTAGGAACATGATTGGGAGAATGTGATTGTGTCGAAATGCCCTAGAATAGGCATACGCAGATATGTTTAGTCCATTGTTTAGATAAATGATTGAAAATAAACCGAGTTTATATATCAATATACTAATGCTTATGGGGAAATGCTCAAAATGGGTATATATGAATATACTAATATGTTTGTGTAGCATAACATGCTTACTAAGTCCATAATCGTCTGGAGGATGGAAGACACGGAGAGCGGAAGGCTATAAAAATGTTTTTGCTTGTATGTGTGGTTATAGTTTAGGTCTCAATTAGACCCGTTTCTCTATAACCATGGCTCTGATACCAATCTGTAACACCCCCAATTCATGGTTGAAGCGGAATTCGAACTGGGTGTTACTCGACGGCACAATAGTCACAATAATAGAAAACGAACTCCAATTGAGTCGTTTTAAAAGATTTATCATTCAAATTATATAAATATCAGAGATTACAAAATGAGGTCCCAAATGGTTCCATGTTTACAATTTACATTAAATGAGTTTTGAATGATAATAAAATTTATAGCCCTCTTGTGTATCCGTGCCCTTCCGTGCCATCCTTGATCGTCATGAACCTGAAATACATGCTTGAGAGGTCAACACAAAGGTTGAGTGATATTCATAGAGTTTGTTTAATGTTTGAACACAATATGTTGGTAGTGTGAGCTATAGACTCACACCAATGTTTGGAAAAAAAAACAGGCAGGCTACGTTATTATACGCCCATAAAATGTATTATACACTAAGCTTATGACACCAAAACGTTAACGTGTACCAATATCGATCGGCAGATTTATCCCGGTAGGTACTTTGCTAACATACCTAAATCTCAAATATTAGTGCATTTGTTTGAACTTAGTCAATACAAATGGGATTCGTCAATCCCAATAGGCCTATTCACAATATTCGCGCTCACTATTGCTAGTGATTAAATGGTTCATAATAAAGGATCTCGGTTTAGCAAGGCTGGTACTTAGTGATAATAAACCAATCAGGCAAGCATACAATTTAAAAACATTGTGCTCGGTTAAAATAGCATGTATTCCCCCCAAGGGTTTGTAAAACAATTAAGTAATGGAAAGTGGGGCTATGAACTCACCTTAAGTAAGATATCAAGTAATGAATGTGATGGTCGAATCGCGAAGGTTTCTATGAGCAACCTATAATAGAATGTTGCGACTTAGGATCGGAGTAAAGAATATGAATAAGTGCCTATATATATCTTGCATTTAGTCCATGATGTGGTATGATGTATATTGTAAGTCTTTGAAAGAAAAGATTCATGAAACATGTATGTTTTATATATCGTTTACTACCGTTCGGGCCGACATAATTCAGAAGTCATGTTAGTAAGCGTTCGAGGAGCCAGGACACTTTAATTCGTAAATCCACAACTCATCTCGACGGCTTACATAATGAACTCCTCACATGAGGCTCCCTACTATTGTAGTAGTTGATAAAATATATAGATATAAGTTTCGATCCGAAAAGTTACATGTCCGATATTTGAATAAACTCAGGAAAGTTTATTTTTACATGAAGATTGTTATTAGGGGAAGTTTCATAAGTCTTGTATGACCATTGTTCCTTGTAATATCTCATGGTTCCTTTCAAGTGAAGTAGATCCAAATTGCTTGTTCAAATAATCGCCAATTCCTTGTTTCATGTTTTCGCCTAAGTAAACTTTCATGGTCATTTCGTCATGGCCTAGCCATGACCTTTGGTCCTTGTTCCAAGGTCATGAGACACAACTTTGGCTCTAGCCATGGTTGTGGTCTTGATTATAGGTCATAAGACCTCTTGTTCCTTTTAAACCATAACCTATATATAATGACTTTGGTCTAAAAAAATGGGCTGTTTAGAATTTGAAGAAATTATCACTCGGAAAGCGTTTTTAGGGCTCGAGCTTCTTTGTGCCTGAACGAAAACGTCGTTCCGGACAACTTTCGTGTTTTAAGTTTTTGATGAATCGGACCAGAAGGGTGACTTTCAAAAAGTCAGAATGCAAAACAGTATGGTTTAGGCAGTTTTGCCGCAAATCTTTGGTAACTTCAAATGGGCGTAACTTTTGACTCGTATACTCGTTTTAGGTGGTTCAAATTGCTATGGTTTCCTTGTTAAGTCCTCTACTGTAATATGTAATGATCCAATATCATAATTTTACCATTTTGATCAGGTTATACCAAGAAAGTCACTAGTTTACTTGTTTTATTAACTTGTCTTATCAATCATGTACAATAACTTGTTTTACTCACTTTATACATCATGGACATGAATACAAGACATAATATAGCATGAATAATATGTAAATAATATGAACATGATTATTCAACAAGAAGCATGTTAGGGTTTGGCTTACAACTTTTGGCTTTCAAAGATGAAAGGAAGTTAACATGTAAGGATAGGACTTTGATAGACTTTTGCTTCAACCCACTTCACTTCAAGCAATCTTTCTGCACTTGTATTCTTGAAAGAGAGATGATGAAAGTTGAGGTGACTTGAGTGGATTCAAACTCAAGAGAAATCACCAAAGTTCTAAAGATTGGAAGTAGTTTTGATGAATCAAAACCAAACTAGTGTTTATGTGTTGTTATGCTCTTGATCTCTTGGATAAAACTTGAAGTAAACTAGTAAAATGAAGTGTGTTGTGTGTGTGGGACGTTGGAATGGCCAAGGGAGGGGAGGAGAGGCTTAAATAAGGTCTTGAGGAGGTTACAATGTTGACTTGTCAACACTTGGAGACTAAGTTGGACACATGCATGTAATCTAAACTTCCTAGCATGAGATTAAGCCACCTATGGGCTTAATTTCCCCCCCTAAGTCGGTTCATGAGCTTGGAGGGCAAGTATTTACTTTTGATGATATTATCCAAGCTTATGTAACTAGTTTCGACCCCGTAAAATGCAAACCGTAAGTTGTTACGTCACAAAACGTAAAACCGGGTATCGTAAAAATACGAAACTTGGAAGAATGATTAAACTTGTCAAAATACTCCATAATAAAATATAAAATGAGTGGTAGGTTCCATTGGGGTGGTAAAACCCTGCTAAAACTGGAAACACGGGTCTAAAACGCGTAATACGTAAAACGTACGAATATTGCGTAAAATTGAGAAAAGTAAAATGTTACTTTTCTAATGTGATAAAAATGATTTAAAAAGACTTATAATATCTAGACTGGGCTCAGTCTAGTGTCGGTTGGTATTAAATGTCTTTTAGACATCAAACCGTAAGCCTAAAAATCAATGAATGACTTATAAAATCAAGGAATGATTTTTGGTCAAAGGAGGAGGGAAAAATATGTTGACTTTTTCTAATAAGTTGAAAACTCAAATTGTCTTAGAAACACGGTGCAGGTATAGGCTAAGGTTACGGCTGAGTAAAAACGCTTAAAAACTGAAAATTCCAGTTTTTCACGGCCGAGGCTTATTTTGGTCATGTTTTTCACAGTCACGATTAATTCTCAAATAAATCATGAGTGTGTCAAACATTTTTCTGATGTGGGGTCACTTAACGCGGTCGAGTTTCGTTGTGCGTAGAATTTTTGAATGACGTTTTACCCTAAAACGTGTAATTCCTTAATAACTTTCACGAAAATGATCTGACGAATGTCAAACATTTAATTTGCCATGAAAATGATTTATCACTCGAGAATATCAAATAAAAATCAACTTTCGGGAAAGTTTTGGGAAAAATGAATAGTAAAAATGAATAGTAAAATGAATAGTAAAAGTGCATAGTGAATTTTTCGGGAATAGTAATTAACCTGAAATTACGAATTGTTACATATACATATAACTTGTGAGTACAATGATCGATGATCAATGATGGAAAATCATCAAGAATAAGTTGAAGTGCGTAGATGATGTGTTATGATGTCAGTTTAAAAGAAAAGAATATTGTATCGTTATATCGTTAAAAATTAATTATAGTTACGCGAATATATATATATATATATATATATATATATATATATATATATATATATATATATATATATATATATATATATATATAGGGTGGGGTTAAAATAAAAATGGTGTTATAATAAAAAGGGTAGGAAGGCCTCCCAACCATTGGATCAAAATTATCAAGATCAAAATGGGCGGTGGCATTATTGTAGATAATACAAAGTTCAGGGGTAAATTTATAACAGTGTATTTCACATAAACATTCATTCCACCACCGAACCATTCATTCGATCTCATTTTATCACTCTAAAATTTCACACTTTCTCTGCCTAAAATTTCACACACTAATCAAATACAAACCCTAATTATTTCAATCCAAATCTTAAATCTACCATTCAAGCAAACAAACTACTGATTTATTCATCATCAACGAACAACGAACTGCATCAATTTGTTCGATTTTGAATCTACCAATCAAAAAAGCTATTACATCAACGATGGTGCAAACATACTAGATCTTACACCGCCTCGTAAGTATATTTTTGCATAATAATGTGTTACTGCATCAATTTGTTTTTTAATCATCAAATCATGTTTTTGCTGATTAATTTAGTAAATAGAAAGAGTTATGATAGTAAGATTGTAACAATTCGCAATTTCAGGTTAACTTTTATTCCCGAAAATTTTACTATTCACTTTTTACTTTTCACTTTTACTATTCACATCCAAAATTTTTATTTCATATTCTCGTAAGTTAAACTATTTTAATGATAATCCGAGAATTTCACACTCGTCGGATCATTTCTGTAAAAATCACGAAGCCGTGTCCGAGATTTACTTTTAGGTTTAAACGTCATTCCAGCATCCCGATATGTCCATAAAACATTATAAACAATAGAAATATGATTTTCTCTCATTTTAGGACAATTCCAAAAGTTTCGGAATTTTACGTTTTCCAGTTCAGCGTTTTACGCGAATTACGCGTTTTAGACCCGCGTTTCCAGTTTTAGCAGCGTTTAAGCAACCCGATAGAACTTGTCACTTATTAAATATGCTAAGATAGGTTATATTGATAAGTTCTAACATATTTATAAGTTTCATATTTTTAGGATACCCGATTTTAAGTTTCATGACTTAATGACTTACCGTTAGCGATTACCGGGACCAAAACTCACTCCGTAAGCTAGATAATACCAAGTTTAAGTACCTAGTCACTCCTCCCATCATATGAACGTGTATATGATGATTCACCAAGCCTTGGTGGCTTGGTGATAAGCCTTGGACTTTAGGATACTTGTATATTAAGCAAACTTGGTCACCAAGGGTTCATTAGATCATTACAAGTGTACATCTTGGCCTCCAAGTTTAGGCAACTTCCTAACACCTTCCTAACCTCCTCAAACTCACTATAAAAACCCTCTCATCCCCTCCTTTAAACGCCAGACCCTTTAATCCTAGCACCATGATCCTTTGATCTTC
Source organism: Artemisia argyi (assembly GCA_030686995.1). Classification (NCBI taxonomy): domain Eukaryota; kingdom Viridiplantae; phylum Streptophyta; class Magnoliopsida; order Asterales; family Asteraceae; genus Artemisia; species Artemisia argyi. Next base: position 151,169,420 of record CM060684.1, read on the forward strand.
AATATACAAGTTACACTACAAAGTTCAATGTCTTAGTATTCTCTACCTAGTTTTTAAGTTTGTTTGGTGATTCCATGGTTGAATTAGGAGCTACACAAGGTTACTAGGGCTAAAGTTAATGGGTTTTCACAAGGGTTCTATCAAGGCTAACAAGGGTTACAAGAGTTATGGTGAAGGGTTTACAAGCTTAGGTTTAGTGTCCTAGTTCTATACTTGACTTCCTTTCTTTAGAAAGCCAAAAGTTGTAAGAAACCCTTATACACTTTCTTGCTCAATATCATTTTCATGCTTATTATGTTTCTTTCATGCTATATATGGTCTTTGTATTGTGTTCATGAGTTTTAAAAATGGATAAAACAAGTATTGGTATACATATGTTAACTTATGACAAGTAAACAAGCAAACTAGTGATTTTTATGGAGAACCACGACCAAAATAGTATAACTATGATATTTGAAACTTACTTACTGTTATAAAGGACTTCAAAAGGAAAACATAGCAATTTGAATCACCTAAAACGAGTACACGAGTCAAAAGTTATGGCCATAAGAAGTTAGCGACACCAAAACGCCGAAACTGCCTATACCCTACTGTTTTGCATTCTGCCAATTTTGAAAGTCACCCTTCTGGTCCGATTCATCAAAAGGTTAAAACACGAAATTTGTCCGGAACGCCGTTTTCGTTCAGGAATAAAGAAGCTCGAGCCCTGAAAATGCTTTCTGAGTGATAATTTTCTTCAAATTCTTAACAGCCCATTTTTAGACCAAAGTTACTATATAATCATTATAATTAGATGAGACCAAGAGGTCTAATGACCTAAAGCCAAGACCACAACCATGGATAAAGCCAAGGTTGAGTCTCAAGACCATGGTAACAATGACCAAGATCACGGCTAAGCCACGGCTAAAGACCATATAACTATTAAAGATCAAAAACTTATATATACGTTATCAAATACTACAATAGTAGGGAGCCTCATGTGAGGAGTTCATTAAGTAAGCCGTCAAGATGAGTTGTGGATTTACGAATTAAAGTGTCCTGGCTCCTCGAACGTTTACTTCATGACTTCTGAATTATGTCGGCCCGAACGGTAGTAAGAGATGTACAACCTATACATGTTTCATAGACCACTTATATTCAACGACTTACACTATATACTAAGTACTACATCATGAACTATATGCAAGACATATATGGGCAATTCTTCGTATTCTTAGACGTTACTCCAAACCTAAGTCGCAACGTTCTATTATAGGCTGCTCTTAGAGACTTTCGCGATTCGACTACCACTTTCATTTCTCATTACATAAGCTTAAGGTGAGTCATAGCCCCTACTTTTTCATACTTGTTTTAACTCTTTGGGGGGGATACATGCACAACTACTTGCTTACTTGTACAAATACTCTTAAACATTTATACTTGATTGTGTTATACTTGATTGGCATTATACTTGATTGCGTTATACATACTTGATACACTATACTTGCTTAATTTAAATACAAGATTCGTATTTACGTGCATACATAATACTCTATTCTGTCGGAGAGGTATTGATAGTACTCATGGGAAGATTCCCCTACCCTTGTGTCTATGCTTGACCTTGGATGTCGTAGTACTATTTGGGAGATGCCCCCACCATTGCCATATATTCCTGGCCTTGGGTGAATATAATCCGGTGTATTATGTAAACTATCTTTTAGCAGTGGGTTGTGAACACACAGGTTGCAAGTCTCTTATGGCGGGACTTGCAACTGAGTGAATTCACGATGCCTTTGCTGTGCGAATATTCTTTTAAGGCTTTTCAACTGTTTTAAGACAAACTCTATGAACTCACCAACCATTGTGTTGACACTTTAGCATGTTTATCTCAGGTTAGTAAGGTGATAGCTAGTGCGTGGAACTTAGAGTCAAGCTGCATATTCTGAAGACTTACGCTTTTATCATTTACCATTCAAAACTTTGTATACATTTATGTATCATACTTTGGAATCTCAAGTTTGTAACTCGGAATTTATTAATCGAATGGTAACTTTTCAAAACGTCTCATTTAGAGTTCGTTTTCTATAACTTGTACTTTGTATTATGAAGTAGCACCCTCAGTGACACAGTCTTCCGCTGCGATATTTTGGGGGTGTTACAGATTGGTACCAGAGCCTTGGTTATAGAGAACTAGGTTGCATTTAGTGCCTAGACTATAACTGCTATATACGTTGAGACTTTCCTCTTTAGTTGCCTTACACACACTACATACGCATATGCTTTTGTTAGATGTTGGTTCCACGCTGTTAGATGATGTGACTTTAGTATTATAAGGAGCCCCAGAGATTAGCCGAGTCATTAAAACCATGGAGCTCAGTAATAACTAATTATTTAACTTGATCTTGTGACAGTTCTTGTTTGATAAGACACAAGATTTGAGTTAAATAATGTTATTGCTTAGCTTTAGGGATTTGATGACTTGATTATCTTACTATCGGCATCAGAAGGCGGATTTTTGTGTCGGAAATTCTTAAGTAGGATGATTTAGAATCTCCTTATTTAAATGGATTGGGACGCCTCTTTATTTAAATAAAGAAATTGTAAATCACCGAACCATAAGTTTATGATCCCTTACTTACATAAATTTGGACGCTTCTTTATGTAAGTAATGTGTTATAAATAAGTGGGCTTAATTGTAGCCGATACGACTCCTTAACCAGAACCTTAGACGAATCAGAGTAAACACCACTATATTAGAGATCTCGAATTCTCTTAGACACACCGTAAGTAGTTAACATCAACTGAACTTCGGGACGAAGTTCTCCTTAAGGGGTAGAGACTGTAACAATTCGCATTTTCAGGTTAACTTTTATTCCCGAAAATTTTACTATTTACTTTTTACTATTCACTTTTTACTTTTCACTTTTACTATTCACATCCAAAATTTTTATTTCATATTCTCGTAAGTTAAACTATTTTAATGATAATCCGAGAATTTCACACTCGTCGGATCATTTCTGTAAAAATCACGAAGCCGTGTCTGAGATTTACTTTTAGGTTTAAACGTCATTCCAGCATCCCGATATGTCCATAAAACATTATAAACAATAGAAATATAATTTTCTCTCATTTTAGGACAATTCCAAAAGTTTCGGAATTTTACGTTTTCCAGTTCAGCGTTTTACGCGAATTACGCGTTTTAGACCCGCGTTTCCAGTTTTAGCAACGTTTAAGCAACCCGATAGAACTTGTCACTCATTAAATATGCTAAGATAGGTTATATTGATAAGTTCTAACATATTTATAAGTTTCATATTTTTAGGATACCTGATTTTAAGTTTCATGACTTAATGACTTACCGTTAGCGATTACCGGGACCAAAACTCACTCCGTAAGCTAGATAATACCAAGTTTAAGTACCTAGTCACTCCTCCCATCATATGAACGTGTATATGATGATTCACCAAGCCTTGGTGGCTTGGTGATAAGCCTTGGACTTTAGGATACTTGTATATTAAGCAAACTTGGTCACCAAGGGTTCATTAGATCATTACAAGTGTACATCTTGGCCTCCAAGTTTAGGCAACTTCCTAACACCTTCCTAACCTCCTCAAACTCACTATAAAAACCCTCTCATCCCCTCCTTTAAACGCCACACCCTTTAGTCCTAGCACCATGATCCTTTGATCTTCAATATACAAGTTACACTACAAAGTTCAATGTCTTAGTATTCTCTACCTAGTTTTTAAGTTTGTTTGGTGATTCCATGGTTGAATTAGGAGCTACACAAGGTTACTAGGGCTGAAGTTAATGGGTTTTCACAAGGGTTCTATCAAGGCTAGCAAGGGTTACAAGAGTTATGGTGAAGGGTTTACAAGCTTAGGTTTAGTGTCCTAGTTCTATACTTGACTTCCTTTCTTTAGAAAGCCAAAAGTTGTAAGAAACCCTTATACACTTTCTTGCTCAATATCATTTTCATGCTTATTATGTTTCTTTCATGCTATATATGGTCTTTGTATTGTGTTCATGATGTTTAAAAATGGATAAAACAAGTATTGGTATACATATGTTAACTTATGACAAGTAAACAAGCAAACTAGTGATTTTTATGGAGAACCACGACCAAAATAGTATAACTATGATATTTGACACTTACTTACTGTTATAAAGGACTTCAAAAGGAAAACATAGCAATTTGAATCACCTAAAACGAGTGCACGAGTCAAAAGTTATGGCCATAAGAAGTTAGCGACACCAAAACGCCGAAACTGCCTATACCCTACTGTTTTGCATTCTGCCAATTTTGAAAGTCACCCTTCTGCTCCGATTCATCAAAAAGTTAAAACACGAAAATTTTCCGGAACGCCGTTTTCGTTCAGGGGCAAAGAAGCTCGAGCCCTGAAAATGCTTTCTGAGTGATAATTTTCTTCAAATTCTTAACAGCCCATTTTTAGACCAAAGTTACTATATAATCATTATAATTAGATGAGACCAAGAGGTCTAATGACCTAAAGCCAAGACCACAACCATGGCTAAAGCCAAGGTTGAGTCTCAAGACCATGGTAACAATGACCAAGATCACGGCTAAGCCACGGCTAAAGACCATATAACTATTAAAGATCAAAAACTTATATATATGTTATCAAATACTACAATAGTAGGGAGCCTCATGTGAGGAGTTCATTAAGTAAGCCGTCGAGATGAGTTGTGGATTTACGAATTAAAGTGTCCTGGCTCCTCGAACGTTTACTTCATGACTTCTGAATTATGTCGGCCCGAACGGTAGTAAGAGATGTACAACCTATACATGTTTCGTAGACCACTTATATTCAACGACTTACACTATATACTAAGTACTACATCATGAACTATATGCAAGACATATATGGGCAATTCTTCGTATTCTTAGACGTTACTCCAAACCTAAGACGCAATGTTCTATTATAGGCTGCTCTTAGAGACTTTCGCGATTCGACTACCACTTTCATTTCTCATTACATAAGCTTAAGGTGAGTCATAGCCCCTACTTTTTCATACTTGTTTTAACTCTTTGGGGGGGATACATGCACAACTACTTGCTTACTTGTACAAATACTCTTAAACATTTATACTTGATTGTGTTATACTTGATTGCGTTATACATACTTGATACACTATACTTGCTTAATTTAAATACAAGATTCGTATTTACGTGCATACATAATACTCTATTCTGTCGGTGAGGTATTGATAGTACTCATGGGAAGATTCCCCTACCCTTGTGTCTATGCTTGACCTTGGATGTCGTAGTACTATTTGGGAGATGCCCCCACCATTGCCATATATTCCTGGCCTTGGGTGAATATAATCCGGTGTATTATGTAAACTATCTTTTAGCAGTGGGTTGTGAACACACAGGTTGCAAGTCTCTTATGGCGGGACTTGCAACTGAGTGGATTCACGATGCCTTTGCTGTGCGAATATTCTTTTAAGGCTTTTCAACTGTTTTAAGACAAACTCTATGAACTCACCAACCATTGTGTTGACACTTTAGCATGTTTATCTCAGGTTAGTAAGGTGATAGCTAGTGCGTGGAACTTAGAGTCAAGCTGCATATTCTGAAGACTTACGCTTTTATCATTTACCATTCAAAACTTTGTATACATTTATGTATCATACTTTGGAATCTCAAGTTTGTAACTCGGAATTTATTAATCGAACGGTAACTTTTCAAAACGTCTCATTTAGAGTTCGTTTTCTATAACTTGTACTTTGTATTATGAAGTAGCACCCTCAGTGACACAGTCTTCCGCTGCGGTATTTTGGGGGTGTTACAAAGATCATAATTCAAACACCTGATGTTGATTTTTTATGTTTTATTGATCTATGTGTGCAATATTCAAAGTTTGAGTCAAACTTACATCGTATATTATTCTACATCTAGAACTAAATGTAGAAAAAAATAGATGCAAAACGTGTTTAAGAAAGTTGCATACAAGGTGTTTGATAAAATGCCTCAAATAGAATTTATTACTGTGATGCACTAAATTTACATTGTGATGTAGTTGTTTTAAATGCTGATGCAGTAAGTGTTATGATTAACTTAACAAAGAATGGTGGAACAAGAAAAATCGATAAGTGTATCATCAAGTAAGAGTATGTTTCGTATAATGATGCAGTAGGTGTTTATTTTAACTATGATGCATTAGGTTATGTGAATAAATGAGTTTGTATGCTTGATTGTTTGTGTGATGAACTTGTATTTGAATTGAGATGCAGTAGGTATTCAGTTATCGCATACAAACATGAGTTAGGTTAAATGTAGGTTGCGTTATGTGTGTAAATGAGTATGAATGCTTACTTGTTTGTGTGATGTACTTGTATTTGAACTAAGATGCAGTAGGTATTCAGTTATCATGTATAAGCATGATTTAGGTTTAAAGTAGTTTGCCTTCTGTGCGTAAATGAGTTTGTATGATTGATTATTTTTTTGATGCACTTGTATTTGAACTGAGATGCAGCAGGTTATCAAATCTGTTGAAAAGTGCTTGGATATGCATATTTATGACTGGTGCACTTGATTTTAAACTGTGATACAGTAGGTGTCTAGTAATATATGGCTTAATTAGGGTACTCGTATGTTGTAATATATGTGAAAATGTGTTTTCCTAGTTGGTTGTATCTATGATGCACTCGTACTTGAACTGTGGTACAGTAGGTTAATATTTGTATGGTTGATGCATTTGTTGTAAAGAAGTAATGCAGTAGGTTCTATTTTGTGCTATATAATGTCTAGATAAGTTTACACATAGGGTGTTTTAAGTGCTGGAAAGTGTTTGTGTGTATGTGTGTATTTGATTGTTTGATGCATCTGGTGTAACGTAATGATGTAGTAGGTACTTGCCTGTGGCATATAAGGCTAGATTAGGTTACGTGCGAGATGTTTTATGTGTCGAAAAGTATTTGTTTGTGTTTGCACGGTTGATGCACATAGGGGATTTTACATATCGAAAAAGGTTTATGTGTGTATTTTTATGCATGATGTAGTTGGTGTAAAGAAGTGATGCATTAGGTGTTCATTTGTGGCATATATGGTTCAATTAGGTCACGCGTAGTGTGTTTTATTTGTCGAAATGTGCTTGTTTGTGTATTTGTATGTATGATGCAGTTGATGTGAAGAAGTGATGCAGTAGATGTAATGGATTTTGATTGATCATGTTACAGGTAGAAATGAAGATGAAAATAACAGACTAAGATATGGAGAATATGCAGTTGATCTGGTAAGTAAAAGTTTATTAGATGATTAGATGATTTTTTTTAATGCATCAGGGTGTTATAATTAGTGCATCACAATGAAAACAGTATATTCACTTAATACTCTATTATAAATTATCACAGATAAACATGTATGTTGTCTACTTGATGAGGAATAAACACCAAAGATGGAATGAGATGTTTACCGCAAGGGTCGTGGTTTTTTTTAGGAATGGTTAAAGAAAGAAAGGCAGGACAAAGAGGACAAATCCATCTATTGCGAGCAAAGTATATGGCAAAGATGATTCTTACTAGTATGAATAAGAAAAAGGCGAAAATCTTGTCAGGCGCAAAGGCATATAACAAGCTGCAGACAATAGATTCAAATCCTCTAATACCAAATTATACACCCAAATTGAAAGACGGAATGGTACAAAGGAATGAAAGGATTACTGAACGCGTAACAAGGATTCTCAGATGATACTTGTGGATCATTAAAATACAATGTTTAAATTCTATTGGTTGTAATACTTTGGATTAGTGAATGTTTAATACTAAGTATTGTACATCTTAATGATGACATTGTTTGTTAAACATTAATTACTTCTGATTATTGATGATATCTGAATGTGCATAGATGCAGTAAATTATAAATCGTGTTGCACTGAAAATACTAGTGCGTCATAGTGTACACAACTGGTGCATCATAATGTATACAACTGGTGCATCATAATGCATATATCAAGTGCATCAAAATCATGTAAATTTAATGCATTACAATGTATAAATTTACTGCATCACAATGTTATAAGTATTTTTATAATTCTACTGCATCACAATATTGTTCTACTGCATCAAAATATTATCAGGTCACTGCATTACAGTGTTAACATACTGCTGAATCACAATATAATTTTACTGCATCACTATATTAATTTACTGCATCACAATGTTAATTTACTATATCACAATGTTATACATACTGTTGCTACTTAATGTTAGCATACTGCTAAATCAAAATAATATTATACTGCATCACAATATTGATCTAATGCATCAGAATGTTATCATATTACTGGATCACAATGTTATCATACTACTCAATCACAACATAATTTTACTAAATAACTATGTTAATTTACTGCATCACAATGTTAATTTACTACATTACAATGTTATACATATTGTTGCTTCTCAGTGTTAGCATATTGCTGCATCAAAATAATACTTTACCGCATCACTGTATTCTTTTACTGCATCACAATGAATATTTTACTTCATCTCAATGTAAATGTTACTACATCAAAATGTAGATTTTACTGCATCATAATAAACTAAACAAATAACATAACACAGTAACTATTATTCGTAAACCAGAAAGACACTGAAGAAACACTGAGATAATATTGTATTGATGTTTGGTAATAAACAATATACATCTTAGAACCGAAAACATGTCTTATAAGTGATGATTTAATATGTATACAATAATTATTGCGAACTTTAAAAAAAACGAATACTGAAATAATGCTTTTAAGCTTTACGAGCACATCCTCAAAGCCCGGATCTTAGTCGGCTCTACTGGCTGCTTGCTTTTCTTTGATGATGGAAATTTCAATGAATATGTTCTGAAATTATGGCGTTCTTTTTCTCCACATACAAATTCATCAAAAAGTCTATCTCACATGCCTCCTGCCCAAAGAGTTGAACTCACAACCTACAAATACATGCATTTTTACTAATAAAATTACCCAAAATGAGCTAATATATCTGAATTTGCCATAAACATACACCAACTGCATCAGTAGTTTAAAAAAGCTGCATCAAACATATAACTAAATGTACAAACCTTATTCTGCTAAAATAACAAAAAACACTAGCCAATGAATATGCATTTGTGACAAAGAAACACCTATTGAATCAAAGTGTCATGACAACTACATCATACTTACAATTACACACACTAACATTAATCAACACATAGCATAAACAAAAACTAAGCCTTCAGATCTATATTTGTCAAAAACAAACACCTACTGCATCAACATTTCAAAACTACCGCATCACAATGTAAAATTAACAACTGATGCATCACAATGTAAAATTATTGAATCACAGTTATAATATCCAATTAAGACAATTTATTAAATACATAATATGTACCTTTCCTAAACACATTTTATATCTTTTTCTATACATTTTATTTCAAATATAAAAGGAAACATGATGTAGTTTGAATCAAAATCTCAGTATAACATATTTAGTTAAAATAGTAGTGCATCATAGTTATTAAGTGTGTTAAACACCAATTTATTAACAACATAGGGCTAACTCCATAAAAATAAGACATCACCTTGATACATAAAGTGCACTTATTCGTACACAATTACACAGCGTTAACAAATTAATGAAATCGTTCTATTAAGATATTTTATCTAACTAAAAAATAAGCTATTAGATCAATATTTGTCACAAATAAATACCTACAGAATCAACATTTAGAACATTTGCATTACACATAAGACTACACATACAAGCCTTTCCATTGCAAAATTTACCATAACAATCAAAAGCATACAGTTAGTGCATCATAGTGTAAATATAGTGCATCACAGTTATAAAATCTAATAGAGAAAATTTAACAAACACCTTGTGTGCATCTTTCCTAAACACGTTTTGTATCTCTTTTTTTCTCAGATCCAGAAGGAAACATGATGTAGTTTGAACGAAACTCCATATATAACATGTTTAGATCAATAACAACAACAAAAAACGAATAAAAGTACTCAAAATCTGATAAATGAACTCCATATACATGCAATCAAAACATACTTAAAACCAAATACTCATCACGACAACAATAAAAAACAATTAAAAGAAACTTACTTTCACTATCTAATGATGAATTTGTTGAAATCTCGGTTTTATGTTCAAACTCAAGCAAAACTTTGAATAATCATTGATAAAATTGAAGTTTGGGGTTAAAATTCGAAGATCATGTCTTAATTGGTGATTATGGTTAATGAGAAACAATTAAACAATGGAGGGAATTATAGATGTGTAAATCGAAGGAGAAAATACTCTGAAATGGAGGAGAGATGGATGGAGGAGAGATGTAAGGTATTCAAGGGATGTCTTATGGCTAAAATGACGAAAATACCCATTGGGAGAAAATTTAGAGCACGGGGGTTGGGGACAGGTGTCAAGCGCTGGTTACTTCCCACCCTTTTTATTATAAGGGACTTTTTATTATAACCCATATATATATATATATATATATATATATATATATATATATATATATATATATATATATATATATATATATATATATATAAAGTTGAATTTATTAAGTTTTTAGTCAATTGTATGTACATATATATATATATATATATATATATATATATATATATATATATATATATATATATATATATATATATATATATATATATATATATATATTCAACATTATTATAATTTATATAAAATAGTATTACAGAAAATCCCTTCAAGTTTTACAAATGTTACCTTTCTAACCTTAACAATATAAATTTTTCACCGTTAGTCCAAAGTTATATATATTTACATTTCAGGTTCAAAAGTATTGATATTTACATTTATTACTTCTAAGTTTTAATAATTACAGTTTATAACCCATGAATTCAGAATTTACAGTTTTGACCCTAAGTTTCCAAAATTTACACTTTTAGTCCCTCTTTTATAAAATTTTGCAAATTTAGTCCAAATTTCACCAAATTAAAAGTTTAACATTTTTATTTTCTAAATAAGCTCAGAATAACTTATTTAACTTATTAGAACAACTTAATAGCTTAAAATCTCTTATTTTCACAAAATGGGCTTAACGAGCTTAAATCTAAGGCCCGTTAACATTTTTAGATCTGTTGGGCTTACGAAAGGTTTGGACCTGGCTTTGGGCTCATTTTAATGTTCTAAAAATGTTACTCAAGAGCTTATACGACCAGCTTATCAAATAAGCTTAACGGGCTTATAAGCCCAATTGATAGTTTTATGAGGTTTTTCAAAACAGATTTTTACTCGATTGCTTTGGCTTTAGAAAGAAGCTTATATGAGCTTATTAGATCGAGTTATTTATGTTTCCTGGTTGCTAGCTAGGTGGTTAATGAGGTCGAGTAATAAAAAGATGTGGTCATGTGTCGAAATAATTATTTACGAGACCAAAGTAAATGACCAAAAATCAATTCTGAGAACAGTTTACTCAAAAATATTCTAAGTCTTTTTAGACAAAATTCGTACAAGTCCAAACTAACATAGGAACGTGTGATTTTTATTAAGTAAACGTGATTATCAAGTTCAAAACTTTGTGTAACCTGTTTGTTAGCATATTAAATGTATAGGAGGTCAAATAAAAAGTATAGGTCGTGTTCATTATTTTCAAGATATAATTAGTAAGTGTTGGTGCATAAATCGTATAATTGTATGTCTAAAAATAGAAAGATAGACCAAGGTCTTACCTAAACTTTCAAAGGTGGTGTAAAATGTGATGTGTGGTTCGTGTGAGGGTACGAGAGCTTTGTGGTTCACTTCATGTTCCACCAAGGGTTCAAGAGACGTCAAGCTTGGGGTCTTAGGCTTCCTCGAGTCGTGGTACTCTTGGGCAATCCGTTCGTCCTTTAATACTTCTTATTTCGTTATTATTTTTGTGGTATGGTACGTATATATGTGAAATCTCTCTGAGCTTGCATGTAAGGGTTTATATAGTGAATTCTTGGAGTGTAAAGACATATTGGGTTCACAAAAGTTGGAAGGCAAGATAGAAACGAATATTGGCACCTCATTTCATGTCCAATCGATGGTTTACAAAGCTAAGATCGTGTAAGATTGTTCCTGACAACTGACATGATGTACATAGTTGGTTTGTGAGCATTGGTGAGCATGGGAGGTGCTAAGAATAGTTGTGACACGTTTTGTAATATTCTTCAAAGGGTGGGTTTTGTGTTTCACTTGGGTTGTTTCTAGGGTAGTAAACGAGTGAGGTGGGTCTCGAAATTTGTCCTCCCCCATTCTTTGCAACGAGGTGAATCGAGTTGTGCAAAAACATGTAAGGGTTGCGTATAGAAATCAAGAGAAAATGGAGCCATTTGTTGGCTTGGTCGCGACTAGCAAGAAGAGAAAACAATAAAAATAAAACTAAAATAAACACCCCTCGCTGGGCTTTGTTGCCTGTTGGGCTGCTGGTTGTGTTTCGGCCCAAACAAAAGAAAGAAAGAACAAAGTGGTCCGTGTTGTATATTTGTTTGGTTTAAGTGGCCCATAGGGTGTTGTGGGCCTACGTAGTGTGTTTCGGGTATCGTGTCGAGGTCCAAAAATATTAGTGAGCAATCTCGGGAATTTTCGTAGGCTCCGGAAATATATAAATATTGTACGGTAAATATACGAAACGTATATTTATAAAATATAAACGTTTTAAATTTATTATTCGCGATATTAATAGACTATCAAGGTTCGTGTGTAAGCATAGTTCCTAGGTAAATGGTCAATCATAAATGTCGTAGTGATTCACATAATAGGTAATGCATAATAATAATAAAAAAAATTGTTCCCCGTAAAAATGGTATTTAATTCACGTATATCCTTTTATTCAAATATTGATATTTACTAATCGTATGGGAAAATTGCGGGAGGTTACATTACCTACTCCTTACAGGGAATTCCGTCCCGGAATTCTAGTCTAAGATAGTTGCCAAGGGTGTCTATGGAAAAGATGTGGGTACTTAGTGTGAATCTGGTCTACGTGTTCCTTAGAAATCCTATATCTCAAGTGTAACTTACTTACACTTCAGAGACCATTGTTTCCTTCATTGCATGATTCTTTCTAAATTAGACATAGGTGATCAGGCTATGTATAATTTACGAGTAATAATGCAATGCTTGGACCAATCGACTCGTATGATGTCCGGTCTAGTTGTTAGTTCATGGAGTTTATAAGTTAAACGATTGATTTCCAAAATCAAAGAGTTTGTGAGTCCATAGTAGTTATAAATAAACAGTTGATTATCTAAATTGAAAGTTAGGTGATTGTCCTAACTTAGTCAATACTAAAATAGTTCGTCGGTTTGGTGTTGAAATGGATTTTGGCCATGCCACAAATGAAATGATAGCTAGAGTAGAAGGAGTGGATAATATGGAATTCAGGAAGAACTGGATAGTACAATAGATGAGGAAATATTACAGCGAGTCGCTTATTGAACAGAAAGTAGACATAAGTCGTGAGAAAGACGAACACTTAAAGGTGACATCACTTAGTATAACAAAGTGCTTAAGGAAATTCGGACGGTTAAATTCTAAACTTCATCAGTCTGCTGCGTTGTTGAGACCTTGGTTAAATTCTCCAGCTTCTAGCATATACGCTCTCCCACGAGCGACTTCGATTTATTGACCTTGGTTTTGGGGACATTGGTTCCTGTAGTGTCCTTGCTCTCCATATCCAAAACATGTAATCATAGTTTGGCCTATACAGTCCCTGGCAAGGTGTCCTGGTTTTTGACAGTTGTAGCACTTAGCTGGGCAAGGACCCGAGTGATGAAACTTACATCGATTACATAGTGGTTGGGTCCCCGCATAACCTTTGCCTTGTGCTTGTGTTGCCACATATCCTATTGCAGCCCCTCGTTTCCTATTTTGTTGTTGATGGTGATTAGCGTGATGGTTTTGGTTGTTATTATAACCTCCCTGGTTATTTTCCCATTTTCCTTTGTTGTTGTTGTTGTTGTGAGGATTGTTGTTGTTGCGAGGATTGTTGTTGTTGCAATGATGGTTGTTGTCGTGGTGATGGGTGGTTCTTTTATCATCGAGTTTTCTCTTGAGCTCATTGCATTTGACTTCTCGGTCTAATAGCCTCCGAGCAAGTTCCATTGCTGCTTCCAGGGTTGGCGGGTTTGATGAGGTGACATCTCCTTCAATGCTCCTAGGGAGTCCTTCGACGTACTTCTCCAAGGTTTTCTCAAGGTCAGGCACCATCGATGGGCATAGTACCTTAAGTTCCTGAAACCTTCGGTTGTAAGTTCTCAGATCGATTCCCTTTACTACCAACACATGAAACTCGTCTTCAAGCTTCCTCAATTCTGAACGAGGACAATACTTCTTTAATATCTTGGTCTTGAATTTCAATCCACGAGAGTTGATAAGCTGCCGTTGCTCCTAAAGTTTGAATGGTAGCATTCCACCAAGATAGGGCATCTTGCATTAGAGTTCCCGTTGCGAAGTTAACTTTGTTGTTTTCTGAGCATCCGCTTCTTTGGAAGACCGTTTCACATTGCTCAAACCATTGGGCTAATTTGGATACCCCTTCAGTACTTCTGAAGTATGTGGGTTGGCATGCTATAAAGTCCTTATAGGTGTAGTAACGAGGTGCGGGTGCTGCGTTTCTAGCCATTTGTGTGCCAGTATCTCTTTGGCGGGCTTGTTCGGTTAAGACGGCATTGACACCATCCGAAATTGCTTGTTGTATCGCTGCTGGGGTCATAGCTTCGGGATTTGTTGGCGTAGCGGTTGTGGTTGTTCTTCTAGTTCTAGCCATGTTGCTATTATCAACGGAAGAAAGACGTATGTTTAGAATTTCATAATGACCATGTTAAGTTAGAATACTTCTAATACAACCAAGAATAGGTTATAGTCATAACAACTTCGTCAATGAGAAATTTAAATTAGGATGTGTCACAGCATGTCGGAAGGACAAACATAAACAGATGTCATTACAAAATTTATTAATACTTGCTTGAATGTTTACAAAACATCATATGACAAGATTCCTTTTTAATAGAAAATTGGTTTGTTAAGCTGACAAGTCTCAGATTCGTGGTTTTCCTAAGGTTTTGTCCATGCGGTTTTGGAGTTCTTGAATGGCAGTGGTCATAGTTTCGATGGTTTGATCTCTTGCTCTTTCCCTAGCTGGGGATTCTTGTAAGGCTTGCCTAAGATACACATTCTCCATGTCAATCCTCTCAATTTCACGGTCCAGGGCTCCCATCATTATCTCTATAGAAGTATTGGCTTCACACAATGCTCTAATAAACTCAATTGTCTCCTCATGATGAATACCCATCTGCTCAAATACAGCCTTCATAGCTAACTGGCCAATTACGAGGTTCTCAACCTCATCTGTAAGAGTCTCGACGTATTAACGAAGAAAGTCGTTGAGGGTGTCGGTAATGGCATCGAGTCGATCCTCATGTCGGACAAGTCTGTCTGTCAACAAGGGTACAGTGTGATGAATGGATGAATAAATAGTTAATCCTAACGATCTAATCCTGAGTGGTTTTAATTGTTCTTTCTAGCTTAACGTATCTGCTACTACATTAGCTTTTCTTGGATGATAGCGGATCTCATAATCGCTGAGTAGCTCTAACTAGCGGTGTTGTCTTAACTTGAGAAACAATTTCATTTTGAATGAAGATTGTTATTCTATTGTTCTGTGAAAATCTGTAGGGTAACCTACCCGTTTAGACAAAAAGTTTGTCTGTAACATATATTTAACAATGAGGGTTTCGGATAAAAGTGATAGACGTAGATAAAGTTGTTGAACTTCAGCTTTTGTTATGGTGGGAGGTCTAAAGTCTTTTGGTTTATTCATGTTCCTTGACAAGTTAAAAGAAGGTTTTGATACTAAGAGGACTATTTAGGGTTTTTCTATGCAAATAACTCCTATGTGGATGTAAGGTTGAACCGCTGAAGGAACCTCTTTCCGTTGTTAAAGCAAGTATGCTTTTCAAGCTTTTCCTTTACTCTTACTAAAGCAGGCACACGCAAAACTCTCTATTTGGCTTTTTACTGGAATCAATATGTCTAAACATAAGGTAGTGTTTTCATGACTCACTAAACGGGGGATCAAAATCTTTGCGCAGTAGCGGAGGATGAAATAAATGTAGGGGACACAGTCTATTCAGGGAAGGAAGATGGATTGGACTCGCTCTGGTTCATGGTATGAGTAAGAACAGTCCTAATGACTTTTAGTGAAGATACGCTTATATGGCACGAAATGCCGATCAAATTCGTCGAACAAAAGATGTGCATTCAAAATTGCCTATAGTACTGCTCTAGTAAGAAGTTCATGGATCTATTGGTAGAAGATAGTAGGTGGTGGTGGCATAGCTGATTCTGGTGGTGGTATGACAGGAGATGATGGTGATATAATAGAATTTGCTTCATACGACTGAAGTTGTCGAATTTGCCTATTTTGGTGAATTGGATCAGGTGATGTCGGAGGGGAAGCCTTTGAATCCGATGACAAGACAATAGGGTGGGAATATGAAGACATGGTATTTGTAATAATCCTGATTAGTAAATATAAGTCATTAACATAATCATAACATGTTAACATATATAAGAAATCATGTAAAAGTAACGTCTCTACCAGATGTTGGAAACGCGTAGGCACAGAGGGCATAAGGTGGTATTTTGTAAAAGTGGTCCGTTTTAAAAATGTAGTTATAGTCCAATGTTCAAAACACTTGGTTCTCTATAACTGTAGCTCTGATGCCAATCTTTAACACCCCCAAAATAATCACGTCAGCGGAAGACTTAAAAATGACAGCGGAAGACTTTTTGGGTGTTACTTCGAGGATCTTTGTCACGATCATAGAAAACGACACAAAAGTGACGCTTTAAAGTTTTAATTTATTCAAAATACCAAATATTCGAGACATCAAGATGTTTCATATTTTAAACAACAAGTTTATTTGAAATGTATCAAAACATTTATTTTAGCCCATGCCGTGTTACAAGCCCACTCCGTGCCTTCAAGTTCCTTCTTGTTTAGTTACCTAAGATAAAACATGCTTAAAACAGTCAACACAAAGGTTGAGTGAAATCCATAGGTTTAGTTTACGTTGTTGAACACAATAATCATAGTGTGAGTTACACTCATCGTTGAAAAACGAAATCAGTATTTATTTATTTATTTATTTCACTAAGCTCATGATAACCCAAAGCGTAAACCTCATCGTACCAATATAAATTGGCTAAATCGTTCAGTATCGCCCTAGCAGATAAATTTGTCGATTTACCCAGTGTTCCAAATATAGTGCGTTCGATTTCCCCTATCTAGGTCAATAGGAACGGGATTGTTAATTCCAATAGTACTATTCACAATATTCGCGCTCACCCTACAAGTGATTAATGGTTCATGATATAGGGACTTCAAACATGGCAAACAGTTACTTAGTGACAATAAAACATGTGAACTAGTTTACAGTTTAAAACATTGTGTTCGAGTATAAAAGCAGTAGCATGCATCCCCCCTAACGGGATTGTAAAAATAGTTAAACAGTAGAAAGTGGGGCCATGAACTCACTTTAGTAGTACAGTAGTAGTGGTAGTATCGTAATCTCAACGATACAAGGCAACGACTTCACACATAACCTAAAAGATATGGTATGTTTTAGTTGATAGTCTAAGTCTAGTTTTTATCGCGGATATTAGTCATTCAGTTGTGATTAAAACTCGTGTTTGTTTAAATGCTTTAAGTTCAAGAACAACGTTATATATACATATAACTTGTGAGTACAATGATCGATGATGGAAAATCATCAAGAATAAGTTGAAGTGTGTAGATGATGTGTTATGATGTCAGTTTAAAAGAAAAGAATATTGTATCGTTATATCGTTAAAAATTAATTATAGTTACGCGAATATTTATATCGTAATATATATATATATATATATATATATATATATATATATATATATATATATATATATATATATATATATATATATATATATATATATATATATATATATTACGATATAAATATATATATATATATATATATATATATATATATATATATATATATATATATATATATATATATATAAGTTGAATTTATTAAGTTTTTAGTCAATTGTATGTACATATATATATATTCAACATTATTACAATTTATATAAAATAGTATTACAGAAAATCCCTTCAAGTTTTACAAATGTTACCTTTTTAACCTTAACAATATAAATTTTTCACCGTTAGTCCAAAGTTATATATATTTACATTTCAGGTTCAAAAGTATCGATATTTACATTTATTACTTCTAAGTTTTAAAAATTACAGTTTATAACCCATGAATTCAGAATTTACAGTTTTGACCCTAAGTTTCCAAAATTTACACTTTTAGTCCCTCATTATAAAATTTTGCAAATTTAGTCCAAATTTCACCAAATTAAAAGTTTAACATTTTTATTTTCTAAATAAGCTCAGAATAACTTATTTAACTTATTAGAACAGCTTAATAGCTTAAAATCTCTTATTTTCACAAAATGGGCTTAACGAGCTTAAATCTAAGGCCCGTTAACATTTTTAGATATGTTGGGCTTACGAAAGGTTTGGACCTAGCTTTAGGCTCATTTTAATGTTCTAAAAATGTTACTCTAGAGCTTATACGACCAGCTTATCAAATAAGCTTAATGGGCTTATAAGCCCAATTGTTAGTTTTATGAGGTTTTTCAAAACAGATTTTTACTCGATTGCTTTGGCATTAGAAAGAAGCTTATATGAGCTTATTAGATAGAGTTATTTATGTTTCCTGGTTGCTAGCTAGGTGGTTAATGAGGTCGAGTAATAAAAAGATGTGTTCATGTGTCGAAATAATTATTTACGAGACCGAAGTAAATGACCAAAAATCAATTCTAAGAACAGTTTACTCAAAAATATTCTAAGTCTTTTTAGACAAAATTCGTACAAGTCCAAACTAACATAGGAACGTGTGATTTTTATTAAGTAAACGTGATTATCAAGTTCAAAACTTTGTGTAACCTGTTTGTTAGCATATTAAATGTATAGGAGGTCGAATAAAAAGTATAGGTCGTGTTCGTTATTTTCAAGATACAATTAGTAAGTGTTGGTGCATAAATCGTATAATTGTATGTCTAAAAATAGAAAGATAGACCAAGGTCTTACCTCACCTCTCAAAGGTGGTGTAAAACGTGATGTGTGGTTCGTGTGAGGGTACGAGAGCTTTGTGGTTCACTTCGCGTTCCACCAAGGCTTCAAGAGACGTCAAGCTTGGGGTCTTAGGCTTCCTCGAGTCGTGGTACTCTTGGGCAATTCGTTCGTCCGTCAATACTTCTTCTTTCCTTATTATTTTTGTGGTATGGTAGGTATATATGTGAAATCTCTCTGAGCTTGCATGTAAGGGTTTATATAGTGAATTCTTGGAGTGTAAAGACATATTGGGTTCACAAAAGTTGGAAGGCAAGATAGAAATGAATATTGGCACCTCATTTCATGTCCAATCGATGGTTTACAAAGCTAAGATCGTGTAAGATTGTTCCTGACAGCTGACTTGATGTACATAGTTGGTTTATGAGCATTGGTGAGCATGGGAGGTGCTAAGAATATTTGTGACACGTTTTGTAATATTCTTCAAAGGGTGGGTTTTGTGTTTCACTTGGGTTGTTTCTAGGGTAGTAAACGAGTGAGGTGGGTCTCGAAATTTGTCCTCCCCCACTCTTTGCAACGAGGTGAATCGAGTTGTGCAAAAACATGTAAGGGTTGCGTATAGAAATCGAGAGAAACTGGAGCCATTTGTTGGCTTGGTCGCGACTAGCAAGAAGAGAAAACAAAAAAAAAATAAAACTAAAACAAACACCCCTCGCTGGGCTTTATTGCCTGTTGGGCTGCTGGTTGTGTTTCGGCCGAAAAAAAAGAAAGAAAGAACAAAGTGGTCCGTGTTGTATATTTGTTTGGTTTAAGTGGCCCATAGGGTGCTGTGGGCCCACGTAGTATGTTTCGGGTATCGTGTCGGGGTCCAAAAATATTAGTGAGAAATCTCGGGAATTTTCGTAGGCTCCAGAAATATATAAATATTGTACGGTAAATATACGAAACGTATATTTATAAAATATAAACGTTTTAAATTTATTATTCACGATATTAATAGACTATCAAGGTTCGTGTGTAAGCATCGTTCCTAGGTAAATGGTCAATCATAATGTCGTTGTGATTCACATAATATGTAATGCATAATAATAATAAAAAAAATTGTTCCCCGTAAAAATGGTATTTAATTCACGTAATATCCTTTTATTCAAATATGGATATTTACTCATCGTATGGGAAAATTACGGGAGGTTACATCTTGAATCAGTCATTTTCTAATTTGTGAAATTACTTACAAGAAACTTCTTACTTGAAGCATCCTCAGCCATATATTTGGCTTCCAAGGAATCCCATAGTTCTTTTGAAGATTCAACATTCTGATAAATGTCAAAGAGAGAATCAGACATACCATTGAGGATTAAACCTCTATAGACGTAATCATCATTCTCCCATTTGCTTCGTTTCCTTATCTATTCCATAGTAGCATCATCCCCACGATCTTCAGGAATAGCAGTGCTTAGAACATACACCACATTCATGCTTGACAGCAAGAAGTGCATCTTCTTTTGCCATCTTCTGAAATCAACACCTTCGAAATTTTCCAATTAGGAAAAGTTAGCAGCCATATGCCTCATAGCAGCAGCCATTGATTATCACAAAATAGTTTACTTTGATTGTTGGGGGTTACTATAAGCCCAGAATAGGGTGAATATAATCAATAACCTAACTACGTACCAATTAAGGTTACCGGATATCACTTGGAATCGTGTTATCACTTTCCAAAGTAAACTATTCAATCCTAATGCCTAGGTATCACGAATATCTACTTGGGATAAGACCAAATGTTTGTTATTGAATTAGGCACAAATCAATAACCCTTTGTGTTTAAATGTTGTGTGTTTTCTGCGTATTTCTCATGCATAATTGATTTCCTATATATAGGAAAATACTCATGGCTAGTCAAATGGAATTATTAGAATTAATCGGCCCATTAATCTCAACATAATTACCCCATTATAGCCAAAAATAGTGGTTACATGACCAATAAACGTGGTCATGAGTGTAGATGTAACTGTCATTTGAATATGTCAAATCAGTTACATATTCAACCAGCACTTTAGAGCAGAATTAACTTAGCACTAGCAGCAGAAACTCATACTACTAGCAGTAGTATCACTGCTCAACCACTATTTCAATCAGGGTAATCAGGGACTTAATGAGTGTACACTCCGTACCTCCAAACCCATTTCCAAGTATGATTTGATCCCTCAAGTGCACTAAATTTTCCAACATGCAATAGACTGCTTAGATACATGATGGACGAATACTACTCCGTACTATTTTAGACTCGTAAGGAGCTCAAAAATTTCTCATACTGGTGTAGGACGGATTGTAACAGTAGCCTAGTGCATGCCCAAGTTCAATCTTGACATGCTGCAAGTGTGGGGACAACCCTCACACGCGTAGCTGAGTTGGTTGGTTCAAGAATGGAGGTCTTTGCAAATATGGTCCCTTTACTATATGGCCGGACACTAGTCGGTCAAAACTCATGTCTAACTTTGCCATTTACATATTGTCTTTGTCGGTGGAGCAGGTCAACTTAAGAACTGCCGGGTGTGATTGTTAGGTCTGCAAACCCAATCTCAGAAACGCAAGCTCAAAGTTAACATATAGGCTTGGTGGGCTACTCCTTGATACCAACTAGTTTTAGAATGAACACCAGTTGGGCTTATATGTTGGACTCATATGTTGGACTCAGTGAGATTCTAGGCCGTAGTGACCTTAACAAGTGTTATTAGAGCTATGGTTGGGCAATGGTGATGTGGGTGTTCTACGATATTAATGGATTTCAGCACACTTTGTACCGAAAGGAAGCAGGTAAAGGTGGTGTGTTCCAATGGAAAATGTTGACGGCACGTGAAAGGTGGGATGATGAACTCTAGTTGAAGGGGAGGCCCATGGGGTTTGGGTTTAAGGTGCTGATTGATGGGTTACTCCTTCTATTGCCAATTGGTTTTAGATGGAACGCTACTTGAGGTTATATTTTGGACTTTGTTAGATTCTGGGCCGTGGTGATCCTAACAAACATAACTAGAGTTCAATCACCCACATCTCGACGAAGGAGACAATGGCGAGGGAGCAACATGTTTTATCCTCAACCTCCATCCATAATTAGTAATCTCAGTTTGCTTTTTCTATTCACTAGTACAATTCTGCTACAACTAGCAGCTACCTTTTCATTTAGCAATGTCGTTGGCTTATGGCCTGTTTAAGATCTCTTTGTAGGTCAGTTTATTGCTTCTTATACTCGTGTAAGGTATTCTCTCATTGGTATTCATATCTAAGAGTGTAGCTGATAATTTGATTTTGGCGAATACGCTACCGTTTAGATTTACCACATCTGTAAATATTACAGCATCGGAATTGTAAACGTGGACTCTTATGTGTTGTTTACTCTGAATAAAAAATCTCTTTAGTTTGACCCATGGATGTAGCATGATAACCAAAGAATATTGTGTGTTACTTTATTCCATTTGTTTTGTTTGTTCGGCAGTGATTAGTGTGTTTTACGGTGAAACTTTTACCCAACAATGCCAACTAAAATGGTTATTATTTATTTATTTGTGTATCTGAATATTTGAATTTTTTTATCTGTTTTTTATAGTCGCCGGTGAAAATGTTGGTAAATGGTTATAAATCTTATTCTCTATTTTGAAATTCGATTTGTCGTGATTTTTTTTTTTTTTTTTTTTTTTTTGAAATTTTAAATAGTGTATCAGTAAGACACTAGGTTGTCTTGTGGCCAAAAATCTATTTCACTGCATGGTGTGACTGTTTGGTCTGAAACAGAGTTTCAAGTAGAAAATACAGTAGGTTCTGTATATGTGTATTTGTCAGTTTATGTATGTGTCAATATATATGATTTCAAAGTTGCAGCTCATCTTAAATGCAATCAGGTGTCAGGTATTTGAATTCATGAGGAGTGAAGCATGATGCGAACCTGATCATTCTCTATATGGCAACTTGATGTTGATGTTTGGAAAGAAGAAACTAATAGATAAAGTCGAACAACTTTTCTTTGCTTTAATGAAAGAAGGCTTAAAACCAGACACCCGAGCCTATACAGAACTAATTAGAGCATATCTAAAAGTGGATATGATTGAGAAGGCAATGGAAACATATGAGTTGATGAAGGCATCAGGTTGCATACCAGATGAGTTGACCTTAACGATCATGAAAAGAAATCTTAAAAATGCTGGCAGAGGATGATCTTACTGTGATCGTAAAGAGCTACTGTGCTGAATATTTGGATTCTCCAAAGAAATTTTTTAAAAGATGTTGCCAGGAACTATGTAAGTAGCACTTAGCATTTTGACTCTTGAGGTTATAATTGGCAAGCAGTTTGTCTTTTGTTGTTAAGCAAATTGCTTTTCGCTACTCATTTACTTTTTAATGGGTTATATTGGGTATTGTCATGCTTATAGCAGGTTGAATGGGACATATTGAAAACCTAGCTTAAAAGGAAAAAGGTTGAAACTCCCAATGAAAACTCAGTGCTTACAACGTATAAAATTGTTTTTTGCACTCAGATTACACTCTATTTGTATGCGGAAAGTTAACACTTAACAAAACAATTGTACAAAAAGTGTTTAGGTTGGCCAGTACCAAAAATTACCCATTTTGACGTGAACCTGTTGCCCGTCCAACCCCGACCAATTTTACTACCTTTACTTTTCATCATCAGAATTGGTATGAATCCTCCGGCCCTGTACATTGAACTTCATGACGAGTACTGAAAATGGAAAATGTAGTTGAAGTAACAATACTTGCATCATTGTTTGACTTAAAAAGTAGTTAGGTTGACTGTAAAGTCAAAAACTCGACGGTTTTTTTTTTTTTTTTTTTTGTCTTCTTAATATGATTCTAGCTTGCAGTATATCAAATACATTGCTTATACAATGCAAGTCACTGCGTATTCGATACATCATACATATCATATAAAAGGGTTAATCCAATGCATATTAAATATTGATTTTTGGGAAACCCAAATTAGTTTTAGCGGTACAAGGGATGAGCACAAGTCAAACGTATACAAAGTTACTACTTAATGACCATGCATTATATTTAACATATTAATTTAGGTAGATGCAAAATTGTTTGTGTGTGTCTGTGTGGATAATAGTACTTTTAACCAACTTTTGCTCCCACAATTCTTATTATCAAGCTATTAACATAAATAGTCCAGTTTGCAATTGTAAAAGCGATTTCATGTTAATGTTCCTTACGGTCTACTGTGCCAATATGTCCAGATATATGTCTTGGTTTAGCTGCCTAGTAAGACATGTGGAAAACCTATATTGATCATAAAGTGAATTAGCAATGGACAAAAAACAAAATATAGTTGAGTTGTACAACTAATTTACTTGGCGATATTGGAGACAAGAAGTGTTTCTCTTGTTAAGACGTATGTGTTGTTTACGTGCACGATCTCTTTTATACTTAGATTAGTCTTTAAAAAATTCAGTTGGTTTTTCATGTCTTGATGGTAAATGTTTATCTGCAAGTGCCAAATAGCTGATACTTTAATCATCAAGGTCGAGTGAGAATGGGAAGCATGATATGTGCTGCTCTACTATGGAGTCCTGCTCATTGTATTACTGCCACATTAATCATCCTGACTCGATAGATACCCGTTAGTTATGTCTGATGTAAATGACCTCATTTGGATATTATAGGACTTGAAACTATGTGATACTTGTAAAGATGCGCATATAATTTTAAAGTGTAAGTTTTAGTTGAAATTGTACTCGTAACACTTTATGGAGTCTAGAATCACAACCTGGTATTATGTTTAATATGTTTTTTTCTTGATAACCCAAACAATGTTGGTATTAGCTAGTTGGATCGTGCAATAAAAGGTATTATGATAAACAAACGCTCACCAACTATATTGAATTGTATTTATCACTATTTTTAGTTTTGATTGGATTATAGACAACATATTCATGCTTAGCTATGTGCATTGATTCAGGTTCCTCTAAATGGTGTTCGTATGAAGTACTTTATTTCGGAAAAGACACTTTTGTTATCGACTATATGTCAATATAATGGGTTACAGGTCAATCTCACTTGATTTGATTAGACCAATTATAAGACCGCTTCCTCCCATGTTTTGTGAAAATTTGAAGTACACGCTTGCCTTTTGCGTGGAGTAACTAGGCGTCACAAAATTTAATCACTGTACACTAAAGTATGGAGAAATGGTTAAAAGTACAGGCTTTTATATGTCGACAAACATTTAATTAATCACTGTACACAAAGATACAAAACTGTGGAGAAATGATCAAAGTACACGCTTTTATCTGTGAGTAAACAAACACATGTCCACACTTAGAGCATTAGGTGTAGTTGGGGAGCCTCATCTCCCCATTCGGGTCCCACTTGTGCCACATCACCCAACACCTCAACTTCAACTCTTCACAATAACCCCCCCCCCCCCCCCCCCCCCCTCACCAAACAACAAACCTCAACTTCCCCATTAAGGCCCCACATCTTACACATTTATTTTTTTATTCATTTCATTAAATAAATAAATCAAAATAAACACATTTTTGGCACTAACCCATTTCTCAAAACCTTTAAACCACCAAACTTAACCACCATGGGCTCCTCCATCGCCAGGACCTCCAGCTCCAGCAGCTTTTCCGGCGACTTTTCCGGCGACAAAAAAATAGCATTGCAAGCCAATAAACCCACCACTGGTGACAAAAAAACATACCCTATGTTTGGATTTAAGGAGTAGAAATGTGAGTAAAAATGAAAGCATGGTTGGATTAAATGAATGGTTTTATGAAGAACTTTGTTTTTAAGATCTGCAAACCCAAACCCAACGTCCTTGTACCTTTTTGCCAGGAAGATATCTCGCCGTGGCCACGAGGAGAAACCCAACGAAGACCAACGGCGAGCAGCCAACGGTGTGGCAACGAGGATCGGCGAGCCGTTGCTATAGCCACGTTGGACGGCGAACTCCCTTGACGAACACTACACCTAATGCTCTTAGTTAGTGATTTTACAGATTTAAGAGAGAAATAATAAATACTCTATTAAAAAAAAGAGGCGTTCTTACATATAACGAGCGGGGGTACCCGCGCGTTGCTGCGGAAATGTTGTGGTTAATATACACTTGAAATAAAACGTTTGAAAAAAATTATTACTGAAATGTTGTGGTTAATCTAAACTCGAAATAAAACGATTGAAAAAAATTATTTTTGTTATTAATGACTAAATTTGCAAAAGATCGATAAACGCAAGTACTATTTTTTTAAAGTTAGTCTTTTGAGACTAACTTTGAAATTAAAAATTAACCTGAGGTGGTCTAAAAATAAAATTAAAAGAAAAAAAAAACTGATGAACATTGTTTTAACGAATGAACAATAATTTTTAACGGGATTGATATGTTGCAAAGTTATTCCTTTGGGACTATCTTTGAAATTAAAATTTAACCTGAGGTGCTGTTTTTGTTAAATATTTAACCTCAAAAAAAAAAAAAAAAAAAAAAAAAAAAAAGAAAAAAAAAACGAATGAACAGTACTACTACAGTAACATGCTACAGTACCCCCGGACTCACAAAACTACTGTTACAATCACTGTAGCAACAGTGTTGCTACAGTACCATGTACTGCCTTTTAGTATATATATATAATTAGTTGAACTTTTGCAACTATGATTATCTTTATTGATTACATATGTGGTCAAGTTTGCACACCTAGCTCAATTGCCTTTAGTCCTTCACTACCATTCATTCAACAACTTGCAGATTGTTCAGAAGAAAACAAAAAATCCTATCAATTATTAATGAATTTTCATTTAATTCCAGCTTCCAATAAGTTCAGATCTATAATTTTAATTCAGATTCAAAGTTCTCCCAGTTTACCCAATTAGCATAAGGGATAAATATTGGACTAGACCGTTGACTTTTTTACTAGTCACTTTGTAGACTTTCAAATTTCACTTTCCAAAATTAAATCGGGCAACTTAAAAATTGAGCAACTCAATAAGAGTTTGACACGTGTCCAATATTTAATTATTAAAGTACAAAAAATGGAATGTATTTGTAAGGTATGTGTAAGTATTGTGTAAGGTATGTGTAAGGTATTTTAAGGTTTTTACACGGGCAACTACCTTTATATTGGGCGACTTGTATTGGGCAACCTTTTTTTTGTACTTTCATCACTTTTAACAATCATACGGTACAAAGATTAAGTTGATAATTTAGCTTTAATGATAGCTAACGTTTATAAAACAAATAAATATACTCCTAAACACTTCAAACCAGACTATATATACTATATACCCATCAATCTCATATCTTCTTCAACCATCACCACCACCACCATCAAGCATATTTGAATACCACCTGACCTCTCCACCACCACCACCGTATCTGAATACCACCAGACTGCACCACAATCCGCCATTGCTGTCTCTGCTGAATGTTTCTCCCGCCTCCACTCTGTCGCTCTAAGGTTGTTGCTTCCTCCAATCTTATCGTTAATGAAACTAGGCTGTTGCAGGATGTAATATGCAAAAGCATACATAAACAATTTGTCACTTTTTTAATGTTTTTGAACCAAACATTTTACAACTATAAACAATGAATGATTATCTAGTTTAAATTCATCAATGTAGTTTGAGTAGGATGTTTTATTTTTAACAAACAGAAGCATGTAATCAGCAGGTGGACTTTGGAAAGTCAAAATAAAATGCAATTGGAATAACATAATTTGACTATTAAAGTCAACAATTTTTTTTGATTGCTTTTGTCCCAACTAACCCATGTTGAAGTTGATTAAACTTTGAAGTTCATTGCTACTTACTTTCTAGTTTGTCAAATTTAATGAAACAGAACACAAACATTTGAATTCCAATTCACTAAAAAAGAACACAAAAATAAACATTTCATTGAAAATAAAATAAAGATTACATTAGACAATTAACAATGAAACTTTGGAGATTTTTCAGGATCAAATGACAAATGTAGATTGTCATAATCCAAATACTCATCATCTGATGAGTCTTCCTCTTTCTGATCCGGCATATTTTTGTTTTTTATGTTTGCCAACATATTCTTCCAAGTGTATTTGAGCTTGGTTGGTTTTTCTTTTGCAGCTTTTTCTCTTTTTTCAAATTGTATCAATTTTTTTTGCTGTAATTTAAACATTTCATTCATATAACAATCCACTGCTTCTTTAATTGTTGCCTCTTCCTCACTTTCTTCTTCTTCACCTTCTTCTTTTTCTAGTCTCAAAGCTTTTTGTTCAAACTCCTCTATTTTTGATTGTTGCATTGCTCGTTTCTCTTGAGAAACAACCTTTTCTTCTTTGTCTTGCACATGAATTTTTGAGCTTGATGCCATTTTTGATATTGAATAGATTTAAGTTTTTTTGAATGATTTTGTTGTTTACAAATGTTCGAATTTATAACCATTGCGTTAGGCAACTGAACGGTTTTTATTTCTTTGGAAAAGACAGACCTCTTAATACTTTTGTGTTGAACGTTGTATACTACTACATTTGATAATGCCAATGGAACGTAGGTTAAGCTGACATTTATTACACGGTATTCCATAACTTCATTTATCACTTATGACTTATAACTTGTATAACTAACAACTATTTACTCAACAAAGAAACACATACCCTCATCCTAATTCATCACAGCAATAAAACTATATTTTCAAGTTAAGTCATTCAATGGCAGCTTCTTCTTCAAAAAATAATGATTTTAGTAAGATGGTGGTTAAGGATGCTATGGTTGACTATGTCTTGAATAAATATGGCACTAAATTTTATGATGACGAGGAAATGGCTGAGGTGATTCTAGAAGACTTGTGCCAAAGGGAGAACAATCGACATGATGTTGCTAATGGTTAGTGTATACCTTTCTTTCTTTTTATGATTATTTTTAGTTTAATTGTATTTGTTTATTAATTGTTGACACTTCATGTTTGTGCACCTGTTAAAGCGCTTGGCAAGAGGGTGTCAAAGCTTGAAGTAATGTATGGTAGTATGAAGGAGGTCAAAGAGGAAAAATTGGCAATGGAGGCAAAGGCTATAGCAAAACTTGATGCTGTTTTTGGAAGGCCCAAGGAGGCACAGGAACCACCCAAACAAAATGAGGTAATAGTTATTGATTCCGATTCTGACACCAGCCTTGAGTTTTATGAGGATACACTAAAAAAACCTTCAGTTTCTTTGGTGAACAAAAGACCTCCTAAAACATGGGCAAAGAAAATTCCAATAAGTTCTTTTTCTAAAAAAAAAAAAAAAAAAAAAAAAAAAGGTTCCCGTTCTAAAAATATTCCATCAAGTCTTGACTCAATTGATGATTCAAGTTCTTCTTATGAGAGTTATGATGCAAAATGCCATGTTCAACTGAAGAAGCGACGCATGTCTAAGGTTTCAGCTCCAAGACCACCAAGAATAACAAATTGCGTTCTAGGCCTTCCAGCTGGTCAAAAAAGTTTGGGGACAAAATTTGTTATGTATTTTTAATTCTAGTTGTTGATGTTTTGAGACAATGTATTGTGTATCTTTAATTATAATGTCCTATATTTGAAATATTTGTCATTAGTATTTATAATTAATAATGTCTTATATGATATATATGATCATTGGTAAATGTACTATGTTTGCATACTTTGTTGGGTATATCAAAAATGTGGCCATGATAGTTAACAAAGAACATGTTCAAATACACTTGATTTCCACCTCATTTGAAGAAAAATTAATCTAATATAGATGGTAACATATACCTTGGTAAATCATGACTTCCTTAAATCAGTAGCATGTATAAAGTTTCATCTTTTGAACATTCTCAACAGCAACAAATGAAACCCGTGCCATAAGAATCTAATACCGAGGTTGACTATGAAAGTCAACAAAATCTAAAAAATCCTAAACTAACCATGGCCAACTTGTACTTGTGAGCTACTTTCGTATAGTTATGCCAAGTGTTATGCACGTATTGGGCAAGAGAATGTTTGGGCAACTTTTATAGCTTTTTGGGCAACTTTGATCAATTTCAATATTTTATTTTCTTTGGGAACTGTGACATATATATGATCATTAGTAATGTCTTATATGATATATATGATCATTAGTTAATGTACTATGTTTGCATACTTTGTTGGGTATATTAGAAACGTGCCCATGATACTCAACAAAAAACACGTTTAAATACAATTGATTTCCAACTCATTTGAAGAAAAATTAAGCTAATATAGATGGTAACATATACCTTGGTAAATCATGACTTCCTTAAATTAGTAGCATGTATAAAGTTTCATCTTTTGAACATTCTCAACAGCAACAAATGAAACCCATGACATAAGAATCTAATACTGAGTTTGACTATGAAAGTCAACAAAATCTAAAAAATCCTAAACTAACCATGGCCAACTTGTACTTGTGAGCTACTTTTGTATAGTTATGCCAAGTGTCATGCACATATTGGGCAAGGGAATGTTTGGGCAACTTTTATAGTTTTTTGGGCAACTTTGATAAATTTCAATATTTTATTTTCGTTGGGAACTGTGACTTAACTAAACATTGTTCCCATTTGGTTCGTATACAATTTTTTGGTCAACTTTTAAGTTTATTGCGTATTTAAGAATGCTTGACCTACTTCATTTCCAAATATTCTTCTACAACACTCTTCTTGGATACGCTACTACAATTCCAAATACATGGCGTCTACGATACCAATTTATGATCAAATCGCAAATGACACTGGTTCTAGGCGTATTGATATGGTCCTCCATACTATTTTTGCTAGGGAGAGAGACGCCAACAGGGGTGATGAGAAAGATTACGGGAGGATGATCGAGGAAATAGAGGTACGTGTTAAGCACAGGCATGCTATCTTACTGGAGCTTGAAAATTTTGGGAACTATGCTGTGGTGAATGAACCCTTGGTCCGTCTTAAGGTATCGCAGCAGGAGGATTTGGAAGAAATTGAGTACTTGACTAATTAAATAGCGACAGGCAAGTCTTCGTCGTGCCGGTGACAAGTCAAGGATCATGAAGAAGTTAATGCAGTTTAAATATTAAGTTTCTTACTGTTTGGGCCAGTTGTGAACAAGCATGTTTTTCAAGGTAAATCGTCTTTTGTGGTGGTATTTTGGTTATAAAACTAATGGAAAGCAAGTTTGGTAGTGGGTTATGATGTATTTTGTTCATGGTACGTGTTTAGGTAGTTTTGTTGATGGTGTATGATGGTGTTTAGTCCTTCTATCAGGTCTCAAATGGATGTATTTTGACAACGGTATTAATGAATAATTCGTTATTATGTTATTTGTTTAAATGTTTTTGTTGTTTAATTTTTACTAGTAATAGTTGAGGAATGATCCAAATAACAAGGTCCATTAATATGTGTATTAGCCTGTTTTAACCCAAAAATAGAGTTCTTCATGTATTATGCAAGAAAGAGTTGACTTTTAATTGTCAAATGTTGTTTTAACGAGGAATTACACAAGTACGCTGCTATACTCATCTCTTAAAACATCTGTAAGTAACTATATACAAGCTATCTGGATCATAAAATCTTTAAGCATTGTGTCTGATTGTGCTGATTATGTTTATACTTCATATGGGTTTGACAACCACTATGATTTGTTAACATGGTTTTGTATGACACATAAATACCTCAAGAAATTAAACAAGAATGTTACATTCAAACATAAATACCATTCATTATTTAACTGGGTAATTACAGAGCAGTTCCATTAAACCATCAAACAACATCAAAATAAAAGACCACCAAACCAAACCAAAGTACCTACACGACTGACAAACACAAAAGAACCTAAACAACCATTAACCTTTAGCCCTAATCATAGGTATCCAAGGGGGAAATGGCATGCACCTTCTTGGATATAAGAGCACGAACTTCTTTCAGAATGGCCGCAAAGGACTCGAGCAAACGGACCTCCATCACTTGAACCTCACGAAGGAATTCATAGGTAGCATCAGCAGCTTCTTCTTCATCGAAGTTAAGGTCAAAAACCTCATTCATTCTCATTGAACGTGTAACACCCCAACCTGACATGGGTCCGGAGCGCTACAGTATGGTGACATATCAAAGCATACAAAGCATACAACGCAAGCGGAAGACTTAAAACAAAAGGTTACAAGGGAAAAATCTAAAAGTACAAAAGAAATACTAAAACTATAAAAGAAAGGAAAATACAAACTAAACAAAGTCTAATCTAATCCAAGTCGAAACTAGTCCAGATGTAATGGGCTTCTAGTCCATGGGGTAGTCCACTAAAGCTTCTATGCTCTCTCTCTTCACCCAACCCCAGCTTCCAACCTATAACCTGCCGCAGGAAAAGAGATGCGGCTGAGCTTAAAAAGCCCAGTGAACAGATACATAACAAAGCAAACGAATAAACAAGATGTATATAAGTATGAGAAATAAAATAAGAAGCTCCTGCTGAAATGAATATCATCTGTCAAGTGCATAAGAGATTAACGATAACTGAACAAATATCATAAGTCAAATGAATAATGACTATGAAGAGTCAAGTGATAATATGAATCATATAATAACCATAATTAAAGAGCATGTATCAACAAAGGCGCGTCTAACGAGATACTCGAATAGACATAAGAAACATAGGAAAGCCACGAGCCGACCTAACGAGATACTTGAATAGGTCTCAAATCACATAATCACATATCCGTCAATTCGTATGGTGTACACAAAGGGGAGACCTCTAAGTACCAGAAGTGAAAGGGGTACAAGGCACGTACAGCCAGTCACTAAGTCAAATCATATCATATAGCATCAAACATATACCTAGGATGCATCCATACGCTCCCTGAAACAGAATACATATACAAGTACGAGACTATGCATATATATAACAGAATGGCCATAAGTGCGCAATAATCATATCATCATATCATAACAGAAGGGAACGCCGGGGACTAATCACACCGCCCCAGATAATGTCATGCCATCGGTGCCTCGATGACACGCCCATGGTACCTCCATGGATAGACTAAAAACTCGGGCATCAGAACAGAACATATCAGAACAAACAAGCAAACAAAGCTATCCATAATCATAACAGAGCTCCCAGAGCATAATAGAACAGAATCTCATATCAAAGAGATAGTAATCAGATCATCATAACAGAATGGATAGCAAACAGAATCATATCAAATGATAATATCAAATGGATCAACGAATCATATCAAAGGGATCATAGCAAAGGCTCATATCAAATGAATCATATCATAGCAAACGAATCAAAGTCAAGGATCGAAAGTCATGAGATCAGAACCCTTAATGAGATAGGGTAGAATATCTGTACCTTAAACCGCAATTGAAACCACATCAGAACACATAAGGATCGAAAGTTACTCCTTCTTCAGCGAATCTACACGAATTAATGATCGTCTTATTATTTATAAGCTCATTTTAAATCAGATTACGCATTTGAGGTTTTGTTCTATTTTAAGTAACTTTCCATTTTAAGTAACTTGCCAAATATAGTAACTTTTCATTATTAGTAAGTTTCCCGAATTAGTAGGTTTTCATATTTAGTAAGTCTCCCGAAATAGTAATTTAATACATTAAGGTTATAAATAACAATTAAATAATGTTTAAAAGTTAAAATAACAAGTATGGTAGTTTAGGGTTAAATATGTCAATTTAACAAAGTTTAGGGTCGAAATGTAATTTATCAAAATTAAATAATTAAAAATGTCAAATAAAATTATTTTAAAGTTTATACCATAATTTTAGATTAAAAGGATAATTTTAGACCCCGTCGTTCATAATCTATTTATATATACCCGACATCAATTTAGACCGCGACGACCAAAAATTCTATTAAATCATACATGACTAACGAGACCAAAACAATTTACTCCCTTTTCCCTTGACCAAAATTTACATGCATGAGTTTTATGACCAGCTTAATACTATAATGTCCCACATTCACATGCTTGTTTTCTTCCTAATTATTTACTTTTATAACCATACTTGAAGCGTAGACATCAAACAATTCGAATAGCAACACAGGAACAAAAGTCGACATAAACAGTCCATGACACTATCCAATAGATTATAGGCGTATAGTAGTTTACATGTTTCATGCATGTATCCATAATTTCATGTAGCGTATATAATTATGTGTTGTTCATATTACAGATTCAATAAGTACTCATACATGTCGACACTTATATCGTATTGCAGGGACGGACCTATAGTATAATTATGGGGGTCCGGTGCCCCCCACGACTAGCCGAAAAAGTTGAAATTTTAGTGTAATTTTTTTAAAATTTTGATCTTTTTTAAAAAGTGACCCCCACCCAAAACTCAAATTGCCCCCCCACCCACATACTAAAACCTAGCATTTAATGCTCTAAAGCCTTATAAATCATTCATCTCTAAGTAAAAATACTAGATTTATCATTACGATCTTTTTTTTCCGTATTTTATTGTTATTGTCAAAAAAAAAAAAAAAAATTTTGCCCCCCACATCTATATTCCCTGGGTCCATCACTGTCGTATTGCACGTCTCATTAAAGGTTATTCAAAATAGAAGCAAGGATCTACATGCGCTTCATGATTTCATGTCAAGTATATTATGTTACTCGTATGTATATATATTCATTCGCATAACCGTTTTAACGAAACAATATTTGGTTACATGTTATAAACGTATTCATACTTCATAGCTTGAATCAAATAGAACACGAAACGATTTTAGGAGTACCTCAAGTCGGATCAATGCACGAACAAGAATCAATGAACCAAAACCAGGAACCTTACGAACCGAAACCAAACTCGAAGTCGAACACAAGGACGAGCTTCAACAGATCATGATCGAACCCACAATTCCAACGTAACCGAACACAAAAATCAAACCCGAATGAGACTCGATAACGAATCACAAAACCCTCCAACGATTCGAGATCGAAACCAAGTACGAACCACAACCTAGACCAACTCGAGTAGAGCAACGAAATCATGTACTCGAATAGGTGAGCCAAAAGGATCAGCCCACCATGAGTTTTAACGAACCAGCGAATGAGATTAACGGACCACACCTCGAACACCATCGCCATGATTACGAAAGCCTTAACATCAATGTGATTGTGATCACATGCGCGACTTATTGATCCAGAACCAAGACTTAACCCACGATCAGACCACCTTAGAACCATCCTCGTACCACCTTCAAACACCCTCCTACAGCCTTGTAATCATTTCTTTATGATCGAATGAAGGTGAAAGATTGTGCCGTCACTTTAGTTGTTATTAGGGTTTTCTAAGTTTTAGAATTGTGGTGATGAGGTATACAGTTTATAAAATAAAGAGTCAAATGGGAAAATATTGTGGAGGTGATACCGAGTCCTAGGGAAAGATAGAAGACTTATTATCTTAATCTTCATTTCAAATTTTCTATATTATCTCTTGTGAATTGAAATTGTGTACCAATAAAAGAATAGGTCCATGTCGTGTGATATTTAATCCCAAAACAACAAATATATTTGGTACTTCTCATGCCCTTTTTAACGTGTGATTAGTGTACACAATATAATATATTTGGCCTCTTATTTGTATCGTGTGACAAGTATTTAAGAGTGTAGACTGTGTACAAAATTTTAAATATGTTCGGCCCTATTCCAGACTTATGAAACGTGTGATGATAAGAGATTAGTTTGTGTCATTTTTATTCGTGGCATTTATTTTAAGATTTGTATTTTGTAGTTTTAATTATTCTCATTCAAAGGTTCAAATGTTATCTCGTATTATATATATATATATATATTCGAAAGTCGTCTCGTATGTTCAGGTCGTACTCGTATTAAAGGTTCAAAATTTAATCGGATTTTAGGTTGTTATAATTCTTCCCCTCTAAAAAAAAATTTCGTCCCTGAAAATTGAAGTCGCAAAAGTTAGACGGAGACGTAGCAATCACAAAGGAAACATCAACAAATAACCTCACGCTCGGGGAGGTCCTTCCAACAGAATCTTCACAAACTGAAATTTCTCATGACTCGATCCTGACAAACTCGGATAGCCCCAGGCTCTCCACATAACACAAATCGTAACAAATCTGATCCAACGATTGCGAAACAAATGCGTAGCAAATGACAGCTGACAGATGATAGTTGAAATCCTATATGGAGATACATAAAACACATAATCCTACGAGGCAAGCACAGAGATAGTACTAAATGATAAATCTTCATCAACTCCTACCGAATTATGAACGAACAAAGAAACTTGCCAAAGTCAGAGGAGCACAAATCGAATCATCAAACGTATCAAGAGTCTCAAAGATATGGATAATAAATTCGTACCGATGATCACAATCACAAATCAGAGTATCAAAACGTATCAGAAGGCATAAAAGAATAGGTAGAATAATCAAACTACAAGATCTAACGTGTCGCGAACTAAAGCTTCCTCAAATGCCAAAACGTCTCACTCTTCTATACCTCTTCTAGAAGCGTGCTGCAAAACACGATTCTCTGTCACGATCACTGCAGGTGCTTCATGTAGCTTGAATAATCTTCTGCCGAAAGAAATCCCTGCCGATCTTCCAAGCAAGCCGTCCTAGTCAATGCTCCACTGTAACTCCACTCATGTTGTCCTGCCTCCTGTGCTTGGAAAGCTCCGATGTAGTCACCACCATCTTCATACCATCCCGCCCAGCTCCTGCTTCAAGACTCTATACATATTAGTACAACTAAGATGAATCGAGTTGATAGAACTGTGTGCTTCACTTCAAAACTGCTTCCTTCTGTCCTCTAACATAGCTAATCTTCTTCTTTCCTTCTCCCGAGCTTCTTCATGGTTGCCACAAATCATTCTCTCAAGTCATGT
Source organism: Artemisia argyi (assembly GCA_030686995.1). Lineage (NCBI taxonomy): Eukaryota > Viridiplantae > Streptophyta > Magnoliopsida > Asterales > Asteraceae > Artemisia > Artemisia argyi. The sequence goes on from CM060684.1 coordinate 151,206,402, forward strand.
ATAGGATATTTCACCTTCTACTCATTCATAACCGAAATCTTCTTGTCTGACATAAAAACATGGCTAAGTCTCCTTCTGAAGCAGAACAATTCTCTTTCCAGCTCTCCCAAATTCTCTCTCTCTTTTTTTTATCCCACAAAAGTTTCTTTTCGAAAATATTATATGGAGCTTCTTCTGGTGTAGAAATATCAATACAAAAATACGAAGATGATTCTTGTGTTTCTCTTTCTACTCAGAACACACCAATATGTCATACTATGAGAATTTGTCCAAGTATCCATGAAAGACCGATTTATCAAATTCATAAGAATAGTCAGAGCAGTAGCCAATACAATTGGCATCACATCGCTCATAGAGGTCATAACGAATACCAAAAAGAAATTCTAGGGTCGTCTCGCTCCTTAACACAAAACATGATATGATTTAGCTTCCAGAAATCAGCCCACAACTTCATGCTATCATATACTCTTGCACAGATATCATACCACTTCCTAGAACTGGCTATTCAATTCTTTCCCTTCCACTGATGTCATTCACAACAGAGTTTCAGCATTAAGAAGACGCCACTATTAGACGGATAAAGTTCCCGAATCAACTTACTGTCCTCAGGCACTGCTCAAAATATCATATGATCCCAATAAGATCAAGTTATATGATGTAACTATTATCACGTTGGCCAGGCGTCATAATACTTGCATCATATACACATGCCTTTATTGCAACTATATTATATTTCGAGTCGTGACTAACAAACTCTCATCACCAGATCAAACAACTTCACATTCATATGGTAATCTTGGTAGTTCATCAAGGAATTCGCCGTGAACATATCAACAACCGAATAACTCTCGAGACGAGTTTCATCAAACGAAGTATCTTCACAACCGCGAGGGAACGTACGATTTTTTAAACAAAAGTTGATCATAATAGGGAACCATGGTACAGAATTTCGAGTTTCTCAAATCGCCAAGGATAACAAATATAATACAACCGTTGTTAGAATCTCGATGCTCAGTTAACAATTCCATATCCAGAATAATATTGAATCAGACATTTCCAACAGAATTAGATTAGCAGAACGAACTTATTCTCAAATATCTTCAAAATGCATCAAACAATTCGGATACTCGTGATCAATAATCATAAGATTTCTCACAGAGGTAGAATAGACAGGGCAAAAACCAATAATGAAGAAGGAACCTTAAAATGCTTAAGAAAGCAAGGAAAACCATAAAATGTGTCGAACACATCGAATTCATGCATACCTATGTGAATTCTCTAAACTGGCGAAAAGGCATCTAAACGAAACAAGGATCGAAGTTCAAAAGAAAGTGGTAATCCGCAGAAAATGGAACCTATAAGGCATTACTAAAAGTCTCAAAGTATTCTAAACTTAAGTTGCATATCCTGATAAATCTTCTAAATCTTCGAAACGAATGATCTAGTAAGAGCTTAACGAAAAGCAAAGGCATAAATCAGAGTAAAGCTGAAGTAAGAAAACCAACGTATGATCATATATCTACCCAATCCTCACCGGTCATACTAAAGCTCTTAAGGGGAGAAACTTAAGGCAAAGCCTTCCAAAGTTATTCCTAAAGCTTCTAAGGTGCAAACCTAAGGGTCCAAATCTTCACAGGCCATAACTTATGTACTACAAGTCGCAGCCTGAGCTCTGATACCATAATTGTAACACCCCAACCTGACATGGGTCCGGAGCGCTACAGTATGGTGACATATCAAAGCATACAACGCAAGCGGAAGACTTAAAACAAAAGGTTACAAGGGAAAAATCTAAAAGTACAAAAGAAATACTAAAACTATAAAAGAAAGGAAAATACAAACTAAACAAAGTCTAATCTAATCCAAGTCGAAACTAGTCCAGATGTAATGGGCTTCTAGTCCATGGGGTAGTCCACTAAAGCTTCTATGCTCTCTCTCTTCACCCAACCCCAGCTTCCAACCTATAACCTGCCGCAGGAAAAGAGATGCGGCTGAGCTTAAAAAGCCCAGTGAACAGATACATAACAAAGCAAACGAATAAACAAGATGTATATAAGTATGAGAAATAAAATAAGAAGCTCCTGCTGAAATGAATATCATCTGTCAAGTGCATAAGAGATTAACGATAACTGAACAAATATCATAAGTCAAATGAATAATGACTATGAAGAGTCAAGTGATAATATGAATCATATAATAACCATAATTAAAGAGCATGTATCAACAAAGGCGCGTCTAACGAGATACTCGAATAGACATAAGAAACATAGGAAAGCCACGAGCCGACCTAACGAGATACTTGAATAGGTCTCAAATCACATAATCACATATCCGTCAATTCGTATGGTGTACACAAAGGGGAGACCTCTAAGTACCAGAAGTGAAAGGGGTACAAGGCACGTACAGCCAGTCACTAAGTCAAATCATATCATATAGCATCAAACATATACCTAGGATGCATTCATACGCTCCCTGAAACAGAATACATATACAAGTACGAGACTATGCATATATATAACAGAATGGCCATAAGTGCGCAATAATCATATCATCATATCATAACAGAAGGGAACGCCGGGGACTAATCACACCGCCCCAGATAATGTCATGCCATCGGTGCCTCGATGACACGCCCATGGTACCTCCATGGATAGACTAAAAACTCGGGCATCAGAACAGAACATATCAGAACAAACAAGCAAACAAAGCTATCCATAATCATAACAGAGCTCCCAGAGCATAATAGAACAGAATCTCATATCAAAGAGATAGTAATCAGATCATCATAACAGAATGGATAGCAAACAGAATCATATCAAATGATAATATCAAATGGATCAACGAATCATATCAAAGGGATCATAGCAAAGGCTCATATCAAATGAATCATATCATAGCAAACGAATCAAAGTCAAGGATCGAAAGTCATGAGATCAGAACCCTTAATGAGATAGGGTAGAATATCTGTACCTTAAACCGCAATTGAAACCACATCAGAACACATAAGGATCGAAAGTTACTCCTTCTTCAGCGAATCTACACGAATTAATGATCGTCTTATTATTTATAAGCTCATTTTAAATCAGATTACGCATTTGAGGTTTTGTTCTATTTTAAGTAACTTTCCATTTTAAGTAACTTGCCAAATATAGTAACTTTTCATTATTAGTAAGTTTCCCGAATTAGTAGGTTTTCATATTTAGTAAGTCTCCCGAAATAGTAATTTAATCATTAAGGTTATAAATAACAATTAAATAATGTTTAAAAGTTAAAATAACAAGTATGGTAGTTTAGGGTTAAATATGTCAATTTAACAAAGTTTAGGGTCGAAATGTAATTTATCAAAATTAAATAATTAAAAATGTCAAATAAAATTATTTTAAAGTTTATACCATAATTTTAGATTAAAAGGATAATTTTAGACCCCGTCGTTCATAATCTATTTATATATACCCGACATCAATTTAGACCGCGACGACCAAAAATTCTATTAAATCATACATGACTAACGAGACCAAAACAATTTACTCCCTTTTCCCTTGACCAAAATTTACATGCATGAGTTTTATGACCAGCTTAATACTATAATGTCCCACATTCACATGCTTGTTTTCTTCCTAATTATTTACTTTTATAACCATACTTAAAGCGTAGACATCAAACAATTCGAATAGCAACACAGGAACAAAAGTCGACATAAACAGTCCATGACACTATCCAATAGATTATAGGCGTATAGTAGTTTACATGTTTCATGTATCCATAATTTCATGTAGCGTATATAATTATGTGTTGTTCATATTACAGATTCAATAAGTACTCATACATGTCGACACTTATATCGTATTGCACGTCACATTAAAGGTTATTCAAAATAGAAGCAAGGATCTACATGCGCTTCATGATTTCATGTCAAGTATATTATGTTACTCGTATATATATATATATTCATTCGCATAACCGTTTTAACGAAACAATATTTGGTTACATGTTATAAACGTATTCATACTTCATAGGTTGAATCAAATAGAACACGAAACGATTTTAGGAGTACCTTAAGTCGGATCAATGCACGAACAAGAATCAATGAACCAAAACCAGGAACCTTACGAACCGAAACCAAACTCGAAGTCGAACACAAGGACGAGCTTCAACAGATCATGATCGAACCCACAATTCCAACATAACTGAACACAAAAATCAAACCCGAATGAGACTCGATAACGAATCACAAAACCCTCCAACGATTCGAGATCGAAACCAAGTACGAACTACAACCTAGACCAACTCGAGTAGAGCAACGAAATCATGTACTCGAATAGGTGAGCCAAAAGGATCAGCCCACCATGAGTTTTAACGAACCAGCGAATGAGATTAACGGACCACACCTCGAACACCATCGCCATGATTACGAAAGCCTTAACATCAATGTGATTGTGATCACATGCGCGACTTATTGATCCAGAACCAAGACTTAACCCACGATCAGACCACCTTAGAACCATCCTCGTACCACCTTCAAACACCCTCCTACAGCCTTGTAATCATTTCTTTATGATCGAATGAAGGTGAAAGATTGTGCCGTCACTTTAGTTGTTATTAGGGTTTTCTAAGTTTTAGAATTGTGGTGATGAGGTATACAGTTTATAAAATAAAGAGTCAAATGGGAAAATATTGTGGAGGTGATACCGAGTCCTAGGGAAAGATAGAAGACTTATTATCTTAATCTTCATTTCAAATTTTCTATATTATCTCTTGTGAATTGAAATTGTGTACCAATAAAAGAATAGGTCCATGTCGTGTGATATTTAATCCCAAAACAACAAATATATTTGGTACTTCTCATGCCCTTTTTAACGTGTGATTAGTGTACACAATATAATATATTTGGCCTCTTATTTGTATCATGTGACAAGTATTTAAGAGTGTAGACTCACTACTACAAAAAGTCAAATAGAGCCCCCCTCAAAAGCCCGGTTTAGATTGAAAACGGGCTTTATAGACTATCCCCGCCTATTTAATGAATATAAAGCCCTGTTATGTAGGATGAAACCCGGCTCTATGTTATAAAGCCCGGTTGTTATTTAAGTAACCGGGAACTAATACATTTAACCTTTTGGCGGACCTTTTTAATCTTTCTTCAAAATTTTCTAACTTTTGGCGGACCCTTTTAATCCTCTTCAAAATTTTCACAAAAACAGATCTCACACACACTTTTATTACCCTACTACAGCCATACCCCCTCACCACACCACAGCTACCAGTCTACCACTGTGTCACCGCTCACACTGCTCCCATCTTCTCAATTTATGCTGATGATGAGTCATCTCCTCTCCTCCTAAATTGAGTCATCTTCTCAGTTTAGCTGATCCACAGCTGGAGTAATAATCATATGTTACTATGTAAGTTTATCAATCATAAATAAATTATTGATTTACTTTATATTGATTTGGGTTTTTAAATGCTTAGTTGTAAATTATTGGTATATTGACTTTACTTTTAGGGTTTAAGTTGGGGGAATTTAGGGATTACTGAATTGGGTTAGTTTTAAATGTAAAGTGGTATTAAAAAAATTCTGAATTTTTAGTTTTTATTTTGAGTAATTTTGATTTGGCTGATGAATTTTATGTCAAAATAATGACATGTCTGGTACCGTTTTCAGTAACTTCTGTTTTTTCACTACATATTCGCATTTGGATTCATGGAATACCATGCTCAGTGTTGGTGTCGTTGGGTTTTTTTAACCATCGACGTGAGCATTTGGAGTGTACTGTTAACTTGGGGTATTATCAACATGTTCTATTAGTTGTTGTTATAGTTAGGTTGTTAAGGGGGTTCGGTGTGAGGTTTAAGGTTTATGGAAAACGAAAGGCATAAAGCTACTATGAGAAAACATTGTGGCAAACAAAAGGCATAAAGCGGCTGTTGTGTTTTATCGTACTAGGGGTCGGTGTGAGGTTTAAGGTTTATGTGTTTGTGTTGGGTATTTATAGTGCTGAGTGGGCTTATATAAGTATTAATGGGTCTATGCTATTAGTACGGCCCATTTCAGGCTACCGTTATCATTTGTAAGTAACACCTACGACCTGTGTATATGATGTGCATATATAATTTGACAGCACTAGGATTTCACATTCATGTATTAAAAATGATACCTACTAATTTACCATGTTGTTCAGGAAGCGTGAATAGCTGCTGAGAAAGCATATGCTGTAGCCGAAGTTGCTACGAGCATGTGTCTATCATGCGTTTGACGAATCTTTTAAGATAAGTGAAAGTGTGGTGAGTTTTTCCATCATCTTATTTTTCTTCATTCTCAAAACCACTTGGGAAATTGGGTTTGTTGCTTGAGGGTTTTCAATTTTGAAATTAACGGTTTCTGGGTCAAATTTATTTTGCACTGAACCAGGTCCTATTTGTCTTAGGAGTTGTGACCACCAGTGGAGTCAGGCCTTCTTTGCAATTCTTCATGAAACAAACCAACTCACAGGTGTTTAGGCCTCATTGTTTTCTGTTTGTTTTTCACAAAACATAGCTTTTGGTGCTAACAATCTATTTTACATTTCATCCGGTCTTTATATCACCCCATTTGCAGGGTACAGGTATGAACCTGCATCGATACATAAGCAAATAGGGTTAATGGTCCATAAGACCGTGGAGCTGGCGAGTGTCTCAAGAGAAAGAGGATGCCAATGTTTGCCGACAAGGCTACCGCTCCTTGAGTAATATTCGCTGTCGATGGAACTTCTGTGGCAGCAACTGATGCGGTTGTTGAAGCTGCGTTTCCCTTTGCGGCTGATGTTGTTGTAGCCGCTGCAACTGAAGTGCCAGAAAGTGCCCAAGATGTTGCCCAATTTGATCGCCCAATTGTTGTTGGCCTATAGAATTTTGCCGTGAAATTTGCTTAAGTACAGGTTCATTTAAGTGGGAAGCTGATAAAAGATTAGACTGGTGTTACAGCTGCTGTTGTATGTGCTGAGACCAAAGATTCTGGTATGTTATTTCTTTTTGTCACATTGAATGACTTATTTAGTTATATGTCAATAGGTTGACATGATAGATTATGGTCTTGCTAAAAAGTATAGAGATCTTCAAACTTACAAGCATATACCATAGATGTATTGTAACTGATATGCATAAACTTGAGTGGAAGTGATTAATTTTTCTATCTTGTAACTAACGTGTGCTTGAACAATTTAGTAGGAGTTTAAGTTATGCTTATATTATATGTTTTTATTTACAAGTCGCATGATAATGTTAGATGATCTATGTTATTGTAGAAGATTACAGATAAATATGTGATTTATATCCTATAGGGTCTTGTATGTCCTCTTGTGGGATCATCGTTATATTATATAGTCATATATACTTGCAGGTTGTATTGTTTACATTGACCAACATGTTCATATTTATACAGTATATGGATTCAAAGAGCAGATGATAAATTAAGTTTTGTTTTAGTTCCTGCAGGTGGTCGATGTAGTGTTTTGCCAGTTACTTTTGTAGTTTAGAGCGTGTACTAGGATGGGCAAAGGCAATACTTATTATGTGTTTGTCATCTGGCGTGCTTCACTATATAAAGACAGATTTGAGACGTCATCAATTTCATCAACCGCATATCTTTCGGCCAGGTTACTCAAAGGCATGCATAATAACAAGACTTCACAGTAACGCAATGGTGTATTTTTCACTTTTATTTTTGTTCAAGTAGTCAATTATGTTAGCTTGTGGCTTTTTCAAATGTGTTGTTTCCAAGAGGAGTCGCAAGATTAATCTCGATGTATATGAATATTGTGGCTTTATCTGAATCAATACTATGTTCATTTTGCCAAAAGGAATTTGCTTTCATGTTTGGAAGGATTTTTTTTTTTTTTTTTTTTTTTTTTTTTTTTTTTTTTTTTTTTACATAGAGCCATGTTCTTTGATATAAAACCGGGCTCTATAAAAGGTAATAGAGCCCGTTTTCAAAACCGGGCTCTATTTGCTTCTCAAATAGAGTCCCTCCCCCTTTGTGCCCTCATGCAAAACCGGGCTCTATGCACCTTTTCAACCGGGCTCTATGCCCTTTTTTGTAGTAGTGACTGTGTACAAAATTTTAAATATGTTCGGCCCTATTCCAGACTTATGAAACGTGTGATGATAAGAGATTAGTTTGTGTCATTTTTATTCGTGGCATTTATTTTAAGATTTGTATTTTGTAGTTTTAATTATTCTCATTCAAAGGTTCAAATGTTATCTTGTATTATATATGTATATTCGAAAGTCGTCTCGTATGTTCAGGTCGTACTCGTATTAAAGGTTCAAAATTTAATCGGATTTTAGGTTGTTATAGAACGCTTGTCAATACTGATACGGAGCTCATCGTGTCGCTCACCAAGCCACATGAACATCGTTTCATTCATCGTAATTTCTTGAGAGAACAGGAATTTTATACATTTATGTAGTTCATCTGAACCACTCATCTCTTGAAGTTCTTTCAGATTAGGTTTTTCAGCCATTTTTTTGATGATTCTCTAGTTATGGTAAAGTAAGCTAGGTTTTGTGTTGTGTATAACACCTATAAGAAAGTCATGAAACCATAGAATGAGCAACTCCAACTATATAAAATAAAAAAATTACTAGTAGTAAACAAGTGGTAAACGTAATCATTGCAGAAATTAAACCGGCAATAAATTGTTACAGAATGGTTGTCTTCCCAGGCAGACTTTTTTGGTCTAATGCATGTCAATCAAATCAATATTTACTAGTTATAATTAATGTGAAACTGAACCAGTCACTATTTTTTTTTTTTTTTGTATTTCATAACTTGCAAAACACTGATACGTTTTATAACAATGTGAAGCTTACAAAAATTATAAACACTAGTATGTTACATTTGTATTTGTTGGTATTTTCTTTTGTTAATGTTGGTTTGCTTTTATGGGTTTCATTATGTATAGTACAAACTCTGATGGTTTAGTTGTAGATTTAATCTAGCGTTAAGTAACTTTGACTTTTAATTTTCCAACCAATGTAACCCACCACATAACAATTTAATAACATCATTTTACCACTTACTGACAAAATCCCACAGTAGCCGTGGGCAACTTGTACTTTTGACCAACTTGTGTATACTTATGACAAGTGTCAGGTACATATTAGCCAAATTTTGGTTGGGCAACTTTTATAAACTATGGGCAACTTTTTTAATGTTTATGCAACTTGGACCAATAGAAACATAAACCCAAACACTTCTACTTATCATCAATGAAATTATATGCTTCTTTTTAGATGCTTTATGTTTCTCCATTTACATTAGCATGTATATGCAGTATAGTACTATAGTGTAGTGTTTGGAATAACCACTTTTGACTATTAAAGTCAACGTAAACCAAAAACTAATTACTAACCCTTGTAAACGTTATATGGTAACTTGTAAACTGTGTGGAAATATTCTGCAGTGTTTCCATGTGACTAAGTTTGTGCTTTGGGTATTTCTATTTAAGAGTGGGCATAGGGTTTTTCTTTTTTCCACATCTTCTTCCTGATTGTCACATCTCATTCCTCACCTCTTATCTTTTTACTCCCCATTGTAGTGAATTTCTTCAGCATTTTTGCATCACTGCCCGAAGAATATGTCTAGTCGTAAAAGACTTAAGAAGATAAACCCTGACGATAGGGAATGGTCCAACAAGGTACTAAGAGAGGTCATATTTCCTGAGATTTATGAGCGATATGGACCAAATGCTGAACCAAATATGCAATTGCCAGCTAAAGATCTAGAAGACCTAAGACGGGAAGTATACGGTGAGGAACAACCAGAAGGTGTTAAACCAAGTGGTAGCAATACATTTAAGGTACCACAGTCACAAGTGGAAGGTACTAGTACCAATAGAAACCACGGCAGAATGCAATTTCTAGCTCCACAAAAGGCCTTAATCAACAATACAAGGCAACTTCCAAAGATATATGGGAAACATAAGTATTAGATTGTTTTATGGTGGGTTTCATTTTTCCATCTTGATAATGTTCAAAAGATGAAACCTTGAAACATGGTTGTAGATTGGTTTACTCTGTTATGTTATTATTTGATCATGATTTTTTTTCCAACAGGTAAATTTATATTAATCTCCAACTAATTTGTACAAAGTGTATAAAACAATTTAGGACATGGCCAAAGAATTAGAATGTGTAACAAAATAAGACATCCAAAATGTGAAAAACACTATACAACTTGTCTGATACAACTCAATGTTGATGTCCAACATAACCAATTTGCAAAGATTCAAACTCTCATCCAAATTAAACATTCACAATCAAGCGTAAACAATGAATTAAACATACTAATTTTAATTCATATTGATCAAAAGTAAGAAACATTCATACATAACCTATTTATTTCCATACTAAAACCATTGAAACACCATAAGCATGAAATACTAGAAAAATACAAACATTCAAACACCAAAATTGTTTGAACCAGAGCTCTCTTCCATGCTTTCATCCCTTTGCCTCCTTTCCATCCTTTCTTTGAGTTGTTGATAGATAATTTCAAGATCACTAATCCGTTTTTTCCAAATTTAAAGGATCCCTCTGCCCGATACCATTACCAATTTCCTCCACCTCTTTGTGCTGATCTAAAACCACATTTCGCGGCTCCTCCACCACATTGTGGTTATGGTCCCCTACTTTTTGCGGCGGCTCCACCACATTTGGTTGCGCCACCACATTGTCCTCCTGCTGCTCATCTGAATTTTCTTCGTCATCCACTCCAAAAACTTTATCCCAATAAAAATCCTGTCTGTGAACCCAGTTAAGTATTTGTGTCCTCATCCAGGGGTTAACCTTTTTATAAGACCCATATTCTGATACGGGTTCATACCCGAATTCATTAAAGGCTGCATCAAACAACAAGGTGTTGTTTAAGATGAAGGCGTATTCTTCAGCATCATTTTGAAACGGTGTAGTTGCTGCCATTGTTAATTGTGTATCTTAGAAAGGGAATATGTGTGTTTTTGTGTGTTCTTACCCAAACAATCGAGGGTTTAAATAGCCTGGGGAAGTGGTTCAATGGTTCCCAAGAGGATAGGCGGGAAAAAGGGGGACAAGGGACCACCAAAAGAAAATTTTGAAAACAGCAAAGCACAATGGCATGTGTGCCAACTGCCAAGCACCCATTTAGACATCCATTTACTTTTATAGATGATGCGTAGGAATTGCACCAGGTTTTTCCTCTCGAGGGATCTCGAGAAGCTTACAACCCCCACCAAGCAGTGTACCTGATCGTTGTAGTATAGTATAGTGACAAGTACCGGGGGATTGATTGTTCAACTCAGGAATAGTGTCGCTAGGATTAGAAAGCCTAAAAACTAGGTCTAGAGGTGAGGGATGATTCTTTTTGTATTTTTTTATATTTTATAAAAGCAAGTAAAAATCTCGGGTTTTAGAGGAGTGGGCGGAATTAGTTGCTAGTCAACAAACCCAATAACTAAGATGCATTCAAAATAAAATAACAAAAATGAAAATAAACTAAATTAACTAGAGGTGTGAGTGATACGTGGGAATCGCACCAGGCTTTACCTCTCAAGGGATCTTGAGAAGCTTACAACCCCCACCAGGCAGTGTACCTGATCGTTGTAGTATAGTATAGTGACAAGTACCGGGGGATTGATCGTTCAGCTTAGGAATAGTGTCGCTAGGATTAGAAAACCTAAATACTAGTTCTAAAGGTGAGGGAAGATTCTTTTTGTATTTTTATATTTTTTAGAAAGCAATTAAAAATCTCGGGTTTGAAGGATTTGGGCGGAATTAGTTGCTATTCAACTAACCCAATACTAAGATGCAATCAAAATAAAATACTAAAAATGAAAATAAACTAATTATACTGAGGTTGTGAGCAGTAATTGGAGAAAATGTGTTTACTTAGATTTCACTACTCCCTAGATATCATTTACACGTTAATTACTTGTTATAATTGTATGGATGACGGATCGTATTCCTTAATACCATTCATGGGGTGGCACACTTAACTCCCCAATTCTATGAGCTCTTATCTCCTCCTACACCATGCCCAGCACAACTATAGGGATTGTAAACAGTGGCTCATGCATTAAATACAACCAATAAAGACCTAGTGCGCGTCGGTTCATGTTTCTTAAGACGTTCAAGCATGTTACCAATTGGAGATCTGCCAGTTTTCTTAAGCCTAACATATAAATCATTCATCCAAGACAAGAATAAACAAGTAATCAACACATAATTAACATCTAGGTTTTATTAGATCTAAGCAAACACAAGATAGATCTAGCCTAGCATGATGGAATTAAGACAAGAACAAGATATAGACAACCAACACATAGACATATTGATTTAATTAAAAGAACACTTATCTTAATTGCACATGAAAGGTATCAAGGGGTTGGAACCCTTGAAAAACCTGTAAAAGTTACACCAAAATCGTACTTAGGGTTTCTCCCAAAACTTCCCTCTTTAATGTGTAAATATTAGAAAACTATATATAGGAAAAGGGGTCTGACGGCGTCAAGACAAACATTGTGACGTCGTCACCTCGCCTCCAAAACTAATCTCGGACTGCCTTGATCTACATTTGACGCCGTCAAGACTTAAGTGTTTCCAGACCGTCATGACTTTAACTCTTGATGCCCTATTTCGTGACGCCTTCAAATCTATACCGGATCGTCATGGATTTTTGCTCTTGACGCCGTCAGGGAGTTACTCTTGACGCCGTCACCTGCTGTTCCCAGCGTGGAAAATTAAGACATTGGCGTTTTCTTCACTTTTATGCTCCAAAAATGTCCGAATTGCTTCCTTTTCCAGATTTCACTCCCAAAGTACCTAAAATCACAAAAGGAACGATTTAGGGCAATATTTGATCAAATAAATTCGAATTCGGGCATAAATGACCCCCTAAAAACGGATCATTTTTCGCCTCATCATATACCCTTACACTTGAGATTTGCTTGTCCTCAAGCAAATGCGCTTTTATTCTACTCAAAATACAAGTTAGGGGTCATTTAACACTAATATAAAAGTAATTACAACAAATAATCGTTCCACTAAAGACCAAGAGACAAGCACGGAGGTCATACACAAGCACCTCACAAATAGTGTTTAGATACTCACATCTCTCGGGTGTAATAAAGTGTAAATTACAATATGGAAACGGAAGATATCTCTCACTACCTGTCATAGCAAAATAGATTACCATAGGCTTGGGAAAGGATCAAACCTTTACCACATGGCGTAAGCACCTAGGATAAACTATCAAAGAGGTCTTTTAAAGGGTTGTAACGTTAGGTGTAGGGATATGAAATACACGGTTTTGTTGGATAAAGGAAGTTTTACTGGTGGCGAGTTAACAATCTTAGTTAATTACATGTACAATGCGGCGTTGCTAAGCCAAGACTAAACTCGACTTAAGCTAATAAATGAAAAATAACAAAAACATAAAATTAACATAGAATAAAAAGGGATGGTAGTCCGTATGTTTTTCTCTTTTTCCTTTTTCTATTTTTTTTTCTTTTTTTCTTTTTCTATTTTTTTTTTTTTTTGCATACACTCTTACCCTACCATCCAAAATAATACATCATAGGGAATGAATATTCCCCTTACACTTGAATTTTTACATACTTTACAATCAACTAATCTAATGACTCGAATTAAGAAAATCAAAACACTTGGAGCACTTTTAAGATTAACGCACATATGGGGGTAATAAATGGTGTTCTTCCCCATTACTCCATAAAATAAGTACTTTACCCATGAGTCTCAATCGTCCCAAAACAATATGTACAAGGATATGACTTGTAACACCCCCAGTTTTTGAAAATATGCAGCGGAATAAAGATTGGGGGTTACTTCATGACATAGCAGTTTATTAGTAGAAAATGATTATCAATATAGTCATTTTAAAACATTTATCATTCGAATATCAGAGTTTACAAAATGAGGTCCCAATGGTTACAAGTTTATCAAAAAGGTTTTCGAATGATAGTAAGATTTATAGCCATTATAAGTATCCGTGCTCCTCCATGCCATCCTCGCTCATTATGGACCTGAAATACATGCTAAAAAGTGTCAACACAATGGTTGGTGAGTTCATAGAGTTTATATGTAAAATAGTTGATTTTTAAAATCAAAGAGTTTGTGAGATCATAGTAGTTATAAATAAGGGTTAATTATCAAAATCAAAGTGTAAGCAAATTCATAGAGTTTGCATAAAATCAGTTGATTTCCAATAGTTTCAAGTTTAGGTAATAATGGTAATAGATATCACTGTTAATGAAATAAGTCGCGGGTTACGTTGTTATACACCCGTAGTAGTTTGACTTTCCTACTCAGGTCGATAATTGAGTAAGTCCATAGTATTTGAGTAAAACGTTTGAATTACTCAGGTAGATAGTTGAGAAAATTCGTAGCAGTTATATAAAACATCTGAACACAAGCCAAGTAGTAGTAGTGAAACAATAGCATTGTAGTATAGGATATTGCCCTAAGCCTCATGACACTCAAACCTTAACATCGTTTTGCAGCCATAAGAGCTATAGAAATCTTATGGGATAAAAGCCTACACATAAGAATATGATGCAGGTGATAGGGGCCCTCGTCGTAGGTAGGAATTTGCCAGTTCCTACAGTTTCTCAAATAAAGTGCATTTGGTTACTTACCCAGCAACTCAAATGGGGCGTCAACTGCCAATAGATCTATTCACTATATTTGCGTTCACTCGCAAGTGATTAATGGGTCATGATATGAGGGACTTTTGGCAAAGCTAGTAACTTAGGCAATATCAATCAGGATAGCATACAGAGTAATACTTGTGTTCAGGTTCGTAGCATGTAATAGGTTTCAATAAACAAATAGAGTGTATCATAAATCGAGTAACATGTTTGAAATAAATAAGTAATAATTGTAAGTAGAAACGAGCATGTATCTCCCCCAAAATATTTAGAAGCGATTAAAATAGTAAAATAGGGGCTATAAACTCACAGTAATACGTAGGAGTTTAAAAATACTTGTGAAAGTAAAAGCAGTAATTGGGCATGTATCTCCCCCAAAGCATTTATAAAACGATTATAAAAATGGGGCTAAGAACTCACCTTGGTAGTACAGTGATCCAGATATAGAAATAACAAGTGTGGAAAAGGAACGGCTCAGGATACGCGACCTGAATTAGTATCGCAAGTCTTAGTTTATAGTTTTGTGTACTCACGACACAAAGTGTTTAAATAAATTAAGTGTTTACAATTTGTTGTGTTTAATGTTGCTTGTGTGGCAGAGTTTATATTTAAAGCTTTTCAAAATGTTTTTAAGTATTGGCTCGTGGACAAAGTAGACAAGTAGATATATATACAAAAGTATTCGAGACGGATAAGTCTCTGGTTCGAGAATAACTGAAAGAATTAATACAGAAAGTATTCACAATGAGGTGTTTGTGAGAAATAAAAGCTCAGTAAAATAGTAATAAATACTTTGCGCTAATAATTTATATTAGTAATGGTTATGTGATACGGTGTATATATAAATGTGTTTATATATGGTTAATTAATAGATGATAAGTTGGAAAAAGTCTATAATTTATTTTCTATAATTAGTATTATACTATCTAGTTTTCGTAGTTTGGTCTAGTTTGTGGAAATAGACTAAGTATAAAAATTTGACAATAATCGGGCATGACCCGTTCGTAAATATTAGTTTTCCTTAATTAAATTGTTACAAACATTACATGTCAAAGATATATACATACCTTACAATTATGGTTTAATTAACTTATCCTTAGTATAGTTTGTTTAAAAGAAATATTGTTTAGGTTTTAATTGTTCAAGGGTCAAATAAGAAATATTGTAAAAAGAAATCAAATAGCAAAATAAGAGGTGCAAGGTTCGAACATGGGTTAATGAAACCGAAAGTGAGTAACACCACCAGTAGACTACATGTCCTTTGTTCTATTGTCTTGCATATATTAGATATATATAGCAAGTTTCACTGTAGTGATTTTCAAATGGCCAAAACTTCATCAGTGTGCATACGCTTTGCGTTTGTGTTTCATGTTTCCATTTCAAACTATTTTCAAATAAAAACTCAACTAAGCATTTCAAGTTTACGACCGAGAAAAAGGTGATAAAGAGACCAAATGAGCACCAATACGTCTCTACTTATTTGGTTTTTATGACTCCCAATCCAAACGCGGACCAAAAGTTGTAATCCGATGCATGTAGCTTTTTCAAACGTTTATTTTTATTACAAATAAGCTTTTTGTCCATTTATAAGCCAATACTCAAGTTTACTTACTTATATGTTTCCTTTAGTTATTTCGAGTTCAAAATCTTTACTAGGCACGACATATATGTGTGTATGCCGATTTGAAATGAAATAAGTTCTAGCTTATCGTTCTAGATGTATAAGTGTTCGCAAATTCAAAGATTAGCCACACAAGTTTTCTAAACACAACATGGTTAATTTTGTATGAAATTCAAACATATAATTGTGTTTGTATGTCGAAGTTTATTTATTTAAGAAAACTCGTTTGCTTTCAAAGATTTGATATGTAATACAATGACACGACAAATTTAGCATAAAACTTAAAGTTCGAAAATATAATATGTATGAAACAAGGTTAAGTAGCTTCGATGCTTACAGTGGGTGTGAGGAATATGTGTGTCGAGTGAAATGGGAAACCAAGAACCGAAAACTTTATAACACAAGAGTTCCAAAAACCAAGCTTACTTCCAAGTTGCCCAAAGATTTTCCCCCAGCTTCCCAAGCTAGCTTATAACCCACGAGCTCAAAAATACCCACGACCCAAACTATTGCAAGTGACTCCAAATCAACTCCCAAATTGAACCAAGATAGTGGATGGACTAGTTTTCTGTGAAGATTGTGAAAAGAAAATTCGTGTTGGGTCCTTGTGACTTCGGCAGAGTTATGAAGGGATAAGAAGGAGTGTTTTGAATTTTTGCTTTTGAGTGGTGTCGCTTGTGAATGAGCAAAATGAGTAAACATTGATATCAAGTTCAAGAATTTATGTATGCATGTGAAACTGACCAAGGCATGTAACCATAGGTGATTAGGGGTGGAATCTTCGAACAGTTATAGCAAGCAAGTGGGGAAAATTTGACCCACCTTTCTAGTGTGTGCTACTTTGGGTTTGTGACAAATTTAGAAAAACCACAAACTATAGTTTAGTCACTTTCAATAATAAAGTTCAAGACATGCATGGGACTTTGTATTTGTGAAGTTGAAGTGAAAAATAATGTGTGTTTGTACGTATGAAATGAGAGGAGTGAGTAGTATCTTGTATAGAGCTAGTTTGTATATACAAGTTGTAGAGTTATAAATGTGACATGATTGATTTGCTTGGAGGAGGAAAGTCAAGAGGTGGGGTGTGTAATTAATACGTGTAAGAATTCACATGGTTTTCTTTGTTTTCTAGCATGTCGACACCAAAACAAAACTCAAAGAAAACATGAGCTTGTGTATTATATAATTTTGATTGTACCTATGATTTGATTTTTAAAATGCATCTAGTACTTGGCCTAGGCATATATATTTTATGGAGTTGTGAGAGCTTGAAATAAGGAGGATGTTTTGGTGAGTAATCATGCATGTCGACCATCATTTAATTGTGTA
Source organism: Artemisia argyi (assembly GCA_030686995.1). Classification (NCBI taxonomy): domain Eukaryota; kingdom Viridiplantae; phylum Streptophyta; class Magnoliopsida; order Asterales; family Asteraceae; genus Artemisia; species Artemisia argyi. Next base: position 151,224,030 of record CM060684.1, read on the forward strand.
CACTAATATCTCCAACACAAACTACTATGTCGTCAGTTGTAATAAATTTTGTTGACCAACTTTTCAAAGTTGGGGCCCTTTGTCAGTTGGTACTTGCTCAAAACAAGGGGCGTGTTTCATGGGGGAATCCATTTGTACTTTGGTAAAAAAATAATTATGATGGTCTTGTCTGATGGGTTTATTGGGTGGCCAAGCCTAAATAAAATGTCCGTTTGGTTTGTTAGTGAGCGGCCAAGAATTTATTTAATTTAGGGTGTGTTGGGTTAAGTAACGAGACTCGATATATTCACCATTTAATTATTTGGGTTGATAAATTATTGTGGCACGCGTATGAGCCGGTTCCAATTTAAATGTGAATCACATCGCCTAGATATAGTTTGTACGAGAAAAAAATATACTCATGAAAATGGTAATTAATCTTGAAATTAAATTTATTTCGAGTTTAACGTTATTGGGTAAATTACGAGGTATTACAGTACCTACCCGTTAAACTGAATCCCGTCCCGGGATTCTATTCTAAAATTTGTTGTTATTAGGAAACTTGAATGAAAACTTTACAGAGAGGGTTTGCGAAAGCTTCGATTTTTGTAAAGGAACTTATTAGATTTTTAAGAGACAACACGTATCTGTATTTGAAAATGAACAGTGTTTTGTGAACAGTAATCGCCGGTTACTTTACCTTTTTATATATCCCATTTTTCCATCTTCATATTTACCACTCAAATCCTATCTCTCCATTTTCATTCTTTTCATCAAATTTTTCAAAATGCCGCATATGATTACCATGGTTGCGATCGTTTACTTGGTTGTTGCTACTATTTACGTGACATTCATTCCGAATGAGGATCGTGCATTATTGGTCGGGATTTTGGTGTTCCTTGTGCCCCTCGTGATCTTAGCGGTTGCCATTGATAAGTTTTGGAAGTGATGGATAGTGTAGAAGTGTTGTGATAAACTTCGTGGTGTTTTCATGTAATCCTTAATGTATGAGTAATAAAGTTTGTTTCGTTTTATGAAATCTTGCCTTTCGTTAATTATCTGTGCGTATTTATCATGTAAATATTCAAAAATAGGTATGGGAAATCAATATACTATATGATGTAGTAGTTATAGTCTGAAATTATTTGTTTTTTTTTTTTTTGGGTTGTTAGCCATCGTTGAAGACAGAAGAGAAAGGCAGGGAGTTGGTTCGTAGTTGAGTCACATAAGTGGTTTGAATGACATGAATCATTACTAATTAATTTGGTGAGATTTCGTTTTAGTTTTGTAGAGGTTGGTCGGAGCTTGTATGAAATAAAGTACTTAGGCAAAAATTTTGACCTTTTGTTTAGTTGATGCAGTGACAGTTGAGCTGAACTGTGTTGATAACTTGGTCATCGTATGATAGGGTAATTGAAAAAGGCTTGTCATATATGGTTTATAGGTGTGTGTTAAATCGAGACGTGTAAAAATATTGATAGGTTGTTAAGAAGATAACACATAGAACGATCCAAAGTAAGTGAGCACTAGTCGGTTAAATCTTAGGCAATAAAACTTAAGTCTTGGGCTTGAATAGTGTCGGGCTCAATTTGTGATCAAAGGCCCAATGACCAACATGGTGCATTGGTTTATTGTGAGGAATGGGCCAGGGCCCAATGTCATTGGGTGGGTTCGGTTTGACGAGTAAGAAATGTTTAACGCACGTTCCATGACATATACGGTTACAAGATAGTTTTAAGACCATTAGGACAATGTATTATTTACGTCAAAGTGGTTGCAAATAAAATATGTGTCGAACATATTTATTTCGACGAGAGGTGATAAAATATTGTAAGTTTATTAATTTATAAAAGTTTTTATAAGAAATTGTCAAATTGGTTCAAGTCGAGGGACTAGAATTGTTAGAAATTATATAAGTTTCAAATTTAAAAGAAGTTTTAAGAAATGTGTCAAGTAGCTCAAAGTTGAGAGGCCGAAGTTGTTATAAATTAATTCTCAAACTTGAAGAGTCCAAACGTATGAGTGGTGCTATTCATATGTGGCGTGTTCAAAATTTTTTTAAGTTATGGAGTGGCGTGTTTAACGCAATTCGTTTATTGCAACTTGCAATGTGAAGGCGAAAGTGGAATTTTTTTTTTTTTTTTTTTTTTTTTTTTTTTTTTTTTTTTTTTTTTTTGAAAAATTTTACCGTTTGAATACCAACGGTCATGTCTACCAAAATAAAATAAAGAAAGAATATTTTTAAACCCTTTATAAATACTACTGGCATGCTTGAGTTATCCACACACACACACACCACAGAAAATATTTCAATGGCTTGCAAAATGCCACACACCGCTGAATAATTTCAACGATTTGTCAAGGCAGAAGCTGAGGGTAGTGACAGGGATCGCCAAAAAGCTATCGTGGGGATCATCAAGAGATTTGAGTTTATGAAAGAACTGAAACGAGAAGATATGGAACACTACGCCAGGTGCCCCGACGTATCAGATGATAGGAGACATGTGATTGACCAATTCTTGCAAGACGAGTATCGTAAGGATGCTGCTGTGATTGAGTCATTGTGGGATTGCGTCAGTCAGATACAGGCTCAGATTTATAATAAAGTTCGTTGGAGTTATGAAGAAAATTTTGGAGCTGCTCGGGTTGGACAACCGCAACAACAACTACCACCCCAACAACACCAACCACCACAACAACAAGGTGCATCAAGTTCTTGTTCATCAAGAGTGGTTGTGCAACAACAACAGTTGCCTCATCTGGATGATATCCAGCCAAACTTTGAGGAAAATGTGGCTGTTGATGATGGTGGTTGGACTTCTGACATGGAGCGGGAGCTGAGCAGGTTGGAGACTCAGTGGGAAGAAGAGAAGTTGGCGAGTTTCGATCCTTATGATGATGGTTATGATTCCAACAATTCTCAAACTTGGGATCACCCAGACCACCCTTGAAGTCTAGCTTTATGTGTACTAGATGTCTTAAATTCAGTATTGTTTGTAATATTCAAGTATGATTTAAATAATATGATGTTCGAATGTTTAACTAAAATCTCTTGTGAGCACAATTTGGATGAGAATTTGTTTATTCTGTCGGGTTTAGATATTTCTCTTGAATTATAAAAATCTGTGCGGGTGACCTACCCGTTAAACAAGAGTTTTGTTGATACAAATTTTTACAAAGAGAGTTTTGGATAAGGATGTAGAGAAAATTTCCGGATTATCAGCTTTTGGGAATGATGCAAGTTATTTTGTCTTTGTGTGGTGAGTAGCGAACATATGTGGGTAGAATAGTAGTCTACGGCTACCGCCTTATATATCCTACTTTTTCCTCTTCATTACTCACATATCTCTCACCTAAGGATTTTAAAATGTCATACACCTATGTTGTCCTCATAATTTTGTATGTTGTTGCAGACATCTTCTTGGCTTACATTCCAAAAGAAGATTTGGAGTCCTTGGATTGGATTATAGCACTTCTCATGCTAATCGTGGTTTTAGCCATCAGCGTGGACGAAATATGGGGGTAAGAGATAGTGTTATATTAGGGGTGTTGTTTAGAATTCGTAAATTAGCACCATGCATTAATGTTTATAGTGTTAATCACTCGTGTATTTTGTCGTACAGGGTATTCGAGGTGTTACACCCAGTTGTGGTTCTCACTCTCGTAGGAGTAGTGGTGTTTTTCATCAGTTTGATTGGTCAACCAATTGGTGATGTTATGCTTTACTTAGCGATATTTGTAACATTAGCATTACCAATGCTAATCATATCATTGTGTATAAATATTTGGGGTTTCTACTGAAATGAAAACTTTTAGGTTTTAGTGGTTCTCGATTTCATATGCATGTTATTTCAGATATAAATAAACCTATTCATCTATATTTCGTTATTTACATAGAGAGGCGTCCCAAACCATGTAACTAAGGAAATGTAAATGTTACGGTTTGGTGATTTACAACTTCTTGATTTGAATAAAAAGGCGTCCCAATCTATTCAAATAAAGACATTGTAAGCCATCTTAAGATTCTGATTTAACACTCATACTAATCGACAAAGTAATTCATGTGTGCATTTTCCGGGAATATGAAAGAGTTTGTCATATGTATTTATGATGATAGGAGTAAGATAATTAGTGATGATTGATACAGTACACAAGATAGTGGGTGAGTATATATGTCAGTATACTAGAGTGTTGGTGTAGCATAACCTATCGAGCAGTCACATAATCATCTGGCAGATGGAAAGCACGGAGAGCGAAAGGCTATAAAATATTTTGTTTGTAAAAGTAGTTATAGTTCGGATCTAATTTAGACCCGTTTCACTATAACCGAGGCTCTGATACCAATCCGTAACACCCCCAGTTTTTGAAAATATGCAGCGGAATAAAGATTGGGGGTTACTTCATGACATAGCAGTTTATTAGTAGAAAATGATTATCAATATAGTCATTTTAAAACATTTATCATTCGAATATCAGAGTTTACAAAATGAGGTCCCAATGGTTACAAGTTTATCAAAAAGGTTTTCGAATGATAGTAAGATTTATAGCCATTATAAGTATCCGTGCTCCTCCATGCCATCCTTGCTCATTATGGACCTGAAATACATGCTAAAAAGTGTCAACACAATGGTTGGTGAGTTCATAGAGTTTATATGTAAAATAGTTGATTTTTAAAATCAAAGAGTTTGTGAGATCATAGTAGTTATAAATAAGGGTTAATTATCAAAATCAAAGTGTAAGCAAATTCATAGAGTTTGCATAAAATCAGTTGATTTCCAATAGTTTCAAGTTTAGGTAATAATGGTAATAGATATCACTGTTAATGAAATAAGTCGCGGGTTACGTTGTTATACACCCGTAGTAGTTTGACTTTCCTACTCAGGTCGATAATTGAGTAAGTCCATAGTATTTGAGTAAAACGTTTGAATTACTCAGGTAGATAGTTGAGAAAATTCGTAGCAGTTATATAAAACATCTGAACACAAGCCAAGTAGTAGTAGTGAAACAATAGCATTGTAGTATAGGATATTGCCCTAAGCCTCATGACACTCAAACCTTAACATCGTTTTGCAGCCATAAGAGCTATAGAAATCTTATGGGATAAAAGCCTACACATAAGAATATGATGCAGGTGATAGGGGCCCTCGTCGTAGGTAGGAATTTGCCAGTTCCTACAGTTTCTCAAATAAAGTGCATTTGGTTACTTACCCAGCAACTCAAATGGGGCGTCAACTGCCAATAGATCTATTCACTATATTTGCGTTCACTCGCAAGTGATTAATGGGTCATGATATGAGGGACTTTTGGCAAAGCTAGTAACTTAGGCAATATCAATCAGGATAGCATACAGAGTAATACTTGTGTTCAGGTTCGTAGCATGTAATAGGTTTCAATAAACAAATAGAGTGTATCATAAATCGAGTAACATGTTTGAAATAAATAAGTAATAATTGTAAGTAGAAACGAGCATGTATCTCCCCCAAAATATTTAGAAGCGATTAAAATAGTAAAATAGGGGCTATAAACTCACAGTAATACGTAGGAGTTTAAAAATACTTGTGAAAGTAAAAGCAGTAATTGGGCATGTATCTCCCCCAAAGCATTTATAAAACGATTATAAAAATGGGGCTAAGAACTCACCTTGGTAGTACAGTGATCCAGATATAGAAATAACAAGTGTGGAAAAGGAACGGCTCAGGATACGCGACCTGAATTAGTATCGCAAGTCTTAGTTTATAGTTTTGTGTACTCACGACACAAAGTGTTTAAATAAATTAAGTGTTTACAATTTGCTGTGTTTAATGTTGCTTGTGTGGCAGAGTTTATATTTAAAGCTTTTCAAAATGTTTTTAAGTATTGGCTCGTGGACAAAGTAGACAAGTAGATATATATACAAAAGTATTCGAGACGGATAAGTCTCTGGTTCGAGAATAACTGAAAGAATTAATACAGAAAGTATTCACAATGAGGTGTTTGTGAGAAATAAAAGCTCAGTAAAATAGTAATAAATACTTTGCGCTAATAATTTATATTAGTAATGGTTATGTGATACGGTGTATATATAAATGTGTTTATATATGGTTAATTAATAGATGATAAGTTGGAAAAAGTCTATAATTTATTTTCTATAATTAGTATTATACAATCTAGTTTTCGTAGTTTGGTCTAGTTTGTGGAAATAGACTAAGTATAAAAATTTGACAATAATCGGGCATGACCCGTTCGTAAATATTAGTTTTCCTTAATTAAATTGTTACAAACATTACATGTCAAAGATATATACATACCTTACAATTACGGTTTAATTAACTTATCCTTAGTATAGTTTGTTTAAAAGAAATATTGTTTAGGTTTTAATTGTTCAAGGGTCAAATAAGAAATATTGTAAAAAGAAATCAAATAGCAAAATAAGAGGTGCAAGGTTCGAACATGGGTTAATGAAACCGAAAGTGAGTAACACCACCAGTAGACTACATGTCCTTTGTTCTATTGTCTTGCATATATTAGATATATATAGCAAGTTTCACTGTAGTGATTTTCAAATGGCCAAAACTTCATCAGTGTGCATACGCTTTGCGTTTGTGTTTCATGTTTCCATTTCAAACTGTTTTCAAATAAAAACTCAACTAAGCATTTCAAGTTTACGACCGAGAAAAAGGTGATAAAGAGACCAAATGAGCACCAATACGTCTCTACTTATTTGGTTTTTATGACTCCCAATCCAAACGCGGACCAAAAGTTGTAATCCGATGCATGTAGCTTTTTCAAACGTTTATTTTTATTACAAATAAGCTTTTTGTCCATTTATAAGCCAATACTCAAGTTTACTTACTTATATGTTTCCTTTAGTTATTTCGAGTTCAAAATCTTTACTAGGCTCGACATATATGTGTGTATGCCGATTTGAAATGAAATAAGTTCTAGCTTATCGTTCTAGATGTATAAGTGTTCGCAAATTCAAAGATTAGCCACACAAGCTTTCTAAACACAACATGGTTAATTTTGTATGAAATTCAAACATATAATTGTGTTTGTATGTCGAAGTTTATTTATTTAAGAAAACTCGTTTGCTTTCAAAGATTTGATATGTAATACAATGACACGACAAATTTAGCATAAAACTTAAAGTTCGAAAATATAATATGTATGAAACAAGGTTAAGTAGCTTCGATGCTTACAGTGGGTGTGAGGAATATGTGTGTCGAGTGAAATGGGAAACCAAGAACCGAAAACTTTATAACACAAGAGTTCCAAAAACCAAGCTTACTTCCAAGTTGCCCAAAGATTTTCCCCCAGCTTCCCAAGCTAGCTTATAACCCACGAGCTCAAAAATACCCACGACCCAAACTATTGCAAGTGACTCCAAATCAACTCCCAAATTGAACCAAGATAGTGGATGGACTAGTTTTCTGTGAAGATTGTGAAAAGAAAATTCGTGTTGGGTCCTTGTGACTTCGGCAGAGTTATGAAGGGATAAGAAGGAGTGTTTTGAATTTTTGCTTTTGAGTGGTGTCACTTGTGAATGAGCAAAATGAGTAAACATTGATATCAAGTTCAAGAATTTATGTATGCATGTGAAACTGACCAAGGCATGTGACCATAGGTGATTAGGGGTGGAATCTTCGAACAGTTATAGCAAGCAAGTGGGGAAAATTTGACCCACCTTTCTAGTGTGTGCTACTTTGGGTTTGTGACAAATTTAGAAAAAACCACAAACTATAGTTTAGTCACTTTCAATAATAAAGTTCAAGACATGCATGGGACTTTGTATTTGTGAAGTTGAAGTGAAAAATAATGTGTGTTTGTACGTATGAAATGAGAGGAGTGAGTAGTATCTTGTATAGAGCTAGTTTGTATATACAAGTTGTAGAGTTATAAATGTGACATGATTGATTTGCTTGGAGGAGGAAAGTCAAGAGGTGGGGTGTGTAATTAATACGTGTAAGAATTCACATGGTTTTCTTTGTTTTCTAGCATGTCGACACCAAAACAAAACTCAAAGAAAACATGAGCTTGTGTATTATATAATTTTGATTGTACCTATGATTTGATTTTTAAAATGCATCTAGTACTTGGCCTAGGCATATATATTTTATGGAGTTGTGAGAGCTTGAAATAAGGAGGATGTTTTGGTGAGTAATCATGCATGTCGACCATCATTTAATTGTGTACACTAATATCTCCAACACAAACTACTATGTCGTCAGTTGTAATAAATTTTGTTGACCAACTTTTCAAAGTTGGGGCCCTTTGTCAGTTGGTACTTGCTCAAAACAAGGGGCGTGTTTCATGGGGGAATCCATTTGTACTTTGGTAAAAAAATAATTATGATGGTCTTGTCTGATGGGTTTATTGGGTGGCCAAGCCTAAATAAAATGTCCGTTTGGTTTGTTAGTGAGCGGCCAAGAATTTATTTAATTTAGGGTGTGTTGGGTTAAGTAACGAGACTCGATATATTCACCATTTAATTATTTGGGTTGATAAATTATTGTGGCACGCGTATGAGCCCGTTTCAATTTAAATGTGAATCACATCGCCTAGATATAGTTTGTACGAGAAAAAAAATATACTCATGAAAATGGTAATTAATCTTGAAATTAAATTTATTTCGAGTTTAACGTTATTGGGTAAATTACGAGGTATTACATGACTCGACTTAGCAACCATGTAATCAATTAGAAAGTTAACTTAGGGTTTAACAAATAACAATAATGCACTAAAAATGAGCGCATACACGGAAGGCTAAGGCGATTTGGTTGTACATTTAAGTGGGGTGTAACAAATTCTTCCTTTAAGTAAAATGCTTAAAGTTAGAAACGAAAAGATAGGCTCGGAGGGGTGTACTAGGGGTTTCGTGTACTAAAAATGAGTACAACGCTAAGGTGTGGGAAAAATTAGTTGACTTAACTAGCTAAGTAATATGACTTAAATGGTCAAGTAATTATAATACGGGTTTAACACAAAGGTGATCCTAATGCCTCTTATCATGTAGTAAATCCTACTACACGAATGTAGTCTCACTAGCGGTCTTGGGATGCATCACTAACGCAAGTTCTAGAATCTAAATGCTACCGGTACACTCATAAGCATTAATAGTAAATGCTTTTCCTATCAAATCTAAAGGCGAACCTCACATATTTGGGTGGAAAATTTTTCTGAATATACGGTTATGTGCTAGTCATACAATCTCCTATCCATGAGACGCTTGCTATGGCTAAAGTTTCACTCCTAAATATTGTAAAAAATTTTAAATTTGGCGCTAAAATTGCACTAACAAGTGTTTCTCATGGTTTTATTACACATCTACCATTAAACAAAACAAACTCAAGCGAAAGTGCATATGTAAGGTATCATCTTTTTACCCTCCCCTTACACTTAAGATGAACATTGTCCCCAATGTTCAAGTAAAGAATGTAAAAGTGAAAAAGTAAAGAGAATGAAATCAAATACTCCCCTGATTCGCTCGGTATGGATAATTAGGTGGCCAGGTTAAATCTTCCTCCAAGAAAATGAACAATCAAAGCTTCCCTTCCAGAATATAAATCATCTTCTTGTCATACATAACCTGTAAAACCTGAGAAAATAGACAAGACAACCTCGCGTAAAATCGGCGGCATCCTATATAAGTTACTAAATCCTAGAAAACAAGATAAGATATAATGCTTGTGGAATGAAGTTTGCAGATCTCCTGGAGATTATAAAACTTAATAATTCACAAAAACCATAAGACTCCGTTAGAAAAACAAAACCGGTAAAATTTCCAGATTTTTACACCTGACGCCGTCAAGAGTAAACTCGTGACGCCGTCAGAATTGACCTGCAGAAATTCTTATGTTAAGTTTCCGGAAAATTTCTGGAAAAACTTGGTCCTACTTCCTGGAAAATCCTGCAAAACTTCATTATGACTCAATACAAGCATTTGACTCTAACAAATACGAATATACATGTCCATTTAATACTGTTGTGATTCATGCTCAATTTCGTTCTTATAAACAAATTTGGATCTCCCTTACACTTATCTTTTGCAAAATACCTTTATATGTAATTAAGACGAAGTTAAAAACAAAATAAAGCATTTTTACAATTTACTTTGAAACATAAGCCACAAACAACAAAAATAAAACATGCATACGGAAATAAATAAAATCAAACAAACAAACAAATAAAAACACACAAATAAATAAAGCTTGGGTTGCCTCCCAATAAGCGCTTGTTTTTGTTCGAGTCACGAGCCTGACTCTACCCTTATTTAACGGAAATAGGGGAGGTTTTCCCTACACTTAGGATCAAGTGTGGGTGAAAGTAGTGATACACACCCTTAGGGTGTGAATATGCCACGTGAGGTGAAGGGGGTGAGTGAATGGCTTCCTTCATCCTAAAACTACCCGGATAATATTGGTTGATGGGTGGGTCGGTTCCTCTTTTGTCTCCTAGAAATATATCTAAGGATGGAAAGGTGTGTAAAGATTGAGGTTCCGGTTCATCAACACTAGGAAATTCCCTAGAACTGGGAGTAAGGTTATCACTACAAGTGTTCAAACCTATATCCTCAAGTGGTGCCTGGTCCAAGGGTTCTACCTCCATCGGAATTCCTAAAGTTTCTTCTACTTCTTCTGGGTAAGTCACGGGCGGTGTGTGTGCCTCAAATGATGGTTGAGTATTTTGTGGGCTTATGTTATTTACCTCATCATTCCATGTGTCAAGATCACCTATATCCTCATCATGTGTTTTATTATAATCTAGCCCTAACATTCTCACAAGTATCTCACGTGCTTCTCTAGGCATCTCAACTTCTATGTCCGAATCATAAGGATCATCCTCAATATTCTGACTGCTATATACAAATTGCCCAAGAGATTCATCATCTGTTTCTTGAGATTCATCATCATCGATCATAGGACCTAGGTCTTTTTGATCAATGTGATCATGCTCGGCTACATCCTCCTCAATTGTTTTCTTAGGTAGTGATAATAGCAAACCTAGTGCTTCATCCAACTTATGATTTGTTGCAATGGCTCTCTCCATAATTCCTTGGCAAACTAGGTCGCATTTCCTATTGGCCTCACTAAAACTAGATCTTAAACATGGAGGTTGTTTATAAGAATCTATCCTAGGTGAAGGCTCATATGATTCATAGGTGTCTCTAAATGAGGTATTTTGAACTCTTTGGTATGTTAGCCGCTCAACCCTATCTTGTAATCTTAGAAGTCTAAGTGTAAAGTCCATTTGAAGCAAATTACAAACAAAATCACAAAGAAAAGATAGACTACGAGAACCTAAAAATAAAAATAAAATCTTACTAGAAAGGAATCTTGCAAGTAGACCTAATACAAAGAAATTCTAACCTGGACAATAACTATTCCCCGGCAGCGGCGCCAAAAACTTGATACGTGGGAATCGCACCAGGCTTTACCTCTCAAGGGATCTTGAGAAGCTTACAACCCCCACCAGGCAGTGTACCTGATCGTTGTAGTATAGTATAGTGACAAGTACCGGGGGATTGATCGTTCAGCTTAGGAATAGTGTCGCTAGGATTAGAAAACCTAAATACTAGTTCTAAAGGTGAGGGAAGATTCTTTTTGTATTTTTATATTTTTTAGAAAGCAATTAAAAATCTCGGGTTTGAAGGATTTGGGCGGAATTAGTTGCTATTCAACTAACCCAATACTAAGATGCAATCAAAATAAAATACTAAAAATGAAAATAAACTAATTATACTGAGGTTGTGAGCAGTAATTGGAGAAAATGTGTTTACTTAGATTTCACTACTCCCTAGATATCATTTACACGTTAATTACTTGTTATAATTGTATGGATGACGGATCGTATTCCTTAATACCATTCATGGGGTGGCACACTTAACTCCCCAATTCTATGAGCTCTTATCTCCTCCTACACCATGCCCAGCACAACTATAGGGATTGTAAACAGTGGCTCATGCATTAAATACAACCAATAAAGACCTAGTGCACGTCGGTTCATGTTTCTTAAGACGTTCAAGCATGTTACCAATTGGAGATCTGCCAGTTTTCTTAAGCCTAACATATAAATCATTCATCCAAGACAAGAATAAACAAGTAATCAACACATAATTAACATCTAGGTTTCATTAGATCTAAGCAAACACAAGATAGATCTAGCCTAGCATGATGGAATTAAGACAAGAACAAGATATAGACAACCAACACATAGACATATTGATTGAATTAAAAGAACACTTATCTTAATTGCACATGAAAGGTATCAAGGGGTTGGAACCCTTGAAAAACCTGTAAAAGTTACACCAAAATCGTACTTAGGGTTTCTCCCAAAACTTCCCTCTTTAATGTGTAAAAATTAGAAAACTATATATAGGAAAAGGGGTCTGACGGCGTCAAGACAAACATTGTGACGCCGTCACCTCGCCGCCAAAACTAATCTCGGACTGCCTTGATCTACATTTGACGCCGTCAAGACTTAAGTGTTTCCAGGCCGTCATGACTTTAACTCTTGACGCCCTATTTCGTGACGCCTTCAAATCTGTACTGGATCGTCATGGATTTTTGCTCTTGACGCCGTCAGGGAGTTACTCTTGACGCCGTCACCTGCTGTTCCCAGCATGGAAAATTAAGACTTTGGCGTTTTCTTCACTTTTATGCTCCAAAAACGTCCGAATTGCTTCCTTTTCCAGATTTCACTCCCAAAGTACCTAAAATCACAAAAGGAACGATTTAGGGCAATATTTGATCAAATAAATTCGAATTCGGGCTTAAATGACCCCCTAAAAACGGATCATTTTTCGCCTCATCAGTGAGCAATATATGGGAGAATTGTGTTTACTTAGATTTCACTACTCCCTAGATATCTTTTACAGGTTAATTACTTGTTACAGTTGCATGGATGACGGGTTGTATTCCTTAATACCATTCATGGGGTGGCGTACTTACTTCCCCAATCCTATAAGCTCCTACTTCACTCCTATGTCGAGCCGGCTAAGAAGCTCCTAACATGGGATCACTAGAATTCGCTCATGCATTAAATACAACCATAAAAACCTAGTACACATCGGTTCATGTTTCTTAAGACGTTCAAGCAAGTTACACAATGGAGATCTGCCAGTTTTCTTAAGCCTAACATTGAAATCATTCATCCATTACAACTATAAACAAGCAATCAACCTATAATCAACATCTAGGTTTCATTACATCTAAGCAAACACACAAAAGATCTAGCCTAGCATGTTAAAATCAAGACAAGCGTAAGATATATTCAAACAACACATAGACATATTGAATGAATTGAAGGAAAACTTATCTCAATTGAACATGAAGGGTTTCAAGGGGTGAAAACCCTTGAAAATACTGTTACAAATGAGCTAGGGTTTATAAAGTTCGGCCCTAATATTCTCCACACAAGTCCCCCTTAATGAATGAAAATTAGAAAAGTATATATAGATTTTGTGAGGTGACGACATCAAGAGGAAAAATCTGACGCCGTCATCTCGCCGCCAATAAAGTTCTCGGACTGCCTAGATCCAAAGCTGACGCCGTCATGTGTAATCTTGTTCTGGGCCGTCACCAAAATTACTCTTGACGCCCTTGTTCTGACGCCGTCACGTTTCTACTGGACCGTCACCAACTTTGTGCTCTTGACGCCGTCATGAAATCCTTCTTGACGCCATCAGGTACTGTTCCCAGCAAGGAAAATTAAGACTTTGCCGTTTTCTTCACTTTTATGCTCCAAAAACGTCCAAAATGCTTCCTTTTCCAGAATTCACTCCCAAAGTACCTAAAATCACAAAAGGAACGATTTAGGGCAATATTTGATCAAATAAATTCAATTCCGGGCTTAAATGACCCCCTAAAAAGGGTTCATTTTTTGCCTCATCAATAGACATCCATTCCAATACTCAACCATTTACCAAAGTCCATGCACATATTGAGAAGATCCTAAATAAAAAATAGAAATAAGTTGTTATCAATTTAACTATTGGACTCATTTTTGTACTATAACCTGTTGTTTAAATATGAATATGATTAAAGTATTCAATATTGAATGAATTTATGTGCAGTGGAGATCCAGTAGAAAAAAGTATATGATATGGAACAAATAGAGATTTAATGTGCCATGACAAATCATGTCCATACTAAACAACCACAACAAATGGATGAGAGTCGCGTTTGCATCAACAATTGAAAAAGGAAAAACCAAAAACTTAATTTTCATTATAATTCAAAGTCATTACAATTTGAGGCTTATAGCCATTTGATAATCAAGAATTCAACATAAACATACAAAAACAAGTACGAAAATATAACCCCAAAAGACAACAATTATGGTGATACTCTAATCTTCATCAGAGGAGACTTGTTCATGAACCTCCATAAGCTTAGCTTGGCGCTCCTTCTCATGAATCCCATCACTGATATCATTGATTAGATCAGTCAACAAAAGAATCCTTTTACGCTCCCTTTTCCTGTGTTTCAACTAGACAACGAAGAATTTGAACTGCTTTTTGGTTGAATGGACACAGATGATGAGTCTCAATTGAGTGTAACCTGATGGTCCTCAACTTTCTTTTTGAGTTTATTACGCTCATCCAAGTATCTGTTCAAACAACCCTTCTCTTCAGTAATTTCATTGTTGAAATAGAACTTGAATTCTGTTGCCAAATTATAAGATCCAGATGATGCTTTGATTTCGTTGATGTTGTTTGTAACACCCCAACCCGATAAGGGTAGAAGTATTACATTACAGTGACATATCAGAACAAACACAAGCATATGATTCATACATACAAAGAAATTCAGGGTTACAATGAAAATCTGAAACTACAAAGTTACAAAAAAAAAAAAATACTATGTCTAATAAAGTGAAACTTCTTCTAATCGTCTCTAGTCCAGCGTAACTATCAAAGCATAGTCTTCTAAGTCCAGTCACACTCTCTTCCCATAACCCAGCTTCCTACTAAACCTGCCGCGGAAAAGGAAATGCAGCTGAGCTTAAAAAGCCCGGTGAACAGATACATATACAAAGCAATGATAATGAAACAGAACTGAAACATAGTGCATTGGGGAAATAGAATAAAGAATAGATAAAAGAGTAATAGAATAGAAAGAAGAAAGGATAGTCATCTACCACGAGCCCAGAAACATATCATATCATATAAGCCGTCAATACCATAATTCTTCATAATCATATAGAGGGGAGTCCTCTCAGATAATCAGATAATATGAGGGGTGTCCTCATTCTTCAAATGGGTGGAGTAGCGAACTCCCAGAAATTGTGAAAGGCATGTATAGCACACAGTACCAGTCACCAGACATATATCATAATCATAATCATAGTTAAATCCACTAAACAGAACAGATCTAGGATGCATCCATACGCCCCCGCAGAAATCATAGTGGCCATAACAAATCATATCATAAAGCGCGCATATCATATAACAGAAAGGGGACGGTGTAGCCAAATCACTAGGGCCACACACTAGTCATGCCAGTGGTGCATCACAGACACGCCCATGGTACCTCCATAGGTAGGGAAAACAGAAATGGCTCGGGTATCAAACTAAGAGTCAGGTCTCATATCATACAAAAGGTCATATAGCAAAGGTGTATCTCAGAATCATATCAAAGGTTCATAATAGCAGTTCATAACAAAGGGTTCATATCAGAAATAGCATTCAAGGTCCAATCAGAGTTTATCAGGTCAAGGTTCATATTCAAAAATCAATTCATGGTTCAGTTCAAAAGTCCGTTTCAAAAGTTTCTATTAAAAGTCCAATTTAAATAATCTTTTAAAACAGTTTTCATAAAAATGGTCTTTCAAAATATAGGGTTCATGAAAGTTAAATAACCTTTCTTTTAAAAAGAAACTTAGCAACATTTATAAACATCTTTTCAAATCGGTTCTTCTCAAAACATTTCCATGGCATAATTAAAAGGTTTTCATAGCATGGTTTCATAACGGAGGTCATATCAAGTGGGATCAACAGAGAAAGTTCAAGTAAAGGGGATCATAGCAATGGCATCAATTCGGGAACTAACGGATCAAAATGTGAAAGAGATCATGAGAAACCTTTGAGAAAGGTCAGAATATCTGTACCTTAAACCGCAAGTGCAAACATGACAGAAAACATAAAGGTCGGAAGCAAAACTCCTTCTTCAGCGAATCTACACAAATTAATTGTCGGCTTGTTGTTAATAACTTATTCAATTCAGATTTCTCATTTTAGTCGGCTTTCCAGTTTTAGTAACTTTCCATTTAAAGTGACTTTCCACTTTTAGCAGGTTTCCATAAATAGTAAGTTTCCACTTTTAGAAAGTTTCCATAATTAGAAAGTTGAGTCATTATTAATGGAATCAAAGTATCTTTTAACATATTTACACATTTGGTCCTTAGGGTTTCATAACTTTACCTTTTACACCCTTATATTTCCAAAATTACACTTTAAACCTTTTAGTATTCAAAGTTACACATTAAACCCTTAGCTTATCCATTTTACATAATGATCCCTTATTTTATCATGTTATACGAATATACCTTCAAGTATTCACAATTTACACTTTAAGTCCTTCAAGTTATCAAAGTTACATATTTAACCCTTTAATTTACAATTTCAACTTTTAATTCTTAATAATTACATATTAAGCCATTAATTTACCGAATTAGCACATAATCCCTTGAATACTTTTAAATACTCAAAACAGCTCCAAGTTTCTGAAATTTACATTTTTAGTCCCTCTCTTTTAATTATTTTCAAAACAAACCCTAATTAATCATTAAATACATTTTAATCCATTTAAATGCAAAACTTACACTTAGCACCCTTAGGTTATATTTTTGTCGAATAGTATACAGCTCAATAAGGTTCCAGAATTAACCCTTAAGTTTTAAAGTTCACAAAATTCACCCAAAACCTTTTTCTTAAATTGTATAATCATAAAATAAAGAATTACAAACCCTAATCCATCTTATTCACTTTCCAATCATTAGATCATTATTAACATCATTAAATGTCACCTTTTTCCAGCCCTAAACCAAACCCTAGGCCTCTCGACCTATTTCTTTCTTTTTCTCTTATACACGAATTACACAAAACAAATAAATTCGAAATACATGTTTTAAGCAAGGATAATTCTTTCCAATATTTTTCCAGGTTATATCACATCATAATAAGTGTATAATAATTTTATTAACAATTATTCTGGATCGGAGTATATATTTCACAATTAAACAAGTTTTTAAGGTTTTAAATCACAAAAGTGATGTCGAGCATGCATGGGTCGAACCAAACAATTTATTTGATGTTTATGAGGTATAAAGGGTCTGAGAAAAATACCAAATCAATTTTTGAACGTGTGGAATCAGCAGTTCGATCGGATGTATACTCGATTGGCCAAAACACTCCAAAAATTGTCACAACTTCACCAAAGGCCTAGCAACCTTGAAACCAATTTTCGTGGGTCTTATATGATGTAAGGAACATCAGAAAAATAAGAAATCATTTTTATAGAGGTCGTATGAAACATAACGAATTTACCTTTGTTCTAGGGCTCGACACAAAGAAAACAATGCTACGATCGTGTAAGGCTTCAACAATTCGAATGGGATTTTTCTTGGCTTCTTAGGGTGTTTATGAATCACAGAAAAATGCTTGAGAGTGATGGGAGAGTCGAATGGAGGCTTGTGATTTGTTTGTGTGTTTATTTTCTTGATCGGCACTTTAGGGTTTAGCATAAAAGGTATGGATTTGATCTAATTGGAGTATGGCCGTGTAAATGGGGAGTCTTGGGCCAGAATTTTCGTGATCTTTGGTGGACAAAATATTTGGTGATGAATATCTTCTAAATTTACCAAATATACATCATTTTAATTCAAATTAGAACTCTTTCAAGTAACTTTTATCTCAATCGGCCAAACTAGGGGCATTTTGGTAATTTTACCACTTGTATAAATGTGTAATGAAGTTGTTAAAAATATTTGGTAGCATAACTTATGCATTGTTAGTAGTTTGGGATTTATTTGGATACTTTTATAAGCTTTTATATAAGTTTTAACTTGTAGGGGCATTTTGGTCTTTTCACATGCTTTCGGATTTTAGGTGTTACAACTTCTTCCCCTCTAAAAAGAAAATTTCGTCCTCAAAATTTGAAGTCGCAAAGTTAGACGAAGTCGTAGCAAACCGCAAAAGTCGTCACAACATTCTCACGCCCGGGGAGGTTCTTCCAAAAGATATTCAGACCAACTGGTTTCTCATGACTCGTAATTATTGTCAAAACAGTTTCAGATTTCTCAGAAGGGCATATCATATTGAATTTGAATCAAAAGGATAATGTACCAAACATAACGGATGATAAACGAATTCTCCAGGAAGAGGTATAAAAATACATAGGATTTTCATCGAATTGGTTAGGCGAATCAGATGAGAATACATTGAATTGTAGCAACATGGGGTGATATACGATTTAACCCTTCAGCTTCTCAGATAGTCTCGGCTTTTAGATAACTTTCCAAAGGTATTCTCATAAACAAACAGGTCTCATTTCCTCAAAGTCCACAATCACATATTTTACTCATAGCAGATCATAATGAACAACTTCGCGAATGCGAATCGTATACGGACAGAAAGCATATCGTTAGATATCGTCAACGGCAGAAATTTCATAATGGAACCTAAGATTCTTATAAGAAGTTGCAAAGATCAGCAAAACACGTGTCGAGAGTCCAAACGTATCGAATCGTATAACAAGGACAGCATATCAAACGTATAGGTAGAATGAACCTAAAGTCTCACTAAACTCAGATGATCTTGATCAGATGCCAGAATTCTAAAGCTTCTAAGGCACTTCTTAAAATATCATATGCCCACCATAAGTGCACGTTATATGATGTAAGTATTATCACGCTGGCCAGACGTCATAATACTGGCATCATATACATATGCCCTCATGCTGGTCATACTTTATCTCAAGTCGTGAGTCAAAACCACCTATCTTAATCCACTTAGTACTTCTACAGTCTCAAAGATCATCAGAAACAAACAACATAACTAAGAGAACGAAATTACTCGAAGAGTAACGGAAATCCGAGAATGTCATTCAAAATTAAGGTACGTCATCAATAGCGTCAATCCTTTACAGAATCATCTCGTCTAAACACAAATGTCCACTTCAAAATCCGTCCACTCAATTACAATTTCAAAAATCCTTTTTCCAAGTTGGAGTAGTCTGTTTACGCTTGTCCCTCTTACCTAACGATGAAAAGAATTTACAAACTCGAGTCTGGTTCCTCACGCCTTCAGCAACTCCTCTTGGTATTGTGGCATCGTAACGGCAGTCTCTGACACGATCACTGTGCATCCCTCCATCCGCAAGTCTGCTTCTGCTCTCAATTCATCTTAGTGCAACTAAAATGAATAGAGAAACAAGACTGCGTGTCTTTGACAGGTCTTCTAACATAGCTTCAGGTTTTAAGGTACGTGATGTTGTTGTCGACTCCAGGTTGTGTGTTGAATGGTTCGTCTTCTTTGGTCTGGTTGTCTTGATGCCCGAACTGAAATCTTCACGTGTTGCGTGATGCATGATTGAGCACTATCCTAGTTCCTCACTTCTTCTTGTATGCTTCTTCCATGGTAATGTTTGTCGCAACCATCTTCTACGACTCTTCCACCAAGTTTCTAACTCCGATAACGATCTTCGATCTTGGTCCTTCTTGTGAAAGCTCTGTCTTTACATTATACAGGGTAGTGTTGTCTATTATGCTTTCTGAACGTCAATCAAATTTCTCTTCCAGAACAAAGGGTCGTCTCACCAATAATCTCTATGTTCTTCTTTCGTTTTAGAACACAACACAATGTCATACTATGACAATTTGTCCAAAACACGCGAAAAACATGATTATTCTAGCCAACACCATTGGCATCATTCAAGTTCATAAATGTTATAACGAGTGCAAAGGCAACTTCAGAAATCATCTCAGGGAATTTTCACATCGCTTTCTTTCTTCTTCAGGAACTGAAATACTTCCCAAAGGTTACTCTCGGTTAGTTAACCCCCTTCTTAGAAGTTTTTGTGGTTGCTTCTTCAGCCTTCAAATCTAAAATGATGCAATCAAATGCGGGGTTCAAAGGAAAAACAAATTAATCATTGATACGCGGAAACAGATAATGATTGCTGATAGTGGTACGTTTAAGTTCACGATAGTCGATACGTCATCGCATACTTCTCTCGTTCTTCTTCATAAACAAACAAGAGCATCTAAAGAGGATCACCAAGGTTAAAAATCATATTCCATCAGCTCCTTCAATCTCTCAACTTCTATGGCACCATGGTTTCTTCACTGATATCAGTTCAATGTCCACTCTACTTTTAAGCAGGAAGGAGTACCAAAAGGTTCATCAGAGAATACCGGAAAATCTTCGTATGACAAAATATTTCCCAATAGTAGAACTTTCCAAGGGTTGATAATAATGGTTTTCAGGACAACTTGGTAATCACATGAGTTTGGGGTAGGTGTTTCCATAGTGACAAAAATTTTAGCAGATGTAGAGAGTCATCATAATGGAATAGGGTGAAGCAGATTTTTAAGGTCACATTTCAGATATGGTAGTCTATGGTATCTTCACGAATAGCCATTCAGTCCAAAAGACCGTACAATCAGACATCTCAAAGTCAAAGGATTCATAGAGTGAATACAGTCGTCAAATCATACAGATAGTTCATATATCAGAGTCAAGTACATGGTTCAACAAAAATGTTGGGATGGATAAACGAACAGTTCAATGTGTGGGAATTTCGTTTAGCTTCTTAGCATAAGTAGCAGGTAGGATGTGTATCATTGGTAATACGAACATCGTATAATTGTCAATCGTGAGAGTTACAGAATCTCAGTCATCAGCATCATCATGCTTAGTTAACAAATCCATATAGAGATAGTATTTACATCATACCCTTCCAAAGGAAACGGTTGGCAGAACAAGGTTCATCATTCAAAGAGAGGAAACAAAACTTCTCATATTCGTGGTTCATAATTACCAAAATTCTCATAGGAGTAATAATGGATCATACAGAGTTAAGTAGTATCGGATGATACATTCATACCCAGCATAAGTAATGAATTTACAGAATGTGTCGAACACATTGTGGTTGAATGACCTACGATGTGGTCGAAAAGGTGTCAAACAGCTTATCAAACAAATCGGAGGCGGAGATCAAAATCTGAAGGTGAAACTTAAATGTGTAAGGTATCCAGGTAGCTTTCCGAGGTATTCTAAAGTTACTTGGTTACTAAGCTTAAGTTGTAAAACTTCTAACTTCTGAAACAAGGGTCCTTATAAGGCTTATCCAAGATCAAAGGCACGATCAGAGTGATGCGGAAGCAAATGATACTTACATAAATGTCTTAGTCTACCCATTCCTCGCCGGTAATAGCTTGGGTTCCTATGGGGAATCCTAATGTAAAGTTTCAAAGGTTGTCTTATGAGCGCCTACAGTGGAAACTTAGGGGTCCAAACTTCACAGGTCAAGGGTAAATGTATTACGAATCGCAGCCTGGGTCTCTGATACCATAATTGTAACACCCCAACCCGATAAGGGTAGAAGTATTACATTACAGTGACATATCAGAACAAACACAAGCATATGATTCATACATACAAAGAAATTCAGGGTTACAATGAAAATCTGAAACTACAAAGTTACAAAAAAAAATAAATACTATGTCTAATAAAGTGAAACGTCTTCTAATCGTCTCTAGTCCAGCGTAACTATCAAAGCATAGTCTTCTAAGTCCAGTCACACTCTCTTCCCATAACCCAGCTTCCTACTAAACCTGCCGCGGAAAAGGAAATGCGGCTGAGCTTAAAAAGCCCAGTGAACAGATACATATACAAAGCAATGATAATGAAACAGAACTGAAACATAGTGCATTGGGGAAATAGAATAAAGAATAGATAAAAGAGTAATAGAATAGAAAGAAGAAAGGATAGTCATCTACCACGAGCCCAGAAACATATCATATCATATAAGCCGTCAATACCATAATTCTTTATAATCATATAGAGGGGAGTCCTCTCAGATAATCAGATAATATGAGGGGTGTCCTCATTCTTCAAATGGGTGGAGTAGCGAACTCCCAGAAATTTTGAAAGGCATGTATAGCACACAGTACCAGTCACCAGACATATATCATAATCATAATCATAGTTAAATCCACTAAACAGAATAGATCTAGGATGCATCCATACGCCCCCGCAGAAATCATAGTGGCCATAACAAATCATATCATAAAGCGCGCATATCATATAACAGAAAGGGGACGGTGTAGCCAAATCACTAGGGCCACACACTAGTCATGCCAGTGGTGCATCACAGACACGCCCATGGTACCTCCATAGGTAGGGAAAACAGAAATGGCTCGGGTATCAAACTAAGAGTCAGGTCTCATATCATACAAAAGGTCATATAGCAAAGGTGTATCTCAGAATCATATCAAAGGTTCATAATAGCAGTTCATAACAAAGGGTTCATATCAGAAATAGCATTCAAGGTCCAATCAGAGTTTATCAGGTCAAGGTTCATATTCAAAAATCAATTCATGGTTCAGTTCAAAAGTCCGTTTCAAAAGTTTCTATTAAAAGTCCAATTTAAATAATCTTTTAAAACAGTTTTCATAAAAATGGTCTTTCAAAATATAGGGTTCATGAAAGTTAAATAACCTTTCTTTTAAAAAGAAACTTAGCAACATTTATAAACATCTTTTCAAATCGGTTCTTCTCAAAACATTTCCATGGCATAATTAAAAGGTTTTCATAGCATGGTTTCATAACGGAGGTCATATCAAGTGGGATCAACAGAGAAAGTTCAAGTAAAGGGGATCATAGCAATGGCATCAATTCGGGAACTAACGGATCAAAATGTGAAAGAGATCATGAGAAACCTTTGAGAAAGGTCAGAATATCTGTACCTTAAACCGCAAGTGCAAACATGACAGAAAACATAAAGGTCGGAAGCAAAACTCCTTCTTCAGCGAATCTACACAAATTAATTGTCGGCTTGTTGTTAATAACTTATTCAATTCAGATTTCTCATTTTAGTCGGCTTTCCAGTTTTAGTAACTTTCCATTTAAAGTGACTTTCCACTTTTAGCAGGTTTCCATAAATAGTAAGTTTCCACTTTTAGAAAGTTTCCATAATTAGAAAGTTGAGTCATTATTAATGGAATCAAAGTATCTTTTAACATATTTACACATTTGGTCCTTAGGGTTTCATAACTTTACCTTTTACACCCTTATATTTCCAAAATTACACTTTAAACCTTTTAGTATTCAAAGTTACACATTAAACCCTTAGCTTATCCATTTTACATAATGATCCCTTATTTTATCATGTTATACGAATATACCTTCAAGTATTCACAATTTACACTTTAAGTCCTTCAAGTTATCAAAGTTACATATTTAACCCTTTAATTTACAATTTCAACTTTTAATTCTTAATAATTACATATTAAGCCATTAATTTACCGAATTAGCACATAATCCCTTGAATACTTTTAAATACTCAAAACAGCTCCAAGTTTCTGAAATTTACATTTTTAGTCCCTCTCTTTTAATTATTTTCAAAACAAACCCTAATTAATCATTAAATACATTTTAATCCATTTAAATGCAAAACTTACACTTAGCACCCTTAGGTTATATTTTTGTCGAATAGTATACAGCTCAATAAGGTTCCAGAATTAACCCTTAAGTTTTAAAGTTCACAAAATTCACCCAAAACCTTTTTCTTAAATCGTATAATCATAAAATAAAGAATTACAAACCCTAATCCATCTTATTCACTTTCCAATCATTAGATCATTATTAACATCATTAAATGTCACCTTTTTCCATCCCTAAACCAAACCCTAGGCCTCTCGACCTATTTCTTTCTTTTTCTCTTATACACGAATTACACAAAACAAATAAATTCGAAATACATGTTTTAAGCAAGGATAATTCTTTCCAATATTTTTCCAGGTTATATCACATCATAATAAGTGTATAATAATTTTATTAACAATTATTCTGGATCGGAGTATATATTTCACAATTAAACACGTTTTTAAGGTTTTAAATCACAAAAGTGATGTCGAGCATGCATGGGTCGAACCAAACAATTTATTTGATGTTTATGAGGTATAAAGGATCTGAGAAAAATACCAAATCAATTTTTGAACGTGTGGAATCAGCAGTTCGATCGGATGTATACTCGATTGGCCAAAACACTCCAAAAATTGTCACGACTTCACCAAAGGCCTAGAAACCTTGAAACCAATTTTCGTGGGTCTTATATGATGTAAGGAACATCAGAAAAATAAGAAATCATTTTTATAGAGGTCGTATGAAACATAACGAATTTACCTTTGTTCTAGGGCTCGACACAAAGAAAACAATGCTACGATCGTGTAAGGCTTCAACAATTCGAATGGGATTTTTCTTGGCTTCTTAGGGTGTTTATGAATCACAGAAAAATGCTTGAGAGTGATGGGAGAGTCGAATGGAGGCTTGTGATTTGTTTGTGTGTTTATTTTCTTGATCGGCACTTTAGGGTTTAGCATAAAAGGTATGGATTTGATCTAATTGGAGTATGGCCGCGTAAATGGGGAGTCTTGGGCCAGAATTTTCGTGATCTTTGGTGGACAAAATATTTGGTGATGAATATCTTCTAAATTTACCAAATATACATCATTTTAATTCAAATTAGAACTCTTTCAAGTAACTTTTATCTCAATCGGCCAAACTAGGGGCATTTTGGTAATTTTAACATTTGTATAAATGTGTAATGAAGTTGTTAAAAATATTTGGTAGCATAACTTATGCATTGTTAGTAGTTTGGGATTTATTTGGATACTTTTATAAGCTTTTATATAAGTTTTAACTTGTAGGGGCATTTTGGTCTTTTCACATGCTTTCGGATTTTAGGTGTTACATTGTTGGAAGAAGTAGAAGCCATGGATAATGGATAACGGAGTAGGCTGGCTAATATGATAAGTTATGTTAGAATTATTATTTAGTAACTTAAGCAGGAATATAAATAGGGGATGGCATAACTACTGCAGTAACCAACGCAAGAAGTTCATCTTCCCCATGCAAAACAATCAATTCACCATTTAAAATTAAAATTTTTAAATATAACAAAATAAACCCTTGCACATAACATTTTAGTTAAAAAAATACCATGACATACACAAGTTCAACGTATCAAATAAAAGAGCCTAAATAAGTACCTAATATACCAATGAGTGTCGTACCTTATATTATATTTTGGGAACTCAGAATTCTTGGGTAGAGTCAATCAATATGGGATGATAAGAAGGAAAAAGAGGATATGGCAAAAAATTGTATTTGCACCAAAGACACTTCTACGACATCCTCACTTATCTTCTTATCATTCTATATTAATTGAGTATGGTTAATGAATGATGCTCAATTTGCTTCGATCCTGACACACAATGTTACATGTCTATTGCAGCTTACTTTGTACAACTGTAATAGGCTAAAATGAACATAGTTAACCCTTCTGAGTCCCCCCCCCCCCCCCAACAATTCCTTTTGTTTTTTCATCACTCTTTGACCAAAAGGTTGCACCAAGTAAATTGCTACTACAAATAAAAGTTAAACATATTATATTTGTTTTGGTAACATAATGATTACACTCTGTATTACAGTTATATTAGTGTAGTTATTTTTGACAGTTAATTGCACCTTTTAACATTAAAGTAAATTCAACTATTTATTACATTGAGCTTCCAATAAATAAAGTATACTTAATTCAAATGGTGCCTCTTGGTTCTTCCTCTTTTTCATCTATATAAGCAGGGTTCAATTCTGCCTATTTACATCATCCAATCTTAAAAGCAAATAGTATTTGTTAATCCTAATCTAAACCATAACCAAGAATGTCTTCATCCAACACAGTTTCATCATCCAAGAAAAGAGCAGCAACTGATACAAATATTGAGTTGCAGACAGAGAAACCCCCAAAGTATGCAGTTTTATTTTTCTTTTTGTTTTACAAAATTCGTTAGTTGTATATTATGTGTGGTCATTTTGTTAATCTTTTGCAGAAAGCAATTTGTGGAAGAAAAAATTGTATCAAAGGATGACAAAAATAAATGTATGTTACACATTTAATTTTTTGTAATAATCTAATAGAAACTTATTTATGCTTACTACAAATTAATTTGGTTTATTTATATGTAACAGGTATTGTTGAAGAAAAAAAATAGCCCTAAGTCAGATGACTATGTATGGGAATCTGACGAAACATACATCCAGTGGGAAAACAGTTTGAGTTAAAGATGCGGCGAGAAGAAAAGGAAGCAGCAGCAGAGAAAGAAAGAAAAAACGATTCGCAAAAGATCATGCGAACCAACTGGCCAATATGCCACGGATGAATTTGTTTGAAGATGCCCAACCAGAGGATGCTGATGAGGAGATTGAAAAGGAAGAAGCCAAACCTATTTTAATGAAATGATGTTATATAATCAATTTATGTTCTACCTCGTACGCTGTATAAGCTAACTTACGTATGTTTCTAGATTTCTAGTGGACTAACGCAAATAACTTATGTAAACAAATACTATATTTTTGAAATATGACATGTAGTAGATAATAAAAATTGGAAACCAAAATTAAGGGGGAAAACATAGTTAAACTTTTACATACCTCTAAAAATGGCACTCATTGTGGTAGTTCCAAAGGATCGTCAAATTCAGGAGGTGTAGGAGGGGATATGGTTTCCAGATTGATTATCAATGAACGGCTTCGCAATGCTCTTGGGATACTGTCTAGCGGTTTGGTAAAGCCTAGGGAAAGAAGCAAACAAACTTTATGTCATGAATGGAATAGAAACAAACACAACATAAGTAATTATGTACTTTATTAAATTGCATCACGTTATTCATTTCTCAATATTGACATATGATGTTACATGTCTATTACAGCTTAGTTTGTGCAAGTGTAATAGGTTAAAATCAACATACTTAGCCCTTCTGAGTGCCCCCACCACTCCCTTTTGCTTTTTCATCACTCTTTGAGCAAAAGCTTGCACCAAGCAAATTGCTAGATTGATGAAATAACAAAAGGAACTGTTGTGGACACTAAGAATGGCTAATTATTTTGTAACATCGTTTGTCAATATTGAAAAATGAATAACGTGATGGACTTTAAAGTAAAAATATTTTAGTTAATAAAGCAACACGCATAACACAACAACGTTGCGCTATTAAGCTAACTAAGATTACATAAACTATGATACAATTGTAGATTCTAGATAAAAGTGAGTATTAGGACTCGTGTTGAATGGGATAATGAAGGAGTGTGGCGTGTCATGAACAATACAAAGTATATCATTATCGCAATCAACACCCCTCAATGATAAAGATACATCTTTACAGCGTTGTTGTTGATGTTCGAGAGTTTTTTTGAACACCGTCCATAGTAGCATTTGCGTACTTGATCTTGATCACAAGTTTTGTTACAAAAAGGGCACTAACTTGTGATCAAGATCAACCACACAAATGATACTAGGGACGATGTTCAAATTAACTCTCGAACACCATCAAAAACACTGGAAAGACGCATTTTTATAATTGAGGTTTTACAGATGAAGTTCAATGTAACAAGCTGTGTATGGCTGCATTACTTGGTAGATGGATGATTTTAGATGATATGAAAATTCCATATTAAAGCATTCAGCCATCAAGTAATTCCGGGACCTATTACATACCTTGATACATTCAACTTCTAATTGAAACACTTTTATAGAATCTACAAGTACATCAAACTGCAACTTTACCTTCTTAAATATACCCTTAACAAATATAAACTCAAATGATTGGCTGTGTTAAAACCATATGTGTTACCACATATGTCAAATTATATGTAAGTCATATGTACTTTTTTGGTCCATAATTAAAACATATGTCCATATAAGTATTACGTTTCTTTTTGTACTTAATTAACACATATGTCAAACCATATTACTCAATGAAAGTTGTTAATTTAGTCATGAAAATGTAATTTTATCTGAAAAACTTTACTCCGCTTCTGCCGCTACAGCTGTAGCCAAGTCCGATTATCCTTCATGGTGGCCGTCTCTTATCTTTAATAACAATAAAAAAATAATAATAAATAAATAAATCGTAAGTTCATGTGGATCTAAAAAATAACACATCTATCTGAAAACAAAAGAATAAACATAACTTTATCAGCATTCACCGATACAGTACCGGCAGTGGCAACTTTCCAGCGACAAGCCAGTGGCTGCGGAGAGGCGGCTATAACAAAAAAACACTATTTTCAGAAACTAAAATAAAATACAGCTCATATCTACAATTAAGATGTACAAATCTATGAAAATAACATCAACACCTGATTAGTAGTAACATGTTAATCCTTTTGTTGTTGTCTTCTTTAACCATTTTCCTCAGGTACGGTGTTTGTGAGGATTGGTGGTGGTTGGAAGTTTTTAGAAGAACAGAGTATGTGAGGAGAGTATGTGAGGATTGTGGGTGTAAATAAATGAGGGTTGTGGAAATGTACGGTTTGTTTTATGTGTAAATAAGTATGAGAGTGTGTGTAGATAAATGAGGTGGGTGTGTGATTAATGAGGATTATGTGATAAGATTGTATTAAATTAAATTAAAGTACAAAAGTTGCCCTATACTAGTTGCCCAAAAAGTACAAGTTGCCCTATACATTATACCTTACACATACATGTACTATAATATAAAATAATAGGACATGTGTCAGATCGTTGTTGAGTCGCTTAGTCGCCAAGTTGCCATGATCCGATGGAGGAAAGTGATTTAAAAACATCTATTTAAGGAAGGTGCTCTTGACGACTGATCTATTTTGATAATTTTCCCTTAGCATAATTCAGAAGCAAGAGACATAATAATCTGCACAATCTTTAATTCATGTATCTTTAACTAGTAAAAGAATAGGAAAAAAAGAAAGAAAGAAAGGAATTTCACCTCAGCTCCTATTTTGTGGAAGAGGAATGATACACTCAAAAAAAAAAAAAAAAAAAAAAAATCCATAAAATGAGATGTCCGTGTATTTTGTGATAGTTTCTCTCTCTTATCTTTTATTCAGCCACTCACTCTCTAGCACATCATTTTGTTGCCGGTTTTGAGAATTTATTTTTGTACTCTCTAATTGTGAGTACACCAGCTCACAAGTCAACAAAGGTTGATTAAAATAATACAATGTGAACACCCCACCCACCACTCATTTTGTACACGTCTCTTGTTTTATCTTCAAAAGTTGATAAAATTTATTAAGAAAACTGGACCATAAAACAAGTCCCAAATAATTATAAGCAGTTGCTGAGAACTTTATTTTTCATCCACTTATTAACTCATTCAAATCCATTTCAAATCACACTGCTCCCAGGTACTTAATCAGCAATCATCACTAAACAATGGCTGAAGTCATTGCTGCTACCCTCATTGAAGCCGTTTTTCGGAAGCTAGCCAATGAAGCCTTGAAGCAAGTTGTTCGAGCAAAGGGAATTCATTCTGAGCTGAAGAAACTAGGGATGACTTTGTCCAGGATCAAAGCACTCCTCAATGATGCTTCAAATAAAGAAATAACTAATGAAGCTGTTCAAGTATGGCTCAATGATCTCCAACATCTGGCTTATGATATAGATGACATACTTGATGACTTGGCAACCGAAGCTATGCATCGTGAGTTCACCGACCAATCAGAAGGCAGCACTAGCATGGTACGAAAGCTCATCCCATCTTGTTGCACAAATTTCTCATTAAGTAGTAAGATGCGTCACAGGTTAGACGATATTAACCATAAGTTGCAAGATCTAGAGAAGGAAAAAGTTACACTTGGTTTGACGGTGAAGAATGGAGGATTAGAAGTGAGGAATAGTAGGCCAAAAGATAAAAATAGAGTTTTAGAGACCTCTTTGGTAGATGCATCTTGTATTGTTGGGCGACAAGGGGATAAGGATGCATTGGTTCAAAAGCTATTGGCCGAGGAACCATGTAATAAAAACTTTAGCATCATGCCCATTGTTGGTATGGGTGGCGTTCGTAAGACAACTCTAGCTAGGCTTTTGTATGATGAAAAGCAAGTTAAGGATCATTTCGAACTCAAGGCATGGGTTTGTGTTTCTGATGAGTGGGATAGCTTCCAAATAAGTAAAATTATTTTCCAATCTGTGAGTGGGGAAGATAAGAAATTTGAAGATTTAAATCTTCTTCAGGTAGCTCTCAGAGATCAACTTAGGGAGAAACGGTTTCTACTAGTTTTAGATGATGTTTGGAGTGAAAGCTGTGAGGATTGGGAAACCTTAGTACGTCCATTTCATGCATGTTCTTGCGGAAGTAAAATTATCATGACAACTCGGAAGGAGCAATTGCTGAAAAAGTTGGGTTATGATAATTCAAACCGTCTGCAACGTTTATTCCAAGATGATGCTGTGTCTTTATTCGCTCAACATGCGTTGGGTGCAAACAATTTTGACTCCTATCCAACATACAAAGCATATGGTGAAGGCATCGTTAAAAAATGTGATGGTTTGCCTCTGGCTTTAATAGTACTTGGAAGGTTACTAAGGACAAAAAGGGATGTGCTAGAATGGAAGGAAATAGTGGATAGTGAGATATGGAGGTTAAAAGAGGGGGATGAAATTATTCCGGCTCTTAGACTAAGCTACCATGAACTTCCTGCATGTTTGAAGCAGTTGTTTGCATATTGTTCTTTGTTTCCCAAGGACTATGTGTTTGACAAGCAGGATTTGGTTCTGCTCTGGATGGCAGAAGGATTTTTGCACCAAGTACGTCCAAGCAAGTCAACTGAAGAACGATTGGGTAATGAATGCTTTGATGAGTTGTTATCACGGTCATTTTTTCAACACTCGCCTAATGACGAGTCTTTGTTTGTTATGCATGATTTGATGAATGATTTGGCCACCTCTGTTGCTGGAGATTTCTATTTTAGGTTAGAGATGGAATTGGGAAAGAATGTTAGGAAACAAGCTTTGGATAAGTGTCGTCATATGTCATTTGTTTGTGAGGAATATGTAGCTTACAAGAAGTTTGAGGTATTTGAAGGAGCTAAAGGTTTGAGAACATTCTTGTCTGTAGGGGCGAAACAAATGTGGCGATGGAACTACTTGTCGAATAAGGTTCTGGTTGACTTACTCCCTGAGTTGCGATTCTTAAGGGTTTTAAGTCTGAGTGGTTATGAGATAAGCCAGGTTCCTGAGTTCATTGGTAAATTAAAGCATTTACGCTATCTCAATTTATCTCAAACTAAAATCACACATTTTCCAGAAAATGTTTGTGATCTCTATAACTTAGAGATGTTGATCCTTTTTGGCTGTTCTCGTTTAACTAAGTTTCCCAACCACTTCACAAAGCTTAAAAGCTTGCGGCATATAGATATTAGAGATACTCCGCTCTTAAAAGATTTGCCCTTAGGGGTTGATAAGTTGAAAAGCCTACAAACTCTTTCAAAAGTTGTTATTGGAGGAGAAAATGACTTTTCGATAACGCAACTTAAAATTTTTGAGAATCTTCATGGGAAAGTTTCTATTGAGGGCCTGGAAAAAGTAAAAAACGCAACAGAAGCACGAGAAGCAAACTTATCACAAAAGAGGCTTAATGATTTTGAGGTGGAATGGAGTGAAGCATCACGTATTACCCCAACGGAAACAATCGAAAACTCTATCTTTGATGCATTGAAACCATATAATGATTGTTTGGAGAAGCTAGGTATTGTGAACTATCTGGGTTTAGAGTTTCCAAAATGGGTTGGGGATCCCTCGTTTCGTCAGTTGGCTCGTGTGTCCATACTTGGCTGTAAAAAGTGTACATCTCTACCACCACTGGGGCAACTACAGTCACTTAAGGAGTTATCTATTCAAGACATGGGTGATGTAAAAGCTGTTAGTTCAGAGTTTTTTGGTACTGGCCTTGCATTTCCTTCACTTGAAAGTCTAAGTTTCCGAAATATGACAGGGTGGGAGGTATGGTCAACCAGTAGTAGAAGTGGGGTTGGAGATTCTGTGTTTCCATGTCTGAAAGAGCTGCATATAGAAGGTTGTCCTAATTTGGTTGAAGTCTCACTTAAAGCACCACTACTTTCATTAAGGGGTCTGATAATTGATGACTGTGGCAATGGTTTGATGAGAAGTCTGGTTCATGTAGCTCCATCAGTCACCAAGTTGAAAATAGTTGCTATTTCAGGGCTTACTAATGAGGTGTGGAGGGGTGTTATATTGGATCTTAATGCAGTCAAAGAATTGACAGTAAAGGGATGTGATGAAATAAGATATTTGTGGGAATCAAAAGAAGCAGAGGAAAGTAGTAAGGTTCTCGTGAGTTTAAGTAAGTTGAAAGTAAGTTTTTGTAAAAATTTGGTGAGTTTAGGGGAGAAAGATAAGGAGTACAATTGTGGGAGCAACCTCCTAACATCTCTAAGGTCATTACAGGTAGAATTGTGTGGTAACTTAAAGCATTTATGTTGTCCAAACAACATTGAGACGCTGAGACTATCTTTATGTGAATCAATTACATGTGTCTCCTTCTCAATGGGAGGAGGGCAGAAGCTCAAGTCAGTTTCCATTTCAAGCTGTAAGAAACTAATGATAAAGGAGGAGTTGGGAGAAGGAGGAGAGAAGAATAGGTTACTACTTATCAACAGCAAAAGCATGCCAATGCTTGAATTTGTAAAAATATCTTTTCACCCAAATCTGGCATCGATCATTGAATTTGGGGGTAACTTCATTCACCTCACGACCTTGATAATAACATATTGTAATGGTACGGCGGAGTCATTATTTGTAGACCTCCAATTGCAGAGTCTCACCTCGTTAACTTATCTGGAAATAAAGAATTGTCCAAGTATGGATGTTCCAACAGCTGGGCTTTGGCCTCCCAACTTGCGTAGGCTTTTAATTGGGAATTTGAAGAAGCCTATCTCAGAATGGGGCCCACAGAAGTTTCCAACCTCACTGGTTGACCTAACCTTAAACGGTGAAACAGATGCAGCAACTAATTGGAGTCAATTGTCTCATCTTCATCTTCCTTCATCTCTTACTCGACTTTGGATACATAGTTTTGACAATTTAAAAACAGTTTCAGAGGGACTCCAACACCTCACCTCCCTCCAACATCTCTACATTTCTCTATGCCCAAAGATAAAAGATCTACCAGAGACGTTGTTGCCTTCACTTTTGAGATTGCATATATTGAGATGTCGAGATCTGAAAGAAAGATGCAGTAGACGAGGCTTCTACTGGCCCCAAATCTCCCATATCCCCTGCATCTTTATAGATGGGGAAATAATATGAAGGTGTGTTCTCTCTATGCCGTTTGACTTCGTTTATTTGCTACAATATATTTTCATAAGTAACTAATAAGGTTTTCTTTCATTTAATTATAACAGTTAATTTTTAATTTCCAAATTTAATGAGGAACTAGGATTTTGACTGTATAGTGTAAAACTGAATCAAACGATGTCATCAAAACCTTTTTAAAGTCAAACCTGAAGTCAATGTCGGTTTATCATTAACTGTTTATACCACTGCATACTGTACTTTGACGTTATATGGTTTATGTTCCTTGAAATTTATAAATTCAGACAATATCTGATTTGCAAAATACAATTTGGCTTGCAGTGAAGCTAAAGCGTTTTAAAATAGGGACACGGTTGACTATCATGCAGTGGTGTAATGCCAGTATTGCATAGACAAAAGCGATCATTGTATGCTCAAGGTGTTTAATTTGCAGTTCATTGGTGGAAATGAGTTGGTATATCATTTGGATGGACGTCAGTGAGTCGTGAAAGAAGAGACTACTTCACCTTAGAAATGATATGGCCAAAAGACTGAAGACAAAGCTGTTTGATGCATCAACTTCACGTTTTTAGACTGCTTTGGTGTTGTGGTTCAATGTTGCTGTTTGTTAAATTTTCTATTAGCAGTTTCAGTATTTGTTTTATTTTAGATTGGTGAAGTTTTTTTTTTACTAGTCTATGTTCTAAAAGGAATTGTCTTTCGGATTTTGAGCTAGCTATGTAATTTGATATATACAATTTTCTCCTTTTCACCAAAAAAAGAGGTATGCTCTGTTCTAAAAGGAGATGTCCATATTGTGGCCCGTATATGGGACACATATCTTGCTTAAGATGCCAGTTTTTCAACTCTAAATTAAACCATAATTCATTACTATAGGTCATCCCAAGATGATCATGGCATATTGTGTTTGCTCCATAGATAAAAAAATTTAGTTTGTACAATCAAGTATAATCCAGTGTCAATTTTCCCACCATTTTAGTCCAACAGAAACGTGAATTGAACGTTTACCTTTATTACTACTGGGAAAATTTTGTTTAAGATGTACAGTGATCTCTGAAAATAGCAAACTAAACAAATACAATTATCTCTGTAAGTTTACTCCAAAGTCCAAGCAGTGACCTGCATCGTTAATGAACATGACAATGAGAATTAACTAAAGTTGGCGGTTAAATAAAGGTTAAGTTAATGCTAGGTAAAATTGGCAGGTTTAAGTTTCAACCCATTTTTCTATAAATGGCTGTTGGGCTAATGTCTGACCGAGCTAATGGGAAGACAAACCGATTCCAAGCATGTGGACGGTTGTAATTCTAGTCTAAGTAGGACTCTTTATTTTTAGTTCAAGATAAGGATTATCTAATTAGAATTGTAGTAGGATTAGAAAGCATGTTCTAATACCTATATAAACACATCAACCGAGCTGTGGTTATGTATGTGAAACCGATCAGTTTTGAGCTTATTTTCTGTTAATTGGAAAGCGTGTTCCAGTTATACTCGTGTGATTGTTTGTGTTTTCTGTTCAGTTTTCTGTTCTTGTTTCTGCCGATCAGATTCTGTGGTCTTTATTTGGTATCAAGAGCTTGGTTTAATAGGGCTGATCGACATTGGTTCACAAAGGGCTGGAAAGCATATTCCAGTTACTGCTGCACGTCTAGGTTCGAAGGTAAACTAAGTTCGAAGGTAAACTAGGCTCGACTGGTTTGGTTTCAACATTCAAGGGTTTACTGTGTTCGGTTGTGGACACAAGGAAGGTGCAACAAGATAATCGATCAGGTTTACTAGGGCAGGAAAGGACTGCTGTCGACACAAGTTAACTAGGGCAGGAAGGTTAACATACGACACAAGTTTACTAGGGCTGGAAGTCGAACAAACTACACCAAAAACTTACAGCAGAAGGCGTACAAGAAGGATGGTGCAAGGTGAATCCAGTCAACCACCTCCTGCTGTCGCAGATTCTAAAACGGCTCTTCAATGTCCGATGTTAACAGCCACAAATTATAACATCTGGGCAATAAGAGTTAAAGCGGTATTCCGAGTCCATGGAATACTCGATGCACTGGAACCAAAGGAAGGAACACCAGTCGTTGATAAGCAAGATCACATGGCAGTGGCGTTACTTTTCCAGGCGATTCCAGAACAACTTGTTTTTCAAGTTTCACAATTCAACACAGCTAAAGAAATCTGGGAAGCTTTAAAGACCAGGTATGTGGGTGTTGATCGGGTTCGTGAAGCAAGGTTGCAAACCTTGGAGACGGAATTCGAAGCCTTAAAGATTAAGGTCAACGAATCAGTCGATGACTTCGCGGCTAGGATGGGCAAAATTGTAACTGAAGTAAACAGCTTGGGAACAGTTTATGAAGACAAGAAACTTGTTAAGAAGCTGCTTGCATCCGTTCCGGATAAGTTTGTTGCAATTGTTGCCTCAATAGAACAATTTGCTGACTTGAATACTATGTCTTTTCAAGAAGCCATTGGAAGGTTGAAAGCTTTTGAAGGAAGAATGAAGGGTGTTGACACCACTTCTGAAGATCAAGGCAAGTTGATGTTCGGAAGGGCTGAAAGATATGATAAGAACAAGGCTGAGAAAGGTCGAGGAAGGAACTTCTCTGGTGGCAACGGAAAAGGTCAAAACAAATCTCGTGGTAGTGGTCAAGCCAATAACCACAACCGAGGAAACCAAAACAACACCGGGAGCAATACGGATCAAAAGAAGAACAAAAGCCGAGACCTTTCAAAGATTCAATGCTTCAGATGTGATGAATATGGTCACTTTGCTTCTAATTGTCCCGAACGCCGTGAACAAAAGAAAAAGCATGAAGCAAACCTTTTGAAAACGGAGGATGATGATGACCCGACACTTTTTATGATGAAGAGCGTTCAAGAAGTAGTTTTCTTGAATGAAGAAAAGATTATCCCAAACCAATTGAATACTAAGCCAAACGAGGAAGACACTTGGTATTTGGATAATGGAGCAAGTAATCACATGACGGGGATCCGAGAATATTTTTCGGAATTGAATGAGAATATCTCCGGCAGAGTGAAGTTTGGTGATAACTCCTACATCGAGATAAAAGGGAAGGGTTCGATAATCATTGAAGGGAAAACGGGTGAGCAACGATTGATCACTGGAGTCTATTACCTACCCGAGCTAAAAAGCAACATAATTAGTCTTGGGCAAGCTACCGAAGGCGGATGTGACATTCGTATGAAAGGTAATCTTCTCACCATGCGTGACTCGGATGGCAAGCTTCTGATGAAGGTTCCTAGAACGAGTAATAGACTCTACAAAATAAAGCTCCAAGTTGGAAGTCCGGTGTGTCTAAAAGCAAAGATGGAAGATGATGCTTGGTTATGGCATGCTAGGATGGGTCACACTAATTTCGAGACAATGGAATTAATGGCAAGGAAGGGCATGGTTGAAAATTTTCCAATAATTCATCAAGAGAACAAGTTGTGTGAATCTTGCTTGGTAGGAAAACAAACCAAGAAGGCGTTTCCTAAAGCAGCAAATTTAGGGCAACACATTCTCTTCAACTAATACATGCCGACCTATGTGGACCGATTTCTCCACCATCCATAGCAGGAAACAGGTACATATTTGTCTTAATTGATGACTTCTCACGATTTATGTGGACTTTTACCTTGAAGGAAAAAGGAGAGGCATTTGAATACTTCAAAAAGTTCAAAGCTTTAGTCGAGAAGAAGTCGGGAAAGAAGATTATAACCCTAAGGACCGATAGAGGAGGTGAATTCACTTCAAGAGAATTTACCAACTTCTGTGAAAACGAGGGTATAACAAGACATCTAACCACTCCCTACACACCGCAACAAAATGGAGTCGTGGAAAAGCGAAACCGTACTCTTATGGGAATGACTAGAAGCATCTTGAAAGCACGAGATATACCAAACTATATGTGGGCTGAAGGAGTTAGACACGCCACATTCTTGATTAATAGAGTTTCAACTCGAGCTCTAGTTAATCAAACTCCATACGAGGCTTTCAAAGGAAAAAAGCCTAACTTGGAGGGTTTGCGGGTATTTGGATGTGTAGCTTATGCAACGGGACCAAGAACGTTTCAAGAGATCATCTACAATGCATATCTCTTAGTAACCAGTTCGAAGCTTGTCGAAATTGGTGAATTTAAGAAACAAATGCAAGAGAGGTTCGATATGAGTGATTTGGGAAAATTGAGCTATTATCTTGGCATTGAAGTAAAGCAAGAGGATTCGAGTATCTCAATAAGTCAAGAAAGCTATGCAAAGAAGATCTTAAAAGATGCTGGAATGCATGAAGCGAATCCTACTCAATGTCCATTAGAACCTGGAATGAAGTTAAGCTTGGATAAGGAAGGAAAACCAGTTGATGCAACTCTGTATAGACGACGAGTTGGTTGTCTAAGGTATTTACTACACACACGACCTGATTTATCTTATTCGGTTGGTTTGGTTAGTCGTTACATGCAAGAACCAAAAGAATCACATATGGCAGCTGTGAAACAAATACTACGGTATATCCAAGGTAGTTTGAATTTTGGAATACGATACAACCAAGAGAAAACCAAGGAGTTAGTGGGGTTTAGTGATAGTAGTTATGCTATGGACCAAGATGATGGTCGAAGCACAACTGGGCACGTATTTTATCTAGGGAAATCACCTATCACTTGGTGCTCACAAAAGCAAAACACGGTGGCTCTTTCGTCTTGTGAAGCCGAGTTCATGGCTGCAACTTCAGCCGCGTGTCAAGGGATATGGTTACGTGGATTGTTGAGTGAAATAACCCGAATGGAAGAAAGAGTGGTGGTCTTATTTGTTGACAACAAATCGGCTATTGCACTTATGAAAAATCCAGTTTTTCACGGGAGAAGCAAGCATATAAACACACGTTATCATTTTATCCGAGAGTGTGTTGAAAGAGGCCAAGTACAAGTTGAATTTGTAAGAGGTGATTTGCAGCGTGCTGATATTCTGACGAAAGCTCTCGCAAGGATTAAGTTCAAGGAGATGCAAGAGCTACTCGGAGTTGAAGATCTCCCTATCTCGAGTCAGAAATTAGGGGGGTGAATGTTGGGCTAATGTCTGACCGAGCTAATGGGAAGACAAACCGATTCCAAGCATGTGGACGGTTGTAATTCTAGTCTAATTAGGACTCTTTATTTTTAGTTCAAGATAAGGATTATCTAATTGGAATTGTAGTAGGATTAGAAAGCATGTTCTAATACCTATATAAACACATCAACCGAGTTGTGGTTATGTATGTGAAACCGATCAGTTTTGAGCTTATTTTCTGTTAATTGGAAAGCGTGTTCCAGTTATACTCGTGTGATTGTTTGTGTTTTCTGTTCAGTTTTCTGTTCTTGTTTCTGCCGATCAGATTCTGTGGTCTTTAATGGCTGATCCGGGTCACGTTTTATGTCTAACGCGTCAGACCGGTTACGCTAACAAAATTTAACTAAATGGACATGACTTAAATGGGTCAGACTGATAAAATACACCGCGGGTGACTTTCAACCTTTATGACCCATTTCCTAATGAGCTACTTATTTTTTACATCATCAGTTGGAACCAATGTTGTAAAACTCGTATTACATGGCCTAGTAATCTGCGATTACTCGGCACAAGGTCAGCAACTGAGGCGAGTTTTGCAGAATCAGCCAAAAAAGTCGGTTTGGTCATAATCCCTTCAAAACTTGATCAAAACTTGGTGTTAACTCGGTTTGAAGTATTTGAACAATTGTTTAAGTGTTTCCAAAACATATTTCTAGCATTCTATGAACATGTCATACATATAACATCAAAAATTTATATATAAAGTTTCCAATCGGAGTACTCCCTGACTAGGCCGATTACTCGCTATAAGGTAGCCGACCACTTGAGTACTGCACTACTGCCTAGCGTGTTTTACAACCATAGTTTTAACCAGTATAGTACATGAGCTGACGAATCCATAAGTAAATAAGTTGAAATAGACACTTCTGAAACATTCTAACTATCCTTTAGCTTTTATCAGTGAAATATGTCATTGCATGGTTCAGTTATTCTGATATATTGTTTGTAAACAAACAAATCCTGAAAATGCAAATCCAAACACCCCCCATACTACGCTGAATTTGCATAGTGTGAAGTAGAACCAATTAAACATAAGTATAATTTGACGCAATACAAACATACCTTTGAATTTAAATTTGATGGTGATTGAAAGTCAAAAGAGCTGTTGGATTGGACACTTTTTTTGTTTTGGGGTTAAAACACATAAATAATAGAAAAGCTAAAAGAAAGAGAAGATAGCTGAATAGATGATGTTCAAGGATACTGTACGTATTAAAATTTTATCATCATATTAACCTTTAATCTATATTTTGTAATTCCATAAGCATGTTCATAGAAGAAAAGAATAAATTTTATCATCATATTAACCTTTAATCTATATCTAGAAGATCATCTGGAAATGCTCAACCAATTTAACTCGGAAGTGACCCATGTAACCCGTTCATCTAAAGTGGTGAGTAGTTCAAGTTGGTTGTGCACGGGCCAAAGGGATTGACAGGTAGCATACGGGTTGGGTGGGATAACCTGAACATGATGTTTTTTTATACGAGTTAGCCGGGTAGCTGCGATAACTACTCAAGCCTGTTTGAACCCATTTATGTTTGTAGGGGTTCCTGTCGCTTGTGACCGCCGTCCTTAATCTTAAAGGTACAATTGGGCAATTTACTTAAAAGTTATTCTCAACTAGTCAACTTACTTTGTATCTATGTTACGTATTTTGATTAGGCTAGTTGCCACTACCCATAGATAAGTAGGCTGTTATATAACTTGGTTAGTATGGTTGCTAGAATAGATGAGTGTTGATGATCTGTAACATGTCACCTTACATTCTGAGAATCACTCTGCTTGCTCAGATTGTGTAATAGCACGTTAGTTCAATTAGTTTCTATGTTGGATTCTCTCTTATATGTCTTATAAGCTGTTACCTTACATTCCGACTTCTGAGGACAACTCTGCTCTTCATCTGCTATGCTGTAATTAAACAAGTTAGAACAATGAAAATACACACGAAAGATATAATTCATTACTGGTAATTTGATCTTCCATTTCCTGAAAGGGAGACTTCAAGTTTAGGCGATAAAAACAATAAACAAAAGTCGAACTCGTGACATATTTCGTACTAATTCCCGAATAAGAAGAACCTCCCTTAACCACTGCTGCTCTACTC
Organism: Artemisia argyi; assembly: GCA_030686995.1. Lineage (NCBI taxonomy): Eukaryota > Viridiplantae > Streptophyta > Magnoliopsida > Asterales > Asteraceae > Artemisia > Artemisia argyi. The sequence goes on from CM060684.1 coordinate 151,264,572, forward strand.
TTCTCACTCATCTCTTTAAATTTGGTTCTCACCACATTATCCTCCATCAGTTACCTTATCCCATATTCAATCTCGTTAGCCGTGTCTGTGACCGTATCATTCTTAGGATTAGAAAAACTCTCCCTATAATCCAACTTAATCTCCATACTCAATCTCAACTCCATCACCATTTCAAATGCATTTTGTCTGCTGTTCAGCGTAGATAGACCATGTTCTGATGGTACACCACACCACAAACTCTCTAATAACTAGTTCCACCCGCAACAGGACACAAACCCTCTAACTGCTGGGTGGGTTAGTATCGTCATCTGTGGAGCCCACACGATTACTTTCCCTATTTCAGACGTGCGCTCCAATAATCCATTTGGCAATACCACTCCCGGATCCTCATAATCGCTAGGGACTTTTGATGTTTGGTCTGATGGGGGTCGACGTAGGGACCATAAGAATCGATGTCCACTCTGCTCTAAAGCAAGTGCTCTTTCTTTCAGTTGGATCTCATCAAAACTTTCCATACTCCTGAAACATGAAACACAACACCGAGGCAAGCCGTTGATTATCCAACCACCCAATGACGTCATAGTCAAAGGGTTTTCTGGATTCAGCTTCTAGGTTGGGCAAGGGTCCCGCTGGATACCCTTCTGGGACAGTGGACGGGAACACCTTAATTGATTGGGACTGTTTGACAAAACTCGGAACTAGTATCTCTGTATCTGAGTTGCTCAACTTGATAAGGTCTTGGTTCTGATCATCACAGAGACATAGATTGTTAAGAGAAGCCCCACAACACGTCGACGCCTGTGCATAATACACTGATGAGAAACCCCACAACAATCATGCCTGGTCAACTTGATAATGTATTGGGTCTGATCATCAGGTAAATTGGCATAAAACTCATTCGCCACATCCATCATGCCTGTCCAAAACACGTTGATGAGAAACCCCACAACCTGACAGAATCCGGTTGACTTATCATTTCAGCCACAAAATTTCTAACATATATGAAATGACTGTTGATGAATTTGTGGAAATAAGTCATAGGAGACTTAAATTCACTCATTGGTGGGTTCTCTTGTTCAGGGAGTTCAATGAAGGATCTGCGGTCCATAGCCTTTTAAGCTAATGATTCGATATACATAGTAATAGCTGAGCCAGAACCCGTGCTAGGTGGTTTAATAACAAGCACGGTTATTGAGAGGCATTGATCACGGTTTGCAAGTAATTTTGCCATCACGATGGTTGCCATGGTATGACCAGGCCCCGGGGCAAGGATGAATACAGGTTTGCAACTTTATTTGCCATTTTTTTGGGTTCATCAATCTGTTGTTTGTAGCTTAGTTTATGTGACATACTATATATATGATTGATTTGAGATGATGTTTAAAGAGACTTGTATTACTGAACAAATCACATATCATTCATACAAAATTGGAAAATATGAGCATTGACATAGTTAGATATTACTCCGCTGTTTAGAGTTTGTTAGCTGTTACTTAGAGTCAGTTACACTGTAACACCGGTCTTACTATTTACTTAGTACAACACTGCAAGTGTTTGTCAGCTGTTCCTTCTTTTCATTGTAAAGCTTATACCTTATGCATACAATATACATTGCTCTAATGTTGCCCGACCTCTATTTCTTACCTTACTTCTATCGGCTGGAACCCTGCGTATCCACGTACAAAATATCAAACAAGTTAGTAACATCTGATCAATTGCGCATATAAGGCCAAACTGGCTTGACCGCCCAAGTATTCGACAAATGGCCACACCAAACCAGCAACTGTTGTTTGTAATGCAACCTTCATTAGACTCATCTATTATAAAAGGCTTATTGAAACAATAACTCCCTACTAACTTTCATATAATATGCCAGTTTTTCTTCTCACACAAATATTCCATGTTCCTAATCATGATAAACAACAGTCGAATTCATGACAAGTTTCTTATAAAGTCCTGAATCCCAACAGATGCGTACGAGGTTTGCAACTGTTGTAGTCATTTCTTTTTGTTCATGAATGTTTATGTAACCTTTACTGTGGATATTTTTGTTATATAATTAATTTTCATTTGATTATAATCAAGTCTTATTACCATGAAAGAGAATTGCATTAATAAAGAACTGATCACATGAAGCATGACATGATTTCTTTTTCTTGAAAAGAAATACTGAATGTGAAATAAAAGAGACACCCCATGGCCCAACAATTAGACTTTTGCTTGGAGATCTTTGAGTAGCAGTCAAACCAAACTAGAGACATATATAGTGTGTCAAATATCAGTTAGTTAGCATTAATTATGCTACTTTTTATATCTACTTTATTGGTATTTGTGGGTGTTTTCTATGTCCATTGTACTTGTATAAACATAGTATGCAGTTTTTTCTCTGTAAAATACTAGTTAGATTAGTGTTTGGATTAGCTTTAAGAAATAAAAAGATAGATGGAGTTTATTAAAAAAATATACAGGGACACACAATTAAAAGGCAAAAACATGTATAAATGAGAAGTGATCATTCTCATTAAATGTTACTAATTAAATCCTCAATGAAATGACCAACAGAAGTGTACGACGAACCTCCCTCTCTGATGGTCGCTCTGCTCATTTTGCCTATCTCTTTCATTCTATCTCTAACTTCAATATTATTCATCAGCTGCCTTATTCCGCTCTCTATCACTTTTGAAGTGACAATATTGCTCTTTGGACTAAACAAATCCGTCTTATGATCCAACTTAATCTCCACAGCCAATCCCAACTCCACCACCATTTCAAAAGCGTTCATCTGCTGCTCTGCATATATTGGCCATGTTGCCAATGGTACACCAAACCATAAACTCTCCAAAATTGAGTTCCACCCACAATGGGACACAAATCCTCCAACTGCACTGTGAGCCAATATTGCCACCTGTGGAGCCCAACCAATCACTTTCCCGCTTCCAGCAGTGCGCTCCAAAAATCCTTCTGGCAATACTCCACCCAGATCCTCATAATCACCAGTGGCTCTTGATGTCTGATTAGGTGAAGGAGGTCGACGTAGGGACCACAAGAAACGGTGGCCGCTTTGCTCTAAAGCATATGCAATCTCCTTCACTTGAACCTCATCAAAACTTCCCAAACTTCCAAAACAAAGAAAGACAACAGAAGAATCCGGTTGCCCGTCCAACCACCTTATTACATCATCAGCATCTGTGTTCCCTGTGGTACCTCTCTCTAAGTTGAGTATAGGCCCCACATGATACACACATGGTACATTATTGTAAGAAGACAACGATCCAATTGCATGTGTTTCTAATTCCAAGAAAGTGTTAACCACGATTCCTTTCGCCTCTTTCCATTTCCGTGAAGTTAATAAGGCATAATCCAAACCTTCTTTAGTATCAAATCCTGAAGGAAAGACCTTTGTTGGCAGAGGATTCACAAAACCCGGTAATATTATCTCGGTATCTGAGTTGCACAACATTATAACATGATCTTGGTTATGTTCATCACATAAGTTCTGGATAAAAAGCTCAAACCCAAGATACGCAGCATTAGAAGTGAAGAATACATAAGTCGGAACATTGAACTCGTTGGCCACATCTATCATGCCGGTACAAAGCATGTCGATAACAAACCCTGCAACCCGACCATAACCCACTTGACTTTGACTGATAGGTAATCCGTTAGTGGATCAAACTCAAGAAATTAAGTAAGGAGAAAGACAAGCCAATGGGGCAATTTTCTGATGGTTTTCTCATTGCAAAACAAAGCTTAAATACATGAAATAATGCAGAAATGCAGGAAACGTGGAAGTTACTTCTAAATGCATGCATGAAAAGGAAAACATGTGATCATGGGTTTATGCATCCTACTTTAATGGAACTACTAAATGAAACAAAAGAACTAGTCTTGCAGCTTTTTAGGTAACATGATTTGCCTCTTGGGCCTTGCTCTTGGTTCCTCCGTTGGGCTGTCTTCTTCATGTTGTGTTGGACCAGTTGTTGTGGGTTGGATCGTAACATTTGCCCCCTCCTGAAAACCAACATTGGCCTCAATGTTGAAGTTTGGAAACTTTTGGTGTAGCAGCTGAACTTCTTCCCAAGTTGCTTCTTCCATTGGTTGATTAACCCATTTCACCAACACCTCATGCTGACCCAATTGGCCTATCCTTTGATCGTGAATGCTCTCTGGAGTCAGTTGCTCGTCCTCACCCTGGCCGAAGTCTTCGATGTTTCCAACTGGTTCATGTGTGCTTCCAAAACTGGGTTTTAACAGTGAAACGTGGAATACAGGATGGACTTTTGACCCTTCTGGTAATTGCAATTTGTAAGCCACCTTTCCGATGCGTTCGATGATTTTGTAAGGGCCATAAAAACGGCGAGATAACTTGTGGTTCTTACGTTGTGACACCGACGATTGCCTGTATTTCTGAAGCTTCAAGTAGACCATGTCGTTTACCTCGAATTCCTTTTCTACCCGGTTCTTGTTGGCATGGCGAACCATTCTTTCTTTTGCTTTCTCAATCGACTTTTTCAATGCCGTAATGAGCCGTTCATGAGTTACCAGTGAAGTATCAATGGAGGCATTATTCGTGGAGCCTGGTAGGTAGTCGTGAATCACCGAAGCTTCATAACCGTATAAGGCTTTGAAGGGGCTCATCTGAATGGCTGAGTGGTAGTGAGTGTTATACGAAAATTCAGCAAGATAAAGGTATTTGTGCCATGTTGAAGGTTCATCCATGACATAGGCACGAAGGTAAGCTTCGAGACATCTATTGACGACCTCGGTTTGCCCGTCCGTCTCCGGGTGATAAGCACTTGAATGCACCAGCCGAGTACCCATTATTTTGAATAACTCTGTCCAAAATCGGCTAAGAAAAATTGGGTCACGATCCGAGACAATACTCTTAGGTAAGCCATGCAACCTGTAGATCTCTTTCATAAAGATGGAGGCCAGAGAAACAGCCGTGTAATGTGGAGACAGAGCAATAAAGTGTGCAAACTTGGACAAACGATCGACTATGACCCATATTACCGTCTTACCTTTCGAAGGTGGGAGACTGGTAATAAAATCCATGGAAATGTCATACCATGGTGCTTCTGGTGTGGGTAAAGGCTGTAGTGAACCAAAAGGTTTATGAGTGGGTACCTTTATTGCTTGACAAACCGGGCATGCACGGATGAAGTTGACAACGTCCTGTTTTATTCCTAACCAAGAGAATGAAGAGGTAATTCTCTTAATTGTTGCTGTTATACCGGCATGGCCACCCAAGTATGAGGAGTGAAACTCGTGCAATAACTGCTGTCGTAAAGTATCAATAGGTGGCACGAACAATTTACCATGCACAAACACAAGGCCATCACGGATGTTATGGTGAGGAAAGGAAATAGGGTCTTGCTGGATTTTGGCGACCAATTGCTTGCCATTCTGATTGTGCTTGAAAAAATCTCGAATGATGTCCAACCAAGTGGCAGTTGGGTGCGAAATGGCGAGTAGCGTTGAATGTTTGACCCGGCTCAACGCATCTGCTACTGTATTCTCTTTTCCGGGTTTAAAATGGACTTCGAAATCATACCCGATCAACTTAGTGACCCACTTCTGTTGCTCCGGCGTTTGGATTGTTTGAGTGAGTAGGTGCTTTAGGCTGTGGTGATCGGTATGGATACGAAAGCGTCTACCCAATAGGTATTGTCGCCATTTCTTCACGGCTTCCGTAATCACATAGAGTTCTTTTGTATATGTGGACTGGGTTTGCATTGTAGGGCACAACTTCTTGCTGAAAAAAGAAATAGGCCTGGTATGTTGAGATAAAACAGCACCAATGGCATACCCGGAAGCGTCTGTGGTAACATCAAAAGGTTGTGTAAAATCTGGAAGTGCCAGGGTTACCAATTGCTCCATATTAGCTTTCAATTCTGCGAAGGCTACTGTTGCTTTTGCATTCCACACGAACTCTTTTTGTTTCAAAATGTCGGTTAATGGTGCGGCTATACTTGCATAATGGTGTACAAATCTCCGGTAATACCCGGTGAGACCCAAAAAGGCACGCAATGTGGTGAAGGAATCCGGAGTAGGCCACTTTTGGATAGCTTCAATCTTATCATCTTCGGGATCTACGCCGGTGCCCGATATCTTGTGACCGAGAAACGAGACTTGTGAGGCAGCAAAAACACACTTAGAAGGTTTGGCGGTGAATTGGTGTTGTAATAGGATCTCAAAGACTTGTTGTAAATGGCTATAATGTTCTTCGTTCGATCGACTATATACGAGGATATCGTCGAAGAAAACCAAAACAAACTGACGTAAAACCGGTTTGAACAAGTCGTTCATGGCGGCCTGAAAGGTCGAAGGTGCATTCGTTAAGCCGAAAGGCATAACGAGAAATTCATAGTGCCCATCTGTTGTACGAAATGCCGTTTTGTGAACATCTTCTTGTGCAACCCGTATTTGGTGATAACCTGCTCGCAAATCGATCTTAGAAAAGATCGTAGAGCCATGCAGTTCATCGAGAAGTTCGTCGATGGTTGGAATAGGAAATCTATCCCGTATGGTTACGGCATTGAGGGCCCTGTAATCTACGCAAAACCGCCAGGATCCGTCCTTCTTTTTCACTAAGAGGACTGGGGATGAGAATGGGCTGTGGCTGGGTTGGATAATGCCATCCTGGAGCATTTCCTCGATCAGGTGTGTCATGATTTGCTTTTGAAAGTGTGGGTATCTGTACGGTTTAACATTGACGGGGGAAGAGGTATGGGTAAGAGGGATATGGTGATCGTGGTTTCTGTTTGGTGGTAGGGTATGGGTTGGTTGAAACAAGGTGTTAAATTTTGTGAGTAAGGCATGGATATGTGGGTCTTGGTGAAACAGTGGTTCGGGTGTGGGTGCAAGGGTAGGGATGTGGTGCATGTACATGGTGTGTAAGGAAGCCACAGAATTATGTCGCAAAAGGGTATGGAGGGAACTTGAAGTCACCTGTTGGTTCGATGGTTCACCCGTGATGGTGCATGGTTTCCCGTCTTTAATAAAAGAAATCTCTGGGATGGAGAAGTCCGCTGAAAGACGACCCAGAGTACTGAGCCAAGAGATGCCTAGAACGACATCGGCTCCTTCGACCGGAAGGAGGAAGAACGGAATCTGGAACTGGGTTCGTTTGATCTGGAAGGCAACATCGGGACAATAACCAGTACATTGGATGAACTGGCCATTTCCGACCATTACAGAGAATGGAACAATCGATTGCGGCTGTAGTTGTAATTGTGAAGCAACCCTTGGTTGAATAATGCTATGAGTACTGCCACTATCCACAAGGATTTGAACCGGTTTACCGTGGATGTATCCAGTGACCCGTAGTGTCTGGTTCGAGGAGATCCCAAAAAAAGCAGCGTCGGACAACGACATCAGTTTTGGCTGTTGGTTGTTGGTGGTGTTATCCGGTTGGTCGTTGGTTTCCAGATCGGTTTCTTCGTTATCGACAATGAGCAGAAATTGGGGCGGTGAACACTTGTGGCCTGGAGAATAGCGCTCAGGACACTTGAAACATAACCCTTCTTTGCGGCGTTGGGCGATGGCTTCTGGTGACAGTCGTGTAACTGGCAGTGAGGGGGACATTTTTGAGGGACTGGGAAGTAGGGGAGGTTGTTTGTTAGGGTTGTGGGTAGTTGTCGAGGATGTAGCAGGGGAATAGGAGGGTGGTTGCCAATTGGTAGGGGATTTGTTAGGGTAAAAGGGTGTTTTGGGTTTGTTATTGAGGTCTAATTTATCTTCGATAAGTCGGGCTAAGGAGCATGCATCGTGTAAGGTTGTGGGCTTGTGGAGTGCTAGTTCGTTTTGAATATCTGGACGGAGGCCCGAGATATAACAATTACGTAGCGCCTCTCGTGATAAACCGGTGACGCGGTTGCTAACTCGTTCAAATTCTGTCTGGTACTCGGTGACGGTTGAAGTTTGACGAAGTTTAAAAAGGGTGGCTTGATGATTTTCAAACGAGGACGGTCCGAACCGTAATTCGACTTCCCTTTTGAAGGTCGTCCATGATCCTAACAAGCCGTTGTTGGCTAAATTTTGGTACCATGATAGCGCATCTCCAATGAAGTGAAAGACAGTAAGTTCAACTCGATCCTCCGGTGGGATACGGTAATAAGAGAAGTAGTTTTCGGCTTGGAAAATCCATCCAGGTGGATTGGTCCCATCGAACAAAGGTAGGGTAATTTTAGGTGTTTTCGGGTGGTTCCGGGTACCGCTGGACGACGAGGAAGTGCCCTCCGAGGACTTGGGAGAGCCGGTGCGGACTGTTGCTGGTGAGATTTGGTCGGACAGTTTGGCAATGTTTTGGGCTAGGTTCGTTGTAGTTTCAATGAGAGCCGTGAGTTGAGCCGTAGTGTTGGATGAAGCGGAGGTAGTGGCGGTAATCAGTTGTGATAACTGATCGGAAATGGTGGGTGGAACGTCGTCGGTGGTTTGATCTTTGCGAGGCGGCATGGTGGAGGGTGATTCGGGAATGAAAGCACCAAATGATAGGTAATCCGTTAGTGGATCAAACTCAAGAAATTAAGTAAGGAGAAAGACAAGCCAATGGGGCAATTTTCTGATGGTTTTCTCATTGCAAAACAAAGCTTAAATACATGAAATAATGCAGAAATGCAGGAAACGTGGAAGTTACTTCTAAATGCATGCATGAAAAGGAAAACATGTGATCATGGGTTTATGCATCCTACTTTAATGGAACTACTAAATGAAACAAAAGAACTAGTCTTGCAGCTTTTTAGGTAACATGATTTGCCTCTTGGGCCTTGCTCTTGGTTCCTCCGTTGGGCTGTCTTCTTCATGTTGTGTTGGACCAGTTGTTGTGGGTTGGATCGTAACATTGACTTACCATGTCAGTTACAATGTTTCTAACATATTTGCAATGACTATTTATGAAATTATTAACAAAAGTCATGGGAGCCTTTGGGTCACGGGGTGGTAGGATTTCATCTTGAGGGAGTTCTATGAAGCGTATGCGTTCTATGGCCTTGTTAGCTAATGATTCAATATAGGTGGTGATTGCTGAGCCAGATCGTGAACCAGAAGGCGGTTTTATGACTAGGACGGTTATGGAAAGGCGTTGATCATGATTCACTAGTAGTCTTGCGAGCTCGATGATCGATTTGATATGACCAATAACTGGTGCTGGGATGAATACAAGTTCTGCAAATGTATTTGCCATCTTGTTTTTGGAAATCTTTGTGGTTAGTCTTCTATGTATGTCTTTTAAGTCCTCCTAGCTACAATAATGCCCATGGGACCATCTTTAACTAGATAAGGTTATAGGGTGCGATACGGGAATCCAAGCGGGAAAAGTCTTGTGTGATGTGGGAAAAGACAAACTACCACACCTCCCCATGCGAGAAAGAAAAAGCAACCGTTGCATCTTGCATGTTGTAATTTTTTTTCTTTTTTATATCTCATTTTATTTTTATAACTACCTCACATTTATATAATAAAAATCATACTTTTTAATAACGAAAAAACGAAAAAAGGAAATCAAAGAAAAATACAACCTTGAAGACTAAATTTATTATTTATGTATGTGTCTTCTTATTTTTTAAGTTTTTTTTTTATTTTATTTATTTTTTGTTAATATTATTAAGTTGTAATGTTTTAATTTAAATTAATAAATGAATGTTTAATTTTATATATTGCGTTGTTTAAATTAAGTAATATTGTAAAGAATAAAAAAAAATAGTAAAATTTGAGGGTAGAAGAGAGAAGGTGTTACAGAGGTTAAGGGAATGTTGAGAGAAAAAATTGAGATGAGAGAAATTGCTGAGTTGACACTGATGTGACAAAGGAAAAGACTCACTCTGATTTTGTGCAAACTTTAATTCATATTTGACTAAATACTATCATCATACTAAAAGAGTCACATTCAAGCTTATCAAAACTATATTCGCAGCAATTTCGTAGATAAAATGATAACTTAAGTTAAAAGTGTCAGAAACACCCTTATATAAGACACTGGGACAGTGGGACCCATTTTCTGTGATACATCTTAAATTCATCAATGTCTAACCAATGACTTGGCATTGAATAAGAGGATAAGGACTCACATAAAAAATACTAAAGGACAAAAAAAGTACAAACAAAAATATTTTATTAGTTAAAAAGTGACGGGCCCACATAAAATATCAAAAAAAAAAAAAAAAAAAAAAAAAAAAAACAAAACTTATCCAATGCCATTAGGGCATTGATTAGACATTCCCATACAAAAATATGAGACCCAAAACATAAAGTGACTAATTCAGACAATAAAGATCATGAATGATTTGGTCATAGACAAAATAAATCAAGGTATATTATATAAAATTGAGGAGTTGATACTCCCGCAATATTTTTTGATGCTTGCATCACAACTTGTGCATCACAATATTGTGCCGACTTCAGATAGATACAAAGTTACAAAAGAGTGTGATACGCCTGGGCCCGAGCCCATGGCCTATTTAGGTCGTAGGGTTTTACCCTACTTTGTCTTATAAATACTATTGTAATCATTCATTATATTCAATCAATCAAAGTTTAAGATAATCAAATCTCTAGTTCTTCTCTCTATTTCTTAAGGAGCTCGCACACGCTAAAAGTGGTGCTTTATCCCGATACAACCCCTAACCGGGTCGTATCAGAGTGGGCACTGTTAAACAAATATATTATTGCCTAATGGTTTCATACAGGTTAATTAATCATAAACATATCCATTTTTTCTGAATTTGAAGAGGGAAAAACTCATCCGTTTATATATTTACCGTTTCACTTTTATAGCCATTGTTCTGGAATGGATTTCAGTGATTTGCAATGCCTACACCACATAAACATATGTTCTGTTTTGTTCTGTATCTGCCCCAACTCTCAAACAACCATGTGTCTAAAAACATATCTTAACCAAACCGAAAAAAACATGTGTTATTTACTTGATACGGTGTTTTTTTCTATAGCAATACAACAAGTTTTTTACCTGATATTTGATATTTTATCTGTGACGCTTTTATTTGCAAAGTGCATTGCACCCATCATTTGATCTTTTATTGCATTTGTGAATCACAAAGGTGAAAAGATATATGATGGGGCAATGGGTTACCATTCCTGCTATAATGATGCCACAAAAGCTGTTGAGTCTGAAAAAATGAATAAATGTTGTCCAAGTAATTGAAGCATAGCTCACGAACAGTTTACTAACTATAGTACAGACGATAAAACACATACGAGGTCACAGCAAAGAATTATAGTACAGAAAACTGTAGATTGGGTCAAACCACACATGTATTGAATGAAAATGAAGATAATCATTTACTTTACTATTGATTTTAGTTCACCATTTATCCTGGTAGCATGAATATACAATTTTTTTCCTTCCAGGTACAAAGCTGGTATAACCATTTTGATCCATTTTCAAATCCATTATGACCCTTTTATGTTTATACTTTATTCCTATCCATCAACTTACAGAAACCGACGTTCGAACAAATTAAAAAGCTTGTCTGCGATAACAACCAAATACTTAGACACAAAACAAAGGTTTTGATATTATATACTTGTAATTTGTTATCTGAAGAATGCAAAATAAATTATCTGACTGTTACAAAATAAAACTAACATAAGTCAAAGAAAACAGAGGCATGCCTTCATATTAATGAATATAGTGCCCGTCTATGTTGACGTTTGGGATATGGGAGATGAGTGGCCAATAACAACCTCTTCTACTGAGGAAACAGTATTTCTTGCATATCTTTCATGTTTGGAACATTGTCAATAGCGAGATGTCGGAGGGAGGAGAGGTGTTGGAGTCCCACTGAAAGTGATTCTAATTTCTCAAAGTTTTGTACATGAAGAGAGGTCAGAGACGAAGGAAGAAGATGAGACAATTGAGTACAACTACTCGCATCATCATCTTTTGATCCACCAAATAAGGATATGTGGACAAGTGAGGCTGGAAAATTCTGCTGTCCCTATTGCGAGATCGGCTTCTTCAACTTTCCTATAACAAGGGAATGCAAGTTGAGAGGCCATAGCCCACGAGGAAAGGAAGAAACCATACTTGGACAATTTAGTATTGTCATGTGTTTTAAAGAGGTGAGACTTAGAAACTCGCCGTCAGGAATTGACTGCATACTTGGACAATCTTCTATTAATAACTCTCTAAGGTGAATGAAGTAACTCAGTTCAGTGATCGATTTGAGATTCTGCCAACTCCTTATACATACATTTTCAAGCATTGGCATGTTTTTATTTTTGATCAGCAGGTTACTCTTCTCTATAACCAACTCCTCTTCTAGTAGTTTCTTACAATCATAAATGAGTACTGACTTGAGCTTTTGTGTCGGCAATGAGACAGATGTAATTGAGCTACAGCTATCTATCTTCAACTTCTGAATGTTCTTTGGAGAAATGCAACGCGTCATACTGTTACAAAACCATATCTCCAGCATCTTAAGTGATGTTAGAAAGTTGTTACCACAATTATCCTCCTCTTTCTCTCCTAGACTCACCAAATCATTGCAACTCCATAGTACCAACTCTCTTAAATTCACTAAAACCTTATCTGCATGTGCTTCTGATACCCAAAAGTATCGTATTTCATTGCACCTGTCCAGTCTTACTTCTTCAACTTCTCCAAGATACAATATAACATCTCTCCATACCTCATCAGTTAGACCGGAAATAGATTCCAATTCCAACTTCGTAATCGATGAAGTGGTGCGAACCACACTTTGCAACACACCATAACCAGATTGTTTGGTGAACTCATGATGCATGGCTTCAGTTGCTAGATCGTCCAGTATGCCGTCTATGTCGTAAGACAAATGCTGGATACCGTTGAGCCAACGTTTAACGGATTCGTCGGCTATTTCTTTGTAAGAAGCATCATTAAGGACGTCTCGGATTTGGAGCAATAATCTTTGCCATTTTTTAAGGTTGGAATTGATTTTGTTGTTTGAGCAAGTTTTAGGAAGGTTGCTGAAGCTAGTTTTTCGAAAAGGACTGTGAGGAATGCTGAAAGAACTATTTCTGCCATTTTCTTTGGTTTAGGCTCAGAATATAGTGATAATATGAATGAAGATGTGAAAGAAATGAGTGTTTATGGTTATTCGTTGAGCTGTTGTTGATAGCAGTGAGTTTCAAGTTTCAACCATATTTTTAGTCAACGCTTCTAACAATCTTGACTTTGAGTCACTTTTGTGCCGACTAATTTACAACTTCAATGGCATCAACAATGCAAGGTTTGAAGAAAGACTTTTTGCATTTAATGCCTTAAATGCATTTCATATTTAATGAACAAGGTTTGAGGAAAGACTTTGTGTTTCACAAGTCTTTCTAAAAACCTTATAAAAAACCTTTCAACACTATGGATAAAAACCATTTACAAAGGCTTTTTAAAATAGTAAAAAGCTTTTAAAGCTTTTTGCATAAGAGATGCTCTAAGTGGGCTAATTTATTTAGAGGGAATATCAAATTAAAGCATTATAATTGTCAAGAAAATCACTTTTGAGTATTGAACTTTTTTTTTTCCTCATCGGGGTGCTAAACTTTTATTTTTGGCCTCTTTTACGCACTTTGTGACATTTTTATGACATTTTTGCTCTTCGATTTTCAAAAATTTGAGGGGCAAAAACGTACCAAAATGCGTAAAAGAGGTCAAAAATGAAAGTTTAGTACCCAATGAGGAAAAAAAAAGTTCGATACTCAAAAGTGATTTTTTTTACAAGTATAGTGCTTTAATATGGTATTACCCCATTTATTTAATATAATCTTTTTATAATAAATATAAATAAGGGTTTCTAAGTATTATTTTTTTTTTAAATCACTCATTTTTTTTTTCTAAGTATTAATTTTTTTTTATTTGAGTGTTTATGATTACGATTGGCTTGAGTTGTTTTGTCGTCACTTCAACATTTCAATTTTCACATTAATTCTCACATTAAAATACATTTTCATCAATAACTGAAGCCAATTCATTTTTTGAAACCAACAATTGTATACTTTTTTTTTCATTTTTTCAAACAAACAAATTATTTTTATTCATTCAAATAAAAATACAAATTACATAAAAAAAATGAATAAAAAACGAAAACTGGAAATAAATTATAAAAAATACAAACCAAATAAATTAACAAAAAGTAGACAATACATTTTTCACGACTTCACAAAAAAATTGGCTAGGTACCCACTTCTCTTATCCACTTCACTGTAACACACACTTCACACAACACAAATAAACCAAAAAATATAAATATAAATAAATAAATAAAAAATAAAAATAAGCAAAACACAAACTAGCACGGTGCCACTTATTTCATTCCAGAAATGGTAGGGGATGTGGTAATGCTGGAACGGCGTCGCCAAATTGGTTAACACGTTGAAATGGCGCCATTTAGGCGTGATGACAACCCATGTTCTTAAAACTAACTTATATATCACCTATTTATTTTATACTAATTTCAGATAATTTTTTCTTGAAAATCCTTGAAACCGCAAGAGCAAAACAACATGTAACATATTAAAACAACAAAAATAACTTTTGAAATATTAAATATAAGTTTTAACCATTATTTAGATGCAACTTTATCTAGTCTAAAGTAATTTATGATAAGTTAAGTGTTGTTTTACGTCTAATTTTTTATTTTATTGTTTTGCTATGCTAAAGTTATCTTTATTTTTGAAATTGTACATATTCCTAACAAGAATTTTAATGAGATTAGTATAAACGAAAACAACACATATTTGAGTGGCTCATAAGTTAATTTAAATACATGGTTGACATAGGAATAAAAAGTTTAATAGTTGAATGGGTACACTTTGTTAGTCTGAATAATTATGACTAGATGCCAAAAACATGCATTTTAAAAAGTGACTAATTGTCTGAAAATGTATTTTACTTGTCACTTTTTTTAGTAGTATGTACGATTGATAGGATGAGACTATTTAATACTAGTAACTAACTTGTTTAATTTAGATTATAATTATGTGTCGATTGACCTATTTTTATCGAACCGTATTCTTGAGAATTAAATAAGGTATTTTTAGCAATCGATACACGGAATAATCAAAAGTTAATTATTATATAGTTCAATCCTAAAGATGATGCATACAACTCAAAAAAATGATAAGTAAAATACATTTTCACAAATAAACCCTTTAAAAATTATACTATTATTCTCTTTTTAATTTTCGTTTCTTTTAAAAGTCGGTTAAACATATTTATATATCTTTAGTAGTGAAAAGTTAATTTGTACAAATCAGAATAAACAAATGAACAAATATAAGACAAGAAGATTAGTTTGTCTTGAACAATAAAATATATAGGATATCTAATAGGACGTCAACCTCAATAACCATTCTAACTACTACTAAAAGAGTATGGTGCAAGGTGTTAACCGTCCGCCATTCCCAAAATAAGCACCAATGGCGTACATCAGCAGCGGCACCCCCACCAACAGAGAATTGTTAGTAATTTATTTATTTATTTATTTATTTATTTATTATTATTATTATTATTTTGCTTTTTCTTTTTTTGTTTTGTGAGTGGATAGATATTTTGGTGGGTTTTTTTTTGTGAGACTCACAGGCACTAAAAATTGTTATTGGTTTTTTTGTTGAGAGTGTTTTAGCTATTGGTGTGTTATTGAGGAGGTGCTGAAGTAACGCTCAGATAATATACCAATAAGAGTTATCACTGAACCAATAAGTGTTATTGGAAATGTACTGCATCTAGCTCGGTTTTGATATGTTACTCTTAACGATGATTATAGAAAAATCACATACACCATAATATAACTATACCTTTACTGATAAACCACATCGCTTCACATCAAAATCCCAACTTTTTAAGTTGGATCAAGCCTGCCCCTTGTGTCAAATTGACACTCCACGCCCATTTTTCTCGAACCACAGATCTTTCGAATGGGACGCTCACATAAACATGCATGTGAAATTCTGGTGACCTTAAAAACCACCAGAACCCAAACACTTGACCGGTGTATGGCAAACTGTAAGCTAGTTATTGCTCAAGTTTTCTCCCTCTACCAAACTTAAAAACACTCATTATGATTCGAGTTATGATTTCGAATCGACAATAATACCAGAACACATGTTATCTAAATGTACATTCGGAAATTACATAAAAAATAGCAAGAAAGATTAAATTTGTAAAGAACACAGGACAAAATAGACAAGAAAACGTCATATTGAATATTGGAAGCCGGTAACATTACAAACTAGTACCCATATATGTGATTGTAAACACTATAAATTTATAATATATACACACGCATACAAACCTTCTTTATATATAGTCAGCAGCTTTATGAAGCCAATACCTTAGCTGCCTCTTCGGAACTTCCATACTAATACCCATAGGTTGCTTAGAATAAGAACATTGCCATATAACATACATTATAAGCAAAAACAAGAAAAGGAGAACCAGATACGCGGGATGGAACACGGACAGCGTATTAGCATACCCCGCCATTACACTTACCACACAACCTGGTTTCTGATCTGATGGTTGGTTTTGAACACAATCAGAAGATTGCTTTTCATGTTTTTGACCCTCTTGTTGTCTTAGTTTGATTCTTCTGACTGCTGTCCCTTGTGCGGACATGGATTCTTGTGGCTGCAGGCACGTTGACCCGCTGGGGAGCCCATGGAATGTAAGAGAGTGCGAGGCTGATTCATCAAGTGTTATTATATCATCATTAATTATATCTGCAAAACAGTCATCCTCTTTCTCACAGTCCTGCGGAAAAAGCACGAATTTATTAGAATATTTATACCACTGAATAACTACAAGAGGCACATAAGAATATAAGTGGCCCAAAGTCTAATCTTGGTGCATATAAGCTTCTTGTTTGTTTTTATTTGTGATCATAATTGAGCCCCTATTCACCTGCAAATATTAAAACTGGACAGAAGTGTTTGAAGTCAACTTGACCCGACCAGCCTATTTCGACCCCTAACTCGTTTCAGCCCATACAAAAAAAGTTACTGGTTTTAACCAGGACCCATTTGCCCTGTTACCTTACCCACCCACATATCTTTCCACCTCTACACTACACGTACTGTTCTATCTGTATCTCTGCTCAGATTGATGACAAAAATCTAACCTTGTTTGGACTCGAAGAACCATGTGCCGATTCATGAAGAATGAGTTGTCTATCAGAGTCAGACTCTGATTCAAGTTGTTCGACTGAGTGAGACATGTAGCTGCTTGCAGAATCCTTTGTGCATGACTTCACGGGATTACCATCATCAGACCCGTCCCTTTGAATATTTGCATTCTCATTTGCACCCGAGTAGTGATCAGTATCTATAGTTGACAAATTTCTGAGATCATTAGAACTTTTTGAAGATTCGGTTAACCGAAAATCGCCATTTCTTTTAAGCCGACAAACCACCAAGGATTCCTGCATAAAACAGAGTCAAAATATTCAGTAAACCAATATTCAGTAACCATATCATTTTTATTTTTTTTAATGCTAGCAACATCTTATAAAATTCATAAAAATCTACCTGTGAGGTGTCACTCATACAATATTCATGCATGATCCATTCTGTCCTTTCCCCTCTGGGGGCACGGCCAGTGTGGAAAACCAGGGTCCTCTTTGTCCCAATTGCAACACCACCTGCTTTCACGTTCCGTTCTTTTCCAGTGGCTTTCCAATATCCCGATTGGGTTGCCCTTTTACTTTGTGAGCCATTTGGGTACTTCTTTCCTCGGGTCGAAAAAAAGAACCATTCATTCTCCGATTTGATGATTGAAAGAGCTAGTAACACAAAGTTACTATCAAATTTAATTTGGCACTCGGTGGTCATATAATTAGAAATTAACCGCTAAACTATCAAATTTAAATTGACGATCAATATGTGTTTGACACTGCATTTTCAAACATCTGGAATGCTGTGTAAAGGCGTAAAGCACGGTATATGCGTGGCTAATGTGTACTTGGGGTAGGTTCATAATGACCCACACAAAATTATTTGCAAGATGTCTCTGTATAGTATATATGCAGATACTAGGAACGACTTAGTAATTAGTATAGCTCATTCTTTATTACCTTATCACTACTAATACAACTCGAATGCAAAATTTTAACTAGTGAGAATCCAAATGTACACTCAGCAGGAACATTAGCAGTATAAGACCTTATTACTTATGATATAAATTTGCTCCTTTAGAAAATTAGAACAGCATCTGAAGGAAGTCCAAATTGCAGTTGCAAGAAAGGTACTAGAATATGTATCATATAGGAGATGCAATACAAGGGTTAATGCAACTTCTTAAAGATGCTAAAAACCCGAAACCGGTTTTTCTTCCTATCCAAGTAATTATATTCTTCAAAAATAAACAATCCCCAGACATATTTAATTATTTAATTGAATATTGGTTTACATGCATAACACTAGATTCTGGTATAATCAACATACTAGGGTGGTGTTTGGAAACTATGGTATGGGTTTATTAACCGATGCAGTGGCCAGTGAGACTTAAAATCTTTTTTTTTTTTTTTTTTTTTTTTTTTTTTTTTTTTTTTTTTTTTTTTAAATAATACTAGTAACAGCTTCCGTGTAAAAATATTTCTAGGTTTGACTATATGATTCCGATTTAAGAACTCATACCCTCAAACCAGACACAACGCATCATTTTCATTTCATGTTCTTGCTACAACCATCCAATCTAAACATCTCAATAAGGTGCACTCATTTATAATGTTACAACCATATTAATAAAATTTCTATCAAGGTAAAAATATACTAGTATAATCAATTTGAAGTAAGCAATTCCAAGTACTTGAAATAATCATATACCAATAACCTAGCTAACAATCCAAATACTTTCAAAACTATATACGTCAAACAAAGCGCAATTAATAAAAACAAAACAAGTGATCATGTTAATAACCTGGTAAATCCCATGGCTCATGACGACAGAAATCAACCTCAGGAATAATATCAACACAACTATCATTCCCTTGTACCTTCTTCTTCAAGTAATACGATATCAACTCATCATCCGTAGGCGAAAATCGAAACCCCGGAAAAACCGAAGACGAAGCCGCAATAGACAACTGCATCTCCTTTATCTTCTCAACATCATTTCTCCTCACAAAACCATCATCACCACCACCATGATGCCCATCATCATCCATCATACACAAATCAGATTCTTTGTTTATACTCATTATATATCCAAGCTTATGCACGTATATATAGATATGTCTTGAAGGAGAATATTAGTTATGACGTACTAAAGAGGATAATGGGGTTTTACAGTTTTGTTTTTTTGTTGTATTTTCATATTTTGCATGTTGTTTAAGGTTTGAGGAATATCTATGGTTCCACGTGTGAGTTTGTTGGATTCACCAAGTATGACCACGTGGCAAGGGTGCATTGTTTAAGACTAGTTATTAAGCCACGTCGATGAGTGGTTTAGCAGCCATTTGGATGATTTGTACTGTAGTGCCATCAGCTACTTGTCGCATGTTTTCATAAAACCTATTTTGATTTGTTATGGCCTTTCCGGTTACCAAGTGCTACGTAGGTAATGAAGCTAAGATACTTTTATGAAACGACAACATATATATTTTTGGGTTAGCTTTAAAAAAAACGGAATTGATATGTATATGTCAATTTAGACTAGGTATTAAGCCACGTCGATGAGTAGTTTAGCAGCCATGTGGATGTTTTGTAGTGTAGTGGCATAAGCAACTTGGTGCATGTTTTCATAAAACCCGATTTTGATTTGATATTTATGGCCTTTCCAGTTACCGAGTGCTACGTAGGTACTACCAAGTGCTACGTAGGTACTCAAGATACTACTTTTAAAGTTGCCGTTATACAAAAATGTATTATACTTAACACGAGGCAGCATGGCCCGTGCGATGCACGGGTTTTGTTCACCATAAAAAATTATCAGTTTCGTAAAGTTTATGCGTATTTAGTTATTATATGTTTAGTTTTGATCGGGGGTACTCGACTAAGTAAACGAAGTTTGTTTAAGTAAGCTTTTGTAAATATAATTGTTTCACAAAAAAGGTATCAAACACATGACTCACTTTTATCATCCTAATGCAAAACATGTTATTTTAAACACGTACTTTATACTATACACAACTCACAACTCAGTTCTTTTTCTTTCGTCTCTTACAAGTTACACCCAAACACATAGTTTATACTACCGCACTCCAATGCATCTAAACATGTAAATAACATGTTAAATGAGTACTTGCCATCATCAAAGTTAAAGAATAATTAAATTGAATCAATGGTTTATGAATTGAAAATCTCATTTAGAAGACGGAAAACTAACATAAGGCAATTAGATATCAACTAATCAATTTAAAAAAATTGATGTTTAACCTTTCAAATGTCGCCTTACATATATACACATACTCGTGAATATTAAAATGTTGCTTAACCTTTCAAATGTTGCCTTACATATATACATATTCAATTATTCATGACTATTTCTTGAATGAATATACACTTGCCAACTTCAAACATAAAAAACACTCGTATAGGTTACTTGTATACAAAATTTTATTAAGAAAACACATAAAATTATTTGTAACAATCACCTAAAATATGTGAGGAACAATATGTCTATTTATAACAATGTAAGAAACAAAGAAAACAACAAATAGCCTAATGTTTAATTCCACATAACTAACCATGCACGAAGATTAAAATCCAAGAATGTAAAAATTCTACCATGTACAAAGATTTTGGGTTCTTCGTGCGTGCTAAACACGTTAGTAGAAATTCTTCCTCCACCGCCACCGCCAAAACCATCGCCTCCAGAAGCACTTATATTCCCACTTACAGTCCTGCGATTCCAAACTAGATCAATTTCGATTAGATTGTACTACATACATTTCTTAACTCAAATTACAGCAAGAAAAAGAGCATGACTCATTATTACTATACAATCACGTGATATGAATAGACTATCCCCATTAGACTGTATGCTTACCGAAGAAGTGTGATATAGTAGTAATTATACCACTTAGCATTCGCACTACATATCTTTCCTATAATATGTGTGAAGAAGAAGAAAAGGACCCAAGTACAAACTTTCTTCAAAAAGTATAACTTAATAGTGACAGTATACTTGAAAGCAAGTTTAAGTTTACATTCTAATATAATTACAATACATATGGATGTTTCTATATATTGCTGGATACGTTTTGGGGAACAATAAGGGCGTCATCCATCAAACATAGTTGATAATGCAGATGTTGGCCTATGTACAAATTTGTAGTGATATAGTGCGTCAGCAACCTTATTGCAAGGTTTCCTGTCCATCAAACAATAAAACCTTAACAGTACCAGTTTCCTGTCTTAAGTACAAAATTATTAGTTTCTGAATGAATTACTAAAATGTATTCACGTAGTTTTATGGATTTGTGTATATCTTTTAAGAGTCTGCTTAGCTTCCTTTTTTAGATTAGCATATCGAATAATAGTACTGGTCTATAAAGAATGAGAAACATGGGTCGATTCAGGTGATTTATTCAGTTGATAACAAATTCAACTTTAAAAGGATTAAATGTAACTTTCAAAAGTTCAAAACCGGACTGCAGGAACTTAAGCAGTAGAGTATATCATTTGTCTCCAACCGAAATAAAATCTACTATCAACCGCTTTCAGTACGAATAATACTAATATTTGACAGCTCAAATTTGTATAAAAAAAATAAAAAAATAATAAATAAAAACCTTACTGCTGCTATACACTAAATAGAATCTAAAAATAAGAAATATATACATTTAGGCCTGAATTAATTAGTGTAGGTAATTTGTGTGACTGATATAAAAGATACACGGCTTTTTTTTTCGGAATGGTTATAATCTCTTCATCCTATAATATTTTAAATTGATTGTCGTTTTCAATAATTTAATCAAATTGATTGGTGCAAAATGTATGTTTCTTATTATTAAATATGATTTGTTCCTTTTTGTTGATCCCAATTGTATATTTTATTTTGATTACTGTTTTTAGGGTTTTATTGGAAAATAACGATTAACTAATAATATCTTGTTAATTTTTTTTAGGATGGAACCTCCATTAACAGAAATTTTATCGTTTGAGGTTCACACTGATAGTGTATTTGTATTTGAACCATTAAGGTACGAAAATGGAGTTAATGTCCACTTGCGGCTACCTAAGTCTGAAAGACTCGATTTCTATACATTATTTGAGGTTTTGTAAGAAAAAACTCAAAATATCATGTATCAGTTGTTCATGTGCATACCAAAGATGTCATTACAAAAAGGGTTAAAGATTATTGAAAATGATCATGACGTTTACATAATGTATGATTCCACAAAAAGGTGTAGATTGGCGGGAACACCCTGATCTTGGGTGCCTTTTATCACCAGCCATTGTCCACCCCATAAGGAATAGCTCCAACAACTCTCTTGTCCCAAAAGAGCACCACCTGGAGTGAGACGAGCCGAGACTCGACCCTCGAAATGTATGATGTTTGTAAAGTATTTGGAAAAGTGAACTTGCATATGGCTCACATCCCTCAAAACTTAACAGCCTACTACTTTGACATTCTTTGTCTAGAAGGGTCTGGGGAGGAGGTGACTTCCAAAAGGTTGGTTCATGGAAAAAGGAAGAATGGTGGTGGAAATTTGTCAAATGAAGAGGTTCAAGCATGGGCAGAAGAAGTAGCTGATTCACCATACTTTTAGTCACCACCTAGGCTTAATCACTAAGTATTTCAGTTAAAGGTAGACATGTATACGACGAACAAGTCATAAATCTAGATGATGAGAATGTTAGACGATTGACCAACAATGACAAGGTTCATTTGAAAGGTAAAAGGTTGTTTGAAGAAACTTTAGTTATTAAAATGAATGTTGATATAGATGTTGCATACTCTATAGTTGATGAAAATTTGAGGGTTAAGGATAACGTAGTTGTTGATAACAATACAGTTGCTAACAATGTGGGAGAAGAGATTGTTGTTTAGGACAATTTAGTTGATGAGAATTATGTTCAGGACAATGTAGTTGAGGAGAATTATGTTCAAGACAATGTAGTTGAGGAGAATTTTAGTTGATAAAAATGTAGTTAAGGAGAATGTTGTTGAGGAGAATGTTGTGGAGGAGAATTTAGTTGACAAATGTCTTGTAGTTAAGGAGAATTTTGCTGAAGATAATTGTAGAAAACTGGAAGTGTAACAAACCGGAATTTTTCCAGACTAATTTTAATAATAAATATTTATTTATTATAGCTAATTTGGGCAATTCTATGCATAAATGGATATTTTTTAGCATTTCTGAACATTTTCGGGAGCTGTCCTGCACGCTGTAGCTTACAGTCATCATTATAAAGGTCTATTTTTGTCAGTAAACATAAATTATTTTATTTCTAATAGTTACTGACAAGTTTCATAATTTACTGAGAGCTTTTTCACATTTTTCTGAAAAACAACGCCGCACGCGAACCGACACCACAGTACCTATGGTAAAAGTCAAGTAAATATGTTTTTGAGACAGTAATGACATTTTATTTCATTTTTGACAATAACGTGGCTAAAAACTTTATTTTGCGTGTATGTGTCCAAAAACGTCAAACCGGGACATTTCGTCTACATTTAAGCTTAAACCAACACACGATACACCCACGAGGGCCCTTCCTTGGATCCCCTAAACTGGCCACATGCTCACCTCCACCACTAAAATACAAGATTTCACCCTAAAATCCTAGAAACATCTTATTACCCAAAGTTTATTACCTTAACTAGTATTATTTACTTGTATATAGGGTAAACACTTGCATAGATCCAATTTTCATCTCATCTTCTTCTCAAAATACTCTCCTAGCCGAAATTTTCAAGAAATCAAGATCTACAAAATTTTGTTGAAGTTCAAGTTAATTAGGTTATAAATTCAAGAGTTTTGGGTTAATTGTAAGATGATTTGGGTTAATTTGAAGTATTTTGGATCTTCCTTTGGGTCTTGCTAGCCACGTACAAACACACCCATTGTAAGGAATCATCAAAACTTTTCTAATCTTATTTAAATCATGTTCTTGTGATGTTAAATGGTGTTACCAAGTGCTAAATGTATATATTTTGCTAAATTGAAAAAGATATAAATTGATGTGTGCATGCATGTAGCTCGAATTTTATGAAGTTTTCATAGTCATTAAAATATTTCTTGCTTGTGTGGTAAATCTTGTTGCTTGTGGTACTAATTTGATGATACAAATGTAATTTGTGCTAATTACGCGAGTTTAAGACGAAATATACACTTTTATGTGTATATATGTAAATTGGCCAACAAAATAAATATGAAAGTATTGGGTTTTGAAAAACATAAAATTTTAGCTCAAGTGGTGAAATGGTGGAAATTTTACTTGAAAAGTTATAATTAAGCATATACCGAATTAACCGTAACTAATTATAATTAATTAGTGAAAATGCAATTTTTGGTGAAATTAAATGTTAATGGCCGAAAATAATTATTTTGGGTCAAATAGATTGGATTTTGACCAAACTTGACTTTTAAGGTTAACAACTTAATTATAAGTGTTAACTACGTTTAATTATAAATCGTCACGAAATTATAAACACTAAATTGATTTATGGGCCAAGGCTAACATTTTGGGCCCAATAGGCATTCGGTGGCAGTTGGGCCGAGCCCAACACCAATTTTCCAACTTTGGCTTTTTGACCAAAATTTGTTATCGGACGTACAAAAATTTATTTTGATATATATATATATATATATATATATATATATATATATATATATATATATATATATATATATATATCGTAACTTAAATCGGACTAAATAGTTTTGGACTAGTGGGCCCAATGGTGAAATTTAGGCCCAATAAACATTTTGGGTGACGAAAATGAGTTTTGACATATATTTGAACTTGCGATGACTATTTTCTTATCGTGGAATGAATTGTATCGATAATTATAATAATAGTGATTAATATATATTACGTACTAATTTTGCAAATAAACTTAACGAACGGTTTAATTGAGGGATTTGCAACACTTGGGAAAAATAAAAACGTTGAATAAACAAACGGGTCATGCCCAAATTTTCTAAAAATTATGACACTTAGAGTATTTTACTAAAATACTTACACTTATATAGTTTTCTAACTACAAAGTATTTATTTCAAATACTTAAAATTAATATTATATTATAAATAATATTTATAATATAATATTCTTCGACTAACACTATTATTATATTATTTTCTCAAAGCATGTTTAATTAATTAATTAAATACATAACTATAAACGCTAATATATATATATATATATATATATATATATATATATATATATATATATATATATATATATATATATATATACACTTATGAATTGTAACGACGAGTACGACGTACGGATGTTCCGTCATGTACACTCACACCATACACTTTCACCACGAGCCATCACTAAGAGCCTTCCTAATAAGCTATTTATGAAATGTACGTACCACACAACAAGCAAGAAATACGCAAGCACATGGTCTCACATAAAACCTTTTTCAAAGGAGTCAAAACATTTAAAACACGAAAACTAAGACACTTGTCTTTTGAAAACTCTTTTACTGTACAAGACGCATTCTGAGATAACTATATACATATTAGGTTGTGCCGATCACGTACCGTTGTGCCTGTACTTCTTGATACCGTTGTGTTTTGCCACTTGATGCCAATTGTGACCTTTGTGTTGTTTGCATTTCTACAATCTGAGGTGAGTTCATGCCCCCTATTTTTACTCGTTTTACACTGTTTTGGGGGAGAATACATGCTTGTTTTACTCAAATCCAGTAATTGCATTTCTTAAACATATGACTTGTTTACTGAAAAACTTTATATGCTTCGCTAAATTACTTGTCGGGTTATTCAACCGCATGACTTGATTCATCGTTATAAACTGGATTATTTTACTATGGACACAAGTGCTTGAAATGTATGTGTGAGTTTATAGCCCCATTTCTTATAAGTACTGTTTTATAAACCTTGGGGGTGAGAAACACGCAAAACTGTTTTCATGGACCAAAATTGAACTTGTTTACATACTGGTATGCGGAGACCTAAGTTGTCTGAATCCCACTTTGCCCACTATCGACAACCGTCAATTCCCGCTGGGAAACGCGTATGATACAAATAGATCTATTGGGGGTGACTCCCCCATTTGATTTGACTGGGTAGGCAAACGCGGACGTATACCATGACGACCTTTTGCCGAGTGACTGGGGATTATCACTCGCGGGCACCTTTATTGTGCTTATGCCTTTGGCATGCTTTTGTCTAGTTTGGTTGTTTAGCTTAGTGTTGCATACGGAGTTAGTGTGTGTTTGCCGAATTATTTGCTATGGTCCATTTGTGCTGATTTACTGTTAAGCTGAATTTGACTGATTTTCTCCTATCACTGCAAGTGAAGCGGAGGTCACTAGAACTAAATAAAAATTTGTATGTGAACGATTTTTCACACGCGAAAACCTTGTGGTCCACATTTCTTTTACACTGAATTGCTATTTATATAAACTTATGAACTCACTAACCTCGTGTTGACACTTTTAGCATGTATTTTTAGGTTGAAAGCGATAGCTCACTGTTGGAGTTTTTGGCATGGCATGGCATGGTCATAGATGACTCGGATGCATTTGGGACCTCTTTATTTCTTTATGGGCCTATATTTCCACACTATTTTTGAAATGTTGTAAACATAATGCTTTTTATATGATATTTCTTCTAAACGGTTGGGGTAAAACCGTTCTTTGTACTTTGTGTTGTGATAACGATTTAGTAACACCCAAACATGTATGCTTCTGCTATACCAGATTTTGGGGGTGTTACAAGAAGGGGTTGAATAGTTTTTACCGATTTATATTTAGTTTATAAAACTTTTAGATTGATAGTATGTGAAACCTTTGAATGTTGAGATATTGATAATGCAAGCAAGTATATAAAATGAAATAAGTGCAAGAATAGTAAAGAGAATAAAAGGATAGAAGTGAGACACTATGGTTTATAGTGGTTCGGCTATAAGGACACATTTCTTGCCCTACTCCACTCCCCGAGTATCCAACTTGAGAGTTCTTAAGCACTATGTCAACAAGATCCTTCAACCGGTGGAGAAACCTCACAACGTCGCTTAAACTTTTTCTGGTACTAAGCTAAATACTGGGTCCTTTACACGGAAGAACCAATCCAACACAACTATCACAACTACTTTGAGAATACAAGAAGAATTATCAACAACAAGAGACAACTCAGTGGTCATGAGGAGATGAACCTTGAGAAACACAAGAGAAATTAAGCTACAAGAATGATCTTTAGATCTGAGGTTCGAGAAGCTTATAATATAGAAAGAAGATATATCTAAGAGGGGTCAGAAACAAGAGAGAAATGGCTCACTATTTATAGGAAAACTGAGCACTGTCCACCCGGATCCGGCGGATCACTTCCTAAAGCGATTCGACAAGTGTAAAGCCAAGGATCCGGCTATCTGGTAGTACCAGTCCAGATTTTGGGTTACGATTCCAGGTTTTGGGTAATGGGTTAAGGTCCATGGGTCATGTGATGTCATGAATGATGTCAAAGACATCTTGGGTCATGGTTTATGGACTTTGGATCATGGGTCATGGGTTTTACCCATTATTAATGTCATGCATGATGTCATGCAATGGGTTATAGGTTTTGGGTCATGGGTTATGGGTTATGGATTACCCAACACATTTACATATATTTTATTTATTACAAATAAATACATTTTAACTAATGTAAGTAAATAGTAAAAATAAATGTAATAACATGTCATATTTAGATTTATACTTTTACATAATTTTATGATTGTTATCGACAAAACTTAAAGAGATCGATAAATATTAATAAACGTTTTTACTGTTTATTTGTATTAACAATAATGTTGTTGAGCATGATGTTGTTGAGGTGAATACTTTACAAGATATTGTTTTTGAGAATGTTGTACAAAATAATATTGTTGAAGTACTGTTGTTGAGGAGAATGATGTACAGAGTAATGTTGTTGGGAACCATACAGCTGCAGAGGATAATGTTATGGATACTTGTTGTTCCAATAATATCACGTCTACCTAAACTAATATATAAGATATAAAGTGGGTGTGAGCACTTTAGAGTAGAGAGAGAGAGAGGAGAGAATAAACATAAAGTCTCGTATAAATAGTAAGAAGAACACACACCTCATAACCCATGAGGTAGGGGTATTTATACCCAAACGTATACCCAAGCATGCTATCGCAGATATACAAGTTTTGTGATAGTAACATGCTTGCGATACCTGTTTTATCTTGTTTGTGATAGTTGAATATGTTTGACCATGTTTGCGATACCAAATCCTACGATAGCAGATTTTGCGAAACTTTGTTATCCACCTTTTCTAACGTTACTCTGCCCAAATTTTTTAAAATCTTTGCAAAAATTTTATAAGTCTTATACTTGTATAAAGTCTAACAAACATTTTAACAAATGTTAGCAAAGTTACAATTATGATCAAACATTCTTTTCTAAAATAGTCATAACTTGTTCAAACTTCAAATTTTTTGAAAATCACTTTTCAATAACTCACAAGTTCAACAAAGAGCCAATTTTTTTGTAACACAATTGTCTTTCTCAAATTTTTAAATTCATTTCAAATAGTTCGTGATGCATATGTTTAATTAGATAATTAGACTTCTCTATGATTGCATTTTTATAAACACTTTGTGAATGACATTTTACTATGTCTATGTGAATGAACGATTTTGACGGATAAAATTCAAATTCTTTCCTGGTTGCCAAAGCTATGAATTTCAAACTTACAAATCAATTCATGCAACCTTGAAAAGTTTTCACTCAAATTTGTTTATTAACTAAGCATATCCCATCTTCAAGGCGGTTATTAGGGTTAGTTGTCATGTAAAAACTGATAATGCATCCCTTTAGCTACACAACGTAATAGAGTATTCATGGTTTTGATACGTTTCGAGAAATCTCACTCTTATGCAACAAAAGCTCTTTTGAGACAACTTATACTTGACTTAACCTAAAACTTCTCATCTTCAAGATAGTTATTAGGAATAGTTATCACCTAAAGCTGATAATGGACTCCTATAACTAGGCAACGTAATAGAGAGTTCAAAGTTTAGTTAATTATCAAGAAATCTCACGCTCGTGCAATTAAATTATCTTTGTAAATGTTTTTTCTGATCAAGTTATGTAGTATATACTAGATTAATTAAGTTTGAAACAAACGTTGATACTTTTTCCCAAAACTTCAAAAAGGATTAGATGAACGTATATTTTAAAGCATGAGCAATATAAAACAACGTTCAATATAAACCTCATAAATATTTTGAAAAAGTATCACAAAACAAACTGTTGGTGAGGAAAAACAAAAACAGACAGAGAGAATTAAATCTGTTAATACAAATAATGTCAAAAATGTTATTTGCATTATTCGGTCTCTATACATTTTGATAATCACAAAATATAAAAAACGGGATACGTAAAGTTACGTTTAATAAGTTTTTAATCGAGAA
Organism: Artemisia argyi; assembly: GCA_030686995.1. Lineage (NCBI taxonomy): Eukaryota > Viridiplantae > Streptophyta > Magnoliopsida > Asterales > Asteraceae > Artemisia > Artemisia argyi. The sequence continues at coordinate 151,294,129 of CM060684.1, forward strand.
AACTCGTTTCAACAATGTATCTACTACAACGTCACTTCAGGTATAAACAAACACCATACCGACATTAGTAAAGTGATCAAATAATTTATTTTCTCAAAACCTCACATTTTTATGTGACAAATTTTTTTTACAAAAGTACTTTTGCAATTAAAAAAGAAATGTTTTATTAAAGAAAAATAAATTTGAAATTCAAATATTCAAATAGTCACTTTTCCCACCTAAACCCGACAGGATTTTTCATCAGATAAACTTTCACTACGTCAGGACAAAAATAAGAGCGTTTGTCGGGACGATCCCCTAAATAGGATGACGGTCCCTTAAAGATAAAGGACCATTGATTGGCTCTAAATGGTCAACCTAAATTGACCAAGTGAATGGTCAGCAAGGTCAGACTGCCTAGAGTCAATGCACCCGTGGAATACAGTGTTTCCACGGGTCGTTATGTCCCAACGAGGTGTAATGGTATAAAAACGGGTTTGTGATCGGGTGAATTTGAATAGGAAAGGGTATAAGTGAGAGATTGATTTAAACTAAGGAAATGTAAAAGAAAATAGCTTAGATAAGCTATGAGAATGATTACGCAAAAGCAAATTACCTAGAAACGTTTAAAACCTAAAAACGCGTACGTTTGATTTAAAGCTACGCAAACGTACGAAATAAAACGTGAGTTTTAAGAAATAAAATACCTACGGATATGAAAATGATATTTTTACAAGCCTAATGATATAAGAAAATTTTTGGAAAAAGAAAAATAATTTTTACACTATTTAATTAATTATTATTAATTAATTACTATTTATTATATATTTAAACTAATTTAAATTACACTAAAATGCAAATAATTATGAATTTAACTTAGAAAAGTAAAATTTAAACTTGGAAAAATATGAAATAATATAAAACTAATTTTAAAACAGAAAATATATTTTTAAGACTTTTTAAATAATTATTACTAATTAAAAACTAATTATTAATTAATTTAAACTAATTAAAATTAAGAAAAATAGCAAATGAACAGTGAAAAATCTAAAAGTTTTTCTAAAATTATTTTATAACTACAGGAACCTATGAAAATTATAAAAATGAGAAATGCTTAATGAATAAGTTGAAAATAAGCCAAATGGCTTAAATAGAAGCTATTATTTATTTTATTTTTTGTTTTTCTTAATTTTTCTTTTACAAAACTATTTTACTACTTAAATTAAGCAACTTTAATGAAGGTACTTTTACTAGAGCTTAAAAATAAGCAGATGGGAAGTACAATAGCTTATAAGCTTATTAGGACTTTGTGAAGCTTGAAAAAGCTTATAACAGGCCACTTAGTGCAAACCAAGGATAAATTAAGCTATGAGGAAGTTGAGTGCATGGAAAATAAGCAGAAACAAGCAATGAAGTGCTCTGGATAAGCCAATAAGCTATAAGCAAGTCCAAATACCACACAGACCACATAGGCCAAAATGGCCAAGTAGCAGGCTATGTGGGACACACTAGGGGGATTGGAAGCCCAAATCAAAAGTGCATCCAATAAGCTGAGCTTATTGGCTTTTCAAAAAGCTAAAGCTCAACCTCTGGGTCCCACTGTTGAAGTCATGGGAGGCCATGGAACTTGGGCACAAAAACTGAGCCATCACCATACATGTGAAATGGGACAAACTAAATGGGCCTAGCAACCCTAGTAAATAAGCTAGGAACTAGAAAATAAGCTATGGCCCTTAAAGCTTGGCTCATTCGCTTACCAATAAGCCAAGAATCAGGATGTGGGGCCCACTAATGAACAAGATAGGGGCAATTGAAAATGGGTGATTTGCACTGGGTCATGGTGCAGGGCAAGGCAGTGGCCTGCAAGCCACTTTGAGAAGCCAAATAAGACCTTAATAAAAATCCTAAAAATAAGCACTATATCGGATTCTAAAGTCTAGGTGGGGGACATCAATTGGTGAAAAGCACAAGTCCTGAATACAAACACAAAAATCAGAACAATTCCTACAAGATTTGGATTTTCTGCCAAAGGTGAAAATTTGACTTTTGAGATTTATGAGCTATGTTGACTAAATTCAGATTTGATCTAATTTTAATGCTTGAATAAGATGTACTAATCTAAAATGAGATGATATAAGCATTCCTAACAACTTATGTAACCATTTGATGTGATTATGCAAGGAATATCCTAACAGTTGATGAAATGAGGTGGATTAAAGCTTATTTTAACTTTTACACTAGTGAGGTACCATTATTATGCTTCTTACTACTCTAATATGACCCTAGGAATATGACTAAACTGAATATGACTCCTGATAATAACAAGAACACAGAATAACAAGCTGACCCAAACACCCACTTAAAAACAGTTATGAAGGATTTGTGAGGCAAACCTACAACTTAGACCAAGAAACTGATTCCTAATTACTAATTGTGACTAAGTAGAACTAGATAAGTACAGAAACAAAAGCTATCACCACAACTACCTTACTTTCTAGATTATGCTATATGGACAATCAATTTCAAATATTTTGAGCACAAGGGTTATATTGAGCAAACAACAAATCTAAAGCTATAATATGACTAAGCTACTCTCAATAAGCACAGAAAAGTCTAAGATGAGCTGGTATGAGCACATCTACAGTAAAATAGCCAAAATCAAAAATGTAGCTTACAAAGTTGATCCAGTGAGTTTGAGACCAAAAACCAAGCATCCAACTGTCCTAATGTCTCCCATGAGACTTCTAAACCATGAACATCCAATTTCCACCATGCTTCTTGCTATCTTCTTCATTAAAAACTGAATTTCGAATTTTTGACCATTTTATGGAATTATTTAATATTTAAGTAAAACTGCCTTGAAAGCTTAAAGAGCTTTTAAGAACTTAATAACAATCCAAAACTACTTGATTGGGTTAATAAACAAGAACCTTCAACCACTTTAGAGCTAAAATGAGATTTTAAATAAAAAATGGCAATAACTGAATTATGACTGAAAACTTGAAATTGAGGTTGATAAAAGGTGAAATTACACTTAAAGTTATGATTACAATCTTTTAGAACTAAGGAAAACAACTGAAACTTAAATTACATTTAAAACGATATAACTAAACTATGCTACAACTACTGCTACACAAATACCTCTCTTCACTGTTTCTCCCTCCCTTTATAAGTGATAATTAGGGTTCGTGGGACCCACTGTAGCATTTCCCAGCATAAAAGTGAACCATTGGATGACTTGAAGTAATCATGGCCGTTTACTCATTTTGGCGGGAAAATGAGTTTAACCACTTGGGTCTGATAGGGTAGCCATAGGGGGTGGCATTAATTGCTCTTGGGGAAATGGAATTTGGAAGGGATAAGGGGTGGTGGATGGGCAAGTATTGATGAAACCATGGTGGTTTTGCAGGGGAGGGTGAAGTGGTTTTGTGGAAGGAAGGAGGCATGGTCAAACCTGCGTTGACCCTGGTTTATTAATACAAGGAAGGGAGTGGGCTAGTGGTGTATTGGATTGGGCTTTGGTGTTTCTGGATCAGGTATTAGATGGGAGTGGATTTGGATTATGGGTTTGTTTGTTTATTAAGCTTAAAAATCACAAGGACCAAACTTGTAACAATATGAAAATAGGGGGCTGATTTTGTCCATTTTCCAAACTTGATTCAAGGGTCGAAACTTGCTATAGTGTAATAACCCAAGGACCTTTGATGTTAAATTTCCAAAATTAAGTACCCGAGGACCAAAATTGCCAAATTCCAAAGTTCAGGGGCTAATCTTGCAATTCCTTCAAACTTTCCACCCAAGGACCATTTTTGATAACTTGTGACTTCCCAAGGACCAATAATGACTTTTCTTCCAAAAATATTTCACTAGGGACCAAATCTGCCAAATGTGAAACTCCAGGGACTAAACTTGTAAATTCTCAAAATTTTTTACCCAAAGACCATTTTTGATAATATTTGACTTTTAAAGGACATGGGTTGACTTATCTTTCAAAATAAATGCTCAGCGAAATTTTGACAAGTTTTGAAAGTTGGGGGACTGAAACTGCCAATTATGCAAACTTTGTTCGTTTTTCATCTGTTTTTGCTCATTCTGCATCTGAAACATATAAAAACACAATCCAAGAATATTTGTAGCATTATGTGACATTTCTGTGTGTTTTTAACTGTTTTTGTAGTTCAGATTAACAAAAAATGATGAGTATTTACACACTCATCAATCCCCCACACTAAACTATTGCTAGTCCCTAGCAATCTAAAATTTAAGAACAACCAGTTTTGAAAATTTAATGGTTTTGATGTCTCTTTACCAAAATCCATTACTTCTAGAGTAGCCAAATGTTTCAGTATGTGATACTTTGGGACACTGATAACCAAATGATTTTGAGCAAATCATCAGCTGTTAACGGATTTGATTTTTCTTTACCAAAAGCCGTTTGCTTCTGGACTAGCCAACTCTTTGATACAATTATTATCATCTTGGTGAGTTGATTACCAATTATGGTTTTCCACTACCTTTACCACAAGCCATAACCTTGCGGGCTAGCCAACTCTTTACTATTTAAGATATGATGAGTTGAATACCATACAATTTTTGGCAAATTGTCAGCCATAAACGGATTTGAGATATCTTTACCAAGAGCCATTTGCTCCTGGATTAGCCAGTCCTTATGTGGGTTAGACAAGGTGGACTGATAACCATAAAAATTTGAAACTTAATTAAGTGAAAAAAATTTTGAAATTTTTGCCAAAAACGGGGGTACTAGAAGGTATAATATGATCAAATTCGCTAGAATTTCCTCCCCACACTTAGAATTGAATATTGTCCTCAATATTCAAAGTCCCGGCTATTATGCCGACTCTTTGAACGTAAAAAGGCAATATTACAAGCTAAATGTGGAAATACCATTTTTCACTTTATTTATATAGATATATACATACACATTTTTTTTATATATATATGGTAACAACAGCAGGGGCAACTCCCCCACACTTAGGGTGAAAACCCATATGCATGCTACTATTTTTGTTTACCGAGTCGCTAGCTTGACTCGACCCCAAATTCATTGGTTCATGGGGAAGTATCATGTGGAAGAGATAATCTCCATCGGACTTTCATTCAAGATGTTTGGAAAAAAATTTGAAGCACGTGAAAGTTCCTCACCGATGAGATAAGTACCCGGCTTCACCTAGAATGGTAAATGGAAATGCAGGGGTCAAAAATAGTGCCTTCATTCCCGAAGGAGTGAAGAACAGGAGAAGCCACATGATAAATGAAGAAGAGGAAGAAAGTCATGATAAATATCATGACTAACTCATCATCATCCTTATGAGAATTCATAATATCATGAATCTCATCATTTAAGCTCATTTGATCAAGACATATCCTTGGTGTGTTTAGATCAAAGTAGAAGTTATCATACTCCGGCGGAGATATGATATGAGTGAGTTCACAGAAAAACTCATCGAAGGTGAATGAATCATATTCGGGATGGATGTGAGTGAGTTCACAGGAGAATTCTTTGAAGGTAAATGATTCATATTCGGGGAGAGAATTATGAGACTGAGAAGTGGTACTGCCACTAATCTTCTCTCCCATAGGATCAAAATGGAAGGCTTCAAATTCCGGTATAGAATCATCGGAAGGAATGTCACTATCCTTAATGGGGATAGAAGATGAAATAGGTTTCTTATTGAAAGCCTCGATTTTAGAAATGAGGAAACTGACATTCAATAATGTTGCACGAAGTGCTTCATCTTTGATTTCAGTGTTAGTCTCATCATTCTCTTCTTCTAAGCTGACTAGCTTAGAAGGTAATCCTTCCACATGACTAATGTCTCCAGAAGATAAAGAATTTTCATCAGCATGTGAAGTACTAAGCTCGATGTTGGGATTAGAATTTAAAGATTTTCAATTTCTCCCAGATTAGCTTCTAAGTCAAACAGATCATCATCACTTCCTAATGGAAGTGGATTGATGTGAGTAAGTTTATGTGTGAACTCCTCAAGAAGAGGGTCAACATCAGAATGAGGCAGTGATGCCTCTACATACTCAACTTCTCCATAAGATGTACAATCATCATTAAAATCAGAGAAAGTCTCAAAATGATCTTTTGGATTTTCAGGAGGAGAAGGTAGATCACACATATGATCCACTGTGACTCCCTTGGGATTGGGACAAGGTTCTCAACACTAGACTTTATGAATTCGTCCGATTCCTTTTCAGGAACAGTGCTAAGATGCTCGTCCCCCATGTTTAGAGAGTGAGTGGGGACTTCGGGTGTGATATCAGCAGACTGAGGGAGTTGAGAAGGACTAGCAGTCATAGATTCTACAAGTTCCATTATTTCTACTGCTAGTGATTCAGTCATATTAATTTCTCCCTGTATTTCTACTACTGCAGTTTCAACTGAAGTCGAATCAAAAGGTTTCTCAGATACCTTTGGGATTGGAACAAGGTCATCTAATTCCTCAAGAGGAATGATTTTGACTTCCTTGTCCCCCATTATCAAGATATCTGAAAGTTCCTTAATGTTTTCTTCTACAATTGGTTCATCCTCATCACTTTCATCCTCAAGATAAAATGAGTTAACAGGAGGATTTTGTTTCCTAAGAATCAGATACTGAAGACAGTTTATTCCATCTTGAATGTTCTTGTTGAATTGAGTTTGAATAATAATCGTTTTAGTAATCAATTCAACTCTAGTTAACTCGTTCTGAGGAAGTGGTTGAGGGTTTGTGTATTGTGAAGGCTGGTTAAAACCAAATTCATGATTGTTACAAGGAACCTATTCATAGACAAACTGATTCCTATTTTGACAATCAGAGCTGTAGTGAAGGCCTCCACAATACTCACAACAGTAAAACTGTTGGGTCTCATGGTGTGGAAGCTGATGGAATGAATTAGTCGTGTCATGGTAGGAACAGGGATTCTAGTTATAGACAGACCCGTTTCCTGGCTCTATCATGCCACAACTAGGGCAATTACCACCATTATAAGGACTATCACACCATCGACAAACAAGATGGTTAGGATGAGTCATAGAAAGAATCAAAGGGTTTTGGAGGGTGAGAAATGAAAAATAAAAAAGGTAGGAGGGTAAAGATGGATATTTTTGGGATTTTTGATAAACATTTTATAAGGAAGAAAGATCTTTTTGGGTTTTTGTGTTCGTAGAAAACTAATTTTAAAATGTTTTCGGGAACCGTTTTGTTTTTATATGATAATAATAAGAAAATATGAACAAGGATGGATAAATATACAAATGGATGAATTCCAAAATCACTAATCTGCAAAACCGTTTAGAATAACCGCACAACCTCCCCGACAGCGGTGCCAAAATTTGATTGGCTCCAAATGGTCAACCTAAATTGACCAAGTGAATGGTCAGCAAGGTCAGACTACCTAGAGTCAATGCTCCCGTGGAATACAGTGTTTCCCCGGGTCGTTATGTCCCAACGAGATGTAATGGTATAAAAACGGGTTTGTGATCGGGTGAATTTGAATAGGAAAGGGTATAAGTGAGAGATTGATTTAAACTAAGGAAATGTAAAAGAAAATAGCTTAGATAAGCAATGGGAATGATTACGCAAAAGCAAATTACCTTGAAACGTTTAAAACCTAAAAACGCATACGTTTGATTTAAAGTTACGCAAACATACGAAATAAAACGCTAGTTTTAAGAAATAAAATACCTACGGATACAAAAATGATATTTTTACAATCCTAATGATATAAGAAAATTTTTGGAAAAAGAAAAATAATTTTTACACTATTTAATTAATTATTATTAATTAATTAATATTTATTATTGTTGGGATCATAGTTTTCACTATTTTATGAAGTCTCGGTCATTTGTAATAATAGGTTGCTTAAGTTATTATTTTCTTACATTTATGTAATGTTACATGTTTACTAGACTTAAGGTATGTGGCCCATGGGCTTGAAAGCCCACACGATTTAGAGAAAGGAAGGAGTAGGATGTTGCCCTAGCTCCTTCCCTATATATAGTATGCTTAGGTCTATGTAATACTTGGTTGGTTATGTGAAATATTAAGGAAACTCTTGCAATTCTAATTCTCTCATTCTCATAATCATCCCATTCTCATTCTCATCTCTTTTCTATCATTCTTATACTTGTGTTTACTAAATGGTGACCTAACAAGTGGTATCATTCGCCATATGAAGGTGTAGCTTTTGTTTTTCATTAAGTTTGTTCTTAAAACTTGTTCTTTGATTCGAATTTTTTGAGAAATTTTTGTACTTTTTTGCTTGTTTCTTGGTTTTTATCACATATTTGCTTACAAACTTGTGCTACAAATCAACACAAACAAAAAGTTACAACTTTTTTCTTATAAAATTCGACTAGGATTATTTGTACTATTTTCGCAATTTTTTATAAATTTTTGAAAAGTTCTTAAAGTTTTCAACTTTCTTAAAGATCTCTTCATTTTACACATAAAAGTACAAGAATCTTGAAATAAAAACGAGTTTTTTGGATTGCTTTCTTTGAAAAACAAAAACTACCAAGTTTTGAGATCCTCTATTGCTACCATTTCGAGATTTTCTCTACGTGCACTACCTCGACTTCGTTTGTGTGGACTCGGTATTTTCTTTCTTGTATAAGAAAGTTAAGTACTTCGACGTTTGGGAAAGTTTTCGAAATTGTATAATTTCGAAAACTGTTTTTTCGTAACTTTGTGTCTTTTCGAAAACATTCTAATTTTTTCGAAATCACACAAGTTATCGCAAACTTAATTAAGTTTCGAAATCCTATTATTTCGCAAACCTAAGAAGTTTCGCAAAACCTTGATTGTTGTCGAAATTTCAAGTTTTCGAAAACCTGCAAAGTTTCGCAAACCTTGTTTTTCGAAAACCTGACAAGTTTCGCAATCCTAATTTCGCAATCACAGCTGAGCCAGTTTTCGAAATCATTGGAATTCCATAGTTTCGCAATCCCTGTTGATCAAGGTTTCGCAATCCGAAGTTGTGCTAAGTTTTTAGATACTTGGTTAATTCTACACTTTCTACAAGATCCATTTCTACACAAGTGTTCTAAGATGTCTCAACCACCTAATCACTACTTCCCTCATACTCAGCAACAACAAAATCAGCAGTATCAGCAACAACAAAATCAGCAGTATCAGCAACAACAATACCTTCCGCACCAAATGTATCAACAACCTTCTCAAAAACAAACATACAATCCACTACATCATTACCTAATGATGCAACAACATCAGATCATTCCTCAACAACAATCATATCAAGTGCCACAACAAAACACTCAGTTTTCCTCCAAACAACCTCACTGGTTTGACAGAATGTGTGAAGTTATTACAACTCAACAATCCCGACATGAGGCAGGATCACTTGAAACACCTCCAATGCTAACACCTGGGAACTATGTTCAATGGTCAAGTCGATTCTTACGATTTCTTGAATTAAAGAAACCTCATGGGAAATTCTTGAAGCAAGTGATACTTGAAGGACCATTTGAGTGGCCGACAAGATTTGAAGCTGGTGATCCACATGCTGATCCCCCACGTCCTCCTGGTGATCGACCTCTTCCAGAATCTCTACTCACAGAAGAACAAAAATTACATCGTGAAGCTGATGAGTATGCAATGGCTTATATACTTCAAGGAATACCAAATCCTATCTATCGAAGTGTCGATGCTCAAAAAACGGCTAAAGCTATGTGGGAACACGTTCATCTCCTTATGGAAGGCACTCAATTGAACAAAGATGACATGGAATCCAAGCTATACATGGAATACACTGACATCACAATTGAACCTGGAGAGTCACTTGAATCCTACTATCATCGTTTCACAAATGTGGTTAATGATCTGGAACGTCATAAAATCACAGTACCAAGGATCGCTGTGAACTCCAAATTTGTTGGTAGTCTTGGCCCTGATTGGCATAAATATGTGACATTTGTTCGTCAAACAAAGAATCTGCATGATGCTCCATATGGTTTGTTGTATGATTTTCTGAAACACCATGAACCTGAAGTGGAAAAAGATCGAGCTCTACGAGGAGGATACACACCAACTTCTACACCAAATTCTTTGGCTCTCGTAGCTCAGTCTCCCTACGCTCCACCACCAATGTCAAATCATGCATATGTTCAAGAGCAGAACTACTTCAGTTACCCACAATCTTCCACCTCGAACCAAATGGTCCCTTATGATTCATCTCTACAGAATGTTTCTACTCAACTTGTTCCGTTAAACAACAATGATGCTGTGTACTACTCCAACTCCAATGACGATGACGATGATGACTTTAATACGTTGAATCAGGGACTTGCTCTTATTTCTCGTGCTTTTAGCAAATTCTCTAACAAAACAAACAACCGTCAACGTTCATCTTCTAACACAATGAATCAAGCTGTTGTCAATGATGGAAGAGTGGAAATTCAGAATCGTAACTATGGTCGATCTGGTTCAGGAAGTTCTTCAGGAAATTATGGGAATGGTCAGAGGTTTAGTAACAATGGAGGGTTCAATAACAACTCAGGATCTTCTCAGCAAAGGTCTGAACCAGTTGCAACAAGGAACTCCAACTCAGGGAATGCAGTGTGGTGTTATAACTGTAATGAACAAGGTCATATAGCGACTGCATGTCCTAAACCGAGAACTCGGGGGAGTAAGTTTCACAAGCAGGCATTACTCATGGCTCTTCAAGATGAAAAGGATGGACATTTCCCTGAACAGGACAACAACTTCATGGCAAATGTGCACAATGATGATGACATGGAAGATCTAGAAGCTAATGCAGCTGTGATGCTTATGGCCAACATGCAGGAACTTAAGCTTAATGATTCAGGTCCAGTGTATGACACTGACGGCTTGTCTCAGGTACATGACTTCAATGCATGCTTTATAAATGATATAATCTCACCCTCTGCTTCTGAATCAGATATGGCGCAAGTTGTTCCATCTAAATCATCTTCATCTTCTCAAACAGATGAACAAATAAGCACAGTTGTCATATTTGATGATGACACAGTTGTTTCATTTGATGATCCTATTGAGAATGATAAAAATGATCATTTAGAACAACATGAACCATCATTTGATCCAGACCCCGACCTCATATTGTTATCTAAACAACTGGATGCTCAACAATTGCAAATAATAAAATGCAACGAGAAAAATAAAGTTTTAAAAGAACAAAATGCGTCACTTGCAAGAGATATTGAATGTTATAAAATTCAACTTTCCAATCAGGAAGAAAAGATTAAAAATGCAAAAAGTTTTGAAAAAGCTTTTCAAGATTCTTACAATAAAGAACAAGATCTTCAACGCAAAATACAAGATATAATTGAGTCAAATGGAAAGTTGATTTCGAAACTCGAAAGTGAAAAGTGTGAATTGAAAATGCAAGCTGAACGTCTTCAAATAGTTCTTTCAAAAACAGAAACAGAATTGTCAAATTGCAAAAAGGAGTTTTGTGAACATAAAAAACGAAAAAGGAAGTATATAGATGACTTACTCGGTGATATTGTTGATCTTGAAAAACAACTCAAAGAATTTCGTTACATTGTTTACAAACACGGGAACTCTGTCACAACAATTCAAAAGTTTGCTTTAAAACTGAGACCCGATAAAGGATTTGCACTTTGCGATTTTAAATCAATGTTTCTTCACAAAGCTTTCAAAGAAAATCCTAAGGTTTACAGTATTGATCACATGTTCGATAATACAATTGTGCGTGCTGTTGTTTTTGATACTGAGGAAGAAGAAGAACTTGAAGACGAGAGTCGATCAAAAATGAGTTATGTTCAATATTGGACACCATATGACTATTCAAAAGCTCCACCTCTTTCTAAATCTTTTGTTACTCAAAAGGACGTACCTGAAAAATCATGGTTTGTCGAAGAGTCATATGTTTCATCTTCTAATGCGGTCCCTGTCCAAACTGTAGCACAAATAAATGGTCCTTTACCATCATCCGGTGAACTTACACCTTTACCAAAAAGTTGTCGTGTCTTAAATTATTTCAAAACTTTTATGGAAGACATCGAAATTTTGGAGGAAACAATTGCACGCAATTCTGAAATAAAAGTTGAAACTTTTCAATCCGCTTACGAGCGAGAAAAAAGAGATATTTTTCAAAAACAAATGCTGCCAATTGTCCAACACCTCCGTCTCTGTGCTACACGTTGGGATCAGGAACTTCAAAAGGAGGTCAAAAATATGATAAATGTTTTCAACGCAACTGAAAATGAGATTTTGGTCCAAAAACAAAGAACTAGAGTTTTCAAAAATGATGCTGATCGACTCTTAGAACAGGTTCTCACTGCTAATATTTTGTCTGTTATCATGAATGATCTCTATAAATCTGGTACTTCTATGCTTAAGTATGTTCATTGTGTTGATAATAACTTGTTGAAAGCGGAAATTGAGACACTCAAACAGGAAAATGATATGTTGAGAAGTTCAAATGATGATGTGACAAAACAATTTTCAAAAGAAATTTGTCTACTCAAACAGAGGATTGAATGGTGTCAAGCTCAAAGTATTGAACGAGAATTGGAACTTCAAAAACAAAATCTTTCAACCTCTTGTCAGCTTTGCAAAAACAATGAGTCTTTCAAAAGTTTGTGTCTCAAATACGAGCAAGAAATTGCGGATTTAAAAATTGAAAATGACGCATTTCTACAAAACCACATTGACATTAAACATTGCAATGGCATACTTGAGTCAAATATCCAGGATAAGAATCACATCATCATTGATTTGAAAGAGAAAATTAAGATACTCCAAAGAGGAAAGTTTGTTGACACCACGGTAATAGCACCAGGAATGTATCACGTAGACAAAACTGATAAAGGAAAGGTTGTTCAAAACACTAATGTTGATAACTCCACTTCTACAGGACTAGTCTCCACTACTAGCGTTAGCAGACCCAAGCGAAAAAGTAAAAAGAAGAATAGGATCTTGCAACGTAAGAAAGGACAACTAGAAGCCCAAGAAGTAGAAGATCAACTTAGGAACTTGAATAAGACTCATGTTGCATCAGATTTAGATTCTAATCTGGCAAATTGTAATCAAAATCTAAATGTAACGAATGATGAACCTTTGAATGTTTTCAATATTAATGCATCCTGTGTGTTTTGTCGTAAAAGTGTTTCATCTGGTGATCATACAAAATGTATCGCTAATTCTCTACTTTCTCGTCATAAGAAACGTAGGACACGCATTCCTTCTAGGCCCACAATTGCCTCCAAGTCTAATTTAGGAAAGCCGTCTACTACGGTTTCTAATGAAGTTGAAGTTACCCCCATAGGTGCCGAGAACAAATCTAGGAATGAGCCAACTGCTAGTGCATTTAACATTAAGAAAGTAAAAACTAGTTGGAATTGGCAACGTTGGTTACAACACAAACCAAACTTTAAATGGATTCCTAAATTGTTGAATAAATGTGTTTCTAGCCAACAGGAACCCGCACTGTCTTTGGGTTCCACCCTTACTTCTGTTCCATCTGTGTCTTCTTCTTGTGATGCAGGTGGTACAGATCGTTCTCTGGATTGTTGATAGCGGATGCACCCGACATATGACAGGCAATCTCAAACTGTTGAAAAACTTTGTCTCAAAGTTCATTGGTACTATCAGATTCGGGAATGATCATTACGCTCTAATCATGGGATATGGTGACTATGTAAGTGGGAACATCGAAATAAGCCGTGTTTATTATGTGGAAGGCCTTGGACACAACCTTTTCTCTGTTGGTCAATTCTGTGATGGGGATCTAGAAGTTGCATTTCGTGAGAAAACTTGCTTTGTTCGTGACTTACAAGGAAACGATCTTATGTCTGGCTCACGTGGCTCCAATCTTTATACAATATCAATGTCAGATATGATTGCAACATCTCCAATATGTCTTCTTTCCAAAGCAGAATCGACTAAATCTTGGTTATGGCACAAACGTCTTTCGCACTTGAATTTCAAAACCATGACTGACCTTGCTCGTTACAAACTTGTTGATGGATTTCCAAGATTCCGTTTTACCAAAGATCACTTATGTCCAGCCTGTGAACAAGGAAAAAGTACTCGTGCTCATTTTCCTTCTAAACCTGAGCAAATTACGAATCATGTTTTACAATTGCTTCATATGGATTTATGTGGACCGATGCGTGTTCAAAGTATCAACGGTAAACGCTACATTCTTGTAATTGTGGATGATTACTCCAGATGGACTTGGGTTTATTTCTTACGAAGTAAAGATCAAGCTCCTTCAATGATCATCACCTTTCTCACTAAAATTCAAGTTCAGTTACGCAACACGGTACGAATAGTCAGAACTGACAATGGAACTGAATTCAAGAATCAGACACTTAGGTATTATTATGAGAAAGTGGGAATTGAACATCAAACATCTATTCCTAGAAGCCCAGAACAGAATGGAGTTGTTGAAAGACGCAACAGAACGTTAGTGGAAGCTGCTAGAACTATGTTGATTAATGCTCAATTACCAGATTACTTGTGGGCAGAAGCTGTTTCAACCGCATGTTATACACAAAACCGTTGCATGATCACAAAACGCCATCGCAAAACACCTTATCAAATTGTTCACAAAAGAAAACCGAACATCGATTACTTTCATGTATTTGGAGCACTTTGTTATCCGAAGAATGATCGTGATGATATAGGTAAACTTAAAGCAAAGGCTGACATCGGAGTGTTCGTTGGATATTGTGATAATTCCAAAGGTTTTCGGATATGGAATCGTCGTACAAGAGAAATTCAAGAAACCATTCACGCTAATTTTGATGAACTCACACAGATGGCTTCTGAGCAACACAGCTTAGGACCCGAATTCAACCGTCTTAACTCTCTGGCATCTTCAGCTGAACCATTGCCACTCAACTGCAAAGAATTAGAAACCTTGTTTGCTCCACTATTTGATGACACAATTGAATACCGTCCTACTGAGGTCTCACCTAATTCCGCTGCTCAACCTGAAAACATTCCAGTACCAGACTCACCTCAACAAACTACTACAAGTGTTGAGAGAGACGGTCCTCCAATTGTATCACCATCTACAGCAGAACAAACTGGTTCTAACTCCCGCCATCCAGCTGAAGATCCAACACCACTATCAGTTCCACAACCCGCAGAGCATGATCCTGATGCGTTCTTTAATCCGTTTGCACCGGCTACTACAGTTCCTGATATAGCTGAGTCGTCAACACGCAATTTGGATCCTGCTAACATGCGAGATACTTATCAACTACACCCTTCAACACACAAATGGACTCGAGACCATCCACTAGTTCATATTATTGGCCATCCAGATGCACCTGTAATGACAAGACAACGACTTCACACTGATGGAGAAACTTGTATATATGCACTCACAGTTTGTCACGAAGAACCAAAGAACATCAAAGAAGCAATGACTTATGACAACTGGATTGAATCTATGCAAGAGGAATTTCAACAGTTCATACGATTAGAAGTCTGGGAATTAGTTGAAAGACCTGACGGAGTCTTTGTCATCGGGTTAAAATGGATCTGGAAGAATAAGCTTGATGCTGAAGGGACTGTCATACGCAACAAATCACGTCTGGTAGCGAAAGGATACTCCCAACTGGAAGGACTTGATTTTGCTGAATCCTTTGCTCCAGTGGCTCGACATGAAGCTGTTCGGATCTTTTTGGCTTATGCTGCACACAGGAATATGGTGGTTTACCAAATGGATGTGAAAACAGCATTTCTTAATGGAGAACTCCGTGAAGAAGTTTATGTTAGCCAACCTGAAGGCTTCATTGATCCTGAGCGTCCTAATCATGTTTACCGACTCAAAAAGGCACTCTACGGACTTAAGCAAGCCCCACGGGCGTGGTATGACAAACTGTCCACTTTCTTACTGGCCAATAAATTTTCTAAAGGATCGGTGGATCCAACACTGTTTACAAAAACCTACGGGGAGGACTTACTTGTTGTTCAAATATATGTCGATGACATCATTTTTGCCTCAACAAAACGAAGTTACTCTAATGATTTTGCAAAATTAATGAAAGATAATTTTGAAATGTCCATGATGGGTGAACTTTCGTTCTTTCTAGGATTACAAGTTCATCAATCACCCCGTGGAATTTTTATAAATCAGTCTAAATATGCACTTGAAATTTTAAAGAAACATGGAATGATGTCTTGTGATACTTATAATACACCAATGGGCTATACCACAAAACTAGATGCTGATTTACATGGGACTCCAGTTGACCCTACCAAATACCGAAGTATGATTGGGTCCCTCATGTATCTCACAGCTAGTAGACCTGATATAGTATTTGCTGTCTACATGTGCTCTCGCTATCAGTCTAAACCAACTAAAAAACACCTCAGTGAGGTTAAAAGAATCCTTCGATACATAAAGGGAACCATTAACTTGGGAATCTGGTATCCGAAGGATTCTGGTTTTGAACTAATTGCTTTTTCAGATGCTGATCATGCAGGATGTTTAGACACACGCAAAAGTACATCTGGTGGATTACAATTTCTCGGAGACAAACTCGTGTCATGGCAATCTAAGAAGCAAGACTGCACTTCACTGTCGTCTACAGAATCTGAACACGTAGCTATGTCTGCTTGTTGTGCTCAAGTCATTTGGATGAGATCACAACTTAAGGATTATGGCTACCTATTCAACAAGATTCCTATCTACTGTGATTCAAAGAGTGCAATTGCTATCTCCTGCAACACAGTGCATCATTGCAAATCCAAACACATCGATCTCCGATATCACTTCATCAAAGAGCATGTGGAAAAGGGTACCGTTGAACTTTATTTTGTTGGAACTGAGTACCAATTGGCGGACTTACTTACCAAATCTTTAGCACCATCAAGGTTTGCTAGTCTAGTTCACCAAATTGGTATGCGATGTTTGACTCCAGAAGATCTGGAAAAGTTTTTAAAACACAATTGATCGTCAAACATCAAAACTATCTTTGTATAATATTTTTTATAAACAAATCAAAACACAAAAAGATTTTTCATTTTTTTCTCTTAAAAAAAAAATGCAAGTATGTCGCTTCACTTCAACACTTTGTTATAATTTTACAAGTGTTGAGGGGGAGTCACGCTTAAATTTTTTACCAATTTCAGTTGGTATACTTGCATGTTTTTTCGTATTTTACGGTACTTCGGAGTGTGTGGACGTTCTTTATTCATCACTTTGTCTCATCCCGTAATAAGGTCTTCATAAGTTAGGTTAACGGATGTATATCTTGATGTTACACATGTTTACCATTTAACATTAGGACTCAAGTAGGTATATCTAAAAGTTAAGGGACCTAAAGTGACTAAACTCAAAAGTTCAAAAAAATAATAAAACAAACAAACCGGTGTTTCATAAACCTCACTTTTACAAAACCCCTTAAACCCTTTTTCGAAACCTACGGCCCTAAATCAAACGAGTCATCCAAGCTTGTGATCATCAATCTATAAGTTCCTAAGTAATCTTTAGGGTATTACAAACATAGGATCTCGTTTAATTGCAAATCCAACGGTTTGATCTCATGATAAATCAATTTCGAGAACTAGGGTTTGAGATTTTGAAAACTGCTATAATCATGTTTAGATGTTTGATTCTTGATAGGGTTTTGTTACTAAGCTTGTTTCAAACATATCCTCATCATTTTCTCATGCATTCCTTCACGTTTATTTCAATTTAGAAATCTAGGTTTTTGGGTCGATTTGAGATTGCTTGATTCTGTGTTTGTTTGCTTTATTTTATTGGTGGGATATGTTTCTAAGGTCTTAAGTATGCATGCTTGAAGTAATGTTGTTGATCTACACCAATGATGCTTGATTCTCGATAACTTGTGTGCTTCGTTCATGATTAAGTTCTATCTATCTGAGTCTATATGTGTGGTATGCTGTCATAACGTGCTCTTAACATATGTTTGTGATTTGCTAGAACCATTGATACTCATTAGACTCAAATTTGTTATGTTATCGAAAACTTGTTCTTGATAATTATCGAGATCTTGGTTAACGAGCATATTGGTTATGTCTGATTGGTATTTGTCAATCTTTATGACAGGTCTGTATCATTGGATTATATTATCGCAAAAGAAACGTACGTTAGACTTCAAATTCGAAAGATTCTTTTATAAGAATTTTATCGAGAACCCAAGTTGTCGCAATCTTGGTAAAATTTTCGAAATTATTCGTTGTCTCATGATTTCGATAATGTTTGTTCAAAACTCAGTATTTTTCGAAATTATCATTTTCGAAAATACTCTTTGAACATAGATTTCAAAAACATGAGTTCATAGCATGATTGCGAAAATTTTATCGAGTATTGACTTTTTCGAAAAACATGAAATCTTTCGCAATCATGTATAAGGAAAGATCTCGATAATCTTACAAATAAGCATGATCTCGATAAATTATTTATCGAGAACATACTTAGTAACATTTTCGAAATTCTTTCTTAGAACATGATTGCGATAAGAGTGTTATGTATGTTTTTTCGAAATCTCACTTTATTGCTAATATATTTGCGATAAAAAGTTTTTTTTTTCGAAATCTTGTTTAGGCCTTGTCATGTAATATCCATGTAACCTTGTTGTGATTCATTGTTGTTATGTAATGTGAAGTAACTATGAATGTGTATATCAATCATACTTATTTGCGAATCATTGCATTGTATAGTTGATTTCGTGATTCTAACTGAACTATGATTCTTCAAGTATGCATTATGTGGCACTTCACTCATAACAAAATGATGCATTTGTGCTTAATTGTCTTAAGTAGTAATCTATAACCAAACTCAAAACTGTGCTAACACGTAACAAATTTGGATGTTTGGGTTATGACTATGTTTTTCAGATAAACATGGCTGAACACAACGAGAATGTCCCTGAACAAGCTCTTCCATTACTCACCATGGATGACATCACTCTCGAAAACTACAATGTCACGATTGGCAATAACAATCCCCGAGTTGATTTCAACAAATTGAAAATCACAGAGAAATCGTGCATGATTGTGAAAGATATCCTACTTGCACATCCATGCAAACCTCTGCTCACCTGTTCTACTTCAGTTCCGCTGTTCTACCTTCATCAGTTCTGGCTTACTGCTCAGGCTAACTTGGATGATGAGTCTTTCACTGTTACATTGGATAGCCAAGAATACACTGTAGATCATGACGTTCTTCGAACAGCCCTTCTCATGCCACAAACTGACAACGAATTTGCTCCTATACTACCTGACCTGGATCTTCTTGACTTCTTCATTGAATTAGGATATGAGGTTGATGATGATGTACCGCTAGTCAAGCTTTCCCAATTTAATGCCAAGAATATCCCTCAGCCTTGGAGAACATTCTGTCTGTTGGTGGTAAGATCTATATCTGGAAGGAAAAGTGGTCATGAACATCCAAGGCTCAAACATTTGCAAACATTCTGGGGAATGGTGACTCTGACACCTATTGACTTTGCAGTTCCTATCATGAATGATATCGTCCACAGTATTCAAACCGAACGTGTGAAGACTATGATACCATTCACAAGATTCACCAAGCTTCTCATAGAACATCTCTGCAAAAACTCTCCAGAATTCATCAAGAGGATGGCTGATCCTAATGAGCCGAAGCACCTCTTTGAGGACGACTTCACCACCTCATTCATCAAGACGACCACTTCCTCAACCAAGATCAAAGGAATGAGGCTTCCCGAATACCTTCTTAATGATAAAATCAAGAAGAGTCTGAACTACAAGCTGTATGATAACGCTTACAAAGGGGGTACAAGAAGAAGCCACAATAAAGACTCGAAGCAAAGGATGTCTAAAGTCTGGGAGTACTACAAGCACCACTGGATCACCTCATACTAGATATAAGGCTGCTCCAATGTCAAAACCCAAGACTTCAACCACACCTAAACCTACATCCAAACCCAAACCTGCTACCAAGCCAAAGAAGAAAGTAACTCCAGAGTACATTCTTCGTGATGAACCTACACCTCAACCTTCTGACACCGAATCCGAGTTCGATACGGAATCTGAAGAAGAAGAACCAGACTATGAACTGAGATACAGAGCACCTGATGAAGGATTTCCTGCAACAGAGATCGCCGTACAACAAAGTCTTGAAACTTATGAAGAAGAGACAAGGAAAAGAAAAGGGATCACTATTAATGAGCCTAATGATGATGAAGACGAACCAATCGTTGAACCTTTGGTCGATAAACGCAAACTGAAGAGTATAGTTGTCGACACTCGAGCTGAAGAAAAGCGGCTCAGGAAAGAACAAAGGAAAGCAACTCTCGAAAGCCGACTCATGTCTCAACCTTTAACTCCACCACCTATCGATCAGTCGGAACATGAAGGAGCTACTAGCAGCATGAATCCTCCTGTTGTGTCCACAATGTTAGAATCAGCCCCACAGCCAAATAACACCGTTAAAGACACCGACAAAACTGGAGATGTCAATATGACAGAGACTGCTAACGTAGAGGAGAATGTTGGCGGCCAAGAGAACATAGCTACGGATCAAGAACATGAATACCTCATTACTCCAGAGTTTCTTGCACGAGAAGCAGAGGAAGCAGAGGAACGTCGTAGAAAGGAAAACGAAGAGAAGAACGCGTTCGACACCAACATATTTCTTAAGTCATCTTCTCAGCAGACTTCCTCAGCACAACCTCCACCTCCTCAAGACTCTCCACCAAAGGATCCGACTCCTCCTGCCTCTTCTTCAAACTCTCACAACGAGTCATCGTCCGAATCATCACCGGAGCATTCATCTCCCACACCTTCTGAAACCGCATCAAAACAGCATTCAATCAATCAACCGAAACAACCAGTTGATCTTCAGGAGCAAGTCAACAAACTCACCAACATGGTCACAAGTCTTACCAAACAAGTTGAGGACTTCCAGGAGTCAAAGAAGCTGATCGACAAGTTCTTATACTCTGATTACACAGGATTTATCAGAACTGCAACTCATGATTTTCTCACTGAAAATCTGGTTGATATGATCACTCCTGAGGTAGCAAACCTTCTCAAACCAATCAATGACAACTTGGATCACAGAATCAGAAGTGTTACGAGAAAAATGTTGTCTACTACACCATTCACGCTTCACACCGCAAAACCTTCTACTGTGACTCCAACCGTCCCTGAATTGTCCTTCAATGACATGCTTGCCAAACTCTTCGACAACATCGCCTCCAAAACCACACAGAGTGCTGAAGAAAAAGCCCTGTATGATGCTATGGTGGCTTACATATCTAAAGAGTCATGCAAAGATGCTGCTGGAACCCGGAAAAGGACAAGAAAAGATGACGATCCTGACCCAAACTCCAAAGGCAAGAAACCTAAGTCTGGAACAGGTCCTTCATCCTCTCTACAACCACAAAAGGACTCCACTCCTCCTGGAAATCAACAACAACCCTCAGCTACTGGTCAAGGTCAAACTGAAGAAGCGGAAACACTCATGGAACCTACAGATGACTACCAGGGTCAACCTGACACCGATAACTGTGCTCCACCTATTCTTGATTCTCATGCTGAACCATCGTCACCATCCAAGGCTAAAGATAAAGATGCTACATCTAAGTCCAAGAAATCAAAGAAGAAAAGATGTCCTTCATGGCTCGACAATGATGACAATCCTTAGAATGATTGGCTGACAGAAATGGTCCAAGCTCAACCTCCTCTCGAAGAAGAAGAACCACTTCCTGGTAATACTCTACAGTTTACCCAAGTCATTATGAAGGATCTTCAGATCGACAAACTCACAAAGGCAGAGCTCAAAAGAATCAATAGGGATGCACAAGAATTCCACAAGAAAAGATCTGGAAACAAAGTCGAATACGAGTACCATATGCAGAATATAGCTAGTGCAATGTCTGCCGACTTTGACTGGCTAAATCCAGAAGTGAATATCGATCTCAGTTCCAAGAATCATGAAAAACCTTACTTCACCGACTGGACCAAACCATTACCTTTGAAAGGATTTCCAGACAAACCAAAGATACCTTACAGCTTCTTCTTCAACAAAGATCTTCGTAACATCCAGCTCACTCAGGAGACATCCAAGAAGAAATATGCTTCCTCACTCACAATCTCAGTACCAGCCGCACGATACGAAATTCCTGCTATTGAAGAAACTACTCGTGTTTTCAGCAACTCCATCGTAGCTTACGACAGAGATGTCCTACACGGAATTCTACACTGGCCAGAACGTCGTCGTCTCGGTTATACCAGCAGATTAGGAGAGAAATCATTGAAAAATGTGAAGCAGAAATCTAAGATCATCGCTATCTTGGAGATTCAACAGTCAAAATGATTTAACTACATATTCATGCGTGAAATTGTTGTTAAATGACAAGATGAAAAGAAGTACAAATTCTCCGAAGCAGACTTTCCTGACCTTAATTTCAATGACATAGAAGACATGTATCTCGAAAAGGTTCAACAAAGAATGCGTGGATTTGACAGAGATGTACAGTACAACTTCATGGCATCACTACTTCTTTACATCCGACGACTGATTGTTCAAGAAAGAGTGGAAGATCTTCAGCTTGGAGTGGAAAGTTACCAACAGAAGATCAATTTGACAAAACCACAATTCTACTTTGAGGGTATCTATCAAACACCACAGTTTACTCTCAACCAAGAACCTTTTGGTTTCACCTACATCAACAGCAAAAAGCTACAAAGTTTCATGAGGTTCGATGAGGTACACAAATTCTGTGATGTTACACTCAAGTCTGTTCGTGGTGGGCTTGTCAAAAGGTTGACTGATGATCGCCGTAAGATAGCTAAGGGGGAACAACCTAGATGGAAATCCAGCATAAGAAGACAAGTTCGTAACTTTGTCTTAAAGATTGAGGAAAGGTTATTTCGACGGGAACAGATCAGACGACTGGAAAGCTATATCGGTGCCAGACCATCGTTTCCTGTCAGAAACTTCGAAAGACCAGAACCCAAGTTTACTGACTTTGACACTCCACTTCCTGACGAAGATTAACTTGGTACATTTGGTTAGTTTTTCAATATCAATTGTTTCATTTGATTGAATTTCACAATGGCTTGTGCACGCATTACAGTGCACAACCCGGACTAGTAAAGAAAGGACCCTGAGATACGCTTCAGTGCCTCAATCCTAAAATAAGGAGTGAAGGCTTCTTACTTTTGAGTAGAATTTATCAAACATTTATGATTTTTCATAATTCTGCTCAAAAGGACAAGTATTTCACCTCAATAAGACCTGATCACTTGTTGAGGGGGAGCACTTGTCAAAACAAAATACTTTGCTCTAAATCATAAGTTCTTGGTGCATCTCCCCATAAAACTCAAAAGGTATATTTTAATCTAAAAGTTTGTCAAAAACACCATTTTATATGCTATTTTTGAGGGGGAGAAAATGAAAAAGTGATTAAAATATACGAAGTCAAAGCTTTAAGTTGTATCATGTGCGAGCTAGACTCAGTATTGACCCAGGAATTGACGAGATAATACAAGTTAGTAACATCGAAAGGACTTATCCTCGACGGGTAATAACATCAAGTTAGTTACTAGAGCTAGTTGTCACCTAAAAGCTGACAATGCATCTCTTTAACTAACCACGTAAGCGTGTCTCGAAAAGGATATGTCTTAGTAGAAATGTACCGTCTCGAGAAGCTTTCTGTGAACTTGATCAGGCCGGGTAATAACTTCAAGCTAGTCTAACTAGTGATGTAAGCGTGTCTCGAATCGGTCTTGTTCACGGAAAGTGGATCAATTCAAAAGTGCTTGCTCCTCCCGCATGTGCAAATTTATTAAATACTTATGAGCACATGTGCAGGGGGAGCCCTTCAAAAGTGTACACAAAACTCTCAAAGTGTTAACCAAAATATTTGATCATCACAAACACTTTGAGAGATTTTCAATCAAAGGTTTCTTGGCTACTGTCGGAGTTATAAGGTGATTAAGATAGGAATATCCGTCCTATGATCCGCCAGAGCCGGAGGGATCTACCCAAGGACATCTCCCATAGTTAGAATTAGAAGTCCTTAGGTATGATACGAAAAAAGGAGAAATGAATGAAAGGGAAAGAAGGAGTTGAAGAATTAAAAAGAAAAGTAAAGTAAAGGGTGAAAAGAAATAGCCCTCCATATGTTCAACCTTAGGGCAGACACCGGGTTCAATACGTATGCTACTGGCTGTTGCAAAAGACAACACCGGTATTGAAGATTAAGTCGTCATGGACCCAGTGACGCGATGCACTAAACCTTCTTAACCACACAAGTTCTCTTAAAAGGACTTGTTTCATTCTCACGGGGAACCCGCGTAATCTATCGACCTATCTCTTAGAGACGGTTGATATTGAAGCAGGAGACCCCTCCCCAGTCTCCGCATAGGAAACCTAGGTGTGCACTTATAGAGTCTAGAGCCTTGAGATACATCAAAGATCTCTTAGGAACACTTAGTATTTCTACAACTGGTGTTCTACATCAATGGGCATCAGTTGTAAACTATCGAGTCCTTCGCAGATCTTAGCAATCTGCCGAGAACGTTTATGAGAGGATTACGTAAGTATTTCTCAATGATTGAACGGAAATCCTGCCAGGGTCAACATCAAACAGCCCTGACAGCAGGTCACTTCGGTAACCCCACAAGGGTTACGCTTAGTGTGTGCAGTGGTTCCATAGCGGTCTACAGTCGTGGAGTGATCCCCAGCGACTCACCCAGTCATTGAGCTACCTAGTAGGTCTCGTAAGCTCCTTCGGAAGTATCTGATATGGGAACAGCCTGGATAAGGATTAGAAGGAGTCTTCACAATATGCTGTTGATGAGCTCTAATTCCTTATCCGTAAGTACCGGTTGTTTTATTGCTAACTGTTTACTCGCAGGTACCTCACTTCCATGATGGTAGATTCCAACATGCTCATACATACATCTTGAAGTCAAAGAAAGCTCCCCAAAGATCTTAGCAACACAAAGTTCAAAGAAAGATTCTACACCAATAAGAAGAATCTACAAAGAATAATGACAAAGATCTCAATGCATGTAAAGGAACTTCTTGTACGTGAAAGTCTAAGTCCAAAGATGTATGAGTATGTTGGAATGGCGGACAACCACCACAGACGCAGGAGTGACGAATGGCAGATTTCTTCATAACACAATCACTACATCATCACCAAAGAACAAAGACAAAGAGAAAAGTACATCTATTATCATTCTAATCAATTCTGAAGACGTCTAGAGATTTACATGTCACAAGTCAACGACAAAGATGAAGACGTCAAGCAACCATTATGACCGACCCTTAGGGGGAGATTGTTGGGATCATAGTTTTCACTATTTTATGAAGTCTCGGTCATTTGTAATAATAGGTTGCTTAAGTTATTATTTTCTTACATTTATGTAATGTTACATGTTTACTAGACTTAAGGTATGTGGCCCATGGGCTTGAAAGCCCACACGATTTGCAGAAAGGAAGGAGTAGGATGTTGCCCTAGCTCCTTCCCTATATATAGTATGCTTAGGTCTATGTAATACTTGGTTGGTTATGTGAAATATTAAGGAAACTCTTGCAATTCTAATTCTCTCATTCTCATAATCATCCCATTCTCATTCTCATCTCTTTTCTATCATTCTTATACTTGTGTTTACTAAATGGTGACCTAACAATTATATATTTAAACTAATTTAAATTACACTAAAATACAAATAATTATGAATTTAACTTAGAAAAATAAAATTTAAACTTGGAAAAATCTAAAATAATATAAAACTAATTTTAAAATAGAAAATATATTTTTAAGACTTTTTAAATAATTATTACTAATTATTAATTAATTTAAACTAATTAAAATTAAGAAAAATAGCAAATGAACAGTGAAAATCTAAAACTTTTTCTAAAATTATTTTATAACTACAGGAACCTATGAAAATTATAAAAATGAGAAATGCTTAATGAATAAGCTGAAAATAAGCCAAATGGCTTAAATAGAAGCTATTACTTATTTTATTTTTGGTTTTTCTTAATTTTTCTTTTACAAAACTATTTTAATACTTAAATTAAGCAACTTCAATGAAGTACTTTTACTAGAGCTTAAAAATAAGCAGATGGGAAGTACAATTGCTTAACAGATTGGGCTTATAAGCTTATTAGGACTTTGTGAAGCTTGAAAAAGCTTATAACAGGCCACTTAGTGCAAGCCAAGCATAAATTAAACTATGAGGAAGCTGAGTGCATGGAAAATAAGCAGAAACAAGCAATGAAGTGCTCTGGATAAGCCAATAAGCTGAATAAGAAAATCCAAATACCACACAGACCACACAGGCCAAAATGGCCAAGTAGCAGGCTATGTGGTGCCCACTAGGGGGATTGGAAGCCCAAATCAAAAGTGGATCCAATAAGCTGAGCTTATTGGCTTTTCAAAAAGCTAAAGCTCAACCTCTGGGTCCCACTGTTGAAGTCAGGGGAGGGCATGGAACTTGGGCACAACGAATATCCTAACAGTTGATGAAATAAGGTGGATTAAAGCTTATTTTGACTTTTACACTAGTGAGGTACCATTATTATGCTTCTTACTACTCTAATATGACCCTAGGAATATGACTAAATTGAATATGACTCCTGATAATAACAAGAACACAGAATAACAAGCTGACCCAAACACCCACTTAAAAACTGTTATGAAGGATTTGTGAGGCAAACCTACAACCTAGACCAAGAAACTGATTCCTAATTACTAATTGTGACTAGTAGAACTAGATAAGCACATAAACAAAAGCTATCACCACAACTACCTTACTTTCTAGATTATGCTATATGTACAGTCAATTTCAAATATTTTGAGCACAAGGGTTATATTGAGCAAACAACAAATCTAAGGGGTGGTGGATGGGCAAGTGGTGATGAAACCATGGTGGTTTTGCAAGGGAGGGTGAAGTGGTTTTGTGGTGGGAAGGAGGCAGGGTCACACCTGCGTTGACCCTGGTTTATTAATACAGGGAAGGGAGTGGGCTAGTGGTGTATTGGATTGGGCTTTGGTGTTTCTGGATCAGGTATTGGATAGGAGTGGATTTAGATTATGGGTTTGTTTATTTATTAAGCTTAAAAATCACAAGGACCAAACTTGTAACAATCTGAAAGTAGGGGCTGATTTTTTCCATTTTCCAAACTTGATTCGAGGGTCCAAACTTGCCATAATGTAATAACCCAAGGACCTTTGATGTTAAATTTCCAAAATTAAGTACCAGAGGACCAAAATTGCCAAATTCCAAAGTTCAGGGGCTAATCTTGCAATTCCTTCAAACTTTCCACCCAATGACCATTTATGATAACTTGTTACTTCCTAAGGACCAATAATGACTTTTCTTCCAAAAATATTCCACCAGGGACCAAATCTGCCAAATGTAAAACTCCAGGGACTAAACTTGTAATTTCTCAAAACTTTTTACCCAAAGACCATTTTTGATAATATTTGACTTTTAAAGGACTTGGGTTGACTTATCTTTCAAAATAAATGCTCGGGGACTAATTTTGACAAGTTTTAAAAGTTAGGGGACTGAAACTGCCAATTATGCAAACTTTGTTTGTTTTTCATCTGTTTTTACTCATTTTGCATCTGAAACATATAAAAACACAATCCAAGAATATTTGTAGTATTATGTGACATTTCTGTGTGTTTTTAACTGTTTTTGTAGTTCACATTGACCGAAAATGATGAGTATTTAAACACTTATCAACCATCCCCCCGCTCCTCCTAAAGCCTATAAATACTACACTTTTTCTTTCAGAAAAACCAATCCTCTTGGCATAAAAACTTTTTGTTCTTTCTTTCTTCCTCTTTGATCACTATAACATGTCAATATGTGTTTATAAGTGATTCTCTCATCCTCTAAATCAAAGTGCAAGAGAAGAAGACTCGAAGTTATCAAGAATCGAAGTGTTATTGAGTCCACACACAAACGTAACAAGTGTTACGATTCTCTTCTTCCTCCAACTCTATCATTTGTAGATATTGTAAGATTGTATATCCAACTTGTGTATGAGTCGTGATTAGGTGTGTTAGGGTATATTCGAACAAAGGTGTAATTCCGAGAAGTGTTGTATCTAGATTAGGACTTGTATCAGTTCATGTGTCATTGTGTGAAGACTGGGACTTAGTGTAGTTCTAGTGTGAAGATTCAAGTGAACGGGAGTGCTCATTCGTTTGAAGAATTGGACGGAGTGATCATCCATGTGAAGGCTTAGATCGTGTGTCGATATAAGTGGACAAGAGTGCTTGTTAGTGTGGCCACGTTGGCCTTTTTGTAGATTGGTTCTAGCTAGGATTAGGACTCGACGTTCCACTTAGTGTCGTTAAACTTGGTGTAATCTTGTGTACGGTTTGCTCCGCCTGAAGGGAGTGTGTTGACATAGTAATTGTGAACTATCGAGCGTGGTACTCGGGGAGTGGAGTAGGACGAATTGTGAGCTTCGTGCCAAACCACTATAAATCTTGGCGCCTTAGTTTGGTTGTGTTCTTTCCTTACTTCTTTATTTACTTTACTTGTAATCACAGTATTCATAGATATCACATAATAATCAAATCTAACCATTTTGTAAAAAGACCTTAAAAGAGGTAAAAGTTTTAAAATGTAATTATAAACTGTGAAACTATTCAACCCCCTTCTAGTTTCTACAAAATCGCATGTGAAAAGAAAAGAGCATGTGATGATGCTATAAAAGCAAGAAAGCATAAGAAAATAAATATGCTCGTAAAAGAAATTGATGCGTGGTTTTGCAACCTTGCAAAAGGTTTTACCTCTCAAGGGATCTTGAGAAGCTTGCAATCCCCACCAGGCAGTGTACCTGACCGTTGTAGTATAGTATAGTGACAAGTACTGGGAGATTGATCGTTCAACTCAAAGAATAGTGTTCTCTAGGGTTAAAACTCAATTAAACTAGGTCTAGAGGTAAGGGATGATTCTTTTTGTATTTTTATATTTTATGGAAAGCAAGTAAAATTTCGGGTTTTGAAGGAATGGGCGGAATTAGTTGCTAATCAACTAACCCAATTAACTACAAATGCAAACAAAATAAAATAAAATGAACTTAAAGTAAATGTGGCGAAAACAATAATAAGAGAAAATGTGTTTACTTAGATTTCACTACTCCCTAGCTACCTTTTACCGGTTGATTAGTTTGCTACAATTGCATGGATGACGGGTTATATTCCTTAATACCATTCGTAGGGCCGTGTACGATCTTCCCTAACTCTATAAGCTTCTACCTCTTCCTATGTCGAGCCGACTACTAGCTCCTAACATGGCCTCATTAGTAGTTACCTATGCATTAAATATAACCAATTTATCGTAGTACACCTCCGATCATGTTTCTTAAGACGTTCAAGCAAGTTACCAATTGGAAGTCTGCCAGTTTTCTTAAGCCTAACATCGAAATCATTCATCCACAACAATTATAAACAAACAACCAACCAATAATCAATATCTAAGTTTCATTACATCTAAGCAAACACAAAGAAAACCTAGCCTAGCATGTTAAAGAGAAGACAAGCATAAAATAGAATCAAACAACACATAGACATATTGAATGATTATTGGAAAACTTATCTTCAATTAAGCATGGATGAAACAAGGGTTTGAAACCCGCAAAAATACAGTAAAATTCGTCTAGGGTTTTTCTCATCTTAAAGTTGCACACAATGAATGAAAAATCAAAAACTATATATAGAATAATGGGTCTGACAGCGTCAAGAGTAAGGTCTGACGCCATCAACTCGTCGCCAAAATTATCATCGTATTGCCTAGATCTACTTCTGAAGTCGTCATGTGTAAACTTGGTCTTGGCCGTCACATGCAAATTACTCTTTATGGCCTTGGTGACGCCGTCATGTTCAATTCTTCCAAAACCTCTCTAGCGCGTCACGTGTAACTTGATTTATCCACCTCTTTGTCAAAGGGTGACGGCATCACATGCAATTCCTGACGCCATCAGGTACAAGTTCCAGCATGAATTTGAGACTTTGTCTTTTTCTTCACTTTTTGGCTCCAAAATGCTTCCTTTTCCAGATTTTCTCTCAAAAGTACCTAAAATGACAAAAGAAATGATTTAGGATAATATTTGATCAAATAATCTTGACTTTGGGCTTAAATGACCCCCTAAAAGCGGTACACTTTTCGTCTCATCAAATACCCTTAAACTTGATATTTGCTTGTCCTCAAGCAAATGCGCTTTTATTCTAATCAAAATACAAGCTAGGGGTCATTTAACACTAATATAAAAGTAATTGCAACAAATAATCATTCCACTACAACTAAAAACAAGCACGTAAATTATATACTAGCACCTCATAAATAGTGTTTAGATACTCACATCTCTCGGGTGTAATAAAGTATATATCACAATATGGAAATGGAAAACATCTCTCACAACCTGTCATAGCAAATAGATTACCATATGCTTTGGAAAGGATCAAACCTCCACCACTTGGCGTAAGCACCTAGGATAAACTATCAAAGAGGTCTTTTAAAGGGTTATAACATGAGGTGTGGGGATATGGTAAACACAGTTTTGTTGGATAAAGGCAATATTTACTTGTGGCGAGTTAATCATCTTGGTCAATTACATGTATAATGTGGCGTTGCTAAGCCAAGACTAAACTCGACTTAAGCTAATCATAAACTAACAAAAACATAAAATAAACATAAAAGGAAACGGGATGGTAGTCCGTATGTTTTTTCTCTTTTTTTTTCTTTTTTTTTTTTTTTTTTTTTTTTTTTTTTGCTTACACTCTTGCCCTACCATCCAAAATAATACATCATAGGAGATTTGCATTCCCCTTACACTTGAACTTTTACATACTTTACAATCAACTATTCTAATGACTCGAATTAAGATAATCAAAACACTTGGAGTACTTTTTAAGTATTAACGCACATATAGGGGTAATATATGATGTTCTTCCCCAATACTCCATAATACTAGTAATTTACCCATGAGTCCCAATCGTCCCAAAACAATATGTACAAGATATGACTCGACTTAGCAACCATGTAATCAATTAGACAATTAACTAAGGGTTTAAACAAATAACAATAATGCACTAAAGATGAGTGCATACACGGAAGACTAAGGCGATTTGGTTGCACATTTGGGGTGGATTGTAAACAAATTCTTCCTTTAAGTAAAATGCTTAAAGTTAGAAACAAAAAAGATAGGCTCGAAGAGGTGTACTAGGGGTATCGTGTACTAAAAATGAGTACAACACAAAGGTGTGGAAAATTAATTGACTTTACTAGTCAAGTAATTATGACTCCATTGGTCAAGTAATTATGATACGGGGTTTAAACACAAGGGTTATCCTAATGCCTCTTATCATGTAGTAAATCCTAACTACACGAATGTAGTCTCACTTGCGGTCTCGGGATGCATCACTAACGCAAGTTCTAGAATCTAAGTACTAACAGTATACTCATAAGCATCTTTTTCTAACAAATCTAGGGGCGAACCTCACATATTTGGGGTGGAAAATTTTGAGTGGTACAGTTTTGTGCTAGTTATACAACTCCTATCCATGAGACGCTCATTAAGGCTAAAGCTTCACTCCTAAATGTTGTAAAAAAATTTAAATTTGGCGCTAAAATTGCCCTAACAAGTATTTCTCTTAGTTTTATTACACACCTACTATTGAACAAACAAAATCAAGTGCAATTGTATTCTCTAAGGTATCATCATTTACCCTCCCCTTATACTTAAGCTGAACATTGTCCCCAATGTTCAATAAAAAAGACGTAAAAGTAACGAAGGTAAAAGAATGAAACAAATACTCCCTGGTTCGTTCGGTGTGGATAAATGGATAACATGGTTAAATCATCCTCCAAGAAAATGAACGTTGAAAGCTTCCCTCTAGAAATATAAATTATCTTCTTGTCCAATATAACCTGTTAAACCTGAGAAAACAATCATGGCAAACCTCGCGTAAAATCTGCGGCAATCTATATATATATATATAAGGATATGATGCTTGTGGAATGAATGTTTGCAGATTTCCTGGAGTTTATAAAACTAAAGAATTAACAAAAACTTTAAGACTCCGGTAGAAAAACAAAACTTGCAAAATTTTTCAGAATTTTTACACCTGACGCCGTCAGGTTATGATCCTGACGCCGTCAGAGTGCTCTGACAGAAATCTTATGTTAAGTTTCCAGAAAATTTTTGGAAAAAACTCATGCCTTAATTCCTGGAATTCCTACAAAACATCATTATGACTCGATACAAGTATTTGACTCAAACAAATACTAATATACATGTACATTTAATATTGTTGTGGTTCATGCTCAATTTCGTTCTTAGAAAACAAATTTAGATTTCCCTTACACTTATCTTTTGCGAAACACCTTTTTATGAAGTTAAGACAAACAACAAGGTAAAGCATTTTCACAATTTATTTTGAAACATGATCCACAAACAATAAAAATAAAACATGCATACGGAAACAAATAAAATCAAACAAACAAACAATCAAACAAATAAAACTTGGGTTGCCTCCCAAGAAGCGCTTTTCTCTATTTACAAGTCTTGTAGCTAGACTCAAGGTCATGGGCTACCGTGAGTCGCGTATGCTCACATACCCAAGTGTGAGCCATCTAATAGTTGCCTCATCTTTCTTATAGTCATAACTTAGCTCTAAACATCCGCGATAATACCTTTTGTTCTTTTCATAAGGATATTTAAGCCCTTTCCTTTTATCATTATCACTTAGCATATCGAGAGGTGGATACCTATTACATTTCTCAGTAGAAAAATCCTTGAACCTAGGGTGTGCACGGGGCATTTGGTAAAAAAAATCTTCATCCCCTTCCGAGAATGTAATTAACCCTTCTATAAGTTTTTCATCTAGTTTGGTTAACCTTTTGAAGGGCTTCCCAAACACAACTTGGGTTAAGTTACTATCGATAAATTCTCCTAGATTCTCCATAACCATAAACTCAACCAAATAAATAAAGCTTCCTACAAACACATGCAATGTCTTTGCCCTAGCAACAATATTATCTCCTTTGTATTCTAACTCATTTACCATAATTTTATTGTATTCACTACGCGAGATTATGTTCATTGGTAAAGATGAGTTAAGGTAAGCATCAAAGCTCCTAAATCCTATCTTACAAGGGAATTGCATATTAAATGAGCTGCCATTCTCAATCCTTGTCCTAGGGTCGACATACCTAAGAGGGTTCATCTCATCTTCTACCCTATCCTCATTGATTACATCACCATCATCTAGGTCCTCATTGGAGTCTGAATAGTAAAAAGGACTAACCCTGTGATCATTATCATGGTCAGACTCCTCCATCTCAGAATTATTGTTAAAGTGATGGTCAGGCGAGAGGTTAGGCGGGTTCTCATTTTCCACTAAAGGGATTGGGATGGGTAGTTGGAAAATCCTACGACGAAAAACACGAATAACAGGAATCAAACGATCAATGCTATTGTTATCCATCGAGATAGTTTACGAACAAAGGAAACAAAGAAATAAGACAGACTAAAGAAACCAATAAAAATAAAAATCTTACTAGAAAGGAATCTAGCAAGTAGACCTAATAAAAAGAAATTTCAACCTAGACAATAACTATTCCCCGGGCTGCGGCGCCAAAAACTTGATGCGTGGTTTTGCAACCTTGCAAAAGGTTTTACCTCTCAAGGGATCTTAAGAAGCTTGCAATCCCCACCAGGCAGTGTACCTGACCGTTGTAGTATAGTATAGTGACAAGTACCGGGAGATTGATCGTTCAACTCAAAGAATAGTGTTCGCTAGGGTTAAAACTCAATTAAACTAGGTCTAGAGGTGAGGGATGATTCTTTTTGTATTTTTATATTTTATGGAAAGCAAGTAAAAATCTCGGGTTTTGAAGGAGTGGGCGTAATTAATTGCTAATCAACTAACCCAATTAACTACAAATGCAAACAAAATAAATTAAAATGAACTTAAAGTAAATGTCGCGAAAACGATAATAAGAGAAAATGTGTTTACTTAGATTTCACTACTCCCTAGCTATCTTTTACGGTTGATTAGTTTGGTACAATTGCATGGATGACGGGTTATATTCCTTAATACCATTCGTAGGGCCGTGTACGATCTTCCCTAATTCTATAAGCTTCTACCTTTTCCTATGTCGAGCCGACTACTAGCTCCTAACATGGCTTCATTAGTAGTTACCTATGCATTAAATATAACGAATTTATCGTAGTTCACCTCTGATCATGTTTCTTAAGACGTTCAAGCAAGTTACCAATTGGAAGCCTGCCAATTTTCTTAAGCCTAACATCGAAATCATTCATCCACAACAATTATAAACAAACAACCAACCAATAATCAATATCTAAGTTTCATTACATCTAAGCAAACACAAAGAAAACCTAGCCTAGCATGTTAAAGAGAAGACAAGCATAAGATAGAATCAAACAACACATAAACATATTGAATGATTATTGGAAAACTTATCTTCAATTAAGCATGGATGAAACAAGGGTTTGAAACCCTCAAAAATACAGTAAAATTCGTCTAGGGTTTTTCTCCTCTTAAAGTTGCACACAATGAATGAAAAATCAAAAACTATATATAGAATAATGGGTCTGACGGCGTCAAGAGTAAGGTCTAATGCCGTCAACTCGCCGCCAAAATTATCATCGTATTGCCTAGATCCACTTCTGACGTCGTCATGTGTAAACTTGGTCTTGGCCGTCACATGCAAATTACTCTTGATGGCCTTGGTGACGCCGTCATGTACAATTCTTCCAAAACCTCTCTGGCGCGTCACGTGTAACTTGATTTATCCACCTCTTTGTCAAAGGGTGACGGCGTCACATGCAATACCTGACGCCGTCAGGTACAATTTCCAGCATGAATTTGAGACTTTGTCTTTTTCTCCACTTTTTCGCTCCAAAAACGTCCAAAATGCTTCCTTTTCCAGATTTCCTCTCAAAAGTACCTAAAATGACAAAATGAACGATTTAGGGCAATATTTGATCAAATAATCTCGACTTTGGGCTTAAATGACCCCCTAAAAGTCGTACACTTTTCGTCTCATCTGAAATGCTAGAGCATACAAAAACAGACAGATTGAAATAAATGAATTTAAATTTATCCATATACTTACAATTTTCATATCATCTCATAATCATATTCACAAAAATGTCTCAAGAGCAAGTACAACCACAAGAAGTTCTAGAAGTTCAAGTCCCACAACCATAACTGATACAAGAACTAATCCTTCCATTTGATAGTTTCATCGAATACGGTGAAAGTAACTTCCTGTTCAATCCTTACAACTTTAATTGTGGTCATCCAATAATCATTGAAATACTCAAAAATCACCCAATTTTCCTCGCTCTCAACAAAAAGCCATTGATATCCCTCAGATTTACGTACAACAATTCTGGAATACCATACATGTGGTAAAAGATTCAAAGCCCACAACTCTAAAAGTCACTGTGGACAGATACACAACCACACTCACTATCAATTCTCTATGAAATGTCCTTGACTACTGCCACATCTAATGATAGACACGGGTTTGAAGGCTTACCAAATGCAACACAGATTGTTACATTCTTTAAGGAACTGGGCTTTAATACTCAAGCTGTAAAGATCAAAAACACTTCAGACTACAAGAGGAAGCATCTACCCGGACTCTGGGCAACCATGTTTTCAATCCCTAATCGATGCCTCGCCTGAAAAGAAGCAGGGATTGATGCCGGTATGTTAATACAAATAATGTCAAAAACGTTATTCGCATTATTCGTTCTTCTCGTGTTTTGATAATCACAAAATATAAAGACATGTTACGTAAAGTTACGGTTTATAAGTTTTTAATCGAGGAAACTCGTTACATCTACGTAGCTGTTTCAACATCACTTCAGGAATGAACAAACTTTATACCATCATTAGTTAAGTGATCAAAGACTTTCATTTTCAACTAAACTTACATTTTGAAGTATTGACAAAACATTTTCACAAAAATATTTTTGTGTTTTTAAAGAAATGTTTTATTAAGAAAATAAATTCAAATTCAAACATTACAACAGCTAGTTTTCCCTCCAACCTTCACCAGATAGTTTTTCACCACGTCTGGACAAAAATGGGAGCGTTTGTCGGGGTGGTCCCATAAAGGGGTCGACGGTCCCTTAGTGATAAAGGACCATCGCCTATTTAAGGGACCGTCTACTCCTTTGTGTCGACTATAAATACTGGACTGTTCTCTTTCAAAAACAAGACTTTTCACACATACAAAACTTTATGGTCTTTGTTCCTTTTATTCTTTGATCACTATAACATGTCGGTATATGTTTATAAGTGATTTCCTCTTCCGTCAAGTGCAAGAGAAGAACTCTCGACAACTATGAAGATTCGAGATGTTATAGGTGTCCACACACAAATGTAACATGTGTTACATGATAGTATTCATATCATATCATTGTTTTCCGACTTGTGTGTGAGTCGAGGATGGGGTAGAAACTTGGATGGTGATGTAGTTCCAAGTATTGTATTTGTGTGAGCTTGGATGGTGATGTAGTTCCAAGAAGTTTTATAACTAGATTAGTTCATTTATTTGTTGTGAGGAGAGTGATGTCCTAAAGTGTAGGTTAGGATTTGTTGAGTCATTATGTAAAGACTTGGATCGGGGATGATCAAGTGTGATAAATGTGTAAAGACTTGATTCGGGTGAAGAATCAAGTGTGTCGTGTGTGTGAAGGCTTGGTTCGGGTGAAGAACCAAGTATGTCTAATAAATGAAGATTTGGATCGGGTGAAGATTCAAGATGGACAAGAGTGCTTGTTCGTGTGGCCACGTGGGCCTTTGGAATAGATTGGTTCTAGCTATGATTAGAACTCGACATTATGCTTAGTGTCGTTAAGCCTTGTGTAAGCATGTGTACGGATTGCTTTGCCTGAAGGAGTGTGTTGATATAGTGATCGATAACTCTCGATGTGGTACTCGGGGAGTGGAGTAGGACGGAGAGTGAGCTTCGTGCCGAACCACTATAAATCGCCGCGTCGCTTTGGTTGTGTTCTTTCCTTACTCTTTACTTTACTTGTTTGTTTACATTCCTAGTTGCTAATTAGATATCACATAACAAGTAGAATTCAATAAGTTTGCAAAATAAAAATAACCGGACCTAAAAATGGAGAAACGTTTTGTAAAGCCTAAAATGAGCGGTGAAACTATTCAACCCCCCTTCTAGTTTCTACACGGTAGATTCTCAATCTATCAGATCTTCTATGGTGTTGTTAATCAATGCCATTTCAACTATGCTTCTCCATTATGGATTGAGCTAGTTAAATTAGTTCAGAACAAAACCAGGACCAAGACGAAGAAGAAGGGTCCTACATTCCTTTTGTACGATTCATCAAATTTCTTATTCAAGATATGATTAAATCAAACAAGCTGTCAGCAAGGCCTATCGAAGTTCGAATAAATGACAAAGTAATGAGAAACCTGCAACCACTAAAGATGCAACGACTTAACAATCAATGGCCATCCCACAAGAGTTGCTCAACCTTGCTGACAAGACATCTGAAGCTTACAAGGAATATATAGGTAGACTTAACATTTCTATGGAAAGCTCGAAACCGAGCGGACCTACCCCTGAAATGCATAGGCAATTAGAATCTAACGCCCAAATAGGACTAGAGACGGGGAGTAAGAAACATACAATCGAACAAGGGTGTAACACCCAACCTGACAAGGGTAAAGGTATCACAATATGGATTCACATCAGAACATACAGAACCAAACAAGAGCGGGAGTCTTACAGAACAACCAACATAAAACCATAAATAAAACTAAATTCTGAATCACTACAATACATAATCAAAATCAATCTAAGATGACTATGGTCAAGTCTGTACTAAGCTCTACTCTCAATCCCCAGAAAGCTATCCCAAAAGCTATCTTGAATACCTGGCATAGAGAAAAGAAATGCAGGGAGCTTAAAAACCCCAGTGAACAGATATAACAATAATGAACTGAAATATAAATGTTGAAGTACAAATGATATAGTATGGTGAAACATAATTAGGCATAATGGATAATACAGAAATGTAATGGATAATTAGGCATAATGTAAGGAATCTATACAGTCACTTGTACAAACAGAATCAGAATACCATGAGCTCAGACAAACATATTGATGAAGCGAAAAATGAACTGTTTTTAGGGGGTCATTTAAGCCCGGATTCGAATTTAATTGATCAAATATTGCCCTAAATCGTTCCTTTTGTCATTTTAGGTACTTTTGGAGTAAAATCTAAAAAATGAAGCATTTTGGACGTTTTTGAAGCATAAAAGTGAAGAAAATGGCAAAGTCTTAATTTTTCTTGCTGGGAACAGTACCTGACGGCGTCACAAGTTTCTTAATGACGGCGTCAAGAGCAATACAAGAGGTGGAAGTGGATGATACACGTGACGATCTAGAAAGTTTTGTACTAAGGAGATGACGGCGTCACCATAGGCCGTCATGATCCAAAAGTTAGTGACGGCCCAAAACAATTTTACACATGACGACGTCAAAAGTGGATCTAGGCAATCCGATTTCATTATGGGCGGCGAGTTGACGGCATCAGAATTTCCTTCTTGACGCTGTCACCCTGTAAAATCTATATATAGTTTTCCAAATTTCATTCATTAGTGTGCAACTTTGAGGGAGAAACCCTAGGTCGAACTTTTCAAGCTTTTTCAAGGGTTTCAACCCTTTGAACTTTTCATGTCAATTTGAGATACGTATTCTTTCAATTCAATCAATATGTCTATGTGTTGCTTGAATATATCTTACACTTGTCTTCAATTTAACATGCTCGGCTAGATCTCTTTTGTGTTTGCTTAGATGTAGTGAAACCTAGATGTTAATTATGGGTTGATTGTTTGTTTATAGTTGTTATGGATGATTGTATTCGATGTTAGGCTTAAGAAAAATGGCAGACTTCCATTGGTAACATGCTTGAACGTCTTAAGAAATATGATCATATGTGTACTATGATTTTTGGTTGTATTTAATGCGTAGGAGAATTCTAATGATCCCATGTTAGGAGCTTCTAACAGCTCGACATAGGAGTGAAGTAGGATCCTATAGAGTTAGGGAATATTGTACATGGCCCTATGACTAGTATTAAGGAATACGACCCGTCATCCATCCAATTGTAACAAACTATCAACCTGTAAAAGATATCTAGGGAGTAATGAAACCTAAGTAAACACAACTTTCCCCATCATTGTTTACACCACTAGTATAATTAGATTTCATTTCATTTTTGTTATTTTATTTTGATTGCATCTTAGTTAATTTGGGTTAGTTGATTAGCAACTAATTCCACCCACTCTTCCAAAAACCGAGATTTTTATTTGCTTTTATAAAATATAAAAATACAAAAAGAATCACCTCTCACCGCTAGACCTAGTTTTTTAGGCTTTCTAATCCTAGCGACACTATTCCTGAGTTGAACGATCAATCCCCCAGTACTTGTCACTATACTATACTACAACGATCAGGTACACTGCCTGGTGGGGGTTGTAAGCTTCTCGAAATCCCTCGAGAGGTAAAGCCTAGTGCGATTCCCATGTACCAAGTTTTTGGCGCCGCAGCCCGGGGAATAGTTATTGTCTAGGTTAGGATTTCTTTTTATTAGGTATACTTGCTAGATTCCTTTCTAGCAAGATTTTATTTTTATTTCTAGGTTTTCTTTAGTCTATCTTATTTCTTCGTGTCTTTGTTCGTAACCTTTACCATCCGATATTATGGAAGGTGGTAACATCTTTGAACCCATCAACCCACCACAACAAAACCACCCACAAAACCCACCACTAGTAAACCAGCCTCTTAGGCCCCGAACCTTAGGAGAGTATTCCCGTCCTAGCCACCAAGGCTACCGAAACACTATTGATCTCACTCAAGGAGCCAATGTGTCCCTCTTGCGATCCGACACCATCCGGTTGGTGCAAAGCGGATGTGCATTCCATGGACTTCGTTCCGAAGATCCTGATCAACATCTCAAGGACTTCCTTAAAATCGTAGATTCTATAAACCTTGATGTTACAACTAGAGAGTCGACCGGATTACGCCTATTCCAATTCTCTCTAAGTAATTGATAAGGCGAAAAATGAACCATTTTTAAGGGGTCATTTAAGCCCAGAATTGAATTTATTTGATCAAATATTGCTCTAAATCGTTCCTTTTGTGATTTTAGGTACTTTGGGAGTGAATTCTGGAAAAGGAAACATTTTGGACGTTTTTGGAGCATAAAAGTGAAGAAAACGGCTAAGTCTTAATTTTCCATGCTGGGAACAGTACCTGACGGGGTCAAGAGCATTTTGATGACGCCGTCAAGAGTAAAAGTGGTGACGATCCAGAAGAAACATGACGGCGTCACCCAAGGCCGTCACGTGTTAACTTGTCAAAACTTGCGCGCGGAGTAGCTGATATTGTTTTGGTCATAACTTTTGCATACGAACTCGGATTTAGGTGATTCAAAAGCCCACGCGAAGAGGACGAAGAGATCTACAATTTGGTGAAAAAATGGTCGTGATGCCATCAAGTGTAATGGGCTGACACCGTCAAGATGGGCCGACAAAAAATTATCCTATAAATATAACATCATAACTTCACTTTTTGTAAGCCCTAAACCCTAAGGTCGATTCCTGGGTTTAGGTAGATGTTTGTCCAGCAACTTAGAGGGTTTCAATCACTCCATAAACATCATGTATTGGTTTGATGATTCTATCTCAATTATGTCTTTCATTATTATTGTTGATTGTCCTTCTTTGATTATGTTTTGCTAATTCATCTTGTGTCTACTTATGTTTATGTGAAACTTGTATATAATTGATTAGATCTTATTGATTCCTTGTTGATGTTTGTGTCTATCTTCATTAATTAGGGTGTGACACTTCAATAGATCTAATTGGTTTAGCTTATAATTCTTGTTTCCTATTGTCTCTTGTTTAATTGAATGAATTCGATGTTAGGCTTAAGAAAACTAGCAGATCTCCATTGTGTAACTTGCTTGAACGTCTTAAGAAACATGAACCGATGTGTACTAGGTTTTTATGGTTGTATTTAATGCATGAGCGAATTCTAGTGATCCCATGTTAGGAGCTTCTTAGCCGGCTAGACATAGGAGTGAAGTAGGAGCTTATAGAATTGGGGAAGTAAGTACGCCACCCCATGATTGGTATTAAGGAATACAACCTGTCAATTATAACAAGGTGTGACAATTCGATAGGTAGAATTGGATAGCTAGCAAGGAGTAACATATCATAGGTAGACATGCTTCATATCCCTTGTAAAACCTTAGTTTACTTTTCTTGTTTATTAGTTTAATTAGTAGCTTGTGGGTTAGTTGATTAACAACTAATTCCGCCCCTTCTTCCAATACCCGAGAATTTTACTTGCTTTTCATAAAATATAAAAACACAAAAAGAATCATCCTTCACCTTTAGACCTAGTTAGACTAATTTTCAATCCTAACGACACTATTCCTGAGTTGAATGATCAATCCCCTGGTACTCGTCACTATACTATACTACAACGATCAGGTACACTGCCTGGTGGGGGTTTTAAGCTTCTCGAGATCCCTCGAGAGGTAAAACCTGGTGCATTTCCCACGTATCAAGTTTTTGGCGCCGCAGCCCGGGGAATAGTTATTGTTTAGGTTGAAATTTATTTTGATTAGGTCTACTCATTAGATTCCTTTTTAGTGAGATTTTTATTTTCTTTTTATTAGCTTTCTCGTAGTCTATCTTTTCTTTGTTTATTTGTTCGTAGAAACCTTTCCATTGACTCTTCCGTTCACCATTGTGGAGAATGCGAATCCACCATACTACCGACCACGAAACCCATTCTACCCTAATGACATCTTGATGTTCAAACAATATCGAGATGAACCCATATATGATGCATGGACTCATTTTAAAATCTTACTTCGAATATTCCCTCATCATAGTTTCTCTTTAGCATCCCTAACCCAAACCTTTTACTATCGTGTCAACCGATGTGACCAAATGTGCATTGAGGATTTTGCCAATGGGGACTTTAGGGAATTAGATGCTGAAGAAGCATGGGATGCCATAGAAGATTGTGCCCAATATTATTATAGATTAGACAACCCGACAAACAACATAACAAATAAATTGACAACAAATTTGAAGGATCATGAAACAAGTTTGTTGGGGGATGAATATACTCATGTTGAGATACCTAGTTGGATGGCACCTAATATCATAGTACAAAATAAACATATAGGTAATCTAGGTACAATGGAGGATGAGGTGGACAATCCAAGCCCACAAAGTACCCCACAAGTCCTAAAATCATTTGAGGCACATACACTGCCCGTGACTTACCCAGAAAAAGTAGAAGAGACTATAGGAACCCCAATTGAGGTAGAACCCTTGGACCAAGCACCACTAGAGGATATAGGTTTGAATACTTGTAGTGATAACCTTGCTCCTAGTTCTAGGGAATTTCCTAATGTTGATGAACCGGAACCTCAACCTTTACACAACTTTCCATCCTTAGATATACATCTAGGAGACAAAAGAGGAACCGACCCACCCATCAACCAATATTATCCGGGTAGTTTTAGGATGAAGGAAGCCATTCACTCACCCCCTTCACCTCACGTGGCATATTTCCACCCTAAGGGTGTGTATTGCTACTTCCACTCACACTTAATCCTAAGTGTAGGGAAAACCTCCCCTATTTCTGTTAAATAAGGGTAGAGTCAGGCTCGTGACTCGAACAAAAACAAGCGCTTGTTGGGAGGCAACCCAACCCATGTTTTTAATTGTTTGATGTTTTTATTTTATTTGTTTGTTTGTGTCATATATGCTTAATCATAGTTGTTTAATTTTCATGTTTCGAATAATTTGTGAAAATGCTTTATTTTGTTTTTAACCTCGTCTTAATTGCATATAAAGGTATTTTACAAAAAGATAAGTGTAGGGAAATTTATATCTTGTTAAAAAGAACTAAATTCGAACATGAAAACTTCACAATTCATGATTAGCATATATTCTATCTTGTTTGTGTGTCAATAATTGTGGATATGTTTTATGAGTTCTTATTTGTAATTCATTCCACAAGTATCCTATCCTTTTGTTGCTTTGTCTTGTTTCTATTTCTAAGTCTGGAATTACATCTAGTTGTGGTTTTTCTTTGTTCGGTTTGATGCTTTGGTTTTTGTGTTTGTTGATTACAGGACAAGAAGATGATTTATATTTCTGGAGGGAAGCTTTCAACGTTCATCTTCTTGGAGGTAGATTTAACCATGTTGTCACATTATCCACACCGAACGAATCAGGGGAGTATTAGTTTCTTTCATTCTTATTTATTTTTACTTTTACATCTTTTATCTAGAACATTGGGGACAATGTTCGGTTTAAGTGTAGGGAGGGTATATTAGAAACTATTACTCCACTTGGTTTTTGTTTTGTTTGATAGTGAATGTGTAATAAAACTGAGAGAAATATTTGTTAGGGCAATTTTAGCACCAAATTTAAAATTTTTTGCAACATGTAGGAGTGAAACTTTAGTCTTAATAAGCGTCTCATGGATAAGAGTTGTATGACTAGCACAAAAACCATACCACTCAAAAAATTTCCACCCCAAATATGTGAGGTTCGCCCTTAGATCTTTAGGAAAAAGCATTCATTGTTGATGCTTATGAGTGTACCGGTAGTATTTAGATTCTAGAACTTGTGATAGCGATGCATCCCGAGACCGCTAGTGAGACTACATTCGTGTAGTTAGGATTTACTACATGATAAGAGGCATTAGGATAACCCTTGTTCTACACTTGTAATATAATTACATTGACTTCATAGGTCAAGTAATTCTCCCACACCTTTGCGTTGTACTCATTTTTAGTACACGATACCCCTAGTACACCCCTCCGAGCCTATCTTTTCGTTTCTAACTTTAAGCATTTTACTTAAAGTAAGAATTTGTTTACAATCCACCCCAAATGTGCAACCAAATCGCCTTAGCCTTCCTTGTATGCACTCATCTTTAGTGCATTATTATTAATTGTTTAAACCTTTTGTTAGTTGTCTAATTGATTACATGGTTGCTAAGTCGCGTCATATCTTGTACATATTGTTTTGGGACAATTGGGACTCATGGGTAAAGTACTTGTGTTATGGAGTAATGGGGAAGAACATCATATATTACCCCCATATGTGTGTTAATATTT
Organism: Artemisia argyi; assembly: GCA_030686995.1. Taxonomy (NCBI): domain Eukaryota; kingdom Viridiplantae; phylum Streptophyta; class Magnoliopsida; order Asterales; family Asteraceae; genus Artemisia; species Artemisia argyi. The sequence continues at coordinate 151,338,331 of CM060684.1, forward strand.
AAAAGTACTCCAAGTGTTTTGGTTATCTTGATTCGAGTCATTAGAATAGTTGATTGTAAAGTATGTAAAAGTTCAAGTGTAGGGAGGAAACGAGCTCTCTTTGATGTATTATTCTGGATGGTAGAGTAAAAGTGTATGCAAAAAAAAATGAAAAAAATGAAAAAAAAAAAAAGAGAAAAAAAATAGAAAAAGAAAAGAGAAAAACATACGGGCTACCATCCGTTTCTTTTACTTATGTTTAAGTCAAATAGTGTCTTGAAAATCCAAAAAGAGTTGTGGTTAGTTTAAGTTGAGTCGAGTCTTGGCTTAGCAACGCCTCATTGTACATGTAGTTAACTAAGACAATTGACTTGCCACTAGTAAAATATCCGTTTATCCAACAAAAACCGTGTTTTCCATATCCCCTACACCTAACGTTATAACCCTTTAAAAGACCTCTTTGATAGTTTATCCTAGGTGCTTACGCCAAGTGGTGGAGGTTTGATCATTTCCCAAGCCTATGGTAATCTATTTGCTATGACAGGTAGAGAGTGATATTTCTCCATTTCCAATTATGACATATAAATTTACAACACCCGAGAGATGAGAGTATCCAAATACTTAATGTGAGGTGCTAGTGTATAATTTGCGTGCTTGTTTTGACTAAGGTGGAATGATCATTTATTGTAATTACTTTTATATTAGTGTTAAATGACCCCTAACTTGTATTTTTATTGGTGGAAAAGCTCATTTGCTTGAGGACAAACAAATCCCAAGTGTAGGGATATATGATAAGGCAAAAAATGAACCGTTTTTAGGGGATCATTTAAGCCCGGAATTGAATTTATTTGATCAAATATTGCCCTAAATCGTTCCTTTTGTGATTTTAGGTACTTTGGGAGTGAATTCTGGAAAAGGAAGCATTTTGGACGTTTTTGGAGCATAAAAGTGAAGAAAACGGAAAAGTCTTAATTTTCCATGCTGGGAACAGTACCTTACGTCGTCAAGAGCATTTTGATGACGCCGTCAAGAGTAAAAGTGGTGACGATCCAGAAGAAAAGTGACGGCGTCACCCAAGGCCGTCACGTGTTAACTTGTCAAAACTTGCGCGCGGAGTAGCTGATATTGTTTTGGTCATAACTTTTGCATACGAACTCGGATTTAGGTGATTCAAAAGCCCACGCGAAGAGGACGAAGAGATCTACAATATGGTGAAAAAATGGTCATGACGCCATCAAGTGTAACGGGCTGACACCGTCAAGATGGGCCGACATAAAATTAGCCTATAAATATAACATCATAACTTCACTTTTTGTAAGCCCTAAACCCTAAGGTCGATTCCTGGGTTTAGGTAGGTGTTTTTACAGCAATTTAGAGGGTTTCAATCACTCCATAAACATCATGTATTGGTTTGATGATTCTATCTCAATTATGTCTTTCATTATTATTGTTGATTGTCCTTCTTTGATTATGTTTTGCTAATTCATCTTGTGTCTACTTATGTTTATGTGAAACTTGTATATAATTGTTTAGATCTTATTGATTCCTTGTTGATGTTTGTGTCTATCTTCATCAATTAGAGCGTGACACTTCGATAGATCTAATTGGTTTAGCTTATAATTCTTGTTTCCTATTATCTCTTGTTTAATTGAATGAATTCGATGTTAGGCTTAAGAAAACTGGCAGATCTCCATTGTGTAACTTGCTTGAATGTCTTAAGAAACATGAACCGATGTGTACTAGGTTTTTATGGTTGTATTTAATGCATGAGCGAATTCTAGTGACCCCATGTTAGGAGCTTCTTAGCCGGCTCGACATAGGAGTGAAGTAGGAGCTTATAGAATTGGGGAAGTAAGTACGCCACCCCATGATTGGTATTAAGGAATACAACCCGTCAATTAAAACAAGGTGTGACAATTCAATAGGTAGAATTGGATAGCTAGTAAGGAGTAACATATCATAGGTAGACATGCTTCACATCCCTTGTAGAACCTTAGTTTACTTTTCTTGTTTATTAGTTTAATTAGTAGCTTTTGGGTTAGTTGATTAACAACTAATTCCGCCCCTTCTTCCAATACCCAAGAATTTTACTTGCTTTTCATAAAATATAAAAACACAAAAAGAATCATCCTTCACCTTTAGACCTAGTTAGACTAATTTTCAATCCTAACGACACTATTCCTGAGTTGAACGATCAATCCCCCAGTACTTGTCACTATACTATACTACAACGATCAGGTACACTGCCTGGTGGGGGTTGTAAGCTTCTCGAGATCCCTCGAGAGGTAAAACCTGGTGCAATTCCCACGCATCAGTAATCAAGCTAGTCAATGGCTTGAACGTTTACCCGCGGGATCCATCACCTCATGCGATGATCTCACCACTCGTTTCCTTGCTCAATTTTTCCCACCGGGGAGAACTACCAAGCTTAGGAATGATATCTTGATGTTCCAACAACGTCAAGGTGAAACTCTATATGAAGCATGGACTCGTTTCAAGGACTTACTCCAAAAAGTCCCTCATCATGGCATAGATCTCTGGCTCCAAGTTCAAATCTTCTATGACCATATCGATCTCTCCACAAGGCGAACCATTGACCAATCGGCCTGTGGCAAGCTTCGTGATCTAAGTGCGGAAGAATCATGGGAACTCATAGAAGATCTTGCTCTCTATGACAATGAAAGTTGGAATGATCCCCGTGATTTGAACAAAACGGTCAAGGCAATATCTTTGCCTTCGAACAATTCTAGCACTCCCGACCATAGGATCATGGAACTTGAGGACCAAGTCAAGTTTTTCATGAAATCTTACGAAGCTCCTAAGCCTTCAAGCCGAGTGAACAAAATCACTTCTTCATGCGAATTATGTAGTGGTCCCCATGACACTCGTGATTGCGTGGAACTCCCCGGACAAGCTTTTGCGGACTATGCATCCTCGCGTACCGACGAAGCGGGAGAAAAGTGGTACACTTTCAAACCCGAGCCAAACCCTTACGGTGATTCCTACAACCCTTCTTGGAAAAATCACCCGAACCTTAGGTGGAAACAAAACCAAAACAATTCTTCCAATCCGCCTAATCGTTACCAACAAACGATCCACCCTCTAACCGTACTTTCAACAACAATCCTTCCAACAACTATGGTAGTACCAACAATCTTAAAAGGTTGATGTCCAAGTTCATGGCATCTCAAGAAGCTCGCATATCTAAGTTTAAAGCCGATTCCAAATAAAAGCAAAGCGAGATGACCACCAAAATTGACACATTGTTGAAAGTTCTCAATGACCGAGAAATGGGAGTGATTGGCTCAAAAGCAGCCAACTAAAGTCAACCACAGGTGTGGTCAATATAGTCAAACTACCTAGACCAATGCTTCTGGGTAATATAGGGTATCATCAGGTCGTTATGTCCCGACGAGGTGTGAATTGTGCTTTAGCGTGCTTGTGATCGGGTGATTTTTCACAGGAAATGGTTGTGATGAGAATTATTTGAGAATTATAAAATGAAATAGCTTAGGAAAGCTATATGATTGATTATGGGAATTTAGATTAAGAAGTAATGATCTAAAACCTAAAAACGTACGTTTTAATTAAAAACGTATACTGACGTACGCGATAAAAAAGTAAAACTGGTTAACTAAAAAGGCTACGGGTGTGAAATTAATGTTTTTACAATCCTAATAAATAAAGAAAATTTTTAGAAAAAGAAAAATTATTTTTACACTATTTAATTGTTTATTATTAATTAATTACTAATTACTTAATTAACTAATTATATTGATTTAAATTATTAAAAATACTAAAAAGACTTAGATAATTAAAAAAAAATTATAAATCTAATTAACCATCACAGGAATCTAAAAAAATTATAAAAAGTTGGTTTTATGTATTTTTAAACTAATTTACTAATTATTATTCTAATTATTAATTAATTACCAATTAAACTAATTATATTCTAAAAAATAGAAAATGAATGGTAGAAATTCTAGAAAAATTCCTAAAAATGTTTTAACTTATATAAAAGCTAGGAAAATTATAAAAACTAGGTGTTACTTAATGAAATCTAATTTTGCTATTTGATATTTAAATATTGATTAATAATTAATAAATCTATTATTAAATCTAATAATTACTAAATAACAAGATAAAATTCTGGAAAATTTTATAAAAATATTTAAATATAAAATAAAATTAATAAAAATATAAAAATGCAAGAGTGCTTATAAATAAGTTGAAAAGAAAATTAAAAAGTTAAATTAAATTAAATAGAAACTATCACTTATAATTAATTTGGTTTTTTCTGTTTTTTCTTTTTCTAAACTATTTAAATACTTAAAATATGAAACTTTTGTAAAAACAACTAGCTTAGAACTCAAAAATAAGCACTATGAGTGCTTATTAGCTTGACAGTTTTACTTTCTTTGACCAAGCTAAGAAATAAGCTTGAATGAGCTTATGTGGGGTCCACAAGGGTGGATTCTGATTCAAATAAGTTGGTTGGACTTGATTAAGCTAGAACCTAACAAATAAGCTCTTAGGATAAGCCAAGAAGCCAAAATAAGCACTTTGTTTTTTACTTGTCTACTGAAAAATGGGACAGAGTTTAGGGATGATTTCAGGTGGGTCCTAGGGAGTTTAAGGCTTGCTCAAAAATGGAAGATGTCCAGGAGGGGGTTGAAAGAACCTAATTGGGGCCTATGGGACCCACTGAGTTAGTCAAGAGCAACCACCAAAGTGGTGGTGGTGGCTGCAGTTATCTGTGCACAAGGGACCTTCTTCCCCTGCAGGTGACTTTGAGAGTCTGTAACTTGGACACAAAAATTCACAAAAATGTATTGGTGATAGGAATCGGTAGTTTAGCTGGTACACTACCATATGTAAAAAGCTCAGGTCTTAGATTTACCCACTAAATTCCAAACAATTCTTTCTAAAAATGAGATTTCTGACCAATGCAATTTTGACTTTTTCTATTTTTGATGAATTGTTGACTTTTATGAGATTTCTTTGATCCTTAATGACTTAAATTGATGTATTAAGGTATAAGCACTCTAAATTAAACAAATCCAACAACTTAGTAACTTGTATGCATGATTAGGGATTCAAAAAGTCCAATAGTGAACTCATGAGACGACATTAAACATGAAATTGACTTTTATTCAAAGGGTGACTGGTTTTTATGATTTGCCTGAGTTATATTGACCTAATTAAAATTGTATCAACCAACAATAACCTCAATAACAGACCTTAACACACTTAAGCAGTTTTATCCAAACACCCATAATGTTAACTGATTTAACAATGAAACAAGATTTTAAACACTAAACTCCAAACTAATGATCAAAGATGCTATAATATCACTAACAGGAACTATTTGAATGATCAAGAACCACTAGAAATAATACAAACTCAGAAATACAAATATACACTATATAAATTGAAATTTAGGTAGTGAACTTACAAACCATGATCCTCCGCTATAAAAGAGGATTTCACTATGCTAGCCTATCTTTTAGATAGGCTGAGATCTTCCTTTGCTATCTCAAACTACCCAGAATTCACCATGAACCACCATAATGACTGCAGTTGACTTTTGTTGACTATTTTTTTTGTATTTTTGATTTTGAAACTAAACTGAATTTTAATGTTACTAAAAGCTTGTAAAAGCTTCCTGGGAGCTTATGTGTCCTAATTAAGTCATTAACATCCACTACAACAACATATAATTAAAATTGAGATTTTGAGGTAAAAAAATACACAATTTGAATACGAAATGTTAAACTGAAATTGAAACTGAAATTATGTTTGAAATACACTGAGAATGATGAAACTACAACTTGAAAGCTTAAACATAAACTGGAAATTGAAAGTAAACTGAGTACGAACTAATAAACTAAAAATTACACTAGACTAATATCTCTCTTGCTTCCCTCCTCTTTATATTGCTTCTCCTGACTTTGTTGCACCTTCTTGAGCAAATCCCACCCATTGGATTGGGTGGGAATGATCTTGGCCGTTGGAATTAATTTTGGCGCCAAAAAAGTCTCAACTGCCTTTCGGTTACTTGGAGGTTTTTGATATCAATTAATGCTCCTTGGATGTATTTGGGAGTTGGGGGAGACATGGAGTGGGCTGCTGAGGTGGAGGAGGGGGGAAATGGCAGGTGAGCAGGTGAAGGTGGAGTGTTTGACTTGTGTTGACCTGTGGTGGGATTATTTAAAAAGGATGGAGTAAATATATTAGTAGGGAAGTGGGCTTGGGTGATTGGAGATGGGGCAGTAGAGGAGTTGGGCGTGGGGTGGGTAATGGTTGTGTTTGTTTGGATTTTGACTAAATAACATTCAAGGTCCGTTTGGTATGTATGGTAAATGATCCCAAGGACCTTTAATGTAATTTTCTGAAACTTTAAGGGTTTAACATGTAACATTCCGAAAGTTATCAAAAGGGACAATTATGCCATGTATGAATAGTACAAGGGTATTTTTGATATTTTTCCAATTTTAAAACCTAGGGACCATTTTTGACATTTTTCAAACTTGAAGGACCAAAGTTGCCATTTTGCAAATTTTTTTTTTTTTTTTACTTTAAAGGATTTCTTTTGACAACTTGTGAATCCCAAAGGACCTTTGATGATATTTTACATGTTTTGATTTACCAGGGACTAATTTTGACAATTTTGAAAGTTTAGGGACTGAAACTGCATATTTTGCAAACTTGACTTGTTTTTTATCAGTTTTCAATCCTTTTGCATAAAAACACAATCCAGGGATATTTTATGTATTTTAAGGCATTCCTGTGTGTTTTCAGATGTTTTTGCAGTCTAAATGTGACAGAAATGATGAGTATTTACACACTCATCAATCCCCCACACTAAACTATTGCTAGTCTCTAGCAATCTTTTGAGAAAAAATTAATGGATTTGAATCTCTTTACCAAAAGCCATTAGTTCTAGAGTAGCCAAATGTTTTAGTTCAAGTAAGAACCATGGTACACTGATAACCATGTGATTTTGAGCAAACCACCAGCTTTCAACGGTTTTGATTTGTCTTTACCAGAAGCCGTTTGCTTCTGGACTAGCCAACTCTTGATGGACATAGTCGACATCTTGGTGAGTTGATTACCAATTATGGTTTTCCACTGCCTTTACCACAAGCCATAATCTTGCGGGATAGCCAACTCTTTCACTTTTTAGGATATGGCGAGTTGAGATACCATACAATTTTGGGCAAATTGTAAGCCGTCAACGGATTTGAGTTATCTTTACCAAGAGCCGTTTGCTCCTGGATTAGCCAATCCTTTTGTCGTTTAGACATGGCGGACTGATAACCACAAAAATTTTGAAATAAAGTGAAAAATTTTTGAAAATTTTGGGCCAAAATGGGGGTACTAGAAAGTATATTGTGATAAAATTCGCTAGAATTCCCCCCCCCCCCCCCCCACACTTAGAATTGAATATTGTCCTCAATATTCAAAGTCCCGGCTATTATGCCAAATCTTTGAACGTAAATAGGTGATATTCTAAGCTAACTGTGGAAATACTATTTTTCACTTTATTTAAATTTACATACAAACACACATTTTTTTTTTGAAACTTATATACATATATACATTGCAAAAGGTAGGGGACGGCCACTCCCCCACACTTGGGTGTTAGAAAGTAGAAAGAAGTCAGAGATATGGGTGAAAACCCATATTATGCTATTGTTTTTGTTCATCGAGTCTCTAGCTTGACTCGATCCCCGAATTCAATTGTCCTTGGGAAACGTTTGGAAATCCGGGACAACCATTGATGGTATGTCCTCTCCAAAGTAATGCTTCAAACGATGTCCATTCACTTTGAAATTTGGACCGTCATTTTGAGATAATTCGACGGTGACATAAGGATAAACCTTTGCGATAGTGAATGGACCAGTCCAACGGGTTTTTAGCTTACCCGAGAAGATCTTGAGTCTAGAGTTGAAAAGAATGACTCGATCGCCAACGTTAAAAACGCGGTTCTTGATTTTTGAGTCATGGATCTTCTTTGTCTTTTCTTTGTAGATCAAAGAGTTCTCGTAAGCTTGATCACGAAGTTCATTTAATTCATTCAATTGAACTTTCCGATGATCACCCGCAGTTTTTAGGTCAAAATTTGCATGCTTGAGGGCCCAATAGGCTTTATGCTCAAGCTCGATCGGTAGATGGCACGCTTTCCCGTACACAAGCTTGTAAGGCTTACACCCGATGGGTGTTTTGTAAGCTGTACGGAAAGCTCAGAGTGCATCATCTAATTTATCCGACCACGATGCACGATTTTCACCAACGGTTCTTTCCAAAATCCTCTTAATGCCCCGATTGGAAACTTCTACTTGTCCACTTGTTTGAGGGTGGTACGCAGTCGAAAGACGGTGAGTTACACCGTACTTTTGCATGACTTTGTCGAATTTTTCATTACAAAAATGCGTACCACGATCACTAAGAATTGCACGTAGAGTTCCAAATCGAGCAAAAAGAGCTTTCAAAAATTTCACAACTACTCGGGCATCATTAGTGGGTAAAGCTTTCGCTTCAACCCATTTTGACAAATAGTCAACAGCCACGAGTATGTATTTGTTTCCATGAGATGACAGAAATGGCCCCATAAAGTCGATGCCCCAAACGTCAAAGATTTCACAAACTTGTATTGCATTTTGAGGCATTTCGTTCTTTTGTGAAATATTCCCGTGACGTTGACAAGCGTCACAGGATTTGACCAATTCCTTGGCATCCTTGTAAATCGTGGGCCAATAGAAACCGGAGTCAAACACCTTTTTGGCAGTGTAGTTTGGATTGTGGTGGCCCCCCGTGGGACCAGCATGGCAAGCCTTGAGAATTTCAGTGGCTTCTTGGCCATAAACACACCGCCGGATGACTTGATCCGCACAGATTTTGAACAGGTAGGGGTCGTCCCAGAAGTAATGTTTTACATCTTTGAAGAATTTATTTTTCTGTTGAGACGACATCCCTTTCACAACAAAGTTACCTGCATGGTAATTTGCAAAATCGGCAAACCATGGGGTAATCGAGTCTCCACGAAAGGTAACCGCATTGAGTGTCTCGAGAGGGAAGGTTTCATTGATTTCTTTCCTTTCGAAGACATCTTGGTGGGGTCTTTCCAACCGGGAGAGATGATCAGCAGCTAGGTTCTCAGCTCCTTTTTTATCATGAATAATGATATCAAATTCTTGCAAGAGGAGAACCCAACGGAGTAGTCTCGGCTTTGCATCTTGTTTTGCAAAGAGGTATTTCAAAGCCGAGTGATCCATATACACTATGCTTTTGGTCAATATCAAGTATGGCCGGAATTTTTCAAAGGCATACACCACAGCTAATAATTCTTTTTCAGTGGTGGTGTAATGACTTTGAGCCTCGGTCATAGTTTTGCTTGCATAATGTATAGGCTGAAAGTGTTTTGTTTTTCATTGCCCCAAGACTGCCCCTATCGCATAATCACTAGCATCACACATGAGTTCGAAGGGCAAATCCCAATTGGGGGCAACAAGAATCGGTGCCTCAGTAAGCTTTTTCTTCAATGTTTCAAAAGCTTCGATGCACTCGGGGGAGAAGATAAAATGAGCATCCTTTTCGAGGAGATGGGTCATAGGCCGGGCGATTTTAGAAAAATCTTGAATAAACCTACGATAGAAACCAGCATGACCCAAAAAGCTCCTAATACCTTTGACGGTAGTGGGATGAGGTAATTTTGCGATGACATCCACTTTGGCTTTTTCAACCTCAATCCTGTTCTTTGAAATTTTCTGGCCGAGGACAATGCCCTCTTTGACCATAAAGTGACTCTTCTCCCAATTTAGACATAACCTTGTGTCTTCACAACGTTTGAGCATGTTGTCTAAATGGGAGAGACATGATTGAAACGAATCCCCAATGATCGAAAAATCATCCATAAAGACCTCCATAGTTTTCCCGATCATGTTGGAAAATATGGCCATCATACATCTTTGAAACGTGCCCAGAGCATTACATAAACCAAATGGCATATGTTTATAAGCAAAAGTTCCATAGGGGCACGTGAAAGTGGTCTTTTCCTGATCTTGCGGATCAATGGGAATCTGAAAGTAACCCGAGAAACCATCGAGGAAGCAATGATACTCATTCCCTGCTAATCTCTAGAGCATCTGATCCATAAAGGGCAGAGGAAAATGGTCCTTGCGTGTGGCGTCATTTAACTTGCGATAGTCAATGCAGACACACCATCCCATAACTAATCGAGTTGGAATCAACTCATTTTCCTCGTTTGTAACAACAGTAATGCCACCCTTTTTTGGAACACAATGTATGGGACTCACCTAAGGACTGCCCGAGATAGGGTAAATCAATCCGGCATCAAGAAGTTTTAAAACTTCTTGTTTGATAACCTCATGAATTTTTGGATTCACCCTTCTTTGTTGTTGGACAGCTGGTTTGAAGTCATCTTCCATTAAAATCTTGTGGGTACAAAATTAAGGGTCAATGCCCTTGATGTCGGAAAGTCGCCAAGCAATTGCTTGTTTATGTGACTTCAAAACCTTTATTAGAGCAGCCTTTTCCTCCACACTTAAATCTTTAGCAATTATGACGGGTAATTTATCATCACCCTCCAGAAATGCATATTCAAGATGAGGCGGCAAGTCCTTAAGTTCAACCTCAGGGAAGTCATCAGTTTTTTCAACATTTTTGACTTCCTCTTTATGAAGTGTTTGTGGTAGAACAAGAAGGGGAGAGGGATCTTCGTTTAATAATTTCTCAAGCAGGAGAATATCCCTCTCGGGGTCAATCTCTTGGTTATCGATTCCATCGGGAATCGAATCACTTTTGAGAAAGGCCTTAATTCCTTCTAAGACGAAGTCACTTCCCTCAAACGGAGTGAGGGAAGGAGAAGAATTGGCAATGATGGGATGAGAAGATTGAGTGAGGTTTTCACTCGAAGAATCATCAATGAAACCTAAAACCTCTTGAGCATACTCCTCAGCAGCAACATCGATGACATCTATTTGGTTCACCGATTCAGAGTCATAATTGGAGGAGTATCTCGAAGTTTCATTTAGGTTGAAGGTGATGGCTTCCGTTCCAACACGCAATGTGATCTCTTGCTCAAATACATCGATAAGAGCACGCCCAGTTCTAAGGAATCCCCTTCCAAGAATGAGAGAGACCCTTGAATCGGCATCAAAGTCAACAATCACAAAATCTGCCAGAAAATGGAACTTTCCCACTTTAACGAACACGTCCTCGGCAATGCCAAGTGGACGAGAAATTGAATGATCGGCAAGCTCTAAAGTCATGCACGTGGGAGTAAGTTCGGGAAGAGAGAGTTTCTTCCACACAGAATATGGCATCAGGTTAATGCTAGCACCTAGATCGGCCAAGGCGAAGCATTCAACCATACCCGGAAAAGTACTGATGAGGCGAAAAATGATCCGTTTTTAGGGGGTCATTTAAGCCCGAATCCGAATTTATTTGATCAAATATTGCCCTAAATCGTTCCTTTTGTGATTTTAGGTACTTTGGGAGAGAAATCTGGAAAAGGAAGCAATTCGGACGTTTTTGGAGCATAAAAGTGAAGAAAACGCCAAAGTCTTAATTTTCCATGCTGGGAACAGTAGGTGACGGCGTCAAGAGCAAATTTCATGAATTTCCATGACTACCCAGAACAGATTTGACGGCGTCACGTGGGAAGGGCGTCAAGAGTAAAAGAGTCATGACGGCCTGGAAGTGTATAAGTCTTGACGGCGTCAGAAGTAGATCTAGGCAGTCCGAGGATTGTTTTGGCGGCGAGGTGACGGCGTCACAAGATTACTCTTGACGCCGTCAAACCTATTTTTCTATATATAGTTTTCTAATTTTTCACATTTAGAGAGAGAAGTTTTGGGAGAAACCCTAAGTACGATTTTGGTGTAACTTTACAGGTTTTTCAAGGGTTCCAACCCCTTGATACCTTGCATGATTAATCAAGATAAGTGTTCTTCTAATTCAATCAATATGTCTATGTGTTGGTTGTCTATATCATGTTCTTGTCTTAATTCTATCATGCTAGGCTAGATCTCTTTTGTGTTTGCTTAGATCTAATGAAACCTAGATATTGATTATGTGTTGATTACTTGTTTATTCTTGTCTTGGATGAATGATTTATATGTTAGGCTTAAGAAAACTGGCAGATCTCCAATTGGTAACATGCTTGAACGTCTTAAGAAACATGAACCAACGCGCACTAGGTCTTTATTGGTTGTATTTAATGCATGAGCCACTGTTTACAATCCCTATAGTTGTGCTGGGCATGGTGTAGGAGGAGATAAGAGCTCATAGAATTAGGGAGTTATGTGTGCCACCCCATGAATGGTATTAAGAAATACGATCCGTCATCCATGCAATTATAACAAGTAATTAACGTGTAAAAGATATCTAGGGAGTAGTGAAATCTAAGTAAACACATTTTCTCCAATTACTGCTCACAACTTTAGTATAAATTAGTTTATTTTCTTTTCTAGTATTTTATTTTGATTGCATCTTAGTATTGGGTTAGTTGAATAGCAACTAATTCCGCCCACTCTTCCAAAACCCGAGATTTTTACTTGCTTTCTAAAAAATATAAAAACACAAAAATAATCATCCCTCACCTTTAGAACTAGTATTTAGGCTTTCTAATCCTAGCGACACTATTCCTAAGCTGAACGATCAATCCCCCGGTACTTGTCACTATACTATACTACAACGATCAGGTACACTGCCTGGTGGGGGTTGTAAGCTTCTCGAGATCCCTCGAGAGGTAAAGCCTGTTGCGATTCCCACGCATCAAGTTTTTGGCGCCGCAGCCCGGGGAATAGTTATTGTCTAGGTTAGAATTTCTTTTTATTAGGTCTACTTGCTAGATTCCTTTCTAGTAAGATTTTATTTTTTTTATTTTTAGATCTTCTTTAGTCTATCTCATTTCTTTGTGCCTTTGTTCGTAACTCCTTACCATCCGACATCATGGAAGGTGGTAACATCTTTGAACCTATCATCCCACCACAACAAAACCCACCATTAGAACCCCTTAGGCCCCGAACCTTAGGAGAGTATTCCCAACCTAGCCACCAAGGCTACCGAAACACCATTGAGCTCACCGGAGCCAATGTGACCCCCTTGCGATCCGACACCATCCGGTTGGTGCAAAGCGGATGTGCATTCCATGGACTTCGTTCCGAAGATCCAAACCAACATCTTAAGGACTTTCTCAAAATCGTAGATTCCATAGACCTAGGTGTTGAAACTAGAGAGACTACCCGTTTACGCCTATTCCAATTCTCTCTACGGGATCAAGCTAGTCAATGGCTTGAGCGTTTACCCGCGGGATCCATCACCACATGGGATGATCTCACCACTCGTTTCCTTGCTCAATTTTTCCCACCGGGGAAAACTACTAAGCTTAGAAATGACATCTTGATGTTCCAACAACGTCAAAATGAATCTCTTTATGAAGCATGGACTCGTTTCAAGGACTTACTCCAAAAGGTCCCTCATCATGGCATAGATCTTTGGCTCCAAGTCCAAATTTTTATGACCATATCGACATCTCCACGAGGCGAGCCATTGACCAATCGGCCGATGGTAAGCTACGTGATCTTAGTGCGGAACAATCATGGGAACTCATAGAAGATCTTGCTCTCTATGACAACGAAAGTTGGAATGATCCCCGTGATTTGAACAAAACGGTCAAGGCAATATCTTTGCCCCCGAACAATTCTAGCACTCCCGACCGTAGGATCATGGAACTTGAAGGTCGAGTCAAGTCTCTCATGAAATCTTACGAAGCTCAAAAGCCTCCAAGCCAAGTAAGCAGAATCGCTTCTACATGCAAACTATGCAATGGCCCTCATGAGATTCATAACTGCATGGAACTTCCAAAACGTGCTTATAATGAATTCACATCGTCACACGTAGGTCAGGGTCCTCGAACTTTTGTCAAAGCCTATGAGGCATGGAAGGATAAACCTGATTTCAGAGGGTACCAAACGCGAAGCGTATCCTTCAATGACTCCTCACCACTCACTTGGTCCGAGCATTTTCCATCACAAGGCATTCCTAGGCAAAGCTGTGAAGATACTTTAAAAAAATTCATTCTATCTCAAGAATTACAGCTCGCTACGCTCGAGACCAAATTTAAACAATAGCAGGCTGATGTGAACAACAAGATTTGTAATCTGTTGACTGCTATCAAAGAGCATGTTGTTAATAAACCCATTCACGTTGATGAGGTTAAATCTGCTACCGTCATGAGCCCACCAGCCTCCCTTGTGAAAATAAAAAGTCCTAGCAAGTTATTCAAACATCTATCTCCTAACGGAAAAGAACCTGTCAACCCCCCAAAACCAATCCACTTCGTAAACACCATCACCACAATATCTGCTTCAACATCCAACCCAACCCAACAACAAACTAACAAATTCAGTCGGACAGCTAAAGATGAGACCTCAAGGGTTGACCATGCTTCGGCAAGAGAACCTACCAGCTCACCCGAGCAATACACCGTGCAAGAATCCGGCAAACCGGATGAAGGGAAAGAGAAATCGGAAGAGCATGAGAGAGATCTAACCATTTTGGGTAAATCTATTATGGGAGAACCCGAGAGAAAAATGGAGGATGTTATTAGTGGGAGTAGCAATAAGACTAAGGAAAGTAACCCTAAAGTTTTCAAGATCCCCTGTGCCATTAAGGAAAAGCTCTTAACCGATAGTCATATTGATCCTAACTTCCCAGTTAACATAATCCCCCTTTCCCTATACCACAAAATCTTCCCAGAACACATTGCGTGCGAGAGAGTAATAGAAAATTTATCAATTAGGATTGGAGAGCTTGTTTACAATACTAACCTCACCGTGGTTGATGACGTGGACGCTCTCACCAATCAAACGTTAACCAACCTTGTCCTTGGGATACCATTTATCAATGAATCGGGAGCAATCCTTGATGAGAAAGATGGTAGTGTAGTACTCACCAATGGTGTTAGGAAGGTAATTTTCGTAGGGATAGTCAGGAGGTGTACGAGTATCGTCCCTCCCTTGAGGGGAATCTATATGGGTCAAAGGATGGAGAGTTGGGGAAGATAAGACGACGTGATCCGAATAATCTCAAAATCCCCTACATGATCGGTCATAAGTACTTCGATAACATATACATTAATGTATTCCTGCCAAAGAATTTTATGTCATTGTTTCATTATAACAATATCTGCAGATGGGGGATGATTTACAAGGGAGAGAAACTGGTTGGTAAGGATCATGAAATCCAGTTGTTCGTAGGTAATATGACATTCACTATGGAATTCACGATTGTGGATAACATAGAAGACTATGTCGACCCCAGGTTATCACAAGTAGTTTTGGGAGCACCTTTCTGTGAAATCACTAATTTGATAGTGTATGACTTGAACGGAATCATGACCTTCACTGATGGGATTAGGAGGATTTCATACCAAACGCCATACAAGAGAAAAGACCTTAAGGAGATAGATTGTGACGGGCTTGATATGATGAGCTCCCAACTTATCTTGTGTGATGAAGATGTTAGGAGAGGGTGTAAAAACATTTCTGATTTATCATGTGGATTCTTTAAGGATGTTAGTAAGCTTGGTTCCAAATATTGATAAGATGTTTTCGAGTTCGAAGACCCGAAGTACTTACACTACGAAAGCGATACTGGTTTAGAAGACGACCTAGAGAATGGAACCAATGATGAGATCACGTAGTAACCCATGACCTTGAGTCTAGCTACAAGACTCGTAAATAAAGAAAAGTGCTTCTTGGGAGGCAACCCATGTTTTGTGTGATTTTATTTGTTTGATTGTTATTTGCTTCCGTATGCATGCTTAATTTTTTTTGTTGGTAGATCATGTTTCTAAACTAAAATGTGGAAATACTTTACTTTGTTGTTTTGGCCTAGTCTTAACTCCACCTAAAGGTATTTTTGCAAAAGATAAGTGTAAGGGGAAACCCCAAATATATTTTTAAGAAACAAACCGATAATGAATCTCCACAATATTAAATGAGCATGTATATTCGTATTTGTTAGAGTCAAATGCTTGTATTGAGTCATAATGAAGTTTTGCAGGATTTTCCAGGAAGTAGGACCAAGTTTTTCCAGAAATTTTCCAGAAACTTAACATAAGAATTTCTGCAGGTCCATTCTGACGGCGTCAGGGGTTTACTCATGACGGCGTCAGGAGTTAAAATCTGGAAATTTTACCGGTTTTGTTTTTCTAACGGAGTCTTATGGTTTTTGTGAATTATTAAGTATTATAATCTCCAGGAGATCTGCAAACTTCATTCCACAAGCATTATATCTTATCTTGTTTTCTAGGATTTAGAAACTTATATAGGATGCCGCCGATTTTACGCGAGGTTGTCTTGTCTATTTTGTCAGGTTTTACAGGTTATGTATGACAAGAAGATGATTTATATTCTGGAAGGGAAGCTTTGATTGTTCATTCTCTTGGAGGAAGATTTAACCTGGCCATCCTATTATCCATACCGAGCGAATCAGGGGAGTATTTGATTTCATTCTCTTTCACTTTTACATTCTTTACTTGAACATTGGGGACAATGTTCATCTTAAGTGTAAGGGGAGGGTAAAAAGATGATACCTTACATATGCACTTTCGCTTGAGTTTGTTTTGTTTAATGGTTGATGTGTAATAAAACTATGAGAAATACTTGTTAGTGTAATTTTAGCGCCAAATTTAAAATTTTTTGCAACATTTAGGAGTGAAACTTTAGCCATAGCAAGCGTCTCATGGATAGGAGATTGTATGACTAGCACATAACCGTATATTCAGAAAAATTTTCCACCCAAATATGTGAGGTTCGCCTTTAGATTTGATAGGAAAAGTGTACCGGTAGCATTTAGATTCTAGAACTTGCGTTAGTGATGCATCCCGAGACCGCTAGTGAGACTACATTCGTGTGGTAGGATTTACTACATGATAAGAGGCATTAGGATTACCCTTGTGTTAAACCCGTATCATAATTACTTGACCATTTAAGTCATATTACTTGGCTAGTTAAGTCAACTAATTTTTCCCACACCCTTAACGTTGTACTCATTTTTAGTACACGATACCCCTTGTACACCCCTCCGAGCCTATCTTTTCGTTTCTAACTTTAAGCATTTTACTTAAAGGAAGAATTTGTTACACCCCACTTAAATGTACAACCAAATCGCCTTAGCCTTCCGTGTATGCGCTCATTTTTCGTGCATTATTGTTATTTGTTAAACCCTAAGTTAACTTTCTAATTGATTACATGGTTGCTAAGTCGAGTCATATCCTTGTACATATTGTTTTGGGACGATTGGGACTCATGGGTAAGTACTTATTTTATGGAGTAATGGGGAAGAACATCATTTATTACCCCCATATGTGCGTTAATTTTAAAAGTGCTCCAAGTGTTTTGATTTTCTTAATTCGAGTCATTAGATTAGTTAATTGTAAAGTATGTAAAAATTCAAGTGTAAGGGAGATGTTCAATCCCCTATGATGTATTATTTTGGATGGTAGGGTAAGAGTGTATGCAAAAAAAAATAAAAAAAAATAAAAAAAAAATAGAAAAATAGAAAAAGAAAAAGAGAAAAAAAAACATACGGACTACCATCCCATTTTATTCTATGTTCATTTTATGTTTTTGTTATTTTTCATTTATTAGCTTAAGTCGAGTCTAGTCTTGGCTTAGCAACGCCATATTGTACATGTAATTAACCAAGAGTGTTAACTCGCCACCAGTAAAACTTCCTTTATCCAACAAAACCGTGTATTTCATATCCCTACACCTAACGTTACAACCCTTTAAAAGATCTCTTTGATAGTTTATCCTAGGTGCTTACGCCATGTGGTGGAGGTTTGATCCTTTCCCAAGCCTATGGTAATCTATTTTGCTATGACAGGTAGTGAGAGATATCTTCCGTTTCCATATTGTAATTTATACTTTATTACACCCGAGAGATGTGAGTATCTAAACACTATTTGTGAGGTGCTTGTGTATGACCTCCGTGCTTGTCTATTGGTCTTTAGTGGAACGATTATTTGTTGTAATTACTTTTATATTAGTGTTAAATGACCCCTAACTTGTATTTTGATTAGAATAAAAGCGCATTTGCTTGAGGACAAGCAAATCTCAAGTGTAAGGGTATATGATGAGGCGAAAAATGATCCGTTTTTAGGGGGTCATTTAAGCCCGAATCCGAATTTATTTGATCAAATATTGCCCTAAATCGTTCCTTTTGTGATTTTAGGTACTTTGGGAGAGAAATCTGGAAAAGGAAGCAATTCGGACGTTTTTGGAGCATAAAAGTGAAGAAAACGCCAAAGTCTTAATTTTCCATGCTGGGAACAGTAGGTGACGGCGTCAAGAGCAACACCTTGACGGCGTCAAGAGCAAATTTCATGAATTTCCATGACTACCCAGAACAGATTTGACGGCGTCACGTGGGAAGGGCGTCAAGAGTAAAAGAGTCATGACGGCCTGGAAGTGTATAAGTCTTGACGGCGTCAGAAGTAGATCTAGGCAGTCCGAGGATTGTTTTGGCGGCGAGGTGACGGTGTCACAAGATTACTCTTGACGCCGTCAAACCTATTTTTCTATATATAGTTTTCTAATTTTTCACATTTAGAGAGAGAAGTTTTGGGAGAAACCCTAAGTACGATTTTGGTGTAACTTTACAGGTTTTTCAAGGGTTCCAACCCCTTGATACCTTGCATGATTAATCAAGATAAGTGTTCTTCTAATTCAATCAATATGTCTATGTGTTGGTTGTCTATATCATGTTCTTGTCTTAATTCTATCATGCTAGGCTAGATCTCTTTTGTGTTTGCTTAGATATAATGAAACCTAGATATTGATTATGTGTTGATTACTTGTTTATTCTTGTCTTGGATGAATGATTTATATGTTAGGCTTAAGAAAACTGGCAGATCTCCAATTGGTAACATGCTTGAACGTCTTAAGAAACATGAACCAACGCGCACTAGGTCTTTATTGGTTGTATTTAATGCATGAGCCACTGTTTACAATCCCTATAGTTGTGTTGGGCATGGTGTAGGAGGAGATAAGAGCTCATAGAATTGGGGAGTTATGTGTGCCACCCCATGAATGGTATTAAGGAATACGATCCGTCATCCATGCAATTATAACAAGTAATTAACGTGTAAAAGATATCTAGGGAGTAGTGAAATCTAAGTAAACACATTTTCTCCAATTACTGCTCACAACTTTAGTATAAATTAGTTTATTTTCTTTTCTAGTATTTTATTTTGATTGCATCTTAGTATTGGGTTAGTTGAATAGCAACTAATTCCGCCCACTCTTCCAAAACCCGAGATTTTTACTTGCTTTCTAAAAAATATAAAAACACAAAAATAATCATCCCTCACGTTTAGAACTAGTATTTAGGGTTTCTAATCCTAGCGACACTATTCCTAAGCTGAACGATCAATCCCCCGGTACTTGTCACTATACTATACTACAACGATCAGGTACACTGCCTGGTGGGGGTTGTAAGCTTCTCGAGATCCCTCGAGAGGTAAAGCCTGTTGCGATTCCCACGCATCAAGTACAAGGAATGAGAAATTTCCCGGGGTCTCCAAGCTTTTCGGGAAGCTTTTTCAAAAGAACTGCTGAGCAGTTCTCATTCAACGGAGTTCTAGCCATCTCAAAGATTTTTTCCTTATTACTTAACAGATTCTTGATTGTTGATGCAAACTTGGGCATCAAGAGAATAGCGTCCGCAAAGCTAATGTCAAAGTGCAAATCTTGGAAGATTTGGAAAAATTTATCCATTTGGTGACTAGCCTTTTCGCGGAGCTTTTGTTCATTGAGACGTGATGGATAAGGAATAGAAGTTTTGGATTTAGGGTTGTCCACTGGAGTTTCTAGTGGTTCAAAGACAACTCCAGGCTTACATCTGGTTTCTGGAATAACCTGAGGTTGGACGTGTGCGGTACTTCGTGGGATAGGAGATTGCACTTTGTCCTTTGTCACCTCAGGTTCACGTTCCACTACCTTTGTAGGAGAGGAAGAAGAGGTAGTAGGAATTGCGGGTTCATCATATGAAGCACCGCTTCTTGTTGTGATCGCCTTAGCATCGCCCCTCGGGTTAGCGATCGTGTTGCTCGGTAAAGTAGTACCTGAGCCCGAGGGTCGATCATTTAAAGACTTCTTGATATCAAAAATCTGGCTGACCAACATCTTGTTCAACTCTTCTTGGGACTTCATGAATTGCTTTAACAACTCGTCAGATGAAGGCCGAGTTGGAACAATGGTTTGATTCGGATTAGGAAAATTTGGAGCTCGATTATTCGGATTAGGACCTTGATTTTGAAAATTACCCTGATTAGGGTTGTTGTTTCCATGAAAATATCCCGGATTGAAATTACCCTGACCTTGGTTTCGATTAAAGTTTCCTTGATGTTGGAAACCTTGATTTTGGAAACCTTGGTTTTGATTTTGAAAACCGTGACCCTGATCGAACTTACCTTGGTTTTGAAAACCTTGGTTCACTCTATTTTGATTTTGGTTACGGTTTTGGACATTTTGGTTTTGATTAAAACCAGGAGGTCCAGGGTAGTGGTGAGAACGATAGCTAGGGTCCATAGGAGGGTGATATTGATTGCCTCCTTGATTTTGGGACCCAACTACAGCATGAGCTTCATATGGAGTACCATAAGTAGCTGTGCAATTGTAGTAGGCATGCGGCCCACCACAAGTCACACAGACTTCCACTTTTTTAACCTCAGCAGGTGGAGGATGTTGTGGAAATGAAACTTTCTTTTGTTGGGCGAGAATCAAAGCTTGAATAGCTTCAGTGAGCTTGTCAATCTTAGCATCCGTGCTAGATTGACCCACAGAAGATGAAGTGGAAGGACCCGCATTGATTTGAGAAACAATCGGCTTGCTTCGTGTAGAGCGGACCTTGGACTTGTTTTCTATTATTTGCAAAGCTTCTTTTATGGTTCTACTCAAGAAATTACCTCCCGCGGAGGCACTGAGAGAATCCTGATCAGCTTGACTCACGCCATTGTAAAAAGTATCGAGTTGCATCAACTCTGAGAAACCATGATGTGGACACTTGCGAAGTAATTCTTTGAAACGATCCCACGCTTCACCAAATTATTCATCATATTTCTGAGTGAACTTGGTGATTTCGTTCTTAAGACTCGTGGTCTTGGAAGGTGGGAAGAATTCATTCACAAATTTTTTCATAAGATCTTCCCATGTCTCAATAGATCGAGGAGGTTGTTTTTCAAGCCAAATCCGGGCTTGTCTCTCGAGGGAGAATGGGAAGAGAAGAAGTTTGATTGCTTCACAAGGGACATTCTTGTACTTGATGGTCGATGTGATTTTATTAAACCATCGAATGTGAGCATGAGGATCGTCCCTCTCAAAACCGTAGAATTGACTTGAGGTTACAAGATTGAGTAACCCGGTTTTGAGCTCAAAATTATCAGCCACGATGGCTAGAACAACAATGGCATCTCCGTAACCCTCGATGGGTGCTTGGAGAAGCTCACACATGGGACGGTCTTCCGCCATGGTGACAGCAGATGTGGCAACAGTACGGATCTCAGATCCGACTGTTGGTGCTGAACGTCTACGAGGTCTTCGAGGTTTCCTAACAAGCTCACGTAATGGGCTAGTGGACCTTGAAGAACGAGTGCGCATGCACTAGAGATAAAAACCAATCAAAACAAAATCGAGGCAAATCAACAGTGAACTTAAACCAATAATCACAAGCAAGTGGCTTCTTTAAGAAAGGTACACTACTCACAGGGATACAAAGGCAAGTTTTGATCTTATGTTTGGGAACTTATTAATGTACACACCCCCAGTTGGTAGGTGTTCTGTCTTGGTTTGCGATGGTTTATTTTTATGTATAATTATTATTCACAAGAAAATACGGATGTTTTTGGGTTTTTTGTGTATGGGTTAAAAACTTTTGGACAATATTTTTGGTATCGTTTCGTTTATCAAAATCGTATCTCTTTAAGAATCACCTTAAAAGAAATACGATATAGAAAACGTAACGATCTGTTTTGTTGTTTTTATTTTTTTGGTGTTTTAACACTTTAGAAAAAGTGTTAATGACTTTTTTATGTTTTGATTTGAAAATTTACAAAAGCGATGATTTTTACAATGATTGTGGTAAATAACACTAATCTCAAAAGACGCTGTAAAAACGCGCACACCTCCCCGGTAGCGGCGCCAAAATTTTAATTGGCTCAAAAGCAGCCAACTAAAGTCAACCACAGGTGTGGTCAATATAGTCAAACTACCTAGACCAATGCTTTCGGATAATATAGGGTATCACCAGGTCGGTATGTCCCGACGAGGTGTGAATTGTGCTTTAGCGTGCTTGTGATCGGATGATTTTTCACAGGTAAGGGTTGTGATGAGAATTATTTGAGAATTATGAAATGAAATAGCTTAGGAAAGCTATATGATTGATTACGGGAATTTAGATTAAGAAGTAATGATCTAAAACCTAAAAACGTATGTTTTAATTAAAAACGTATACTGACGTACGCGATAAAAAAGTAAAACTGATTAACTAAAAAGGCTACGGGTGTGAAATTAATGTTTTTACAATCCTAATAAATAAAGAAAATTTTTAGAAAAAGAAAAATTATTTTTACACTATTTAATTATTTATTGTTAATTAATTACTAATTACTTATTAATTAACTAATTATATTGATTTAAATTATTAAAAATACTAAAAAGACTTAGATAATTAAGAAAATTTTTATAAATCTAATTAACCATCACAGGAATCTAAAAAAATTATAAAAAGTTGGTTTTATGTATTTTTAAACTAATTTACTAATTATTATTCTAATTATTAATTAATTACCAATTAAACTAATTATATTCTAAAAAATAGAAAATGAACAGTAGAAATTCTAGAAAAATTCCTAAAAATGTTTTAACTTATATAAAAGCTAGGAAAATTATAAAAACTAGGTGTTACTTAATGAAATCTAATTTTGCTATTTAATATTTAAATATTGATTAATAATTAATAAATTTATTATTAAATCTAATAATTACTAAATAACAAGATAAAATTCTGGAAAAATTTCTAAAAATACTTAAATATAAAATAAAATTAATAAAAATATAAAAATGCAAGAGTGCTTATAAATAAGCTGAAAAGAAAATTAAAAAATTAAATTAAATTAAATAGAAACTATCACTTATAATTAATTTGGTTTTTTCTGTTTTTTCTTTTTCTAAACTATTTAAATACTTAAAATATGAAACTTTTGTAAAAAACAACTAGCTTAGAACTTAAAAATAAGCACTATGAGTGCTTATTAGCTTAACAGTTTGGCTTTCTTTGACCAAGCTAAGAAATAAGCTTGAATGAGCTTATGTAGGGTCCACAAGGGTGGATTCTGATTCAAATAAGTTGGTTGGACTTGATTAAGCTAGAACCTAACAAATAAGCTCTTTGGATAAGCCAAAATAAGCACTTTGTTTCTTACTTGTCTACTGAAAAATGGGATAAAGTTTAGGGATGAATTCAGGTGGCTCCTAGGGAGTTTAAGCTCAAAGGCTTGCTCAAAAATGGAAGATGGCCAGGAGGGGGGTTGAAAGAACCCAATTGGGGCCTATGGGACCCACTGAGTTGGTCAGGAGCAACCACCAAAGTGGTGGTGGTGGCTGCAGTTATCTGTGCACACGGGACCTTCTTCCCCTGCAGGTGACTTTGAGAGTCTGTAACTTGGACACAAAAAATTACAAAAATGTATTGGTGATAGGAATCAGTAGTTTAGCTGTTACACTACCATATGTAAAAAGCTCAGGTCTTAGATTTACCCACTAAATTCCAAACAATTCTTTCTAAAAATGAGATTTCTAACCAATGCAATTTTGACTTTTTCTATTTTTGATGAATTGTTGACTTTTATGAGATTTCTTTGATCCCTAATGACTTTAATTGATGTATTAGGGTATAAGCACTCTAAATTAAACAAATACAACAACTTAGTAACTTGTATGCATGATTATGGATTCAAAAAGTCCAACAGTGAACTCATGAGATGACATTAAACATGAAATTGACTTTTATTCAAAGGGTGACTGGTTTTTATGGTTTGCCTGAGTTATATTGACCTAATGCAAATTGTATCAACCAACAATAACCTCAATAATAGACCCTAACACACTTAAGCAGTTTTAACCAAACACCCCTAATGTTAACTGATTTAACAATGAAACAAGATTTTAAACACTAAACTCCAAACTAATGATCAAAGATGCTATAATATCACTAACAGGAACTATTTGAATGATCAAGAACCACTAGAAATAATACAAACTCAGAAATACAAATATACACTATATAAATTTAAATTTAGACAGTGAACTTACAAACCATGATCCTCAGCTATAAAAGAGGATTTCACTATGCTAGCCTATCTTTTAGATAGGCTGAGATCTTTCTTTGCTACCTCAAACTACCCATAATTCACCATGAACCACCACAATGATTGCAGTTGACTTTTGTTTACTGTTTTTTTTGTATTTTTGATTTTGAAACTAAACTGAATTTTAATGTTACTAAATGCTTGTAAAAGCTTCCTGGGAGCTTATGTGTCCTAATTAAGTCATTAACATCCACTACAACAACATATAATTAAAATTGAGATTTTGAGGTAAAAAATACACAATCTGAATACGAAATGTTAAACTGAAATTATGTTTGAAATATACTGAGAATGATGAAACTACAATTTGAAAGCTTAAACATAAACTGGAAATTGAAAGTAAACTGAGTACGAACTAATAAACTAAAAATTACACTAGACTAATATCTCTCTTGCTTCCCTCCTCTTTATATTGCTTCTCCTGACTTTGTTGCACCTTCTTGAGCAAATCCCACCCATTGGATTTGGTGGGAATGATTTTGGTCGTTGGAATTAATTTTGGCGCCAAAAAAGTCTCAATTGCCTTTTGGTTACTTGGAGGTTTTTTATATCAATTAATGCTCCTTGGATGTATTTGGGAGTTGGGGGAGACATGGAGTGGGCTGCTGAGGTAGAGGAGGGGGAAATGGCAGGTGAGCAGGTGAAGGTGGAGTGTTTGACTTGTGTTGACCTGTGGTGGGATTATTTAAAATGGAGGGAGTAAATATATTAGTAGGGAAGTGGGCTTGGGTGATTGGAGATGGGCCAGTAGAGGAGTTGGGCTTGGGGTGGGTAATGGTTATGTTTGTTTGGATTTGGACTAAATAACATTCAAGGTCCATTTGGTATGTATGGTAAATGAGCCCAAGGACCTTTAATGTAATTTTTTGAAACTTGAAGGGTTTAACATGTAACATTCCAAAAGTTATCAAAAGGGCCAATTATGCCATGTATGAATAGTACAAGGGTATTTTTGATATTTTTCCAATTTTAAAACCCAGGGACCATTTTTGACATTTTTCAAACTTGAGGGACCAAAGTTGCCATTTTGCAAATTTTTTTTTGACTTTAAAGGATTTCTTTTGACAACTTGTGAATCCCAAAGGACCTTTGATGATATTTTACATGTTTTGATTTACCAGGGACTTGTTTTGACAATTTTGAAAGTTTAGGGACTGAAACTGCATATTTTGCAAACTTGACTTGTTTTTTATCAGTTTTCAATCCTTTTGCATAAAAACACAATCCAGGGATATTTTATGTATTTTAAGGCGTTCCTGTGTGTTTTTAGATGTTTTTGCAGTCTAAATGTGACAGAAATGATGAGTATTTACACACTCATCAGGGAGCACTCCCAAGCGACACGGTCAAGAACCCGAAACTAAACGTTAATTCCAAATCATCGGTTTTGTCACCTACTTCTTGTCCGCAATACTATTCGGTCAAAGAAATGAGCACGTGTTTCAAGCAAACCCAAATTCTTCAAAAGGACCAATTGGATAAAACATCTTATATCAAACCGGTCAATAACATAGTTGAAACACCTCCAACACAAGACCTTGACGATGAATTCAAGGAGCTCCACCTTGAACGCCCCGTCATTGATGTCTTAGCCCGTGCTCCCTACTATAGTGCCCTACTAGAAAAATATGAGAAATTTAAATTGGGTAAAAATGGGACCGCCTTCGTTCAAAACAAGTTGCCTAAGAAGCTTGATGATCCGGGTATATTTGTTTTGCCTTGTAGGATAGGAAAATCCGAAGCTTTCGACACACTAGCCGATTTAGGATCAAGCCTCAACTTGATTCCCTTATCCCTTTTCACCACTCTTAAGCTAGGAAAGTTAGAGGAGATGGAGGTACTAATTGATCTAGCGGATGGAAGTATTGCCCACCTGGTTGGAATGATCAAGGATGTAGTTGTTCACGTAGGAAAGTTAACTATTTTAGCGGATTTTCATGTCCTAGATATGGTTAGTGATACTACATGCCCATTGTTAGTAGGAAGAGGATTTTTAGCAACCGCTAGCGCCATGATAGATTGTAAGGAGTCTAAGATAGCGGTAGGAGAGGGTGATACTTGGTCGGTTTATGATGTTAGGAAGCATAGCTACGATTGTGAGGACGAACCGACACCACATTGGGTAGAGATGAATAGGAGACCATCTAGATATGGGCCTTGGATAGAAAGAAACTTTATAGGACCTCAACGCCCATTCTATCTAGAAAAAGATTTCATCAATAAAACACATTCGGTGGAACAACTCATAGTTAGAGATGAGGAACTAAACCCTTTTGAGGATCCCTGATGAGTGTGTAAATACTCATCATTTTTGGTCAAATATAAACAGCAAAACGTTTAAAAACACCAAGAAACGCATCAAAATACATAAAATATCCCAAAGATCGTGTTTTATATGTTTCAGATGCAAAATGATTGAAAACAAATGAAAAACGAAATAAAGTTTGCATAAATTGGCAGTTTCAGTCCCCCAATTTTCAAAACTTGACAAAATCAGTCCCTGAGCATTTGTTTTGAAAGAAAAGTCAACCCAAGTCCTTTAAAAGTCAAAAGTAATCAAAAATGATCTTTGGGTGAAAAGTTTTCAAAAGTGTACAAGTTCAGTCCCTGGTGTTTCAATAATGGCAACGTTGGTCCCCCAAGTTTCAGAAAATGACAGAAATGATCCCTGGTGGAATATTTTGGAGGAAAAGTCAACTTTGGTCCCTTGGAGTTCACTAAGTATCATTTATGGCCCTTGGATAGAAAGTTTTAGGAAATTACAATTCTGGCCCCTCAACTTTGGAAATTGGCGATTTTGGTCCTCGGGTATTTCAATTTGGGAAATAAACATCAAAGAACCTCATGAAATCACAAAAGTGGCTCTTGGATGAAGTTTGAGAAAGTGGCAGGATATACCCCTCGGATTTCAAAATTTACATCAAAGGACCTTGTGATTAATATAAAACAAACGAATCCTTTGTACTACTTTGAATCCAACACGTTTTAACACACATCCTTATACCACCCCAGGCCCAACCATCTCAGCCCAACACCCACACCCATTTCTATGTTTTAATAAAAAAACGTATCCCAACCTCTGACCAGTCAAAACTATCAAACGCTTCATCCCTAACCTCCCCTCTTTATCCACCATATCAAACCCCATCTCCACTCCACCTCCTGAAACACTCAACCTCCACCATCCACCTCAAAAGTATTACCCACTCACACCTTCCCCAACCCCTCACAACCCCGTACCTACCCACATCCAACCTAGCAATCCGTGTACAAGATTGGGCGCTAAATATGAATCAAAGGCTGAGATGGCTTCTACTTTAATCCAATGGTGGGAATTGATCACAAGAATCACAAAAGGGTAACCAAGGCTTCCCAAGGCAGAAGAGTATCCAAGGCAGTGGCCAATGGAAACCCTAGATTAGTAGTATAAATAGATGGTGTATTGTAAGCCTTGAAGGCAGTTTTTTTAATTAGGGTTTAGTTTTAGTTTCAGTATCTTTAGTTTTTTTTTTAAATCTTTTGTACTCTTTTATTCAATCAAATAAAAGTCTAAAATTTCTGTTATCATTGCTTTTCTACTGCATATTTTTTTGTCATAAATTCTGTTTCACTATTGCCTATTTAAGTTAGTTTAATCCTAGTTCACAATTTCTTGTTCAAATTATAGTTCAAACCTTTGTTTTTAGTCTAAAAGTTTCATCAGGTATCTTCTTCAGGGGTGTTTGGCACAGTTTTTTTGTTAAGTTAAAATCTGTTTTTTTTTTTACCAAGAACCTAAACTAGATTAGTTCCAAGTTAGCACTAGTTGTAGTGTTAGAATAGTCTTGAGCATAGTTCTAGTAGATTTATGGGTGTTCAATTAGTTCCTTAAAAAAAATAATAAATTCCAAACTGTTTTGAATTCTAGGCTAGGTTAGATATTAGATTAGGCTTTTCTTTGAGTTATTGTTTGCTTCTAATCTGCCTTATTTAGAATATTGCATCATCACAGAATCCTGTATTAGTGGCTTGCAGGTCAGAACCCAATTTGACCCATTTTCATGTTCATTGATCCAACAGGCCTGCCGTGCCAAACAGGTTTAATCAAGCAATTTTAATTCCCTCATTTTTTGTCCTGTAGCTTTAGAATTTGGTATTTCCATTATTTGCAAGCTTGTTTACAAGCTGGTAATTTTATTTCATTTTTAAGATTTTTTTTACTAGCCTTTGAGCAGCCCAAAGTGATCATCTGAGCTTGTGTTTCCCCTGCTCCAAACCTTGTGCTACTGACCTGTTTTCACTTGACCATAACTAGTTCTATAGTTGACCTCTTTGCTTGACTTTTAGTGTTTTGGTAAGCCTGCTATACTGGCTTGATGAATCCATAAGCTTTTTACACTCAATTGCTTGCTATATTGCTTAATTTGCCCCTCAAAGTTAGCCTTCTGGTCACTGTTCCCCTTTGCAGCCTTTAGATTAGTATTGAGCTTATTAGTGCTTTTTTTAGGGTCTCTAATCTGCTTATCTTCCCCCATTAGCTTATTTAGGATCTCCATTAAACCCTTTTGTCTGCTTCTGATGTTGTCGTTTTAGTATAGTGTTTATTTTACCGAAGAAATGCTTAGGAAAGTATTTCCCCGGGTCGTGTCCCAACGAAGGTGTGAATGGAATTATCAATTCCCGAATCGTGAAACGTGTCGTGAAAGTGGTAAAAAGTGAAATTTATGAGATTACACTAAGGAATAGGAAATTGAAATAAAAATAACCAACTAAGCACGTAAATCAAGTAAACAAACTTAAAACGTAACGTAAAATCGAAAACGTAAGCTAAAACGCGAATTAAACGTAAATGTACGAAATAAAACGTGAATTTTAAGCTACACTACTTCTACGGACTTGAAAATAATTTTGAAAAATTAAAAATGATAAAATAAAACTTTAAGAAAAAGAAAAATATTTTTTTTGACTTTTTATTTATTTTTTATGAATTAAAAACTAACTATACTAATTAAAAATTTAAAAGAAAATGTAATTAAGGTGAGAAAAATGAAAAATAAATTTTGAAAATTATAAAATAACTAAAAGGTAATTTTAAAACTAAAAACTAATTTTTTTGGCTTTTTGTGTAATTTTTGGGAATTAAAAACTAATAAATTCAATTAAAAATTAATAAAAATAGAAAATAAATGAGAAAAATTGCAAAATAAATTTCTAAAAATCTAAAATAACTGAAAAGAAATTTCTAAAATATTTTGTATTTTTCTTGGCTTTTCCTGATTTTTTTGGATTTTTTAGTAATTAAAAAGTATTAAATTTTGATTAAAAAATGAAAATAAAATAAGAAAAACTGTAAATGAGCTCAGAAAAATTTGAAAAAATTACAGAAAATCTAAAATATTAAAATAAGCTTGAGAAAAATTTTTGAAACTAAAATAAGCCAGAAAAGTGCTTATAAGTTGAAAACTACTTATTTGGAGTGCTTATTAACAAGCACTCCTTGACCAACTTTGACCAAACTTTGACCCAATGTAATTTAGCTTAAATAAAGCTCAAATGAACAGATGTAAAACAAGTTTGAACTCAGAAACATAGATAAAGACCAAATCAGTTGAAATAAGCTATATGTGAATAAGCAATTTGTTACCAATAAGCACAGGATACTCACATACAATCCTAATAACTTATATAAGCTTAAAACAACTGAATATGAACAATTAAGCACTAAGCAGAACAATGATAAGCAGTTTGCAGAGTCTAATTCAAGATAGAAATAGTACTGAAGAGACCTACTAGCAGCTTAATTTCAAGGCACCAAATAAGCTAATTGTAGATTCTAAGGGGGGGGGGCAAAAGAAAGTCTATACTACTGGCTATAATAAAATCCTAAAAGCCCTAATTACCTTAACCAATTGCCTATCTAAATGAAGCCTGGATCAGATGATCATGAACCTGAAGCCCTGCAATTTTGACTTTTGCTTTGAACTTCTAATTTGACCAAAATAAAATTCTAGAACCCTAATCTGATCCTAAATGTATTGTTAAGCAGCTTTAATGCCTGATTTACCTAAATGCAACTAACCTTTAACTATTCTAAAAGATTACAGCAACAGCGTACTTGTATGCTTAACAGTCATGAAATAAGAGAATGAGTTTGGCTTTTTGCTTAGTGACCTGCCAATTTTATGCTCAATTTTCATTACCTAAGCCTAAAAGACTTGACTGTGCAGCAATCAATAAAAACTCATCAACAGGAACATGCAAATCTAACTTAAACCAAACACCCCTGAATGAGCAGTTTACACTAAGATTCTGATTTTTAGCTTCTAATCTACCAATGCAAATCCTATAATTCTGTATGTAATTGATTAAAAATTTCAGAAAACTACTCCTAACGACAGATTTAAACTAACTGTATTTCAATTCTAAAATTAGATGAGCTTTGACTCAAAAAGTCCACCAATACTAATACCCCTACAATGACCTGTTTATACCACTAACTAGACCTTAATTCAATCCAATTCACTAAATCAAATTAAACAACAATCAATTTCACTAAAATGAACCAGAAAGTCAGATCATAAATCCAAATCAGGAACACAGGTCTAAGTTGTATTAAGCTGAAAAAACTCAAGTAAGAACTTACAATGATCAAACAGTATGTATTAATTCTAATTTAAGCAACCACTAACCATTATAAGCAACAACTACCAACATAAAACTAAAGAGACTATCTAGCAATAATGAAGCAGTAATGAGATTGAAACTATGCAGGGATAACTCAAGGCAATGAACAAGTACTAAGCAACTAATAACTGTAATCACAAATAAGCAGGATAGAGTATTAAGAAAAATGCATAAACTGGAAATAGGGAGGAACTTACATCAACTTCCCCAGCTGAACAGGGGATCATTTGATCTCAAGCCTAACTTTGTTAGGCTCGAACTTCATCCCAAAACCATAAATCACAATCCACTTAACAATTATCACCATGATTTACTTTCTTTGACCAAAAACTTTTGGATAATCAAAAGCAGTAACATCAAACAAATTGCACCACACGCTCTTGTAAATTTGGATGAACAATGTAAAACAATAAATGAAAACTCAATAAACAATTTATTTAAACCTGAAATATGATTGACAATAGATTAAAATTCAAACTAGAATTTCATTAAAAATTAATGAAGTACAATATTGAAAACAGAATTACAAGCTAATTTTAAAAGCTAACACTAAAATTTTAAATTGATAACAAAATAAAAACTACACTGCATATTACTCTACTCCTAACACTAATCCTAAAAATCTAACCACTCCATCCGTGAGTCAAGGGGGGTATATATAGGTTGAGGAAAGAAGGTCCCAAATATTCCATGTCATCAATCCGTGGCACTTTTGCTTCTTCTGAGCCTTTAATCACCGTATGATTACCCTTGGCCATCAATCTTTCAATTTCATCCGTTGGATTAACTTTGTGATATGATTGATCCTGCGAGTCTTCTCTGATTGTTCCACGTGTCTGACATTCCTGACTCCCTAACATGTTCTAGAAAACCCAATCATTGGGTAAATTATTAGGAGGTGAGGTAATTTTTGTGGGGTTGGGAATTAGGGCTCGTCTACAGTAATTTCTGGGTGTGGGTATGAATTTGGGGGCAGTAAAATAGAAATGGGGGTTTTTATTAGTGTTGTGGTGTTAACCGTGGGTAATTTTGACCAAGGGATGAGGTGTGGACCGGGTTAGGATTAATGGAGTGGGTTGTGGGCTTATGGTATTCTTTGGGCTTGGGCAAGTGATGATTGTTTTTATTATTATTTTGGGCTTGTGTATCCGGTTAGTGTATTTTAGTTTAGTTTAAAGGATAAAGTGATAAGGACCAATGTTGTATAAACTCAAAACTCAGGGACCAAAGCTGTTCTTTATCAAAAGTATCTTCCAAGGACTTGTATTTGTAATTCCCTGATTCATGGAGGACTTTTCTTGACTTTTCTTCAAATATTGCTCAAGGACCATATTTGTAATTAATTGACACTTGGAGGACTAAATTTGCCATTTTCTCCAAACTTTGACCAGGGACTAAATTTGTACTTTGATGAATCTCTGAGGACTTCTTATGCATTTATGAGCTTTCTTTGATCATTTTACTTCCCCGGCTCCGGCTTTTAACCTTTTCCATTCTCGTGCTCATTTTTGTCGGTTTTGGCTTTGTTTTTGTTCATTTTTCACATATCCCTACGTGCACATACACAAATACAAAAACACACATTCTCTTGGCATATTTGGTTAGTATTTGGTGTATTTGGTCTAATTTAAGGCTAAAAATGATGTGTGAAAAAGCACACATCAAAATCCCCCAGACTAAGGTATTGCCGTGTCCTCACGCAATGTCATCACCTCACGCTTAAGAGATAAATAATTTAAAACCTCTCTTTACTGACGTTGTAAAGTAGCAATGATGTTCAAAAGAGATATTAAAATCATTTATACTCACAAACACTCTGTTTTCCGATTTTTATGAATAACAATTACTACTACTCTTTTTGTACTTTTCATTTATATATAGGTGATGGTTTGCCTTGACTTTCATTATCAATTCTTATCTGTTGATAACTTTCAGGGTCAACGAGTAGAAACACTTCTCACAAAGAAGAGACCGTACGGATAAAAATCGTCATCCTTGATTTTTCACAAGCTCCCAAACTAAGCGTAAAATCGAGATCATTGTTTATCCACAAGTTAGGTGCTAACACTACCCACAAAAGTTACTTGTGTCATTACCTCTTGTTCCCAGTTCCTAATTTTTGTATCTCAAGATTTTAATTTGTGAGAAAGGAATTGCTTCATATTTTCTCGTTTTGATATTTGTTAGTCCGATAAGAGCACAAAATTTGAAGGCTAAGTAGTTTCCAAACTTTCCCTCGAAAACCCCTGCATACAAAAATCGGGTCCACATGAAGGTCTCTGATTTAACACGATTTGTGGAGGTCCCCCTTTTTATTTACGACCGAGACATCCCATGTCTGAGACCCGAAACGGAAGCTTTTTATTAGGGAAACCCCTGGAGTCGAAGCTTGGCATTTTTGCATAATTATAAGCACTTTAATAATACTTGGTCCTTAGTCCTTTATTTCTTTTACAACAACGGTTTATGAGCCGCCAAGATGTAAGAGCTTTATTATGACTTTGGATTTATATCCGCTGCTTTTTATAGCTTTGGATTCCTCTGCCTTTTTATTTGGCTTTGGACTGTTATTATTGATATTCATAATCATATGCCAAACCCCGAGTCCTACGGCCTTTACTAAGATCACAACATCGGCTGCGAACCAGCAAGATGCAATAGTCTATTTCACCGTAACACTGGCAGTACCCCTATGTGTACCAAACCCCCATATGCAGAGATTTTGTTGGGAACGAGTAAAAACTAAGTATTGCCCAAACCCTATACACTTAATTAATCCTAGAGATCTATTTTTATTGGTGTGCAAGCTTGTGGGAACAAGGAGACCACAAGTACCTTTCGTGGGCTCTAAAGAGATCCAACTACTCCACGTTTAGCACGAAACTTCTAAATAAACTCTATCATTCCTCGATCTCCGCAAATTTAAAATCCCAAGTAATGAGATCCGCGGATGCTTAGCCATAATCTTTTGATTATATTGGTTAAGGGAGACGAGCTAGGGCTCAACACGCCCGGTCAAGTCGAAACATTTATTTCTACTCTCGCCGGTAGGAAAGTCAAAACAAGGTGTCAAATCTTATTATTCATATCATATATGTTTTTTTTTTTTTTTTTTTTTTTTTTGATTATAAAGCGGTGACAAAATTTTAAAATTTTGGTGGAAAACGGAGTTGCGTAAGTTAACAGCTCAGACGAAGGAGCCAGGTCAAATCGAATCCAAGATTCACCCCCCCCCCCCCCCAGACTAAAATGAAACATTGTCCTCAATGTTTAAAGGGTACGGGTAGTCTTACGTAATATCTAAGGCCGTTTAATAAGTATGCCAAGAGATAAACGTTAGTCGATAAGATTTTTGGATATGGTGAATTTTCGAAAGAGCAGCGAAGGATGAGACTCGAGTGGAGAGAACGACAAACCACGAGCACGAGAGTCTTCAAACTTCGGGGAAATTCCTGAACATTCATAAACAACCACGAAAAACACGAGTTTGGAAAGGGTCGCCCCCCTCACGTCATGTTACTTAGAAAATAAAGAAAATAAAAATGGATAAGCATGGGGTGCCTCCCACGAAGCGCTTGTTTTTTATTACCGAGTCACATGAGCTTGACTCGATCCCCGAATTAATTCGTCCTTGGGGAGAGCAGATGGAACGGACACCCGGTATGAAAGACGGAGATGCCGGGGTCAAAAACGGTATCCTCACTCCCGGTGGAGTGGAAAAGTGAAGAAATGATGGGATAAGTAAAGAATGGATAAAACACCCGGATGATAAAAGCAAAGTCAAGTTCAGATTCACGGGTGGGTTGGGTGGGTAAAATATCAAGCACAGGAACATCTTGTTCAGAAATCTCGTCCACCACTTCAATAATAACTTCATTTGTATCTGATTCAAAATCTACATCCGGTGGTTTCGCCGGTGGACGAGAAGATGGTAAATCGGAAATAATATTTCTTTGAACGTCATTCTCGTCATTCTCAATACTCGGTGGTATCGAGTCATCCGCAGCAAGAAATCGGTCAACATCCTCTAAAAGAGGGTCACGTAACGGATTATCAGAAATAAGCACAAAATCGATCTCAAAATCAAAACGCTCATAATCCGGAAGAGAGATATCAGCATGAGTAGTGGGATTGCCACTACTCGTCTCTTCAAATCGAAAAATTTCAAGCTCGGGTAAGAAATCACTATCCATATCGGGGATAGGAAATGAAGTTGGAGGATTTTTCAACGCCTCGATCTTAGAAATGAGAAGATAAACTTTGGATAATTTCTCACGAAGAGTTTCATCCTGAATTTCTGCATCATCATCTTCATCATTATCATCGATATCTCCACAAGAATCTTCATCACTCGTAGTATACTCATTGTGAGAATCGAAATAACTTTCAACTTCATCAAAATCTTCATTGCTCATCGGAGGGAGAGAAGTTGACGGTTCTTCATTCAATAATTCTTCAAGGACACGAATATCTTCCTCCGGATCAAAATTAGATTCGTCAACCATTATCGGAGTGGAATCATTAGCAAGACATGCCTCGATCTCATCTAAAAAGACATCATTCCTCTCATCCAGGGTGAGAGAAGAAATGGAAGAATCGGATATAAGAGGATCAGAGGATGGGGTGGGATTCGGGGAAATCAAATACATCTTCTTTGACTTTTTCAATGAATAATTCTCGGATCTCCTCTGCTAACAATTCGGCTATACTCTTATCTTCATCGACGGGTGTAATATCAACAACAAGTTCCATATTACCGTTAGAAATTTCCCCGGACTTACTTGGGATTGGGACGAGGTTCTCAACACTAGACTTATTGAATTCGTCCGATTCCGTTGCCGGAATAGTGTTTAGATGCTCGTCCCCCATTTTTAGAGAGTCCTCGGGTTCTACGGGAGAAACATCGGATGCTTTATGAGGATTAAGAACGAACGTAATTTTCTCATTATCGTCGTTGGAATCATAATAAACAAAATTTTTGTAAGGATTCGACGCTCTCTCTTTAGCAAGTAACTCTGCAATAGACTTTTCACGAGGCTCGGGAGTATGAGTACAACGATTAGCCACCAACTCTTTTAACTTCTCGATCATGGATTTAATTTCAAAAATATCATTAGTAACATCAGAAGTTTGTGGGGGTTGGTTAAAACCATGAGAATTGTAACATGAATTCGGCTCATATTAAAAACATGCAAACGATCCCCCACAATTTTCAAAATTTGATGAATCACCATTAAAATATGGTACTTGCTCATAAGAATTTTGAAAAGGATGATTGAAATCGTTTTGAGGATAATTATCAAAACTCGAATCACAAGCGTAAGATGTTTCAGCACTCGGGGCGTAACATATACAATTCGTGTATCCACATTGATTACAAAAGCATTGCCCACATGGTAATCCCTCGTCGGATGGATTTCCACAATTAAAGCAAGTGAACGGGGACGGCGGTGGTGTTGGATAGTAATCGGGAACGTTTTGAAAGATTGTGTTTCGAACATACTCGGGAGTATTACAAAACAAACAAACTCCATCATGAATATCACTACCACATTGTTCGCACGTACACCAAACACATGAACCTTCAAAGAACGGTTCTCCACATTTAAAACAAGTCGGATCCATAAGAATTATCGGTTTAGAAGAAGAATCAAATGATAAGAGGAGAAGAAGATTATTTTTGGTTTTTAATTATCAAAAAAGAAAATCAAAGTAGAAAAGGAAAATCTTTTTGTGTTTTTATATTTTTAGAAATCAAAATTCAAAAACTTAAAACTTTTATTTTCTTTTGTTTTTCAAACGTTACGTTAATCGTAAACCGTTTCCTTTAAATCTACTTGCGACGGAACAGGAGAGAAGAATGGATCTCTCTTCAGCTTGCAATTTAATGTCAAAGCTTTCGTATTTTCCGCTTATTCGGTCGTAGAATTAAAGTAATCCGATTAGCAACTAATTTCACGCGTTCTTATGTTGTTAAGCTTATTTGGTTTACAACGCCCACCCTTCAACGGGAGAGTCGAGGCTGTAACTTTATTATTTTTTTTAGTATTTTTGAAAACACTTTAGGAAAAGTGTTTTTCAATTTTTTTGGTTTTTATAGAAAATATATACAAGGAACGTTTTCAAAACACAATTTCAAAAAACGAAAATCAAAAATTCACTTCAACCTTCCCCGGAAGCGGCGCCATTTTTGATGTTGTCGTTTTATTATAGTGTTTATTTTACCGAAGAAATGCTTAGGAATGTATTTCCTCGGGTCGTGTCCCAACGAATGTGTGAATGGAATTCTCAATTCCTGAATCGTGAAACGTGTCGTGAAAGTGGTAAAAAGTGAAATTTATGAGATTACACTAAGGAATAAGTAAATGAAATACAAATAACCAACTAAGCACGTAAATCAAGTAAACTAACTTAAAACGTAACGTAAAATCGAAAACGTAAGCTAAAACGCGAATTAAATGTAAACGTACGAAATAAAACGTGAATTTTAAGTTACACTACTCCTACGGACTTGAAAATAATTTTGAAAAATTAAAAATGATAAAAGAAAATTTTAAGAAAAAGAAAAATATTTTTTTTTTGACTTTTTATTTATTTATTATGAATTAAAAACTAATTATACTAATTAAAATATTAAAAGAAAATGTAATTAAGGTGAGAAAATGAAAAATAAATTTTGAAAATTATAAAATAACTAAAAGGTAATTTTAAAACTAAAAACTAATTTTTTTTGGCTTTTTGTGTAATTTTTGGGAATTAAAAACTATTAAATCTAATTAAAAATTAATAAAAATAGAAAATAAATGAGAAAAATTGCAAAATAAATTTCTAAAAATCTAAAATAACTGAAAAGAAATTTCTAAAATATTTTTGGATTTTTCTTGGCTTTTTCTGATTTTTTTGGATTTTTTAGTAATTAAAAAGTAATAAATTTTGATTAAAAAATGAAAATAAAATAAGAAAAATAGTAAATGAGGTTAGAAAAATTTGAAAAAATTACAGAAAATCTAAAATATTAAAATAAGCTTGAGAAAAAATTTTGAAACTAAAATAAGCCAGAAAAGTGCTTATAAGTTGAAAACTGCTTATTTGGAGTGTTTATTAATAAGCAGTCCTTGACCAACTTTGACCAAACTTTGACCCAATGTAATTTAGCTTAAATAAAGCTCAAATGAACAGATGTAAAACAAGTTTGAACTCAGAAACATAGATAAAGACCAAATCAGTTGAAATAAGCTATATGTGAATAAGCAATTTGTTACCAATAAGCACAGGATACTCACGTACAATCCTAATAACTTATATAAGCTTAAAA
This sequence comes from Artemisia argyi, assembly GCA_030686995.1. NCBI lineage: Eukaryota > Viridiplantae > Streptophyta > Magnoliopsida > Asterales > Asteraceae > Artemisia > Artemisia argyi. Next base: position 151,376,751 of record CM060684.1, read on the forward strand.
CAACTGAATATGAACAATTAAGCACTAAGCAGAACAATGATAAGCAGTTTGCAGAGTCTAATTCAAGATAGAAATAGTACTGAAGAGACCTACTAGCAGCTTAATTTCAAGGCACCAAATAAGCTAATTGTAGATTCTAAAGGGGGAGCAAAAGAAAGTCTATCCAAATCAGGAACACAGGTCTAAGTTGTATTAAGCTGAAAAAACTCAAGTAAGAACTTACAATGATCAAACAGTATGTATTAATTCTAATTTAAGCAACCACTAACCACTATAAGCAACAACTACCAACATAAAACTAAAGAGACTATCTAGCAATAATGAAGCAGTAATGAGATTGAAACTATGCAAGGATAACTCAAGGCAATGAACAAGTACTAAGCAACTAATAACTGTAATCACAAATAAGCAGGATAGAGTATTAAGAAAAATGCATAAACTGGAAATAAGGAGGAACTTACATCAACTTCCCCAGCTGAACAGGGGATCATTTGATCTCAAGCCTAACTTTGTTAGGCTCGAACTTCATCCCAAAACCATAAATCACAATCCACTTAACCATTATCACCATGATTTACTTTCTTTGACCAAAAACTTTTGGATAATCAAAAGCAGTAACATCAAACAAATTGCACCACACGCTCTTGTAAATTTGGATGAACAATGTAAAACAGTAAATGAAAACTCAATAAACAATTTATTTAAACCTGAAATATGATTGACAATAGATTAAAATTCAAACTAGAATTTCATTAAAAATTAATGAAGTACAATATTGAAAAAAGAATTACAAGCTAATTTTAAAAGCTAACACTAAAATTTTAAATTGATAACAGAATAAAAACTACACTGCATATTACTCTACTCCTAACACTAATCCTCAAAATCTAACCACTCCATCCGTGAGTCAAGGGGGGGTATATATAGGTTGAGGAAATAAGGTCCCAAATATTCCATGTCATCAATCCGTGGCACTTGTGCTTCTTCTGAGCCTTTAATCACCGTATGATTACCCTTGGCCATCAATCTTTCAATTTCATCCGTTGGATTAACTTTGTGATATGATTGATCCTGCGAGTCTTCTCTGATTGGTCCACGTGTCTGACATTCTTGACTCCCTAACATGTTCTAGAAAACCCAATCATTGGGTAAATTATTAGGAGGTGAGGTAATTTTTGTGGGGTTGGGAATTAGGGCTCGTCTACAGTAATTTCTGGGTGTGGGTATGAATTTGGGGGGCGGTAAAATAGAAATGGGGGTTTTTATTAATGTTGTGGTGTTGACCGTGGGTAATTTTGACCAAGGGATGAGGTGTGGACCGGGTTAGGATTAATGGAATGGGTTGTGGGCTTATGGTATTCTTTGGGCTTGGGCAAGTGATGATTGTTTTTAGTATTATTTTGGGCTTGTGTATCCGGTTAGTGTATTTTAGTTTAGTTTAAAGGATAAAGTGACAAGGACCAATGTTGTATAAACTCAAAACTCAGGGACCAAAGCTGTTCTTTATCAAAAGTATCTTTCAAGGACTTGTATTTGTAATTCCCTGATTCATGGAGGACTTTTCTTGACTTTTCTTCAAATATTGCTCAAGGACCATATTTGTAATTAATTAACACTTGGAGGACTAAATTTGCCTTTTTCTCCAAACTTTTACCAGGGACTAAATTTGTACTTTGATGAATCTCTGAGGACTTCTTATGCATTTATGAGCTTTCTTTGATCATTTTACTTCCCCGGCTCTGGCTTTTAACCATTTTCCATTCTCGTGCTCGTTTTTGTCGGTTTTGGCTTTATTTTTGTTCATTTTTCACATATCCGTACCCGCACATACACAAATACAAAAACACACATTCTCTTGGCATATTTGGTTGGTATTTGGTGTATTTGGTCTGATTTAAGGCTAAAAAGGATGTGTGAAAAAGCACACATCAGCTTCCCTATTAGATTAGCTTGTTGGTGTAGCTGATTTTAGCTCATAATACCCCCTGGTTTGCTTCATTATAAGTTAACTGTTTGGGGTTTGCATGTTTCAACCTTTTGCTTGTTTTGTTTTTTTATTTTATTTATTGTGCTTGATTACCTGTTCAGCTCTTCTTATTAGGATAATTGTAGCTTAGGCAGGTTGTTCTTAGTCCCTTTTAACTATTTAGTCCTCAGTTGTTAGCTTCAAGCTTGTGCCACCATTTAGCTTTAACTCTTGTTCTTCCAAAAAGTTTTTGCCAAACTGGTTATAATTCTCAGTCTCAACTGCTTATTTAGTGAGTTTTAGAAATTGTTGTAGTTATAGAAAATGTTTGTTTTTTATGTTTTTGATATGTTTGTTAAAGAAAGATTTGAAAAAAAATAGCAAAAAGGTAGGAGCCAAGGGTCGAACCCCTGACCTCTCCTTTTGACCACGTCAACACAGACAAAAGCCCACACCAAATAACCACTCGCCCTTGGGACTTTTTCAGCTATAATTTGCAGCATTTAATACTTAATATAGTTTTTATTTGTTTAGCTTATTTAGCTTAATAATCTGTGTTGCTTATTAATTGCTTATTTAAACTGCTTTTTCAAAATTTTTTATTTTTCTTAGATTTAGAATGTTTTAAAGTTGTTAACTTAAAATTTTCAGATTTTTATTAGTTGTTTTACTATTTTTAATAATTTAATTACTTGCTTTTAGTTTTTAATTAATAATAAATAAATAAAAAGTCTAAAAAATTAATTTACTTTTTTATAAAATTTTCTTCTGTCATTTAGTGCGTAAGAAAATTGTTTGTGAACCCGTAGGACTTGCGTAGCATAAAATTCATGTTTTATTTTGCGCACTCGCGTAGTTTTTAATTAACGTTCGCGTTTTAAATTTTAGTTTATGTTTTAGGATTCCCGATACCTAATTTTGATTCCCGTAGTGTTTTAGGATTTCCCTAGTTTGCCAATTGCCTTTTATTTCCCCTTAGGTTATTTTATTTTCACTCTCGTTCGTTAATTTTCAATTTTCGTTAATTTAACGTATCACAAAACCAAATAATCTTTCACAACCAAACATACAAGATTTTAATCTCGATCTTTTCACGAAGCTTTCCATTCACACCTCGTTGGGGTACGACCCGGGAAATCACTTCCCGGTCTTAAAATATCACTTTCATGAGTTTACGAGATAATCTTTTTCCTAAAAGGTTTACTCGTATTTCTCTACGTCTTGTTGTCTCACGATAACATTGACATCACGTTTGTTGGTATCTTTGATAAATTGTTTTGCACGAAAACTCAACGAATCAATCCCCTAGTCTTTAGAAAAATGATTGAGTTCTTATGCGTAATGCCTATTAACATAGAGATGAACAAGTGAAAAAGAGAAGGGGATAAGTGTAAATGGAAGTGGGACAAGCCACCTAAGGAAGGTGACGGATCATGGCATATGAAGATAATCTTATATGATCCGGATGGAGAAAAATTTGAAAGGTCATACCGTACTTAGAAAACCGATAGGAAGTTGAAACCCAAGTTTGATCCCAAAGATGTCCTCAACGAGGAGCTCACCCATATAACGTAATTTCCCATGACCTTGAGTCTAGCTACAAGACTCGTAAATAAAGAAAAGCGCTTCTTGGGAGGCAACCCATGTTTTGTGTGATTTTTATTTGTTTGATTGTTATTTGCTTCCGTATGCATGCTTTGTTTTTATTGTTGGTAGATCATGTTTCAAAACTAAATTGTGAAAATGCTTTATTTTGTTGTTTAACTTCGTCTTAACTTCATATAAAGATATTTTGCAAAAGATAACTGTAAGGGGAAACCCCAAATTTGTTTCTAAGAACGAAATTGATCATGATTCTCCACAATATTAAATGAACATGTGTATTAGTATTTGTTGGATTCAAATGCTTGTATCGAGTCATAATGATGTTTTGTAGGATTTTCCAGGAAGTAGGACATAAGTTTTTCCAAAAAAAATTCGGAAACTTAACATAAAGATTTCTGCAGGTCACTTCTGACGGCGTCAGGAATTAATTCCTGACGGTGTCATGTGTAAAATTCTGGAAATTTTGCGAGTTTTGTTTTTCTAACGGAGTCTTAAAGTTTTTGTTAATTATTTAGTTTTATAAACTCTAGGAAATCTGCAAACATTCATTCCACAAGCATTATATCTTAATTTGCTTTATAGGATTTGTTAGTATATATATAGATTGCCACCGATTTTACGCGAGGTTGCCTTGTTTGTTTTCTCAGGTTTAACAGGTTATGTATGACAAGAAGATTATTTATTTTTCTGGAAGGGAAGTTTTGAATGTTCATTTTTCTTGGAGGAAGATCTAACCTTGTTACCACACTATCCACACCGAACGAATCAGGGGAGTATTTGCTTTCATTCTTTTACCTATTTCACTTTTACATTCTTTAATTGAACATTGGGGACAATGTTCATCATAAGTGTAAGGGGAGGGTAAATGATGATACCTTATAAGATACACTTGCACTTGAGCTTGTTTGTTTGATGGTAGGTGTGTAATAAAACTAAGAGAAATACTTGTTAGTGTAATTTTAGCGCCAAATTTAAAATTTTTTACAACATTTAGGAGTGAAACTTTAGCCTTAGCAAGCGTCTCATGGATAGGAGCCGTATGACTAACACAAAACCGTACTATTCAGAAAAATTTTCCACCCAAATATGTGAGGTTCGTCTTTAGATTTGATAGGAAAAACATTCATTATTAGTGCTTATGAGGGTACCGGTGGCATTTAGATTCTAGAACTTGCGTTAGTGATGCATCCCGAGACCGCTAGTGAGACTACATTCGTGTAGTGGGATTTACTACATGATAAGAGGCATTAGGATCACCCTTGTGTTAAACCCGTATCATAATTACTTGACCATTTAAGTCATATTATTTGGCTCGTAAAGTCAACTAATTTTTCTCACACCTTAGTGTTGTACTCATTTTTAGTACACGAAACCCCTAGTACACCCCTTCGAGCCTATCTTTTCGTTTCTAACTTTAAGCATCTTACTTAAAGGAAGAATTTGTTACAACCCACTTAAATGTACACCCAAATCACCTTAGCCTTCCGTGTATGCCCTCATCTTTAGTGCATTATTGTTACATGTTTAAACCCTTAGTTAATTATCTAATTGATTACATGGTTACTAAGTCAAGTCATATCTTGTACATGTTGTTTTGGGACGATTGGGACTCATGAGTAAAGTACTAATGTTATGGAGTAATGGGGATGAACATCATTTATTACCCCCATATGTGCGTTAATCTTAAAAAGTACTCCAAGTATTTTGATTATCTTGATTCGAGTCATTAGAGTAGTTTATTGTAAAGTGTGTAAAAATTCAAGTGTAAGGGGAATGTACATTCCCTGTGATGTAATATTTTGGATGGTAGGGTAAGAGTGTATGATGAAAAAAAAAATCGAAAAAATTAAGAAAAAAAAGAAGAAAAAAAAGAGAAAAAAAAAAGAGAGAGAAAAAAAGAAAGAAAAGAGAAAGAACATACGGACTACCATCCCGTTTCATTCTATGTTTGTTTTATGTTTTTGTTATTTTTCATTTATTAGCTTAAGTCGAGTCTAGTCTTGGCTTAGCAATGCCATATTGTACATGTAATTAACTAAGATGATTAACTCGCCACCAGTAAATATTGCCTATATCCAACAAAACCGTGTATTCCATATCCCTACACCTAACGTTATAACCCTTTAAAAGACCTCTTTGATAGTTTATCCTAGGTGCTTACGCCAAGTGGTGGAGGTTTGACCCTTTCCCAAGCCTATGGTAATCTATTTTGCTATGACAGGTAGTGAGAGATGTTTTCCATTTCCTTATTGTGATATATACGTTATTACACCCGAGAGATGTGAGTATCTAAACACTATTTGTGAGGTGCTAGTGTATGACCTCCGTGCTTGTCTTTGGTTTTTAGTGGAACGATTATTTGTTATAATTACTTTTATATTAGTGTTAAATGACCCCTAACTTGTATTTTGATTAGAATAAAAGCGCATTTGCTTGAGGACAAGCAAATCTCAAGTGTAAAGGTATTTGATGAGGCGAAAAATGAACCGTTTTTAGGGGGTCATTTAAGCCTGGATTCGAATTTATTTGATCAAATAATCCCCTAAATCGTTCCTTTTGTCATTTTAGGTACTTTTGGAGTGAAATCTGGAAAATGAAGCACTTTGGAAGTTTTTGGAGCATAAAAGTGAAGAAAATGGCAAACTCTTAATTTTCTTTGCTGTGAACTGATATGCGCCTTTTTGCACATATCTTTTCGTCCAATTTTCGAGTTAAAACGATCAAAAACACTTCAAAATGGTCAAATAACATCACAAATACCCTTGGAGTGTGTTTTTGCATATTTCAGGTACAAAGGATTGAAAACAGACGAAAAACGAGCAAAATATGAAGAGTTGTCAAAATCAGTCCCTAAACTTTTATAAATTGACAAAATTGGTCCCTAGTAAAATAATTTTGAAAGAAAAGTCAACCCGAGTCCTTTGAAAGTTAAAATTTTATCAAAAAACGGTCCTTGGGTAAAAAGTTTGGAGAAATTACAATTTTGGTCCCCGAACTTTGGAAATTAGCAATTGTGGTCCTCGGGTATTTTATTATGGAATATAAACTTCAAAGGTCCTTGGAAAATTGAGACTTGGCATAATTGGTCCTTTGGTGAATTTTGGAAAGTTGGCAGCTTTGGACCCTCAAAAATCAGATTATTACATAAAGGGTCCTTGTGTTTAATAAACCTACAAATGACTTTGTTAATAAGTCCAAAACTAATTCCTAAAACCCACTAAATTGATACAACTTCCCTGGCCCAATCTCATCTTAGCCCAACACCCTAACCCACGCTTTATTAATAAAAACAAACGACCCCCAGTGGTCAAACCCCAAAACCAGGTCAAACTTACACCAAAGCTATCTTCAACCTCTGCTTTACCCACCAGGTATTCCCACCTCCTCTCCTTTTCCAGTTACACGCCAAACAATCACCATCCACCCCTTCCCCCAATACCTCAAAAACCCAACCTTCACATGATACCAAACCCTTCACGGGTTGCCATGCCAGGTCACGAATCCACAACAACAGATTAGGCGCCAAGTACAATTGAAGGCTGAGATGAGTCCAAGTCAAATCCAAGGGCTAGGAATGGTGAAGAAAAGCACAAAAGCAGAACCAAGAAACCCTAGTGGTGGATGAGTATAAATACATCTTCTTGTAAGCCTTTCAAAGGCAGTAGTTGGTAGTCAAAAAAATTAGGTTTTAGTAGTAGAAATTAAGTAGGTTTTAATTTTTGTATTCTAGACTTTAAAAGTTTTCAAGTTTTCTGTACTCCTTCAATTAAAATCAATGCAAATTAAGTATTTCATTTAGATTCTTCATACTACTATTTATTATTGCTCGTTACAACTGCTTATTATTTAACTCATGATCATTAGTTCCTAATTTATTGTACTCTAGTACTTCTTTGATAATTTGAGTCTAAAAATCTGTTTTACCTTTGAAAATGTGTATCAATTAACCCCTGTGAAGGAGTGTTTGGCACTACAACAAGTTCAAGTTTTAGTCATCTGTGATGATTCAATCCAATTTCAGAAGCTTTGATTCAGTGTAAGCTAGTAGTTTAAAGGTGCTTTTGGCATTTAACATGATTCTCATAGCTAAACTCTTGATTTGCAAAACCTCATTGTTGAGTACTGATTTTCCAGGCTTAAGTTTCAAGTCAAATAGGCCCATTGTGTACTCCTCAGTTTCTGCATCAAAAATAGTCTCAACACTCCCTTAGATTTCATCATTTAGTTAGCTTAAGCTTGTGTTAGATATTCCAACTATGGTTTCATAAGTAGTTTGTAGGTTAGTATACATTTGTTTGAGCTTCTTTTGCAATTTAGTGTTCACTGATTAGTTAAGCTTGGCCTGGTATTGACTCCTTGAAACACTGCTGCTCTGTTGCAACGCAACCCCCATTAGCCCTTTTAATGCCATATGTAGCTTAATAACTGACTTTGCTTATTTCTTCCTGTTTAGTGCATAATTTTAGTAGATAATTGTTTTTTTATGTTTTCATTTAACAAGTTTAGTATTTGTCTTTTATGATTTTAGCTTAAGATGGATTTGGTTAGTTAATAGATCTTCTCAGTTTAGGCATAAGGGATGTTTGGCACAATGAATTTTCTTTGGTCTACAAACTGTTTTTGATCCAATTCCTTTTTAGATCAGTTTCAAATTAGTAAGTTAGTAGTTTTTAGATAAACTTAGGTAGTCCAAAGCAAGTCTTAAGCTTTTTAGTTATGTTATAAAAGATTTCTTTTAGTTTCAACTGTTTTGAAAAGAAGCCGTAGTATCTTTTAGATTAGTGCTCCTTTGGTTGTTGTTTTAGCTAGCTAGAAGTAGTGCAATTGCTTTTCAAACATCTGGTGTCTAGACATTGTAAGTCAAGAAGTCCATTTTTCGACCCACTTTTTGACCCATTTTTTTCACGTTTTTGCTGTCAAAAAATCAGCCCAACAGCTGGTTAGTCTTTTATTTTTCATTTCTTCGTTTCTTGACCGTTTGACCTGAAATTTGGTTTGTGGCTTATTTGGTAGCTTATCTAGTTCATGCTATTTTTTGTTTATTTTTTAGATTTTTTTTACTAGCTTCTGACTAGCCCGAAGTAGCCGTATTTGGTGCTGTCCACAAAAATTTGATTTCAGAACCAGTTTTTTATTTTTCATTTGTTCGTTATAAGCCCGTTTGACCCGAAATTTGGTATGCATGTAAATGGGATGGTTTCCTAGTTATCTTTTATTTTTATGAATTTTTTTAAGAGCTTTCAGATGGCGTAAACACCACCACAAACAGCAGACCTGCACTTTTAGTTTTTTTTTTTTTTTTTTTTTTTTTTGTCCAAAAACCCTTCTTAGTTCTAGTTTTAGGTTAGTTGTTGTAGGAGTTAATTCTTAAAACTTGTTATGTAAATTTTCTGTAGTACAAATTTTATTTATCAAGGCTTATTTTAGATGTTAGAGTTGATTTGGCTAGCTTATCGTTGGGCTGCAACTTTCCCCCACCAACGTAGGCCTGCTGCCCCAACTTTGCATTTCAAGAATTTAACTAAGTTAGGATTAGAATTTTAGGTTAATGTTTATTTTCCAAACACTTGATAGTTTAGGTTTTGTAACGTGTAGCTTACCCTTGTATGTTAGCTTTTGTGGTGGCTTATTTTTTGGCTTGCATACGTAGCTTTGTGGGATGTTTGATTTCATTTGGCTGATGCATTAACTGTCCAAGTAGCTTACTTTAATGCATTTCTGCCTATCTATTAGAGTTCTGGGCCTGATTCTTGGTCTATAAGCTGTTTGAAATCTGAGTTTGGTAGCTTTTTGATGGCTTTTGATCAGCCTAAAGTTGGTCTCCCAGGCAACTTATGCATCAGTTAGTTTTTCAGCCCTTGAGATTTGTTGTTTGCTTGTTGCTTATTAAGTTTTGCACATCAGGTTTACATGTTTTTTTTTTAGATAGCTTAAGATAGTGGTATAGGCTGTTTTGCTGCTCAAGTTAGTTTACATTAGCTTATCATGGGTTGGTTTAGCTTATTCCAGCTTTTGCGTAAGCTTATCTTGACTATCAGTTAGGGTAAAATTTTTTGTACATGGTTTTGTTAACTGTTTCATTCAAAAGCTTTATTCTAGCCTATTTTGTAGTTCATAAAAGCTGGTACTTTTCAATAAGTTGTTGTTTGTTGGTAATATATAAGTTTCAAAAGAAAAAAAAAAAAAAAAGAAAGAAAAATATATTGCAAAAAATTGGGTCTTGTGAGGATTCGAACCTCTGACCTCAGGTTACCAAACAGACACAACTCACAGTCCCCTAACCATCTGTGCTAGTACCCTTTCTTGTTATTCCTTTCCCTTAGTTTTAATTTAAAGAAGATTAACTTTATTTGCTTATTCAATTTCAGCATTCCTTTTTGCTTATTCTCTGCTTATTACAACTGCTTTTCACAATCTTTTAGTTTTCCTAGCTTATTTATAGTATAGTAGATTTTCCATAATTTTCTTAGATTTATTTGAATTGTTCTACTATTTATTAAGCATTTATTTATTTTAAATTGTTTTTAATTCATATAAAAAATATAAAAACCAAAAAAATGTTTTTCTTTTTCTCAAAATTTTCTTTTACATTTTAGAACGTAGGAAATTAATTTCGTACCCGTAGAACTAGCATAGCGTTAAATTTACGTTTTAATTTGCGCACTCGCATTTTTATTAAAATTACTTTTACGTTTTTAAATCTAGCTTACGTTTTAGGATTCCCCTATTTCCTATTATCATTCTCGTAGATTTTTAGGTAGATTTTTAGTTTTATTTAGCATTTCTTGTTTGTATTCGTGTTTTAGTTTCGTTTATTTTATTCTTCGTACGTTATTTTAATTTCTCGTTATCCCACAATACCAAATAATCTCTCATCATCCATACAAGCATTTTAATCACGAATCTCGTACGATATTGCCCATTCACACCTCGTTGGGACACGACCCGAGTAATCACTTACCCGGTATCACATACATATATATTGTATTCACGAGTTTTCGCAAGTTAAACTTTTCCTAAAGGTTAATTAGCGAATTCCACTCACGTCTACTTTGTGTATATTAATTTGATACGCGCAAAAACGCATTGTCAGGAACAGTACCTGACGGCGTCACAAGTTTCTTAATGACGGCGTCAAGAGCAATACAAGAGGTGGAAGCGGATGATACACGTGACGATCCAGAAAGTTTTGTACTAAGAAGATGACGGCGTCACCATAGGCCGTCATGGTCCAAAAGTTAGTGACAGCCCAGAACAATTTTACACATGACGGCGTCAAAAGTGGATCTAGGCAATCCGATTTCATTATGGGCGGCGAGTTAACGGCGTCAGAATTTCCTTCTTGATGCCTTCACCCTGTAAAATCTATATATAGTTTTCCAAATTTCATTCATTAGTGTGCAACTTTGAGGGAGAAACCCTAGGTCGAATTTTTCCAGCTTTTTCAAGGGTTTCAACCCTTTGAAATTTTCATGTCAATTTGAGATAAGTATTCTTTCAATTCAATCAATATGTCTATGTGTTGCTTGAATATATCTTACACTTGTCTTCAATTTAACATGCTCGGCTAGATCTCTTTTGTGTTTGCTTAGATGTAGTGAAACCTAGATGTTAATTATGGGTTGATTGTTTGTTTATAGTTGTTACGGATGATTGTATTCGATGTTAGGCTTAAGAAAACTGGCAGACTTCCATTGGTAACATGCTTGAACGTCTTAAGAAACATGATCAGAGGTGTACTATATTTTTGGTTGTATTTAATGCGTAGGAAAATTCTAATGATCCCATGTTAGGAGCTTCTAACGGCTCGACATAGGAGTGAAGTAGGATCCTATAGAGTTAGGGAATATTGTACACGGTCCTACGACTAGTATTAAGGAATACGACCCATCATCCATGCAATTGTAACAAACTATTAACTTGTAAAAGATATCTAGGGAGTAATGAAACCTAAGTAAACACAACTTTCCCCATTATTGTTTACACCACTGGTATAATTAGATTTCATTTCATTTTTGTTATTTTATTTTGATTGAATCTTAGTTAATTTGAGTTAGTTGACTAGCAACTAATTCCGCCCACTCTTCCAAAAACCGAGATTTTTATTTGCTTTTATAAAATATAAAAATACAAAAAGAATCATCTCTCACCGCTAGACCTAGTTTTTTAGGCTTTCTAATCCTAGCGACACTATTCCTGAGTTGAACGATCAATCCCCCGGTACTTGTCACTATACTATACTACAACGATCAGGTACACTGCCTGGTGGGGGTTGTAAGCTTCTCGAGATCCCTCGAGAGGTAAAGCCTGATGCGATTCCCACGTATCACATATCATATCATATCATCACATAAGGCAACGTAAGTGGAGTAGCTAGCTCCCAGAGTTGTGAAGGATGTGTATTGCACACACAGCCACATTCACCAAATAAATATCATATCATAACTTTAGATAAACAGATCTAGGATGCATCCATACGCCCCTGAAAATAACCCATCACCATAGTGCACATTCATATATAACAGAAGGGACGTGGCAGAACATCACTCTACTGCCCTAGAGTCATGTCAGAGATGCATCCCTGACACAGACATGGAACCTCCATGCCTAGTGAAGCTCAGGTAACTTAAGGTTCATAAACAAAGGCTTAAAATATAGTTGTCATATCATAAGGTTTATCATAGCAAAGATTTAAAACATAAGGTTTCAAATCAGAAGGTTCATATCAAAGATTGTAATCACAAAGGAAACCTTAAGAGTAAGGTCAGAATATCCGTGCCTTAAACAATAGCAAAGCTGACGAAAATAAAAAGGATCAAAAGAGCAAATAACACCCTTCTCCAGAAATCTACACATATAGTGTTCGTTATTAATAGCTTGCTCATTCATTTACTTATTCATATTTTGTATTAGGTCTTTTTTCCAATTTTAGTGACTTTCCATTTTTAGCAGGTTTCCAAAATTATTAAGTTTCTATAATTAAAAAGTTTCCTTACTTATCAGTTTTACTTATTTAGCAAAATTTCATTTAAATATTTAGTTAAATATTAAATAAATTATTAATATGGTTTTAGGGTTTAATTATGATAATTAATAATAGTTTAAGATTTAAAGTGTAATTATATTAAAGTATAGGGTTTTAAATGTAAATATCATATGTTTTACATATTATCCAAATTAATCCCTTAACTTTCATATTTTATGAATTAAACTATATATTTTAGTAATTTACAAATTAAGCCCTTTAAGTTATATAATTTACAATTCCAACCCTTAATTATATAAATAACCAAATAAACCTTACATATATCCAACATTACACATTATACCCCTCTACTTATTTTTATACGAATTACCCTTTAACAATTTAAAGTTTTCAAAACAAACCCTCGAGTTTCAATATTTACAAAACACACCCCTAATTTCTTACAAAACCAATCGCCCCCCCCCCCCTTTTTTACTTTATCAAACCCTAACCCTAAGCTCATTAATTACACCTAATCATTAACTAATTATTAATTAATCATTAATATCAAAACCTAATCCAATCAAAACCCTAACCCTAGCAAATCCTAGTTTCATGTTTTCTTCTTTTTCTTTGCCGCGACCCAAAACCAAACACAACCCTTTTTCTTTCTTTTCCTACTTCGACCCACAAACACAAATACACCATTGTTGTTTTCCTTCTTGTTCGACACTCCCAAACAAAACCAAAACCCTTTCCTTTTGTTTCCTTTTCTCGACATGTACCAGAAACCAACACAACCTTTTATACATTTTATATTTATCTCGTCATATTGAAGTTTAGGTCGAATATTATGTACATGTTACGTATAAAATCTTATTCAAATAACAACAATTAGAGATCGACTAGGGTTCATGCATACGTAAAAATAAATCAAAGAAACAAAAATCAAGGAGATATAGATTATACCGAGATTGTTTAGTCGAATGGAAGCAAGACACAAAGACCACAACTCCTTGGGAAAACCATGATCAAATCCACGGAGATACACCAGCTCCTAAACTCAAGTACACCCGAGCAAACAAATCCCGCGTCATTCATTGACACAGCGACAAGTTTTCCTTCGGATACTCTTTATGAGTCCAAACCGTTACCATTTCCCTCGGCTGTTCCACCACCTCAACCAACAACAACAACAAATGCAACAACACAAGCTACCACAACAACATCAACTACACCCATCCAACCATAAACTTAAGCAACAAAAACCATCCTACCATCATCAACAACTGCATTCACACCTCACTCAGATGCACCTCCAAGTTATGTGACAGAGGGATATCTGAAATGAGCAGTAGAAGGGTTTGCGGCCGACTTCAAAGAACAACTTGAAGCTGAAGAAAAACGCAAAAAGATTCATGAAGCGGTTGCTAAAGAAGTCATTGGAGATGAGGAGCTCGCATTTCATCAACTCAAAGACATGATGTTACAAAGATTCAAAGATCAAACTCATCTAAAACAAGAAAAACCCAATCTCTACTTTTCACTCATTGGGACACAAGACTCAGAATCAAAACCACAAAAAATAGCTGCCCTACGATCAACAATGACTACAACATACAAAGACTTGCTAAAGGAAATTGGACAGCTAACTGATCAAGTCTTCTCCTTGGAATACCCATGCAATGTTCAATCTCACAAACGACATCAGGATGACCCTGACTCGGATAATCCTGAGGGGGGGAGACGTTCAAAGATATTGAGACACACCACACATACTTCCTCATCATAATAAAGAACATCAACTACCTCTAGATCAAACAAGTAACCTTCCAAGTCTAAATCTACAGAGAAACAAAAAGATCAAAAAGTTGCTGCAACAAATGAATCTAGTGAAAGTAAAAGAGAAGGAGTAAGTGGTAATGTTTCTACAATGGGTGAAAAGAATGTAGTAATAGGAAAGTCTAAAGTAGATGAACTAACAAAGAAACCAACACTTGAAAATCCCAAGGCTACACCACAAGTTCAATTTACTACGGAGTTTTCAAGTCACGTAATGGATGAGTTATATGGTAAAATCTTGATTGATGCTCGAATCAGAGACGTATACTATCATGAGCTTGTTAAGAAGACCATCATATCCATAGCTCCAGTAGAAGCTCATCCGCTACTCAAATTCCTTGAACCTTCAATGTACAAGAACTTCGACTTACATTATCTAGTGTCTGGACATGCAAATATCGTACTTCAACTTCCACTAGTCTAGTGTTTGAGGAATGGTGTGATGAATTCCTGTAGGAAGGTATTCACAGAGAAAATTTCATCATGTCTGAGATCGACCAACAAGAATACAAGGTGGAAGCATATATGAGAATAACCTGGATGAATGAGGTAGCTCAACAGTTTTTCATAAGCAGATATAGATATGCAGCTCCTCGTCACAAGGTTTTCACAAGACACTGGATTGTTCATTATGTGTATGTCTTTTCAAACCAGTTCAGAACTGATGGCTTCATCAACTTTGCGGTAAAAAGAGACGACAGCCTTGATTATGTCTTCCATGAAGCTGATTTTCACAACCTCCATCCTCAAGACATTCAAGACATGTACCTCTCTAACATTAGCTACATCTACGGCCATAAGAATAAAGACGATATCAAAGATTCCCTGAAAATCTTTATGATGTCACAGTTAGCTTTGGTACATGTTGAAGACTTCCAAATGGGAGTTGAAAGTCTACAAAGAAAAGTCAACCTCACACATCCGATGATTACATTTCTCGGAATTGATGAACACGAGCCTTGGACATGCATTCAGAGTCCATTATTTAAGCTCGGTATTGTGTATGAAAATGCATCGGGAGTAAATAGGTTGATGATATCGAACAAGATTCCTAAGTTCAGCTCAGGTACGTTGAAATGGGTTCAGAACAGTATAAGTGACTTGTTAAACCAAGATCTCCAAGAGACAAGTACCAAACTTGATGATGATCAAAGGTGAGGCTTGGATTACTTGGTCAGTATGTGGAAGAAAGACCCATGCTTCAAAGTATTTGGAGATTCATAGAAAAATGCGTAGGATATCGAAGATGAAGTCTATAAGATGCCCATAAATAGAAGACCCAAATGTTCTACCCTTAGGGGAGATTGTTGGAACACAAAAAGTGTAAATCATTAGTGTAGGGACTTCTTTTATCTTTTGTACTAGTATAGGGTATGTTGTGTAACATTGTGTAGCTTGCGACAGCATAACACTATCTCACCACTTGTATAGTTGCGATAGTATACTTGACTATTGTATGGGTATAAATACCCCTTACCTCATGGGTTATGAGGTGTGTGTTCTTCTTTCTATCTATGCGAGACTTTACTTATTTATCTTATTTCTCTCTCTAAACTAAAGTGTCCACACCCACTTTATCTCACTAAGATTATTATAGTAGATGTGATATTATTGGAACAACAATATACTACTTAACTTGACCAAACAACAAGTTCAACTTTTTTTGTTAGTGATTTCATGTAGTCAAACAATATGTAGAAATAAATTACTCTTCTTAATCACTATACGAAAATTCTTTCTAAGGGAAACTTGATAATTTGGCTAGAAAAAAATAATAATATGAAGTATTACTTATCATTGTAAAAATACGTTATTTTGGAAAATTTTATCTAATCAGCCATTATACCCAAATAAAGAAAAGACAAATATATTGGGCTAGTAACCCGTATGTTACCTCTTTTAACCTAGTAGCCCGTGTACTAGCAATCATTTTACAACCAGCCGACGTATATATAAACCCTCATATTGCCATTTGGCCTCGTCTCTCCCAAAAACATTTCTGATTCTCTCTTAGATCAACGAATTTCGCATTTCAGGAAAATGGCCGAAGAAGAACATAATCAAGTAAGATTTCTATCTATTAGACTTAAATCATAATTCTAGCATTAGATTTACTCGCGAATAACTGAGATTCAGATCTATTCAATTTTATGTGCTCTTGTTTCCGTTACTTGTTATATTTAATTGAATATATGACTTGTGTGTTGACTACTTATGGTAGATTGCATGTGTCAAAAAGCAAAAACTTTGATACTTACACATGGGTGATATGGGTCATACCGGTTTCAAAATTTGGATATAGCGAACCATTTTGGTTTTACGAATCAATACACAATTTATTTTTTAGAAAACTATGAAGTCTGCAATTTGGATCTGCAAAAAATTTTGAAATTCGTATATCAGTTCTAAACAAAATTGCTAAAGTAATGATCAACTTTAAACTCACAATTTCTAGGGTTGCTTGCTTATTATTATATTACTTTATTATTAATAATATTTTATTATTATTAATCTTAATATTATTATATTATTTATTATCTAATAAATAATATTATTATTATTTTATTATTATTAATATTTTATTAATATATTAATATTTTATTGTTATTATTATTTTATTATTATTATTATTATTATTATTATTATTATTATTTTATTTTTTTATATTTTTTTCTGAATTACATTACATTGCGAGTTAACCAAACAGAATGACAAATTTCATCAATTACAATTTCAACAGATTACAATTACAACACATTTCAATTCTTTGAATTACAATTCATTCAAATTACAATTCCTTCCAAAGATTACAATTCCTTCAAAAACATTTTGTGAACCAAACGCACCCTTAGAGAATTTTGTTTTTCTCGAGGATATCATGTTTTCAGTTTCATTAAGTAAATGAATTTTAAGAGTAAATTGCGAAAATCGTCCTTGTGGTTTGGTCAAATTGCACGTTTCGTCCTTATGGTTCTTTAAGTGCAAAGATCATCCTTATTTTGCACTGTTACGTGCACTTTTAGTCCTCCATCATTGCAAAAATCGGCCTTGTGGTTTGCCAAATTTTACTGTTGAAGGACCAAAAGTGCACGTAACAGTGCAAAATAAGGATGATCTTTGCACTTATTGAACTACAAGGACGAAACGTGCAACTTGTTCAAACCGCAAGGACGATTTTTGCAATTTACTCGAATTTTAATCATAGATAAATGGTCGAAATTTTTTCAATTCCATGAGAACTCAAAGTTTTTTAAATAATTAACATCTATTATTATTGTTGTACTTGCTACTGCAATAATAATAATAATAATAATAATAATAATAATAATAATAATAATAATAATAATAATAATAATAATAATAATAATAATAACTATTATTAATATTCTTATTAATAATAATTATTATTATTCTTATTATATAAAGACAATTTCCAAGGTTATTAGTTGTAATATTATTATTTATATATTTTAAGTTAAATGTAGTATTATCATTATATTAGATTATATTATAATATGAAAAACCTTTATGTATTTAATTATATAATATAATTAATACAAATTATTTATTGTATTAGTTAATATATTGTGGAGGATAATTAAGTAATAAATAAATTATACTAGATTGTAGTGTATTATTATATAATTTAAAAATTATTGCTAGTTTTTTTATAAGCTTTAAATACTTTTGAAAATTACCTTTATTTGAAATTACCTTTATTGTTGTTTTGGTAATTTCAAATCTTTACCAAAAAAAAAAAAAAAAAAAAGTTTTATATATTAATTTTTGTTAATTTTGTTACATTCTTATCAACCAGATATAAAAAAAAAGTTTACATTATACTGTAATTCCGTCATATACTAGAACTTTTATTATATAGTTCTACTAGTTATAATGCCCGTGTACGCGCGGGTTTTTTAAAATTTTTTGAATCATATATTTTTATTTATTAAAAAACAAATAATTTAATCTTTGTTTTGTTTGATTTATGATGTTTAATTATAGTTTTTTATTATTAAAGATAATTATTTAAAAATTTTAATCCTATTATTAATTGTATTTTATCTATATTTTTTGTATTTATCTTCTACTTGTGTTATGGATAAATATAAAATGTTACCTAATAAGAAAATAATTTTTTTTAAATAAAATTATTACTAAATAAGGTATGAATTCATTTTTTTGAAATGAAAAATTCCCAATAAGGGTTTTGTTTTATTATATAAAAGATTAAATTCCAATTTTTCCAAATTCAAACTATTTTGACAAAATTTCAAATCCTTCAGAACCATTATACGAACCAGATGCTCCCTATATATAGTATTTGTTTAACGACAAAGTTCAAACTTAAATTCATATATTTAAATACTAGACGAGTACCCGTACATAACAACGAGATTCTATAGTGACATTTAGTTATAATGATATTTGGGTTAAATGGTTTGTGTAACGTTTTATGTAACCAAAATATTACTATAACTATCTGCCTTATTTTTATATACGTGTGTAAGTGTGTATACGTGTGTATTCATTCTTAAATTGACAAAACAATTTTACATACGTGTGTATTCATTCTTTAGTTAACAAAACTATTTTTTACATTTCCATGTTTTTATTTATTAATTATTCATTTAACTTTTCATGTTTTTAAGTTAACAAAAAAATGGTAAGTTTTCATGTTTTCATTTAAGTTTTGATTAAGTTTAAAATTAGAAATATTAAGGAGTGGTAAATGCATTAATTAAGGGTAATTTAGGCAAAACATTAATTTAAGTTTTTCACTTTTCACATCTTGACTTTTTGACCATAACAAATGAAGAAACATAAAAACATGAACTTAATGCATTTCTTTTTTTCTTTTTCTTTTTCTTTTTCTTTTGCATTAATTGTTTTCAACCTTTAATATAGCATTTTTCGGATTTAGTCTTTAAATACATGTCGGGAAAAAAATGACTTTTATTATTATATAATACAATATCATATTGTGTTACATTATAACATATATGTTATATTAAATCAAAGTTATTTTTATTATTATAATAAACAACATTTATTATTATATATATTACATTATATTATATAATTTATCATTTTAATTATTACAGTATATAGTATTACACAGAATTTACATTATGTTTTTTTACTAGCAAATAAGAGTTAATTTAACGAATTTCATATTTTCCAAATCTTTCACACTATAATTTCTTCACAGTCATCTAAGGCATTTGGTCTAGTGGTATGTGAGTTGCACACCAACCTAAAAGTTGTGGGTTCAAACCTCGTTAGATGCATTTATGAGATATATTGTGAGATAGGTGATATATGTGTGAAAAAATTATCATTCTAAAAGAGTTTCTTCACATTCACATCCCTCCAATTCAATCTACTTTCAAAAAAAAAAAAAAAAAAAAAAAAAAAAAAAAAAAAAAAACCTACAAATTAAAAGGCTCCTAAATATTATTATTCTACTAACAATGTTCAATCAATCAAAATTAGTAAACATGAAATAAAAACATTTCCTAATACTAAAACTACCTTTAAAACATTACTAAAAAACCAAATATAATAAATATGAACTAATTAAATTCCCTAAATTACAAAAATAAGTATATTAAATGCATTACTATTATTTTAATAATTGCATTCCGCCTCTAATATAAATATTCCAATATATAAACCCTTGAAAAACACAAATCCTTAGACCACCAAAACCAGAGCCATGTCAAACTCCGACTTACCACCACCACCTCCGGCGAACAACGAAGCAACACCAATGAAAAACCCAGAAGAATCCCCTGATGATGACCCAATGACAATCACTTCACCCGACCCGCTTCTTGGATCCGGATCTTTTATAGATCCGAATCCAAACACTAATGGAACAACAACACCACCACCAGTTCATGCTAATAGCAGTAATAATAATGGTGGTAGTAATAATGAGGTGGTTGAGGATGAAGCTACGTTGGCTGCTAGGAGAACTAGGCCAAGCTGGTTGCCTGAGAATTGGGATATGATTTTGAGGAAACGTACTTCTGGTGCTACTCAGGGTACTTTTGACAGGGTTTGTGTCTTTCCTTATACTTTTTTTTTTTTTTTTACTTATGTTTGGTTCTTTATGGTACTTATGTTTTTTTTACATAATTAACTTATGAGACCATAAGTCTCGAAATAAGCCAGAAAACTCGAGCTTATGTTTTTTTTATGTTAAGCCACAAATAAGGTTAAACAAACACCCCCTTTATTTTATTTTTTTTATGTTACTTATGTTTTTTTTACAAGTGTTATGTGTTGTGAAACTGATTGAGGTTGTAAAGTTGTTTAAATGTGTTAAACCCTAGCTTTAAGTAAAGTTTTATGTGATACGTATGTAATAAGCGGGTGTTTGTTTAAGTTTCAAAATAAGCCGGAAAAATGTAGCTTATGAAATATATAAGCTGTTTATCCCAAAAATAAGCCTAAACATACTACCCCTAAGTATTTGGATCGATTAATCTGTTAATAGTTTAAATATGTTATGTATGTTTTGTTTTATGGGACCCTTCTTTTTTTTTTTTTTTTTTTTTTTAATATATATGAAAATGTATTTCAAGTAATTGAAGTTGCTAAATTTGTTAATCACTATATCTAAGTAAAGTTTTGTGTGATTTATATATGTAGGTAATATTTAGATTGATTTTTAAAGACGGTGCTATTAGTTGGTCAGATTTGTTTATTTGGATTAATTGTTAAATTTTGGAAGAGGGTTAGAAATAAATCACTTTATTATTTTGTAGTTAGATATGAAAATAGTTACTTTGAAATAAAAAAGAGAATAAGTTTGGTGTTTTAAATTTGGCGGGTTAAGTGGTTTTTGAGATTCAACGGTGTTATAATTTTGTTTTAAGGTGGTGATTTATTAGTGAATATAGCTACATTGGGCCTAATTATGGGTATTAGCCTGGTGAGAAAATTAGATATACGTATTTTAGTTGAATGTCCCGATCATTTTTTGAATTGAACTGTTGAACCTAATTCAAATTTAGCTGTTTTAATTTTCTGCAACGTCTTTGTATGACATCTTAGGCTGTAAATACAACCATTGGTCACTAACTTGTGCGTAACTGTTTGGTGATTGATAAATGCCTTTTTTTTAACCTGCTAATTATTCTAACCACGTTAAAGACCAGAATTTGTCTGAGGACGTAGATGTGTTGATAAGACTCATAAGAGGTCAATAAACAGACAACTTAACTTCTTTATTTGTAGCTATAGAACACTTTGGAAAGAGTAAGTAGCATAGTTGGTAGTATTTAGATTGATTTTAAAGATTATGTTATTAGTTTAAAATTTTAATGGAAAATTGTCAAAACTTAAAAGAGGCTTTCTTTGAAAGAGAATCCTGTTTAGTTTTGCAGTTAGATGCGGAAAAAGTTAGTTTAGAATGAAAAAAGGAATAGGTTTGGCGTTTTTGGATTTCACGGGTTTAGCTAATTTTGCGGTTTAGTCTGATGAGGATTTACGTATTGCTACAATGTTAGTTTCACTGTCTATAGGATTTTGAATTTGTTATTTGGTTTCCATATGGTCTGGTTTAGCTTGAACTTCTGTAGGACGTATTAGACTATAAAGTCCACCATTTATCACTAACTCACACATAATTGTTTGGTGATTGATAAATGTCCAAGACAATTCTATTAAACTTGTTAGTTGTGGTAACCACGTTAAAGACGAGGGTTCGTTTGAGGACGTAGATGTATTGATAAGAGGACTATTAAAGATAAATTGCCCGTTTGGAAAGTATATATAGAACACTTTGGAAAGAGTAAGTAGCCTAGAGTTTAGTAATAATGACGAGAAGGAAGGAAGCAAAGGCTATTTGAAAAGTGTCACACGTTGTATTGACATAACTATTGCGCAACACTTTCCTAAATAAAGCTTTGAACTTTTTGACCGTAGCTTAATGTATACGTATAGCTTACTGTCATAATAACGTGTAACTCTGTTTATTCTCCTATGTTAGTTCTTCTATCCTAGTTGTCATTAATCCATTATAGATAACAAATTGTATCTTTATTGTCCTATGTTAGTTCTTCTATCCTAGTTGTCATTAATCAATTATAGATAACAAATTGTCTCTTACATAAAGTATTTTAGGAAAGAAAGACCGAGCCTATAAACTTAATTCATTGAGCTGCGTCTTCTTGTATTAAACTGTTATAAGATGACATTTTCAAATTGTAGATTTAGTATTATTTGATTGGATCCATATTAGTGGGTCTAGGATATGACATGAGTGATTCATGCATGGAAAAGGATATAGCCTCTAATTAACTCAAAAAGAGGTACTCAATGTAGATCTTATGCCCCTATAATGCGTAATAATGTTACGATGCTAAGTAATTGCCTAAAACCAAATATGTGTGTGTGCATATGTAAACTAAGGATACTAGAAATAGGTTATTTTTCTATGATTCATGACTAAATATGCAAGCTAAATTATAACTCAAAAGCTAAGTTTTATCATACTTTCACTTTTACCTAGCATGTTCATTTTCTTTGTTAATTAGCCTTTGTTTCTAATTTTGTGATTTTTTTTTTAGTGAAAATAAAAGAAACAGTATTCCCCTTTGTATATCCCTGTGAACCTGTGGTCAACATATTAAGAATACTGTGCTAAGAAAACTATATTAGCCCATAAGAAGCATCTAGCCACCCATAGGCCGTAGGGCAATTGTGTGATGAGGACCCACCCCCTGTCAGTCCTGCCCATTCCTTTTACATGATTTCAGAAATAAATATGTTAATACTTAATAGCTGTAGAAAAGTGAAAAGTCTTAAGATAGTTGGAAACATGTCAAAAAAAGAAGGTAAAAGGTATATGAAGAGAGGTTTCTTGAACTACACTACCAATATGTCAAGTAGGCCCTTCTGATATATAAACAGTGGTCTGTCCGTAAAATATATTTGAAATCATCACATTTCATGTTACTAGAAGCACTAAATTATCAATTTGGTTCATAACATATTGGCCAAAAATACAATTCCCATATTTGCCGTAATTCTTGATCCTAGAGTTATGCAAACACTTGTTGGTTTATCTTTCTTAGGTTAGGCCTGCAGTGTTTGTGACTTGTTAAGTATACCTAAAGCTCACAAATTGGATAAACGCTTTTGCTTCATGCTGATCTAATCTTTTAATTGACGAAAAAGGATCAGAATCCATGTTTATGTTAAAATATCTTAGCATAAAATTCTTGTATTAATAATGTATTGTGCATGTCCACTTTGAGCAGTACTATATCGCACCAACTGGTCAGCGTTTACGCTCAAAGAATGAAGTGGTGAACTTTCTTGAAACTGGAAGCAAGAAGAAGAAGAAGGCATCCCAAAGTTCCGATGATGTGGTAAGCTAATAAATAATAGATTTTGCAATACTGAACCATTTACTATTCGAGTTAAAAATCAAAATACAAGTAAAGATAAACTAAGATTAGTCAAGTTGGTCGAAAGCCGCCCACTTGTTTTTATTGTAATATTTCTGTTTTCAGTTAACATAGAATTTAATCATACTTGACATATTAATTGTTATCTAAAAATACAAAATTTACCATAAGATGTGCCCATTGCCTAACATGCTTGACCCGTGGCGTTTTTTGCCACCTAATAAGGGGCCTTTTGCTTACATTATATATCCCAGTTATAGTTTATCTTACATGTAAGGATCATGTTATTTCAGGCCTCTGAGGGTTCTGCTCCTCCCAGTAAAAAGAAGACAGTTGCAAAGAAGAAAGTTCATTCTGTATTCACTTTCGATTTCAAAAATCCGCCAGAAAAGGTAACTTGGTGTCTGAACGATCCAGATGAAGATGAGTGGACTCCTGTCATTGGTGATTGGACTGTACCTCTTGCTCTTAAGCAAGAATGGGCTAATGTTTTCAATCATGAAGCGCAACAAAGCTAGACAACCCAATGTGGTCGCTAGTTGTAGTAGTTAAAGTTATTAATGGACTTATTAGTGAAACATGCAAATGTTAGCGGTCAACTTTGTTTTGTTGTTTCATTGGATGACATTATGCGAAAGTGTTAAAAAGTAAGTTGCTGGGTTTAGCCAACAATGTTTGTTTTATGATGCTTTTTAGACAGTTTGGTGGTCAGCTTCATTGTTGCCATAGTATATGCAGCAATGCCTTTTTTTTGTTTTTTTTTTTTTTTTTTTTTTTTTTTTTTCATTATGTGATATGCAACTTAAGCAAGTTGCATCTTCATTGCTGGCACTTCTATGATACACAGTTTTCATTTCTATTTGTTGCAGTTGTGCATAAAACGTTTTCCACTTAAAGAGATGACACCATTTTCAAACATTTTTCAATCTTTTACTGAGGCAAAACCAAAATTGTCACAAATGCAACATAAGCAAATTTGAAGATGCAACTTAGATGAGAATAGGATTAGGATATGCGGATAGCCCCGGCTAGGTGCTTAGTGGGTCTAGGCTTTAGGCGTCTTGCCTTAGTTTAGGCCTCATGCGTTGCTTTGCCTTGCCCTGTGTTGCCCCTTAGGTTTGCTTGCTTCTTCTTGCCCTTGTGTTTTTGGTTTTTGGTGCCTTGTCTTTGCTTTGCTTTAACTTTAGGCCCCGTGCGTTGCTTTGCTTGTCTTTGTGTGCCCTTAGGTTTGTCTGCTTTTCTTTGCATCGATGCTCTTTGTTTTGTTTGGTTTTGCTCTTGTGCTCCTTGCTTGCCTTTTTTTTTTTTTTTTTTTTTTTTTTTTTTTTTTTTTTTTTTTTTTTTTCGCTTGATTTGCTTGTATTGCCTGCTTTCTTTTGCCTGTGTTGTTTTCTAGCTTTTTGCACTCTTCTTTTCTCTCTCACCAGCACACATGCACTTGCCGGAGGTCTCGTTCGAAGCAGTCTCTACTACCGGGTTTTCCCCGGGATAGGGTTTGTTGTTGTTGTTATAACTTAGATGAGAATAATACTTGCTGCGGACACTACCCGTTGCCATCACCACATTAGAAGGGTGTTTGGGATTGCTTAAGGTGCATTTAGTTAGAGGAAAAGATTCTTTTATTTTCTATCTTTAATTTTGTAAAAATTTGGAAGGGAAATATTTCTTTACAAAACACTTGAAAAATATAGAAAACACGTTTAGTTAATGTTTGTATTTTCTATTTTAAAGAAGGGGAGAGAGGATCGTGGGTTACAAAGGAAAACAAGGAAAATAACTAAAATTTGTTTTGTAATTTTTCTTGTTAAGTTAGAAAGTAGAGAACTTTGTGTTTTGCAAAACATTTTGTTGGAAAATGCTTATTTAAATGCGACATTTGTTTTTCTTGTTTTCCACAAAATATTTTGTGAAAGATAAGGGTGTTTTCCCTTAACTAAACACACCCTTATTGTTTATGTTTGTGTTTAGAAATAAGTACTTCTAAGCTTCTTAAAAAAAAAAATACTTATAGAAATAGTGTTTGGAATTGCTTATTTTGTAAACGATGCAACAATACTCAAAAAAGATAATATTTTTGATAAAAATTATTAAAAATAATAATAATAAAAAATAAAAAATAAAAAATAAAAAAAAACTCGTTCATATGTATTTGTTAAAGATTTTAGTTAATAGAAAAAACTAATTTTAGTTTAAAATCAAATAAGACATATGAAATAAGTAGCTCCTTATCTATTTATGAAAAACTGTTTTTCTGATTTAAAATAATAATAAATAAATAAATAACAAAAAGCTGCTTCATTGCAAAAAAAATATGGAGTAATCTTTTATATAATAAAAGAATTACATCATTTCGGAGTGTTTTTGCAAATCTCTTTTCATTGAAAAAAAAATTAGACCAATAGGAGAGCTCGATTTTGCCACGTAGGCGAAATCAAGCAATATGATTGGTCAATAGAAAGTTAAAATTAAATTGATTTTGGTCAAACTTAATAAATTTGGTGGAAGAATTTGGTTAAGAAAAAAAATGCAAAAAAAATATAAGTGTCAGATTTATGAAAACAAAAACTTAAAAAGAGAGGAAGTAATTAATAAAACTTTAGTGGTTGAATTTTACATAAAATATATGGAGCTAAGTGTAAAATTACAAGTTCCATGTTTTTTAATAACTTTAGAAAAAACGCAAATAACCTCTTACACTTTATACCTCTTATAACTTATAATATGAACTTTGTTTAAAATGACATGAGTATTAGTATTAGTTTCAGACTTTCATATATTTAAATTACAAAATTTTGTAAATATGCGAATAAGTTTTAATATCGTTAGTTGTAGACTTTCATCCATTAGAATATTTTTTTTAATAAGGACTCATGTTATTCTATTTAAAAGTTTAATTTATGCGTACACGGGTTTGAATACTAATACTGCTAAATTATTAGTAACGGGAATATAAATATCAAATGGTAAGCACGAGTTACTGTAATATGAAAATAAATATACGTGATTCTACTTATAACGACGATTTTAACTTCATTAACGTTCATTTATGTGCTACTAAACTTGCACATTTTGTACAACATGATATCAATAGTTAAAGTTAAACAATAACATCAACATTAACATGTCTGCCAGTTAAAAACATTATACGGATGTGAGATACCATTCTTCTATACTTATGATTTATGTGTTAACCTCTTTTTGCTTCTCGATAGAATCTGAAAGAGACATCAACAGAACTTTGGCTTATGTCTTATCTAGCTGATAGTTTTTAGTAACCTATTTTATGGTTTAACTTTTTTGTTATACACACCAACTTTTAGTAACTTTTTTTTTTATGTTTTATCGAAAACTTCTACACTTAATATTTGTGTTTTTACTATAAACACACTAAGCTATGATAAAATTAGTTGTGAGTTCAGAGGTTTGTTACTAAGCTTCTCAAAAAAGTTTATAGCTTTATCATAAACTTATTGTGTTATGGTAATTGAATAAGCCAATAAGCACCTTTAATAAGCATAACCAAACACCCCTTTAGTTATAATATGAAGTTTTCTTATTTGATGTTATAACTAACTATGTTGTTATCCTCACTATAATGCAACATATAAGTGATTTTTGCAGTTTTATGATCTTATCACACACACTAAAGTGCAATGCAATTTGTTGTGTGCGTTTTTAGAAGAGGATTAAGTATCAACACATGATTGTCATGGAAGAATTTTCTACGCCTGCTCAAGGTATGAATGTATAATTAAGTTGACTTGCTGATTTAGATATTACATGAATGTATTTTAATGTACCAAAGATGTATTTTAGTGCATATATGAGGAATTTTATAGTAGGAATTCTTAGCAGGTGTCTTTGAATGAGTTAATAAAACTTAGCAGGTGTTTGTTGTCATTAATAACACTATGGGTATCAATCAACGGTTTAAAATATGAGTGTCTTTTACCTTGATGATCTAGGCCAATTGTAAAGAAAGTTGCATTAAAGTGAAAAGTCGGTAAGGATTCAAACAATCCTAAAAGACTTGCGAATGTACTCTTTGTCATTTTTTTCATGCATTTATAATTTATTTATGCAAGTAATTATAATTTCTTTATATAGTTCGGTCTCAGAAAAAAATTGTTTTTATATATTAAGACATAAACGTAAGATTAAATTTGAATTCTACCCATCACATCTTTTTTTTTTTTTTTTTTTTTTTTTTTTTTTTTTTTGTTACTCTTTATATAATAAATAAGCTATAGTGTAAGCATCTATGTTAATTTGGTAATTTTAAGATCAAACATGAGAAGTAAATAGCACAAACTTATAAAAATGCTATTTTTCAAACAAAAATGTACATTACTAAACATGGTATGATGGTTATTCATAATAAAAAAAAATAAATCAATCTTCAAAGTTATCTAAATATGATACATATTTTAACAAAAATATAAGTAAAAGAAATACCACGATTACAAAACATATCGTAAATTGATAGCAGGGGTTTGCAAAACTAAAAGCATATATCACTAAAATGTCATATAAATCAAGTATCATCATGTGATTTTGCTTGAATAATAAAATATAATTTTTAACCCAAAAGCATTCTCCTAAAATAATAAGTAGATTATAACATATATACATATGATTTTTTATTTTTAGTCCACCAAGTAAAATCAATTGAAGCATGTTAAGAGATTCATTTTTTAATCGATAATAATATATAATCAAAACAAAATTTTAAAAACTCTGTACGTACACAGGTATTATAACTAGTTCTTTTGGATGTGGTTTCAGACTTTCAGTCTTAGAATCAGATTGTGCATTGGGCCCTCTATTAATGGGCCATATTTTTTTGTTTCAACCTAATGTGGGCCACTTTTAAGCATGAGCCAACATCTCAAGATAATCGATTTGATGGGCTTAGTATTTCGAATCCGTTTAATTCATAAAGGAGCAATCAATTCGAGACCTCTTAATTGGGGATTTGGGGTTGGCTAATTTCGTCTAGAGAAGTCATCTCGTACGACGAAGAGCTACATTTAGACCTTAAAACTTTGTTAGTTAGTCGAGAACACTAGTCACAAAATTGGTTAAAGAAAATCTTACACTAGGTCTACTTATCGAGTCAAAATTCCCCGCCAAGTTAACCTCCGTGAATGATGGTTAAGTTAAGTTTCGAGGCTATTTCAAGGCTCCTCATTAGTGAGTGAATCTCATCCTATTTGGTGGTTCGATTGGTGTCTTATGCTTCATGTCTTTGGTGCCAATGAGTCGGTCTTTTAGTTTCTTTTTGAAGGAGAATGTGACTATGTGAGCCTAGTTTTATGATTAGGGTATTGGCGATGTACTTTTGTTGAGCTTGCGGCGCTGCGGTGTTTTGTGTTTGTTAGTCTGGTTGATCTTTATATCATCTAGAATTATTGTTCAACGAAAAAGATACCAAATATGTTAGATGACTTAACGCGTGAAGACTAATGAAATAACTTGTAACAACAAAACCGGTGGAAGTTCATATATGAAAATATAACCACTTCTTAACCATTTTATCTTGAAATTTAGTGGAATAAAACCTGCCAACCTGCTCACTTTTTTAAGGACCCACCAAAAAAGTTTCTTAACGTAGGAAACAATTTTACCCTCGTTCTCAAGAAACAATGCAAGATTTTTCTAGCTATGTTGACAAAGTTAGAGTCTAAGTTATACTTTTTTTTTAAAGGGTTTTGCTAACAACCACCCAATGTATTTAACTTATCATAATTAACAATGTTTCTAAATATGAATTTATTCTCGGATTAATACATATCTTATTAAAACTCACTTACCTTAATTATATGTATTGAAATCATGTATTTATAGAAATTATGAGTTCATATTTGAAAACGTTGTTATTTATGGTAAGCTTGAGTCGAGTTATTCTATAAACCAAACATTTCTCACATACCAAGAGACTCATCCTCACCATCCATCTAAAAAGGAAATCAATGGTTGAGATTAAAATCATTTTAATATTTCACCCATTTTTTATAATTTAAATATCTCTTAAACCGTTAATCGTTAAGCGAAAATAATTACACCATCGCGACGGGCATTTAATTATCTTTCTATAGACGGGTACTTTGATATACTTTCAAAAACTTAAAAAAAAAAAAATGTTTTTTTTTTTCGTAGCCGAAAAAATATCATATATGATATTACATATCATATCATATATGATATTACATATCATATATGATATGATATGTAATATCATATATGATTTTTTCGGCCACGAAAAAAAACGTGAAAAAAACGAAAAAAAAAAAAATTTGTCGAAAATATGTCAAAGTGCCTATCTATAGAAAGATAATTAAATGCCCGGCGTAACGGTATACTTTTTTTCGCTTAACGATTAACGGTTTGAAAGATATTAATATTTGAAAAAAAAGGATGAAAGTGGGTTTTTTTAATTGTTGTGATTAATCTCATCCATTAGATCAAATAAAGATAGAGGGAAAATGAAGAGTGGAGATTAGTCCCTTGGTATGTAAAAAAGTTTGGTCCTCAAATGATCTTATATCGGTAAGCTTAAACAAAACCCATCGGGTTGTTGTTAGCAAAAACATTTTTTAAAAGGTTTTGTCTAATGCGAGCACATAAGGCATTGATTTAGCTGTATTAATTAAAAAGAAAACGTCGAGTGCAATAAATAAAAAATTGTATGTAATTATGATAATTTATAGAGAAAAGTCCAAAATACATCCCTGAGGTATCTCAAATGATACGTTTACATCCTTTTTCTTTTTTTGTCTCAAATATCATCCCTCCGTTAGTAACTTTGGAACAAATACATCCCTATGGACTAACGATGCAAAATTTTGCCCGTTAAGTACCCACGTGTTAGTCACGTGAGGGGTATTTTTGTCTTTTTTTTATATAAGAGTAATTACATATGGTCCTTGTGGTGGATAGCCTGGAACACAAAAGAAACAAACACAACCTTATCTATCTCTCTCTCATCTTCATCTTCATCACCTCTATATCCAGCCACCACAGCTCCACCGCCCCTATATCCAGCCACCACAGCTCCACCGCCAATATGACCTCTATATCCACCCACATTAAACACCAACATCACCTCTATATCCACCCACTTTACTACTCACATTACGCCCCTATATCCAGCCACCACAGCTCCACCGCCGGCCACCACACCACACGACCACCACCATTTGAATCCCCATCATCTCCTCTTCTCGATCCACTACTACACACGCCCTAAACTTGAGTTTTTGACCTCGTTAATAACCAAATGCGCCTCATTTTTCGTGTTTTATCATCATCATCATCATCATCTTCTCGATCCACTACTACACACCCTTCCCCATCTCATTTTATCATCATCATCATGTTCACCAAACGCGTGGTTCGAACCGTGACCCTTGTGGTTTGATTTTTCTTTGGGTTTCAAAAAGGTGGTGATGGAGGTGTTTGTGTGGAAGTTTGGTTTTGGGTTTCAAAAAGGGTCACGTATGGTTTGTTTTGGGTCGATTCACAGAAAAAAAAAGAAGGACAAAAATGGAGTTTTGGGTTTGCTTTGTTTGTTCGAACAAGAAGAAACAAAAAGAAATATGGTTTGGTTTTGGTTTGTGGTTTTTGGGTCGAGTCAAGGAAAGGAGAAAAGAAAGAAGAAGCAAAAATGGTTTTTGGTTTGTGGTTTGTGGTTTATGCTTTGTTAAACAGGAAGATGGTATTTTGGTTTGAAATGTTTTGGGATTTGCTTATTTACTTCTTCTAGTAGTTTTATTTTAAGAAAATAATAATACAGTAATAATGAAAGATGAAGGTGATAGATTTGTTTGAATTTAGGTTTTTGATGGTTGAAAATGAATTGGGTTTGTTGTTGTATGAATGACTTTGAAATAACATGAATTGGTATTATGATGCAAGATCTGGATGTACATCAGTACATGTGACAGTGGTTTTGGTTTTAGGGGATGATAATGGTAGGTGGGGGTGTGTAAAAAGACAAAAATACCCCTCACGTGACTAACACGTGGGGTACTTAACGGGCAAAATTTTGCATCGTTAGTCCCTAGGGATGTATTTGTTCCAAAGTTACTAACGGAGGGATGATATTTGAGACGAAAAAAGAAAAAGGATGTAAACGTATCATTTGGCATACCTCAGGGATGTATTTTGGACTTTTCTCTAATTTATATGTTTAATTAATGTGTATTCAATATATTATCTGATTTAAAAGAAAAATTCGAGTTTAATCAATAAGATCAAACCAATGGCATCCGTTAGACAAACCTTTTCTAAAAGGGTTTGAAAATGATAATTAATGAACTAATTTATTCCATAAATATATACTTTTAATCATTATAAAAGGGGTTTTTCTAACTTGTGACACTTGGCACAAATTAAGCATACAAAAATGTGTCCTTTTTTGCGGGTTTTTTTGTCCTTTTCTGTAGGTCTCTTTCACATTTTAAATAAAAAACTGTTTTTTCTTTGTACTTTTTGTGAGTCCATCAATAATTTTGTTTGTTTAACTTGTGTCCATGGCACAAGTTAGAAAAACCCTTAGAAAAGAGATAAGTGATTTTAACTATGGAATGTTTAATGTTATTTGAGTGTTCATTAAATGTTAATTATGTATTTATAGAATACTTATACACAACCCTATGAGTTGTGTTTAACAAAACCCAAATAATCAACCATTATTTACGAATAACATTTTGATTCATGACTTTCTATTTGTTGATTTTGAAATCATATATGTGATCTTCATTTCACATTAGTAAATAAAAATATGTACTATAGTTATCAGTATATATAAATTTTTTAAGACCAATTGTATGTATTCGAAATTTCGAATACCTTCTCCCTTGTTCCGTCTACCGCTCTCACGACCAATTAATATCTGAATACTTAATGTAATTGAAAATTGTTAAGTCTACCTTCTCCCTTCTCCCTTGTTCCGTCTACCTTCTCCCTTCTCCCTTGTTCCGTGAACAAAAACTTCTTCATGTTATAAATGGGTACTGTATTATTACTGCTCCCAGCCGCCTTTTCTTTGGTGCGTGCATCTTCCCCATTAAAAGACTCACTAACCCTTGTTTCTCCCAAGAAAGTAGACCCTTCACCTTCATCCCTCCTATGACAACCGAAATCCATGGCTGAGCGGTGGCTGTAATTTTCATCTCCCAATGGATAACATACGGAACAAGTGTAGTTTAAGGGGGCGTATTGTTAATGGGGTGTGGTGCGAGGATCCCAAGATAATTAAGACAGAAGTGGCTAAACATTATAAACACATTTTTTCAGAAAGGGTGAATAATAGACCTATTTTCTGTAGTGAAAAGGTAGAAAAAATTAAGATGGAGGACGCGAAAATGTTGGAAAAAAGATTCAATGAGAAGGAGGTGTTGGATGCAATTTGTGGTTGTGGTGGTTATAAAGCACCGGGTCCGGATGGTTTCAACTTTAGGTTTATTAGAAAAGTTTGGGATATCATTAAGGTGGATCTAATGAAGGCGATCTTGAGGTTTGGGGATAAAATGGAAATTTCGAGGGGATGTAACTCTTCTTTTGTTACTATCATTCCTAAGGTGTCGGACCCAATTGGACTTGGTGATTTCGACCCATTAGTCTCATAGGGTGTTACTAAAAGATAATAGCAAAAGTGTTAGCGGAAAGGATTAAGAAAGTTGTGGGTAATCTTGTGGGAGATGTTCAAAACGCGTTTATAAAAGGGAGGTATATTCTTGATGGGGTGTTAATCGCCAACGAGACAATGGATTTTTTGAAGAAAAAGAAAGAAAAAGGTCTTATCTTCAAAGTCGATTTTGAAAAGGCTTATGATAGTATTAATTGGAATTTCTTCCTAAGTATAATGAGAAGAATGGGGTTTGGTGTGAAATGGGGTAGGTGGGTGGAGATTTGTCTAAGGTCTTCGTCTATGTCCATACTTGTAAACGGGTCACCATCAGAGGAATTCGGGTTAGAAAGGGGGGTTAGACAAGGCGACCCTCTTTCGCCATTCCTTTTCATCTTGGCGGCAGAGGGACTAAATGCTATTGTTAATGAAGCTGTGGAAAAGGGTATTTTTAGAGGTGTTAAAGTAGGTGAAAATAGAGTAACGGTTTCTTACCTCCAATATGCGGATGATACGATTTTCTTTGGGGAATGGTGTAAACTCCCGTAAATTTTCCTATGAATAGTAAAAGTAAATCAAAGACTAATATATCATTACGTTAATTAATAACGTTTTTACCAATAACAAATTTTTTTTTATATATTTTTATTATCAAATATGCTATGTTACTTAAAAATCACTACGATATTCATGATTCATTTTTGCTTGGAACGATGCTCACACATGTACCACTATAGTCTAAAATCGCGAGAATATTAAACTTTTACCATTTACAAACTTACGTAACATATTTTGGCAAAACACATTCGACAACCCCCGGACTCACGTAAACGTTTCACTAAATATTAACTAAACTTTCACTAATCACAAATTTAATTTTTACTAATCCTAACTTACACCTAACCGGACCCTTAATTATATCCTAAGCCCAACTAAAAGTTTTGGCCTGTTACTATTCACGGCCCACACAACACATGAGCCCAAAACCCTTTCATTAATATTACTAAATACTCGACTAACACAAGCCAAGAACACACCTCGTACGCTTTATTCTTACACACGACACCCCTATATTTTTACACACCCTCGTTTCTCATCTAGTCAACTTTGAGGATGTCAAATTTTAGCTTCCCATGTCGAGTCTAACAACGTTTTTACTAGGAAAAGTGTTTGTCCAAAAATCGATTTCATAACAATTACAACTAATCCAAAACTAAACCGTTTTGAACCCCGTTTGCTTCTACCAAGTTCTAAAATCATTCTAAACTCAAACTCAAGTTTAAATATTACATTCTATCAACCATCACCGAGCCTAGCCAAAGTTTCAAATTCGTTTGCATAATAATAAGAGTAGTCGACATGAAATTCTAAAACAAAAGAGTACTCCCTCTTTTCATGCACTCACACATGCATATTTTATGATCTAGGCAAAGTACCACATGCTTTTTATATACAAATTCACAAGTACAATTCATTTTTATATTGGATCACCCACACGTTTTCTTTGAATAAGAGTATGTCGATTTGTTAGAAACAAATGAAGAGAAATGTTGCGTCTTACACACTCTCAAGACTTTAGGTATACACGTTAACATCCCATCTCATAAATGTTGGTCACTAGGTTACTCCAAATCTCGTATATAAGCCACCATGCATGCATGTACTCGTTTCTACAATCATCCAAATCAACCTCAAAAATATACTAAGTCCTAGTTTTAGTTTCTGGTTCAAATCGCTTTGGCTAGAGACCAAGTTTTTCAAATCGAGTCTAGAAGAAACAAATCCTTGTTTGTGAACCTTGGTTGAGTCGACATACACACTACACTCTCGTACTCTCTTCTTCTCGACTCTACGTCTCGTTTTACCCCACCATTTTGGTGTAGTAAGTCTCACACAAACTTTTTCCATTCTTACTTAAAAACGTATTTTTGATTTTTACGTATAAATCACTTTCACTTACACCTTATTACTCGCAATCTATATACACAACACTTACGTATTATTATCTCGTCTACATATTTACTACCTTAATAACCAAGTTGTATAAAGATTTGAACCTTAAAAGCTACGTATAAACTATTTTTAGATACCTTTCTAACGTATGACAACTAGTCGTGAAATCCTTAAAAAATATTTCTAAGTCTTTTTATTTAAAAATTCGACCCATGCAACCTATGAAACAAACGTATATCTTGAAATCTTACGTAACAAGCCTACCCTTTTATTTCACAATCTATTTGACAACCTAACTAACAATCATTTTCATAAAAAGACCTTGTGTTAAAAATCACGTCTCGTCCCTTTAAATGGTGGAAAGCATCGCGACATCAAACCTTTTCTGAAAGACTAGTAAACATCGATTGGGCCTTAAGGCCTAATCCTTTGAAAATAAGCCAATTGTATAAGCTGTCTCAATAAGCTGTTGAGTAACGTTTTTAACATCCTAGGATTAGCCCAAAACCCTCGTAAGCCCATTGGATTTAAAAAGCTTAACAGGCCCTAGTTATGCTCGTTAAAAGCCCAATAAGCTCTAAATAAGCAATTTTTTAAAATAAGCAGTTTTGAAAAATTAAATAAGCTGTTTTTAGCTTAATTAAGAAATAAAAATGTTAAATTTTGAATTTGGTGAATTTTGGACTAAATTTGCAAAAATTATAATTTTCGGGTTAAAAGTGTCACTTTTATAAACTTTAGGTAAAAATTGTCATTTTACAAACTTGAGGATGGAAAAACTGATTTTATAAACTTTTGGGATGAAAAATGTAAAAATTATAAAGTTTTGGACGTAAAACGTAAAAATATTTAACTTTGGACTAACGACGTAACGCTAACACCGTTAGGGTAAAAAGTGTAAAAATCTGGAGAAGACAAGGGCCGTATAATATACTCCCTCCGTCCCATTATAAGTGTCCACTTTGATTTTTTTGAGTCTTTCTTGTTCAACTTTGACCATTAATATTTTTATTTGTGTTATACAATATTTGATGAAAATTATACCAATAGAAAAGGCATTTAAAACCTAATCCATTCATATATTTTTTATCAAATATTATATAACATCAATAAAAATATTTATAGTCAAAGTTGAATAAGAAAGACTAAAAAAAGTCAAAGTGGACACTTATAATGGGACGGAAGTAGTAATTAATATTTTCACCTTTACTTTCCATTTTACGATTTCACATTCACGACGTTACATTTTATTTCAAACTATTATTATTATTATTAAACTTTACGTTTTATATATATATATATATATATATATATATATATATATATATATATATATATATATATATATATATATATATATATAACTTAACTAAACTTACGATATATTATAAAACCACAAGTTTTGCTATCGTTAAATTAACAACTCACGTATTCAAAACTACTCGCGATTAAACCAATAAGACTATCAAACACTAAAACTTGTCATATATTATTTAGGTCGTGTGTGGAGCCGTTCCCTTATTGCAAACTGAGTATCGATATTTTTACCACTATATCACTAAGGTGAGTTCATAGCCTCGCCTTACTTATTTAAATGTTTTATAAACCTCGCGAGGGGGATACATGCTAGTTTTTACAAACTGAACACAAGTATTTTTCTTGGTATGCTTTATATCGTTATTGCTTAAGTACCTTATTGCCAAAAGTCCCTCATATCATGATCATTAGTCACTTGTAGGGTGAACGTAAATAATTATGGATAGATCTATTAGGGATTGACAATCCCCGTTTGGGCGTTCGAGAAAACTACCAAACGCACTTTATTTGAAATCTAATAGGTTACTGGCAAGAACTTATCCCGAGGGCCATTGCTACTATAATCCATCATTTATGATGAGATCTGTTAATCGGATGAGTGTCATGAGCTTAATGCAATAACAACTGTTTTCAACTTATAATTGTATGACGGTGCAATTATCACTTATAACTTGTGTTCAACTATTAAACTTAAACCTATGAATATCACTCACTTTTGTTGATTTTTAGCATGTTTATCTCAGGTCTATAACGAGCAAGGATGGGACGGAGGAGCACGAAATTCTTACAAAGGCTTTAAATTTTTATTATCATTCGAAAACCTATTTAACAAATTTTGAAACCACTGGGACCTCATTTTTAAAACTCTGATATTTATAAAAGTTCGAATGATAAAATGTTTTAAAATGACTAAATTGATAATCATTTTCTACTGAAAAACTGTGAGCTGTGAAGTAACACCCAATCTCTATTCCGCTGCAAATATTTTAAAATTGGGGGTGTTACAGATTGGCATCAGAGCTTTGGTTATAGCGAAACAGGTCTAATTTAGATCTGAACTATAACCGTTTTTACAAACCAAAACATTTTATAGCCTTACATTCTTCGTGCCTTCTGTGTCTGCAGACTACCTTGCTCAGTACATTACCTGTTAAGATTATTCTGCATGTTTAGAAATTGCGCTTACACAATTATTATTTCATCCGTACTAGTATATCTTTAACGTAAAAGTTACTTATAAAATACTATTCTCGGTTACTACAGTAACATGTCTCCAAAAACTTTCGTGAACGCCAAAACTACTCTCCGTAATACTAATACATCACCTATCAATCAAAATTCTCCGAATACTGAAGATCCCTACGTACAAATATCACAGCCCCAACTTAATATAGAAACCACTTAGAGATCACTTCCATCGTCACCTATTTGTTCACCCCTACGTCAAAAACTTAGGAGAACTACTGAATCATATGAAGATGTGATTGGTGGTCAGGCAACATTCGAAGTTGGACAAAGTTCACGTCAAGAGAGGAGAACTACTGAATCATATGAAGATGTGATTGGTGGTCAGGCAACATTCGAAGTTGGACAAAGTTCACGTCAAGAGAGGCCGTGGAAGAATGTTGAGCCAAATTCTCCATTACCCTACACTTCAGATTCACCAACACCAGATATCCCAAATAATTTATCCTCACCTAATTCCCCCAACTACAATATAAGCACATCTGATTCAATATGGACTATTGTTTATCAACAAGCCAGCATATTAGAGGCTCACACTGAACAGCTGAAAGGTTTACAACCAACAAAATTTGAATGGTACGACCGTAACCTTGACGCATTGTTCAAAAGAGCGGATGCTGAAAGACGAGCAATATGTGAATTAGGATTAAAGATTAATGAGATAAAGGACAACACCAACCAGGAACTTGGAAGCTTGGATTCCAGGGTCCGTTCTGCAAGAAGAGAACATGGTCATACACATGGTAGAATTGAAGACATTGAAAGGACCCTATGGATGGTCAGAGACACAGCAAGAAACCAGAGTCAAAGGATTGTCGCATTAGAGACTATGCTGGCTAATCAAATGAACATGTGTCAGGAACATTTCTCAAACATGGAAGCAACACAACTTGAACTTGAGAAAGAAATTAGATATTTACGTCAGAGGCGTAACTAATTTTAAGTTTGCAAGTATCCCTGTTGCAACTACTAAACCAGACAGACTTGGTTAGTATTTCATGTAATGTTCAATAAATCTGAACCTTTCAGAATCTGTAATCGAATCATAATATATAATAACCTCCTCTTCCGTTACATCTCTTTGTTATGAATCAATCGTTTCTTTCGTATCAAGCATGCATACTATGAATCCTCATACTTTCATGCAAAAATCTCATCAATTGTTACATCCCTGATGAACAAATAACTCCACGTAGATCCATGACATATTAATAAGAGACCTTGTACTAATTGTTTTACAAAAATGATCAGTCAAGTTATTAATATTATAATAACTTCTACAATACTATTCAAATCTACCGTGAGATTTCTTACAATTGTTAAGATTTCTTAAACATACTATAATTCACCAGAAACCAAAGGATTGTTTAAAAATAAATTTTCAAGAGAGAACTTGAAAAATGGAGAGAAATTTTATTTTAGTGGACGAATCGGTTTGTTCCTTAGTAATCCCATATCAAGAGTTGATTATCTATCTATGATACAACACAGACATATCTTGAAATTAGATTACAGTAAGGAGTCAATTCAGCCTATCATCAATGAAATAATTAGAATTCATTATTTAAATTATTCTGACATCAGAAGGATTCTAAGTTAAGTTTCATTAATGATTTCAGAAGATGGACAACGTAAACAATACATGTACTCCATCATCATCAAAAATCACCATGACTACTGAAGATGTTAGGGAATTGGTAAGCAATATCATGTCAGTAGTACTTAAAGTGGCCACCATAGTTTATACAAAAGGAGAGTCGGATACGTCTGACAAGCATAACCAGGAAAACTACATGGAATATAGGCCAAACCCCTTTAAGACTCCAGAAAGAATGACTAACCCTACCATCACCCATAACCAAGAGATTAGGCAAGAAGTTAGACCTAACGGAAATAAACAAAAGCGAAAACTCACTGAAATAGGAACCAGCAACCCCACCCACTGCAACTTCACCAATGCTCAAAACTGCTACCATAAACATCGGGAAGATCGTATCAACTATCATCACCGACTAGGATACAAACAAAAAGCTAATAGATACTGCCTCGTCACACCTGTTGCCAGAAGGGTATATCTTGGAGGTAAACCCCTGTGTCGGAAATGCGAGAAGCATCACACAGGAATCTGCAAGATTAAGTACATGGAGTGTCAGAAAACAGGTCATAAGGCAACTAACTGTAGGACTTCGGACAACAAGGGACAAACAACAACTGTAAGATGCTACGGATGTGGTGCAAAAGGACACTACAAGAACCGATGTCCAAATTACAATATAAATTGGAAACCCAAGACTTTCGCGAGGAAATGAAAACTCTACAAGGACTTCGGTGGTATCAAGGGAATAATTACTAGATTTATGCAGATGAATAAATTCCTGTTGTGAATAAATAAACTCTAGTTCAAAAATTTCCTGATTGTACCTTTTTCTTGTATTTTACTTTAAGTTACGATGGATGTAACCTAAGTATAACAACTATCCTTCTACCGTATCGGAAAATCTACCTTATAATATTTCCGAAATAATTATAATCTACGTCAATTTCAATTCCTATTCTATTAACAGTATACTGTTATTACCCTAGAAATTTCTGACTCATCATCATAATACGAACATCATCTAAAAAAAAAAAAAAAAAAAAAAAAAAAAAAAAAAAAAAAAAAAAAAATCTACTTTATTTCTAAAAAGAAATTACGTGTTATATTTTAAAAACAACACGTTGAACACCATCTAAAAAAATTTAAAGAAAATCATAAATACCACTGTGACTGAGCCAAACATCACATCGTTTAGTCCTCAATTATACATAGCCTGATCAACTATGTCTAATTTAGGAAGAATCATGTTATGAAGGAACAATCATAATGTCAAATTTTCTAAATAACAATCTTCATGTAAAAACAACAAATAGAGATAAACTGAACTATTCATAAATATTACAAACTACAATAAATACCTATCTTATTCCTTCGTCATTAGGACAAGAAGCCAACAAAGGTACAATTAGAAATTAGAAAAAAAACCCTAAAGACTAACAGAAAACTCCAATAACGAAAAATTTATCCAAATCCATGGAAATTAATAAATAAACAAATAATTAGCATCGGAAGTGCTAACGTCACAATAATTAGAATATAAACCATAGAATCTGCAATAGGTTGATTCCCTATGACAACAAAAACCCCCACCAACATAACCATAGCAAGAGCCACCACAAGATGAATCACCTTAATTATACTGAAAGATAAATATAAACAAACCATTAAAAATAATAACAAGACAAATTCCTAAAAACAAAACAAGTTTTATTCATTATTCGTTAACAATACATAGAAACACGACAAGAAATTAATTTAAAAACAACACTAGCTCAAGATTATTACCCCCATATCTTGTCCACGGTAATGGCTAGAACCGTGAGGGGTACGACAAACAACAAGATCGCAATCAAAAATCCAAAGTCTTCGTCTGGAACATACGCTAAGTAGATAGCGGCAAGGACGACATACACAATCGCTAGTATAGTGATGAGGTGCGGCATTTTGGAGATGGGAAACGAGAAACAAATGGTGGGTGGAAGAAATGGAAATTTGAAAGGGGTATTTGTAGGTGGAAATCTAGCCGTTAGACACTATTTAGGACCGTTAGGATTCACTATTCACGACCGTTGGGCACAATACACCTAGCCGTTAATTTACTATTCATAACCATTACCTTCAATATTCACAACCCTTAAATACACCAGTTACTTGATCCTGTCTAGCACAAATAAGTCTAACTAAACCACGTCTCCTAAATCTTAAAAATAAAAATCTCTCGACAACCCTCTGATCGAAATTCCTAATACAGAAACTTTGTTAAACTTGAATTCCGGGACGGAATTCAGAATGAGGGGTAGGTACTGTAAACTCCCGTAAATTTTCCTATGAATAGTAAAAGTAAATCAAAGACTAATATATCATTACGTTAATTAATAACGTTTTTACCAATAACAATTTTTTTTTTATATATTTTTATTATCAAATATGCTATGTTACTTAAAAATCACTACGATATTCATGATTCCTTTTTGCTTGGAACGATGCTCACACATGTACCACTATAGTCTAAAATCACGAGAATATTAAACTTTTACCATTTACAAACTTACGTAACATATTTTGGCAAAACACATTCGACAACCCTCGGACTCACGTAAACGTTTCACTAAATATTAACTAAACTTTCACTAATCACAAATTTAATTTTTACTAATCCTAACTTACACCTAACCGGACCCTTAATTATATCCTAAGCCCAACTAAAAGTTTTGGCCTGTTACTATTCACGACCCACACAACACATGAGCCCAAAACCCTTTCATTAATATTACTAAATACTCGACTAACACAAGCCAAGAACACACCTCGTACGCTTTATTCTTACACACGACACCCCTATATTTTTACACACCCTCGTTCCTCACCTAGTCAACTTTGAGGATGTCAAATTTTAGCTTCCCATGTCGAGTCTAACAACGTTTTTACTAGGAAAAGTGTTTGTCCAAAAATCGATTTCATAACAATTACAACTAATCCAAAACTAAACCGTTTTGAACCCCGTTTGCTTCTACCAAGTTCTAAAATCATTCTAAACTCAAACTCAAGTTTAAATATTACATTCTATCAACCATCACCGAGCCTAGCCAAAGTTTCAAATTCGTTTGCATAATAATAAGAGTAGTCGACATGAAATTCTAAAACAAAAGAGTACTCCCTCTTTTCATGCACTCACACATGCATATTTTATGATCTAGGCAAAGTACCACATGCTTTTTATATACAAATTCACAAGTACAATTCATTTTTATATTGGATCACCCACACGTTTTCTTTGAATAAGAGTATGTCGATTTGTTAGAAACAAATGAAGAGAAATGTTGCGTCTTACACACTCTCAAGACTTTAGGTATACACGTTAACATCCCATCTCATAAATGTTGGTCACTAGGTTACTCCAAATCTCGTATATAAGCCACCATGCATGCATGTACTCGTTTCTACAATCATCCAAATCAACCTCAAAAATATACTAAGTCCTAGTTTTAGTTTCTGGTTCAAATCGCTTTGGCTAGAGACCAAGTTTTTCAAATCGAGTCTAGAAGAAACAAATCCTTGTTTGTGAACCTTGGTTGAGTCGACATACACACTACACTCTCGTACTCTCTTCTTCTCGACTCTACGTCTCGTTTTACCCCACCATTTTGGTGTAGTAAGTCTCACACAAACTTTTTCCATTCTTACTTAAAAACGTATTTTTGATTTTTACGTATAAATCACTTTCACTTACACCTTATTACTCGCAATCTATATACACAACACTTACGTATTATTATCTCGTCTACATATTTACTACCTTAATAACCAAGTTGTATAAAGATTTGAACCTTAAAAGCTACGTATAAACTATTTTTAGATACCTTTCTAACGTATGACAACTAGTCGTGAAATCCTTAAAAATATTTCTAAGTCTTTTTATTTAAAAATTCGACCCATGCAACCTATGAAACAAACGTATATCTTGAAATCTTACGTAACAAGCCTAACCTTTTATTTCACAATCTATTTGACAACCTAACTAACAATCATTTTCATAAAAAGACCTTGTGTTAAAAATCACGTCTCGACCCTTTAAATGGTGGAAAGCATCGCGACATCAAACCTTTTCTGAAAGACTAGTAAACATCGATTGGGCCTTAAGGCCCAATCCTTTGAAAATAAGCCAATCGTATAAGCTGTCTCAATAAGCTGTTGAGTAACGTTTTTAACATCCTAAGATTAGCCCAAAACCCTCGTAAGCCCATTGGATTTAAAAAGCTTAACGGGCCCTAGTTATGCTCGTTAAAAGCCCAATAAGCTCTAAATAAGCACTTTTTGAAAATAAGCAGTTTTGAAAAATTAAATAAGCTGTTTTTAGCTTAATTAAGAAATAAAAATGTTAAATTTTGAATTTGGTGAATTTTGGACTAAATTTGCAAAAATTATAATTTTCGGGTTAAAAGTGTCACTTTTATAAACT
This sequence comes from Artemisia argyi, assembly GCA_030686995.1. Classification (NCBI taxonomy): domain Eukaryota; kingdom Viridiplantae; phylum Streptophyta; class Magnoliopsida; order Asterales; family Asteraceae; genus Artemisia; species Artemisia argyi. Next base: position 151,420,756 of record CM060684.1, read on the forward strand.
TTAGGTAAAAATTGTCATTTTACAAACTTGAGGATGGAAAAACTGATTTTATAAACTTTTGGGATGAAAAATGTAAAAATTATAAAGTTTTGGACGTAAAACGTAAAAATATTTAACTTTGGACTAACGACGTAACGCTAACACCGTTAGGGTAAAAAGTGTAAAAATCTGGAGAAGACAAGGGCCGTATAATATACTCCCTCCGTCCCATTAAAAGTGTCCACTTTGATTTTTTTGAGTCTTTCTTGTTCAACTTTGACCATTAATATTTTTATTTGTGTTATACAATATTTGATGAAAATTATACCAATAGAAAAGGCATTTAAAACCTAATCCATTCATATATTTTTTATCAAGTATTATATAACATCAATAAAAATATTTATAGTCAAAGTTGAATAAGAAAGACTAAAAAAAGTCAAAGTGGACACTTATAATGGGACGGAGGTAGTAATTAATATTTTCACCTTTACTTTCCATTTTACGATTTCACATTCACGACGTTACATTTTATTTCAAACTATTATTATTATTATTAAACTTTACGTTATATATATATATATATATATATATATATATATATATATATATATATATATATATATATATATATATATATATAACTTAACTAAACTTACGATATATTATAAAACCACAAGTTTTGCTATCGTTAAATTAACAACTCACGTATTCAAAACTACTCGCGATTAAACCAATAAGACTATCAAACACTAAAACTTGTCATATATTATTTAGGTCGTGTGTGGAGCCGTTCCCTTATTGCAAACTGAGTATCGATATTTTTACCACTATATCACTAAGGTGAGTTCATAGCCTCGCCTTACTTATTTAAATGTTTTATAAACCTCGCGAGGGGGATACATGCTAGTTTTTACAAACTGAACACAAGTATTTTTCTTGGTATGCTTTATATCGTTATTGCTTAAGTACCTTATTGCCAAAAGTCCCTCATATCATGATCATTAGTCACTCGTAGGGTGAACGTAAATAATTATGGATAGATCTATTAGGGATTGACAATCCCCGTTTGGGCGTTCGAGAAAACTACCAAATGCACTTTATTTGAAATCTAATAGGTTACTGGCAAGAACTTATCCCGAGGGCCATTGTTACTATAATCCATCATTTATGATGAGATCTGTTAATCGGATGAGTGTCATGAGCTTAATGCAATAACAACTGTTTTCAACTTATAATTGTATGACGGTGCAATTATCACTTATAACTTGTGTTCAACTATTAAACTTAAACCTATGAATATCACTCACTTTTGTTGATTTTTAGCATGTTTATCTCAGGTCTATAACGAGCAAGGATGGGACGGAGGAGCACGAAATTCTTACAAAGGCTTTAAATTTTTATTATCATTCGAAAACCTATTTAACAAATTTTGAAACCACTGGGACCTCATTTTTAAAACTCTGATATTTATAAAAGTTCGAATGATAAAATGTTTTAAAATGACTAAATTGATAATCATTTTCTACTGAAAAACTGTGAGCTGTGAAGTAACACCCAATCTCTATTCCGCTGCAAATATTTTAAAATTGGGGGTGTTACAGATTGGCATCAGAGCTTTGGTTATAGCGAAACAGGTCTAATTTAGATCTGAACTATAACCGTTTTTACAAACCAAAACATTTTATAGCCTTACATTCTTCGTGCCTTCCGTGTCTGCAGACTACCTTGCTCAGTACATTACCTGTTAAGATTATTCTGCATGTTTAGAAATTGCGCTTACACAATTATTATTTCATCCGTACTAGTATATCTTTAACGAAAAAGTTACTTATAAAATACTATTCTCGGTTACTACAGTAACATGTCTCCAAAAACTTTCGTGAACGCCAAAACTACTCTCCGTAATACTAATACATCACCTATCAATCAAAATTCTCCGAATACTGAAGATCCCTACGTACAAATATCACAGCCCCAACTTAATATAGAAACCACTTAGAGATCACTTCCATCGTCACCTATTTGTTCACCCCTACGTCTAAAACTTAGGAGAACTACTGAATCATATGAAGATGTGATTGGTGGTCAGGCAACATTCGAAGTTGGACAAAGTTCACGTCAAGAGAGGAGAACTACTGAATCATATGAAGATGTGATTGGTGGTCAGGCAACATTCGAAGTTGGACAAAGTTCACGTCAAGAGAGGCCGTGGAAGAATGTTGAGCCAAATTCTCCATTACCCTACACTTCAGATTCACCAACACCAGATATCCCAAATAATTTATCCTCACCTAATTCCCCCAACTACAATATAAGCACACCTGATTCAATATGGACTATTGTTTATCAACAAGCCAGCATATTAGAGGCTCACACTGAACAGCTGAAAGGTTTACAACCAACAAAATTTGAATGGTACGACCGTAACCTTGACGCATTGTTCAAAAGAGCGGATGCTGAAAGACGAGCAATATGTGAATTAGGATTAAAGATTAATGAGATAAAGGACAACACCAACCAGGAACTTGGAAGCTTGGATTCCAGGGTCCGTTCTGCAAGAAGAGAACATGGTCATACACATGGTAGAATTGAAGACATTGAAAGGACCCTATGGATGGTCAGAGACACAGCAAGAAACCAGAGTCAAAGGATTGTCGCATTAGAGACTATGCTGGCTAATCAAATGAACATGTGTCAGGAACATTTCTCAAACATGGAAGCAACACAACTTGAACTTGAGAAAGAAATTAGATATTTACGTCAGAGGCGTAACTAATTTTAAGTTTGCAAGTATCCCTGTTGCAACTACTAAACCAGACAGACTTGGTTAGTATTTCATGTAATGTTCAATAAATCTGAACCTTTCAGAATCTGTAATCGAATCATAATATATAATAACCTCATCTTCCGTTACATCTCTTTGTTATGAATCAATCGTTTCTTTCGTATCAAGCATACATACTATGAATCCTCATACTTTCATGCAAAAATCTCATCAATTGTTACATCCCTGATGAACAAATAACTCCACGTAGATCCATGACATATTAATAAGAGACCTTGTACTAATTGTTTTACAAAAATGATCAGTCAAGTTATTAATATTATAATAACTTCTACAATACTATTCAAATCTACCGTGAGATTTCTTACAATTGTTAAGATTTCTTAAACATACTATAATTCACCAGAAACCAAAGGATTGTTTAAAAATAAATTTTCAAGAGAGAACTTGAAAAATGGAGAGAAATTTTATTTTAGTGGACGAATCGGTTTGTTCCTTAGTAATCCCATATCAAGAGTTGATTATCTATCTATGATACAACACAGACATATCTTGAAATTAGATTACAGTAAGGAGTCAATTCAGCCTATCATCAATGAAATAATTAGAATTCATTATTTAAATTATTCTGACATCAGAAGGATTCTAAGTTAAGTTTCATTAATGATTTCAGAAGATGGACAACGTAAACAATACATGTACTCCATCATCATCAAAAATCACCATGACTACTGAAGATGTTAGGGAATTGGTAAGCAATATCATGTCAGTAGTACTTAAAGTGGCCACCATAGTTTATACAAAAGGAGAGTCGGATACGTCTGACAAGCATAACCAGGAAAACTACATGGAATATAGGCCAAACCCCTTTAAGACTCCAGAAAGAATGACTAACCCTACCATCACCCATAACCAAGAGATTAGGCAAGAAGTTAGACCTAACGGAAATAAACAAAAGCGAAAACTCACTGAAATAGGAACCAGCAACCCCACCCACTGCAACTTCACCAATGCTCAAAACTGCTACCATAAACATCGGGAAGATCGTATCAACTATCATCACCGACTAGGATACAAACAAAAAGCTAATAGATACTGCCTCGTCACACCTGTTGCCAGAAGGGTATATCTTGGAGGTAAACCCCTGTGTCGGAAATGCGAGAAGCATCACACAGGAATCTGCAAGATTAAGTACATGGAGTGTCAGAAAACAGGTCATAAGGCAACTAACTGTAGGACTTCGGACAACAAGGGACAAACAACAACTGTAAGATGCTACGGATGTGGTGCAAAAGGACACTACAAGAACCGATGTCCAAATTACAATATAAATTGGAAACCCAAGACTTTCGCGAGGAAATGAAAACTCTACAAGGACTTCGGTGGTATCAAGGGAATAATTACTAGATTTATGCAGATGAATAAATTCCTGTTGTGAATAAATAAACTCTAGTTCAAAAATTTCCTGATTGTACCTTTTTCTTGTATTTTACTTTAAGTTACGATGGATGTAACCTAAGTATAACAACTATCCTTCTACCGTATCGAAAAATCTACCTTATAATATTTCCGAAATAATTATAATCTACGTCAATTTCAATTCCTATTCTATTAACAGTATACTGTTATTACCCTAGAAATTTCTGACTCATCATCATAATACGAACATCATCTAAAAAAAAAAAAAAAAAAAAAAAAAAAAAAAAAAAAAAAAAAAAAATCTACTTTATTTCTAAAAAGAAATTACGTGTTATATTTTAAAAACAACACGTTGAACACCATCTAAAAAAATTTAAAGAAAATCATAAATACCACTGTGACTGAGCCAAACATCACATCGTTTAGTCCTCAATTATACATAGCCTGATCAACTATGTCTAATTTAGGAAGAATCATGTTATGAAGGAACAATCATAATGTCAAATTTTCTAAATAACAATCTTCATGTAAAAACAACAAATAGAGATAAACTGAACTATTCATAAATATTACAAACTACAATAAATACCTATCTTATTCCTTCGTCATTAGGACAAGAAGCCAACAAAGGTACAATTAGAAATTAGAAAAAAAACCCTAAAGACTAACAGAAAACTCCAATAACGAAAAATTTATCCAAATCCATGGAAATTAATAAATAAACAAATAATTAGCATCGGAAGTGCTAACGTCACAATAATTACAATATAAACCATAGAATCTGCAATAGGTTGATTCCCTATGACAACAAAAACCCCCACCAACATAACCATAGCAAGAGCCACCACAAGATGAATCACCTTAATTATACTGAAAGATAAATATAAACAAATCATTAAAAATAATAACAAGACAAATTCCTAAAAACAAAACAAGTTTTATTCATTATTCGTTAACAATACATAGAAACACGACAAGAAATTAATTTAAAAACAACACTAGCTCAAGATTATTACCCCCATATCTTGTCCACGGTAATGGCTAGAACCGTGAGGGGTACGACAAACAACAAGATCGCAACCAAAAATCCAAAGTCTTCGTCTGGAACATACGCTAAGTAGATAGCGGCAAGGACGACATACACAATCGCTAGTATAGTGATGAGGTGCGGCATTTTGGAGATGGGAAACGAGAAACAAATGGTGGGTGGAAGAAATAGAAATTTGAAAGGGGTATTTGTAGGTGGAAATCTAGCCGTTAGACACTATTTAGGACCGTTAGGATTCACTATTCACGACCGTTGGGCACAATACACCTAGCCGTTAATTTACTATTCATAACCATTACCTTCAATATTCACAACCCTTAAATACACCAGTTACTTGATCCTGTCTAGCACAAATAAGTCTAACTAAACCACGTCTCCTAAATCTTAAAAATAAAAATCTCTCGACAACCCTCTGATCGAAATTCCTAATACAGAAACTTTGTTAAACTTGAATTCCGGGACGGAATTCAGAATGAGGGGTAGGTACTGTAAACTCCCGTAAATTTTCCTATGAATAGTAAAAGTAAATCAAAGACTAATATATCATTACGTTAATTAATAACGTTTTTACCAATAACAATTTTTTTTTTATATATTTTTATTATCAAATATGCTATGTTACTTAAAAATCACTACGATATTCATGATTCCTTTTTGCTTGGAACGATGCTCACACATATACCACTATAGTCTAAAATCACGAGAATATTAAACTTTTACCATTTACAAACTTACGTAACATATTTTGGCAAAACACATTCGACAACCCTCGGACTCACGTAAACGTTTCACTAAATATTAACTAAACTTTCACTAATCACAAATTTAATTTTTACTAATCCTAACTTACACCTAACCGGACCCTTAATTATATCCTAAGCCCAACTAAAAGTTTTGGCCTGTTACTATTCACGACCCACACAACACATGAGCCCAAAACCCTTTCATTAATATTACTAAATACTCGACTAACACAAGCCAAGAACACACCTCGTACGCTTTATTCTTACACACGACACCCCTATATTTTTACACACCCTCGTTCCTCACCTAGTCAACTTTGAGGATGTCAAATTTTAGCTTCCCATGTCGAGTCTAACAACGTTTTTACTAGGAAAAGTGTTTGTCCAAAAATCGATTTCATAACAATTACAACTAATCCAAAACTAAACCGTTTTGAACCCCGTTTGCTTCTACCAAGTTCTAAAATCATTCTAAACTCAAACTCAAGTTTAAATATTACATTCTATCAACCATCACCGAGCCTAGCCAAAGTTTCAAATTCGTTTGCATAATAATAAGAGTAGTCGACATGAAATTCTAAAACAAAAGAGTACTCCCTCTTTTCATGCACTCACACATGCATATTTTATGATCTAGGCAAAGTACCACATGCTTTTTATATACAAATTCACAAGTACAATTCATTTTTATATTGGATCACCCACACGTTTTCTTTGAATAAGAGTATGTCGATTTGTTAGAAACAAATGAAGAGAAATGTTGCGTCTTACACACTCTCAAGACTTTAGGTATACACGTTAACATCCCATCTCATAAATGTTGGTCACTAGGTTACTCCAAATCTCGTATATAAGCCACCATGCATGCATGTACTCGTTTCTACAATCATCCAAATCAACCTCAAAAATATACTAAGTCCTAGTTTTAGTTTCTGGTTCAAATCGCTTTGGCTAGAGACCAAGTTTTTCAAATCGAGTCTAGAAGAAACAAATCCTTGTTTGTGAACCTTGGTTGAGTCGACATACACACTACACTCTCGTACTCTCTTCTTCTCGACTCTACGTCTCGTTTTACCCCACCATTTTGGTGTAGTAAGTCTCACACAAACTTTTTCCATTCTTACTTAAAAACGTATTTTTGATTTTTACGTATAAATCACTTTCACTTACACCTTATTACTCGCAATCTATATACACAACACTTACGTATTATTATCTCGTCTACATATTTACTACCTTAATAACCAAGTTGTATAAAGATTTGAACCTTAAAAGCTACGTATAAACTATTTTTAGATACCTTTCTAACGTATGACAACTAGTCGTGAAATCCTTAAAAATATTTCTAAGTCTTTTTATTTAAAAATTCGACCCATGCAACCTATGAAACAAACGTATATCTTGAAATCTTACGTAACAAGCCTACCCTTTTATTTCACAATCTATTTGACAACCTAACTAACAATCATTTTCATAAAAAGACCTTGTGTTAAAAATCACGTCTCGACCCTTTAAATGGTGGAAAGCATCGCGACATCAAACCTTTTCTGAAAGACTAGTAAACATCGATTGGGCCTTAAGGCCCAATCCTTTGAAAATAAGCCAATCGTATAAGCTGTCTCAATAAGCTGTTGAGTAACGTTTTTAACATCCTAAGATTAGCCCAAAACCCTCGTAAGCCCATTGGATTTAAAAAGCTTAACGGGCCCTAGTTATGCTCGTTAAAAGCCCAATAAGCTCTAAATAAGCAATTTTTTAAAATAAGCAGTTTTGAAAAATTAAATAAGCTGTTTTTAGCTTAATTAAGAAATAAAAATGTTAAATTTTGAATTTGGTGAATTTTGGACTAAATTTGCAAAAATTATAATTTTCGGGTTAAAAGTGTCACTTTTATAAACTTTAGGTAAAAATTGTCATTTTACAAACTTGAGGATGGAAAAACTGATTTTATAAACGTTTGGGATGAAAAATGTAAAAATTATAAAGTTTTGGACGTAAAACGTAAAAATATTTAACTTTGGACTAACGACGTAACGCTAACACCGTTAGGGTAAAAAGTGTAAAAATCTGGAGAAGACAAGGGCCGTATAATATAATTAATATTTTCACCTTTACTTTCCATTTTACGATTTCACATTTACGATGTTACATTTTATTTCAAACTATTATTATTATTATTATTAAACTTTACGTTATATATATATATATATATATATATATATATATATATATATATATATATATATATATATATAACTTAACTAAACTTACGATATATTATAAAACCACAAGTTTTGCTATCGTTAAATTAACAACTCACGTATTCAAAACTACTCGCGATTAAACCAATAAGACTATCAAACACTAAAACTTGCCATATATTATTTAGGTCGTGTGTGGAGCCGTTCCCTTATTGCAAACTGAGTATCGATATTTTTTCCACTATACCACTAAGGTGAGTTCATAGCCTCGCCTTACTTATTTAAATGTTTTATAAACCTCGCGAGGGGGATACATGCTAGTTTTTACAAACTGAACACAAGTATTTTTCTTGGTATGCTTTATATCGTTATTGTTTAAGTACCTTATTGCCAAAAGTCCCTCATATCATGAGCCTTAGTCACTCGTATGGTGAACGTAAATAATTGTGGATAGATCTATTAGGGATTGACAATCCCCGTTTGGGCGTTCGAGAAAACTACCAAACGCACTTTATTTGAAATCTAATAGGTTACTGGTAAGAACCTATCCCGAGGGCCATTGTTACTATAATCCATCATTTATGATGAGATCTGTTAATCGGATGAGTGTCATGAGCTTAATGCAATAACAACTGTTTTCAACTTATAATTGTATGACGGTGCAATTATCACTTATAACTTGTGTTCAACTATTAAACTTAAACCTATGAATATCACTCACTTTTGTTGATTTTTAGCATGTTTATCTCAGGTCTATAACGAGCAAGGATGGGACGGAGGAGCACGAAATTCTTACAAAGGCTACAAATTTTTATTATCATTCGAAAACCTATTTAACAAATTTTGAAACCACTGGGACCTCATTTTTAAAACTCTGATATTTATAAAAGTTCGAATGATAAAATGTTTTAAAATGACTAAATTGATAATCATTTTCTACTGAAAAACTGTGAGCTGTGAAGTAACACCCAATCTCTATTCCGCTGCAAATATTTTAAAATTGGGGGTGTTACAAATGGAACAAGGAGAATGCTAAATCTCTTATGTGTATTTTCAAGTGTTTTGAAGAAGTTTTCGGACTAAGGGTAAACTAAAATAAAAGAAAGCTTTATGGTATAGTAGTTAGTGATGGGGATATGATAGAAATGGCGAGGTGGATGGGGTGTGGGATTGGTGAATTTCCGTTCACGTACTTGGGATTACCAATTGGAGAAAATATGAGACGTATAAACGCTTGGAAGATCGTGGTGGATAAGTTCAAGAATAGGTTGGCCGATTGGAAAGCTAAAATGATGTCGTTCGGGGGTCGTCTAACATTGGTCAAATCGGTTCTTGGTAGCTTGCTGTTGTATTATTTTTCGATGTTCCGTGTGCCTTTGAGTGTGATAAAACAACTTGAGAGTATTAAAAAAAAGTTCTTTTGAGGTGGGGTTGGGGAGGGGAAAAAACTTTCTTGGGTTAAATGGGACACTTTAATGGCATCATTTGGGTTGGGGGTATTGGGTCGTTGCGGGCAAAAAAACTTAGCCTTATTAGGTAAATGGTGGTGGAGATTCAAAAATGAGGGTGGGGGCTTATGGGTTAGGGTGATTAAAAGCATTTACGGGGCGAGTGGTGGGTTAGGGGAATGTAGGGGAGATAGAGGGGCTGTTTTTGGTGGGGGTGTGTGGCGGGATATTGTTAGGGTAGGGGGAAATCGAAGGGTTGGGGTTAGAGTTTTCGTCGTCTTGTGTGGGTGTATTGGGTGATGGTAATGATATTAGGTTTTGGGGTGATATTTGGGTTGATAACCGAAGACTTTGTGATAGATTTTCTAGGCTTTATCATCTAGATAGGAATAAGGATATTAGCATTAGGGAGAATGGGGCGTGGGAAAATGGGGAATGGAGGTGGGCTTGGAATTGGAGTAGAGAATTAGGGGTAGAGTACGTAGTGATTTGGACGAGTTATTAGGTGTGTTGCAAAGTGTTGTTATTTCTAATAATTGTAGGGACATATGGAGGTGGATACTTTTTGAAGACGGTGTTTTCACGGTCAAAGAGCTATCAAGATTGATTGAGGAAAAGACGCTACATATGGAAAGTGATGGTAAAGAAACGCTTTGTAACAATCTAGTACCTAAAAAAGTGAACATTTTCGTGTAGAGAGCTTTAAAAGGAAGATTGCCAGTACGAGAGGAACTAGATAGAAGAGGCATCGACTTGGATTCGGTTCTTTGTCCAAGCTGTAATAATGCGGTGGAATCATGTGCTCATAGTATGGTTACTTGTGACCTTGCTATAGGCGTGTGGGAAAAAATATATAGTTGGTGGAAGGTGGCGGTCGTCAATGCTTTCTCGATTGATGAATTTTTTTCATCATTTGGAAATGTTAATGTCCCTACCAAGTTATCTAGTGTTTGGCAAGCGGTTATTTGGACAACCGGCTACTTCATTTGGAAAGAAAGGAATGCTCGTGTGTTTGGTAAAAAATATCTAGTACTAATCGAATCATTCAAGACATTCAATTAAAAAGCTACGAGTGGATTACGCGAAGATCGAGTCAAAAGAAAGAGATGGATTGGCAGATTTGGTTACATGATCCTAGTAAATGTTAACCGATCTAATTTTAGTATATGTGAGTATGGTGCCTAGTGCTGTGAGTTTCTGTGAATGGGCTGCAATTTTGTTATGGTGTGGTGACCTGCACTGTGACTATCTGTGACTGATATGAGTTTTTAAGTTTTTTTCACAAGGCTCTGTGTCGTGTCAGTTTGAGTTGATCTGGGTCCCTAGGCATATTGTATGATCCATCAACATTATTTCCCTTTCCCATTGGTCCTTGTGGCGCCTGTGTCATATTGAAAGTGGGGTAGGGACTTTATTTTGTTGTGGTTAATATGGCTTAGTTGTCCAGGGGTTTTGTTCTCTTTGTAATTTTCTACTGTTGTTGGTTTTGACTGTGTATGTATCGTAAGCCCAAGTGCTATTGACTTTTCTTTTGTATTGCTCTTATCCGGGTTTCTTTCTCTTCAACCGTCTTGTTTGGAGAGGTGGAATGCCGTTTGTTTGTATTTTTTCATTGTCGTTCTATATATTGTTGCCCTTCTAAAAAAAATTTTAAAATCACATAATTTTACAAACAAAAATATCACAAACACTTGTGTCATCTAGACATAGTGTGAAAGAAGAAAGAATAAGCATAATACAATGTGATTTATGCATCTAACTTGGCAAATGTTTTTGCGAAATTTTAAATCAAAATTCACAAGTCTTTAACATTTTTCTTTATAAAATACCAAACTTTGAGCATCCATAATGCAACAAGATTTTGGAAAAACATTTTTTTCCTCTCGTCTTTTCCTAAATTCATTTCACTGAAAGTTTCTACAAATTTTTTGTTTTGTACTTTATAATTAAAATATCTACATGGTGTGGGAAGTACATTTGATCAAGTCAATTACAAAAGACTTGAGAAAGCTCAAGTCATTACTAAAAAAAAATAACTACTGTATTATTCTAATGGTAAAAGGTTTTGACAATGACTAATTTAAGCAAAAAAAACTAGGTTCGTCAAAAGTTTTGAGAGACAAAACACAATTGGAGAGTTTTCTATGCGTATAGGAAGTGTGTCTTAATTTAAAGTTTTGAAGACGTAAAACATATATCAAAGCATAAAAGAAAAGAAAAAGTCGTACGTCCTACCTTCCAATATTGGCTTTATATAAAGAAGAAAACGGTCGTTTGTTTGGTTATTGTTGCCGGCCCTTTTTACACTGCGCGTTTTTTCATCATTTAATTTTTATAGATCCGTTAGAGCTTCTACCCCCAAATTCCTAATAAATTTTGTTACTAGTACTATGTATTTATTAAAGTGTACGTTGAACAAAGTTACTAGTAAAATTTATAGTTAAAACTATATTTAGAGTATGCTTCGAACATTTAAATAAGAGTTTTGCTAAATAATGCTCATTGAAAAATGTTTAATCTATATTAAATAATTTATTTTTTTTATGTTTAAAGTAATTATGCATTTGATGCACAATAAATGAATATAAAAATTAACTTAAATATATGTGATTTTTATTTAATAATGTCTAAATTTCCTTTTATATTTATATTAAACATTGCCCACCGAGTATTGTTTAGCAAAACCTTTAAATCAAACTGTATTTTATAAAAGCTGAAACACTTTTTATGTTAAATGTAACGAGGAACATACAGATCGCGGTCATCACTGCCACATCATCGAAAACTCAATTTTCTATCTTTACCAAAACACACACACTCACACACAAAAGCAAAAAACACAAGACTCGGTTGAAAATAAGACCGAGACATTCACATTTCAACCATAACTACTACAACCATGACTGTGGTCTTGTAAGTCACAGACATGTCGACCGTGCCAAGGTGGCACACACATCCATAACGGATGGTCTAATTTTCAACATAGCTCGCGGAGCTGAAACGCGTAACTAAAAATCAACAAAAGAGAATATACAGATTATTTCACAATATAAGCACATGTATTCATGAGTGTGTTTAGACGAAAACTTATGTTAGAGTTTGAGCTTACAAATAAAGAAGCTTTTAGCTTAAACTTTGTTTGGCAACATATCTTTAAATAGCTTTTGAAACCCGCAAGCTCTTAATTTAGAAGCTTCGCAAAACTGCTTTTGAAATACTTAATTACGTTAGTATCTAATTGAAGTACTCATTATATGTGCATTTGTTTGAATGTCTTTTGCTTGGTTATACGGTTCAATATGGCTTGTCATGTCTAGATTTAACGTTGCATTCTCAAACTAGTTCGATCGTTAGATAACGCAAAATCACAAAACTGATATTTTTCTTAACGGGGCGGCTTGTTACATCATATAACGTATTTCCTGCCGTGTTTGCGTGCTAAATGATAACTATTCAACGTTATTACCCTTTCCGGTACGTTTCAAATTTAATAGTCGTAGTAGCTCACCATCGGGTCGACTTATTTCCCTTTTTCATACCGTGAATCACTGCATTCATTCATATTTTCATACAGTCCACTAATTAAAAAGTATGTGACCAAGCAATATGTCTCAATTTTTAAATACAACATAAAGCTAGATCCGTTAAAAAGGATGAGTAATTTACAAACCTATCCACACATATACCAAACAACAATTATGAAGACGCGTTTTTGATTGACCTAAAAAACACAAAAGCAAAAAAACAGCTAAGGGAACCTTAATTCATAAATAATAATCACACACCTCCACGACACAGTACACCACCCTCACTAACATTATTTCATTATTTTATACCTAATTTATTTATTATTTGATTAAATGCAACTACATAAAAACTAGTGCTAGTGAATCAAAATTAAAATTTTAAACTTGATTCGAATAAAAATTAAAAGATGATCCAATTGGTTTTCGTTTTAGGGGACAAAGTAATGGTTTTGAGTGCAAACTTAAGTTCTCGAGGTTTAGTCTTGTCGACAAAGCAACCACTAGTCATTTACTACGTAACATTTAACAATTAGAAATGTGTTCAAGTTATAAATGTTATGTTGTTTGTATTTTTGTTACTAAAGTTTGATACATTTATAAATATAGTTTTTGACGATATCAGTTTGAAAGTTTGAATATGCATTGAGTGATTGTAAACTAACCTATTGATGTATTCTACTTCTATCTAAACTTTGAAATTTTCATAAAGTGAGCTAAAATTATATATCCTAATCAAAACTTCTAGCAATTATGCATTTTATGATTCTACAACTTTTTATTTATTTATTTATTTTAAATCACTTAATACTTCTGGCTTATAAATGTGAACGGTTAAGAGCTTTTAAAGGTGTTTGTTTTTTCCCCTCGTTTAGACACGTTAGGGTTTGTTTGGCGCGAAATGGTGTGGAGCTTTTTAGGGCGGTGAGTAATGAGAATTTTGACCTTTAGTAGTCGTTTGAAAAAGAACGGTGAGCTTTGGCTAATTTTTAAAAAGACTAATTTTCAATGCTTTTTTAAGAAGCAGTGAGATGTGTTTACTGGTCACAGGTACTACTCACTAATACTTTTAACAAACACACCCTAGGTGTTTAAACATCTTGCTAAACAAGACTTTGAAGATGATTTTACTACTTCATAGTGATATATAAATTAGTTTCTTTTAATAGTATTCTAATTGTTTAGACTTTTAAAACAAAAAAATATTATTTGATTCAGATTCAAATCTACTAATCAAATTCATATTCAGACCGACTTAACAAACAAACAAATACCACATATTTTTCGGGTAAGGATCCAGTGAGAAGAAAACTTAAAATGAGAAGGATGAGAAATAATTATAACCACACATTTGAGATGCATCGACTTGATTTAGATGCATCTCTATTCATTTAGATGTATCCCAATTAGTTTCGAAAGTGATTTTGAAGTAAAAACGATGCAAAGTAGTACTAAAAACAAATTTGACCCGCAGAGGACGAAAAATGTATAGGATTCGTCTAACTTGATGAAATGCATCTAATATATGCATATGCATCTAATTTTTTGCTAAAAAATATATTATGGTGCATCTAAAAGACTAAGGATGCATCTAATTCAAGTCGATGCATCTCAAATGTGTAGTTATAATTAATCCTTTTCATTTTAAGTTTTCTTCTCATTTGATCCTTGTTCCATATCTTAAAATATCCGATACATTTCCCCTCATTATCGTGTCTCACACTTCCATTTAACCACACGCATTCAACGTATAATACTGCCCCATTGGATTCCCCGTATCCCAGAAATAAAGATTTTCGCACAAATTTCAAGAGAATTACTCCCCTCACCTCATGACCCCACCTCACCCAACGGCACTTTCTTTGCATTATAAAACTCACCATACTCCATTCATTTCCCACAATTCATCTTAGCACTCACCTCAAAAAAACACACATAAAACACTTGTGTGCTTTTTTTGCAACATCAACAAAACAATGCCTAGCATCATTTTAAGAATATGTCATTTCTACAACATCATATACTCAATCTTCCTATACTTACTTCCAAAAAAACTCAAACACTATTTCTCTCAATCATATAACCAAATCCAACAACCAATAAACGAGGAGAAAAGTACAATCACACAACCTCGTTCTGGTCGCATGGACCAGAACGAGCTCATGCGCATTTTCCAAATGTTTGACAAAAATGGTGATGGAAGGATCACAAAGCAAGAACTAAATGATTCCTTAGAGAACATGAACATTTACATATGTGACAATGATCTTGTACACATGATTGAGAAGATAGACGTGAACAATGATGGTTGTGTTGACATAGATGAATTTGGTGAGTTGTATAAAAGTATAATGGATGATCGTGAGAATGAGGAGGATATGATGGAGGCTTTTAATGTATTTGATATAAATGGAGACGGGTTTATCGCGGTTGAGGAGCTTAGAGCGGTTTTGGAGTCTCTGGGGTTGAAGCAAGGCCGAAAAGCCGAAGATTGTAGGAAAATGATCATGAAAGTTGATGTGGATGGTGATGGTATGGTTAGCTTTGACGAGTTTAAGGAAATGATGAGATCAGGTGGCTTTGCTGCTATGGCTCAAAATTAATGGGATTGTTAATCTAAATTATATATGTTCTTTTGTTTTTTTTTTTTTGATCATTGTTTCGACTCGATTAATGGTTTTTCGTTTTGGGGATGTATATAGTTTGATCATCATTGATTCTTTAATTTGTTTAATTTTCGTTCTAGTATGAAATGTCATTAGCTTTTTAATATATGTAGTTTTCATGCTATTGTTTTGTTCTAAGTCGATTTTACTTTGTATACATTTTTTAAACGGTATCTCGATTATTAAATTTGGAAAATGTAAAAGAATATATGTGGACACATAAAACATAAAAGTATTAAAACCTTGCTGTCCGTTGTGGAGCACAGAGAAGGTCAACATGGTTTTAAATACGTAGTACGAGTAATTATTTAACTTTTTGTGGAAAAACCCAAATATGTACGTTATTATGCGACTAAAAGTCTAAAATATAAACTTTTGACATTTTCGTTTAAAATTTTATAAGCTATTCCAGTCTCTTGAGGGTTAGGACGGCAGGATCTCGACTCTTGAGGGTAGTCGGGAACTACATTTTTTTTTTTTTTTTTTTTTTTTTGTAGTGTGAAATTATGTCAATATATTGATTTTTAGAGAAGTTCTCCTAGTCTCAAATGTTTGTGTTGAGTCTTCATTAGTTTTAATAAATACATCTCATGACTTTTAGGCCGGGTGAATGACCACTATCCCACCTCTCTCACTCGTGGTCCCCCACAAAAGCAAAGCTCAACCACGAGTCATCCTTCCAGATTTTGCAAATAATGATGGTCTGCACCACCTTTATTTTTTTTTATGCTTGCAAGTACACTTCAGGTATACTTTTTATAGTTTTGCTTTAGTGGTGACCATAAAAAGTAAAAGGCGGTGATAGTGGTAGTATGTTGAATGGTGATGCGACGCTGACATGAGGTGGTGATAGTGGTGACCGTCGCTCCCCACTCTTGAATTTTTCTTTTAAGGGAAATCAAATTGAAGGACGGGATGGGAGATGGTGTGGAATTGTGGAAATGAAAAACTTGAAGAAATAATAAGTCAAGCCAAATACTACTAGACAGCATTATTTAAGTTTCTAACTCAGATTCAGACTATACTTTACATGCAAACACTAGACAGCATTATTTAAGTTGATCGGATATAGAATGTCAGGAACTGCAAGTTGTAGGTATGTATTTACCTAATGTACATTACATATTGCTATAGAAGTCACAACATTAGTTAAGCACATACCCAAATTTACACATCCACGGCTTCACATGGAGGTGTTTCAGAAAGTATAGTCTGCTTAGAGCAGCATTATCAGCCATCAAGGGACAACACATAACCAAACCGAGGAACAATGATTAGCAGCAACATTTGGAACTGAAATGTCACACATGTTTTGATATTGTCCAAAACAACCTAGTTTTGTTATGGCTGTGAACTGTAGTCTTGCATCTCAACATGTGGTCATGTGCTACAAGTGTCTTAATCATTCAGAAACAGCTTATCACATGAGGTCAACAAACGTTGGATATCTCGTGCCTAATTTTAAACAGAATTATCGATATAAACAACCCACTACTAGCAAACTTAGTTTAGATTGACTTGAAAATGTAATTGCACTTATGGCCCGATCCAAGTTCCTTTGAACAACAGTTGACACAGGCATAAACGATGTTTTATAACATAAAGTGGACATAGTTTTGGTGTGAAAAACAACTATCAAAATTGGCGTCAACATGTACATCTAATGCTAATGATAGGTGCGGTTACACTATCTTATATAATGATATACGGATACTTAGCTTTTACATTCATGGAATAACTGAATTAACTATGAGCTTTAGCAAAAATAAACAAAGAATGATATAACGAGAGCAACTAATGAAGGGCTAGATGTCATATGATTCAGTGATGCTTCCGAAGATAGTCTCTTGATCTTATGTCAGCCTACAGTCAAAAACGATAACCTGTGAGGAACAAATTTTTGCTAACTGAAAGATACATGACACGATTGATCACTTTTTCCGCTGTTAGTGCCAATCGACAATTCTATAACTCATGATTTGTAGTAATAGATAGGGGTAGGACGGAGACTAACATAACATAAAACACAGTTTGCCTTAATGATGATTAAAATGCTAAATATCAGGTTCAATTGTTTATTTTACCTGCCTAATGGGCTCAGGCACACGGTACTTGCAAGTTCTTCTAACAACTTCAACTGCAGAAGCAAGAGACACACGGTGGCCAACTGATACAAATATCGGTTTAAATGACCCTCTACTTGAATTTATAGCCTACAAAACCGAATTAAATAAAGAAGATAAATAAACTATGATTTCGTATTGTAACTCATGAAGCTAAGTTACAAATATCTGTTACCGCTCCCAAAGTGTTCCCCGAGTTCCCAATCAAAGAGATGAAGTCTAAGTTTAAATTTTCTTCAGCTTCCATGAGCTCCCTTACTTTGGAGTTCGTAAGACCATCCACCTGATGCAGCTGAAAAGGAAAATAAAAAGAAAGATTGGTCACTCGATTTTCATGGTTTTTACAGTCAGATGCCTAAATAAAAACAATTTGTCAATCACATACTTCAATTCTCAAAGGCATATAGCTTTTACATCCTTTTCATTCAGTCGTGGTGATATTCATTCGACATATCTAAGTGTCCGAAGTCAATGACCTATTGACCTATGCTTTACTGATTTTAGTTTGTGAATACAAATGACATATATGGAAATAATGTAACTAGAAAAACCGAGAGAATGTACTTGAATCATTTTGTTGAGGTACACAGAGGTGCAGATGAAAATACAATCATCAATCTTACGTATTTGGCTATTTTTCCAACTTATGTTTACAATTCAGAACTTATGACTATGCAGATGACAATTACAAAAGTAGTATCAACATCTACCATATTCAAGAACGGAAAATGACGAGTACAGGAGGGTAAAAGTGTCAAAGATCAGTGGGTGAACATGAAAAAAGATAATAGCGGAACTTTAAGTTGTTTAAATTACTTACATTCTTCCCTATACCGATTGTAGGAAGATTAGCCAGAACTCCAAGATGACAGGCTGAGCCAAAGCCTACATATGAAAAGTACAAGAAAGAGTTAGCAAATGCAGCTTACTTGATAACAATATGGCACATAAAGAATATCATTCATAGGGTCACATATTTCCAGATAAAATCAAACGTCAAATCATGTTCTTAAAGTTATTTAGATGTCACCAATGTCACTAAGAACAGTAACGTATGTGCGGAATTCTTATTTTTCCTGATAAAAATTTGTACAAAATCATGGGTTCTGAATAAGTTAACGTTCTAACACAACTTCAAAGAATTGGAAAGAAGATGACCATTAAACTTTATGAATTGATCAGCCAAAAGTCATCCAAAGCCCTTAATTACCAGAGAAAAAATGTGGCGCCAAACACCAATTTGGGGATTAGCAAATCAGAATAACAGACAATATAGTGCAGACGGTAAACTATAAGTTTCACAGTAACACATGCCTCGAGGATGAAGTATTCCATTTCCATCGATCATCAATAACTGAGTTTAAAAAAGAAAAAAGAGACACGTCATGTTTCAGACTGCAGAGAGGTTAAATAAAACAGAACAGATTTAATGAGGAAAGTGGCTTAAAAGAGTAAGCTTGATAATGAAATACATTTCTATGTACGCATATCAGATTCACTTTTGGTAGTCCGTTGCTACATAAGTTTATAGTTAAGCAACAAATTGCAGAAAAAAATAACTATCATTAAGGGCAAGTGAGCAACCACTACCTGAGGGTAAAAAGGATGAGAACCATTCTGCATTTTCTCCAAAAGTTGCAGGAATACTGGAGCCTGATTGCAATGAACAATGTAATTTATCAAAAAACTTTACTCGTTATGTAAAAGTAGTCACTTTGACTCATGAAGAACTCAACTTAAAATCGAAAAGCGGGATTATAGAACTCAAGTAACAACTATTGCAATTTGGAAATATAGCTGAACCAAATATCCTTCAAACAGAAAAGTCCTTTCTATAAGAGTACTAATAGTGAGGAAATTACAAAAACATACTTAGGAAAGTCGTTTTTGTATAAAACGGCAGTTCAGACCCGAAACCATTTGACCCATAACCCAAACGTGTCCGTCCACCCGTTTTGCCACCTCTATGAGGAACGAACCTAGTACTTGTGTATGCAAAAACTTGAAACAATCAAAGGAAGATCACACCAACTTTTGGTCAGCTGCTATATATTCTTCTGCAGATGTTTTTTTTCCCCTTGACTTGTTGAAATTTGGGCCTAAATGTATATTTTATACTTACTAGTTTGCGGTGATCAATTATGAAACACAATTGGGCGGTAGCTATTTTGCACAAAAGGGACGGCGCGTCAACATTCGTAATGCATGGCATCCGTTCCAAATCAAGTTTCCGAAATTCTTTCATGTATCAAAATTAAAACAATTAAGCTAAAAAAGTTAAAAAGTTTGAGCAGCCAGTTAAAACTCGGAAACAAGCAACATCAACAAATAACCTTAAAATTACTACTCCAACATACCTCTCTGAATCCAAGAAAACCAGGAATATAAGGAACCTCAATCTCAACAACAACAGAATCCTCATAAACAACATCCAATGTCTCAAAATCCAAGACAACTAATGTCCCACAAGCAACAGAGGAATCCTCTTTTAAAAAACTTATATCAACTCCACCTATGTATTTCAATGACTCCCCTATTTTCCATGTGTAATCATCTTCAGTTATCAGTTTCTTCTTTAATTCATCTTGAACCCTGTTTCAAATGAGTATGTGATATTGAATATTCAAATGAGTATGTGATATTGAATATGAAGGATGATGATTTGAGGGAGATGAATTGGGCTTACTGTATCCATTTGTTGGGATCATGATCTGATGATGATGATGAAGGGGATGATTCAATAGTAGATTTTGTCTCCATGGGGTTTCTGTTTGGGGCAATTGTTGAAGGTGTTTGAGATTGTTTCTGGTTCTGAACTGGTTATTAATTGTCACCAACTAGTGTTTTTAGACTTTTTGGCAAAATGTTGATAGGTATTGAGGTCACCGTCACACATATTCAAACCTTTTAAACTTTTTTGTCGAAAGTTGGCGTGACCACTTTAAGATTGATTGCCCGAACATAAATTGAACTTTCAAGTCTTTCACGTTTAGTGATGATAGTTATGATCTTTTACCAAATTAACCACACCAAGTAGTCAAGTACTTGCCAAGTGAACTGTTTTAAACAAATATAGTGTTTGGCTGAAAGTGGTTAACATGAAAATGGAAGTTGGCCTATGGCAACATAAACATAAAAGTATAGGTAGCGCCTACAGAGGAAAATATCAAATCCATGTGTCAAGTGCAACCCTAACTGAGCATGTTTATTCATGTTTTATACATCTAGTGAACAATTTTTAAAAAGGAAGAATTTCATATGTCCCTTTAAAAATCATACTAATTTCATATATACCCAATGAAATTTCTAAATTTCGTATATACCCATTTTCATTCCATATTAGATATATCTCGAGTTATTACTTTTTACTGTAGTTCTTACTTATTAATGGTATTTTACATAAAACCTTAACTGATACAAACTTTCACCCATGTCAGTCACTCATGAGTGAACAATGGTAACAAGTTTGTAACTATCATCATTAAAATATGAAAAACCTTATAATCCAAAATCTGCTTGATGTAAATAATCTTGAAGTGTGCAAGTCAACCTCCTTGAAAAAGGAGGACTTTACACGGTTTGAATCTATGTGGCGGTGAGCTCAAATCTTATAGATTAATCAACCAAAAATTTGAAAACTATCGTTACTATATCCAAATAATAATAATAATAATAATAATAAAAATAAAATAAAGGGGGGGGGGGGGGGGGGGGGGGGGGGGGAAGAAAACATCATTCACTCATCTCAGAACTAACACAGCTTGTTCACAATCAATCGGAATCTGCAAAATTGAGAAACCTGCAAAAGAAAGAGCCATTTTTTTTTTTTTTTTTTTTTTTTTTTTTTTTTTTTGCCACAATCACTTGGAGCGGGTGCGTTATGATTAATATAGTAAGAGCACTAGATGCAGTGTGTTGTTGTTGAAAAATGCAGCCATATCAGCAGCACTTTTTCCTATAAAATCATTAGAATCTGTTACTCATCATAAAACACCTCTCCTTCCTACTAAAAGTGATGCCGCTGGTAAGAGTGATGTTATAAGTCCAAGAAAAGAGAAAAAAATGGAGTAATAAATAAAAAGTAGCCATGCGTGAGCTGGAGTACAGCGCGAGAGCCGACACGAAAGATGGTATGGTTGTGGTGCCATGAAGATGAGTTGGTGCCATGGCACCAAGGCTAACATCCCCTGTACCCTAGCCTCTACTAAGTAAGCATAACATTAAAAGTGAGCCACGTTGCCCAACCACAAGCTGAATAGATTAGTCATATCAATAAATTTACACAGAAACCATACTATATGGAAATTCTTTAAGATCTAGAAGCGTAAGAAACAATTATAGTATAAATTTTGATGCATGATGTAACTTTCTTACTGTTACAACAAGGCATGATACAATGTTACATGCCTGACATTTTACGGTGCCCAGACTGTAAAATAGTAAAAGAATCTAAGAAATATACCTGTTAAATTAAAATAAATAAATAAAATTTGGCACCAAAGATACAACAATGGACTTTCAATAGCTCCTACCTAGACTAATAATCTTAGCTGTATTCTCTCTCTCCATTATTACTAGAGTTACCAAATCTCGACGCTGAAAACTTGTGTTGATACCCATCAGAACCCGAAGGTTCAAACTGAAAACCTGAGTCATAATCATTAGCACCATAATAACTCTCATGGAAACTATTCTTGGATCTATAATTACTACCATCACTTGGAGGTGGGGTACCCTTGAAAAAGTCACCAAGATCTTCATCGATCCACCCACCTCTACGCTTGGGTTGAGAGGAAGGTGAGTCTCCATTTTGTGTCTTTTTCCTTTTACAAGCCTCATCAAGGTCAGGAGGCGCAGATTTAAGCCCTACATGGTCTTTATCATCTTGTAATGGACTCTGCTTAAGGCATGAAGACTTGCTTCTCCTCTTTCGCTTCTAAATCAATTAGTATCGCAAGCAGGTGAACTTTCTTAAGATGCAAAATATGACAAGATAGACTAAAATTTACCAGAGATGGCAAAATGGGTGGGTTAGACAGGTTGTGAATTTCTTTAGCACAAGCAAAAACAGGTCCGGTTAACCCACACATACATCTTTTGTTTTTCTTTTGTTGTTGTTATTTTTTATTTTTTTTTTTATTTTTTATTTTTTTTTATTTTTTTATTTTTTTTTAATTTTTAATAAAAAAATTAACCACTTTGATCCATTTCTGTTTCATTAATGTAGATTAATCAAAATATTTGCATGCACGAGATAAACATAACCCAGATTAACCGATTATATAAGTGAAATAAAGTAAATGGCACCTCCATAAAGTTACTGTTGCAAATTAAGTCATTTTATTACCTTAACAAATTTTGGACATTTACGTGCCTTATGGCCATCCTCTCCACATTTGCAGCAAGTATTAGGTGTATTAGGTGACCCTGTGTCCATCGTCTCTGCATGTGCACTTGCAGTTAAACTTGCACATTCCTGTCAAAAAAAACATCAGCGTCTTACTAAAACTGAAGATAATGTGTAATTCGACTATGAGCAAATGAACTTAAAATATACCGGCAAAGATCCAACAGATATATTTAACCAAGCACCAGAAAACATACCAAACCGCTATGGCCCAACAGACCACATCTGTAACAAGAAACCTCACTTGGACCTTCACCATAGTTGACACAACAAAGATGACCAAAACATCTGCAAATGTAACATTGTATTTCCTGTAAAAAGCATTAATAAACGCAAGTTAGAATAGCAAAAGGTATTAATGTAATTACTGAAATGAAAAACAGGCGTGTTTACTGTTTAGTGTATGAATATCAAAAAGTAGATGAGATTGACCTTGAGGTCATCCTGGGAGTATACAGTCCTGCATGTGAACATGTCATGCCCAGAATCGCCACATTTTAAACAAAAGTTAGTTTTTTGAGATCCTTCTTTGTATTTGTCTGGGCAGTTTTTTGCACGATGACCGCCTTTTTTGCAGATAAAACAACCCTTTCCCTGCCAAATAAGTGAAACTGATATGAACAGACGATAAGAGCTGTAAATCCAAGTGGAAAATGAAATAATGTCACTCACATAAAGCCTAACCTAAAACAGGAACAAAAGGGTCCGAAACCCCAGAGTGATTTAGAAACTCGACACAAATTGAATAACTGTAAAATTATTACATAAATGAAAAGTATTGCTAAAATTACTCTTAAGGTATCTGCCTAATAAGCATTCGCTTAGATTCCTGTTAGAAGTTGTAGGCATCAGGAGGTCCCTTTGTTACTTCCTTCTTAGCATTTTTTGCAGCATTTTCATATTGTTTCTTATGGACGATAGGCACCATATATAAACCTTGTATTTTCAATGAGGAACGGAAGATAACCGTAGAAAAGTGGGGGATATAATGAATGCATAAATTTCGTGAAGGAAGCAAAAGGGGGTTTAAACTTTAAATATGGTGCCAAGTTCAATTGGTCCCTTTTTGAGGTAGTTGGTGACATTTGTTTCGTTTAATGGGAACACATAGTCAACACATCAGGTTGGAAAGTTGATAACTTGCAGTTTTCTGATACCCTATCAATATACAGGATCACACATACATGAGTGAATTATGTCTACAGTATCCAGAATATAGCCCCGCCTAACTAAAGGGAACAGATATTCATTAAGCTAATTTTGGAATAGAGACATAACATTCAAAGAACAAGAATGACCAGTGGCAATATAGAGTAAAACATTCCAAGACCAAACACATAAACATATAACAACTAAGATAACATTCCCTGTTTCCTTACTCCTAAAGTCTTAACGTTTATTTATTCTTATATAAAACGTGAGTGTCTATCAAATCTACACTACTCGATTAAAATTTCAGAATAAGAAACTGTATGTCAAAATATTGGAACTGTTATTATGGTTCCAGCAGGTACATTTCCTTAGTCAGGGGGTGACTGTACAAGGCATCAAGTATGCATCTATCGTATTCAGATTACATTCAGGTTTATCATATCCAGGAGTTATATGGGTAACGATTAATTATTTCATACAACTATTGCAAATGCTAGTATAGTTACATTCGGACATGTAAAAAAAAATTGATTTCATTTTCAAATACAATTTACTCGTTTGCTATTTTGCTTCCAATTATCTTTAAAATATAATGTGAAAATCTTATCAACATTTATCTTTCACTTTTATAGGACGAACACTTGTTTATGATAGTCTAAAGGATCAAACTGATAAAGTTTTGTTAGTATGTTATGGTACATGCTAAAGGCTGGAAAGATTGTGATATACAAAATTCCTGTTAAAGCTTCATCCCATATCAAATCGCACGCAATCCATTGCTTAGCATTTTTTAGCCGAAATGTTAGAAAGATGAATTAAACAAATACAACCAGAAAAAGCATGTATCCTAGTCATAAATCCTGACCTGCTTACACTGTTTTCCTTTATGCTCCAAACTGCCGCATACATAGCAAGGCTTCGTGCGTTTAGAAGCTGTACAATTAGTAACTGAATGACCAGCATCACCACAATTATAGCACTTTGACCAATTGCTATCCTGAGGATCAAAATACCTAGGTCCCCGCTGGATATTATTAAATTATTAAACTACTAGTCATCATATATCAAACATTAGAGTTCCAACAAAATTCCAAAATTTATTCGACTTACAAGAAGCTTCCGTAAAACAGTGTTACCAGATTTTTCTACAGGACCAACTTCCAAAATCGGTTCAATCTCTTTTAACTCACCGTTCTCCTCTTTTCTTTTAACATCTTCAACCTAAATTATAAACAAACGAAATGTTAAAGTGACTAAAGGAATGTTGAATATGCTTCAAAGATGAATATTCCAAATTAAAAGGAATGTTGAATATGCTTCAAAGATGAATATTCCGAATTAAAAGTTGTCAATAACCAGCTTCCTATTGTTTGGATAGAAAAATGATTCTCATTCCCATTTTCAAATTATTATGGACAAAATGACAAATGCAAGATTACTTTAACTAAGAGGGTGTTTGGGATCATGTTTTGGAGTACATTATCATCTCATGCGTTGCAAATCCCAGATAACCAGAAAATAGTGTTTCGCATATACATTGAAAAAAGTGATTATCTCCATTTTTTTTAATACACAAACCGACAGTTACGCAAATCCCACACACTCTCCGTATTACCATCTGATCCTAATTCTCATTCTTTACAAGTTTACATTGCAATAAACTCTATATAAAAATGCACAACCAAATACCCCCAAATTCAAACACAACAAACCAGGAATCCAACAATATAAAAAATATACATATATAGTATCCCAACATCAAACTAAATCACAAATCACAAAAGCACATATATAAGCATCTTAATATATATCAGAAAAATATAACACATACATTTTGGTTGTTACAACGGATATTAACTTACAAGTGGCTCCCGTAAAACAGCGTTATCAGAAGTCTCCACAGGAGCTACTTCGAAAATTGCGTCAGTCTCTTTTAATTTACCATTCTCTTTTTGTTCCGCATCTTCTACCTAATGAAATCAAATAATGCTATCCAAATTAGCCCAACTTACCTTACAACTAATTGTGAACAAAGGAGACGTTAAAGTGTGCTTAAAATTGCTGTGCGCAGTTAATTTCCATTATAATTTGTGGTTTTAAATGTTCGTAGATAGGGGTCCATGTTGAAATAAAAAATCCAAACAAGCACAATAACAATACCAGCGAAAACATAAACTACAAAATATATATCCACGGCAAAACCAGAGAGGATATGTAATTCATTAAAATGAGATACAAGTTTACAATGACATACGAGACATAAATAGGCATAAACACCATGATTTAGAAACTGCGTCTAAAACCATACATTAAACCCCGCGGATTTCAATCAACTCAACAATTCATCAAAAGAACACTTCCAAACAGCCAAACGCAGGACAACAATCAACTGTACCATGTGCATTACTTTATTTGTTTTCGTTATTACGAAGCTATTTCAATGTGCCTAAAAAGAAATCATAAAATGAATCTCAATCCAATTTCGGCTTTTGCGACAACAATCGTAAACTTATCTCACAATGCACATCCAAACACCCCTAAATCCAAAAACAACATCTCAAGAATCCACCAAAAACCCAAATTTATAAAACCCCAACATCAAATTAAACCCCAAAACCACAAAAAGATCAAAACTTTACAACAAAATCAAACCCCTTACATCATTTTGTGCTGACATCATCATTGTCTTTACATCTGATTTGATGCTTTCAGATTCCAATGAAGATGATGATGAATAATTACTATCAGATTCATCATCACAGCTGATTATTTGAATTGGGTTTTTGATATTTGACATTATTTTTTATTAAAAAAATATGGGGTTTGATTGTAAACCCTAATTTCACCGTTGACTATTTTTGGAGAGTCATGGTTCAATTCAATGGGTTGTCAAAGATAATTCAATTTTTAATCTTTTTTTTTTTTTTTTTTTTTTTTTTTTTTTTTTTTTTTTTTTTACTATTAGTAATTGTTTAGTACGAGTATCTTTTTCAACGGGGTGTTATTGGTACCTAGATTATAAGTACAAAAAAGTACAACACGGTATCCACATTTTTTGACCCTTTGTTTGTACAATAAACTTTTTTTTTTAAGGTAAATTGCAAATTTAGTCACTTACTTATTGCGAAAGTGCAAAAAAAAACCTCGAGTTATAAAGACATGCAAAAATACCACTCATGTTACGGATAAGTGCAAAAAAGCCACCGAGAGCTAACTGTCATTATTTTCCTCGTTAAATGCCACGTCACTGAAGGTATTATCATCATTTCATTGTTTCAATACACGATTTTATTTA
Source organism: Artemisia argyi (assembly GCA_030686995.1). Lineage (NCBI taxonomy): Eukaryota > Viridiplantae > Streptophyta > Magnoliopsida > Asterales > Asteraceae > Artemisia > Artemisia argyi. The sequence continues at coordinate 151,448,549 of CM060684.1, forward strand.
TATGGCTAAATTTGCAAATGAAAACTTAAGTGTGCGTTTGGTTCACAAAATGTTTTTTTGAAGGAATTGTCTTCTTTGAAAGTAATTGTAATTTGAATGAATTGTAAATCAAAGAATTGAAATGTGTTGCAATTGTAATGTGTTGGAATTGTAATTGATGAAATCTGTCATTGTGTTTGATTGACTCGCAACGTAATGTAATTCAGAAAAAACATTAATAATAATAATAATAATAATAATAATAAATAATATAATAACAATAATAATAATAATAAATAAATAATAACAATATAATATAATAATAATATAATAATAATAGTATAATAATAATAATAATAATAAAATAGTAATAATATTATTTATTAAATAATAGTATAATAATATAAATAATATTATTTATTAAATAATAATAATGATAATAACAATAATAATAATAAATAAATATTATTATAATTATTTTTATTTTTAAAAATTAAATAATATATTAATAACAATTAATAATAACGTTGAAAGATAAATAATGATATTTAACTTTTAAAAATCTGAAATTCCAACGTAATTCAACACATTCTATCAAGTTTGTTATGTAATCTAAATTACATCACTGGACGTAATTGGTTGTAATCCAATTACATTTCCTTGCAAACCAAACAAGCCATGTAATGTAATCTGAATTACAATTACATCCATTCTGCCAACCAAACAGGATTGTAATGTAATTCAGATTACAATTACAACGAATTACACCGAACCAAACGCCCCCTTTGTTAATACAAATATCACCTAAAAACGTTATTTATATTTTACGATCTTTGCTAAGTTTTGTTAACGACAAAATGTAAACTTTAGTTTTTAGTAAAACATACTTTTAGTTTAAAGACTTGCATAATTAGACATTTGCTACATTTTACATTTCACATAAAACACAACACTTTTTATATTTTTTAAAATAGAAAAATGTTAACATCACATCATACATTTATGGTAACTTTGTGTGTTTGACTTACCATAACCTCTTACACATTTTTGGAAGCATTCCACTTTTGATTCAATGTGTTTGACTAGAATTTAGATGATGTGACTTTGGTTGGTTTGGAAAGATTTATTGCAAAACCATCTGTCAGCCCGACGGAACCCTGGAGATACACGGGCGGAACCCATCTGAGGGTTCCGCCGTATCCGCCAGGCCTGCAGAATGTTTCAAAAAATAATTAAACAAAAAACCGGTAAAACTATTCAACCCCCCTTCTAGTTTTCCACACCCTTAACTTCCTAAACATTATTCATCATCTTCCCCATTGAGTTTTCTATTAAATTTATATTTTTTTAAAACAATTATCAAAAACATCACCACCCTCTACCACCACCACCGCCCTCTACCACCCTTTACCACCACACAACAAGCGCCACCACCCTCTACCACCACTACCACCACCCTCTACACAATACTACCACCACCATCATTTTTTTTTCTTTTTTTTTTGTTAAATAGTTAACAAAACTGAGAAGATGATAGTACAGAAATGTGGATGGCTAATTATTGTAATTTCCAACTGATCACACTATATCTTTCTCAAAGATATATCGTGCTGTTGTTGACTTGTTACTGCATCTAGTATGTCATGTTTGATCTTAATGGAACATTATTTGAATATAATATTTCCGTTTTGCTACGTTTCTAGTATGAATTAAAGTTTGTTGAAACCCTGACACCATGCCACTTTGTTTGGAAGTTAAAGTGTAAACTTTTTAGTTCTTTTGTGTTTGTTGGTTTAGTGTGTATATAAAACTGTTATCTCGAGTTAATACTTATTGATGCCAATATGTAACAATTCACAATTTCAGGTTAATTACTATTCCCGGAAAATTTTACTATTCACTTTTACTATTCATTTTTCCCGAAATTTGATTTTTGTTTCTTGGCCTCAAGTGATAAATCATTTCCATGGCAAATTAAAAGTTTGACACTCATCAGATCATTTTCGTGAAAGTTAATAAGGAATTACACGTTTTAGGGTAAAACGTCATTCAAAAATTCTACGCACAACGAAACTCGACCGCGTTAAGTGACCCCGCATCAGAAAAATGTTTGACACACTCATGATTTATTTGAGAATTAATCGTGACTGAGAAAAACATGACCAAAATAAGCCTCGGCCGTGAAAAACTGGAATTTTCAGTTTTTAAGCGTTTTTACTCAGCCGTAACCTTAGCCTATACCTGCACCGCGTTTCTAAGACTATTTGAGTTTTCAACTTATTAGAAAAAGTCAAAATATTTTTCCCTCCTCCTTTGACCAAAAATCATTCCTTGATTTTATAAGTCATTCCTTATTTTTAGGCTTACGGTTTGATGTCTAAAAGACATTTAATACCAACCGACACTAGACTGAGCCCAGTCTAGACATTATAAGTCATTTTAAATCATTTATATCCTATTAGAAAAGTAACATTTTACTTTTCTCAATTTTACGCAATATTCGTACATTTTACGTATTACGCGTTTTAGACCCGTGTTTCCAGTTTTAGCAGGGTTTTACCACCCAAATGGAACCTACCACTCATTTTATATTTTATTATGGAGTATTTTGACAAGTTTAACCATTCTTCCAAGTTTCGTATTTTTACGATACCCGGTTTTACGTTTCGTGGCTTAACCATTTACGAATTAATCGTGACTAGTTTGTCCCAATATATATATATCAGTTTTGTAAAATGAAGTTTAAAACAATTTAACAACACAATAGTTTACTTTTCAAACGTGTAATACTTTATTGATATAGAATCAAAGAATTACAAAATGTTATGAATAACACTTGTTGAATGACAATGTAAGGATTAATTTTGAACAAGTAAACTTGATGAATATCAAGTTTACAAGCAAACTTATATAGACTCGTTGATAGGATCAACGGTCTATCTGGAAGTTTGAAAGGAGTAAACGTGCTTTCAATAAATGATACAATGATAATTAAAAAGCGATTTGATTTACTTAGGACCATTCTTTATATAATAATACGAGGTTGACTTGATAGTGGGTTAGTTGGGACGTGTCATGATTTTAGTGGAGAAGTACATCTTTCATAAAATGCTCTTCTATTCTTGAAAACGTCCCAACTCTTCTTTTGTGAACAGTTCTGCCAATTGATTGCAATCTTTTCACCAACTCATATTAGGTAGTACTTTAATTTGAACGATTTCTATTATCCCGCTCTTTTGCTTTATCAAATTAGTCCCCCCTAAAACACTTATAAAGATTTAGAGCTATGCTTAATTGGTAGTTATCAAAGAGTAATCAAGTTCATCAGAGTATTGTTATCCTTTGATTCACTTTACTCTTTAGTGAGTTTCTTCTACATGTCAGTTGATATCCATGTCAGCTGATGAGTATGTCTTCAATTGGTCTTTGACTTCCTTAACGATGTCTATGACTTGAACTCTGCTAAGAATGTTCGCTGAAGTCTTTGCTTCAGTGAGTCTTCTTGTTTCCACTCATATCTTATGAGTTGGTCATTCTAACTTAGTATAATTTATGTTCAAATCTTAGTTAGGGAACATTGGACACTGAATTGGCCCAACAAGATTGACTCGACTCGATTTAAAAGAGTCGAGCTTGAGTATGAGCTAATCGAGTATATTTTTAGTCGAGTTTGAGCTCCAAAATACTCGGCCCAAAGCTCGCGAGCCTTAACGAGCTTCGATTAAATTACACTTTTATCATTTATATACATAAATTTACTAAGTTTTTATGCAAATCGAGTTTGAACACGTGTCGCAAATTGTATAAGGTCGCACCGAAAATTTGAAAACTTTTGTTTTTGTTTTTCTTTTTTTTAACCTAAAAATAAAGAGAAATTTCTAAAATGAACTATATGGCAAGCATATTACCAAAGTCGATCTTTGAAAAATGTTTCAAGAAAATAGACATGGCGAGCAAACTGGTTTGTTCGCCACATTTTTTTCTAGCCACTCCTTCAGATGTTGACACGTGTTAATTTTTTATTTCCAAATTTAATAAGATGGTGACACGTGGATATGGCGAGCAAACTAGTTTGCTCTCCATGCCTATTTGCTCGCCATATATCTACGTAGCTGACTTTTTTTTATTGTCATTTTTTTTAGAAACGCAATATATTATAAGGAACCCTGAAACAACCACGTACAATACAAGGCGCCCCGCCTCGATTAAGCAAGGTAGCCATATCTAGACATACCAAGCAAAATAGTTTGGTTGCCATATGGTTTGCTCGTCATAATTTAAGGTATGTAGACAAGAAAGAATCGAAAAGATGGATAAGAAATGAATAGATGAGTAAAATGAAAGATGTGTTTTTCTTGGCCGAAATGAATGAAAGAGTATCTCAGTTCAATTTGTTTTACCTACCAAATAAACAGAAATCGAGCATAGTAAATAGGGCTAGCAAAAAAGGGCGAGCAAAACATGAAACACTCTAGCATGTCGTTTTCGTAATGTGAATTTATAGTGTCGGTATTGATAATTTGGTTTATTAAAGATAACTTTTGTTATTGATTTAAAAATAAATCCAAAAAGCAAGAACTAGTTTTGGAAATATATATATGTTTTTATTAGGGTGGGGGGAGTGCTCCACTCACTCCCCTTCCCTTCACTCACTCACAACCAATCCCATTCCGCCACATCATCTCCCACTTTTTCCTTCACTCACTTCATTTTTGGGGGCGGCACCTTCACTCACCCTTCACTCACTTTTTCCTTCCCCAAAGTCTCTTTTTCCTCACTTTTTCCTTCCCCGCATGCGTGAACATTCCCCGATTTTCACCTCCCCGTGCGGGGTTCCCCGCGAGGCGGCGGTGTTCCCGTGCGGGGGTTCACCTTCCCCGCTCCTTCCCCGCATGCACTCCCTCTCCTTAGAAACTGAAAACAACATTCCACTATTCCAAAATGTGTCACTTTCTATCTTTCTGACCACAACAGTTATGACTTCTTCTTCTATGTACTAAAACCAGACATGTGTTTCAACTATCTTCAACTAACCATTAATCATTCTTCATCAAACACTTTACCTCAAAATTCTGTACGTAAACACCAAATTCCCTCTATATCTTCTCATTTAAAAAGATACAAATTATAATCTTTACAATAAAACCAATATTTTTTTTAACCTTTTTTATACCAACTACACTACTACAGTAGAACTTTTGTAGCTTATATATTCGATTATTGTCATGTACTATTGTCCTATGTTCCCCCTCATTTTTACTCTATTTAATGCCACAATTATTTTTCCTTCTTATGCAATCAATGCTATTTCATTGTATAATGCTAAATCATGCTAACTGCTAATAAAAATATATACATATTTGGTGAGTGTATCTTATTTTAATGTGTAAAATATTTGGTAGGTGATACTTACATTTGGTTAAATTTTATATCTTTTTCTTGGGTGTGTTTTTGTTTCCACATTTTTGTCGGTGTTTATGAAAATATTGAATATAAGTACTTTTTTGGGACCAATTTTCATGTTTTCTTGAATTCATATAAGAATTCTGAGTCTTGGGTGTTTGTTGTTTTCTTCGATTATATTGCGGTGTGTGATGCATATTGGTGTTATAGATAAAAATGACTACTTTGACCCCTGGTGTGTTGTTGAAGTTGCTTCAGCATATGAACACTGATGTTAAAGTAGGAGGAGAACATAGATCATCTTTGTTACAAGTAGTTAGCATTGTTCCATCTTTATCGGGTGATGAGCTTTTTAAGAACCAAGGGTTTTATTTGAAAGTATCGGATTCGTCTCATGCTACTTATGTGTCATTACCTACCGAGCATATTGATCTTATTCTTAGTGATAAGATACAACTGGGTCAGTATTTGTTTGTGGATAGGCTTGTGTCAGCCTCTCCGGTACCTGTGTTACAAGGGTGTCGGCCTGTACCTGGCCGACACCCTTGTGTTGGTACTCCAAAAGATATAGTGGGTACTAAATCCTTGGGTTTTCTTAATAATAACGGTAATGGTAATGGTAATGGTCATGGTAATGGTAATGCCTCTAGTAGTGGTAGTAAACAAGCTTTAGGAAGGTCCAAATCACAAGTGTCGAAGTTGGTGACGGGTAAAATTGTAACAAAGGGGTTAAAGTCAAACTCGTTTAATTCACGAACTGCATCTTTGTCTCCAAGGAGTTGTTATCCGTTGCCTAATTCGTTTGAGAAGTTTTCTAATGGGATCAAACAGCAGTCTAGTATAAAAGGAGTGGATAAGATGGTTAGCAGATTGAGTTTTGGCGGGAATGTGAGTTCGAGTTTGAACATGTCTGGGATGGGAAGCTCAATAAAGAACTATGTTTCACGTCTTGATTTGGGTCAAAAGGCTCTTAGGAAGAGTTGGGAGGGTAGTATGGATGTGAGGACTCCAAGATTGTATGTGACAAAGAAAAATTTAAAGCCTGAAGCTTGGAGTACAACAGTGAGTTCTTTTTTTACTTTGAGCTTGTAACTTATATGATATTTTGTTCTAATGATCTGATAAATGCAACCTGAATTTAAATTACTTACCATTCGCATAATCATATTTCAAATGAGCATCTTAATTGTGCTGTACATACTTGTTTGGATGTGCATTTTGAGCGGCAGTACATATATGTTTCCATGCGCATTTTGAAACTCAGTATTGTGACTTGAATAATCAGTGTAGACAATTAGTTGATTAGATTCAAGGATATGTAGGTCAATTTACTTTTATGTCAATTATCCATATAGATGTAGAGCGTGTTTGTTAATGGGTCAAAATGGCTTTGGGTCAATACGGTAATATTTGTACAGGTTTAACCCACCAATACACTTTGGTCATTTTCTTTTATTTTTATGATTTTGGTATATAATAACGTGTTAAATATGACTAGAAAACTGTATTACTAATGATAGTATGCAACTTCATATGAATAAATAACTTTGGACATTCTCAATACTTGACATGTCATATGACTTTTAACCCGTTTTGTGTTTCGAAGTTTTTGTCTGTATTTTGCCCATTTGACTTATTATCATCAATATACAAACCTAATTAACCCATATCCGTATAAGTGAATTCAAATTTCCACATTGTTAATAATAAGTTTCAATAGAACAAAAGTCCACCTTCACAAAATATGATTATTTTGAGTTTTTGACAGCCACTAATAAAAAAGCAAATACTTGATCACTTTTGCCCAAAAGCTTAAACAAGAGAAATATATCAGGAACGCTGCAAGCAAGTTGTAACCTATACGGTAAATTTTGTCTGCAAATATCGATGATCAATGGTGGAACAGAGCCACAAAGTACTAGAAAGGGTGATAATATTTGACCTGCTAAATTTGAGTCTTCGGCTGAAATTTTTTTACTGAACTTTTGTAGTTTAAACAAGGTAAAAAGTAAAATTTTGTTATTTTAGTTTATCTTCTTAATAAGTTTACGAGTAATATTCGAACTTTGAGTATCTTAATAGGCAAGTTTTTTCTTTGTTTTTTCAGTTTTTTATCTTATCGATTCCTGTTTCTAAATTATTTGATGCAGTGGAGATCGACGAGTGAAAGGACACCATCTAAAGTGGAGCATAAAAAAGTAGCTACATCTGTGAAGTCATCTAAAGAAGAAAACAAGATCCAGACTTCTACAAAAAGAGTTGCTAAAATCGGAGATGTGGTTGATCGTGATCTTTCTAGTAAGCAGAAGTCAACATCTGGTAGAAAAGCGTCATCAGAAGTTTCTAAAAATGGATTACCTGGACACATGATGAAGGTTTCTATTAGTAATAAGAAACTGACAGATGCAAATTGTTCTTGGTCTTCACTTCCGCCTACTATATCAAAGCTCGGAAAGGTATAATCGTTAGTTTTGTACTGAAGTAAACATATACTATTTGCATTTGCTTTTATATATTACTGTACTTGTTATATAATCAGTATTGACTGATACAGTGAGAAAGTACTTATACAACCTTAAATTAATCAAATGATAGAGTAACACTACGCAAGTAACCTTATTTTGTGTATTACTTTCTATCATAACCAATATTAAATAATAGAATGAAACTTATTCTGTAAATTACTTTCTTAAGTAATCGGTGTTTTATTTAACAATCAATGCCATAAAAAAGTGATTATTACTCAAGCAGCGCATATTTGATTACTGTCTTGTACAATGTATGTTTTAACCGATTATCATTGTCCAACATCACATTATCACTTTCAAAATGTGCACCCGTACTAATTTTAAATTTTACAGGATGTCTTGAAGCACAGAGATGCTGCACAAGTTGCTGCCGTGGAGGCTTTGCAAGAGGCTTCAGTTACGGAAAACATACTTCAATGTATAAGGTACTATTTGGCTTATGTTTCAGTATTAAATCATGGCCAAATTACTTGTACGTATATTTCAACTCTCAGGGAGATTTTTAGCTATTTTGCTCTTTTATTCATTTGACCCGTTAAAGATAATACGTGTCACAACCCAAATACACCCATTTATAAGTACGTACGTGGGTCAAACCTTATCTCCTCTACTTTCTTGAATTTACATTGAATTATCTTTATGTCTGTGACAGCACATATTCTGAGCTATGTACATCTGCAAATGAAGAGAACCCACAGCCAACTGTGGAACAGTTCTTAGTGATGCACGATAGTTTGAATAATGCTCATCATATTGCCAAGTCTCTATCTAAAATCATCACTCTCAGTTCATCATCAGAATGCGAAGAAAACCCATCAGAAGAACAGTTAAAAGTAACATCAGATCGACGTAAACAAGCAAATCTTTGGGTCCATACTTCCATAATTACCAACTTATCATCTTTCTTGGTCTACAGAAAACAACCATCTTCTACCACTAATAAGCCCGCATTAGTACTTGAGGGCTCCACGAAGACCATGTCAACAAAACCACAAGTCAAACCCCGTCAACTACTCAACACAAAGATTGTAAACTCCACTTTAGCTCGGCCATCTGATGACCAAAAGTCAACAGCCCCACCTCCACCAAAATGGGAAAAAGGAAGCGGTCTAGAGAAGACATTAGAATTGGAAAAAATGTTAAAAATGGAGTCGTGTGATTGGTTCTTGGGGTTCGTTGAAAGATTCTTGGATGCTGATATCAGCACATCCACCCCATATGATAATGGGAGGATTGCGGGAATGTTGACTCAGCTCAAGAGTGTGAATGATTGGTTAGATAAGATTTTGACTAGCAAAGACGAAGAAGAAAATGATCAATTTTCTGTAGAGAAGATTGAACGTGTAAGGAAGAAAATTTATGATCATCTCCTTACAAATGTTGAATCTGCTGCAGCTGCACTTGGTGGAAGGTCGGGATCATCACGAATTGTAAGCAAAGCTAAAAGGTAAAATGAAGTAATTTAAATATATTTGGTATATACAAGTTCAACATGTTGTTTTGGGTTAAAAAAAAAAAGAAAAGAAAAAAAAGATCGGAGTGTTTGTATAGTTATTTAATAAGAAGAAAACGCTTATAGTGATTAATTGAGGTTTTTAAGTTTTGGGTTTCATTTTGTTGATATTTTTACATTTTTAAACAATGATTGGAATTAGTTTGCAAATTTTAGTATATGGACATGTGGTACGACCTTTATGATAGAATGAGTGTAGCTGTAATTTTAATGTGTAAAATGATGTAATGCTACATGCTAAATGCGTATTCATGCTATATGCTTCCTTCCAAATGAGCTTTGTAATAATAATGTTAAATGCTAATTGATCTAAGGGCAATTTCATATCTCCCCTTCTTATAGAGGCGGGAAATTTCATATATTAAAAACATTATACATTATGCATTTAATAATTGCACTTTGAGTACATATGAAATTAATCATGAAAGTAGGATGATATATGAAATTAATCCTTACGAAACACAGTTACCAAAACTCTAATAACCAAATCCACAACTTTAATAATATAATTCAAACGTAAGCTAATCTTCATTAAGCTATTGGTTTTATTCCCATTCGTCGAAGCTTGTCACAGTTGGGAGTTGGATAATTTAAGTCATCTGAACGCCATTGCTGCTTAAGTTCACGTTTACAATCATATTGCCCGTGTCCGAATTCTACGTAATCCTTGATGACCCTCTTCTCAATATCGGCTCGTGCAGAAGTTCCAGTAGGATATTTCTTATCAAATCCTGATTTTACGTAATAATCAATTCCATATTCATTAGTCTCCATGTGATTCTTAAAAATACTATCTCTTTTAAACCGATAGAGACCGTGATGCTTTATATGATAATAACTCCCATAAAGCACGCCAAAACCCATCAAGACAATGAACATACATATAGGCACAGATCTAGATCGATTCATGACGATTTAACAAATCCTTGAGAAAAAAAGAAATTTAAGTTAGGGTTTCGATTGGATAACATTTTCTCAACTGGTACACATGTAATCAAAGCATTAACATCTGATTTAGAGCTAACCGAAGGATATTGAGACACAAATTATAACTGGAAAACTGAATTACGTTATTGAAGAACAAACATATAAAATCCAATGCTTAATATCAACATATATTTCTTTTAACGTCAAATATTCACAATTTCACATACTTCTTTAGGTAATAATAAAAAAAAAATCTATAAATAACATATATGGGAAATAAAGCTGAGCATGTAATGATCACTGATTAGAACATCTTTTGGAATTCTAGCTAATTTAACTAAATTTTAATAATATACAATGACCAAACAAAAATATGAATAATCATGAACCACTTTTTCTAACGATAGCGCAATTGGCTATAGGTAGAGGAATTTTTTTGAAAATGTTAAACGTGCCCATCTACGTTTAATAAATTTGGGCATGCATGAATTGCTTGTATTTTTAGAATAATCGTCCACCCTCTTAATTTAACTATTCTCGATCAACTAAATTAAGTGCCCCTTATTACATGATTTTTATTTAATAAAAATAGCCCTTAAAGCTATTGCAAAATTAATTTTAACCATCACTAACAAAGCGGATGGCAAATTGGCAAATTGTAATATGGAAAATGATTTGGAGGCCTAAAAAATGTGCCTAATTGACGTGGCAATAAATTATTGGTTTGTGAAGAAGTGGGTCCCCTTGCTATCCCCAATAAGATGATGACACATATGTTTAGGCATATTATTAGGCATATGAGTTAGGCATCCCAATCGATGCTCTTGTAATATTAAATAACCTCTTAACCATTGCCTTAAGAGAGTCACCACAACCAACTTTATCACCGTCACGTCATTTTTTTTAATCTACAATCAATTTGACCATCAACTTATTATAATAACACAAACAACATCACCATTGAAACGTATCCCACTTAAACAAAAATATACCCACAAAAACCAAAATCACACACATCCAAAAAACACACATCCACAACTCGGTGGTCTGAACGACTGAGTTCTTCCTCAAAGCACCTAAGACCCGTCGGAGGTGAGGGTAATAAGATAGCATGTGTCTTGCATCCTCAACCTAAGCAAGAGACGCGTCATGCGTCTCTTATTACCATCGGTCTCAAAAAATAATTACATAACACAAGCATTAAACCTACTCTTTTTTAATTAGATAAATTTGTACAGGATATAAAATACGTGTACATGTTATATATACAAGTGGTTAAAGTTTTTTGCATGTGATGAATTGAAGTACGTACTTCTAGTAGCCCTTCAAAGTTATGCATGTTATCAAAGCCAAATTTTCATCTACAAATCAATTAATCAATTTTATCTTCAAATCAAGTTCGGAAATCTAGTCTTCTTATGGCATATTGAGTTTCTTATGATAATATAGAGTGTGTTTATAATATATATAATGCAACAGAAGTTAAAGAACATATGTATTACATGCGTACCTTACTTGCAGTAAAAAAGCGTAGTTTAATCTACCTCGATCTTTAATTGGCTTTCAATGAGTTTATAGCTTCGAATCAATCTTTAATGATTTCATAGTTTATAAAGGGATTGTTGCTGATTTATTTTGGTAAATAATTAACATTCCATGTCTTCTTTTCTTTTGAACGGCAACTTTTCCTATTAGATTTTTCCTTCTATAAATATAGTTTGAGTCCATATTTGTGACTTGTACATATATTTTTTTTTTTTGCAATGCATCGTCAAATTAATGGTTAGACTATTTTATCATTCACAAAGTAAAAGAGACGGTGAATACATGTCATGTGACTTTTTAACTGTTTAGTCCGTTTGATCATTCTCGGAGCTTTTTTATATCTTACCAATTTGACTCGCTAAAATATAAGCTAGGGAAAGGTTGGAAACATTTCCCGAGATTAACCCGGTGAGCAGTGGCGAAGCTAGAAAATTTTCAGTAGGGGGTCGGGATCTAATTTTTTTTTTCCTAATGCTATTTTTCGGGTAATACCGAAATTTTGGGGGGTCGAAACCGAATATACCGAAATTTTTCTACACGAAAACTATATACCCCCTACATCGCAAAAAAAATTTCGGGGGGTCGGGCGCCCCCCGGCCCCTATGTAGCTACGCCCTTGCCGATGAGACCGCGCACATATGAGTCAAAAGGACTCGCCCTTTCCGAATAACATGAACAAGGAAAACCACATCTATCTTCCATTTTAAAATTCATCTCTTCTGAATCTAATTATTCAATTTGACCCTAATCACATCCGTTTTCCAGTTAATTAACTGAAAAGCTTAACATGGGATATATCTCAATGACATGTCGGGTACAACCGTACAAGTCATATCTTTTGTAGTCTTAACTCTTAAACAAGACATTTGGTCATTGAACCTGGTGTTTTGTTTTCTTCAGTGATCTACTTATTCAGATGATCAAGTAACACTACAACAAATCGTAGGACGGGCGAGGAGACTTTCGGCGGCGACGGGCATGTCCCCGCTGAAAGTCGCTAAACGACAAAAACCGTGCTGAGCTGGCACACGATCTCGCTGACCGTTCACAATATTTTCAACGCTCACTTTTCGGCGGGGACATGTCCCCGCCGAAAGTATTTGTACTATTTTGTAACTTTGACCAAAATAGTTACCCTTAATTATACCCGCGTATTTTTCCCGCCACACTTTTAGCGGGGACATGTCCCCGCTAAAAAGTTGTTCCATAAGTTACATGCAACCTTTTGGCGGGGACATGTCTCTGCCAGAAGTTTAGGCGCCAAATTTCCCCCCAAACTGCAATATATATTATATCATACATATAACACATATTAACTATCATAAATTCGGTAAAAAAATACAAAACACACATAACAATGGATGGTTTAACGCCGGAACAAGAGTGGGCAAAGGCTTTATCACACGAGCTCCTGTATAATGAAATTATAAATCATTGGGGCGTGAAAATTTTTGATGAATATGGTTCGTATGCGAACTGTGCACCTTAGCAAAGAGACCGGATTCTGGTATGGTTGAGGAAAAAGTCATACTATAGAGAGTATTTGGAAGAGCTAGATGCCGCTGAAGCTCAACGTGCTACTAAAGCTCAAGTTGCTGCTGTTGGAGGTGAGGATGAAGCTGAAAGCACGTTTGATGAAGCTGCTGCTGTTGATAATCTGGAAAATAGAATAACAAGTCTTGAAGCTACGTTTGCATATCTCAAGGAAATGAGAGCAAGGAAAGGAAGAGGTGGTGCGAGTTCAAGCAAAGCGGGAGGTAGCCACAAAAAAAAGTAAACGCGTTGTTTCATTTGGTTGTCGAGTTGTTTAGTTTGATTTTCGAGTTTGGTTGTCGAGTTGTTTAGTTTGAGTCTGTATGAAAATGTATCTGGTTTACAACTCTTGTGTGGTTTGAATAAAATGTTTGCCTTCGTTTTTGAAGCTAAGCGTGTGGTGTCGAGTTGTTTAGTTTGAGTTGTTTCGTTTGGTTGTCGAGTTGTTTAGTTTGAGTCTGCATGAAAATGCATGTTGAGAACTCTTGGTTGTTTTAAATAAACAGTTTGCCTTCGTGTTTGATAATTGTGATATTGTTCCTCCAGTTCTAGTATTTGTGCGTATGAATTTAAAATATAAAGGACGTTCAACATCAGTTACCACAACAACAATAACATTTTATTAAACAACAACAATAACATCAACAACAACAGCAAACAACATCAACAACAACAACAATAACAATAACAACGATAACAACAACAACAAGAGTACTACATATGAAATTTATCCATGTCACCTAAAAGGTCACGGAGTATTGCATCCGACTGACATGCGTGGTCGTGGTTGGGATATGTTGCCATGTCAAGTTTTGCCTCTAGCATCCTTAATTTTGTCTCTAGCACATGTTTTTGTGCCTCCAACATGTTTATTGTAAGATCTTTTTCATGACAGTTTGAGCACCTTGTTGGAGCAGATCCAGAACCGCTTGATGTTGAAGCTCCCAGAGAACCGGTCATTTTGGGGAGTCGTTCCTCCTTCCATAAAAAAAAATCACATCCATGGTGTGTTGTCCCAGGCTGTTAAAGAGTAAAAACTATTATTTTTAACAACTAACCAAATTATTTATATAATACACGAAAAAGTATGTAATTGTTCACCTTCGAGAAAGGACACGCATAGTATAGTTTACCACGGGAGTAAAATTTACGCGATTCTCGCAGAATCACGTCTCCTCGTCTACAAGGACAAGGAAAAGCTTCAAATTCTGCCATCTTCTTCACCATGATAACAATGTGTGTTTGTGGTTGTGAGGTTGAGTGGTTGTGAGTGGTTGAATCGTGACCGGGGTGGCCCGATCTACAAGTTGAGGTGATAAAAGGTGGTGGCCAGAAAAAGATTTCGGCTGCCGGAAACTGCTGGTGTCGCCAGAAAACGGAAACTGCTAGAGAGAGATATATATAGTGAGGTGAGTGTGTGTGAGAGTTTTTATTAGTTAGATGAGTGTGTGTGTGTGTGTGTGTGTGTGTCTGTGTTTATATTGTGAGGATAAGTTGTTAGGTAGGAAAAATTTGGTGGGAAACCATAGCATCTCGACTCGTTCGTTTAACATTTCGTGTAATACCACATCATCTCGACTCGTTCGTTTAACATCTCGTGTAATACCACATCATCTAGACTCGTTCGTTTAACATCTCGTGTAATACCACATCATCTCGACTCGTTCGTTTAACATCTCGTGTATAACTATAGCATCTCGACTCGTTCGTTTAACATCTCGTGTATAACCACATCATCTCGACTCGTTCGTTTAACATCTCGTGTAATACCACATCATCCCGACTCGTTCGTTTAACATCTCGTGTAATACCACATCATCTCGAATCGTTCGTTTAACATCTCGTGTATAACCATAGCATCTCGACTCGTTCGTTTAACATCTCGTGTATAACCACATCATCTCGACTCGTTCTTTTAACATCTCATGTAATACCACATCATCTCGACTCGTTCATTTAATATCTCGTGTAATACCACATCATCTCGACTCGTTCGTTTAACATCTCGTGTAATACCACATCATCTCGACTCGTTCGTTTAACATCTCGTGTAATACCACATCATCTCGACTCGTTCGTTTAACATCTCGTTTATAACCATAGCATCTCGACTCGTTCGTTTAACATCTCGTGTAATACCACATCATCTCGACTCGTTCGTTTAACATCTCGTGTAATACCACATCATCTCGACTCGTTCGTTTAACATCTCATGTATAACCATAGCATCTCGACTCGTTCGTTTAACATCTCGTGTAATATCACATCATCTCGATTCGTTCGTTTAACATCTCGTGTAATACCACATCATCTCGACTCGTTCGTTTAACATCTCGTGTATAACCATAGCATCTCGACTCGTTCGTTTAACATCTCGTGTATAAATGATTTAACTTAATTAAAATGATTTAAAAATATTTTTAAATGATTTAAATTAATTATAAATGATTTAACATAATAAAAATGAATTAAAAACAATTTTAACTGATTTAAATTAATTATAAATGATTTAACTTAACTAAAATGAATTAAAAATAATTTTAAATGATTTAAATATAATTATAAATAAATCATAAAAATAATTAATTATTAATGATTTATATATAATTTAAAATGATTTAAATAAATCATAAATGATTTAAATTAATTATAAATAATTAAATTTAAATGGTTTAATTAATATTGATTTAAGTTAATTAAAATGGTGCACACTTTCGGCGGGGACATGTCCCCGCTAAAAGGTGTCACCAATAATTTTGTTTTTCCCTCTAAGTATTTACTTTATCCCGTCAAAGTTTTTGACGAAGTGTAAAAACTTTTAGCGGGGACATGTCCCCGCCAAAAGTGTGTACTAAAAGACAAGACAACCTTTCAGCGGGGACTTGTCCCCGCTGAAAGTGTGCACCAAAACACACCTACATTATCAACAGATCTCAGGTTTACACTTGTTAAAATAAAAAGAAAAAAAAAAACCAGTGCACCGGCCACTGCCTCTTTCTTCAACCATCCCCACCACAGCACCACCATCCCCACCACCAAACCACCACCCCAACCATCCCCACCACTACACCACCATCCCCACCACTACACTCGCACCACAGTTCACGATTCCTCAAACCCTCTCCTTGTATAATTCTTTCCTCAAACCCTCACCTCATTTAATTCTTTCTTTTTCTCATCTATTTCTTCCCTCACACCCTCATTTACAAAACCCAAGTGAGAACCGAAAACCCAAGTGAGAACCGAATCCAAACCCAAGTAATTTTGTTTGATTAATTTGTTAAGTTTTATGATTTTGTTAATTAATTTTTTAATTTGTTAAGTTTTATGATTTTTTTGGTTAATTTTATTGATTTTATGTTTTTCATTAACTTTTTAAAATTTTTTTGTTCATGTTTTTGGTAAAGTTGCTGCTGAGACCCGAAGCCGAGACCCGTAGCTGAGACCCGAAGCCGAGACCACAGGTTTATAGTGGTTAAGTTATGTTTAATTTTTTGTGTGTTTATGTTTCTACCGGGGATATGTCGCCGCCAAAAGTTTATATTAAATAATTTGTGTTTATGTATTTTTCAGTATGCTTGTTTGGTGAGGAGTGAGGACAGTCGAGACAAGCAGAAAGCCGAGACCATCCTACTGTCAAGACCAGCCAAGAGCCGGGACCAACCTTCTGTCAAGACCAGCTAGCCGAGAGCCAAGACCACAATCAGTACGTTTTTTTTATCATATGCTTTAATGTTTGTGTTTGGTTATCAGTACGGTGTTTTATTTCGAGAATGCATTTGGGATTGCTTCTTAAGCTGCTATGGTGTTTGGTTTCGGCTTATATCAGTAGGGTACTTGGGTGTTTGGTTTCGGCTTATATCCGTAGGGTGTTTGGTTTCGGTTTATATCAATAGGCTTATATCAGTAGGGTGTCTAAGTGTAGACATGATGAGGCAAATGTGAGCTGATAAGTTAGGGGGTGTAAGCGCAAACGTGGGCTGATAAGTTAGGGGGTGGTTTGGAACACGACACACCATGGGGTGTGCTCGTGATGTGTACCACGACACAAGTAGTGTTGTGGGGACTTGCTAGGTGCAAACAACTTCAAGTGGCCAAATAGGTCAAAAACCATGGCTGCAAAAAAAATAAAAAATAAAAAATAAAAAATAAATAAATAAACTAACTGTTATAGAAACGGCATAGAACAAAACTTGTTTGTTTATTTCAGCCCCTAAAGGGGGCGTTTTGTTTCTACTTGTTAACAACCTAACCGAGGGACGTTTGGTTTATGCTGTCCAAACAGGGTTGTGTTAATGAGCTCATTTGATTTCGGCTTATATTTCATAAGCTTCAATTTTCCAGCTTATTTGGAGACATGTTGGCTTATATAAGTTTATTATGATATAATAAACTTATATAAGCTCACAAGTCTCCTAATAAGCCGGAAAATCGAGTCTTATGATTTATAAGCCGAAAAACAAATAAGCTCAAACAAACACCCCCTAAATTTATTAACCGCGATATATAACCATTTATATATATATACACACACACACACACACACACACACACACACACATACATACATATATATATAACCAATTATCACTTATGTCGACGACGACGAAGATAATATTGATTATGATGACCATGTTCCTCATGATTTAGCATCTGATGGTGAAGACCACGTCGATCGTGAAGATGAAGCTGACACTAATAATAAGGGTTTTTATCTTAGTGATGAGGGAGATTGATCTCAAATTGTAATTTGTTAAATGACACTTATTTGAATGAAATTGTTATCGAGTGGTTAAATGTGTTTATTTATTTATTTAATTATTTATTATTATTATTTTTTGTATAAATTGTTATTTATTTCAATGTGTGTGTATATGCGTATATGTTATATGTGTTTCTTCACTAATTATATTTTCTTGTACTAGTACGTTTACAGATGGCAGATGTTGTTGCTAGGAGCCACAGTGGCGATGGAGGCAATGAGCCACCCCGTGGTCCGACGAGGATAGGCAGTGATTGTCAGAGTAAGAATTACTAGATTATTTTAATTAAACTTGATTATTATTTGAAATTGATAACTTGTTATTTTATGTCATCATCACTTGAATTTGATTACTTGTAGGATCTAAATCCAGACCTCCTAGACCTCCCAAGCCCAATGCCAAAATTGGGAAAGGCGGGAAGTCGGTGCGTGGTCCCACAAAGAACACGCGGCTCCGCAATGAGAGGAAAGAGACTGGTCGTCCGGTATCGACCAGATTCCAGAAGAACGACAAAGGGATGTGGGAGCATGTGGGCACGCACGCGAAGTGGTTCACCAACTTGGTCAGGGAATTGTTACGGCAATCAATTCCTATGCATTACAAATCCTGGTCAGCTGTTCCTGCTACCGCGAAGGCCCACATCGACGACCAGCTACACGTAAGTTTTTTTTTTATCTTTTATTTTTTTTAATTATTGTGTTTGTTTATTTTAAGTTTGCTATTTATTTAAATTTGATTGTTTATTTAAATTTGAATATTTATTTTAATTATATTTTATTGCAGCATTATTTTGATCTCGGCGAGCACCTTGCCAGTGCTAATGGAGACGATATTGTCAAGAGTATCGAAGCTTATCTCCAAAAGCGATACGGCGACAACAAGTGGCGGCACAAAAAGATGAATTTTACAGAGCAAGGTGGGGTTGAGAAGCTGGACGAGATCAGGGCAAACCGCCCGGAGAACATGTCGGAAGAGGATTGGGCAGAATATGTAAATTTCTGGATCCACACTTTATTATTATTATTGTTATTGTTAATAATTAATAATAATAATAATAATAATAACAACAACAACAACAACAACAATAATAATAATAATAATAATAATAATAATAATAATAATAATAATAATAATAATTCATTTATATAACATTTTTTATTATTTATAATACGCAGGTGAAGCACTGGTCGAACCCGGATAATTTGAAGAGAGGGGAGACCAACAGGTAGAACCGGCTCGCCAATCCGACTGCCAGCCTTCATGGGTCGCATTCGTTAGCTGTTATACGCGATGACTTCGTACGACACTTTTTAATCATTTCATTTATATATATAGTCTTTGGTGAGTCGTTATTGAGTTTATTTATAAACAGCTGAGAGAACCCATCGACGCTGTGGATGGTAGAGACTTGATCGCGCTGTACAGACACAACCATACGAGAGACGGCGTCTGGGAGTCTACATTGTCCGAGGCTAGATATGTAAGTATAATTTATTTCCATAAAACTCACCCACATTAATGCAAATATAATAAATCACGACTTATATATTACATTGCTTGTTTTTTTTGTAAAACAGAACCGGATGATACAGATGCGGACGGAGAGCACCTCCGGGGGGACGACCATGTCTGACCTCGAGATTATGCGCCACGTGATCGGTGGCAAGCAGCGAGGTCATATTCCTGGCATAGGTCCAGTCTTACCCGGCGGTGGTCGTCAGACGGCCCTCAGCGCCACACGAGCTTGTGATCAAGCCTCCGCGTCCTCCCTGCATGAAACAGTCCAGAAGCAAACCCAGGAGATGTCCCAGCAAAGGACACTGATTGATATGTTGTTGGGGTGGGCTAAGACACAGCCGAGTTTCCCCGCTGAGCTAGCGACTCAGGCGACGACATCGGGATCCCAGGAGACTTCACCAGGTGAGTCTACAGGTACCCAGGAGGAGGGGAGCGGGGCTAGTGGGGGTAGTGGGGGAACTCAGGAGTAGCGTATGGGTTGTTTGGGTCGGTTTATATTTGTTTTGGGGTTATGGACAAATTTATGGAGATTTACATGGATTATTATGTCTTTATGTAGTTTATGTGTTAGGATTCCAGCTATATTGTTCCCACGTATAGTTTTGTAGCGTATAGCGGATAGCTAGCTTATGTAGTGATCATGTCATAACGGTTTTTGAAGCGTATTTTGCGAATTTGGATACAAACACATGATTTGGTTAATTTTTAACAAATTTGGATATGTATGATATTATGTTTGGTGAATTTGTAATTTGAGTGTCTTGTGGTGTTGTAATTAGAGCATATACAGGTTGTGAATTTGTAGTGATCATTTAGATTTTTTCCGGAAAAAATCTGGAAATTACCCATTTTGCAACAATTTGTTGCAAAATGGGTCAGTCACTTTTAGCGAGGACATGTCCACGCCAAAAGGGTGACCCATTGACTATGTAAACCACTTTCAGCAGGGACGTGTCCCCGCCGAAAGTGTGTGAATTATTATTTAAATCTAGAATTAAGGGGCTAATTACAACTACGGAAAACACTTTTGGCGAGGACATGCCCCCGCCGAAAGTAGTGCCACGCTGGCATGTTTGACCTGACCAAAATTGTCCACGCTGGCAGTGTGGATCCCACGTGTCACCGCCAAAAGTGTTGTCCGTCGCCGCCGAAAGTTTACAGCGAAGGGCTTTGGCCGACGGACTTTCGGCGGGAACATGTCCCCGCCGAAAGTGTTGGGCGGGGAGAAGTCCCCGCTGAAAGCAGTGAATGTTGTAGTGTAATATTGGTGTTTGAGGTTCATCAATGGTGGAACACGACACATAACTAGAAAGAATGTTATCCTTCTTAATTTGCGTCTTGGGGAGGAAAACTTTTTGTAATCTTTTTTCTTTAAATAAGATAAATATCCAAAATTTGTTATTGTAGTTTTTATCTTCAAAAGTTTGTTGTGGTAGTGCATATATACCTTTGTCGTTAATCCAGGATGTGTCATGAATATTTGAACCTGTAAATATACTCAAACTACTATTCTAGCAAACAAGGTGATTGAGAACTGGTGAGTATTAGAGGACTCATATGTTTGTCGTCTCGTGAATAATCACCCACAATTCCACAACTAATGAAATAAGATGCATATATACAAGTTAATTTGTAACTTGTATCATACTACATGTCATGCAATAAACTAATCATGTTTGAATATGTAACTATAACACAAACCCCAATCCCGGAAAAACAAATGGAACACAATTTGCAATGCTCGAAAACTCAATAATACATTGTATAATAATCCAAACATAAGCAACCCAAACAGTTGGTTTCTAGGAGAAGAAATTTTGAAAATCAAACATATTAAAGAAACACGGCCTAGGATTGAGCTACCTTAATGTCGTTAAAAAAAAAAATCTAAACCTTCGGAAATGGATTTATCCCCATGTCTCGAAGCTTGTCACATGCAGGAAAAGATTCTCGGGCTACATAATCATTCTTCAACCCACTTTCTTCCTTGCATTTTTCTTGTTCGATCCATTTCTATGTAATCCTTGATGACATGATACTTTTCAAATTCGGCTCTTGCAGGAGTTCCAACAGGATATTTCTTATCAAACCGCCCACGTGATCTTACATAATAATTAATTCCATATTCATTGGTCTTCACATGATTCTTAAAAACAAAATCTTTTTTAAATGAATATGGAGCGCCATCGTGAGTAAAATCACTATACGCCAAGTATATAAACGAGCCAATAAACAATGCTATAATTGAAACAGCAAACATATATCCACAGCAGGCAGCAGCGAGGAACTCCAATACTAATATCCTCCTCAACAGAATCTGGATATCGATTCCCACTTTCAATCTGCTCGGTAGAAGTTGCAACTTGCTCATTACCGTTCTTAGTACGACCCATGACGAGTCAACAAATTCTTGAGAAAAAAAATCAAGGTTAGGATTTCAATTGGATATTAATATACATTATGTTTTGACTCGTACACATGTAATCAAAGCATATACATCTGACTCGTAGATCTAACCAAAGGAATCTGAGACACAAATTGTAACTGGAAAAATAAAAATTACTGCAAAACACGCATAAAATCCGATATATGTATTGAAGGAATCATGCATCATATATTTTTTTGAGCATCAAATATTCTCATACCATTAGTTTAAAAGGTTGTTAATTAATGAGAAGATATCAGCATATATGAGAAGTAAACTTATGTCTGATAGCTCATTCTATCGAAGAATAATTAATAAATTCTCATATTTAGTCCCATCATAATTGTAATGACAATAAGCGACAGTTAGCCTATACATTGCTAATATAAAATCAAATCATAGTTTAATTAAATACATGAATAAGTTAAGTTATTACTGTTAAAACATAGCCAACCACCTCAAGTTGGGTTGATGATAACCACCGCCCGCAAAGTGCAATAAAGTTTTATGAAGTTCATTTTGTACTTGATCTATATATGTATCATGCACAAATTAAAGCTAATTTTTCTTCAAATAAAACTGTAAATCCTATCTTTCTTTGGCCACTCTATTTTTCATGGTTGATACATTACATACTAACTAGAAAGGTGCCCGCGCGATGCGGGGGCGGATTATTGTGGTGAATAGGAGGGAGGTGGGGTGGTGGAAAGTGGTTGTTGGGGTGGTTGTTGAGGTGGTTATAAATTGTTGGTGATGATTGTTAGGGGTGATTGTTAAGGGTGGTTGTTTCCATAATTAATAAGTAAAAGTCTGAATTTTTAAGACTTTCTAATTATAGAATAGTCCCAAATACATTATATAGTAGTATAGATTAATGTTTTTGAGATTAATATACATGCAACAAACAATTAAGCGACTTGTTTGACAACCTAAAACACTCAAAATCACTTGATCTACGTGCCCATTAATCAAGTATATGTAGATGCAGTTCAAATAATGACCAACACAATAACATGTAAGAGTGACGATAAAGAAAGGTTATAATACATTAACATGCATGCGTTACCTTAAAATTACAATGAAAAAAAATGCTGCCTCCAGTCAGTGATCTTGAAATTCGATCTACGAAGCTTCAAAAGCCTTTAATTTGTGAATGATTATATAGGACTCGTAATTGGCATACATATGGAAAGAGAATGATTTACTTTCCATGTGTTAAATATTGAAACAATATATGTTTCTTTAAATAACTTTATATGTTAAATTTGGTAATTATCACAATCTTATGTCACCATCTTTTCTTCTTCTTCTCTTTTCTAAATATTGAATTAGCAATTATTCATCATATAGTATGTTTATCAAAAAAACTTTGAGGAAACAAAATTGTTCATAAAAAAACAAAATGTTTATTATGTTCATCAGGTTATTTTTTATTTTTTTTATTATTATTTTTCTTTAATATTTATCAATTAAAAATGTTCATTAATACTCTGTCGAGAAGTTCACCAATATAAAATGTTCATTGGTTTTTATTTTTTACATCAATACTTTGCCCAGTAGTTTATCAATACAAAATACTCATCATTACAAAATATTCATCAAATAACAAATGTTCATCAATACATTATACACTGCCCAAACCCATTAAGAATTATAGTACTTTTCATGTCATGTGACTTTTTAGACTTTTTAAACTTAGCTAGCTTTTTATTTGATCCTCTACCGTAAATGTAAATATGGTAATTTGAGTTCGATTAATACTTTATAGCACAAGTTAATAATTCCCAAAGCTTATTGGTAGTATTAATCAATAAAAACTTAGATAGGAAAAATACTAATTTCGTGTGACACTAGTTATGATGAGGCGAGTTATTTTAGATACTAAGGTTTTTTTACATACCGAGAGACAAATCCCTACCACCCATCTAGTTTGATCTAATGGTGGGGATTAACCTAAGATTTAATATGATAACCTAAGTCCATATTTTTTTTTTTCCTTTTTCTCTTTCTTTTTATTCACTTCTTTTTTTACATTTATTATTTTTTTTCTTTTTTTTTGTCTACTCACTTTTTTTTCTTCTTTTTTTCCTTTCTCTTAGACCCTTCTTTACATTCACTTTTTTTTTTCCTCTTTACTATTCACGTTCTTAACTATTCTTGTTTTTTACGCTTTTTTTTTTAATAAACATGTTTTAATTCACTTTTTTTTTCTTTTTTCTTTTTTAAAAAAATCACGTTTTTTTTAAACTAACGTGTATTTTTTTAATTCACATTTTTTTTCACTTTCTTACGTTTTCATATGTTTTCGTCCGTTTTTATACGTTTTCATACGTTTTCGTCTATTTTCTTACGTTTTCGGTCGTTTTATACGTTTTTGTCCGTCTTCATATGTTTTCTTACGTTTTCGTCCGTTTTCATACGTTATCATATGTTTTCATCCGTTTTCGTCCGTTTTCATAAGTTTTCATCCGTTTTTATATATCTTACGTTTTCATCTGTCTTTAAATGTTTTCGGCCATTTTACGATATTTTCATACGTTTTTGAATATCACAAGTGATATTCTGAACATCACAAGTGATTTTAAACTAATGTTTTGTAACATGAAAATCACAAGTGTTATTCTGAATATCACTTATGATATTCTGAAAATTACAAGTGATATTCTGAATATCACAAGTGAAAGTCTGAATATCACAAGTGATTTTCAACAAATATTTTGTACCATGAAAATCACAAGCGATATTCTGAATATCACAAGCGATATTCTAAATATCACAAGTGATATTATGAACATCACAAGTGATTTTAAACTAATGTTTTTGTTGGGTCACTGAATTCCCCAATCTTCTTCTAACAAGGATTTGAACGTAAAATAACCTAAGTGTAAACAAGTCACTGAGTGAACAGTACCTCAGTGAGTCATCTTCAGGATGCTTAGACCGAGCCTAAAAAGAAAGGTTCTCCATTCAGTGAGGCGGAATTCAGTGAAGTGTGATCTAAGCCAAGAAGAAGGTGATGGGTTCAGTGAGGAAGACAATAACTCACTGAACCCTAAGACTCCTCAACAACTTCATGGTACTAAAGACTGATGACTTGAAGACTGAAGTTTTGGCGGGACTGGGCGGGAAAGTTTGATTTGTTTCACTAAAGTGCTTTATCACTTTAAGGTCAAACTTTCCTCAAATGGTTAAAACCAGGCTGTCATCAGAAAGTGCCTTTTGGACTTAACCTAAAGAAGTTTCCCTTGCCAGAGAATAAAATCTATCAAGATTTTATTGAGGAACACTTAGGTCCATTGTATAATAGGGTTGTTCACATTTGTGTATAAATAGGTAGCATAAGAGAGGAGTAAAAGTTGACAAGTTTGTGCAATTAATGCAAAGCATTCACAAACTACTTTTACTCCTCCAAAGAACAACATAACCCCTGAGATAGCTCAGTGGGTCCTGAAAGTTGTCACTCAACATTGTTTGAGTTTAGTGAGGAGTCAATACCATACTTGTCGTTTTCAATCCCAAGTGTTATTCCGCAAACACTTAGGTACGATTCTTTTTGATTAACTTTTAATAAAGAATTAAACGTTGAAAAATATTGTCTCTTATATCTACGTTACTTTATTGTTAATCATTTTATACATCTTTGTTTAAAGTCATATAACTTGGTTACTTTAGCTTTGTAGTTATTGTTAACCAAGAAAAAGGGACCAACAAGT
Organism: Artemisia argyi; assembly: GCA_030686995.1. Lineage (NCBI taxonomy): Eukaryota > Viridiplantae > Streptophyta > Magnoliopsida > Asterales > Asteraceae > Artemisia > Artemisia argyi. The sequence continues at coordinate 151,474,396 of CM060684.1, forward strand.
GGTATCATAGCATCTGATTTGTAAAACTTAAACCTGTTTTCAAAACTTAAGAGTTCTCAAGCTTTTAAAATCAAGATCCCACTATGACTGACATAGATGTTCCCCAACTTGTCGACAAAAGGGTGGAAGTTATTCAGCAACTACCTCTCGACTAGAAGTTGGCAAATTTAATAAGTGGAAAAAGCGAATGCTTTGCTACTTAACTGGGATGGAACCATATTACATTAAGTTGATTAATGATGGTCCATATGTCCCAACAACTGCCCAAGGTTTAATTAAACCTGAAGCTCAGTGGACCCCAGATGAAAGGAGGGTGGTCAATCAAGACCAGCGCCTGAAAAGCATCATTATATCTAGGAATGGCAATGGAGCGGGTTTGGAGCGGGGCGACCATCCCCATCCCCGAATCCAATTACCAAAACGTGCCTCAAACCCGCCCCAATCCCCATTGGAGATCTTATTGGGGTGCCCCATTGGGGCGCGATACTCCTCCAAACCCGCCCCGATCCCCATTGGAGATCTTATCGGGTCCTTAATGGGGTGTCTTCTTTGGCATGTTCTAAGCAAAACTAATTCAACGTAGATTGTTTTAAACAAAACAACTTCAAATTATCTAGTCACAAATTACAAGAAACACTTAAACATTAGACATAACAAGGATCATTCAGTTTTTACAATCTTCTCTATGAAACAAAATAATAAAAACTTAATGTTGACTTCGTCTTTTCCTTCCTTTGAAACAACTCACGAAAGGAAGTCTTCGTTCATTTAATATTCAAAAACAATAGCTCAAATCATCTATTTAAACGTCTAAACCAAATGTTTAAATATAATAACTTACTTGATAGTTGATATACTATTTACTAAAGTTGCATACATACACATAAATAATATATAATTCATAACACGTATATATATTATATCGGGGCGGGGATGCTTGGCCCCAGTCACTACTCCGAACCCGTTAAAAATCCCCGTTAATGCTCCGAAACCCGCCCCGAAACCCGTTAAGCTTGCCCCGCCCCGCTCTAAAAAGTTTGGGTTTCGGGTTTCCCCGTCGGGTTCGGGTTTTTTTGCCATCCCTAATTATATCATGCCTTCCTGATGATATAATGGAATCAGTGATCAACTGTCCTACTGCCCAGCAGACATGGACTGACCTGGTTCATAGCTATGAAGGGCCTTCTGATACCAAAGAAAATAGAATCATGGACCTGAAGCTTGAATTCAATACCTTCAGGGCCAAGGATTCTGAAAGTCTCTCTGAGACTTATACTCGGTATAAGACCCTCCTGAATGAGCTGACCAATGATGGTGTTATACTATCAAAACATGAGATCAATGTTGGTTTTGTCAATAGTCTCCCTGAGAAGTGGTTAAACTTCTCTCAGGGATTGAGAAATGCAAACCACATACAGAACCTTGAGCTCCCTGTCATCTATGGGAAGTTTGTCTATGAAGACAATCTTATCACCAGGAGATACCCTGGTAAAGCTCAGGAGACCAAAAAGGCCTTGATAATTTCACCCATATCAACTGCTTTTTATTCAAAAGGTGTTGTGCAGGATTTTCAGGATGGATCTGATGATGAGGTTGACCAAAGAACTAGTGAGGAGTACCTAAATGATCTTCAAATTTAATTTCATGAAAGAACACTCCTTGCTAATTCAAAAAGGTTTTTTAAGAAAAACAAATTCCCTTCAAAAGCAAATGATAACACTGAATGCTTTAAATGTGGCAAAATGGGCCATTTTGCTAAATATTGTTTTTCAAAAACAACCTCAGAACCATCTTTCAAATTTTCAGGAAATAACTCATTTTCAGGCCCCAACAAATTTCAACCAAAAATGCTTCAGTCTAGTCAAAGATTTGAAAAAGTCCCTCAAATTGACTTTGAAGCCAAGTACAGAAAGGCAAAAGCTAAACTTGCCCTTCTTGAATCATCCTCAACAGTCTCTCAGCCTCCTCAAGCTCCAAAGCCTTCTCAAGCCAAGAACAAAGGGCTTGTTGCTGAAACATATGACTGGGATGAGGTTGAAGTGTCCTCTGATGATGATGAAGTTCACATCAGTGCCCTGATGGCCCTATCAGATGACAACAAGCTTGCTGTGGGGAAGAGTCATGCAAGAAATGGTGAATGGGTTAACATCACTATGAGGAAGGTAAACCTTTTAGTTTCTATGGATGATGATGATGATTGGAAATCTTACTTAGATTATATTAATGTTGATCTTAAGTATGTTGAAGAGCAAAGACTTAACTTGTTTTCAAAATTTAACAAACTGAGTTTTGAATTAAATCATAGTAGAGATGAACTACTTGCTTTAAAACAAGCCAAGCTTGAAAGTGTTACACTTCAAATTCAAAACTCTGAACTAGTAAAACAAAATCAAGCTCTTCAGGAAGAACTTAAGAAAGAAAAGGAAATTATTTGGAAATGGACTCAGAAAAACCCCAAACTTTATGTGTCACACCCCCAGAATCGGGTCCAGCGGAAGCATACAAGTAGCTGGGGTGTAACTCAATTGGTATTACAACACAAGTACAAAATTGGTTTTCACTTCAATCATTTAGACTAAAATTGTTTAACTAAAAGCATTGAATTTGCATTGTTTAAAATTTATGCGGAAGTAAGCCCTTAAAATAGTTTAAAACGGTCCCCATAAGAATATCAGAGTCTTCTATGACCATGCCATGCCCTGCCAAAACCTCCAGTAGTATGCCATTGCTTAAAACCTGAAAATACATGCTAAAAGTCAGCATAAAGCTGGTGAGTTCATAGTTTTAAGTAAACAAGTATTTCCCGTAAACAAGTATTTTCCAGAAATCAAGTATTTCCTGTGAACAAGTATTTTCCAGAAATCAAGTATTTCCTGTGAACAAGTATTTTCCAGAAATCAAGTATTTCCCGTAAACAAGTATTTTCCAGAAAACAAGCATTTTCGGTAAACAAGTGTTTTCGGTAAACAAGTATTTTGCGGAAGGCAAGACAATATAACAAATACAATGTCACAGCCAAAAATAAGGTATACAGTGCCTAAGCTCATGACCCCGAAGCTCGACGTAATCGTATGAAATCAATCGTAATAATGCCCCTAGTAAGTGTTTGCCAGACACTCGGAAATAATCCGAATGATATGCGTCCGTTTGACAGGTTGGCGCGACCAACTCGGACGGGGTGTCAACCCAAATAGATCTATCCATAGCATTCGCGCTCACACGCATGTAATTAACGGTTCATGATAAAGGGGACTTCAGTGGCAGTAATAGGTAACTCAGGCAAAGTAACAGATTTGTATTTATGTCCGCAAAAGCAAGAACTTGTATCCATAAGAAAGTAATCAAGGATGGAATAAGTAATTCATAAGGTATTCAAGTAATCAATCAAGTATTTCAACCATCCAGTAATGTTTGAGAAAGTGAATCGCGTTCAAGTAAAACAAGCATTGAATTTAAATAGTAATGAGCATGTATCTTCCCCCAAAACAGTTGTAAAACAAGTAAAAGTAGGGGTTATGAACTCACCTGGAACAATCGATATGATAACCAAAAAGGAAAACGCACAAAAATCGAGGCACAAACGCTCTAACCGCAACCTAAATGATTCATATGTCTTAGGTTTGAAGACAAGGTCAAGCATGCAAGTCATACACTATATTATCACTTGTACATGTTGTTGGAAATTTTTATTGCCAAAAACGTAGGTAATCAAAGTAATCTCGTATTTAAGACATCCACCATTTTAGAAAACGTAACTTGTAAATCACACGACTAAATATTAGTCGTCTTGAAAATATATATATTGAAAATCCCTAACGTACCCAATGAGTGTACGCCATGCTCTACCACTTTTATCTACGTCATTTTGGCTAAAATACACCTTAAAATGTCCAAATTTCTTGTTAAATATTTCCATCAGCTTTTAAAAATAAAAGCTGTCAAAATTTAGTGTTTCGTCACAACTTCCCTAGGCCATAACTTTTGCGTCGTAGTTCCGTTTCTCAAGTTCTATATATCCCCGAGAAGGTATTCAAGTGTACTCTAGTATTTTCAAGGTCTCGGCTACTTTAGAAATCATTACACCTCAGTTTTCCTAGGTAGAAAATCGGGACAGATTCATTGTCTTCAGGAAAATATAGTTTTCGTCGTAAATCTTGAAAATATCATATCTTTTTCGTTATAAGTCCGTTTTAACCCGTTCAAGCGGCCACGTTTTCGTTATTAAGTTTATTTTCTATATTTCTAGCCTAACATGGCCAACAAGGTACTGAGTTCTCTGTGGGAGTCGAAAGGGGACAGATCCACATTAAATAATGTCAAAGTATTTTTCTAGTGTTTTTATTTGTTACAACCACTTGCCAACAACTCCAAATCTTGTCCTAGGTCATCCATCAACTAGAAAAATAGTGATCTAAACATAACCTAATAATATTTAAAGTCCTTGTTCAAGATCATCCAAGTATTCAAAACTAACATATATATATATATATATAAATTTTATTTCATTTTCTTGTAGAGATTTTTATTAACAACTTTTCTTGTGATCAAAACTTGTACAAAATATATTTTCTTGGCAAGAGATCAAAGTGGATGTAAAGATTTATCAACATGTACCAAGTGATAACCAAGTATATATACTTAATAAGCATGAAACTCATGAAAATCATATAAGTAGTGTAAGTTACTTACAAAGTGATTAGTGAGATGAGATTTGTAACAACACTTGTGTAACCCCAAGGTTAGTGTTAAACCCTTGTTAATCTTGCCCTAAGTACCCTTGAAAGTGACCAACAACTTCCTTCTCTTCCTTGCTCCTTGGTGGATCGATCTCGGTATATAAGTGGGGAGGTGATGTGTTTCTTTCTTTGTAACTAGAATGAATACTAGTATGTGTATATATATACTAAATATGGTCAAAATGTGGTCAAAAAATATATCTTGCATTGGTCCTTGTTTTGCCGAAAATTATGGAAAAGGAGGGAGGGAACAATTGGTTGTGCTAGCCACCAATATTTATTAGCATGTTTCATGGGTGTTTGTCACAAGTATGAAAAGAAAAATGGTGAGTAATTATGGAGATAGGGGAGGGACGGCCATAGGACAAAAATTGGAAGAAAATGTTTTATATTTTGTAAAAATGTATATATTGAATGTATTGGGTAGTAAAAATATGTATTGGGTACTAGTTTGGTAGTTAACGAAAGTTATACGTAATTAAACGTAAGATATAAAGAATTTAACTTGGACGTCGGAAAATATTCTTGGGGCTTTTGTAATAATTTTGGAAGTATAAAAATACTCTAAAAATAATTGTTGAGAAAATCGGGTATGTCGAGTATTAAATTCGTGAATAAAAATTAACGTTTGTTGAATTTAAAACCGTAAGTGTTTAAAGAATAAAGTTTTGTTTCATAGTATAAAATGGTGAACGGGAGAAGGAGCAAGGTACCGGAGCGTTGTGGACTAAAATTAGCCTAAGTCCTAGTGTACTTAGAATTTAATTAGAAATTCTCGTCGATTCAAGTAAAAGAGCTCGTGTAAATTGTTTTAAATTAAATGTCAAGAATTTAAATTCGAGTTTAGGAAATAGTATCGACCTGGGAAATAGCGGGTTGTGATATGAGCTGCGAATTTGAAGACCCGTAAACTCAGTTTACGATGAAATGAACGGCAATCGTGAATAGTGATTTCCTTCCGGGAATGAATAGTGTCACATGAATAGTAAATTTTCCGAACGCTTCTCGGAATCACAAACTGACTCCGAAAATGATGAATAGTAAAATGATGAATAGTGACCGGTGAATAGTAAATGATGAATAGTAACTGATGAATAGTGAATAGGAGAAATGTCCTGAAAATGCGGGTTGTTATAGTCTCACCCCCTTAAAAGGAACTTCGTCCCGAAGTTTAGTTTGTGTTGGTCTCTGAAGTTGTATTGGGGAAAAGATGCTGATATTATCGTGTAAGCTACTGAGCTCTAACATGGTTCAAGTCTGATGGCCACTAGGCCTACTCTGTCAGAAATCGTAAATGGTTCAGTGTATATCGGGTTTAACTTTATGAAGTTTTCTGAATGGTCTTTCCTAGGCAGAACTTTCAACATAATCATGCCACGAACTTGAAATTCTAGTGGTTTACCGCCTATCGAACTTGTAATTGATTCTTGATTTGTAGGAAATTCCTGGTTATTTCATGAATGCTTACGGGACTAGTGAGTTGAGTTTTTCCAAGTTTTGATCCGTCAATGGATGTTGACACTTCGACCCTAGAGTGCTTTGAATGGTGTAATCTCTAAGCCCGTGTGATAACTATGGTTGCAACTGAATTTGATTTATGGCAAATGGTTAATCCAACCATTTCTAGTGTCAATCACACCCGATTTGGGCATATCTCCCTAGGTTTGAATCAATCTCAAATTCTGACCATTGGTCTACAGGTAATAGGTGGTGTGGTTCCAAAGAGATCTTAATGAAATCGTTAGGAGTTGAGGTGAATCAAATTCCTTCATTAGGAATAATTGAAATGGGTATCATGAATCTTGTTTTGAAAGACTTACAGGGTTAAATCCGTAAAAGGGTGTTGTTGAAAATAATAGATTAGGATAAGGTTGTGATCCTTCGCAGGATGTCAGGAATTGAGTCTTTCTCCACCTACGGTGCTTAGTCTCCGTTACTAAGATTTTCCCCAAGTTATAGGTCATCAACTCACAAACTCCTAAAGGTATAAGTGAGGTAATATAGTGATTGATTTTTAAAGTTTGTTTTGAGATTGTGTTTTGTTCATAAACCTTTCCTGAATAAATGAATCTACAAGTTTAAGCAAACAGCTTTTTAGGTAACATCATTCTTAATGTTTCAAAATTTAGTAGTTATGCAATATAGGAAAATTTTCAACATAAGGTGGATAATATGGTTTACCAAAGATCGATGTTTGAAATTTTGTAATATTTAATAGTTTGGTAAAAGATTAGCCAAAAGGAATTTGCTTGTCAAAATAAGTGCATCAGAAAAGTATTTCTTACAAGATATATGTTTTGTATAACGGTAGTTTGGAGAAAAATCCATTTTAAAGTGAAAGTATTAAGAGGATAAAATAGCCAGGTAGGTATGTCTGCACAAATGCATAGGTGTCTAACATGTTCGAATAAAGTCTATTGGTGAGGACATGTTCAATTTATAGTCTTGGTTAAGAGGTTGGATTTATCTCTATGGTGTGGCTTAGTGAGCACTTGTATCGAAACAAATCCTGTAATTCAGTCAAACCAATACTTTCTAGATGGTAGAATTTTTGGTGATCAGGCCAGTGATAGTGGTTCGAATTGTTTTGTGATATCTTGCGGTTTCTATTGAGTTTTGAATGGTCTTACTGTACCGAGGTATCCTCCTCATAGAAGGTATGGAAAGTCTTTCCTAGGGAGGTCATTGATAATATCCACTTATCAATATAGGGAGTAGTGAGGGATGAGTGACATCGGAATCTATAGAGTGTCACCTAATTCTTTGTATATATGGGGGTGGGGAAAAGAAATGATAGTGATGGTGAGAAGGGAAGAGACTGTGACAACTGCAACAAAATGAGATTGTAACAAAAGAAAATACTGTGATATGAGTGTATTGTGCATAAATATGAAAGTTCATGAAATAAAATGACTAGCTGACATGCTTCCAATCGGTGGTTTACGAAGTGATGAAAAGTATGAAGGTTCCAACAACGAGAGTATACACACACATGAATGAAACATTTGGAAATGAGTTGAGAATTCAATCCAGACATAATCTTATTATAACCATTCTCAGTGTTGCAAAATTCACTTCTGAGTCAGACATAGGTGGTCAGCCTATATCTCACTATCCCGGGTCGAATATAGATGACCAGTCTATATTCCACCGAGGTTCCATGAATTTTAAAATACTCAGCTCAGTTATACTAATACCATGTCCTTCACAAGTACCAAGACGTTCTGAAAGACAAAAGCAGGTGACCAAACTCGAGGTCAAATGATGAAACTATGCAAGGAAAAACATAACACGGTGACATATATGATACGTGAACATGATTATATGAAAGACAATTGTAGAAATCAATTAGAATAAATGAATATGATATATCTAATAATGAGATACAAATCTCATCACATAAGTCAGCAACAACTACCAATGAGGCATCAGCTTGGCAGGCAGGCACGCGGCGGTCATAGGGTTAAGTTTTCGTAAAAGTAGCTATAGTCTAGGTTTTAAAAACACTTAGTTCGCTATAGCCAAAGCTCTGATACCAATCTGTCACACCCCCAGAATCGGGTCCAGCGGAAGCATACAAGTAGCTGGGGTGTAACTCAATTGGTATTACAACACAAGTACAAAATTGGTTTTCACTTCAATCATTTAGACTAAAATTGTTTAACTAAAAGCATTGAATTTGCATTGTTTAAAATTTATGCGGAAGTAAGCCCTTAAAATAGTTTAAAACGGTCCCCATAAGAATATCAGAGTCTTCTATGACCATGCCATGCCCTGCCAAAACCTCCAGTAGTATGCCATTGCTTAAAACCTGAAAATACATGCTAAAAGTCAGCATAAAGCTGGTGAGTTCATAGTTTTAAGTAAACAAGTATTTCCCGTAAACAAGTATTTTCCAGAAAACAAGCATTTTCGGTAAACAAGTGTTTTCGGTAAACAAGTATTTTGCGGAAGGCAAGACAATATAACAAATACAATGTCACAGCCAAAAATAAGGTATACAGTGCCTAAGCTCATGACCCCGAAGCTCGACGTAATCGTATGAAATCAATCGTAATAATGCCCCTAGTAAGTGTTTGCCAGACACTCGGAAATAATCCGAATGATATGCGTCCGTTTGACAGGTTGGCGCGACCAACTCGGACGGGGTGTCAACCCAAATAGATCTATCCATAGCATTCGCGCTCACACGCATGTAATTAACGGTTCATGATAAAGGGGACTTCAGTGGCAGTAATAGGTAACTCAGGCAAAGTAACAGATTTGTATTTATGTCCGCAAAAGCAAGAACTTGTATCCATAAGAAAGTAATCAAGGATGGAATAAGTAATTCATAAGGTATTCAAGTAATCAATCAAGTATTTCAACCATCCAGTAATGTTTGAGAAAGTGAATCGCGTTCAAGTAAAACAAGCATTGAATTTAAATAGTAATGAGCATGTATCTTCCCCCAAAACAGTTGTAAAACAAGTAAAAGTAGGGGTTATGAACTCACCTGGAACAATCGATATGATAACCAAAAAGGAAAACGCACAAAAATCGAGGCACAAACGCTCTAACCGCAACCTAAATGATTCATATGTCTTAGGTTTGAAGACAAGGTCAAGCATGCAAGTCATACACTATATTATCACTTGTACATGTTGTTGGAAATTTTTATTGCCAAAAACGTAGGTAATCAAAGTAATCTCGTATTTAAGACATCCACCATTTTAGAAAACGTAACTTGTAAATCACACGACTAAATATTAGTCGTCTTGAAAATATATATATTGAAAATCCCTAACGTACCCAATGAGTGTACGCCATGCTCTACCACTTTTATCTACGTCATTTTGGCTAAAATACACCTTAAAATGTCCAAATTTCTTGTTAAATATTTCCATCAGCTTTTAAAAATAAAAGCTGTCAAAATTTAGTGTTTCGTCACAACTTCCCTAGGCCATAACTTTTGCGTCGTAGTTCCGTTTCTCAAGTTCTATATATCCCCGAGAAGGTATTCAAGTGTACTCTAGTATTTTCAAGGTCTCGGCTACTTTAGAAATCATTACACCTCAGTTTTCCTAGGTAGAAAATCGGGACAGATTCATTGTCTTCAGGAAAATATAGTTTTCGTCGTAAATCTTGAAAATATCATATCTTTTTCGTTATAAGTCCGTTTTAACCCGTTCAAGCGGCCACGTTTTCGTTATTAAGTTTATTTTCTATATTTCTAGCCTAACATGGCCAACAAGGTACTGAGTTCTCTGTGGGAGTCGAAAGGGGACAGATCCACATTAAATAATGTCAAAGTATTTTTCTAGTGTTTTTATTTGTTACAACCACTTGCCAACAACTCCAAATCTTGTCCTAGGTCATCCATCAACTAGAAAAATAGTGATCTAAACATAACCTAATAATATTTAAAGTCCTTGTTCAAGATCATCCAAGTATTCAAAACTAACATATATATATATATATATAAATTTTATTTCATTTTCTTGTAGAGATTTTTATTAACAACTTTTCTTGTGATCAAAACTTGTACAAAATATATTTTCTTGGCAAGAGATCAAAGTGGATGTAAAGATTTATCAACATGTACCAAGTGATAACCAAGTATATATACTTAATAAGCATGAAACTCATGAAAATCATATAAGTAGTGTAAGTTACTTACAAAGTGATTAGTGAGATGAGATTTGTAACAACACTTGTGTAACCCCAAGGTTAGTGTTAAACCCTTGTTAATCTTGCCCTAAGTACCCTTGAAAGTGACCAACAACTTCCTTCTCTTCCTTGCTCCTTGGTGGATCGATCTCGGTATATAAGTGGGGAGGTGATGTGTTTCTTTCTTTGTAACTAGAATGAATACTAGTATGTGTATATATATACTAAATATGGTCAAAATGTGGTCAAAAAATATATCTTGCATTGGTCCTTGTTTTGCCGAAAATTATGGAAAAGGAGGGAGGGAACAATTGGTTGTGCTAGCCACCAATATTTATTAGCATGTTTCATGGGTGTTTGTCACAAGTATGAAAAGAAAAATGGTGAGTAATTATGGAGATAGGGGAGGGACGGCCATAGGACAAAAATTGGAAGAAAATGTTTTATATTTTGTAAAAATGTATATATTGAATGTATTGGGTAGTAAAAATATGTATTGGGTACTAGTTTGGTAGTTAACGAAAGTTATACGTAATTAAACGTAAGATATAAAGAATTTAACTTGGACGTCGGAAAATATTCTTGGGGCTTTTGTAATAATTTTGGAAGTATAAAAATACTCTAAAAATAATTGTTGAGAAAATCGGGTATGTCGAGTATTAAATTCGTGAATAAAAATTAACGTTTGTTGAATTTAAAACCGTAAGTGTTTAAAGAATAAAGTTTTGTTTCATAGTATAAAATGGTGAACGGGAGAAGGAGCAAGGTACCGGAGCGTTGTGGACTAAAATTAGCCTAAGTCCTAGTGTACTTAGAATTTAATTAGAAATTCTCGTCGATTCAAGTAAAAGAGCTCGTGTAAATTGTTTTAAATTAAATGTCAAGAATTTAAATTCGAGTTTAGGAAATAGTATCGACCTGGGAAATAGCGGGTTGTGATATGAGCTGCGAATTTGAAGACCCGTAAACTCAGTTTACGATGAAATGAACGGCAATCGTGAATAGTGATTTCCTTCCGGGAATGAATAGTGTCACATGAATAGTAAATTTTCCGAACGCTTCTCGGAATCACAAACTGACTCCGAAAATGATGAATAGTAAAATGATGAATAGTGACCTGTGAATAGTAAATGATGAATAGTAACTGATGAATAGTGAATAGGAGAAATGTCCTGAAAATGCGGGTTGTTATATTATGAAACACTGAGTCTCACACCCAGCTCCAAAAAGGCTGGTTTGGGTGATGATCAACTCACTGAAGTTTCTGGGGAGAGTAGTCATTCAACAACTTTTCTGTCAACTAACATACTCTCTAGCAAAGAACTTGCTCCTAAACCCAGTGATTGGATTGAAAGAAACAATCATAACAGTAAAATGCCAAATTTTAATACTGGAAGAATCCTGGAGCCTGAAAGTCAGGCTATCAAGGAGCTGCTAGGAGTCACTGATGAACTTAGTCCTACTAAGTCCATCACTGAGTCTAAGTCTGATTCACCACTCCCTCCACTGAAACATCTTCAGGGAGCTGAACCCAATTCTGACCTTGCACCATTAGTCTATCAACCACATTCTCCCAAAGAGAAATCAGGTTTAGGAAAGACTATACTGAAAAGGCCTACTACTGCACCCACTGAACACCAAAAACCTTCAGTACCCACTGAAGTGAAGCATGAAAGCACTGATTCAAAGGTTGATCAGCTTGTTGAACTTGTCAGGATGCTGAGTGAGAAAATTGAGTCTACTGAGAAAAACTCTGACTCAAAATCTACAAAGCCCTCAGTACCCTCAAGTTCTTCCAAACCAAAAACCACACTCAGACCCTCAGGGAGATGTGAACTGCGCAATTATCCAAATCACAGCACTGATAAATGCTATAGAGTCCTGTTTTGTATGATATGCAAACAAGAGGACCACAGAACTTGTGATCACATCCCCCACACTGCTTCTTTAAAAGAAAGAGGTCTATACAAAAACCAAGGCTATCAGTATGTCACACATTCCAAACAAAGACTGAAGGCTAAGCCTTTCTCGCCATGTCCTCACTGTGGTTTCAATGATCATCTTCCTGATGATTGTATGATGAAAAATTGCTGTGACATCTGTGGAGATCCCTCCCATGAAACCAGGGGACATGATAAAGTTATTCAGTCCAGAAGAAAAAACCAGACCAACACTTCTCAGTCACCTGAGGCATCAACCTCCATAAAATGTAAAACATGTGGAAGCTCAGGTCACACAACTTCAGACCATGATTCATTAACTGAGTTCAAAAAGTCCCTGAGGACTAAGCCCACTAGAAAGTGGGTCAACAAGAAAAACTAACCCAGTTTACTGTTTGTGCATAAACATATCAAGGATCCTACTTGGCATCTAGACAGTGGATGCTCTAGAAGTATGACTGGTGTGAAAAGTTTTCTCCACAAATATGTGGAAGAACCAGGACCCAAAGTAGTATTTGGTGATAACTCATCAGCTCCCACTGAAGGTTATGGTTCAGTAAACTGCAATGGTATAGTTTTTACAAGAATAACTTATGTTAATGGTCTCAAGTACAACCTGATAAGTGTTTCCCAACTATGTGATGCCAAATACATAGTTCAGTTTGATGACAAGAGAGGGACCATCTTTAATGCCAATAAGGAAGTTGTGTTGATTGCCCCTAGGAGGGATGATGTATATGTCCTTGACATGTCATCCCTGACTCAGAATGGGACTTGTCTATTCTCAAAGGCAAGTGAGACAATCAACTAGCTATGGCATAGGAGACTCTCTCATCTCAACTTCAAGAGCATCAACAACCTGGCCAAACAGAACAAAGTTCTGGGCCTTCCATCCCTGGTGTATACCAAAGACAAGCCTTGTTCTGCTTGTGAAAAAGGAAAACACCACAGGGCATCATTCAAAACCAAACAAACATTTTCCATCAAAAGCTGCCTACATCTTCTTCATATGGACCTTTTTGGACCTGTCAGTCCAATGTCCATTCACCATGAGAAGTATACTCTGGTCATAGTGGATGAATACTCAAGATATACTTGGGTTTACTTCCTGACCAAAAAGAGCTAGGCAGCTGAAACCATCATGTCATTTGTCAGAAACATTGAAAATCAAAATGATGTCAAAGTTAAACAGATCAGGACTGACAATGGCACTGAATTCAAAAACCAAGACCTTGAGTGTTTTTGTGATGAGAAAGGAATTTCTCAAAATTTCACTTCTCCTTATACTCCTGAACAAAATGGATTAGCTGAAAGGAGAAATAGAACACTCATTGAGGCAGCAAGAACAATGTTAAATGGCTCAGTCCTCTCAAAACATTTTTGGACTGAGGCAGTTAAAACAACCTGCTACACTCAAAGTAGGTCAATCATTGTGAAAAGGCACAATAAGACTCCTTATTAGATATTCAAAGGAAGGATTCCTGACATCATCTACTTTCATGTATTTGGGTGTCCTGTGTTTATACATAATCACAAGGATCACTTGGGTAAATTTGATGCCAAAGCTGATGATGGATACTTCCTGGGATATTCCCTGGTTTCTAAAGCCTTCAGGGTGTTCAACACAAGGAGACAACAAACTGAGGAAACTTATCACATTACTGTTGATGAGAGCACTGAATCCATCAGGTTCTCAAATTCCTCAGTAGAAGAAATTGGTATTGATGACTCATCAAGGTATCCTCCTGATGAGTATCATCCTGAGAACAATCCCTCAACCCAATACCAAGCTGATGCTGACGTCTCCTATTACATCATCCCTCACAACCTATCCCAACCACCTATCAGTGAGTTCATTGAAACTCAGCATGTCTCAAATGAGACTGAAACCACTGAACAAATTGTTCAGGAACCCTCAGAGCAAATTATTCCTACAAATGTCACTGAAGCACATAGTGATGAGTCACCTCATGTTCCTGAGTCTGAACCTAATCAGGCTCCTTCAAGCTCAAATTCCTATCCCAAACCTCAGGATAGCTGGACTAGATCCAAAATCATTGAGCTTGTGAACATCATTGGTGAACCCACTGAAGGCATGCTCACAAGAAGCAAGGCTGCTAAACTCAAGGCCGCCACAGCCAATATATGTCTTTATGCTGACTATCTCTCAGAGATTGAGCCTAAAAATGTCAAGGAAGCCTTGACTTATGAAAGTTGGGTTCAGGCCATGAGAGATGAATTGGAACAATTTGACAGAAATGATGTCATGACCCTTGTTGAATGCCCCCATGGTGTTTTAATCATTGGTATGAAATGGGTCTTTAAAAATAAGACCGATGAGAATGGCACAGTTATCAAAAACAAAGCAAGACTGGTTGCCAAAGGATATAATCAACAGGAAGGTATAGACTATGAGGAAACCTTTGCACCAGTTGCTAGAATGGAAGCCATCAGGATCTTCCTTGCCTATGCAACTTACATGAACTTTAAAGTTTACCAAATGGATGTTAAAAGTGCATTCCTGAATGGTAACATCAAAGAAGATGTTTATGTGCAACAGCCTCCTGGTTTCGAAAGTAGTGAATACCCCAACCATGTCTACAAGCTTAACAAAGCCCTTTATGGACTGAAACAAGCACCCAGGGCATGGTATGAAACTCTTTCAGCCTTCCTGATCCAAAACAAGTTTGCCAGAGGAAAGATTGACAACACACTGTTCATCTTCAGAACAAAGAGTGATGTCATTCTTGTCCAAGTATATGTTGATGACTGATGAGTGTCTAAATACTCATCATTTTATACCAATCTGAACTGCCAAAACATCAAAAAACACACAAATATGCATCATAATACTGAAATTATCCCAGAAGTGTGTTTTATATGTGATTTTTATTTTAACCGAAGAAACACTCGTGAAAGTATGTTCCCCGGGTCGTTATGTCCCAACGAAGGTAAGACGGCGATTGAGTCGGCTTGAGTCGCGTGATTGTGAAGTGAACGGGAAAATATAATTGAGAATTTTTAAAGTTTTTATTCTAAAGGAAATAAAATAGCAATTGAAAACAATAAAAACAATAAGAGATTTAAAACGCGAAAAGAAATTAAGACGGGAAATGAATTTAAAAACAATATATTTGCTAAGCGACGTGAATAAGTTCATCAAGTGTGGGTCAAGGATTGACGACGAATTATTTTCCTTAAACAAGACTATTTTCTCACAACGTTGGTTTATTTTGAAAATAATCCTTTAAAAAGATAATAATTACTAGATGTGTAATTTGATTATTCTCCGGCTTTTGCCCTTCAAATAATAAAACTACAAGTCTAAATAATCATAACGATTATTAGTCACAATCCTCTTTTATTTCCACACTTAACTCACTAACTCGTATCACCAAGCAAACACTAATAAACTACTCGAAACTCATGTTAATAAGATAAAGTTACTTGATAAAAGAAAAAGACTCGATAAAAGAAACAAACTAGATAAGCCAAAATAAAATTCGGCAGAGTTTCGCCTTAGCATAAAGCATAAGAGAACCTCACTCGATAAACGATGAGGCAATGATTATCGTACTCGATAATCTTGGCTAACTCGCCAAAAGAAATGAAACTTGGTAAAATCAAAACTCGATAAAAAAAATAAAAAATATATCAAACTCGGTGAAATATTAAAAAAAATAAAACTCGGTAACTTTCTTTTAAGAATCATAACTCGAAATCATTTTATTGCAAATAAGTCCCTGCTAAAAAAAACGTAACTCGAAAACAATTTAAAAAAAAAAAGTGTAACTCGATAACAAAATAAAACTCGATAAAAAATAAAACCAAACTCGAAAAGTTTTTTTGCAAATAGGTCCCTATCTAAAAATCTCAAACTCGAAACAAATTTTTAAAACAAATTCAAACTCGAAACTTTTTTTTTTTTTTTTTAAACTCAAACTCGATACTTTTTTTTTTTTTTTTTTGTAACTCGGTAATTTTTTTTTATTTTTTTTTAACTCGATAAAAACCGTAACAAAACACTATTTTGATCCAAAATAAAACCTAAAAACTAATGTTTTTCACCAAATTTAACACTAAACTAACTAGTTTAACCATAAACTTTAATTCCCACCAATAAAAACAAGATTTAAACAACTAAAAATTAAAGATTTTTAAAAAGATAAAGCTTTAGAGAGAGAAAGTATGCTACAAATGCAACAAAATACTACACGTAACGATCTTGTAACTTGGAGGAGTTGAGTTGACTTTTCTTCCAAAGTTCTTCAAAGGACCAAAGTTGACAACTTGTTGAAACTTGGAGGGCCATTATTGTAAAGGTCTTCATATTTCAACTAAGAGTCTCTTTTGTTATTCTCTGAATCTCTAAAGATTACTTTTATCATTTTGGACTTTTCTTGGATAAATTTCTTCCTCGGCTTCGGCTTTTTACCTTTTTCCAATCTCGTGCTCATTTTTGTCGGTTTTTGCTTGATTTTTGACTCTTTATGATATATCCGTACCTACACGTTCACAAACATAAAAATACACATTCTTTGGCATATTGTTAGCAAAATTAGTCTATTTGGGTCCACTTTTGGCTATGAAAAGGTATGTGAATTAACACATACCAAAATCCCCCCGACTAAGGTATTGTCGTGTCCTCACGCAATGTGATCAATTCACGCTTATGGGATAAATAATTTCATAATTCTTCCTACTAACTTTGTAAAGTAGCAAGGAGGTTCGAAAGAAATTATAAAATCATTTATTCCCGAAAACGCTCCATTTTCTAAAATTTTCCTTTATTCCATTATTCCACTTTCACTTCTATTTTTGTATTTTTCATACTTCATACTTGTGACGGTTTATTGAACTTTCATTATTATGCAATAATTTTTTAGGGTCAACAAGTAGAAACACTTCTATTTAAGAAGTGACCATACGTATAAAAATCGTCATCCTTGATTTTTCACAAGTCCCCAAACTAAGCGTACAAACGAGATCACAGCTTATCTACAAATTAGATGCTAACACTACTCATAATAGTTACTTGTGGAAACTCCTTACTCCCATGTCCTAAGTTTTGTATCTCAATATTTTATTTTTGTTGAGAAATGAATTGCTTCATATTTTCTCGTTTCAATATTTTTAAGTCCGATAGTGACACCTAAGTTTAAACGATAAGTAGTTATTCATTTTCTCTTAAGAACCACTGCAATAGAAATTCGGTCCACATCAAGGAATTTTGGTACATACAATATCATAAATATAAGTTGCGGAGTACTACACGTGCACCTCATGTGTCCAATTCAGAATTACACACATGTACCTCACGCGCCAACAACTTATTTACATTCAAACTCTTATTCAACATAATTTCAACTTTCACTTTTTCATTTTTCACTCTTTTTTTTTTCACTTTTATCATATTTTTGATACTTTTCATTTTTTTTCTTTCTTGACTTTTCTTAATACATCAATGGAAGCTTATCGGGTAGCTCCAAAATCACATAGATAATCAACTTTTGACTTTTGATTTTTTTCACTTTTTGCTCTTATTTTTTATGTTCCTTGATATGTACCCAACTTTTAAAGCAAAAATTCTCTTAAGAAAACAAAAAACTAAATATTATTCAAACCTAAATACCACTAATTAACCTAGAACATCTATTATATATGGGTGACGTATCTGATGGGAGTAAAAAGCCACAAGTACCTCTCATGAGCTCTAAAGAGAACCACTACTCCACGTTTAGCATCTAATTTCTAAATAAACTCTATCATTTCTCGCTCTTCGCAATTTAAGATTCCAAATAATGAAACCCGCGAATACTTAGCCGATAATCAGCCACACATATATAAAGTCAGTTACGGAAACTTGCAAACTCTAAAAGAAGAATTCGCGTTTTCTAGCTCCTGATGTAAAAGACTAGCGAAAGCTTTTAAGCTGCGCATGTATAAAGTCAAGTACGGGAACTTGCAGATTCTTAAGAAAGAATTCGCATTTTATAGCTCCTTGTGTACAAAACTAGCACAAGCTTATGTGACTATCATTGGTTAAGGGAACAAGCTAGGGCTCAACACACCCGGTCAAGTCAAAATATTTATTCCTACTATCGCCAACAAAAAGTCAACAAGGTGTCAAAACACTTATTCAAACTTTATTATATTTTTGCACAATATTTTCAAATTTTCTCATTTTTTTGTGCTTTTTCATGACTTTTTCTTTCATTTTTCTTCAAAATTTTTAAAATTTTTCAATTTTTTCAATTTTTCATTTTTGGTAGAAAAACGGAGTTGCAAGAGTACACGACATGTGAAAAATGCTAGGTCAAATCGAATCGAAGATTCACCCTCCCCCCAACTAGAATTAAACATTGTCCTCAATGTTTTGTGGGTTAAGGCAATCCTAACAAAATTCTAGGGCCGTTTATTAATTATGCCAAAGAAAACGTTAGTCGATAAGATTCACGAATATAGGATTTCCAATAGCACCAATGAATGAAACTCGAGTGAAGAGAAGATAACGAGCACGAGAGTCATCATAAATAGCGGACAATCCTGAACAAACATCACAAACAACCACGGAACACAAGAGTAGAAGAGGCACCCCCTCCTCACATTATTTGTTAGAAAATAGAAAATAAGAAGATGAAATTGGATAAGCATGGGTTGCCACCTACGAAGCGCTTGTTTTTGTTCACCGAGTCACATGAGCTTGACTCGATCCCCGAATTAATTCGTCCTTGGGGAGAGCAAATAGAACGGCCATTTAGCAATAGAGATGCCAGGATCAAAGACGGTATCCTCACTCCCGGTGGAGTGAAGGATAAGAGAAATCACATCAAAAGTGAAGAATGGTAGAAAGATTTTGATAAGAATTAAAATCCATTCTTCATCGTCAAAAGAAAATTTTTTCATTAACGCCCTTTTCAACAAATACCACGGGAGGGAGGGTCGGGGTTAAATCACCAATAAGAAAATTCTCATGATTGAGAACATCTCCCCCCGGGTCAGGATCTTCCTCAAAACAAAAAGGATCATTCTCCGGTGGAAATATGAAATGAGAAAGTTCATCGGAGAACTTTTCGTGAAGAGAATTAATCATATGATGTGAGTCCTGGACCTCGGGTTCCATTTCGGACTCTTCACTCGGAATATCGAAAATCGGGTTATTTGAAATTAGATTAAAATCCGATTCAAAGTCAAATAACGGATTTGTGAAAGTCATATTGTATGTTTCGGAAACCCTTGGAACAAGGTCATCAATATCCTTAAGAGGATTGAATTCAACTTCCTTCGGAGGGAGAGAAAGAGACGGTTCTTCGTTTAATAATTTTTCAAGCAAAAGAATGTCTCCCTCCGGATCAAAATTAGAGTCATCAACCATTTTCGGAATGGAATCATTAGCAAGACATGCCTCGATCTCATCTAAAAAGACATCATTCCTCTCATCCAGGGTGAGAGAAGGAATGGAAAAATCGGATATAAGAGGATCAGAGGATGGAGTGGGATTCGGAGATGAATCGAATACGTCTTCTTTGACCTTGGGTGTAACAACAAATTCCATATCACCTCTAGAATTTTCCCCGGACTCACTTTGGATTGGAACGAGGTTCTCAGCACTTGACTTATTGAATTCGTCCGATTCCGTTGCTGGAATAGTGTTTAGATGTTCGTCCCCCATTGTTAGAGAGTCCACGGGTTCTACGGGAGAGACAACGGACGTTATGTGAGGATTGAGATCGAACGTAATTTTCTCATCATCGTCGTCGAAATCATAGTAATTAAAATTTTTAAAAGGATTAGACGCTCTCTCATCAGCAAGTAACTCTGTAATATACTTCTCACGAGGCTCGGGAGTATGAGTATAACGATTAGCCACCAACTCTTTTAACTTCTCGATCATGGATTTAATTTCACAAATATTATTAGTAAAATCGGAAGTTTGTGGGGGTTGGTTAAAACCATGAGAATCGTAACAAAAATTAGGTTCATGATAAGAATTTTCAAACGATCCCCCACAATTTTCAAAATTGGATGAATATTGAAATGAATCACCATTGAAATACGGTTCTTGCTCATAAGAATTTTGAAAAGGAAGATTGAAATCATTTTGAGGATAATTATCAAAATTCGAATCACAAGCATAAGACGTTTCAGCATTCTGGGCATAACACATACAATTTGTGTATCCACATTGGTTACAAAAATATTGCCCACACGACAATCCTTCTTCGGAAGGGTTTCCACAATTATAACAATTAAACGAAGGTGGTGGTGGTGTTAGATAGTTATTGGGAACGTTTGAAGGATTGTTGAAAAATCTTTGATCATACGTGGGAGAATTACAATCCCAACAAACGCCATCACAAATATCACTACCACATTCGTTGCACGTACACCACACACACAACCCTCCGAAGAACGGTTCTCCACAATTAACACAAAACGGATCCATAAGAATTATCGGTTTAGAGGGTTAAAGAAGAAGAATCAAATTATAAGAGGATAAGAAGATTATTTTTGGTTTTTTGCGTATTATAAAAACAAATAAAAATAAAAGTGAAAATCAAATATAAAAAAGAAAAATATTTTTGGATTTTATATTTTAAAGAAACTTAAAATTACAATCTTTTTGCTTTTTATATACTTTTTTTTTTTTTTTTTTGGATTTTTAAAATTTTTGAGAATATTTACAAAAAACGATAACTTCTCCGGAGAAGGGTCTTCAAATCACCAACAAACGATACAAGTACGACGCTCTCGTTTCAAACCTTCCCCGGCAGCGGCGCCAATTTGATTTTTATTTTAACCGAAGAAACACTCGTGAAAGTATGTTCCCCGGGTCGTTATGTCCCAACGAAGGTAAGACGGCGATTGAGTCGGCTTGAGTCGCGTGATTGTGAAGTGAACGGGAAAATATAATTGAGAATTTTTAAAGTTTTTATTCTAAAGGAAATAAAATAGCAATTGAAAACAATAAAAACAATAAGAGATTTAAAACGCGAAAAGAAATTAAGACGGGAAATGAATTTAAAAACAATATGTTTGCTAAGCGACGTGAATAAGTTCATCAAGTGTGGGTCAAGGATTGACGACGAATTATTTTCCTTAAACAAGACTATTTTCTCACAACGTTGGTTTATTTTGAAAATAATCCTTTAAAAAGATAATAATTACTAGATGTGTAATTTGATTATTCTCCGGCTTTTGCCCTTCAAATAATAAAACTACAAGTCTAAATAATCATAACGATTATTAGTCACAATCCTCTTTTATTTCCACACTTAACTCACTAACTCGTATCACCAAGCAAACACTAATAAACTATTCGAAACTCATGTTAATAAGATAAAGTTACTTGATAAAAGAAAAAGACTCGATAAAAGAAATAAACTAGATAAGCCAAAATAAAATTCGGCAGAGTTTCGCCTTAGCATAAAGCATAAGAGAACCTCACTCGATAAACGATGAGGCAATGATTATCGTACTCGATAATCTTGGCTAACTCGCCAAAAGAAATGAAACTTGGTAAAATCAAAACTCGATAAAAAAAATAAAAAATATATCAAACTCGGTGAAATATTAAAAAAAATCAAACTCGGTAACTTTCTTTTAAGAATCATAACTCGAAATCATTTTATTGCAAATAAGTCCCTGCTAAAAAAAACATAACTCGAAAACAATTTAAAAAAAAAAGTGTAACTCGATAACAAAATAAAACTCGATAAAAAATAAAACCAAACTCGAAAAGTTTTTTTGCAAATAGGTCCCTATCTAAAAATCTCAAACTCGAAACAAATTTTTAAAACAAATTCAAACTCGAAACTTTTTTTTTTTTTTTTTTTTTTTTTTTAAACTCAAACTCGATACTTTTTTTTTTTTTTTTTTTTTTTTGTAACTCGGTAATTTTTTTTTATTTTTTTTAACTCGATAAAAACCGTAACAAAACACTATTTTGATCCAAAATAAAACCTAAAAACTAATGTTTTTCACCAAATTTAACACTAAACTAACTAGTTTAACCATAAACTTTAATTCTCACCAATAAAAACAAGATTTAAACAACTAAAAATTAAAGATTTTTAGAAAGATAAAGCTTTAGAGAGAGAAAGTAAAATAAAAAAATATGACTTCATTAAAATAAAACTACACTACTCCTACTACTATGAGGACCAACCCTCAACAACCAACCTCTCAAAGTTGGTGTTTAAGGGGTATTTATAGGCTAGGGGCTAGGGCTTCTCTAATCTTTGAGTTTGTTGCATAATTAGCCCCTAGACTTTTACAAAACATGAAATTCAAGCTTAAAACATATTAAAATGCTACAAATGCAACTAAATACTACACGTAACGATCTTGTAACTTGGAGGAGTTGAGTTGACTTTTCTTCCAAAGTTGTTCAAAGGACCAAAGTTGACAACTTGTTGAAACTTGGAGGGCCATTATTGTAAAGGTCTTCATATTTCAACTAAGAGTCTCTTTTGTTATTCTCTGAATCTCTAAGGATTACTTTTGTCATTTTGGACTTTTCTTGGATAAATTTCTTCCTCGACTTCGGCTTTTTACCTTTTTCCAATCTCGTGCTCGTTTTTGTCGGTTTTTGCTTGATTTTTGCCTCTTTATGATATATCCGTACCTGCACGTTCACAAACATAAAAATACACATTCTTTGGCATATTGTTAGCAAAATTAGTCTATTTGGGTCCACTTTTGGCTATGAAAAGGTATGTGAATTAACACATACTAATATATTTCAGATGCAAAATAATAAAAAACAGATACAAAACGTACAAAGTTTGCATAATGGGCAGTTTCAGTCCCTCAACTTTTAAAACTTGTCAAATCTAGTCCCTGGTTATTCTAAAACATGAAAAAAGTCACCAATGGTCCTTTTGAATCACAAATAAACATATTTAGTCCTTTGGTGTTAAGTTTTACAAAATTACAAATTTAGTCCCTCAACTTTGCAAAATTGACAAAAATGGTCCTTGGGATATAAAAACTTTGAGAAAATAAATTTTGGTCCTTATACTAATCTTCTATGGCAGGAATGGTCCTTGGTTGGAAATTTTGGTGAAATTACATGTTTGGTCCCTGAAGTTTCACAGTTTGGCAGAATAGGTCCCTAGAAGTTCAAAAAATTGGAAAAGTCAACTACGGTCCTTACATTACTCATACTTGGCAGATTTAGTCCTTTTGAGAACCATGGGAAAGTCACAAGTTCAAACCCTCAAAATCATAAAATTACAAAATTTGTCCTTGCGCTAGTTACTATACCAAACCGGACCCTTATAATTATAAACCAAACCCTTTAAACCAAATCCAAACAACAACCAGGCCACCCATTTTTCCCACGCCAAAAACAATACAAAGCCCACTCACCCTTTAAATAAAACGGGGTCAAACATTGACCCTGGGCGTTGACCTCGTTGACCTCCATCATCCCCAACCCCCTCGTCACCTGCTTCACCACCATCCACCCACTCCACTTGCCTTCACCTTTCCACCTCATTACCCCCTCTGTCACCCTCTAAACCAAATCCCTTCCCCTGGTTTTGCACCAGGGGAGGACACGTATCAAACCTACACCATCCACCACCCTACACCCTGCAACTACTTACACCACCACCCATAGACCACCCCCTACCTTCCATTTTGTTCCCCCCACCATCACAAGTCATATCAACAACATTTAATGCTCTGAAAGAGGCTGCAAGTTACCTCTCCCACTTTTGGCGCCAAAAAGAGATTTAAACGGCTGTGATGATTTAAACTGATCCAAGGGTTGAAAAGTGGTGGGATTTGCTCTGAGAGACACGTGGAACAATATGGAGTGCTATAAAAGGAGCAAGAAGCAGAGGAAGAAGATATAGTTTTTAGTTTTAAATTCATGTATGTCGTTTAATTAGTAGTTTGCAATCTCAGCTCAAATTTCAGTTTCCAAGTATTGTACTAGTGTTTTTAGCATTAATATAAACTTATTTCAAGCTTCAATTATAATCTTATGGTAATTTAAAGTTTATGCAAGTTTCAAATACTCAAAATCTTACATTAGCTTATATATTGCTTAATCCTGTTGTTATTGGACTTATAATCTCATATAAGTTCCTTTAGTAACTTATTGTAAGCATTATAATAACTAAACTCAGTATTCATACTTAAACTCAAAAATATAAAAAAATAAGAAAAATAGAAAATAAATAAAAAAAACAAGTGTGCAATGATGATCAAGACTGGAGCAGGGTACATTTTGGATGGCCCTTGGTATTAGAAGCCTTGTGGAAGGCTTATAGGAAATATTTTTGGGTCCATGTTCTTGGTTATTAGCTGGAATGCAAAAATTGTAAGCACAAAAATTTAATCCCTGTCTTTCTTGTTCTTGTTGTTATCTGTTGTATTTCTTGAATTATATAGCTCCTATTTAAAGTTCTTAGTTAGTTTTAGGTATAATTACTGTTAATTGTTAATTAATTTTAGCATTTGTAGTGTAATCCTAAGCCTTAAGGGGTGTTTGGTTTAACCTGTTACTGCATGTTCTAGTTATATATATGGTTAATTCTCTACATGGTCAGTCCATATTAGGTCTACATTAGTTGTTTAAAGTTTTAAATTGGTTACTATAGCATCAAAAGTCAAAGTTCAATTTTAATTAATCAATCTGTCAACTGTTAGAGAATCAGTAGGTTAAATCTTAATCATTGGTGCATTTTAGATCAAGTTAGCTTAATTTAGGTTCATTACTGCTTTACAAAACATAATTTGATCATTAGGACCAGTAGAATCTCAGAATAGTCAAAGTAGGTGTGCATTAAAAAAAAGTCAACAAACTTCATATTCAGGAAATGGACATAACTTCTTGATAATCTCTAGGGTTTAATATTGATTGAAACTGAATAATTATTGTTGTTTTGTAATCTTTGATGGTTTGTCTAACAAGTTCAACAAGAAAATCTTAATTTGAACATCATTTACTTGCAAAATTTTGCACTTGAACCTGACTTGTTAAGCCAAAAGCTCCCCTGTACCTAGTTTGCACACCCAACTTCACAGGGTTGCACAATGTTCATTAGTGGACCCCAGGACACCCCCATTAGCTTTTTGGAAAGCTTAGTAGGCTAGCTTATTAGATTTGTGCTTATATTGGATCTCAGCTCATTTGCTCTTAGCTTATTTAAGCTTTAAAGTTGGCCTAATCACCACATGCATACTGAGTCACTCAGTATTGACCACCCAATTTCATAGGTTCATCCACAGCTTATTAATAAGCCATAAGCATTGCTTATTGGCTTATTGGGATGCTTATCTAACCAACTTATCATATCCAGTGCTTATTTGGATTTCCAATCAGCCAAGTGGGCCCTACAAGGTCTGCTAGTTCACACTTTTGGCTTGAATTGGTCTGAGCACTCAGTCTTTGGACCCCATTTCACAAGACCACCCACATCTCATTAATAAGCCATAAGCTCTGCTTATTGGCTTATTGGGAAGCTTAACCACCTAACTCAAGGTTCCAAAGCTTAATTTGCCTTTTCTAGCTTATACAATAGGGCTGCAGGTAGCTTTTAGATTTGTCCATTTCATTAAGTATGCTGAGTCTTTAGTGTACTTAAGCTTTTTTCTCAAGCTTCTCAGAAGCTCATTAGTGGATCATATCCCTTGAGCTTTAGCTTTTTGAAAAGCCCTCCAACTCAGCTTTCTATATCAGCCTTCATTTTGAGCTTATTAGCTTATTTCATGAGCTTATTTTGCCCATAAAGTTGACTGTAAAGAGTGTTTGGTTGACTGTGAGATTTGGAATTGCTTATTTGAGATTATAGCTTTTTCTTGTAGCTTATTTAGTTAATTTAGGTTACTTTAGGTATAACTCAATAGATTATAGCTTATTTATCTCTTGGTAGCTTATTTGTAGCTTTTAGCTTGTTAAAAAACCAAATTTGGCTTAATAAGCCATCTGTTGAGCTAATAAGCTCTTACAGAGCTTATTTGTGTAATATAAAAAAGTAGTGCTTTTTAAAGTTGCTTATTTTTACTTGTTAAGCAGTTTTGCAAAAAGAAAATCAAAAAAATAAATAATTGCAAAAAATTGGGTGTGTCTGGAGTCGAACCTGGGACCTCTGGATAGTATCATGCATAAGTACACACACCCCTTCCATTAGCTCTGGGGCACCAGTTCCGTTTAACTCTCCACAAATAATACACTTAAGGTAGTTTTTGTGTAATAAGCTTATTTAAGCCGTTTGGCTTATTATAGCTTATTTGAATAAGCTGTTGACCTAAGTTTATTTTTCCTAGGCTTTTTATTACTTAATCTACTTTCTGTAATTTTTTCATAATTTTTACTGTTAAAATAATATTTATTTTAATTAATACTAGTTTAGTTAATAATTAAGTAATGTTAGTTAATTAAATAGTTTTAATAATTTTTATTTAATAACAATATCTTTTTATATTTTTTTTAAGTTTTATAAGTCATTAGGTATTTTTAGAAACTAATTTCCTAATTGTTACTGTTCATTTCCTATTTTCCTTAATTAATTTAGTTAATTAGATTTTAATTAATAAATAAGTAATTAATTAGTAAATTAGCCTAAATATAATTTTTAGAATAATTTTATAATTTTTTAGGATTCCTATGATGGTTAATTAGTTTTATAAAATTTTCCATAATTTTATAAGTTAATTTAGTATTATTAGTAATTTAAAATAGTTTAAATAGTTTAATAAAAATAATTAGTAATCAATTAAAAGAAAAACCATAAAAAGATAAAAATATTTATTTTAATTTTTTAAACTTTTTTCAAGTTCATTTTAAGTTTTAGAAAATAGTTTTGCAAGTTTTTAGTTGAATTTGTAGGCTTTATCATTTTTAGTTTGATTTAAATTAGTTTTAATTAAATAGTTAAATAGTTTTTACTTAAATAATTAATATTAAATAATAAAATAATCAAAAAAAAAATAATTTTCTTTTTAATTTAATTTTCTTTTAAGTTTAAGTTTATAGAATTTTCATTTTTAACCCATGTAGTTTATGTTTCCTTAAAACTCACCTTTTTCTCAGTACGCACACGTATTTGTTTACATTTCAGTTTACGTATATACATAGCTGTTTACTATGCTTGTTTTATATTATTATCCAAATAATATCAGTAGTGTAACTTAAACCCACTTAATCTTTGGTTACTGTCCTCAGTACCATTTATTCCCAAAAACGTTTACAAATACAATTTCAATCTCGTTGGGACTTAACGACCCGGGGATTTCCCTGTACTTCCACGGATTTTAATACTTGACTTTTTCTCCCAGGTGGACCTATCAACTACACACGCTTGACTGGTTGGTTTGGGAGGAGTCAAAATTTGGCGCCGTTGCCGGGGAGGTTGTTGCGTATTTTCAAACGATTTAGGTATAGTGGTTTTCAAAACCCCTCCTGTACAAATACCATCACTTTGTAAAAATCAAAATCATATCTGAAAAAGTTCATTAACACTTTTCCTGAAGTGTTAAAAACACCAAAAAAATCATAAACAACAAAACAAACTGTGAAGTTAAATTACTTCGTTTACTTTAAGATTACAACCTGAAACAACTGGTATAAGGTAAGTTCTGACATTAAATTGGGAACTGAAGAGGGATCCATTTATTCCCTCCCGCTAGCCTGCGAGTAATCTTAAAGGAACGATTTCGGTTAACGAATCAGTTCCAAAAATATTGTCCAAGTTTTTTCACCCATACACGAAAAACCAAAAACATTTTACTGTGAATATAATTACATAAAAGTTTACCACCGCAAACCAAGACAGAACACCTACCAACTGGGGGTGTGAACATAATAAGTTCCCAAACATAAGATAAAAACTTGCCATTGTATCCCTGTGAATGGTGTACCTTTTTCAAAGAAGCCATTCACTTGTGATTATTGGATTTAAGTTCACTGTAGTTTTGCCTCGATCTTGTTTTGAAAATTGTTTTTAGTGCATGCGCACTTGTTCACAATCACGACGTAATCGTCATAAAAACGTAACCGAGTTACGTACTGTTAAAGAAGAACACACATTAAAAATGAACGACGAGCCCCCAATCCCTCCCAAGGAGGAACCAGTTCCTGACACCCGAACAATGGAGGAACTGTGTCAACCTACCATGCACGGGAGGGGTGGACCCATTGCACCACTTACAATTGGAGCCTCGGATTTTGGACTAAAACACAACATGATACAACAGGTCCAGAATTCGTGTCAGTTCCACGGTTTGCCGGGTGACGATGCTAACAAGCATCTCGATAAATTTTTAACCGTCACCCAGAGCATGAAACAAAATGGCGTCACCGAAGACGGCCTGCGTTTATACCTGTTCCCATATTCTCTCACTCATCATGCGACTTCATGGTTCGATCGACTTCCTAAAAATTCGATCCATACTTTTGATGAGATGGTTACTAAGTTCTTGGCTAAATACTTTCCACCATCTATGGTTACAAAGCTGAGAAACGATATTAGTAATTTCAGACAGCTTCCCGAAGAATCCTTATTTGAGGCATGGGAACGCTACAAACTTGCTATTGATCGGTGTCCTAATCATAACATGCTTCTTGTCACCATTATTGATACCTTTTATAATGGTTTGACACTTCGTCATCGTGACACCATCAATGCTGCTGCTGGGGGCACCTTTATGAAAAGAACCCCTGAAGAGTGTTATGACTTAATCGAAAACATGACTGCCCATCACAATTTTTGGGACTCCTCTGTAGAGAGGAATGACTCATGTAAGTCAGTCACTCCGGCAAATAATAAAATAGCTGCCCTTACCAGAAAATTTGATGATTTGTCTGCTGCGGTTCTCCGAATTCCAGAAAAATCACAATCAGCAGAATAAAACTATCAGTTGTGAAACCTGTGGTGGTCCACACCCGTACCATGAGTGTCCAGCCTCAGGTGGCTTCACTCCAGAGAACATATTCGCAGCCCAAGGTTCCTACAATACGGGAGGTAATTCTTACCAACCGCAAGGGGACCGAAATCTGTTGAGTTATCGTTCCAATAACTACATTGGACCACCGGGATTTAATCAATCCCAGAACCAAAATGGTCAAAACAAAAACCAGAACTTTAACCAGAATCAGAACCAGAACCGAATGAACCAAGGTTTTAACAACCAATGGAATTTCAACTCTGGTCAAAACCAGGTTCAACAAAATCAGAACCAAGGGAATTATAACCATAATCAAGGTTAGAACAATTACCCTCAGGGTAATTTTCAACAACAAAACCACTTCCAGGGTAATAACAACCAGCAACATGGGAATTTCCAGAACAATCGGGCTCAAAATTTTCCAAACCAAAATCAAGCCATTGTTCCAACTGGACCATCATCTGATGAGTTATTAAAACAGTTTATGAAATCCCAAGATGAACTAAACAAATTGCTGGTTAGTCAAATCTCTGACTTGAAGAAGTCTTTAAATGATCGACCCTCGGGCTCAAGTACTTTACCTAGCAACACGATCGCTAATCCGAGGGGCGATGTAAAGGCGATCACCACAAGAAGTGGAGTTTCTCATAAAGGACCCACAGCTCCGTCTACCTCTTCTCCTATCCCGGTAGAGGAATGTGAAACTGAGGATACTACGGATATGGTACTTCATACTAATAACGGAGGTACCAATGACATCCCTCCTCCAGTTATCCCGGTCCCGACTCCCCCTAAAAGAGTCGTGTTTGAAACTACCGAAGGTCCTGTTGAAAATCCAAAAGCCAACCCAAAACCAACAATTCCATATCCCTCACGATTGCAAGACCAGAAGCTCCGTGAAAAAGCTAATCATCAGATGGAAAAATTCTTTCAGATTTTTCAAGAACTACACTTCGATATTAGTTTCGCGGATGCTCTTCTTTTAATGCCCAAATTCGCATCGACAATCAAAAACCTGTTAAGCAATAAAGAAAAACTGTTTGAGATGGCACGAACTCCACTCAATGAAAACTGCTCTGCAGTTCTGTTGAAACAGCTTCCCGAGAAGCTAGGAGACCCCGGGAAATTTCTAATACCATGTATTTTCCCAGGGATGGTTGAGTGCTTTGCCTTGGCCGATCTTGGTGCAAGCATCAACTTAATGCCCTACTCAGTTTGGAAAAATCTCTCTCTTCAGGCACTTAGTCCCACATGCATGACTCTCGAGCTTGCAGATCGTTCAATTTCACGTCCTCTTGGTATTGCCGAGGACGTATTTGTAAGAGTGGGAAAGTTCCATTTTCCGGCAGACTTTGTCGTTATTGATTTCGATGCGGATCCAAGAGTTCCTCTCATTCTTGGGAGGGGATTCTTAAGGACGGGTCGTGCATTAATCGATGTTTTCGATGAGGAAATCACGTTACGAGTTGGCACTGAAGCGATAACGTTCAACCTTGATCAAACCTCGAGATACTCCTCGAATTATGATGCTGAATCGGTCAACCGAATTGATGTCATTGACATTGCATCCGAGGAGTATGCTCAGGAAATCCTTGGATTCGTTGATAGTTCTTCGAGTGGAAATCCCACTCCCTCTTCTCACCCCATAATCGCAAATTCTTCTCCTTCCCTCACTCCGTTTGAGGGAAGTGATTTCGTCCTTGAGGAATTAGAGGCCTTTCTCAAAAGTGATTCAGTTCCCGAAGGAATTGATAACCAAGAGATTGACCCGGGGAGGGATATACTTCTCCTTGGGAAGTTATTGAACAAAGATCCTTCTCCCATTCCTGTTCTACCTCCACAACTTCATAAAGCGGAAGTCAAATATGTTGAGAAAAATGATGATTTCCCCGAGGTCGAACTTAAGGACCTACCTCCTCATCTAGAATATGCATTCTTGGAAGGTAACGATAAGTTACCAGTCATTATTGCGAAAGACTTAAAGGATGAGGAGAAAACCGCGCTGCTTAAGGTTTTAAAGTCCCACAAGCAAGCAATTGCTTGGAAACTCTCAGACATAAAGGGTATTAACCCGGATTTTTGTACACACAAAATCCTAATGGAAGAGGACTTTAAACCTGCCGTGCAGCATCGAAGAAGGGTAAATCCAAAAATCCACGAAGTTATCAAGGAAGAAGTTATCAAACTTCTCGATGCGGGATTGATTTACCCTATATCAGACAGTCCTTGGGTTAGCCCAATACATTGTGTTCCAAAAAAGGGTGGCATCACGGTTGTCACAAATGACGATAACGAGTTGATACCAACTCGTTTGGTTACAGGGTGGCGAGTATGTATCGATTACAGAATGCTTAACGAAGCCACCCGCAAAGACCATTTTCCTCTGCCCTTTATGGATCAAATGCTCGAGAGACTAGCGGGGAATGAGTATTATTGCTTCCTCGACGGCTTCTCGGGTTACTTCCAGATTCCCATTGATCCACAGGATCAAGAGAAGACTACCTTCACATGCCCTTATGGGACATTTGCCTATCTTCGCATGCCTTTTGGATTATGCAATACTCCGGGCACTTTCCAGAGGTGCATGATGGCTATTTTCCACGACATGATCGGGAAAACCATGGAGGTATTCATGGATGACTTCTCAGTCATCGGGAATTCTTTCGACTCATGCCTCTCCCATTTAGAAAAGATGCTTCAACGTTGTGAAAACACTAATCTTTGTCTAAACTGGGAGAAGAGCCATTTTATGGTTAAGGAGGGCATTGTCCTCGGCCATAAAATTTCAAAAAGTGGGATTGAGGTCGATAAGGCCAAAATTGATGTTATTGCTAAACTACCTCATCCCACCACTATTAAAGGCATAAGGAGTTTCCTAGGCCATGCCGGGTTCTATCGGAGATTCATTCAGGATTTCTCCAAAATAGCCCGGCCCATGACTCATCTTCTTGAAAAGGATGCTCCTTTCATCTTTTCCCCCGAGTGCATCGAAGCTTTTTCTACTCTAAAGAAAAGGCTTACCGAGGCACCGATCCTTGTTGCCCCCGACTGGGACTTACCCTTCGAACTTATGTGCGATGCTAGCGACTTCGCTATTGGTGCAGTTCTGGGGCAACGCAAATTAAAACATTTTCAGCCAATACACTACGCAAGTAAGACCATGAGTGAAGCTCAAGCGCACTATACCACCACAGAAAAAGAATTATTAGCTGTGGTATATGCCTTTGAGAAATTTAGGTCTTACTTAATCCTAACCAAATGCGTGGTGTATACGGACCACTCGGCTTTGAAATACCTGTTCACTAAACAGGACGCAAAGCCAAGACTGCTCCGATGGGTCCTGCTCCTTCAGGAATTCGATATACTCATAAGAGATAAAAAAGGAGCAGAGAACCTTGCTGCTGGTCACTTATCCCGGTTAGAGAATCCTCATCAGGATATTCTCGAGAGAAAAGAAATTAATGAAACTTTTCCTCTGGAGACTCTAAATCTAATCTCTACCCGGGATGATGCCACCACCCCATAGTTTGCCGACTTTGCAAATTACCATGCGGGAAATTTCGTTGTGAAAGGGATGTCGTCCCAACAGAAAAGAAAATTCTTTAAAGATGTAAAACATTACTTCTGGGACGACCCCTACTTGTTCAAAATATGTGCGGATCAAGTCATCCGACGGTGTGTCCATGGCCAAGAAGCCATGGAAATTCTTAAAGCTTGTCATGATGGACCCACGGGGGGGCATCATAACCCAAACTACACCGCCAAAAAGGTGTTTGATTCGGGATTCTTTTGGCCCATGATCTATAAAGACGCCCATGAACTTATCAAAACCTGTGAGGCTTGCCAGCGTCACGGGAATATTTCCAAAAAGAATGAGATGCCACAAAACGCCATCCAAGTCTGTGAAATATTTGATATGTGGGGCATTGATTTTATGGGGCCATTCCCGTCTTCACGAGGGAATAAATACATACTCGTGGCTGTCGACTATCTGTCAAAATGGGTTGAAGCAAAAGCTTTACCCACCAATGACGCCCGAGTAGTCGTTAAATTTCTGAAATCTCTTTTTTCCAGATTCGGGACTCCTCGTGCCATTATCAGTGATCGTGGCACACACTTCTGCAATGAACAATTTGCAAGAGTGATGCTGAAATATGGTGTAACTCACCGTCTTTCTACATCATATCATCCACAAACAAGTGGGCAGGTGGAGGTCTCGAATCGGGGTATTAAGAGAATTCTGGAGAGGACGGTGGGAGAAAACCGTGCCTCTTGGTCGGATAAGCTGGATGATGCATTATGGGCTTTCCGCACTGCTTACAAAACACCCATCGGGTGTACTCCATATAAGCTAGTGTATGGGAAAGCATGTCATCTTCCGATCGAATTAGAACATAAGGCCTACTGGGCCTTAAAACATGCAAATTTCGACCTTCACACAGCGGGTGATCACCGCAAGGTTCAACTAAACGAATTAAACGAACTTCGTGATCAAGCTTATGAGAATTCTTTGATTTACAAGGAAAAAACCAAGAAGATCCACGACTCAAAAATTAAAAACCGTGTTTTCAACATCGGTGATAGAGTCCTTCTCTTCAATTCACGATTGAAGAGTTTCTCAGGAAAGCTTAAAACTCGTTGGTCTGGGCCATTCACTGTAACAAGAGTATTTCCATATGGAACTGTTGAGTTAGCTCAACCTGACGGTTCCAAATTTAAAGTGAATGGTCATCGGTTAAAACACTACTTTGGAGGGGACATACAACCAATGGTTGTCCCGGATCTCCAGACTTTCCCCATGGACCAATAAATTCGGGGTCGAGTCAAGCTAGCGACTCGGTTAACAAAAACAGTAGCTACCTCATGAACAAATCAATTCGAGGTCGAGTCAAGCTAGCGACTCGGTAATCAAAAACAGTAGTTGAACATGGGTTTTCACCCGTGTGTACCACCCTAGTGTGGGGGAGATGCCCCACTGATTCGTGTGAAAACCAATTATTATAATTATAGTATAGTATCGAAGTGATCCGCGTAAAATACGGATCACCCGAGTCGTTTTCCAACGAAGGCGAATGGAATCGAGAATATCGATTCGTGAAATCGTGATTTGAAAAGTGAGAAAGTGAAAAATAGCAATCAAATAGTTCACGTAATCACAAACAAGTATGAAATATGCAAAGATTAAAAGCTAAGTATGCACCGAAATGAAAAACGTAAAAACGGAAACGCAACCGTAAAATTTAAAACGTAACGTATGACGAAAAATGATCCTACGAACTTGGAAATATTTTCTAAAAATTTTAAACTAATAAAAAGAATTTTAAAAAAAAGAAAAATATTTTTTAGACTTTTCTTTTATTTTCTAGAATTAAATTCCTATTTTTGTAATTAAAAATGAATTAAAAATAAAGAAAAATAGAAAAATAATTTGGAAAAATGAAAATTAAATTCTAAAAATTCTAAAATATTAATAAAGAAATTCTAAAAATATTTTTGTATTTTTCAGAACCTTTTCTGAATTTTTATGGATTTTTGCTATTTAAAAACTATTTAAAAATGATTATAATCAAAAAGAAATTAAGAAAAATAGTAAAAATGCTCAGAAAAATCTGGAAAAATTCTAGAAAATCTAAAATATTAAAAAGAAATTGGAGAAAAATTTTGGAAAGAAAATAAGCTGATTAAGTGCTTATTAGAGTAAAACTGCTTATCACAAGTGCTTATTATTAAGCACTTGTGATCCAAACTGATTGAAACTGGAAACTCAGTTATGATATGATGTAATATACTCAGCTATGCAGAAATATATCAAAAGATATCACACTACTCAACAAAAACTCAAGGATTAAGCAATAAGCTCATTTAATAAGCAGTGCTTGAACAAACAGTAACAGAAGCAGTTTAAAGAAGCACAATACTAAAATTACTCACATTAAGCTCATACACAACTACTAAACTCAGATATAGGCTCAGAATACAACTAGCAGGCACAATATATCAAACAGATACCCTGTCTCACACAGGCTGCTTCACAGATCAAATAAGTTGTACGAATAAGCACTAAAATGCAAACAAGTGGGGGCAAATGTAAGATAGCTATATTAAGTACCTAAATCAACCAATTGCTCAACCAGTAACACCTATCTACTACTCTAAAAGTTTCCTAATATAGTAGCCTGTGAACTATATCTATGAGACAGTTGACTTTTTAATTACCACTAAACTATGACCAATTCCAATTTTATCAGCTTATTCTACTTTTTATCTGTTGTAATAAGCTACAACTACTCTAGTTAAAGCTAAGTCTAACTACAATGCAACACTTAACTCAATTACACAAGCAGAACTAAAACTATGACTATCAATGAATGCAGTGAACTCTTCTTTTGACTTTTAATAAACTTTACTACTATTATATGATTTAAACTACTATTTCTAAACTAGTATGACCTGTGTGTGTCCCAATTACAGCAATCCAACATCAACAAAACTCACTGATATACAGATCCAAACACCCCTTATTGAGTTACAATTTGAAGTAACTAAGTGAATTTCACCACAAATCACACACAACCTGTTCAAAATAGCTTCTAAATGTATCAAAGAAGCTATATTAACAACAATTATAAACTAATTCCAATCAAATCAAATCTCATCCATGAACACTTCCATGGTTTTTTCAATCATATCCGAAAAAATGGCCATCATACACCGTTGAAACGTGCCTGGAGCGTTACATAAACCAAAGGGCATTCTACGATAGGCAAACGTTCCATACGGGCAAGTAAAAGTGGTCATTTCTTGATCCTGGGGATCAATGGGAATTTGAAAGTACCCAGAAAAGCCATCCAGAAAACAATAGAACTCATTTCCCGCTAAACGTTCAAGCATTTGGTCCATAAAAGGAAGCGGGAAATGGTCTTTACGTGTCGCATCATTCAACTTTCGATAGTCGATACAAACTCTCCATCCGGTTACAAGTCGAGTAGGTATAAGCTCATTATCGTCATTCTTCACAACAGTGATTCCGCCCTTCTTCGGCACACAATGAACCGGACTAACCCATGAACTATCCGAGATTGGATAAATCATTCCAGCGTCAAGGAGTTTAATAACTTCCTTTTTGATCACTTCATGGATTTGTGGATTAACCCGTCGTTGTTGCTGAACGGAAGCTTTGTGGTTATCCTCGAGAAGAATCTTATGAGTACAAAATCGAGGGTCGATTCCCTTAATGTCGGATATTTGCCAAGCAATCGCACTTTTATGCTTCCGAAGCACATCTAAGAGTCGTGACTTCTCCTCATCTTTAAGACCTTTTGATATTATAACCGGTAATTTTTCATTTTTTTCCAAGTATGCGTATTCGAGATGAGGAGGCAAATCCTTGAGCTCGAGCTCCGGAGGATTCTCAATAGACGGCTTAACTTCTTTTACGTCTGCCATTTTTAAATCAACCGGAGGGGAAGAAACAATCGGTTTTTCATTTAACAATTTTTCAATTAATAAAATGTCCCCCTCCGGATCAAAGTTGTTATTATCAAATTCCGGTGAAAATGATTCATTTGTAAGACAAGCATTGATTTCTTCCCAAGCGAGATCACTTCCCTCAAACGGAGTGAGGGAAGGGGAAGAATCGGAGACGATCGGTTCAAAAGAAGGAGTGGGATTGCCACTCGAAGCATTATCGGTAAAACCAAGAAATTCTTGAGCATACTCCTCTGTAAGTTCATCAATAACATCAATTCGGTTGACGGAAGAAACATCGTAATCGGAGGAGTATCTCGCGGTTTGATCAAGATTAAAAGTAACGGCTTCGTTTCCAACACGTAAAGTAATCTCCTCGTCATAAACATCAATCAAAGCACGATCGGTCCTTAGGAAACCTCTCCCAAGAATAAGAGGAACCCGTGGATCGGCATCGAAATCAACAACCACAAAATCCGCAGGGAAATAAAATTTCCCAACATTGACAAAAATATCCTCAGCTATGCCCATTGGACGAGACGTTGATCGGTCGGCAAGCTCGAGGGTCATAAGCGTCGGTGTCAAGTTAGGAAGAGACAACTTTTTCCAAATCGACAACGGCATAAGGTTAATGCTAGCACCAAGATCGGCCAAGGCGAAGCATTGAACCATACCCGGAAAATTACACGGTATAAGAAACTTGCCAGGGTCTTCAAGCTTTTCGGGTAGCTTTTTAAGAAGAACCGCTGAGCAATTCTCGTTCATTTGGGTTCTCGACATTTCAAAAAGCTTTTCCTTATTATTCAAAAGACTTTTTAGCATCGAAGCAAATTTAGGCATCAAAAGTATAGCATCCGCGAGACTTATATCAAAGTGTAACTCTTGAAAAATCTGATAAAACTTCTCCATTTGGTTCTTATCCTTCTCGCGGTGCTTTTGTTCATTCAAGCGTGACGGATATGGCAACTTTGTTTTGACGGGTGTTTCATTTTCATTATCATTAACGACCTTTTCCTTTCCTTTATATGTTGGGACCACCGGAGGTTGGATGTTCTCGGTCCTTCCATTATTAATAGGAATTTCCATATCCGTTGTCACCTCGGGTTCACGGACGACTACCTTGGGAGGTAGAGAAGAAGAGGTAGTCGGAGCCGTCGGTCCATCATAAGTAACACCACTCCTTGTTATGATCACTTTTGCATCGCCCCTCGGGTTAGCGATCGTGTTGCTTGGCAACGTTCCAGAGCCCGAGGGTCGATCATTTAAACGCTTGTTGAGATCATTGATTTGATTAGCTAACAACCTTGTTGTTTCCTCTTGTTTTGTCATAAAAGCTTGTTGGTTTTGAATCAATTGCTTAATCAAATCTTCCGTGGGCGACGGATTCGGAACAACAACTTGATTTTGATTATTAAAACTTTGCCCACGGTTTTGAAAATTATTCCCTTGAGGCGGGCCTTGTTGAAAATTTCCCCGATTTTGATTTTGTTGAAAATTCTGATTTTGTCCTTGAAAACCATTATTTCCACGATTGTGATTTTGATTGTTATTGAATTGATGATTCCGGTTTTGCACATTATTGTTCTGATTCACTTGATTAGGTTGATTAAACCCGGGTGGTCCATGTTGTTGGCTCGGACGGTAGCTGAGGAGATTACGGTCTCCTTGAAGAGGTGGGTAACCGTTGCCACCCATATTCGCAGCATACACGTTCTCTTGAGCAAAAGAGCCGGTCGTCGGACATTCATAATACGGGTGTGGACCACCACAAGTAATACAACCTTGATTAACGACATTGACTTGATGACTTGATTTTTCCATAGATATTGCATCGACTTTCTTTGTTAAGGCCAAAATCATACTTTTTACTTCATCATTATTTTTCTCATTATTGGGCATTTGAAGCTTATTTCTTGACATTCTAACACGAGCCTTATTTTCAATTATCGTGAAGGCATCATTTGTGTTCCTAGCCAATAAGTTACCACCCGCAGCAGAGTTGAGTGAATCTTGATCAATATAAAACAACCCATAATAGAAAGTGTCAATCTGCTGAAGGTCGGTGAACCCATGGTTAGGACATTTTTCCAACAAATCTTTGAAACGATCCCAAGCTTCACTAAACGATTCATCAAAAGCTTGTTGGAATCGAAAGATTTGGGAACGGAGATTAGAAGTTTTAGAGGGAGGATAGAAATGATTCACAAACTTGGAAGCAAGGTCATTCCAAGTGTGAATTGAATTAGGCGGTTCCTTTTCCAGCCAAGTCCGGGCTGCTCCTTTTAAGGAGAAAGGAAACAACTTCAATTTCACCACATCGTGAGGCACTTGGTTCATTCTAATCGTCTCAGCGATGTCGGTGAAATTTCGGATGTGTGCATAGGGGTCTTCGTTATCAAACCCGTGGAATGATATACCTGTGATTAAGTTGAGTAATCCGTGATTGATCTCAAAGTTGGCATTGATGTCCGGAATCACAATTGCCCTCCTCACACCGTTAAATGGTGATTGGAGTTGTTCTTCCATCGGACGCGGATCAAATGCCGGTTGTTGTCCCATCGGCGGGATAACATTGTGCTGCGGACCACCCATCGGCGGGGGTCCGTTGTGTTCGTTTTGGTTCATCTCCTCGTCGTCAAGGAAATGAACCCAACTCGTATGTCGTAAAACCCGCTCGGGGTTAGAGAACGGAGACGTAAGACTCTCAAACGAAGATCGGGTGTGCATACACCACGAGCAAAATTAAAAAGAAAATGAAAAAGAAAAGAGAAAAGAAAATCTTTTTGTTTTTTTTTATATTTTTCACAAAAACTTATTATTTCTTTTGTTTTTCTTATCTTAAAACGTAATGTTAATCGAAAACCGTTTCTTTCAAAATCACGCGCGACGGGACGGGAGAGAAGAATGGATCTCTCTTCAGCTAGCAATTTAATGTCTTAGCTATCCGTATTTCCCGCTTATTCGGTTGTAGTTATTGAAATAGTCCGATAAACAACTAAATTACGTTTTCGTTATATTGCAAGACTTATTTGGTATACAACGCCCTTTCTTTCGATCGAGTCGAGGCTGTAACTTTTATTATTTTTTTGGTATTTTTGAAAACACTTTAGGAAAAGTGTTTTTGATTTTTCAATTTTTATAGAGATATATATACAAAGTAGAGGAAGGCTTAACAAAACACGATTTTCAAAAAGATATTCAAAAATTCACTTCGGCCTTCCCCGGCAGCGGCGCCAAAAATTGATTCGTGTGAAAACCAATTATTATAATTATAGTATAGTATCGAAGTGATCCGCGTAAAATACGGATCACCCGAGTCGTTTTCCAACGAAGGCGAATGGAATCGAGAATATCGATTCGTGAAATCGTGATTTGAAAAGTGAGAAAGTGAAAAATAGCAATCAAATAGTTCACGTAATCACAAACAAGTATGAAATATGCAAAGATTATAAGCTAAGTATGCACCGAAATGAAAAACGTAAAAACGGAAACGCAACCGTAAAATTTAAAACGCAACGTATGACGAAAAATAATCCTACGAACTTGGAAATATTTTCTAAAAATTTTAAACTAATAAAAAGAATTTTAAAAAAAAAGAAAAATATATTTTAGACTTTTCTTTTATTTTCTAGAATTAAATTCCTATTTTTGTAATTAAAAATGAATTAAAAATAAAGAAAAATAGAAAAATAATTTGGAAAAATGAAAATTAAATTCTAAAAATTCTAAAATATTAATAAAGAAATTCTAAAAATATTTTTGTATTTTTCAGAACCTTTTCTGAATTTTTATGGATTTTTGCTATTTAAAAACTATTTAAAAATGATTATAATCAAAAAGAAATTAAGAAAAATAGTAAAAATGCTCAG
Organism: Artemisia argyi; assembly: GCA_030686995.1. Taxonomy (NCBI): domain Eukaryota; kingdom Viridiplantae; phylum Streptophyta; class Magnoliopsida; order Asterales; family Asteraceae; genus Artemisia; species Artemisia argyi. The sequence goes on from CM060684.1 coordinate 151,514,959, forward strand.
AAAAATCTGGAAAAATTCTAGAAAATCTAAAATATTAAAAAGAAATTGGAGAAAAATTTTGGAAAGAAAATAAGCTGATTAAGTGCTTATTAGAGTAAAACTGCTTATCACAAGTGCTTATTATTAAGCACTTGTGATCCAAACTGATTGAAACTGGAAACTCAGTTATGATATGATGCAATATGCTCAGCTATGCAGAAATATATCAAAAGATATCACACTACTCAACAAAAACTCAAGGATTAAGCAATAAGCTCATTTAATAAGCAGTGCTTGAACAAACAGTAACAGAAGCAGTTTAAAGAAGCACAATACTAAAATTTCTCACATTAAGCTCATACACAACTACTAAACTCAGATATAGGCTCAGAATACAACTAGCAGGCACAATATATCAAACAGATACCCTGTCTCACACAGGCTGCTTCACAGATCAAATAAGCTATACGAATAAGCACTAAAATGCAAACAAGTGGGGGCAAAAGTAAGATAGCTATATTAAGTACCTAAATCAACCAATTGCTCAACCAGTAACACCTATCTACTACTCTAAAAGTTTCCTAATTCAGTAGCCTGTGAACTATATCTATGAGACAGTTGACTTTTTAATTACCACTAAACTATGACCAATTCCAATTTTATCAGCTTATTCTACTTTTTATCTGTTGTAATAAGCTACAACTACTCTAGTTAAAGCTAAGTCTAACTACAATGCAACAATTAACTCAATTACACAAGCAGAACTAAAACTATGACTATCAATGAATGCAGTGAACTCTTCTTTTGACTTTTAATAAACTTTACTACTATTATATGATTTAAACCACTATTTCTAAACTAGTATGACCTGTGTGTGTCCCAATTACAGCAATCCAACATCAACAAAACTCACTGATATACAGATCCAAACACCCCTTATTGAGTTACAATTTGAAGTAACTAAGTGAATTTCACCACAAATCACACACAACCTGTTCAAAATAGCTTCTAAATGTATCAAAGAAGCTATATTAACAACAAGTATACACTAATTCCAATCAAATCTCAGAATCTCCAATGATCAGAATATCAGCTAGATACTCAAATGATGAAATGAAGCAGCTCAGTCCAAAAATTTCAAACAATCCACAAACAATGATCAATTCAGATCCACAACAAGCTAGTAACACAGATATGAGATCAATAAAATACTACTAGTAACAAGCTAGAATGACAGATGATCAATACTCAAACATATACTCAGATAATCAATACTCCCTCCGTCCCGCATTAAGTGTCCACTATGACTTTTTCAAGTCTTTTTTCTTCAACTTTGACTTCAAATTTTTTTGTCCGTGTTATATATTACCTGATGCAAGCTATATGAATGGATTAAGTTTTTAGTTGTGTTTTCATTTGTATAATTTTCATTAAGTATTATATAACACAAATAAATATATTTAAGGTTAAAGTTGGTGAAAAAAGACTTAGAAAAGTCATACTGGACACTTAATGTGGGACGGAGGTAGTACTATTCTACAAAATATCAATACCAAAAGCTAAATCAAAATAGTACTTACTAAGCTATACTAAAACAGATACAATCTATCGACTATACTATCAAATCTATACTAATCCAATATCAATCAATCACAGAACAATCAGATTAAGCTACTATAAGATATGAAACAATTAACTACAACTACTAACAGTCCATTATTATACTAAAATTGAAAATGAGAACAAAGTTTACCACAACTCTCCCTCAGCTAGAACAGAGGGAGTTCACTGTAGCCTATCTTTAGGATAGGCTGATATCTTAGCTTGTCTGAATCAGCTATCAAAATCACACCTCAGCTTCATGTGAAACACCTCTACTTGGATTTTGAATGAAACAGTACACATTAACTTGAACTTTTTGAACTTGATAATGATATAAGTAACTAAACTGAGCTATTTGAAGAATGAAAACAAAGTTTGAAACATTTTTTTTATTATTATTTTTTTTTATAATTTTCTTATTTTTTATATTTTCTGAATATGAAACAAATTGTGACTGAATTGAAAAGATAACTAATAAAAGCTATATTTGAAATAAGAAGAGTGTTTAGAAAAGAAATAAAGCTGAAATTGATTGATATAAGATAATAATAAACTAAGGAAGAAAACAGAATAAGCAATAAGGATGAAAAATAAGCTGACAATTTAAAAAGGAAATGCAGAATTTTATTAGAAATCTCAATTAAGCTATTACAATTACTATTCTAAATACAATCTAGCAGCATAACAGTACCTAAAACCTACATACAAATGAGTAAAAACTACCACTATTTATAGGAAAAGAGAGAGTGAGGGGATGTGATTGCCATGCTGGCAATCCGAGCCACAATTGTGCTTCTTTCAACTCATATCAGCCCTTTGATCAGATGTGTGCTTCTTTAAATTGATGTGAGCCCTTAGATGATGATCAATGAGGTGTCTCGTCCACTAATATTGCTCCATCTGTCCCCATTTGAGTGTCTCATTCTCTGACATGTGACTCAGCAGAATCCAAGGAGAGTGCGTGACGCGTCTCTTCCAATCTCTAGCTGCCAAGTGTCCTTATAGCTTCCAACATTCTCTCTGACACACTTATTGCACGTGGGAAGACCCTCTAGAAGCTCCAATCATTAGCATTTATTAGTTAATTGATGTGGTGAGAGATGGTTCGAGCCAATTTTGGTTCTATTGGTGGCTAGGGTTCTTTGGGTTCTGGGTTTGGGAATTGGGGAAGAACAAAAATGGTGCGGGGTTTAGTTTATTATTGTTTGACTAGAATTTATTGGGTAGGTTGACCGGGGTATGGATGGGCTTGGATTGGATCGGGTTTTGGATAAAAAAGGATGATGGGCTTGTGGCTTTGTTTTGGTGGATTGGACTATGAATGGGCTAGTTATGTGTTTAGGATTCAGATTTTTGGTAATAAAATTACAAGGACCAAATGTGTAACTTTTGAAATTCCAAGGGCTGATCTTGACATTCTTCAAAAATATAATCCAGGGACTATACTTGCCAAGTCTGAGTAGATGAAGGATTGGAACTGACTTTTGGATTCCCGACTTTGACTTTTTGACCAACTTCAATTCTCGTGCTCGTTTTCCGGTTTTCTTTTGATTTTTCAGCTTTTTATGATTTATCCATACCTGCATATCACAAACACAAAAACACACGTTTTCTTTGCATTTGTTAGCTCAATTAGTCGTTTAGGGTTGGTATTTGGTCAAATAATAGTGAGTGAATAAACACTCACCACCCACATGTTGTATATATCCTCAAAAAAAAATGTACATAGACTAAAATAAAGGTTACTAGTTGATGCGTGGGAATCGCACCTTGCTTTACCTCTCGAGGGATCTCGAGAAGCTTACAACCCCCACCAGGCAGTGTACCTGATCGTTGTAGTATAGTATAGTGACAAGTACCGGGGGATTGATCGTTCAGCTTAGGAATAGTGTCGTTAGGATTAGAAAGCCTAATTTACTAGTTCTAAAGGTGAGGGATGATTATTTTTTGTCTTTTTATATTTTTTTATAAAGCAAGTAAAATCTCGGGTTTTGAAGGAGTGGGCGGAATTAGTTGCTATTCAACTAACCCAAAGCTAAGATGCAATCAAAATAAAATAATAAAAATAAAATTTAAACTAATTATACTAAGGTTGTGAGCAGTAATTGGAGAAAATGTGTTTACTTAGACTTCATTACTCCCTAGATATCTTTTACATGTTAATTACTTGTTATAATTGCATGGATGACGGATCGTATTCCTTAATATCATTCATGGGGTGGCATACATAACTCCCCAATTCTATGAGCTCTTATCTCCTCCTACACCATGACCCAGCACAACTATAGGGATTGTAAACAGTGGCTCATGCATTAAATACAACCAATAAAGACCTAGTACGCCTCGGTTCATGTTTCTTAAGACGTTCAAGCATGTTACCATTTGGAGATCTGCCAGTTTTCTTAAGCCTAACATATAAAATCATTCATCCAAGAACAAGAATAAACAAGTAATCAACACATAATCAATATCTAGGTTTCATTAGATCTAAGCAAACACAAGAGAGATCTAGCCTAGCATAATTGAATTGAGACAAGAACAAGATATAGACAACCAACACATAGACATATTGATTGAATTAGAAGAATACTTATCTCAATTACAATGCAAGGTATCAAGGGTTTGGAACCCTTGAAAAACCTGTAAAAGTTCACTCAAATTCGTCTTTAGGGTTTCTCCAAAACTTCTCTCTTTTTAATGAAAAAACTAGAAAACTATATATAGGAAAACTGGTCTGACGGCGTCAAGACAAGCATGTGACGCTGTCACCTCGCCGCCAAATACTTCCTCGGACGGCCTTGATCTCCTTATGACGGCCTGTGTGACGCCGTCACCACCTACGGTATTTTATTCTTGGGACTTTTGACGCCGTCACCACCTACGGTATTTTATTCTTGCTATCTGACGCCGTCAGGTGTAACTCTTGACGCCGTCACCTAGTGCTTCCAGCATGGAAAATTGATACTTTGCCGTTTTCTTCACTTTTATGCTCCAAAAACGTCCAAAATGGCTTCTTTTCCAGAATTCACTCTCCAAGTACCTAAAATCACAAAAGGAACAATTTAGGGCAATATTTGATCAAATAAAGTCGGATTCGGGCTTAAATGACCCCCTAAAAACGGATCATTTTTCGCCTCATCATATACCCTTACACTTGAGATTTGCTTGTCCTCAAGCAAATGAGCTTTTATTCTACTCAAAAGACAACTTAGGGGTCATTTAACACGAATATAAAAGTAATTACAACAAATAATCGTTCCACTAAAGACCAATAGACAAGCACGGAGGTCATACACAAGCACCTCACAAATAGTGTTTAGATACTCACATCTCTCGGGTGTAATAAAGTAATATAACATTATGGAAATGGAAGATATCTCTCACTACCTGTCATAGCAAAATAGATTACTATAGGCTTGGGAAAGGATCAAACCTCCACCACATGGCGTAAGCACCTAGGATAAACTATCAAAGAGGTCTTTTAAAAGGTTGTAACGTTAGGTATAGGGATATGAATTACACGGTTTTATTGGATAAAGGAAGTTTTACTGGTGGCGAGTTAACAATCTTGGTTAATTACATGTACAATATGGCGTTGCTAAGCCAAGACTAGACTCGTCTTAAGCTAATAAATGAAAAATAACAAAAACATAAAATGAACATAGAATAAAAACGGGATGGTAGTCCGTATGTTTTTTTTTTTTTTTTTTTTCTCTTTTTCCTTTTTCTATTTTTTTTTCTGCATACACTCTTACCCTACCATCCAAAATAATACATCATAGGAGATGAGAGTTCCCCTTACACTTGAATCTTTACATACTTTACAATAAACTAATCTAATGACTCGAATTAAGAAAATCAAAATACTTGGAGCACTTTTAAGATTAACGTACATATGGGGGTAATAAATGATGTTCTTCCCCATTACTCCATAAATAAGTACTTACCCATGAGTCCCAATCGTCCCAAAACAATATGTACAAGGATATGACTCGACTTAGCAACCATGTAATCAATTAGAAAGTTAACTTAGGGTTTAACAAATAACAATAATGCACTAAAAATGAGCGCATACACGGAAGGCTAAGGCGATTTGGTTGTACATTTAAGTGGGGTGTAACAAATTCTTCCTTTAAGTAAAATGCTTAAAGTTAGAAACGAAAAGATAGGCTCAGAGGGGTGTACTAGGGGTATCGTGTACTAAAAATGAGTACAACGCTAAGGGTGTGGGAAAAATTAGTTGACTTAACTAGCCAAGTAATATGACTTAAATGGTCAAGTAATTATGATACGGGTTTAACACAAGGGTGATCCTAATGCCTCTTATCATGTAGTAAATCCTACTACACGAATGTAGTCTCACTAGCGGTCTCGGGATGCATCACTAACGCAAGTTCTAGAATCTAAATGCTACCGGTACACTCATAAGCACAAATAATGAATGCTTTTCCTATCAAATCTAAAGGCGAACCTCACATTTTTGGGTGGAAAATTTTTCTGAATATACGGTTATGTGCTAGTCATACAATCTCCTATCCATGAGACGCTTGCTATGGCTAAAGTTTCACTCCTAAATGTTGTAAAAAAATATAAATTTGGCGCTAAAATTACACTAACAAGTATTTCTCGTAGTTTTATTACACATCTACCTTTAAACAAAACAAACTCAAGCGAAAGTGCATATGTAAGGTATCATCTTTTTACCCTCCCCTTACACTTAAGATGAACATTGTCCCCAATGTTCAAGTAAAGAATGTAAAAGTGAAAAAGTAAATAGAATGAAATCAAATACTCCCCTGATTCGCTCGGTATGGATTTTAGGTGGCCAGGTTAAATCTTCTTCCAAGAAAACGAACAATCAAAGCTTCCCTTCCAGAATATAAATCATCTCCTTGTCGAACATAACCTGTGAAACCTGACAAAATAGACAAGACGACCTCGCGTAAAATCGGCGGCATCCTATATAAGTTCCTAAATCCTAGAAAACAAAGTAAGATATAATGCTTGTGGAATGAAGTTTGCAGATTTCCTGGAGATTATAAAACTTAATAATTCACAAAAAACCATAAGACTCCGTTAGAAAAACAAAACTGGTAAAATTTCCAGATTTTAACTCCTGACGCCGTCAAGAGTAAACTCTGACGCCGTCAGAATGGACCTGCAGAAATTCTTATGTTAAGTTTCCGGAAAATTTCTGGAAAAACTTGGTCCTACTTCCTGGAAAATCCTGCAAAACTTCATTATGACTCAATACAAGCATTTGACTCTAACAAATACGAATATACATGTTCATTTAATATCGTGGAGAATCATGATCGGATTGTTTCTTAAAAACATATTTGGGGTTTCCCCTTACACTTATCTTTTGCAAAAATACTTTTAGGTTGTAGTTAAGACTAGGCCAAACAACATAGTAAAGTATTTTCACATTTTATTTTAGAAGCATGATCAACCAACAATAAAAACAAAGCATGCATACGGAAGCAAATAACAATCAAACAAATAAAAATCACACAAAACATGGGTTGCCTCCCAAGAAGCGCTTTTCTTTATTTACGAATCTTGTAGCTAGACTCAAGGTTATGGGTTACTACGTGATCTCATCATCAAATATCACATCCTCCTCATTAATCATTTCATTGTTATTTTCTTGGTAATGTTTTACACGTTGTATGTTAACCGTGAATTCCCTACCGTCATCATCAATTAACACTACCGCTCCAAACATAGAAGAATTCTTTACCGTGAACGGCCCATACCATCTAGACTTAAGTTTTCCCGGAAATAATCTCAACCGAGAATTGTATAATAGGACTTTGTCTCCTTCTGAAAATTCCTTGGGTTTCTTAATTCTTTGATCATGCCATCTTTCAGCTCTCTCTTTATATGTGATGGAGGATTCGTAGGCTTCTAGTCTAAGCTCATCAAGCTCGTGTAATTGCAAAAACCTATTATTCCCAGCATTTGTGTAATCTAAGTTGCATGCCTTAAGCGCCCAATAAGCCTTGTGTTCTAACTCTACCGGTAAGTGACATGCCTTACCATACACCATGCGGAATGGGGTCGTTCCAATAGGTGTTTTGTAAGCAGTTCGGAATGCCCATAAGGCTTCGTCGAGTTTGAATGACCAGTCCTTTCTGTTTTGACTAACCGTTTTTTCAAGTATTCTTTTAATAGCTCTATTTGTGTTTTCGACTTGGCCATTGGTTTGTGGATGATAGGCGGTTGAGAATCGATGGGGTACTCCATACCTCTTCATGACCTTTTCCATTTGTGCATTGCAAAAATGTGTCCCCCTATCACTGATGAGAGCTTTCGGAATCCCGAATCTTGCGAAAAGCTTTTTCAGGAAATGAATGACTACTCTGGCATCATTGGTCCTAAGGGCTTGTGCCTCAACCCATTTCGAAACATAGTCAATGGCGACTAAGATGTACTCGTTCCCCCCGAGGATGGAAAGGGTCCCATGAAGTCAATCCCCCAAACATCGAATACTTCACAAACTTGTATAAAGTTCTGAGGTGCTTCATCCCTACGTGATATATTTCCGGCTCGTTGACATGCATCGCACGCTTGCACCATTTCTTTTACATCACGGAAAATTGTGGGCCAATAGAATCCCGCATCGAGAATCTTTCGGGCGGTAACGTTTATCCCATGATGCCCGCCAGAGGGACCAGAGTGACATTCCCTCATAATCTTAACTGCCTCATTTTCCGAAACACAACGCCTTATAATGTGGTCAGGACACCTTCGGAATAAAAAGGGTTCATCCCAGAAGTAGTATTTTAGTTGGGAAAAGAACCTCTTCCTCTCGTACTTAGTCAGGTGTTCTGGAACAAGCCTACATCTACTTGCGAAGTAATTAGCAAAGTCGGCGTACCATGGTTCCGAATCCATCATTGACATTAGTTGTTCGTCAGGAAACGAATCCCTAATCTCACTTCTATCGTGCTTATCCAAGGGGTTTTCAAGACGAGATAGATGATCTGCGGCTAGATTCTCTGCCCCCCTCTTATCGCGAATCTCAACATCGAATTCTTGTAACAACAAGATCCACCGAATTAGTCGTGGCTTGGCATCCTGCTTCGCAAACAGATATCGAAGAGCTGAGTGATCAGTGAAGACGACTGTCTTTGAAAGGACAAGATATTGTCGGAATTTGTCGAATGCAAATACTACGGCTAATAATTCTTTTTCGGTGGTAGAGTAATTCTCTTGAGCGGGATTCATGGTTTTGCTAGCGTAGTAAATAGGTTGGAAAAGCTTGTCACGTCGTTGACCTAATACAGCCCCGACAGTGAAGTCACTAGCGTCACACATGATTTTGAATGGTAACTCCCAGTTGGGTGTGATCATGATTGGAGCTTGAGTGAGTTCCCTTTTTAAGAGATCGAAAGCATCTTTGCATTCTTGGGAAAAATCGAATGGAGCATCCTTTACAAGCAATTGAGTCATTGGCCGGGCAATTTTGGAGAAGTCTTTTATGAATCTCCGATAGAATCCGGCGTGCCCCAAGAAGCTGCGTATTGCCTTAACAGTCGTGGGGTATGGTAGCTTAGATATTGCTTCAACTTTAGCTTGGTCCACCTCTATTCCGTTCCCTGAGATCTTATGCCCTAACACAATCCCTTCCTTTACCATGAAATGACACTTTTCCCAGTTTAACACCAAGTTGGTTTCCTCACAACGTTTAAGCATCTTTTCTAAATTAGCAAGACAGCGGTCGAAGGAGTTTCCGAAGACTGAAAAGTCATCCATGAAAACTTCCATGCTGTCTTCCATGAGTTCGTGAAAGATTGCGGTCATGCAACGTTGGAAAGTGGCGGGAGCATTACATAGCCCAAAAGGCATCCTTTTGTAAGCAAACGTTCCATAGGGGCAAGTAAACGTGGTCTTTTCTTGGTCCTCGGGTGCTATGGGGATTTGAAAATATCCAGAAAATCCATCCAAGAAGCAATAGTACTCGTGTCCAGATAATCTTTCTAACATCTGATCAATGAATGGTAAGGGAAAGTGATCTTTCCTCGGGGCATCATTGAGCTTTCGATAGTCGATGCACACCCGCCATCCGGTGACAGTTCTCTGGGGCACCATCTCGCCCTTGTCATTCTTTACTACAGTCATTCCACCCTTTTTAGGTACAACCTGCACAGGACTGACCCATGGGCTATCCGAGATCGGGTAAATCAGTCCTGCATCCAAAAGTTTGATAACTTCTTTCTTTACTACTTCCTTAATGTTAGGGTTCACTCGCCTCTGGGGTTGCACAGTAGGTTTATAATCTTCCTCCATAAGAATCTTATGTGTGCAAAAAGTTGAGTCAATCCCCTTAATGTCGGCCACACTCCATGCGAGTACCCCCCTTGTATTTTTTTAGTATCTCTAAGAGTTTAACTTTTTGTTCTTTTTCCAAGGAAGAGTTTATGATTACCGGGAGTTGGTCCTCCCCCTGCAGGAATGCATACTCCAAATGGTTAGGAAGCTCTTTGAGATCAACGTTAGGAGGTTCGATAATAGAAGGTTTGAGCTTGTTTTCAGGCTTTCGGAGCACGAGATGCTCCGTTGCCTCTTTTCTGGGGTAGAAGGAGACTGCATTAACATCCTCCGTCTTTTCCATCTCTAGCAAAGGCAGAAAACTCTCGTCCCGTAGCCAACCTTCGTCGATTTGTTCATCGACGCAACTATCAATGACATCTGTGAGTTCATCTACTTCCCCGATAAAGTAGAGCCGATTGGCTGCTTCGAGGGAGAGGTCCATAGAATCCTTAATGTCGAAGGTTGTGTTGTCGTCTCCCATTCGTAAGGTCAATTTGCCATCGTAGACATCGATGACTGCACGAGCGGTAGCAAGAAATGGTCTACCTAAGATGATAGGTACCAAGTCATCCTCCTCCATATCCAAGATTACGAAGTCGACCGGGAATTTGAATTTCCCAACTTTGACTAGCACATTCTCGCATATCCCTACGGGGTACTTGAGTGATCTATCGGCTAGTTGGATGTTCATACGGGTAGACTTCAATCCAGAATATCCTAGTTTACGGAACATAGAGTGAGGCATGAGATTGATACTTGCTCCCAAATCGGCAAGAGCATTCTTGATTGATAGAGGTCCTATGGAGCAAGGTAAGGTGAAGCTACCCGGATCGTCTACCTTCTTTGGTAGCCCTCGATGGGTTACCGCTGAACATTCTTCCCCCAGGGTTACAAGACCCTCGAGCTTCTTCCTGTTAGCGAGTAGCTTTTTGAAGTATGTGCTATACTTTGGCATGTGATAGCAAGCATCAAGGAGAGGTATGGTGACAACTGAGTCTTTTAGGTATGACAAGAACCTCTTGTTATCACTCTCAGTTTTCTGGTTCCTTAATCGGGATGGGTATGGAATTCTCACAGGTGGGTTAGGAAGGGCTGATGGGGAAGGGGTCGTCACGGGCGGTTGGTCAGGGGTGATAATGCCTACATCCTCCTCCTCCTCCCTTGGTTTGTTTGGATCGAGGGTGATGGGGGACGAGTCTGGGTAAGGAGGGTCTTTGGTTGTCGTTCCAGCTCGTGTGGTTATCGCGAGCATAGGGTCTTTTTTCTTCACTAATGGCGTTTGGAGATTATCTAGGGCCGAGTTAAGCTTGTTGAAGAATTCTCCAATACCCTCCTGCTGCTCGTCGAAAAGCTCGTTAAGCCCTTTCATTTGCAGGTCTTTTTCTTGAGTGAAGTGACCAAGGTCATCTTCGAAATTGCTCCTGATTTTGAATTCAGGGCCTTCCTCTCCTTCTCTTTTCTTTACCAGATTTCCCCAAAGGGTGTAATCGTCATTTTGGAAAAAGGGCAAGAGGGAGGGATCAACATAAATGTCCCCTCCTGACAAGCACGCATGTTCAGTTGTGGCTGCTCCTCCGCATTCTTCCACCTCATGCGGGCCTCCACAGTAATCGCAGATCAGGTAAGGATTCGACAGCCGTTTAGGTGACTGCGATCCAGCTATGTATTCCACTCTTTTGTGAATTTTGCTCAAACGATCCGAGGTGATCTCAGAAATGCTGACCGTCGACTCAGGTTCATCCCAAGTGTCATCCTGGTCTTGAGCGTATTCTTCAATCCTATCCCATCCTTCCTCGGCACTTAGATTGGCCAACCTTCCTTGTCTAGACTGGTTAATTCCGTTTCGGTCGTTAGAGGAGATATTTTCATAGAAGATTTGGACCAAGAGCCAAAGCTCAATGCCGTGATGGGGAACTTGTCTTATTAAATCTTTGAATCTAGTCCATGATTTATAGAAGGGCTCGTCCTTCTCCTTCCGGAAACGGAGGATCCTATCTCTAAATGCTGAGGTCTTTCCAGGTGGGAAGAACTTCTCATAGAACTTGGATATGAGTTGCTCCCATGTGAAGATAGATTCAGAAGGGAGTTTGTCATACCATTCTTGGGCTTTTTCGTATAAGGTGAAGGGAAAGAATCGCAATCGGGATGTGTTTCTAGTAGCCCCATCCGTATGGATGGTATCCACTATTTTCAGGAAATCTTTGATGTGTTGGATTGGATTTTCCTCATCAAGTCCGTGGAACTTACACACACTTTTGACAAGCCAAACATCATTTGCATGCAAGACCTCGTTGGTGTGTTCGTTTGGGTAAACAATGGCATTTGAAAAGCCGCGAGGAGTTGGGGAAGAGTAGTCCTTGAGACGCTTAGGAGGAGGTATTATAGGGGTACTCATCTCGTTGTGGGAGCTAGGGGTTGTGATGTGATTCTCTGAATTTTCCTCAGAAAGAGGTGCATCAAAGTCGATAGCAATGCTGGATGGTTCAGGAGTTGAGTGAGTTCGTCTTAACCTACACATTTCTCTTTCGGGTTCTGCGTAAGGCAAGACAAGGTTTCTAGTGGTACTACGACTCCTAGTGATCCTAAGGTTGGAGAATTCGTTGGTTGCCATGATGGCGAACGGTGAAGAGTTACGAACAAAGACACGAAGAAATAAGATAGACTAAAGAAAACCTAAAAATAAAAATAAAATCTTACTAGAAAGGAATCTAGCAAGTAGACCTAATAAAAAGAAATCCTAACCTAGACAATAACTATTCCCCAGGCTGCGGCGCCAAAAACTTGATGCGTGGGAATCGCACCTTGCTTTACCTCTCGAGGGATCTCGAGAAGCTTACAACCCCCACCAGGCAGTGTACCTGATCGTTGTAGTATAGTATAGTGACAAGTACCGGGGGATTGATCGTTCAGCTTAGGAATAGTGTCGTTAGGATTAGAAAGCCTAATTTACTAGTTCTAAAGGCGAGGGATGATTATTTTTTGTCTTTTTATATTTTTTTAGAAAGCAAGTAAAATCTCGGGTTTTGAAGGAGTGGGCGGAATTAGTTGCTATTCAACTAACCCAAAGCTAAGATGCAATCAAAATAAAATAATAAAAATAAAATTTAAACTAATTATACTAAGGTTGTGAGCAGTAATTGGAGAAAATGTGTTTACTTAGACTTCATTACTCCCTAGATATCTTTTACATGTTAATTACTTGTTATAATTGCATGGATGACGGATCGTATTCCTTAATATCATTCATGGGGTGACATACATAACTCCCCAATTCTATGAGCTCTTATCTCCTCCTACACCATGACCCAGCACAACTATAGGGATTGTAAACAGTGGCTCATGCATTAAATACAACCAATAAAGACCTAGTACGCCTCGGTTCATGTTTCTTAAGACGTTCAAGCATGTTACCATTTGGAGATCTGCCAGTTTTCTTAAGCCTAACATATAAAATCATTCATCCAAGAACAAGAATAAACAAGTAATCAACACATAATCAATATCTAGGTTTCATTAGATCTAAGCAAACACAAGAGAGATCTAGCCTAGCATAATTGAATTGAGACAAGAACAAGATATAGACAACCAACACATAGACATATTGATTGAATTAGAAGAATACTTATCTCAATTACAATGCAAGGTATCAAGGGTTTGGAACCCTTGAAAAACCTGTAAAAGTTCACCCAAATTCGTCTTTAGGGTTTCTCCAAAACTTCTCTCTTTTTAATGAAAAAACTAGAAAACTATATATAGGAAAACTGGTCTGACGGCGTCAAGACAAGCATGTGACGCCGTCACCTCGCCGCCAAATACTTCCTCGGACGGCCTTGATCTCCTTATGACGGCCTGTGTGACGCCGTCACCACCTACGGTATTTTATTCTTGGGACTTTTGACGCCGTAAGGATGACTTTTGACGCCGTCACCACCTACGGTATTTTATTCTTGCTATCTGACGCCTTCACCTAGTGCTTCCAGCATGGAAAATTGATACTTTGCCGTTTTCTTCACTTTTATGCTCCAAAAACGTCCAAAATGGCTTCTTTTCCAGAATTCACTCTCCAAGTACCTAAAATCACAAAAGGAACGATTTAGGGCAATATTTGATCAAATAAAGTCGGATTCGGGCTTAAATGACCCCCTAAAAACGGATCATTTTTCGCCTCATCACTAGTATTTCCTTCTTATGTTCAAGTGTCGGTTTAACACCCGGTACTTTGAATATTGAGGGCAATATTCATTTCTAAGTGTGGGGGGGGGGGGGGGGGGATTCTCACGAATTCAAAACACATGTTCCATCAAGCACCCTCGTTTGATCAAAATTTAAAATTTTTTCACACTTAGAAATGCAATAAATGGTTATCAGTCCGCCATGTCTAACCCACATAAGGATTGGCTAATCCAGGAGCAAACAGCTCTTGGTAAAGATATCTCAAAACCGTTGATGGCTTGCAATTTGCCCAAAATTGTATGGTAAATCAACTCGCCATATCCCATAAAGTGAATGAGTTGGCTAGCCCGCAAGATTATGGCTTGTGGTAAATGCCGTGGAAAATCCATAATTGGTAATCAGCTCACCAAGATGTTGACTTAGTCCATCAAGAGTTGGCTAGTCCAGAAGCAAACGGCTTTTGGTAAAGACTAATTAAATTCGTTGACAGCTGGTGGTTTGCTCAAAATCACACGGTTATCAGGTGTGCCACAGTTCTCACACCTGGCTACTCCAGAAGTAATGGCTTTTGGTAAAGAGACACAAAATCCATTAAATTTTCTCAAAATATTGCTAGGGACTAGCAATACTTTAGTGTGGGGGATTGATGAGTGTCTAAATACTCATCATTTTATACCAATCTGAACTGCCAAAACATCAAAAAACACTCAAATATGCATCATAATACTGAAATTATCCCAGAAGTGTGTTTTATATGTTTCAGATGCAAAATAATCAAAAACGGATACAAAACGTACAAAGTTTGCATAATTGGCAGTTTCAGTCCCTCAACTTTCAAAACTTGTCAAATCTAGTCCCTGGTTATTCTAAAACATGAAAAAAGTCACCAAAGCTCCTTTTGAATCACAAATAAACATATTTAGTCCTTTGGTGTTAAGTTTCACAAAATTATAAATTTAGTCCCTCAACTTTGCAAAATTGACAAAAATGGTCCTTGGGATATAAAAACTTTGAGAAAATAAATTTTGGTCCTTATACTAATCTTCTATGGCAGGAATGGTCCTTGGTTGGAAATTTTGGTGAAATTACATGTTTGGTCCCTGAAGTTTCACAGTTTGGCAGAATAGGTCCCTGGAAGTTCAAAAAATTAGAAAAGTCAACTACGGTCCTTACATTACTCATACTTGGCAGATTTAGTCCTTTTGAGAACCATGGGAAAGTCACAAGTTCAAACCCTCAAAATCATAAAATTACAAAATTTGTCCTTGTGCTAGTTACTATACCAAACCGGACCCTTATAATTATAAACCAAACCCTTTAAACCAAATCCAAACAACAACCAGCCCACCCATTTTTCCCAAGCACAGAACAATACAAAGCCCATTCACCCTTTAAATAAAACGGGGTCAAACATTGACCCTGGGCGTTGACCTCGTTGACCTCCATCATCCCCAACCCCCTCGTCACCTGCTTTACCACCATCCACCCTCTCCACTTGCCTTCACCTTTCCACCTCATTACCCCCTCTGTCACCCTCTAAACCAAACCCCTTCCCCTGGTTTTGCACCAGGGGAGGACACGTATCAAACCTACACCATCCACCACCCTACACCCGGCAACTACTTACACCACCACCCATAGACCACCCCCTACCTTCCATTTTGTTCCCCCCACCATCACAAGTCATATCAACAGCATTTAATGCTCTGAAAGAGGCTGCAAGTTACCTCTCCCACTTTTGGCGCCAAAAAGAGATTTAAACGGCTGTGATGATTTAAACTGATCCAAGGGTTGAAAAGTGGTGGGATTTGCTCTGAGAGACACGTGGAACAATATGGAGTGCTATAAAAGGAGCAAGAAGCAGAGGAAGAAGATATAGTTTTTAGTTTTAAATTCATGTATGTCGTTTAATTAGTAGTTTGCAATCTCAGCTCAAATTTCAGTTTCCAAGTATTGTACTAGTGTTTTTAGCATTAATATAAACTTATTTCAAGCTTCAATTATAATCTTATGGTAATTTAAAGTTTATGCAAGTTTCAAATACTCAAAATCTTACATTAGCTTATATATTGCTTAATCCTGTTGTTATTGGACTTATAATCTCATATAAGTTCCTTTAGTAACTTATTGTAAGCATTATAATAACTAAACTCAGTATTCATACTTAAACTCAAAAATATAAAAAAAAATAAGAAAAATAGAAAATAAATAAAAAAAACAAGTGTGCAATGATGATCAAGACTGGAGCAGGGTACATTTTGGATGACCCTTGGTATTAGAAGCCTTGTGGAAGGCTTATAGGAAAGATTTTTGGGTCCTTGTTCTTGGTTATTAGCTGGAATGCAAAAATTGTAAGCACAAAAATTTAATCCCTATCTTTCTTGTTCTTGTTGTTATCTGTTGTATTTATTGAATTATATAGCTCCTATTTAAAGTTCTTAGTTAGTTTTAGGTATAATTAGTGTTAATTGTTAATTAATTTTAGCATTTGTAGTGTAATCCTAATCCTTAAGGGGTGTTTGGTTTAACTTGTTACTGCATGTTCTAGTTATATATATGGTTAATTCTCTACATGGTCAGTCCATATTAGGTCTACATTAGTTGTTTAAAGTTTTAAATTGGTTATTATAGCATCAAAAGTCAAAGTTCAATTTTAATTAATCAATCTGTCAACTGTTAGAGAATCAGTAGGTTAAATCTTAATCATAGGTACATTTTAGATCAAGTTAGCTTAATTTAGGTTCATTACTGGTTTACAAAACATAATTTGATCATTAGGACCAGTAGAATCTCAGAATAGTCAAAGTAGGTGTGCATTAAAAAAAAGTCAACAATCTTCGTATTCAGGAAATGGACATAACTTCTTGATAATCTCTAGGGTTTAATATTGATTGAAACTGAATAATTATTGTTGTTTTGTAATCTTTGATGGTTTGTCTAACAAGTTCAACAAGAAAATCTTAATTTGAACATCATTTACTTGCAAAATTTTGCACTTGAACCTGACCTGTTAAGCCAAAAGCTCCCCTGTACCCAGTTTGCACACCCAACTTCACAGGGTTGCACAATGTTCATTAGTGGACCCCAGGACACCCCCATTAGCTTTTTGGAAAGCTTAGTAGGCTAGCTTATTAGATTTGTGCTTATATTGGATCTCAGCTCATTTGCTCTTAGCTTATTTAAGCTTTAAAGTTGGCCTAATCACCACATGCATACTGAGTCACTCAGTATTGACCACCCAATTTCATAGGTTCATCCACAGCTTATTAATATGCCATAAGCATTGCTTATTGGCTTATTGGGAAGCTTATCTAACCAACTTATCATATCCAGTGCTTATTTGGATTTCCAATCAGCCAAGTGGGCCCTACAAGGTCTGCTAGTTCACACTTTTGGCTTGAATTGGTCTGAGCACTCAGTCTTTGGACCCCATTTCACAAGACCACCCACAGCTCATTAATAAGCCATAAGCTCTGCTTATTGGCTTATTGGGAAGCTTAACCACCCAACTCAAGGTTCCAAAGCTTAATTTGCCTTTTCTAGCTTATACAATAGGGCTGCAAGTAGCTTTTAGATTTGTCCATTTCATTAAGTATGCTGAGTCTTCAGTGTACTTAAGCTTTTTTCTCAAGCTTCTCAGAAGCTCATTAGTGGATCATATCCCTTGAGCTTTAGCTTTTTGAACAGCCCTCCAACTCAGCTTTCTATATCAGCCTTCATTTTGAGCTTATTAGCTTATTTCATGAGCTTATTTTGCCCATAAAGTTGACTGTAAAGAGTGTTTGGTTGACTGTGAGATTTGGAATTGCTTATTTGAGATTATAGCTTTTTCTTGTAGCTTATTTAGTTAATTTAGGTTACTTTAGGTGTAACTCAATAGATTATAGCTTATTTATCTCTTGGTAGCTTATTTGTAGCTTTTAGCTTGTTAAAAAATCAAATTTGGCTTAATAAGCCATCTGTTGAGCTAATAAGCTCTTACAGAGCTTATTTGTGTAATATAAAAAAGTAGTGCTTTTTAAAGTTGCTTATTTTTACTTGTTAAGCAGTTTTGCAAAAAGAAAATCAAAAAAATAAATAATTGCAAAAAATTGGGTGTGTGTGGAGTCGAACCTGGGACCTCTGGATAGTATCATGCATAAGTACACACACCCCTTCCATTAGCTCTGGGTCACCAGTTCCGTTTAACTCTCCACAAATAATACACTTAAGGTAGTTTTTGTGTAATAAGCTTATTTAAGCCGTTTGGCTTATTACAGCTTATTTGAATAACCTGTTGACCTAAGTTTATTTTTCCTAGGCTTTTTATTACTTAATCTACTTTCTGTAATTTTTTCATAATTTTTACTGTTCAAATAATATTTATTTTAATTAATACTAGTTTAGTTAATAATTAAGTAATATTAGTTAATTAAATAGTTTTAATAATTTTTATTTAATAACAATATCTTTTTATATATATTTTTTAAGTTTTATAAGTCATTAGGTATTTTTAGAAAATAATTTCCTAATTGTTACTGTTCATTTCCTATTTTCCTTAATTAATTTAGTTAATTAGATTTTAATTAATAAATAAGTAATTAATTAGTAAATTAGCCTAAATATAATTTTTAGAATAATTTTATAATGTTTTAGGATTCCTGTGATGGTTAATTAGTTTTATAAATTTTTCCATAATTTTATAAGTTAATTTAGTATTATTAGTAATTTAAAATAGTTTAAATAGTTTAATAAAAATAATTAGTAATTAATTAAAAGGAAAACCATAAAAAGACAAAAATATTTATTTTAATTTTTTATACTTTCTTCAAGTTCATTTTAAGTTTTAGAAAATAGTTTTGCAAGTTTTTAGTTGAATTTGTAGACTTTATCATTTTTAGTTTGATTTAAATTAGTTTTAATTAAATAGTTAAATAGTTTTTACTTAAATAATTAATATTAAATAATAAAATAATCAAAAAAAATAATTTTCTTTTTAATTTAATTTTCTTTTAAGTTTAAGTTTATAGAATTTTCATTTTTAACCCTTGTAGTTTATTTTTCCTGAAAACCCATCTTTTTCTCAGTACGCACACGTATTTGTTTACATTTCAGTTTACGTATATACATAGCTGTTTACTGTGCTTGTTTTATATTATTATCCAAATAATATCAGTAGTGTAACTCAAACCCACTTAATCTTTGGTTACTGTCCTCAGTACCATTTATTCCCAAAAACGTTTACAAATACAATTTCAATCTCGTTGGGACTTAACGACCCGGGGATTTCCCTGTACTTCCACGGATTTTAATACTTGACTTTTTCTCCTAGGTGGACCTATCAACTGCACACGCTTGACTGGTTGGTTTGGGAGGAGTCAATGACATCATCTTTGGCTCAACAAGTTACAAACTTTGCAAACAGTTTGAGAAAATGATGACCACAAAGTTTGAAATGAGCATGATGGGTGAACTCACATACTTTCTTGGACTCCAAATTAAACAAACTGAAAAAGGAATATCCATTTGCCAAGAAAAATACCTCAGGAACCTACTAAAGAAGTATGAGCTCACTGACTGCTCCTCAGTAAAGTCTCCAATGGTTCCTCCAAACAACCTTGGCCCTGATCTCACTGTAAAATCAGTGAATCAAACCCAATACAGAGGAATGATTGGCTCCCTGATGTACTTACTTGCCTCAAGGCCTGATATCCAATTCTCAGTCTGCCTGTGTGCAAGATACCAGGCTGACCCTAAAGAATCACATCTCACTGCTGTCAAGAGAATCATCAGGTACCTGAAGGGTACTCCAAACCTTGGTTTGTATTACCCAAAATGTTCAGGATTTGATCTCAAAGGGTACACTGACTCTAACTATGCAGGATGTAATATGGATAGGAAAAGTACTTCAGGATCCTGCCAATTTCTTGGTGGTAAACTTGTGTGTTGGAGTACAAAGAAACAACAGTCAGTGGCCATGTCCTCAGCTGAAGCTGAATATATGGCTGCTGCAGGATGTTGTACAAATGTACTATGGATGAAGAGCCAACTGAGTGACTATGTGATGAGGCGAAAAATGATCCGTTTTTAGGGGGTCATTTAAGCCCGAATCCGAATTTATTTGATCAAATATTGCCCTAAATCGTTCCTTTTGTGATTTTAGGTACTTGGAGAGTGAATTCTGGAAAAGAAGCCATTTTGGACGTTTTTGGAGCATAAAAGTGAAGAAAACGGCAAAGTCTCAATTTTCCATGCTGGGAACAGTAGGTGACGGTGTCAAGAGTAATTTCCTGACGGCGTCAAACCTCAATAATAAAATCCGAGAGTTCATGAAGGCGTCAAGAGTTTTCCTGACGGCGTCAAAACCCCAAGAATTAAAATCCGTAGTTGATGACGGCGTCACACACAGGGCGTCAAGAGTAATTTGTGTGACGGCCTAGGCCTTGACGGCATCAGAAGTAGATCAAGGCCGTCCGAGGAAGTATTTGGCGGCGAGATGACGGCGTCACACCTTTGTTCTTGACGCCGTCATCCCTATTTTCCTATATATAGTTTTCTAGTTTTTCACATTGAGAAAAAAGTTTTGGGGAGAAACCCTAAAGACGATTTTGGTGTAACTTTATAGGTTTTTCAAGGGTTCCAACCCCTTGATACCTTGCATGATTAATTAAGATAAGTGTTCTTCTAATTCAATCAATTTGTCTATGTGTTGGTTGTCTATATCATGTTCTTATCTTAATTCTATCATGCTAGGCTAGATCTCTTTTGTGTTTGCTTAGATCTAATGAAACCTAGATATTGATTATGTGCTGATTACTTGTTTATTCTTGTCTTGGATGAATGATTTATATGTTAGGCTTAAGAAAACTGGCAGATCTCCAAATGGTAACATGCTTGAACGTCTTAAGAAACATGAACCGAGGCGTACTAGGTCTTTATTGGTTGTATTTAATGCATGAGCCACTGTTTACAATCCCTATAGTTGTGCAGGGCATGGTGTAGGAGGAGATAAGAGCTCATAGAATTGGGGAGTTATGTATGCCACCCCATGAATGGTATTAAGGAATACGATCCGTCATCCATGCAATTATAACAAGTAATTAACGTGTAAAAGATATCTAGGGAGTAGTGAAATCTAAGTAAACACATTTTCTCCAATTACTGCTTACAACTTTAGTATAATTTAGCTTATTTACATTTTTAGTATTTTATTTTGATTGCATCTTAGTTTTTGGTTAGTTGAATAGCAACTAATTCCGCCCACTCTTCCAAAACCCGAGAATTTTAATTGCTTTCTAAAAAATATAAAAATACAAAAATAATCATCCCTCACCTTTAGAACTAGTATTTAGGCTTTCTAATCCTAGCGACACTATTCCTAAGCTGAACGATCAATCCCCCGATACTTGTCACTATACTATACTACAACGATCAGGTACACTGCCTAGTGGGGGTTGTAAGCTTCTCGAGATCCCTCGAGAGGTAAAGCCTGTTGCGATTCCCACGCATCACTATGGCATTCGGTATAAGATGGTACCTATCTTTTGTGATAATACAAGTGCCATAGCCATCTCAAACAATCCAGTACTTCATTAAAGAACCAAACACATTGACATCAGATACCACTTCATCAGGGACCACATCACTAATGGAGAAATTGAATTACATTTCATCCCCACTGAATATCAGCTAGCTGATATATTAACAAAACCTTTGGATGAACCAACTTTCACAAGATTGAAAGCTGAATTAGGCATGTTGGACATAGAATCAGGAAACTGATCAAAAGTGTTCCAACCTGATGTAAATTATCTAGGTCCCTGATCACACTCTTCCTGAAAACTCTTTTTTTTTTCGAATGAAAATTCATTCAGGGGGCTCAGGATGAAAAATGGCATTGAATACCCTAACTAAATGCTCTAAGTATTTAGTTAGTTAATGTCCCAGGTAGGTAACTGAATCCTATTAAATATAGGAATATATGTCACTTACACAACTGGCATCCACTCCTTGGGCCCCCCACATCCCTCTCACCAAACACCACTGAGCATTAAATGCTTCCTCACACACAAAAGTTGTGATGATTTTTTCTCTCCAAAAGTGCATTATTTGCGGAGCCTCACAACTATTCACCCTTGATGTGAGAGAAAATAGGGGTAATGGGAATCATGATATTTAATGCGGATATCAAACCAACATTATTATGCCGTTTCGGTTGAATAATTTAAACCTTTGGTATCCGCAACATCACTACCCTAATTCCCACCCTATGAATACCCCCACAAAGAAGAACACACACACGCTTTAAAAATCTTAACAAAACTCTTGCAAAATTATTTCAAGAATCCTTTTTGCTTTCAAAATCTGTGTGTGCTTCTTCTTTATTCAAAACCATACCTTTTTATCAAACTAAAATGGCATCTTCAAAGGTCATAAAATACGCACCCAATGTGGAATTCCAAATGGAAAGCGTAGACCTCACCAAAAACTAAGTCCCTTATTCTTGACTACAAAACCTTTGTCAAAGCCACTGGCCTTGACTACACTGAGACTTTTGTAGCCCCACCCACTGAAGAGGAAGTTAAACAACTCCTCTTAGAAATAGGGCCCTATGATAAACATCATCCTGATGTTACTCCAGGGCCCTACTGAACAAAGTGTAACACCCTCAAAATTATCGCAGCGGAAGATTGTGTCACTGGGGTATTACTTCATAGTTCACAGCACAAATTACAGAAAACGACTCTAAATGAGAAGTTTTGAAATAAATTATCATTCGATATAAATTATCATAGTTTACAGAGGTCCCACAAGTTTACAAAATGTACAACATAAAAGTTGTAAAGTTTTTCGAATGATAATATGCATTGTCTTCAAAATGTTTTCCGTGCGCCTTCACATGCCAGCTAATTCCTTTCGTACCTGAAAATACATGCTAAAAAGTCAACACAAAGGTTGAGTGAATTCATAGGTTTGTAAAGCAGTAGTGGACAATTAGTTATCATAGTTGTAGTGATAATTGCAACGAATACAATCATCGGGTAAGTATATTATTGCATCTAAACTCATGGAACTCAAACTGACGGTATATATCAACAATGATATATAGAATAATAATGGCCCCCGTGTAGGTACTTGCCATATACCTAGAGTTACAAATATAGTGCGTTTGGTTACTTATCCAGCTAACACAAACGGGACTCGTCAATCCCGATAGACCTATCTACTATATCAGCGTTCACTCGCAAGTGATTAATGGTCCATGATGTGGGGGACTTGTGGCATAGGAAACTTAGACACAAGCAATAATATATATTCAAGAAAGCATTCAGTTTACAAGTAATTGTCCATAGTAAAAAAAAAAAAAAAAAAACAGTAGCATGTATCTCCCCCAAAGAGTTTATATAACAGTTAAACAAAAGTAGGGGCTATGAACTCACCTTAGACTGTAGTGACGTAAGTAACACAACGGTGCCAGAAAATATGGCAGAACAGTTACAGAAGTATAGCACAACGATATAGAATCGGTAAGACCTAAAAAAATATAATAGTCGAGTCTTAAATATTTAACGAGAAAGTACAAAATAACTTTTATAAAAGTATTTATATACTTTTGACATTGTACATATGAGAGTTGAGTTTTTATCAAAAATATTAACAAGCCAAGCCCTATTGATTGGTCGAGTTTACGTCGTTTTTATTAATTCCACCATTCCTTAAATATTATGTTTAAAGACTTATCTAGTCTACTCTTCAAATAGTGGGTCTTCCACTTTGGTTTATGTCTATTTGGTCAAATGGTTCCAATTAATACTTATTAGTCGTGTTTCGGTTTTTAGATATATACTTATCCTGAATTGGTCGATACATTATTTCAATCCCGCAAACTATTTTGATTCGTTTCTTATGTCCTTATAGCCTAGGAAATGTATTTATATGTTTGTATAAGGTCTCATTGTCTCAAAAGTGTCGTTACTTCAGCCAAACTACTAGTAAATACTTACAAGTCATCGCAGAAACTTTGGACAGCTCACTACAGTCCCACAGAAATGACCAAAAGTAGAGTTCTACAACCCCGATTGAGGTGAGGTTTTCGGCTACGTTTAAGTTTATGTGTTGGCTAAATTTCATATAACTGGGCCGAGTTCCAGAAATGACCTTAACAGTAGGCTTTTTCCAATTCAAATCCGGTGTGCAGATTTTGATACCTTTTACCATTTTAGCTGTAGTTTACTCATCGGGATGAGTTATGAGGTGCGCCACCCGGCGAAACGACCAAAAGACATATATCGACAGGCTTATCTTATTTCCTTAACCTCAAAGTTTACTGATTAATCAATCTTTGCGGCTGTTGTAAATTTCCAGGTTTCTAATTCATACATAAGGCTTGTTTAGACTTGTTTTCATGATTAGAACTTTATGTACAATGCCAAATACTTACAAAATCACTATTACATCATAGAAATACATAGAAGTCCAGTAGTCTATTACAACCAAATTGAATGAAAATAATGAAAATAGATATATCTTACAAGGTGATGATGAAAACAGCAACAACTACAAATCAACACCTAAGCCCTTCTTGAACATTTTCTTCTAATCTTTTGGCCATGTCTTGTACACCCTTCTTAATCTTGATATCAACCTTATATAACCCTTGTAAGATCTTTATAACCTCAGCCCCCAAGTACCTTGATAATCTTCTAATTTAACCAAGGAATCTCCAGAACAACATAAGAACTCTTATGTACCAACTAAGCCTTCAATCTTTAAACCAACTTGCTATAACCATAGAAACCTTGTACTTAGCCTTTTAACTCAGCCTTTAATTTTGTGTATCTCTTATATCAACTTTGTAATCACCAAGACAACACTTGGACTAGGTAGTATTCAGTATTCACTTTGGCTTTTCATATTTCTTATAAAATCTTGAAGTTAGAATCAAAAGATGGTGTGATGGTAATTCTTATTATTGTACGGCAATGATAGGAGAAAAACAAAGAGATATGAAAAATATTGATTTTTCGAATGTATGTAAAAATAAGTGTAAAGATAGCTATGTGTAAATTGCATTAGAAGATGGCACCTGTCCCATATAAGTGATGTTGTGTTAGTAGACGTGGCTTATGGGAATGAGGTGTAAGATTTTTATGCTTATCACATGTTTTATTAATAGTTAGTGATAGGATAGTTTGATTTCGGTAATTGCTAACATAAAGCCCTTAAGTCACGAAACTTAAAATCGGGCAACGTAAAAATATAATGCTTGTAAAAATATTAAAACTTATCAGTATACTCTAACTAAGTATATATTAAATGAGTGATATGTTTAAAGGAGAGCGTATACGTTGTTAAAGCCTAATAACGTAGGCTCAAATATTACGTAGAGAGTATAGAGTTTATGTCAAAATGACAAAATGACAATAGTCCATATAAAATGTGACTATTGTTAAGAATAGAGTATAATTGAACACATACTCTTCATAGTCTTGGGTTGGTCACGAGGAAAGTCTAAACGATTAAACTTGCGTGATTACTTATAAAAGTAATTTAAACATTAAAAGTAATATTATATGACATAAGATAAATAATAATCAATTCAATTTGCTTGTTGAGTTTATTGTTGTGTCGTTACGCATTGTGTGCGATTTTCACGTTTTGCGAGATATCTTCTCGTTAAATAGACAGAGGTGAACGAAAACGTTCAGATAGTAATAATTCAAAGTAGAGTGAATTATTTAACTTGGAAAATTACATTTTAACTACCGATTACAATAATTGCTTTTACATTACGGTAAAAGTCAAATAGTCAAAAGTCAAAGTCAAAGGGCAAAATAGTCATTTTGCCTTATAAAAATTTACGGGTTGCTACACAAAGCCCCCATCATCAAAACATGGTTCCCTGCTCCTTGGAGGATCCTGATGACATTTGTAATTTAGGTCCTTGGGGGGAATAAATCCTCAACTGAGCAACTAAACACTACTCAATCAATGATAGTGTACTGTCTCATTGAGGGTAAAAAGATTGACCTTGGAGAAATTATCTTCAGGAACCTCATAGGCAAATTGGGTGGGAAGTCTAGGCAAAAACACATGTCTTACCCTAGATTCATTTCCTGTGCCCTGAATGACCTACTAGGGTCTGAGTATATCAAGCCTGACAGTGTCGGCTTTGAACCTGGTGTCTTACATAAGGCAAACTACTCACGTGACCCTAATGAGGTAACACATGTCGTCCTGACCACATATATGCTGACTGCTATCCAGGGTGACAACATTGTTTCACCAATTCCCTCTCCCACCAAAAAGGTGAAGAGGAAGAAGGGACAGGGGTCCAGGAAGGTGGCTCAACCCAAGCCACTCGCCACTGAGACCTCTGCCCCTAAGCCTGACAATAGGGGGCAACAACAACAGACCCTGACTGCTGACACCATCAGGATCATTAACCAATCTTTGGCCACAAAACAAAGGCCAACGGAGGGCACTGAGACATCACACTCAGTGTCCTCGGGCAAACCCGTTCTCAAAGGCCCTGCTGGCATAAACAAGTCAGTAGAGTCGGAACCAACTAAACCTTCACATCCTGCTAAAGACTTTGGCAAATCACAACCAGAGTATCAGGGAGTAAGGGGTCCTATACCCTCGGTGTGGCAGCACTACTCCACTGAGATGGGGACCCACAAACATTCACATCCTGCCAAAGGCTCGGGTAAATCACAACCCAAGCAACAGGGAGTTCTCGCCCCTAAATCTTCGATAGGCCAGCACAAGCCTGTTGGAAAGGGGGCATAACCACTCAGGTGCCTGATGAGGACATTCGCCAATCAAAGCTTTTGTCTGAGGGCACAAAAACTCATCCCAAAGACTCAGAGGGAAACATACAACCCGCTGATAGGGACACAACATTCACGGCTCCTAGTGATGGTACTGAGAAACACCCATCAGTGCTTGAAGGGGTCACGGGAGACAAAGATTCAGAGGGACACATACCATCCGCTGATATGGAACCCACAACCAACCCCGAAGGTGCGCATAACTCGGGAACTGACCCTGAGGACCAGGTAGATAAAACCCAATTTACCGGATTTGAGGGGTTAGGACCTGGCCAAAACGAAGGCAAGTCTTCTTATGAAGAGGAGCCGGATAACCTTACTTTGCAGATTCAGTCCCTAGCTGAAGCTCAGGCAGTTTTGTACTCTGATGATGAATTCAACAGTGATGAGGAAGTTTTTAAGGCCGAAGATGACATGGAGTTTGAGGAGACAGTCCCTAAACCAATTCCTCAGTCTCCTCAATCTTCTAACCATGAAGATGCTGACACACATTCCGAGCAAGAGTCCTCAGGAGATGATCAGGCTCCTCTCACTGTGAAAACCTTCACCAAATTCATCAAAAAGATTACTAACATTTTGTACATGGGGATCACTGATGAGGTCTTTGACATGCACACTGAACAGGCGATTCACTATCATAATCTCAAAGATGTTTTCGAAGACTTCGATGAAGATGTCAGGGAACAACATGCCTCAGTTAACCACTCCTTGACACAGATGATCACTCGCCTGAATCTGTTTTTGATAACCCTCAACCAGCTGAATGTAGGGGTTCAGTCGGTTCAAGACTCGGTCAAGGATGATCCTGAACTCACCAGGAAGCTACTTCAGGCATCTGAGACGTATCAGGTAAACTCAGTGGCCCTTACTGAGTTACTTGACTTGCTAAAGGGTTCTAATCTTCAGGGTCTCACCACTACTGTGGAGTCTCTCAAATCTTCCTTCATCAAAATGGAAGAATCAGTGACAGCTCAGTCCCAAAGGTCTACTTCTCTGGCATGGACCTTGGGATCCAGGATGACAGCTCTTGAACAAGCACAGGCTACACTTGACTCCAGGGTGTCCATCATTCAGCAGGATACTCAGGATATCAAGTCTATAATGACTGAAATTTTTCAAGCCTTCAAGGGATCATCTACTTCTTCTTCAGTACAGCCAACACTTGCCATCACTGACACTCAGGCAAATGTTGAAGGGGAGAATGCTACTGAAGCCCCTAATACTGTTGAACAAGAAGCTGGACAGCCCTCTCACACTGAGGGGGAGCATGTCACTGAAGCCACACCAATCACTGAAGTTCCACCACAGGAGGAACCAGTCTCCTCTACTCTCGGACAGGACAGAGGCAAAAGTATTGCTACCACCTCTAGTCCTGAAATTGTGCTCAAGCCAGCCTCAACCTTGGTCAGATTTGACCCTGATGCACCTATCAGAATCCCGTTTGAAATCAATGGAGTAGTACATCATCTCACTCATGACGAAATTCAAGCTCACATGGAAAGGACTGAGACACTACTAAAGGTGGATGAAGAAGAGAGAATGAGCAAGCCTGTTCTCATTCAGGCTGTTCATGAGGAAGCTGAAAAGATTGGTTTGAATACTGAGGCACTAGCAACTGAGCAAGCTGGTGCAGCCTTTAAAAAGGCTCAGGAAGAAGAGCTAAATGCTCTCAAAAGGGAAAGGGAAAATAAGCTCAGGAAGGACGCTCAAATCAGAAAACACAGGATCGAAAGATATACTTGGGTGATGAAAGAAAGGCTGAGATCAGAAACCATCACTGACATTCAAATCCACAGAAACACCGATCCTGCAATGGTTACCGTCTTCAGGGGACGTGATAAAAGAATACTTGACGTCCATAAGCCTTTCAAGTTTGTTGACTTTGGCATCACTGAGCTTGATGAGCTTCGTTAGCTTGATGAGCTTCGTTCTATCATTGCCAAAAAGAACAATGTTGTGGTTCCTAAACTTCTCGAATCACTGAAGGAAAGGTACGACAGACTGAGAGCAATGCCTGAAGCTCTTAACATTCCCTCACTTTTTCCTGACTCAGCAAAAGAGACTGCTCCATCTAAGGCTTCCAAGAGGAAAAGGAAGCAAATTGAGATGGAGCCTGAGATCAAAGTACCAGGGTTAGAGTGTGACAGGTCGCTTCCTGAAGGGATCACGTTCGTGAACAATGCGGTCCTTGAAGCTCCTGAAAGAGGCTTATGCTTCACTGATGAGTATGGAAGCCTGGCGTTCCAAAGGTGGTCTGATATGGATAATGCAGGAATCAAAGCTATGCTCATGTACCTCATGTTGGCGTCCCCCATCAAGAGTGATGAGAACAAAAGATTCTGCCAGGACTTGGAAGCAATGATCAATGAACATCCTGAAAGACACCTACTCAGATCAAAGAAAGCAAAGCTTGAAAACCTTGGATACCACCTGAACATCTGATCTGCAACAACTATCTTTTTTATTTTTTGTAATTTGTAGGACTTGTAATAACTATGAATAAGCTTTGATGTTTTGTTTAAATTATGTGTCCTACTTATAATTACAACAACATTCAGTAAGAGATGAAGACCCCTGCCAACTCACACTGAATCAAGAAACACTTAGGCTATTTGTATGTTCAAATAGGGGGAGATTGTTGGGTCACTGAATTCCCCAATCTTCTTCTAACAAGGATTTGAACATAAAATAACCTAAGTGTAAACAAGTCACTGAGTGAACGGTACCTCAGTGAGTCATCTTCAGGATGCTTAGACCGAGCCTAAGAAGAAAGGTTCTCCATTCAGTGAGGCGGAACTCAGTGAAGTGTGATCTAAGCCAAGAAGAAGGTGATGGGTTCAGTGAGGATGACAATAACTCACTGAACCCCAAGACTCCTCAACAACTTCATGGTACTAAAGACTGATGACTTGAAGACTGAAGTTTTGGCGGGACTGGGCGGGAAAGTTTGATCTGTTTCACTAAAGTGTTTTATCACTTTAAGGTCAAACTTTCCTCAAATGGTTAAAACCAGGTTGTCATCAGAAAGTGCCTTTTGGACTTAACCCAAAGAAGTTTCCCTTGCCAGAGAATAAAATCTATCAAGATTTTATTGAGGAACACTTAGGTCCATTGTATAATAGGGTTGTTCACATTTGTGTATAAATAGGTAGCATAAGAGAGGAGTAAAAGTTGACAAGTTTGTGCAATTAATGCAAAGCATTCACAAACCACTTTTACTCCTCCATAGAACAACATAACCCCTTAGATAGCTCAGTGGGTCCTGAAAGTTGTCACTCAACATTGTTTGAGTTTAGTGAGGAGTCAATACCATACTTGTCATTTTCAATCCCAAGTGTTATTCCGCAAACACTTGGGTACGATTCTTTTTTATTAACTTCTAATAAAGAATTAAACGTTGAAAAATATTGTCTCTTATATCTACGTTACTTTATTGTTAATCATTTTATACATCTTTGTTTAAAGTCATATAACTTGGTTACTTTAGCTTTGTAGTTATTGTTAACCAAGAAAAAGGGACCAACAGTTTTATAACATGAAAATCACAAGTGATATTCTGAATATCACTTGTGATATTTTGAATATCACAAGTGATAGTCTGAATATCACAAGTGATATTCAACAAATGTTTTGTAACATGAAAATCACAAGCAATATTCTGAATATCACAAGTGATATTCTGAATATCACAAGTTATTTCACGTTTTTTTTACTTTCTTACGTTTTTGTCTGTTTTAATACGTCTTCGTCCGATTTTGTTCGTTTTTATGCTTTTCAGAATATCATAATTGATATTCGTAATATCACAAGTGAATTCGATGATATTCTAAATATCACTTGTGGTATTAAGAATATCAATTGTGATATTTAGAAACGTATGAAAACGGACGAAAACGTAAGAAAACGAACGAATACATATGAAAGCGTAAAAACACGATTAAAAATGGACGAAAATGAAAGAAAACAGACGAAAACGGACAAAAACGTATGAAAACGTATAAAAACTGCCGAAAACATATGAAAACGGATGAAGACGTCTAAAAATTGACAAAAATGTATAAAACAGACGAAAATGTATGAAAACAGACAAAAACGTCTGAAAATATATGAAAACATAAAAAACAAAAACGTACGAAAACGAAACCTTAAAAAACAGACGAAAACTTATGAAAACGGACAAAAACGTCTGAAAACGGATGAAAACGTGTATAAACGTATGAAAACGGATGAAAACGTATAAAAACGGACTAAACATAAGAAAGTGAAAAAAAAAACGTGAATTAAAATAAAAACGTGAATTTAAAAAAAATACACGTGAATTTAAAAAAACGTGATTTTTTTAAAAAAAAAAAGAAAAAAGGTGAATTAAAAAAATGTGTGAAAAAAACGTGAATAATAAAGAAAGGACAAAGAAAGAAAGAAAAAATAATAATAAGAAAGCCCACCGAGAATAGTAAAGAAGGGACAAAAAAAAAAAAAAAAAGCGTGAATAGACAAAATAAATGAATAAATAAATAATAAATAAAAGCCCATGTGAATAGGAAAAAAAGAAAGACAAAAAGAAAGGAAAAAGGAAAAAAAAAAAGTGAATGAAAAGAATGAGAAAAAGAACAAGAAAAAACATGGACTTAGGTTACCATATTAAATCTTAGGTTAATCCCCACCATTAGATCAAACTAGATGGATGATAGAAATTTGTCCCTATGTAATAAAAATTTAGTCCACAAATGAACTTTTCTCGTATATGATACCATATGATATGAACATATGGGATTATCGATTGTTTGGACAAGCATGATTCAAGATAAAGCCATTTTACCCCTAAGTTTGCTTCGACTTTATCCATTTAATCTTCAATTACGATTTTTTTTTTTTAAAGAAAAAAAGAAAGAAAAAGAAATATTAAACCACGCACTCCTCATACACCAAACTTAAATTTATATAACTAGTATCTACTGATTTAAAGAGAAACGCTTTTTTTGAAGAAGAAAACCAAATCCTTGTATGTTTACCATGAGTTACTCAAAGTTTTTATTCGGTTAACTAGAACACGTGTCAAACATAGACAAAGGTTGCCTCAAACAAGAGTCGCTCCTGGTCTGTTTTGGACTTTTGAAAAAAAAAAAAAAAAAAAAAAAAATTATGTTATGCACTAGAACAACTGGTGTATTTTTAGAATTTTCTCATTTTTTAATAATTTACCAAGCTTACTATTTTAAGACGCTTATTTAATAATGTTAGTTTCGTTAATTTTATATTTAACTTAAAACATTTTATAATTAACTTGATTTAAAAGTTTCTAACAAATCTTACACTTTTTCCGATTGTTATTCTTTCTAGCAAAATAAGCAAATCTTACACTATTATGAGAAGCACTAAATTTCTAACAATTTTTCTATTTTTTTTCTTTTTTAAAAAAAAATATATATATTTTAAAAACCAAACTTTTAATTAATCTGGCCAAGCTTTTGATTCAGATTTAACCGACAGTTCAATGAGTTTCTAGGTCAAAATTGACTTCCGGTAACTCAACCGGTTTCCAGTTGAACCGACTAGGAAATACACAATCCCATATGCCCTCTTAAAAATTAAAACTAAAGCTCAATCCTAAAATACAAAAATATTTTTAAATCCTCCTAATAATTTTCTTACTGAGTTCATAAATAATTGATATAGTAAAAGCATACATTAGGAGGATTTTGGTAAAACAAGAAGGTTATCTTGCCTTGTCTATTAGGTGTTTTGGGTTGCTTATTTTTTTTTATGTTTAATAAATAAGTACTTATAAGCTGCTTATAAATAAGTGCTTCTATACCTAATGGTCAGATTTGATTATTTTGTAAAAAGTGAAAGTGCTTCTATACCTACTCGGTTCAGTTCGGTTTCGGTTTTTTGCTCGAACCGGACCGAACCGACGCTACCAGAAACCGAAACTCGGTAAAAACTTAAACCGAGTTAAAACCGAGTTTTGTCGGTTTGGTTTCGGTCGACTCGGTTTTGTCGGGTTTCTCGGTTCGGTTCGGGTTTCGGTTTTGTTCACTCCTGCTATTATTGATATCTTTGGCTCACCAAAAGTACAATTGTTTCGTACCTTCTATCTCTTTTGATCCTCTGTTTACAGTACATCACAGTTTTTTATTAGTTTATGTTCCGTATTTTCTGGCAGCTTAATACTTTTGACTTGTTAAATTTATAATTTTTATCCCGCATTTTCCGTTGCACAATTTATGATATAAACAAAATTATATAAATAAAATAAAATGAAAAGTATAGGGGTTATTTATAACCTATAAGAAAAATAGAGGAATGTTACAACTTACAACCACATAAAAACATCTACAAATTTTTTACAAAATGATGTGTCAGAAATTGACTTAATTTAAGATAAGAGAAATAATAAAATTCACCTATCATCTTTTATTTATATAATAAAACAAAATCCCAAATGAGGACTTTTTCATTTCAAAAAATCAAATCATACTTTATTTAGTAATAATTTTATTTAAAAAAAATTATTTTTTTATTAGGTAACATTTTATATTTATCTATAACATAAGTAGAAGATAAATACAAAAAATATAGATAAGATGCAATTAACAATAGGATTAAAATTTTTAAATAATTATCTTTAGTAATAAAAAACTACAATTAAACATCATAAATCAAACAAAACAAAGATTAAATTATTTGTTTTTTAATAAATATTAATATATGATTCAAAAAAAAAAATTTAAAAAAAAACCCGCGCGTTCGCGGGTATTATAAGTAGTTATTTTGTAAAAAAATTTGTAAATGGATTTATGGAGAGGTAGTATTCCTCAAAACACCCTCGAACTATAAAAAGTCAAAAGCTTCTTGATTCTTGCTAACAACTATTTGACTATCTGTTTCTCACAAACAAAAGTCAAAAACCTTAACGCCTAAAAAAATGTCGTGCACAAACAACGAACACAAATCCAACAACCATAACGAAACCAATGAAGAAGAAGAAGAAGAAACAGTGATGGGTTTAGGAAGTTACAAAGGGAAAGTAAGAATGGTGAATGGAGATCCATCAGATGAGATGATTCTTTTATGGGGTCTTCAACAACCCATGTTTTCTAAAGCTAATGCTTTTGTTGCTCAGTCGTCGCTAAATCTGTCGCTTGATGCTTGTGGTCGCTGTTTATCTATTTCTCAGTCTCCGTCTTCTTTGGTTAGTCTGTGTTGAATTGGTTTTTGTTGTATTTTGTTTTGGTTAAGGATTTTGTTTTTTTTCCCCTGATTTTTGAGCTAGAACCCGAAAACCCTTTGTTTGTCTGGTCATAGTACTAGTTAAATGGTTCTGTTAACTAGTAATAAGAATGTAACAGCCCGTCCAACTTCGGTAGGATATAAGATATTTGAGCCCCTTATAAGCTTGAAGTAGTAGGCTACTATAGTGTATCCTTCCACCATGGTTTTAGTTAAAACCCCGAGGGAATTGCTTTCGACTTTGTAGGGTGTTACAATCCCAAATGTTGCAATTTACCTCTAACTAAGTATTGGACTCTCGTTCACTGGAAATGTTTGATACGCGAAGTGCTTATGTATATTGCCCGTTTAATTTTGTTCTGTTTAATTGGGTTATAGTTAAGGTTCTTATTAGATGCTTTTGTACAAGGAATTTCGTATGTTTCTAAAGTGAACATCTTAACTTCTGAGTTAACAGACTATAACTTCATCTGAATTCTTTTACTTTTTTAGGTAGTTACTCTTAGGGGTGTAAACGGGTCGAAACGAGTTGAACTTTTAGAGAGCTCGACTCGATTCGATAGTATTTTGTTCGGCTCGATAGCTCGACTAGCCTTCATAAGGGAAGCTCGAGTTCGGCTCGAGGTTTAAATTAGGCTCGAGCTCTTTTCGAAAAGCTCGAATTATTTGTAATAATGTGTTTTTTTAGAACCACCAAGATTGAAATTTAAGATAAGATTTGAATTTGCCTCGAGCTCGGCTCGAAAAGCTCAATACATTATAAAGATTTACGTATAATGTACATAATATATGCTCAAGACAACATATATACTACTTAAAAGCTCAAAAAGCTCGATAATAACTCGAGTCAAGCCTATATAATCTCGAGCTCGATTCGTTAAACATTTCGAGCTCATTTTCTGGGCTCGAATTCGAGCTCGAGGCTCAGCAAAGCGCGGCCCAAACGAGCTTTAGTCGAGTTCGAGCTCGAGTTACTCGACAAAAGCTCGACTCGTTTACACCCTTAGAACTTACTCTAGTTAAAGTTTAGTTATTTGACCCTTAGTTATAAGTTGCTGGAACAGTTATGAAATTATACTATTCTTGAATTCAAAATGTTCTGTGTGACCTTTAGTAATTTAAGTTCCATTTTATCTTGAGTGTAAATTGGTTTATGTTCTTACTGCTGCTAAAAACAAATATGGGTTTTAACATCCAAACTAGATTAGTATTGTCTTTGACTTGTAAGTCAAAACATTCTTGGAATGTATTGAGTGGTATATCAAGTCATGTGATTAAGTCCGTGCATTACTGTGAAACATTCTGTTTATACTAGTTACCTAATTTCAATAGTTGTTATATCATAGGGTGCTCCTGGAGTAACGGGATCAGTTATGTGGGACAGTGGAATCGTTCTCGGGAAATTTTTGGAGCATGCAGTTGAAACAGGACAACTCGTTCTTCAAGGCAAGAAAGTTGTTGAACTAGGTGCAGGCTGCGGCTTAGTCGGGTAACAGTTTAACACAAATTCTTGTCCTTCCTTTTTTAATTATTTTTTCTTTCTCATTTTGTGTTTCCAGTTGTATTGCAGCTCTTTTAGGTTCTCAAGTTATTCTTACAGATATGCCAGATAGATTAAGGCTTCTAAAAAAGAACGTCGAAGATAATCTGTATGGAAACGTTCGGGGTTCTGCAACAGTTAATGAGCTCATGTGGGGGGATCGTCCTGACCGAGAATTGGTTGAACCCTTACCTGATTTTGGTAATGTCTCTTATCTTTCCATTAATAAAAACTATTTTGTTGCCATCTTATGCACATTCTGAGAAGATACCGTGACCTTTGATTGTATAATAAAAATCTTAAATGTAATGTGCAGAACAAAAAGGAAAAGTATGTTGGTATTTTATACAAATAAACCTTTTTATTGTTAAATATTAAACCAATTGTTTTAATATATTGGTGTTTTGGGAATGTAGTGATTGGATCAGACGTGATCTATAGTGAAGAAGCAGTGACGGATTTGTTAGAGACTTTAATCGACCTCAGTAGAATTGAAACGACTATTATTCTGGCTGGGGAACTTAGGAATGGTAATAACTTGTGTTTAAAATTTCACTTTATAGATGTCAGATTTGTAAGCTCTTTTCTCATTGTTTACAGATGCCGTCCTTGAATACTTCATGGAAGCGGCAATGGAGAATTTCATCATCGGTCGTGTTGATCAAGAAGGTTGGCATCCTGATTATCACAGTCCACGTGTTGCTATGTACGTGATGGTTAAGAAGGTTACACCACAGTGATAATGCATGTGGGATTTACATTATACTCTACTTTTCTTCTTTGTATGGTTTTAGAAGCTTCAAGAAGTAACAATTTTGCAGTCGTTTATGATATCTGCTGTCTGGTATGCTTGTTTATACTGAGTGGTTGATGGGTAAGTAGCAGTTGCAGATAGGGTATGCAATGTCATATTAGGATAATAAGTTTTAATGTTATAGTTTACACACTACCAAAAAATTTCTCGAGATGTGCATTGCCAATCTACTCGACTATGTTCAGTTGACAATTTGAAATTCTTTGTATGTATTCTTTTATTTCTGTTTCATCAAAGACAAATTCGAATATGCTATTGAAGCCAAATAAACTCTATCAAAATAATGTACATATAAGTATTTCTATGTTTAGGCAGATACAATTGCTGTGACAGTATTCATTATCATTATGCACTAAAACTCTTTTCATAAACCATTAAACCTGCATGACTGACATATTTGGCCTAGTTTCATAATCAAATACAGTATTACTTACTAATGACTTTTGTGGCTTGTAATATTTGGTCATATAAGTCTGGTATAGCCTATTTGACAAACCATGCAGACACGACCTGTTAATCAGCAAATTTTATCGTTATATATCCAAAAGGTCACAGAAATGAACATTAATGCAAGGATTAACTAAATTCCATAGGTTGATTTACATGCTGATTACAGTTGACAAATTTTCCCATATTCTGTAGTAGTCACAAATTTGTCCTTCAAAGTACATAAGATGTGCATCATGCTATGTTTCCACATGAGAAGATTCAAAGAATAATTATAGATACTTTATAAGGTCAAAAGACAAAAGTTGCTGCATTCAACAATTTCTGCAACAATGTATTAGGAAATATTAGCAAAAGAGAACAAGAAATCATCAGTCTTGAATTTGTGAAAAAAAGAAAAATCCAATACTATGTATAGCTAACGCCAACTTCCAAAATGCTAGACCTAATTTCTATGTGCAGGACAGGAGAAAAGGGTATTACAGAAATTATTTAAAAATTATCCTTGGCTTGCCGGATCACACCCAATGCCTCAGCACCACTCGCATCAGCTGGAATATTCAATGCTCTACGAATTTCTCGACTTGACGTACGAAGGAATGGATTACATAACTTCTCCTTCTTTAAGGTGGTCGGAATCTAATGAATAGAACCAATGGTCAGAGATGATACTCAAAATTGACATGAAAATTTGATACAGAAAAAGAAAACTAAAATGCATATAAATGGTGGGTTGGGCAACAGGCCAAATACCCAAAAAGGACTGAAACACGTCGTTTGTTAATTTTGTTAGTACAGTTCAAAACGTGCCGGGATAGAGTGTGGGTCACAAGCAGACTGAACCGAACCGGCTCACTAGCGGTCTAATTCCGATTGAAATCGGTCGGCCATTTTTCAGTGAACTGAATCCAAGTTCAAGGTTTTCCGTTTTCTAACTTAGGGAGTATGAGTATCAAAAGAATTTGTTGCAAACTTTTCTAATATGAATTTCTCATAAAAGACAGATTCGGTTCCGGTTTTGAGAACCACAAGAACCAGGTTTTTAAAAACTCCAGAACCAACAAAGTGAACTGAATATAGCCGGTCTAGTCTGGTCCCTGTTTTATTACGTAGTTCTGTTTTGTCTTTTCGAGCAAAATGTTTTAGTTCTGTTGACTGGACGAATATTGGACAACTCTAGTTCTGCATATACTTTAATAAATAGCGACAAAAAAAGTTTGACAATCAAGCAGTCCTGTACTCCTGTCATTTTCATAAGATTAGGGATGGCAGAAACACATGGTGACATTGTAACTCAAAACAAGGAAAATATACCGTAGGCAAGTGCTTTTTACGAAGATTGGCAATATTGGCTGCATATGACTGTAGTTCCTCATTCCCGGGTTCAATAGATAGTGCAAACTTCAAATTACTCTGTCAATAGGACTTCCACTATTAAGCATACAAGTTTGATTGCAGATGATTTAAAAGAAAAAGAAAACATTACATACCAATGTATATTCATGACCACAATATATACTTGTGTCTTCTGGCAATAATAATAACTTCTCGAGGGACAAGTGCATCTGATATACAAAAAAGAACAATTATCAAGAGTTATATTACGCAAAGCATAAGTAAATATTACTTTTTACCAAATAAACTATAACTACTAAGAAAAAAGCAAACTAGCATTAACTAGTACTTCCCTAGAATTAATAACCTAATAATATATTAGAGCTTTTAAAGTAGCAATATCATCTTTGTTATCCCTAGTGATGATACCATCATTGAATATAAACGACTAGAAAAATCTGTTTTCCTTGTTTCAAGTTTCAACTAACAAAATACTGACTGAAGAAACACATATTGGTTGCAGATGTAGATAAACATGTAGGTTTAGTGTAAGGATGAGGTAATCTATATCCCTTTTGATTCAACTGACTAGAGATAGCAGATCTAATTAAGATCCTTGAACTTATATATTATCCCTTTCAATTCAACTAACTAGAGATAGCATATGCACACATATTATGTATAGAGTACGCATATATAGCCTGCCAATCGTGGCGTCCACAGCAATATAGCTGAGTCATAAGAGCAAGTCATCTTAACTTGGCCACTAACAGATTCGATACTGCAATACTATGTTCCATTTAAGGCCCAATATATCTTATCATGAATCAACAGATAAGTTTAGCATTAGTTATGAGCAAATATAAGAAATTTTCAGGGAAGCGGTAATAGAAGTAAAAAAGCTTCCCCGCAGTGAAAACTGTAACCAATCAGTGAAAAACACGATATCAGTCTGATTACCTGTTCAGGTGTTCCTTCGAATAGTTTGCCACATGATAAGCTAAATAAAGTATCTCCAGTGAAAATAACACCAGAGGCTGGAAAATAGAAGCTTATATGGCCTGCAAGCACAGAAACAAAGTATTAACAGTTGTCCTTATTATCCTTTCTCCGGAAGATCCTGCAGACTCTTTCAATAAACTTCAGTTTATACAGTCAAAGATTTGTTGGTATACTTAGCAGCTCATATAAATTAGGTTTAAATTTCAAAATACAGACATGGATCACCAATCATCAACAAAAATTGATGTACACTTATCCTCAAAAATAACTTATCAATTCCGTGTAAGCTTTAAAAATCCCCAAGCCATGATAGCAATTCTCACAAAAAGTGCAAGTTGGCAGTTTTTAACTTTTTATAACAGTAATGAAGTTGCAACTTAACGTATTCTGTAATCAAGGAGTTGTGGAATTCAAAGCCACTAAAATGATGTAAGATTTGGCCGCTTGAGCACAGAACAAGCAAAAGGTTGAGAAAAGGAACAACAAGAAAGAACGAATTTGAATGAGCCTTTGTCGATGTTTAGGTTGAAAAGAATGTTATCAAAGCACATGGTGTTTAAATAGTGATTGAATCTTTCTCACATAACGACACATTAAATTAAAGAAGTCCAGGAGAATCTATTGAATGGTAGAGTACACTATACCTTTGGTATGGCCCGGGGTTGCAATGACATGCACCTCATGCCCAGCAAACATCCATGTATCACCATCATTTAAGCTGATATCAATGCCTGGAATTCTATCCTTGTCTATATCTGATCCAATTACCTGCAAGATTACAAACAAGATATAGAACATAAATAAGTAGAAAAAATTAAAAAAAAAAATTTAATGGCAGAAAAATTAATAAACTAAACTTGCCAAAAATATATCCTAATGTCGTAAAAGATGGTCACCCGACTGCAACTTCTTAATTTAAAAGTTGTGTACAGTGTATTTCAACAACAGAATAAAGAAGCTACAATTAGTCTTCTTAGCAACACAGAATAGGTAGCAGCAGTCATTTTAGTATTCTCCATGCAAACAAGTGGGACCCATAAGGGCACCCTTACTAGGGAAATTAGAAGCTTCACCGTAGCAGGATCGACAGCCTCTAGAAAGCCATATGGGTGTCTAGTCTTTTCTAAATGTTAGGGCTCTGTCTACTCTTTTACCTTCCTATAGTACTTGTAATTCTATGTTGTGTACAAAAACAAGGAACTTTCTCATGAATAGAAGGTTGCATTGAGAAGCAAAAACAGATATTTAAATTATTCTCCAATCCTCCTATAAGTTTGTTGATTAGGAGAGTATGAGTGTCAAGAGAGGTAACAAACATTAAGAGCAATTAGAAACTCAGCAATTGTTTATAATCAGGTGTGGTTCTTAATCTCAGGGTTCTAATTTTGAATTTCTCACTTTGCGCTCTCATCTACAGCTACTCAGCTCAAACTTAAATTATAGCTAAGACCTCACGAATTGCAAATAAACTAGAAGGACGAAGCCAAAGCCATGGTGATTACTCGCTAGACTCGCCCTAGAGTTGATAAACAGAATTGTGCTACATGAAAAAACTCCTGCTACACTGATAGAACAAAGCGCCAGTAACAAAAGTTTCAGCTAGAGCAGATTCCATGCTTAGGTTGAACACTCTGTTCTCCAGTTTAATAAAAGGGGAGAGAAAGGGAGTGAAAACTAAAGAAACGAAAGAAGGTTGTGTTCTTGAGATTTGTTAAATAAAGGGACAGAAGAGAGAGGATGATTCGTGTGTTTTTACTTCATAGTGTTTCCTCCCAATATTGGGATGGTGAGGGAAGAAAGTAGATTACAAGACACAACTGCCCCTTAAATAGCCTGACATCTCTTATTCCGTGGTCCACCACACAAATATTCACCATCATCTCCACCTTAAATTATTATTTCTTTTTTCTACCCTTCCTTCGTAGCCATCATCTTCAAATAACACGTTATTTAAAATGCCCAAATAGTATCAACGATTAATGGCCAAATTCAAAGAAATCATGAACGATTATCATAAAAATATTAAAATAGATCTTTTAAATGAAAATATATATATATATATATATATATATATATATATATATATATATATATATATATATATATATATATATATATATCTTTAAAATTCAATGGTGGGTTGCTTAGATTTACAAAACCCATATCAATTTCACTTCTTTTATTGATTTTTTTCAAGTAGTTGTTAAATCAGTTTGCAAGTCATTTGTAAAAGCACATGAATATTATAATAGTACATACAAAGGGCATATTGGTATGCTTGATTTTGTTTTTTCTTAGTTTACTTTACCTCTCTTTCAAACTAGAGAACATCAAAATAATATAAAGTTTATTTCCTTTCATGTACTCTTCTCTACTTTACTTCCTTTTACTTAGAGGTGGCAATCACAACCCATTTAAAGAAAAATGGGTTGGTTTGGGTCAAAAATAACAACTTATGGATTGGATTGGGTTACCCCTTTCACAAAGAAATGGGTCAAATGGGTCAACAATTAGACTTATGTGAATCAACAAATGGGTCGAATGGTTCAACAAATGGGTCACTTAAGGGTCGGATGATAACTCAACCACCACTATGTGTTTTTTTTTTTTTTTTTTCGTCAGATTTTTCACGCTTTCGTCTGTTTATTTCCGTTTTCGTCCTTTTTTTCGTTTTAGTCACTCTTTCAACGTTTTCATCAGGTTTTTTACGTTTTCGTCCGATTTTTTACGTTTTCGTCTATTTTTTACGTTTTCGTCAGATATTTTACGTTTTCGTCCGATTTTTTACGTTTTCGTCAGTTTTTTCACGTTTTCGTCCATTTTTTTACGTTTTCGTCTTTTTTTACGTTTTTGCCAGTTTTTTTTACGTTTTTGTCCGATTTTTTACGTTTTCGTCAGTTTTTTTATGTTTTCGTCCGTTTTTTTACGTTTTCGTCAGTTTTTTTACGTTTTCCTCTGATTTTTTACGTTTTCCTCTGATTTTTACGTTTTCGTCAGTTTTTTTACGTTTTTGTCAGTTTTTTAACGTTTTCGTCCGATTTTTTACGTTTTCCTCAGTTTTTTTATATTTTTGTCAGATTTTTTACGTTTTCGTCAGTTTTTTAATGTTTTTGTCAGATTTTTTACGTTTTCGTCAGTTTTTTTACGTTTTTGTCCCATTTTTTACGTTTTCGTCAGTTTTTTTTACGTTTTCGTCCGATTTCTTACGTTTTCGTCAGTCTTTTTACGTTTTCGTTAGTTTTTTTTATGTTTTCGTCCGATTTTTTATGTTTTCATTTGTTTTTCGCTTTTTCTTGTGTTTTTTTTTGTTTCCGTCAGTTTTTTTACGTTTTCGCCAGTTTTTTTTACGTTTTTGTCGGTTTTTTTAACGTTTTCAAAATTGATCGAAAACGTTAAAAAATGACGAAAAAGTAAAAAAACCAACGAAAACTTAAAAACAGACGAAAACGTGAAAAAATTGGAAGAAAACGTGAAAATCGGACGAAAACGTAAAAAAGCAGACGAAAACATTAAAAAACTGACGAAAACGTAAAAAAAACTTACGAAAACGTAAAATCCCGGACGAAAACGTAAAAAATAAGACAAAAACGCAAAAAAATTGGACGAAAACGGGAAAAAACCGGGCGAAAACGCGAAAAAGCGGTCGAAAACGTAAATAAAGTGACGAAAACGTAAAAAAACAGACGCAAACATAAAAAAAATGACGAAAACGTAAAAAAACTGACGAAAACGTAAAATTACGGACGAAAACGTAAAAAACTGACGAAAACGTAAAATTACGGACGAAAACGTAAAAAACCTGACGAAAACGTAAAAAAACTGACGAAAACGTAAAAAAAACTGGCAAAAACGTAAAAATTCGGACGAAAACGTAAAAAAACTGATGAAAACGTAAAAACAGACGAAAACGTGAAAAAACGGATGAAAAGGTGAAAAATCGGACGAAAAGGTAAAAAATCGGACGAAAACATAAAAAAAATTGACGAAAACGTAAAAAATAGACGAAAACGTAAAAAATCGGACGAAAACGTAAAAAAAACTGGCAAAAACGTAAAAAAACAGACGAAAACGTGAAAAAAACTGACGAAAACGTGAAAAAACTGACGAAAACGTAAAAAAACTGACGAAAACGTAAAAAAACAGACGAAAACGTAAAAAAACGGACGAAACGAAAAAAAATTTGACGAAAATGTAAAAAATCGGACAAACATAGAAAGACGGACGAAAACGTAAAAAAATGACGAAAACGTAAAAAACATACTAAAACGTAAAAAAACGGACAAAACAAACTATAGTAGTATAGTAGCATGATTACAGTAGAAATGTAACGAGTCGACCCGATCCAATCCGACCTAACCCGTTTGACCCATGACCCATTCAACCCATTCTTAAAGCATGACCCATTTGACCCATGACCCATTTGACCCATGACCCAAACCGACCCAGCCCAACCCATTTGCCACCTCTACTTTTACTTCACTTTTCCCTTTCAAGGAAACTAAAGAGCACAGTAGAAGTCTTACATGTAGCGCCACAAACATAAGGGC
The DNA here is from genome assembly GCA_030686995.1 of Artemisia argyi. NCBI lineage: Eukaryota > Viridiplantae > Streptophyta > Magnoliopsida > Asterales > Asteraceae > Artemisia > Artemisia argyi. Next base: position 151,558,762 of record CM060684.1, read on the forward strand.
ATCATGAACCTATAAGAATGAAGATTCTCGCACGAATGACCCTCAAATATTCCATGAAAACTGCAAAAAGCACTCACGCTTCTCAAAGAAAAAGGACACAAGTTCCAAAAAATAGAGAAGCATGTAAATCCCTTTATGACTGAAAAGCACAAACTTGTGATCTCGTCTCATCAAATCAAACCAATATTGATCCCAACACGGCAAAACTTTGTTGTTGGTTAACTAATAATAAGGATGCAGGTAGCAACCATTGCCACCACTAAGAACCAGCAACTTTTGATATAATTTTCGTAGGCACCTAAACCAGTCCTAACAGATGTTCTCTTAGGCATTTCATTGTCAGCCATTAACCCAATGTTATCCAACATCATCATTTAAACCCAAAAACAGAGAAAAACTCAGACTAAAGCAATGAATCCAAGTACATGAAAACAGCATTTACAAGAAGATAAGATTCAGAACACCATAAAAGCAAAAGCAGATGGAACTTTGTTTTGAGTCTGAAAAAGGTACACCTGACAACAATATAGTACTAATCTAGCTTTGTTTCAGTATCACCTTCCAACTCATATCATCTTTCTCGCATTTCCTTCTTCTATCGTTAACAACATTAACTGATGTTATCTAGTAATCTTACTAAGCAATGTCTCCTTCAACTTCCAAATTTTGCTCAGCCTCAAGCATGTGCAACTGTGCAAGCACCATGCTCACTGCTAAACCATCTTAACGAGGCAATACATTTGGAATATAGGCGAACTATTTGTTACTGTGTAATTAGTAATAACATAGAATCTACTTAACCAAAAGACTAATCTCTGAAACTCCAATTCGCTAAAATATTATATATTTCGAATTTTCGATCAAGAATGGAAAAGAACCACCTAAGAAAGTAAACATTTTCATCTATTTAATAGCTATGACCTACAAGACTCAACTCCTCAAGTGTACACTAAGAATTTATGGTAATTAAGTATTATGTAGCAAAAAGTTTTAACAATCAAACAGAAAAAACAATTGCACCGAAATCATATATATGACTCACCTTTGCCCCATACCTCGCTTTCAAATCCGCATTTCCACCAGTGTGATCAAAATGATGATGGGTATTTAAAATGTAGTTCAGATTTCGATTGTTCCTGCTCAACACATCTACTATTGGTAGAGATTCAGATGGATCCACCACTCCAACAGTACCAGTATCTAAATCATGCAAAAGATATGCATAATTATCCTTCAGGCACGGCACCTAAATTAAGCACCAAGAAAAAAACTTCAATACAGAAGTATAATTGTTAAAGTCGGCAACCAAGTAAACAATAATAAAACGAAAACTCACCAACTCAATCTGCAGCGATGAAGATATCTTAGAAATGCTACACAGATGAGAAACACCAAGCTGTCGACTGACTCCTCTTATTGTTTTAAACGGAAATGAAAACATCTGCATGAACCCATACATAAGGTTTTTCCGAAGGCAGAGTTGCCTTATACCCGGCCATACGCAAACCATCTTTCTCGCCTGACACATTAATAAAAAATCAAAAACCTTCAAGTCAATCCATCACAAATTTCAATATAAAACAATCATTGACAACACACCATGTGTATTAGAATTTAGGAATATATTCCCTCCATTATATGATTGGAATCAATTTAACGATTTTCTGGTATACCCATGTTTTATAATATTTTTAAGAAAAATATCTTCGTCAGTAACCCATATTGTTGACCTAACTAAATCTAAAGGCTAAAAAAAAGTAAGTTACCTGTTTTTCCCCAACATTCTCTTCAATGTTCATATTTCCTAATTCGGTTAACTCGTCTTTCACTTTTTTCAACACGATTTCTTTTCCGCTAATCCTTTTGTCCCGTCAGAGAATTTCACATTAAATTGACTTCTTAATATCAGATTAGCCACTCACTGAAAAAAATAAACAAACGCCCTAAACCTAATGCCTAAACCCTATGTCCCTAACTATAAAACAATTCGATTTTAGCATATGCTTTTCTAAAACCAGCAAAAAATGCCAAAAAGAAAGTTACCTGCTTTTCCCCAATATTCTCCTCAAAAGTCATATTTTCTAATTCCGTTAACTCGTCGCCTTTCCAGTTTTAAAAGAATTCTTCCTGATCTTTCCACTTTCTTTTTGACGTAATTTCTTTTCAGTTCAACTTTTACAACGATGCAATTAAATTCGCCACTCGCCTAAAACAATAAAAAAACGCCCTAATCCCTAAACCTTAACTATAAAGCAATTCACTTTAACATATACCAGTGCACCCTACTTATTAAAACAACAAATATCATTGAAATTTTCTAATCAGAGAACATTGATTTTGACTTCTTAATATCAGACTAGTGACTCACTTAAAACAATCAACAATTGCCATAAACCTAAACCTACTCCCTAAACCCTAACTATAAAACAATTCAATTTTAGCATATGCTTTTCTATATCTATAACTAGCAAAATATGCTAAAAAAAAAGTTACCTGGTTTTCCCCAATATTCTCCTCAAAAGTCATATTTCCTAATTCCGTTAACACGACGTCTTTCCAATTTAAAAAAACTCTCCCAGATCTGTCCACTCTCTTTTCGACGTAAAATCTTTTCAGTTCAACTTTTACACTGATCTAATCAAATCAGCCACTCACTGAAAAATAAAAATAAATAAACAAACGCACTAATCCCTAAACCTTAAACTTAAAACAACAAATACCACCGACATTTTCGTATCGTGTATCACACACATTTCTATTAAATCTCCAAATTCACTCATCCTCGTAATTATTAAAAAAAAAAAAAAAAAAAAAAAAAAAAAAAAAAAAAAAAAACCTAGTTTCAAAAATTTAAAAATATATTCCACATTAATAATCCATAAATAAATATCAATCAATATAATGAAAGACAGACAATTAACATTAACATAGTATCTGATGATTAATTAAATAAAATGAGATATTGGTAAATATTAAAAAGTGAAAAAAAGTGAAAGGAAAAGGGAACCTGATTAGAAGGGAGTGCAGTAGTGGTCATAATAGCGGATGGTACGAGTGATTTACAAAGTGTTTGCATTTTTATTATTTTGCTTTTTATGTAAGGAAAGGAAAGAGAGAGAGTGAGTGAATTGAAATGATGAACCAAAAACGGGTATGGGTTGGGTTGGTTGCATTACTTACTTGGTAGAGTGTCATGTCATGTCATGTCCACCATGTATTCCATTTCCATTGTCCACGCGTTTTCTTTTCACTTTTTTTACTACCTTTTTAATGATATGTTTTTTTATTTATTTTATTTACCATAGTACACATGCGTATAAAGCATCTACAATGTATCAAATCTTAATACATTAACTATTATATTTACTTTTTTTTATACAAAATTTTTCTTTTTTTTAAAAAAAAATCTTGTGTAACGCTAAAAAGTCCTACAATAGCTTTTTTATGTACCCCACTTGTGTCATTTCAGTTTTCAATTGATGAAAATCTCGATTCATTAGAAGTTGGACAAGTAAGGAAATTTCTGGTTGAGTTACGTACTTTCCTGTTAAAAAGTAATCGCAAAAATCCAAACATTTATCTATCGAGCCATGAGGTAAAATCAGCAGCGATAACTTAGTTAGTTTTATGTCAAACGCTTGCTATCTACCAAGTCATCTTCCAAAAAGTGTTTAGTAAAGCTTTTGTTGCAATGCACCAAGTCATTCAAAAAGCTTAGTAAATAGTGAAAATTCTTTTGTAAACCGATGCGTTACAATTGCTCTAACAATGAAATTTTATAGTGCTAAATAGTTATAATTGTGTTATTGTGCTTAAGTGTTTCGTGTGACTAAATAAAATGTTTCCTACAATTTACATTGGATCGTCTTGGCTAGAAGCTTTTTCGACAACGATATCAACTTTAACCGAGTCACTCATTTTTTATTAAATTTCATATTAATAAAAAATGATTAAAAAAAGTTGTAAAAGGTTATATAGCATTAAGCTTTAAAATTAAAACTTGCGAAAAAGAAAGTTGTTGACGGTCATTAAAAACATGCATGCTAAAAGTTAATATGAAATTATGAAATTTTGCAATATAAAGAGATTGGTCATTAATATAAAAAGTTTTTCAAGCACAAGGGGTATATTAACTTTTTTTCAGTTCTCGCACCGAGAGATTTCAGTAAGACCAAAATTTGACAATTTTCTCTTTATATGTGGCAGAGATAAATGATGGCGGATTCGGCATTATAAGTTTTTAAAAGTTATTAGATGCATTTTATCAAGACCAAACGATATTTATAATACAAAACTTTTAGGCATGGTTTGTTTAATAAAATTATAGCTTTTTATGATATTTTACAAAGCACGGAAAAATCCATGTAGGTTAATGAGGACTTTTGATAATCATTCTAAATTTGCCGATGTATATTTAAATACACCAATCAAATAATGTCAACTCATTTTATGGATGTGTATTGTAAAAGTTTTTTGTGGGTCTATCAATTCTCATTTACATATAAGACGTTTGGCAGGTGTAGTTTTTTGTGACATCATTTTAATTTTATATGTATTCCTTTGTCTAAAGAAAATAATGAGCATATTAATAATAAAAAAAGTGTAATATATCGTAGTTTTTTAACCATTCGCAGCGGATTGTGTCGAGCTTATGACGAAGAGGCGTTGCTCGTGGTCATGATTATGGTATGGTAGTTGTAAGCTTGTAATGGGTATGCTCATGGCAAGTCATGACGGGTGTATTTTTATTTTAGTGATTGCAGTGATTATTACGAGTTAAAAGTGAAAAGAAAGTAAATTGATGTGGCAATAGTAATGGACCAAAGGCTCTTAGAGTATTTTAGTTGATATAATATGTAACGTTGGGAGAGTATCTTTATATAAATTATACTTGTATAAATTTATCCTATAAGTTACAAATTTCATAGAGAAAATTTGAAAAAAAGACACATAGAAAAAGTGTTACCAAAATGAACCATTGAAATAAGTGTTACCAAAATCTACTATACGTGCAATTTTGGAGCGATCAAAATTAAGAATTGCGCGCCTAGCTTAAGATCAAGACAAGTGTAATTTAATCAAACTAAGATTGAGGCACGTGGATCTAAGAGCGCAAAATGTTTGAGCGCCTAAACTTTTGCGCGCCACATTAATTAAAAGAGAGGACACATTATGCACGGAGCGCAAAAACTCCTTGATCGCCTCATTTTTTTCGCGCCTAAGCTAATTAAAAGATATGAAAATTAATTAAAAGAGAGGACAATAAAGTGACACGTATGCAAGGAACGCAAAAACTCCTTGATCGCCTCATTTTTTGCACGCCTCACCTGGAGGTGAAAAAACTCCTTGATCGCCCCACCATTTGCACGTCATCACCAATAATTTCATTTATTTATGTGTTTTGGTGTACATAATTTGTAAGTTTAATTTTTAAGATAATGTATGGATAAAAAAAATCTGTATTGTTAGTGCAAAAAGTGTGAATGGGTTGAAGTTGGGTTTAGTTGGGTGCGGTCCGTCCTTGATGGGCCATCCGCTGTAGAAGTTATATACTAATTCAAGTAGAGGATGATGTATCCTTGACAAATGAAGGTAAACCGTTACCCTTACTATAGGGACGGACCCCACAATTAAGCTCCGGTGTGAGAGTAAGTAATCATATTGTCAGAGAAATAACTGTGTGATGTGATGAGTGAGAAAGTCATACCTCGAAAGTGTGAATTGAGGTTTCATTTTATAGGTAGTGGAAATATTAGGTGTAACACCCCCAAAATTTGGTACAGCGGAAGACTCAACAAGCTTTCGGGGTGCTACGGGGATTGGTATCCATTCAAAGTCATGAAAGAACAAGATAAAGTAAACATGAGAAAAACACAACCAAAACGGGTTTTAAAGTTTACATTTATCCCAAGAATTATCCAAAGTAAGGCCCAAAAGAAATAAACGTAGGTCCACAATTATTTATCAGAGTTTTAGAAAATAGATCCATAACCGAGTGCCATAGCCAAGCCTCCAATCCAAGCATCCAAAGGGCATCACTTAATTACCTGAGAAAACGTGCTAAAAGTCAGCTTTCGCTGGTGAGATCATAGGTTTAAATTCATAATTCAATATAGTGGACATATACGCAAAACGCTTGCTAGCTAGACTAGGCCTCAATCATCCATCCAAAATAATCCAACCAAAATAATCCAACCAAATCAAATCAACCCTATAGGTGCACGCTATAGCTCAAATCAATCCAATCAATAGCTTACCTAGCTCGAGTCTAGGCCTCGCTCTATAATCAATCCAATAGCTTACCTAGTTCGGGACTAGGCCTCGCTCTATAACCAAATCAATAGCTTACCTAGCTCATGTCTAGGCCTCGATCAATAACCAAATTAATAGCTTACCTAGTTCGGGACTAGGCCTCGCTTAATCCTACCTAGTTCTATAAGCATAACAAGTTTTAAAATAAACGAAGCGATAATAGTCCACATAAAACATTTGCACGTTTCTCACCCCAAATATTGAAAACAAAGTTCAAGAGTAAAAAGTGGGGCTATGACTCACCTCAAGTCAAGTAAATCCTCAAAAGAAATCGATAGAAGAAAGACTTAAGCAAACTCAAGTAACTCACGTAACGGCAACTACAGACTCGGCACTTCCTAACAATATTAAACTCGTTCAGAATCATTTCCTCAAAAATCAAATATTCCCAATCCCGAACGTATTCCATTTAACTTTCCAAAAATATCCATTTCTCGAATTATCTTCATATTAATTTGAAGTTTGACGTTTGGTATCCATATAGGTGGAGGGTCGACACAACTCAAATCAAGAAGCCACAACAAAAAGAAATAATAAACCATCTATAGGTCTAATATTAGCTCAATATATCATTTAAATAAATCATCGAAGTTTATCAAATACGTCGATTTTGTAATCCCCCATATTTATTTACGTAAGATATCGTTCCAAGATTATACCCAACCTAAAGCACATAGCACAAAGAATACTATATGGTAAATATCGTAGTCCAATAAATTCCCTATATATATCGTCCAACTTGCCAAATTCGTCAATTTAGCCAATTCCACGAGATATATAGTAATTTATTATCCTTATACATGTACCACAACCTATGGGCGTCGTGGGATACGATGCCCATTAATATACTCATTTTATATAGCCAAATAACTCGATTTAACCCGTCGATTAAATAAGCTACGTAGTTATAGAAAATGTTTATATTAATCGTCATATATCCATGACAACACAAGAATCACATAATAAAGCCCACTTGGACTTAAGTAACCACAACTCGTATAACTCGATAAGTTTACCAAATTTATAAAAGTTATCATGTTTTTATTTATTACTTACCCGACGTATTAGTTCTCGACATTGTTTCTAGTTATTTATTTATAATAATATTCCGACATTTATTGCACTATTCGCATAGCATAATAATTATCGTTATATTATTATAACGTTTACTCGTGATCGTTTTATTATATATATATATATATATATATATATATATATATATATATATATATATATATATATATATATGTACGTTTATCACGTCTATATACGTATATAAACGATTATATTATCAATAATATTATTACGAGTATTATTATTTATGTTTGATTTTTAATATTTATCGAGTCATAAGAATTTGGTCACATGTCCGAGTCATCACTCTCGGCTCATAGTCCAAGTCCAAAAATAGAAATAACCAAGTCAATATAAATAAATCAACTCCGTCCAAATCAATCCCAAATCCACATGCTACAACATTAGGGTCTGACTACGACACCCGAATAACCTATCTCCGTCATCTAATTGACCGTCTCACAATCGGTCCCCAATATCATACTCGTCAACACTTCACAAAATAAATCATTATACCATTCATCTTCGGCTCCCAAGTAACGACAACAATATTAATAACGCCAAAAGTAAAATACCTCAACAACAATAACAATACCAATAGCAACATCAAAACAACAACAATAATAACAAGAAGAACATCAGGAAACCAACAAGACCACCAAGTATATCATACAATTCGGGTCGACTTACCAAGTCGAACCCGAGTCGAGGTTTCACCACGAGTCACGTGGGTCCCACCCGAGACCTCTAGGGTCTCGGCTAGCTCAATCCGAGCACGAACCAAAACAAGCCGAGCTCCATGGGGGGGTCGGTCTCACTCAAATCACAACAAAATCCATCTTCCTTATACCAAGGCCAAACTAAATGACTAAAATACATGACTCAAACATCCTCCTAACCATCCTTCACAACCAGAAAAATGACAAGATCATAAGCCCGAAAATATACAAGCCGAGAGCAAAAGCTCACGGTTGAGTGTCGACCACACACCAAACAAGCAAACCCGGATACCAAACTTATTATTTCATCATCAAAATACCATTTCCCATTAAAAGTTTGCAAAACCCATTCAAGAAAATTAGTGTACCCACGATTTGAGTACCAAATCGAAACACACGAGTTGAAACTCGTGTCACTCACCTTCAAAAAGACTCCAAGAATATGTTTCTTCAAAAACCCCAACATGAAAAGATGAAAAAGATGGTGTTTAGGTGGCGGTGGTGATGATTTCATGGTGTTAGAGGTGGTTGTAGGGCGCGTGAGTTATACCAAAAGATAGATCGGGATGAGGTGGTTAAGATGGTGGTGTTATTTTGTGAGGGGGGTGTGGCGGTGGTGGCTGTGGAAGCCGTTTAAGGTGGCGGTGGTGATGGTGTTTCAAGAGAGAGAGAGAGAGAGAAAGGTGGAAGATATGTGGTGTTTGTATGAGATACCAGGAACCACATGGACCATATGTAGTCACTCTTTTTATTTCTTTCTTTCTTTAAAATAACAATACTAATAATAATAATAATATTAGTAAGGTGGGTGAGGTAACCCGATGTAAAATACACGGACCAAAACCCGAAACTCATTTAAAATAAAACGACTCTCCTGAACCGAGCTCATTCCAAATATTCAAAAATCTCGCGATACGTTCTAAAAATATAAAATACCCGAACCAAACATTTAAATATATAAAAATTGTTAGGTTATCCTAGTGCCGGAGTCAATGTAGTGCCAAATAATGAACTCAAAAATAAATCATCACGAATGAACCCAACCAACCATAAATAAATAATCGAATCCCATAAATAAAATACAATTAAAATCACATTCCAACGTTCACAAAATCTCGTCACGATAAACTTTTCAAATATTCCAATAATTATAAATTTTAAATTTAATGCGGGTTTTAAAAACGGCTCCCTAATTTGCCAGTTGTCACATTAGGGTTTCCTAATATTTCACATATTGCTGCAGTGGCCAGAGTGAGACCCTTGTCGGGCAAGGATTGGCAGCTTAATCTATGTTTGTGGACGTATGTGGATTTCCGGGCCAAGGTCCGGTCCGCGAGTGTACTTCGGGAGTGCCGCTTATGTGTGTCCTAGTTTGTCCGGATTGTGCCATGCTCGTGACATGGGCTTTAGTTATGTTTAGTTCTGTTTGGCTCATTGGGCCGGAGCCTAATTTACTTATAGGGTAGGAGACCAATTTGCTTGTAAGGCCGGAGCCCAGTTTGTGTGGGATAGTCCAGGCCCAGTAAGCCTGTTATCCGTACTATATGTCATCAAGTCCCCCCAGTCTAGTGCGTTCATTGCTCGCGTGCTTTGGTAGCGTGCGGTGAATGTTTCTAGACTAGATTGTTGGTTCTCCGTTCCTGGCTTGTGTCTTTTATGGTGCGGATCTTTTCTTGCCAGCGGATACGATTGTGGGGGGAACGTGGACCATTGTGGTCGTTTTATCTTCTAACTTGATTTGACCGCTTGAGTCTTTCTTAGCTATCATCCTTATTTTTTTACCGTTAAATCTTGGTCGTTTGTTAGAGCGCTTATTGACACGCGTCCTTTGATTAGCACATCTTTGATTAAATGTACTGCGCGTATAAATAGTGTCTTTTTCACTATTCACTTTTTCTTTTTATTTTAATCTGCGGCTGATGAGGCGAAAAATGATCCGTTTTTAGGGGGTCATTTAAGCCCGAATTCGAATTTATTTGATCAAATATTGCCCTAAATCGTTCCTTTTGTGATTTTAGGTACTTTGGGAGTGAAATCTGGAAAAGGAAGCAATTCGGACGTTTTTGGAGCATAAAAGTGAAGAAAACGCCAAAGTCTTAATTTTTCATGCTGGGAACAGTAGGTGACGGCGTCAAGAGTAACTCCCTTACGGCGTCAAGAGCAAAATTCCATGACGACCCAGTACAGATTTGACGGCGTCACGAAGGTAGGGCGTCAAGAGTAAAAGTCATGACGGCCTGGAAATGATTAAGTCTTGACGGCGTCAAATGTAGATCAAGGCAGTCCGAGAATAGTTTTGGCGGTGAGGTGACGGCGTCACAAGCTTTTTCTGGACGCCGTCAGACCTCTTTTCCTATATATAGTTTTCTAATTTTTCACATTTAAGGAGAGAAGTTTTTGAGAAACCCTAAGTACGATTTTGGTGCAAATTTTACAGGTTTTTCAAGGGTTCCAAGCCCTTGATACCTTGCATGTGTAATTAAGATAAGTGTTCTTTTAATTCAATCAATATGTCTATGTGTTGGTTGTCTATATCTTGTTCCTGTCTTAATTCCATCATGCTAGGCTAGATCTATCTTGTGTTTGCTTAGATCTAATGAAACCTAGATGTTAATTATGTGTTGATTACTTGTTTATACTTGTTTTGGATGAATGATTTATATGTTAGGCTTAAGAAAACTGGCAGATCTCCAATTGGTAACATGCTTGAACGTCTTAAGAAACATGAACCGACGCGCACTAGGTCTTTATTGGTTGTATTTAATGCATGAGCCACTGTTTACAATCCCTATAGTTGTGCTGGGCATGGTGTAGGAGGAGATAAGAGCTCATAGAATTGGAGAGTTAGGTGTGCCACCCCATGAATGGTATTAAGGAATACGATCCGTCATCCATGCATTTATAACAAGTAATTAACGTGTAAAAGATGTCTAGGGAGTAGTGAAATCTAAGTAAACATATTTTCTCCACTTATTGCTCACAAATTTAGTATAATTTAGTTTATTTTCATTTCTAGTATTTTATTTTGATTGCATCTTTAGTATTGGGTTAGTTGATTAGCAACTAATTCCGCCCAAATCCTTCAAACCCGAGATTTTTAATTGCTTTCTAAAAAATATAAAAACACAAAAATAATCATCCCTCACCTTTAGAACTAGTATTTAGGCTTTCTAATCCTAGCGACACTATTCCTAAGCTGAACGATCAATCCCCCGGTACTTGTCACTATACTATACTACAACGATCAGGTACACTGCCTGGCGGGGGTTGTAAGCTTCTCGAGATCCCTCGAGAGGTAAAGCCTGTTGCGATTCCCACGCATCAAGTTTTTGGCGCCATTGCCGGGGAATAGTTATTGTTTAGGTTGAATTTGATTTTTAGTAGGTCTACTCATTAGATTCCTATCAAGTGAGATTTTTTCTTTTTACTTTGTAGATTTCTCGTAGTTTATCTTTTCTTTGTGATTTTGTTTGTAATTTGCTTCAAATGGACACTTCACTTAGACTTCTAAGATTGCAATATATGGTTGAGTGGCTAGAACACCAAGAAGTGCAAAATACCTCATTTAGAGACACCTATGAATCATATGAGCCTTCACCTAGGATAGATTCTTATGAACAACCTCCATGTTTAGGATCTCGTTTTAGTGAGGCCAATAGGAAATGCGACCTAGTTTGCCAAGGAATTATGAAGAGAGCCATTGCAACAAATCATAAGTTAGATGAAGCACTAGGTTTGCTATTATCACTACCTAAGAAAACAATTGAAGAGGATTTAGCCGAGCATGATCACATTGATCAAAAAGACCTAGGTTTTATGATCGATGATGATGAATCTCAAGAAACAGATGATGAATCTCTTGGGCAATTTATATATAGCAGTCAGAATATTGAAGATGATCCTTATGATTTGGACATAGAAGTTGAGATGCCTAGAGAAGCACGTGAGATACTTGGGAGAATGTTAGGGCTAGATCCTGACACATGGAATGATGAGGTGAACAACATAAGCCCACAAAATACTCAACCATCATTTGAGGCACACATACCGCCCGTGACTTACCCGGAAGAAGTAGAAGAAACTTTAGGAATTCCGATGGAGGTAGAACCCTTGGACCAGGCACCACTTGAGGATATAGGTTTGAACACTTGTAGTGATAATCTTACTCCTAGTTCTAGGGAATTTCCTAGTGTTGATGAACCGGAACCTCAATCTTTACACACCTTTCCATCCTTAAATATATTTCTAGGAGACAAAAGAGGAACCGACCCACCCATCGACCAATATTATCCGGGTAGTTTTAGGATGAAGGAAGCCATTCACTCACCCCCTTCACCTCACGTGGCATATTCACACCTTAAGGGTGTGTATCGCTACTTTCACCCACACTTAATCCTAAGTGTAGGGAGAACCTCCCCTATTTCCGTTAAATAAGGGTAGAGTCAGGCTCGTGACTCGAACAAAAATAAGCGCTTCTTGGGAGGCAACCAATGTTTTGTGTGTTTTTATTTTATTTGTTTGTTTGTTTGTTTGATTTTATTTGTTTCCGTATGTATATTTTATTTTTATTGTTTGTGGCTCATGTTTCAAAGTAAATTGTGAAAATGCTTTATTTTGTTTTTAACTTCGTCTTAATTGCATATAAAGGTATTTTGCAAAAGATAAGTGTAAGGGAGATCCAAATTTGTTTATAAGAACGAAATTGAGCATGAACCACAACAATATTAAATGGACATGTGTATTAGTACTTGTTAGAGTCAAATGCTTGTATCGAGTCATAATGATGTTTTGCAGGATTTACCAGGAAGTAGGACCAAGTTTTTCCATAAATTTTCCGGAAACTTAATATAAGAATTTCTGCAGATCACTTCTGACGGCGTCACAAGTTTACTCTTGACGGCGTCACGGGTAAAAACCTGGAAATTTTACCGGTTTTGTTTTTCTGACGGAGTCTTAAAGTTTTTGTGAATTATTAAGTTTTATAATCTCCAGGAAATCTGCAAACATTCATTCCACAAGCATTATATCTTTAATTGTTTTGTTTCTATTCCTAAGTCTGGAATTACATCTAGTTGTGAGTTTTCTTTGTTCGGATTGATGCTTTGGGTTTTTGTGTTTGTTTTCTCAGGTTTTACAGGTTATGTATGACAAGAAGATGATTTATATTCTGGAAGGGAAGCTTTGATTGTTCATTTTCTTGAAGGAAGATTTAACCTGGCCACCTTATTATCCATACCGAGCGAATCAGGGGAGTATTTGATTTCATTCTTTTTACTTTTTTCACTTTTACATTCTTTACTTGAACATTGGGGACAATGTTCATCTTAAGTGTAAGGGGAGGGTAAAAAGATGATACCTTACATATGCACTTTCACTTGGTTTTTGTTTTATTTAATGGTAGATGTGTAATAAAACTATGAGAAATACTTGTTAGTTCAATTTTAGCGCCAAATTTAAAGTTTTTTTTACAACATTTAGGATTGAAACTTTAGCCATAGCAAGCGTCTCATGGATAGGAGATTGTATGACTAGCACATAACCGTATATTCAGAAAAATTTTCCACCCAAATATGTGAGGTTCGCCTTTAGATTTGATAGGAAAAGCATTTATTATTAGTGCTTATGAGTGTACCGGTAGCATTTAGATTCTAGAACTTGCGTTAGTGATGCATCCCGAGACCGCTAGTGAGACTACATTCGTGTGGTAGGATTTACTACATGATAAGAGGCATTAGGATCACCCTTGTGTTAAACCCGTATCATAATTACTTGACCATTTAAGTCATATTACTTGGCTAGTTAAGTCAACTAATTTTTCCCACACCCTTAGCGTTGTACTCATTTTTAGTACACGAAACCCCTAGTACACCCCTCCGAGCCTATCTTTTCGTTTCTAACTTTAAGTATTTTACTTAAAGGAAGAATTTGTTACACCCCACTTAAATGTACAACTAAATCGCCTTAGCGTTCCGTGTATGCGCTCATTTTTAGTGCATTATTGTTATTTGTTAAACCCTAAGTTAACTATCTAATTGATTACATGGTTGCTAAGTCGAGTCATATTCTTGTACATATTGTTTTGGGACGATTGGGACTCATGGGTAAGTACTTATTTTATGGAGTAATGGGGAAGAACAACATTTATTACCCCCATATGTACGTCAATTTTAAAAGTGCTCCAAGTGTTTTGATTTTTCTTAATTCGAGTCATTAGATTAGTTTAATGTAAAGTATGTAAAGATTCAAGTGTAAGGGAAATGTTCATTCCCTATGATGTATTATTTTGGATGGTAGGGTAAGAGTGTATGCAAAAAAAAAAAAAAAAAAAAAAAAAAAAAAAAAAAAAAAAAAAAAAAAAAGATCGAAAAAAAGAAAAAAAAAATATAAAAAAGACAAAAAAAAAAAAAAAAAAAAAAAAAAAAAAAAAAACATACGGACTACCATCCCGTTTCATTCTATGTTCATTTTATATTTTTGTTATTTTTCATTTATTAGCATAAGTCGAGTCTAGTCTTGGCTTAGCAACGCCATATTGTACATGTAATTAACCAAGATTGTTAACTCGCCACCAGTAAAAACTTCCTTTATCTAACAAAACCGTGTATTTCATATCCCTACACCTAACGTTACAACCCTTTAAAAGACCTCTTTGATAGTTTATCCTAGGTGCTTACGCCATGTGGTGGAGGTTTGATCCTTTCCCAAGCCTATGGTAATCTATTTTGCAATGACAGGTAGTGAGAGATATCTTCCGTTTCCATATTGTAATTTACACTTTATTACACCCGAGAGATGTGAGTATCTAAACACTATTTGTGAGGTGCTTGTGTATGACCTCCGTGCTTGTCTATTGGTCTTTAGTGGAACGATTATTTGTTGTAATTACTTTTATATTAGTGTTAAATGACCCCTAACTTGTCTTTTGAGTAGAATAAAAGTGCATTTGCTTGAGGACAAGCAAATCTCAAGTGTAAGCGTATATGATGAGGCGAAAAATGATCCGTTTTTAGGGGGTCATTTAAGCCCGAATTCGAATTTATTTGATCAAATATTGCCCTAAATCGTTCCTTTTGTGATTTTAGGTACTTTGGGAGTGAAATCTGGAAAAGGAAGCAATTCGGACGTTTTTGGAGCATAAAAGTGAAAAAAACGCCAAAGTCTTAATTTTCCATGCTGGGAACAGTAGGTGACGGCGTCAAGAGTAACTCCCTGACGGCGTCAAGAGCAAAATTCCATGGCGACCCAGTACAGATTTGACGGCGTTACGAAGGTAGGGCGTCAAGAGTAAAAGTCATGACGGCCTGGAAATGATTAAGTCTTGACGGCGTCAAATGTAGATCAAGGCAGTCCGAGAATAGTTTTGGCGGCGAGGTGACGGCGTCACAAGCTTTGTCTTGACGCCGTCAGACCTCTTTTCCTATATATAGTTTTCTAATTTTTCACATTTAAGGAGAGAAGTTTTGGAGAAACCCTAAGTACGATTTTGGTGCGAATTTTACAGGTTTTTCAAGGGTTCCAAGCCCTTGATACCTTGCATGTGTAATTAAGATAAGTGTTCTTTTAATTCAATCAATATGTCTATGTGTTGGTTGTCTATATCTTGTTCTTGTCTTAATTCCATCATGCTAGGCTAGATCTATCTTGTGTTTGCTTAGATCTAATGAAACCTAGATGTTAATTATGTGTTGATTACTTGTTTATACTTGTTTTGGATGAATGATTTATATGTTAGGCTTAAGAAAACTGGCAGATCTCCAATTGGTAACATGCTTGAACGTCTTAAGAAACATGAACCGACGCGCATTAGGTCTTTATTGGTTATATTTAATGCATGAGCCACTGTTTACAATCCCTATAGTTGTGCTGGGCATGGTGTAGGAGGAGATAAGAGCTCATAGAATTGGGGAGTTAAGTGTGCCACCCCATGAATGGTATTAAGGAATACGATCCGTCATCCATGCATTTATAACAAGTAATTAACGTGTAAAAGATGTCTAGGGAGTAGTGAAATCTAAGTAAACACATTTTCTCCACTTATTGCTCACAACTTTAGTATAATTTAGTTTATTTTCATTTATAGTATTTTATTTTGATTGCATCTTTAGTATTGGGTTAGTTGATTAGCAACTAATTCCGCCCAAATCTTTCAAACCCGAGATTTTTAATTGCTTTCTAAAAAATATAAAAACACAAAAATAATCATCCCT
This sequence comes from Artemisia argyi, assembly GCA_030686995.1. Lineage (NCBI taxonomy): Eukaryota > Viridiplantae > Streptophyta > Magnoliopsida > Asterales > Asteraceae > Artemisia > Artemisia argyi. The sequence goes on from CM060684.1 coordinate 151,575,074, forward strand.
CATCTTTAGAACTAGTATTTAGGCTTTCTAATCCTAGCGACACTATTCCTAAGCTGAACGATCAATCCCCCAGTACTTGTCACTATACTATACTACAACGATCAGGTACACTGCCTGGTGGGGGTTGTAAGCTTCTCGAGATCCCTCGAGAGGTAAAGCCTGTTGCGATTCCCACCCATCAGAGGCCACCGTAAGTTTTCTGATTTTTTTGCTTCTTCTTCGTTTTTACCTTCTTTAACTCAAAGGGATCGTCGTCATAATGGTTGAATTTTGGAATTGTAAATGCAACCTTTCCCATGATGCTTTTGAAAAGGTATTACGCTATTGCCATATTCCGTCGGAAGTACGACCGGTCCTGCCAGACAAGGATGCTCTTATTCATTTTCCCCTGGAGGGGAAAATAGGTGTCTACACTCGTTTGTTTGATTATGCGCAGTATCATCTACCACTAACTAAGTTTTTTGTTAGTATCCTAACGCATTACAGGATTAACGTTTCTCAACTTAATCCTCTTGGTGTGACTAGGGTGTCTCACTTCGAGATTCTTTGCTGTGTTTGTGGCATTCAACCATATGTCTCGTTGTTCCGATGTTTTTATGTAAAGAACAAGAAAAATGGTTGGTTATCGTTTGGCAAGTGTTCCAAAAATGTGTGTTAAACGGAGGTGCCTAATTCGTTGAAAAATTGGCAGAAGCGCTTCTTTTGGGTTGACAACTTTACTTGTCCTGCTATCTTTCCTCACTATGCTGCACAAACTGTGCCCTAGGATAGGGTGCCAGAAGTTGGTGATTATAGTGCTAACGATGTTGCTTACTTGGTTGCTAACCGAGCTCCGTTCGTGAAGTTTCCGGAGCCGTTCCTTTGCTGGGTTGGGCTGAGTCGCTATTACTCGTTGAATGAGAATTCTTATCCTGTCTATTATCAAAATAACCAAGGTAGACGTGGTCTTTCTTTTTTGTTTCTTCTCTTTATTGTTGTTGTACTTTTATATTTGCTCATTTTTCCACTTTGTTACCTTTTGTCTATGGTCCGAGGTGAACCCGATGGCTTTACTAAGGCTGAAGGATCCCGCTTCTGAGGTTGTAATTGGCGAGAGGCCTCTTCTCAGCGGAGAGCCCAAAATTTTGGATTTTGCCATTAGTAGATTGGTTCCTCTTTATCCAACTGACCCCGCTGCCCCCAGCGACCAGCTATCTAATGATGTTAATGCGCTGTTTGGCACGGATAGTGAGGGTGGGACCATGCCGAGTACTCCGGTTATGGGCGAGGGTAATGTGGAGCCAAGTAATGTTAATGATGGCTCTGATTATCGTGTTGCTTAATCGTCGGGTAATTCTAGTCATTCTAGGGGAAGAGTGATACGCGGGATTGCGCCCTCGCAACAGTTTTTACCTCTCAAGGGATCCTGAGAAGCTTGCAATCCCCGCCAGGCAGTGTACCTGATCGTTGTAGTATAGTATAGTGACAAGTACTGGGGGATTGATCGTTCAATTCAGGAATAGTGTCACTAGGATTAGAAAGCCTACTAAACTAGGTCTAGAGGTGAGGGATGATTCTTTTTGTATCTTTTATATTTTATGAAAGCAAATAAAATCTCGGGTTTTGAAGGAGTGGGCAGAATTAGTTGCTAGCCAACTAACCCAATTAACTAAAGATGCAATCAAAATAAAATAAAAAGAAATGAAAATAAACTAAAGTAATAATGTGGTGGAAACAATAATGAGAAAATATGTGTTTACTTAGATTTCATTACTCCCTAGATATCTTTTACCGGTTGATTAGCTTGTTACAATTGCATGGATGACGGGTTATATTCCTTAATACTAGTCGTAGGGCCGTGTACAATATTCCCTAACTCTATAATATCCTACTTCACTCCTATGTCGAGCCGACTAAAAGCTCCTAACATAGGATCATTACAATTCACTTATGCATTAAATACAACCAAAAATCGTAGTACACCTCCGATCATGATTTTTAAGACGTTCAAGCAAGTTACCAATGGAAGTCTGCCAGTTTTCTTAAGCCTAACATCGAATACAATCATCCACAACAATTATAAACAAACAATCAACCAATAATCAACATCTAGGTTTCACTACATCTAATCAAACACAATAAATACTAAGCCTGGCATGTTAAAAGAAAGACAAGCATAAGATAGAATCAAACAACACATAAACATATTGAATAATTATTAGAAGACTTATCTTTATTCAAACATGGAAGAAAGAAGGGTTTGAAACCCCTACAATATGATGAAAATTCGACCTATGGTTTATGGTGAAGTTCCTCCTAATGTTCCACTCTTTTACAATAAAAAAATGGGAAAATATATATAGAAAATACATCCTGACGGCGTCACGTTGTAGTGTCTGACGCCGTCAACTCGTCGCTAATATAAAATTCGTATTGCCTAGATCCAGTCTTGACGCCTTCATGTGTAAATATACTCTGGGCCGTCACTTGTAAAATGACCCTAACGGCCTTGGTGACGCCGTTAGGTCAATAACACTGAAAATGTTCTGGGCCGTCACGTTATATTTTCCACATCCACCTCTTTTGCCACTCTTGACGCCGTCATGTGTTTGATCTTGACGTCGTCAGGTACTGTTCCCAACAAGGATTTTGAGACTTTGCCGTTTTCTTCACTTTTATGCTCCAAAAACGTTCAAAAGGCTTCATTTTCCAGATTTCTCCTCAAAAGTACCTAAAATGACAAAAGGAACGATTTAGAGCAGTAATTGATCAAATAATCACCAATTCGGGCTTAAATGACCCATTAAAAGCGGTACACTTTTCAACTCATCAAATACCCTTACACTTGAGATTTGCTTGTCCTCAAGTAAATGCGCTTTTATTCTAATCGAAATACAAGTTGGGAGTCATTTAACACTAATATAAAATTAATTACAACAAATAATCGTTCCACTAAAAACAAAAAACAAGCACGGAGGTCAAACACTAGCACCTCACAAATAGTGTTTAGATACTCACATCTCTCGGGTATAATAAAGTATATATCACAATATGGAAATGGAAAACATCTCTCACTATCTGTCATAGCAAATAGATTACCATAGGCTTGGGAAATGATCAAACCTCCACCACTTGGCGTAAGCACCTAGGATAAACTATCAAAGAGGTCTTTTAAAGGGTTATAACGTTAGGTGTAGGGATATGGAAAACACGGTTTTATTGGATAAAGACAATATTTACTGGCGGCGAGTTAATCATCTTGGTTAATTACATGTACAATATGGCGTTGCTAAGCCAAGACTCGACTCGACTCACGCTAATAAATCGAAAATAACAAAAACTTAAAACAAATATAGAATGAAACGGGATGGTAGTACGTATGTTTTTCTCTTTCTTTTTCTTTTTTTTTTTCTTTCTTTTTATTGATTTTTTCGATTTATTTATTTTTTATTATTTTTTTTTTGCATACACTCTTACCCTACCATCCAAAATAATAAATCATAGAGAATTTGCATTCCCCTTACACTTGAATTTTTTACATACTTTACAATAAACTACTCTAATAACTCGAATTAAGATAATCAAAACACTTGGAGTATTTTTTAAGATTAACGCACATATGGGGTAATAATTTGATGTTCTTCCCCATTACTCCATAACACAAGTACTTTATCCATGAGTCCCAATCGTCCCAAAACAATATGTACAAGATATGAGTCGACTTAGCAACCATGTAATCAATTAGATAATTAACTAAGGGTTTAAACAAATAACAATAATGCACTAAAGACGAGTGCATACAAGGAAAGCTAAGGCGATTTGGTTGCACATTTGGGGTGGATTGTTAAGAAATTCTTCCTTTAAGTAAAGTGCTTAAAGTTAGAAACGAGAAGATAGGCTCGGAGGGGTGTACTAGGGGTATCGTGTACTAAAAATGAGCACATCGCTAAGGTGTGGGAAAAATTAATTGACTTTGTTAGTCAAGTAATATGACTTAAATAGTCAAGTAATTATGATACGGGTTTAACACAAGGGTGATCCTAATGCCTCTTATCATTTAGTAAACCCTACTACACGAATGTAGTCTCACTAGCGGTCTCGGGATGCATAACTAACGCAAGTTCTAGAATCTAAATACTACCGGTACACTCATAAGCACTAATAAAGAATGTTTTTCCTAACAAATCTAAAGGTGAACCTCACATATTTCGGTGGAAAATTTTTGTGAGTGGTACGATTTTGTGCTAGTTATACAACTCCTATCCATGAGACGCTTGTTAAGGCTAAAGTTTCACTCCTAAATGTTGTAAAAAAATTTAAATTTAGCACTAAAATTGCCCTAGCAAGTATTTCTCTTAGTTTTATTACACACCTACTATCAAACAAACAAATTCAAGTGCAATTGTATCCTATAAGGTATCATCATTTACCCTCCCTTACACTTAGGATGAACATTGTCCCCAATGTTCAATTAAAGGATGTAAAAGTAAAGTAGGTAAAAGAATGAAAACAAATACTCCCTTGATTCGTTCGGTGTGGATAGTGTGTCAACAAGGTTAGATCTTCCTCCAAGAAAATGAACTTTGAAAGCTTCCCTCCAGAAATATAAATCATCTTCTTGTCATATATAACCTGTTAAACCTGAGAAAACAATCAAGGAAAACCTTGCGTAAAATTGGCGGCAATCTATATATACTAAAAAATAATCCTAGAAAACAATTTAATATATAATGCTTGTGGAATGAATGTTTGCAGATTTCCTGGAGTTTATAAAACTAAAGAATCAACAAAAACTTTAAGACTCCGATTTAAACAAAACTCGAAAAAATTTCCGAATTTTTGTACCTGACGCCGTCAAAATGTTCCTGCAAAAATCTCATGTTAAGTTTTCGGAAAATTTATGGAAAAACTTATGCCTTACTTCCTGGAAAATCCTGCAAAAAACATCATTATGACTCGATACAAGCATTTGACTCTAACAAATACTAATATACATGCTCATTTAATATTGTAGTGAATCATGCTCATTTTCGTTATTATAAACAAATTTGGGTTTCCCTTACACTTAGCTTTTGCAAAATACCTTTATATGTAATTAAGACGAAGTTAAAAACAAAATAAAGCATTTTCACAATTTACTTTGAAACATGATCTACCAACAATAAAAATAAAACATGCATACGGAAACAAATACAATCAAACAATTAAAAAGCAAACAAATAAAAACACACAAAACATGGGTTGCCTCCCAAGAAGCGCTTTTCTTTATGGGAAAATTGCATATATACCCACTAAAACTGAAATACTTGCATGTATCCCCAAAACACAAATTTTCAATGCATGATGTACAATGCAAGTTAAGCATGTTTTGGGTATATATGCAAATATGCAAATTTTAATGGGTATATATGCAATTGCCCCTTTATTTATTTACGAGTGTTGTAGCGAGACTCAAGGTCATGGGCAATTACGTGACCTCGTCATTGGTCACATTCTCTAGGTCATCCTCAATCTTAGTTTTGTACTCCGAATCCGATTGTAAATGTTCTTTATAAAGATCAACCACCTTTTTTCTTAATTGCTCCTATGATCCTTTTGGCAAACTCCATATCAAATTTATATTTTGGCCCTAGAGTTAAGCAATCCTTATAGAAAAGGCTCTTCTTCTCCTCTACATAGTCCATGCCCTTTTTCTTATCCTCTTCATTGATGTCCTCAAAAGCACCAATGTTATCCACATCAAATCGAGGCATAAAACAAAATTCCTTCATTCTATTAGGCATCCTATATGTGATCCTATCAGTTTTACTAGTAAATCGGATCGTCCCTTCTATCCCATCATATTCTAACTTGGACTCTTCAACAAATGGCTTACCTAATACAACATGGGATAAGCGACGATCTATAACACTAGCTAAGTCTTCAACAACCATAAAGTCAATTATATAAGTAAAGTTCCCAATGAAGACATGTAAACCTTTAACTCTCCCGACAAAATTTCAAATTCCGCCAGGGTACTTAGGGTCCCTTCGAGGTTCAAGTCTTGTTTTCACTATATCGTTATAAACACTTGAGTTTGGGGATTAAAAATCAATGTAAGCGTTGTCAATGTACTTATACCCAATCATACATGGTATCTTAACATTCTTAGGATCACCTCTCTTAATCTTAGGGTCAATTCTAGCAAAAGGAGGCGGAGGATTATCAACAAGATTATTATAGTACGCAGTTTCCTCCTTAGTGGGATATAGATTGAAATAATCATCATGTTTTGGATCTATCTCCCCTTCCTCAAGTTCCTTTACATCCTCAACAACAACCTCAAAATCATTAGATCCTAGGTACTCATTTGAATACAAGGCGGTCGCTAGGTCACTAAATGCATGATCGAGCTCAACATTAATCAACCTATTAAGTTCCCTAAGTTCCCTAATCTCATTCTCAATCTATTCATGCAACAGAGCAACTTCACAAGGGGAAAGGGTTGGATTCGCGTTTTCCATAATAGCCAATGAAATAGTCAATGAATTTAATTTACTAACAAAGACACGAAGAAAAAGATAGACTAAAGAAAACCTAAAAATAAAAATAAAAATCTTACTTGAAAGGAATCTAGCAAGTAGACCTAATAAAAAGAAATTCTAACCTAGAAAATAACTATTCCCCGGGCTGCGGCGCCAAAAACTTGATACGCGGGATTGCGCCCTCGCAACAGGTTTTACCTTTCAAGGGATCTTGAGAAGCTTGCAATCCCCACCAGGCAGTGTACCTGATCGTTGTAGTATAGTATAGTGACAAGTACCGGGGGATTGATCGTTCAACTCAGTTATAGTGTTGCTAGGATTAGAAAGCCTACTAAACTAGGTCTAGAGGTGAGGGATGATTCTTTTTGTATTTTTTATATTTTATGAAAGCAAATAAAATCTCGGGGTTTTGAAGGAGTGGGCGGAATTAGTTGCTAGCCAACTAACCCAATTAACTAAATATGCAATCAAAATAAAATAAAAGGAAATGAAAATAAACTAAAGTAATAATGTGGTGGAAACAATAATGAGAAAAGATGTGTTTACTTAGATTTTATTACTTCCTAGATATCTTTTACCGGTTGATTAGCTTATTACAATTGCATGAATGACGGGTTATATTCCTTAATACTAGTCGTAGGGCCGTGTACAATATTCCCTAGCTCTATAAGATCCTACTTCACTCCTATGTCGAGCCGACTAAAAGCTCCTAACATGGGATCATTAGAATTCACATATGCATTAAATACAACCAAAAACCGTAGCACACCTCCGATCATGTTTCTTAAGACATTCAAGCAAGTTACCAATGGAAGTCTAACAGTTTTCATAAGCCTAACATCGAATACAATCATCCACAACAATTATAAACAAACAATCAATCAATAATCAACATCTAGGTTTCACAATATCTAAGCAAACACAATAAAAACCTAGCCTAGCATGTTAAAAGAAAGACAAGCATAAGATAGAATCAAACAACACATAGACATATTGAATGATTATTGGAAGACTTATCTTTATTCAAACATGGAAGAAATAAGGGTTTGAAACCCCTACAATATGATGAAAATTCGACCTAGGGTTTGTGGTGAAGTTCCTCCTAATGTTTCACTCTTTTACAATGAAAAATTGGGAAAATATATATAGAAAATACATCCTGACGGCGTCACGTTGTAGTGTCTGACGCCGTCAACTCGCTGCTAATATAAAATTCGTATTGCCTAGATCCAGTCTTGACGCCCTCATGTGTAAATATACTTTGGGCCGTCACTTGTAAAATGACCCTGACGGCCTTGGTGACGCCGTCAGGTCAATAACACTGAAATGTTCTGGGCCGTCACGTTATATTTTCCACATCCACCTCTTTTGCCACTCTTGACGCCGTCATGTGTTTGATCTTGACGTCGTCAGGTAATGTTCCCAACAAGGATTTTGAGACTTTGCCGTTTTCTTCACTTTTATGCTCCAAAACGTCCAAAATGCTTCCTTTTCCAGATTTCTCCTCAAAAGTACCTAAAATGACAAAAGGAACGATTTAGGGCAGTAATTGATCAAATAATCACGAATTCGGGCTTAAATGACCCCTTAAAAGCGGTACACTTTTCGCCTCATCAAATACCCTTACACTTGAGATTTGCTTGTCCTCAAGCAAATGCGCTTTTATTCTAATCAAAATACAAGTTAGGAGTCATTTAACACTAATATAAAAGTAATTACAACAAATAATCGGTCCATTAAAAACTAAAAACAAGCACGGAGGTCATACACTTGCACCTCACAAATAGTGTTTAGATACTCACATCTCTCGGGTGTAATAAAGTATATATCACAATATGGAAATGGAAAACATCTCTCACTACCTGTCATAGCAAATAGATTACCATAAGCTTGGTAAAGGATCAAACCTCTACCACTTGGCGTAAGCACCTAGGATAAACTATCAAAGAGGTCTTTTAAAGGGTTATAACGTTAGGTGTAGGGATATGGAAAACATGGTTTTATTGGATAAAGACAACATTTACTGGTGGCGAGTTAATCATCTTGGTTAATTACATGTACAATATAACGTTGCTAAGCCAAGTGGAAATTAAGAAACTGTTTTCTAAAAATACTATATGATTTATAAAACCTAGGAAAAATATAAAAAAGTACTGTTGTTAAATAAAAATTAATAAAACTATTTAATTAACTAATATTACTTAATTATTATTTAAACTAATATTAGTTATAATAAATACTAAATGAAAAGAGAAAAATCTGAAAAAATTACTAAAAATAATTTAATATAAAAGAAATCTAAGAAAAATATAAAAAATGAAAAAGTGCTTAATAATAAGCTTAAAGAAAATTTAAAAAAATAAATTCTATTAAATAGAATCTATCACTATTTTTAAATTTGTCTTTTTTGGATTTTTCTTTTTTTTAAATCTACTAAAATAATGATTATGAACAACTTTTGTGAAGGTACTTTTTATAAAAACCAAAAATAAGCAGAATGCAAGCTTATTTGTGAGACAGAATAAGCTTTAAGCTTATTAAGACTTTGTTTGACTAAAATAAGCTACAATAAGATGCCACAGATCAAAATAAGCAAACTACTAACAATATTAACTAGGAATAAGCACAGAGAATCCAAATAAGCACACACAATAAGCAGAAACAACAAATAAGCAATTAGCTTATTTGACACACCAAAATAGGCCAAAACGGCCAACTGCAATGGTCTGTGGGGGCCACAAGGGGGTTCAAGAGTCCAAAACTAAGGTTGAACCTTTAAGTTGGATTGTTGGCCTATCAACTGTGTGGAAAACTAGAAGGGGGGGGGGGGTTGAATAGTTTTACGTCATTTTAAAAGTTTATTATCAAAATATTTTGTAGCTTATTAAAAACTTTCGATTCGATCTCAAGTGAATTCAAATGACAACTAATATAAGCAATTCTAATGTAATAATGGAAGTATTGAAATGTAATGAACAAAAGGTAGAGTTAGAAAGATCAAACCACAACACGCGAATTTATAGTGGTTCGGCTACAAGGACACCTTCCTTGCCCTACTCCACTCCCCGAGTACCACACTCGAGAGTTTTCTTCACTATGTCAACAAACTCCTTATGGTGGAGAAACCTTACACACCTTGGCTTACACGAGTTAACGACACTAAGCTAAATGTCGAGTTCTAATCGTAGCTAGAACCAATCTCACGACTTCTTCAAGGCTTCACACCTTCTTCACAACTTCACGACTTGTTCAAGGCTTCACACCTTCTTCACACCTTCACAACTTCACACCTTCTTCTATGCACAACTAATTCACAACTACTAAAATACTTTACAACACACCTATTTTCTACACACAACAAATTTACACAACACCTTTACAAATATTTATCACAACTACAATATGAATCTAGCTATTCACAACACTACTACAATTAGATGGATGTAGAGGAGTGTTCTTCTTCTTGCACTTGAATAGATGAAGCTTTGGATCACTTGAATGAATGGTCCAGTCCATCGGGTTTTTAGTTTGCCCGAGAAGATCTTTAGCCTTGAATTGAAAAGAAGGACTCGGCCACCGACGTTGAAAACGCGGTTCTTAATCTTTGAGTCATGGATCTTCTTTGTCTTTTCTTTGTAGATCAAAGAGTTCTCGTAGGCCTGATCACGAAGTTCCGTTAATTCATTGAGTTGAACTGTACGGTGATCACCCGCTTTATGAAGGTCGTAGTTAGCATGTTTCAAGGCCCAATAGCTTTGTGCTTAAGCTCGATCGGTAAATGACACGCCTTCCCGTATACAAGCTTGTAAGGAGTACACCCGATGGGTGTTTTGTAAGCTGTACGGAAGGCCCAAAGTGCATCATCTAGTTGATTGAGTAGGCTTCTTAAGGTGTTGGGGATACACATAAGTGTATTATGCTTCATTTCTTTACTGCTATTGTTTTATGTTATTTTGGATGGTGTGTTTTGCTTTTCCACTCTTTCTGTGGTCGTCTCTTTATAGTAGGACATTTTTATGCTTCATCACGTGTGAGTAGTTATTTCTTGCGATGACTCAGCATGTTGGTACGTGCTGAGTTCTGTAGTCTAAGTACCTCCTAGTCTTTTAGTCATGACGCAGAGTGTACTTTTTGTTCTTCTAGTACCTTGGGAAGGCACATTTCCAGATCTGTGTCTGGATAGTCCGCGAGTTACCCCTCCGGGAGAACTGCTAACAACGGAGTGAGGTGACTATTTTTTCGAGGCGTTAGCATTGTGATCTTCCCGTTGTCAGGGTTTGTATTGTAGTGCGGGTTTTTCCTTATGTTGGAGGCTGCCACTCCGCACCCCCGACCTTTGATGGCTTGTTCGGTCAACGTCTAGGGTCAGACTACTAATTTTTTTACCATTTTCCTTGGTTTGCACGCCCTTTTGGCATTTTTCAGGGTCGGTTGGGGTGGTGCATGTTGAGTTATAGACCTTGATAGATCTTCTTGAGCACTCTAGAATCGTTAGTAATGTCACTGTAATCAATAACACACTAATAGACAATCTCTGCAACTTGTATTTATAAAGCGGAAACAAAACACAAGCTTGATACTAAGAACTCTTGATCCTCTATGGATCCTTTTTAATTATAATAAGAATTTTCTAAAAGTTATTCAATACATAAACCGTGTGTTCCTTTTATACTCAAGGAACCCTAAACCGTTTCTCAAGAAACGTATACTCTAAAACTTTTAAAAGATATGCATTATCACTTCCTAAATAAACTCATGCATATCCAAACTACATTACATAAAACACGGAAATACTATATCCGCAGAAACTAATAAAGCTGAACTATGTCTTCAGCAGATACACTGCTTCAGCAGAAACCAACTCTTCAGCAGGAACCTTTCAGCAGAAACAGCAGCATAATTCTTACTTCACAGAATTCCCAACAATCCTCCCCTAATCTTGAATTTGACCTAGTTAAGTTCAAGATTCTTGATAGATCTTTAAAGTAACATACCAAGAGGATTGTAATAAAATAGCACCAGCAAAGAAGTATCATCAGCAGAATCTCTATGATCAGCATATACTTGAAAGCTCCATTCTTTGCAGCAACAAATGACTAGATGTACATCAAAACAAATTAGTTTCATACTATTCTCATCACTTCCAGGTGTGTTAACTCCTGTGAGAGGTGAATCATTGAAAATAATGGATTTGATGTCTCTTTACCAATAGCCATCACTACTGGAGTAGCCAAGTGTTCAAAGGTACACTGATAACCACATGATTTTTAGCAAATCATCAGCTATAAACGGATTTGAGATGTCTTTACCTGTAGCCGTTTGCTCAGGACTAGCCAATTATCTTGATGAAAATCATCTTGGTTAACTGATTACCAAATATGGTTTTCCACTGCCTTTACCACAAGCCATATACATGTGGGCTAGCCAATTATTCAGAATCCATAAAGGAAAAATCCATGGTCAATTGACAACCATTTCAACTACTCAGCAACAAAGCATGGGTGAGTTGAAAACCCTATGGTTTTGAGCAAACCATTACAGCTATCAACAGATTTGACATGTCTTTACCAAAGCTGTACCCTTTGGACTAGCCAACTTTATGATGGAATAGTCAACATCAGGTAAGTTGATAACTAAACCTGCAGACAAATACTATACATCAATATATTAGTTTTTTTTTTTTTTTTTTTTTTTCCTAATAAGAAAATAAATATACAACATAATATCTCTACTCAGATACTGCTCTGGAAGTCTTAATCGTTTGTTTGAAAACCTTCACCAAAGATTCAGCAAACAATCTTGTATTACCAACTGGATCAGGAGGAATTTCCAACTTCTGTTGTAACATTTTCTCCATCAAAGATACCTTCAGAGGATACTTATTGGTAATATCCATGATAATCCTCAGACCAGTGGTAGTTTCCAGCACATGCACATAAGACATAGGATAGAACTTCCAACTCTGAACTTTCCATTTCTGATTGTTCTTCCAAATATCATAACTTACACCAGTAGGAGTAGAAGAATCAAACAACACTTGAAGATCACCCAACAAATACAATCCAGAACCTTCAGGAGTATGAGTGGCATAATACTTAGTAACCAACTCATATAGAGTGACCAAATCTTGATAATTTACAAGATGAAGAATCTGCTGAAGAAAAGCAAAGGAGATAGATGTCTTATCCAATCTATAAATAGTATTGATTTGACCATCTTTACTTAACTCCCAACTCACCAGAACAACTCTAGTTCCTTCTGGCCAATCATCAGATGATCCTTCCCTTATAAATGAAGCATCAGAATCATTCACATTAATTAGACTTTGTTTTGAATGTGATGATCCTACTTTAGCCATTCTCTTTCCTCTTCTTCCAGGAACATAAATAGCATCATGAACTGCTACATCAGCAGAATCACCTTCTGCAGCTGCAGTATCTACTGATGGAGTATCCAATTGGTCATCAGCAGAATCTTCAGAAGATTCAAGTGCAGCAGAGGCATATTGTTCATCCATAGCCTTCCTGATTTGTTTGTTTCTAGCAGCTTGAATTTCAACTTCTCTTGTCTTCAGTTCATGAAATCTAGCAAGCTCAGCCCTTTGTTCAGCTTCCTGATCTTCAGTCAACTTTCTAGCAGTTTCTTCACCTAATCTTTCCAACTCCACTTGTCTCCTAGTTCTCTTCCTAGTTGGAGCATCTGATGTTGTCACTTTGGCTTTACCTTTATCCATATAAACATCAACACCAGCAGAAGTAGCAGGTAAAGATACTTGTGCAGCAGCAATATGAATATTCTCAGATGAATTATCATCAACATTTAGAAGTGGAATATTCTTTGAAGCATCGATTCCAGCTTTAGCATTCCTAGTTTTGATTCTATTATAAATCTCAACTAGTTTGTCAAATGGAAGTCCCCATACTTGTTTCTTAGACCAAGCATAATTAAATAATGAGCTGCTCTGATTTTTCACATATGTTCTCATATACTCTATTTGTTGTGCTTGAGTCATGGGTTTTTCCCTTTTTGCTTTAGCTTTTAATTCATCAGCTGCCTTCTTCCTCATCTTTAACATTTTAACAATCTCAGATTCATAATCTTGTTTTCCTACTCTCTTTCCAATAAGATCAGCAGTTACAGTTGGATTAGCAAGCATCTGTTTTCCAATCATCTGCCAGTCTGACTCATCAAACTCTAGAACTGCTGCATCCAATTCCCTTTGTCTTGCAATGGGTAAGGTAGAAACATATCTTTGAGTCTCAGAATCTAATTCTGCATCAAACTTAGCTTGTACTTCCTCAGCTAGATTTGCACTCTTCATATAATTTTCCCATTCTTGTAATAATTTACCTTGACTAGCTCTATCTTCAGCAGTTACAAGCTCATCCAAATCATCATGAGGAACATTAGCTGCAGCAACATCATCATTAGACACATGCACATCTGCCATAGGTTCATCATGTACATCTTGAACCTCTTTATCAGTAGAAACTTGTATATTCTCAGATGAAGGATGAACAGGAGAATTCAAGTATTCTTTCCCAGCTACAAAATATGTTTCTCCTGATGTATTCCCTTTGTCAACAGATTGATCAGCAGTAATCCTTCTTAATGATTGTTTCTCCTGAAGTATATCCACAACTTCAGTCATCAGCACATCATTATCACCACCAAATACTTTTGAAACTTCAGCAGTTTGTCTTGCCAAATACTGTCTTGTACTTCTTCTTTGAACTAGTATTATTGGTTTAGATTGAGGTGCTGCAGCAGCTTTAGGAGGAACAACATGAGACTGTCTAGCAACTTCAGCTAGAATCTCAAGAGAATCCAAATTTGCCTCCTTTGCTACTTCAGTAGAGTCCAATCCATCTTTGCTTTGCTTCTGCTGACTTAACTGTGTCTCCAAATCTTTGACTTTGCTTTTCAGACTTTGAATTTCATTACCAAGAGTAGTCTTGGTCTCAGCAAGTTCTTTCTGGAGATCTTCAGTCATTTTCATGTACCTGTTAAGAGAATCATATACAAAAGTGAGAGTAATAGGGTCCTCAGCTCTACCAGCAGATTGCTCAGTGGTATGGGGAGCTTCATTGAACCCAGCAGGAGAAACAGACTCATGTACAACATTAGGAGAACCTACATTAATTTGCTCTCCCAAAGGACTAGGTGAAGGTAGTCTAGTATGATCAGGTTCAAGAGTCTGTAAGTCATCTTCAAACTCATGAATTTTCTCAGTAGGAGCATCCTGAACTGGTGATATGGTAGGGCTAGGTGACATTTGTACAGGGGTAGGTGGTGGTAAGTCAGTAGAATCAGGTAAAGGTTCAGCAGTTGTAGCTGGCGCTTCCTCCATTACCACTGAAGGATTACCATCAGCAGCAACACCAAAAGATGATGGATTACCATCATCAGCAGCATTAGAAGCAGGCACATTACCAGCATCATCCCCCTCAACTACATTAGCATTGCCTTGTGGCAACATTGCTTCCAACATAGGGTAATGTTCCCCAGCATAATTAGTTTTCATTGAGGCAAACAACTTAGAACCTAGACTTTTAATGGGTATATGGGTCATATCTTCAGTGGTTATGTCTAAGATTATCTGTAAGAATCTAGGGTACATTAAAAACTTATGCTGTTCCTTATCTATATTTTCTAGCATATTTTCAAAAATAAACTTAGAAAAATTATAAGTTTCACCCTTAGAAAGACAGACAATACCACAACCCAATTGCAGAGAGAACTGGTTCCATCCACCACACTTGTTGCTCATACATTGAAGCAGCAGATGCACCAAATACCTCCACTTAGGACAAAATTGATTCTTGTGCCACTTGGATGTATCAGTACTTTGATATCCAGCTTCTCTTAGTCCAGCAAGAATCTCTGCAGTGTTGGAATGATACACACCATTTTCATCATCCAACTGAAGCTTTGCCCTTATCAACCCTTCTGTCACCACATATTCTACACCATCTATTTCAGCTACAATCTCTGTAGCAGATCTCTTAGTAGCAGATGCCCAAAATTGTTTCACCAAGGATTCACACACCAAATTGGGACAATATGTCAAAGCATAATTAATCTTCGACCTTTTTAGAAACTCCACCATCAAATCGAATTCTTCATGTCCCTTCTTTGTTTTCAGAATAGCATATTTGTTATGGTCGCCCTTCAAGTCAAGTTGAGCCATTTGACTGAATGTGTGTGAGAAAGTAATGAATTACTCCAGAGAATAATGGGTTTAGTTGAAGTGATAAGTGAATAATTTTGATTCGAAAAGATATGCAGAGTGAGTTAAATTTGGAAGTTCCCCAATCGTGGTCAAAATTATCGGAACAACTTATTGACCAAGTCTGACAAAACTTCTAATTTAAAAATTAACCCTTCAGCAGCAATGAAAGTCAAACCTGCTGAAGCATAGTCAACTATCAGCAGAATCAACCAAAGGTAAAAATATCTTCGGTCAATATCTTGATTTTACTGTGCCACCCAACTCGCATTAAATATCGTAACTCCTAAAATTAGCTTATTTAATCACCTCAAATCACACATCTCATTCATCAAATTTCCCAAATTATCTTTCAAACCCTAACTTCTATTAACCCCAATTCACCATTCAAAACATGTCTTCACACCCAGAAACCTCAGATTCAAATTCCTCTTCTCCATCATCAGAAGAAGATATGCCACCATATCCATGGGGGTTTGAAGGTTCTGACTTTGAAAGAGCATTGAAGAACCAATGGGATGCACAAGAAAGACAATGGAATGCTCATTTGAAGGGTGAACCAAGCAATGCACCCAATCCTGCTGAGAGAGAGCTTGTCTCTCCCTTCATCTATACCTCTGATGAAGACTCTTCAGAGGAAGAACATGAAGATCCATCCTTTCTTCCTCCTTCCACACCAGAGAGATCCCAACCAAGATCAAGTACTAGGGATCCATCTCTTCCAACATCACAAAATTTGGTGTTGGATCTTCCTGCTCCAGGACCTGGTCTTCCACATCAAGAACATATTGGACAGAGCAAGAGTTCTGAGATCATACGTAAGGGAAAGGAGAAGCAGAAGTGAATGATTGAGGAATGTAACCATGGAACAAAGTTCTTGAGTATTCTCTTGACTTTAATTCATGAGCATCTTCCCAGTCTTCCTTCTCTTCTTTTTCCATTTTCATCTTCAGCTTCTTCATTGTACTTGTCATAGCCTCAAGTATTTTGTAATAAGTGACAGAAGCTAGTAGTACTGAATTAGTCAATAGTTTAGGAATGGTCATTATATCTCAGTTGCAACATTGAATGTAAGCTGTAACTTGTTTCTATGAATGAATGAAAAGATCTTAGTTGAATTTCTCCATTGTGTAAGACTTTCAGCATGTTTCAATTGATCAGTAGAAACCATGTTCAGCATATCGACCACATTCCTTTGACTTTAGCTCTTGGTGACATTAATCATGGAACTTTCATTCTTAGAACATCTGCAAAACAAACATCAAACAAGCAAATACACCAAACAACTTGCACAACTGTTAGAGGGTTAGTGTTAGAAACTTGTTAAAAACTCAGAAATTATGCAACTTATACAAGTATTACAAAGTTTACAGTCATCATCCTCCCCTGAGGCATATGCCTCCCCTGAGGCTTATGCCTCCCCTTAAACTTTGCAGTTAAGGGTTTAACATTCCAATATGGACCACCAAATATTGAAACCTTGGTCCATCAAATGCCTTGGTTAATAAATCTGCCACATTTTCATCTGTGTGAATTTTGACCACTTTAACCAAATGTTTCTCATAAGCATCCCTTATAAAGTGATGTCTGATTTCAATATGTTTGGTTCTATTATGAAAAACTGGATTTTTAACAATGCAAATGGTACTTTGATTGTCAATGAAAATGGTAGTATTCATGAAGTTATACCCATAATCCAGTAATTGATTCTGAATCCATAGAACATGTCCACAACAATTGGCAGCAGCAACATACTCTGCTTCAGTAGTAGAGGTAGCAACTATGGTCTGTTTCTTGCATTGCCAAGAAATCAGTCTTCTTCCAAGAAATTGGCACCCTCCAGTTGTGGATCTTCTATCCAAATTGGCACCAGCATAGTCACTATCACTATAAGCTGCTAGCTGAAATGGAGACTCTTTGGGATACCAAAGACCTAATTGTGGTTGGCCTTTAAGATACTTAAAAATCTTCTTGACAGTATTCATATGAGAAGTAAGTGGAGTGACTTGGTGTCTTGAACATGCACTCACAGCAAATGTAATATCAGGTCTTGAGGCAGTCAAGTACATCAAAGAACCAATCATAGACCTGTATAAATGAACATTCATAGGAAGATCAGGAGTAAGATTGTTCTTTGGTTTGGGAGCCTCATATGGAGTTGTGGCAGTCCTGACATTTTCCATAGCAAACTTGGACAACATATCTTTTACATATTTCTCCTGATGTATAAATATACCATCAGGTTTCTGCTAAACTTGCAAACCCAGAAAGAAAGTGAGTTCTCCCATGGCACTCATCTGAAATTCTCCCTTCATCAAATCCTCAAACTCTCTACACCAGGTTTCTTTGGTAGAACCAAAGATAATATCATCCACATATACCTGCACAAGAATAATATCCCTAGAATCTTTCTTGAGAAATAAAGTCTTGTCAATGGCACCTCTTCTGTAGCCATTCTTCAGCAGAAATGTGGAGAGTCTAGCATACCAAGCTCTGGGAGCTTGATGTAGTCCATAGAGCGCTTTGACAACTTTGTACACATACTCAGGATGATTAGGGTCTTCAAATCCCTTGGGTTGAGTCACATAAACCTCCTCTTCAATCTCTCCATACAAGAAAGCACCTTTTACATCCATCTGATAAACCATAAAGCCCATATAAGAGGCATAGGCCAAAAATATCCTTATAGCTTCAACTCTGGCCACTGGTGCAAAGACCTCATCATAGTCAATGCCTTCCTCTTGTCTAAAACCTTGAGCCACTAATCTTGCTTTGTTCTTTACCACAATACCCCTGGCATCTCTTTTATTCTTCAGAATCCATTTTGTCCCAATGGCATATTTCCCATCAGGAAGAGGAACTAAAATCCAAACCTGCTGATTCTTAAATTGCAGCATCTCCTCTTGTATTGCTTCAAGCCAACTTGAATCAGCCAGTGCTTGAGGAACACTAGTTGGTTCAATCTGAGAGAGAAAGCATGCAAACAAACAATGTTTGAAATCTGTGTGATTGTTCCTCTTTTGATTGTAGACATAAGAGATAAAAGCAACTTCGCCATATTTTGTATTCGTGACAGTGCTTCTAGTTCGAACAGGGTCTTTAGGATCACCAATAATCTTGGATAAGGGATGAGCATTGTGAATCCTTTTGGTAGCTGTAGGTGGAACATCAATGTTGGCATCAATGTGGGTGAGTGTAGGCTCAAACTCAGTGTCATAAGAAGCTGAGTTAAACAAGCCAGGCTTTGGTTGATAATTGCCAAGGTCAGAAGGACTAGGAAATCTGGTAAAGCGCTTATCAAAATCTGCAGAGACTTCAGTAGAAATGGGAGAGTGAACATCAGCAGAATTAGCATCGTTGACATTATCAGTGGGAAGAGGTGTGCCTTCAGCAATATCCTTGTTTCCACTGACTGCTTGTGCTGACTAATGTAGGATAGCCTCAGTCTCTTGTGAAACCTTATCATTGAGTTTCTGAGCTTCCTTAGTAGCAGCATGTTCCTGCTTCTGCAATCTTGCAAGATCTTTTGCATAATGTGACTCATCATCTTGTTCAGCAGCAGAGTGATTACCTACAAAATGGTTAGGTGGAAAAGATGGTACAACAAAAGTATTCTCTTCTGGCTCAGACTCACATTCTGAGTCATCATCCATGGAACCTGCAGGATTAGAACTTGAATCTTTGGTACCTGCATCAGGATTAGAAGCATGCCTAGTATAACCCAAATAGTCAGTCAAATAGTCTAGGTCAAAATACCAAGAATGGCCTTGTCCCTGAATATTAGGCTGATCTTCAAGAAATTTCAGATTAAGGGTCTCTTCAATCTTTTTAGCATTCAGATTATAAACCCTATAGGCCTTGCTATGAGCTGAATACCCAACTATATATCCCTCATCAGCTTTCCCATCAAATTTACCCAGTATATCAGCAGTATTCAGAATAGTCACCTTGCATCCAAAAGGCTTAAGGTAATGTATGCGTGGAACTTTCCCAGTGAGAAGTTCATAAGGTGTCTTGATATGAAGTCTAGTGATGGATACCTTGTTCAAGACATGACATGCAGTACTGACTGCTTCAGTCCAAAACATGGTGGGTAGTTTGGAGTCTGCAAGCATTGATCTTGCGGCCTCAATGAGGGTTCTATTTTTCCTTTCAGCAACCCCATTTTGTTGTGGAGTTCTTGGAGTACTATAGTCCCTTCTAATCCCTTTAGACTTACAGAATTCTATGAAGACAACATTTTTGAATTCTGTACCATTGTCACACCTAATTCCTTTCACCTTTTTATTCAGCTGATTATCAACTAAGATAATGAATTCTTTCAGAATTGGAGTTGTTTCATCCTTAGTTTTGAGAAAGAACACCCAGCAAAACCTGCTATAATCATCTGTAATAACCAGGCAGAAGTACTTGTGATCAATACTTCTAATGGGGGTTGGACCAAAGAGATCCATGTGCAGCAACTGAAGAGGTTCTGAAATGGAGCTCACTGCTTGGACTATTTTGTAAGAGGCTCTGTGTTGTTTTCCCTTGTTGCAAGCAATACAATTGTGTTCATTTGTGAAGAGTTTAGAAGGAAGGCCCTTAACAAGACCAAGTTTTGATAACTTGTTGATGGTCTTGTAATTCACATGTGCCATTCTTCTATGCCATTTATTAGATTCATCCAGGGAAGCTTTGGCAACCAAACATGTTAGATCACCTTCAGGCTGAACATCATTCAGATTGAATGTGTATAGGTTGAAGGTTCTAGGAACTCTCAGCAATACAGTTGTGTCTTCTGGGAGTTTGAAGTCCTTGGGAAGTACAAGACACTCATCTTCAGAGAAGAAAACCTTATGCTTAGTATCACAAATTTGTGATACTGAGATAAGATTAAAATTCCCCAGTTCCTTCACATAGTAAACATTTTCAAAGTCTAACAAGGGTGTCTTTATGGTTCCTTTCCCTGTTATTTTGCCATCTCCACCACCAAAGGTTACAGTGCCTCCTCCCTCAATGGGTTCAAAGTCATGCATCTTATCCTTGTTCCCTGACATACTTCTTGAACAACCACTATCAACAATACCAACTTTAGTACTTATCAAAGGATGTTCCTACAACAACAACAAAATATACAAAATTAGTACACAGTGGAGACTCAAGTCATTGCTGACTTGAGTCTGCCTTGTGGATCATTAGTAACAGGCCATGTAGATGTTTTAGATCCACCATTGTTCTTGGGCCTGTAATGCATATTAGGTCCCTTCTTAGGCCAAGAACAACCTGCTGAGGGCTTCACAGCAGTATTCCATTTCCCACCAACATTGTACATTGAGTCAAAGTGATTAGGCCAAAAATCATTATAAAAGAAAGAACTAGTGGGTCGAACATATGGTCTAGTACTGGTTCTTCTCCATGAAAGTTGAGATTCAGCAGAATTAGGTTTACGCTGATGTGGAACAAAAGATGGTATTTCACTAACATTCTTCCACATTTGCCTAGTTTTTCTTTGACTAACACATACACCCATTCTTTGCTCATGATATGTACAATCCTTAATCAAGTGATATTTACTTCCACACACAAAACACTTCTTATTTTTAGAAGATTTATGCAAACCAAAAGAATTTCCATAACATGAAAAAGTATTCAAATCACCATGACAAACAGAATTGTTTTTAACAAAGCCAAAAGTATTATTATGCAAAGAATTGAAAAACAAGTCTTCAGTAGAAACTGTCTTGTTGTCAGCAGCAACTCTAGAAGGCTTGTGGGGAGTCTTGGGTGATGTCTTTGATGTGGTCTTGGGAGTGGTCTTGGGCATGGTCTTGGGCAGGTCTGACTTCTCACTTGAATCACAGCTAGCAAATGAGGTAGACCCTTCATCAGAAGACTTGTCACTGTTACAACAAGAGACAAAGTCATTAGATTTCACAATAGGGTCTTGCAAGTCAGTTGACTTTTTGCCATATAAATGATGTGATCCATCAGATTCAACAGGTTTGGACAAGTCTATAGGCATGTGTTCTCCTCTAATAGGTCCAGGTACAACATTCAATCCCCCTTCCTTAACATATTTTACAGGTTTTTGAAATTCTAGGAGAGGTTCAGGGTCAAAAACACTAGATATATCAGGGTAAGTTAATTCCTCTGGATCTATATATTTATCGTACCCTAATGCTCTTCTAGACCTAACAGATTGAGAACTATCAAGTAATTTCTCTAAATTTGAAGCCCCTTCCTGCCATTTCATACGACCAGCTATCTCTTTATCTAATTTAGCTTGTAACTCTTGTTTTTCTTTTTCTAAATCAGACTTCTCCTTTTCAGTACGTTTTAATTCTATCTTAGTAACCTCTAAATCACTTTCTAGAACTCTTATTTTTTCATCATATTTAACTTGATTCTTTTGAAACCAGACTTTTTGTTTCTCTAATGTTTTTAAAGCCATTTTATAAGACTCTACCTCTATATAACACTCATTGTACTTTGGTTTCAATTCATCAAACTCTTGTTTAAGCTCATTGTACCTTACACTACATCCAAATACACAGTTGTTTACCTGAGAGATCCCATCAAGGAGACTTGCTCCTTCTTGTCTTCTAAAGGTGTGAATGCCAGTAGATTCAATTGTGAAGAAGTAGCAGCTTCCTCTCCAGCAGGTTCATGATCAGCCCAATCAATTTGGTGATCCAGAGTCACCATGGCCTTTGAAGGTACAGTCTTGTTATTCCCTGCTTCCAATGGATAAGAACCATATCTAACTTCATCTCCAGCTTTTCTATCTTTGCATTCCCTTGAAAAATGTCCCACTTGACCACAAGTGTAGCATTTAACCTTCCTTCTATCGAACCTTGATGCTTCTTTGCCATTAAAACCAAACTTTCTTCCAGACTTGGCTTCAAACCTTCTGATGTTCATTGAGATCATTGCAAGCTCCCATTTCAAGTGCATCTCCTCCATTTCCAATGGATCTACCTGTTCAAAGTCCTCATAAGCAATAAACTGCTGAGGTTCATATTCAGCCACAAATGAATGAATAAGATCCTCCAACACACTACTTGATTTTGATTTAGGAGCAGTTTGATTATAAGTTTGAGAAGATGCTCCTGATGAATATGAACTTGAGGCTTGATGCACAGGTTTAGTAGAGGCACCAACAAATGCAGAATGAGTGGATGGACGAATGGGACTTCTAACATCAGGCTCAAGTGATTTAAGCCTATTGTAGAGGTCATCAAAAGACATCATGTCCAACCCACCTTTGGTCTTGAGAGCAATACAAACTTGTAACCAAGATGGTGGTAGAGATCTCAGAAATTTAGAATTGCAGTCTTCATTGTCGGGTCTAGCCTTCAACTGATTGAGTTGACTCAATATTCGATGAAACCTGTCATAACCCTTATGAATACCCTCTTCTTCAGATATCTGAAATTCTTGGAACTTTTGCTTCAGCAGAGACTTCTGCAACCTTCTTGATTCCTCATTTCCACCAAATCTTGCTTTAATAGCCATCCAAATATCCTTGGCATCCTCCATAAAATGGAAGTCACCCATATGGTCATCTGGTATAGCTTGGAGCAAAATAGTTCTGACTTTACTCTCCCTCTGCACAGCCAGAATCTCTTCAGCAGTTTTGGGTCCTACAATAGTAACAACTCCATCAGCATCTGTAACATGCTTCTTCAAACTATTCCATTTCTTAACAACCTCCCACAGATTCCAATCAATGTTTGTGATCCAGTTCTGCATCTTCATGGACCACAGATGATAATCTTCTGCATTCTTCAAATATGGAAACTTAGCATTACTGTTGGAGAGATTGAGTTGTTGAAGAGAAGTGGTGTTAATGTTCTGGGTTGTATCTACATCATCATCTGATCCAGGCATGTTTGTTGATTTGTTTGGATTGTAACGGTGTAAGATTTGTGATTCTTAGTATGGCAGAGACTCTCTCGAGGCTCTGATACCACTTGTTGAGTTATAGACCTTGATAGATCTTCTTGAGCACTCTAGAATCATTAGTAATGTCACTGTAATCAATAACACACTAATAGACAATCTCTGCAACTTGTATTTATAAAGCGGAAACAAAACACAAGCTTGATACTAAGAACTCTTGATCCTCTATGGATCCTTTTTAATTATAATAAGAATTTTCTAAAAGTTATTCAATACATAAACCGTGTGTTCCTTTTATACTCAAGGAACCCTAAACCGTTTCTCAAGAAACGTATACTCTAAAACTTCTAAAAGATATGCATTATCACTTCCTAAATAAACTCATGCATATCCAAACTACATTACATAAAACACGGAAATACTATATCCGCAGAAACTAATAAAGCTGAACTATATCTTCAGCAGATACACTGCTTCAGCAGAAACCAACTCTTCAGCAGGAACCTTTCAGCAGAAACAGCAGCAGAATTCTTACTTCACAGAATTCCCAACAGTGCACTCGGTTCCGGGATTGTAACGCACGTTTCTTTATGAACTCCGCTTTCTTTTGCTCGTAGTTGTGGATTTCTTCCCCATTTCCGTTGAGTTTCTTCGCTTTTGTGGGGTTGTGCTGTTGGACCAGGTCCCGTCCGGCCCGTAAGGTGAGGTTTTAAACATGTGACTTCGAACGAGTGTATTCGAACGTTATATTCGTTCTAACTCTTGAGAGATATCTAGGTAGCCCGTTGGGCCCGCACTTCTGTCACATCATTTGACGTGGTCTTGCGTGGTTTTCCGGCGACCGGACTTGCGAATTGAGTGGATCGATCTTTCCACGTTCCTGCCGTTTGCCTGACTTCTCCGTCAGCGAATGTATCACTGCTCATTTTGAGTTCAAGCATGGTCCCCCTAGGCCACGGACCACACTTACTCCTTGCGTTCATCCCTTCTGTGAGATGGCATGTTTGCTGTTGACGTAAATGTATAGGCTTTTCGCGTATCGTGGTATGCTTTAGCTTCATCTTTACTAGTGTGCTTGGTTCAGGACGTTGTCCGTTTGTTTTGCAATTCGAACGCAGTCGCCTGTCCTCAGATTTTATATTTATTTGTCCATCTCTGGGCTCCTTTCGGGGCGCCTTTCTTTGATGAGCTCCTTCACTCGAGTCAGTAGATGACCATTGGTCGTGATCGTTAGCAGGCCCCTAGAGGCTCGTGCCCGACGCAAATTTTCTTTGACATTTTAATTTTCTGCCCTTCTCCTTTGTCTTCCGCAAGGTGGATATCATCACGGGGAGGGCGTTGCCGAGGTGATTACTCGTGGTGAGTATTTTCAAGAACGCAGTTATGCATTGGGTCCCACGGATGGCGCCAACTTGTTAGTGCAAAAAGTGTGAATGGGTTGAAGTTGGGTTTAGTCGGGTGCGGTCCATCCTTGATGGCCCATTCGCTGTAGAAGTTATGCACGTCATCATGGGGAGGTGATTACTCGTGGTGAGTATTTTTATCCGTACTATACGTCATCATGCATCTTATCTAAAATAACTACTTTTTATCTATAAAATTTACTCTTTATCCAATAAAAAATACTGTAAAACTTGTATAAATAATAGATATGGTGATCATAAAAAAAATAATACACTCTAGAAATCCTCCACTTGTATATCCTTTTATTTTTTAAAAATGTCAAAAAACATACCCTTTGACCTTCAAATTGATATCATGAATAGATTTCCTGTTAAGTCTTTACTGTAGTTTTGTAGTGTGTAAAATAAAAGAAAGTTTTTTTTTTTTTTTTTTTTTTTTTTTTTTTTTTTTTTTTTTTTTTTGGGTAAGGAATGTTACCCCGGTAAATATATAACCAAAAAATAATGTTAAGTACAAATCGAATGTGGCAGAGTTACCACATTAACCTCAAGCAAAAAGCTTGATAAACTAGTGTTTATGACAGGCCATAAACACAACAAACCTAGCTATATTACAAATCACCTAACTAGGTATGATAACAAGAATAATCCTGTAGCAAGTGAACATCCCGCATCCACCCAAAAGCACGGAGGGAGCAAAACGACCCAGATAAGTTTGCCTCCTTAAAAACCCTTTCCAAGAAAAAACCCAATGGGAAAACCTTGGAGTAGGGAAAAAGAGTACAACCCTTACCTGGCACTCCCCTCGTGAATAAGACAAGCACTTGGAATCTTCCATTGATCTAAAAGTAGGCGAGACCTATGTTTATGAATTTAAAGGTAACCAGCTTCAACCGAACGGTATAGACAATTACTTGAACCACTTGAGCAACAGTAGACTTCTTCTGCTTGAAAAGTCTAGAATTGCGTTCCATCCATAAGTAATAAGTAGTAGCAACAAGTAATAACCGATATATAATGCTAATAACCGAACACCCCTTGGAAATAGGAATGAGGAACGTAGTAGCAGTAACCAATGTAGGTGGGACAACAGCCATACCAGATAGACCCCGAACCAGAAACCAAACCTGCAAAGAAAACTGGCACTCAAAAAACAAGTGAGAGTGAGAGTCAGGAACCGCATCACATAATGGGCATCTAAGAAGGTTCAAGTCAACATTAGGACCAACATCCAAACATCTGTTTGCCGCAACCTATCTTGTGTCCTTAACTTCTGCTTGAGAACAAGCCACAAATGTATAGCATGATGTGGAATACAATGAGGAACCCACGGAATATGAAACCAATCAACCACATCAGCCCTTAATCGAAGAGAGTTCCAAGCAGACGCAACTAAAAAAGGTCCTAAGATGCCATCTAAATCATGCCATAATAAACCATCATTAGTATCATCAATAAGATATAGGACCAGAAGATTAACTAGGTCCGAAAACCTAGAAGACCAATCAGGAGGCCATCGCCAAGTACCATTATCAATCACATCACTAACCGAATCAGATAAGCTTAAACCAACCCTAACAATACCTCTTGCAGTAAGCATGTCTCGAATTGGGCTTAAATAAATGAAGTCTTCCATAGACTGTTCCAACTTCATCCGTCATTACAGTTTTCGTGAGACAGATACTTCTTGTTTCAGTTTAACCTATAAGCAAGGTAATTTAGGTTTAATGTTTTCGGTAGATGATAATTTAGCCTTCACGCCTCTGCATTCAAATTTAAATCTTCAATGACTTACGCCAATTGCTACTTTTGAAGGTGTCCGATGCTTTTCATATAGTTCTAATATGATGTTTGTTCTTTGGAACCCATCAATAAGAAAATTTATGGGAATATTTGTCCCTAATTTCATGAGTAAAGATTAAAAAAGTGGTCTTTGGTTTTGGTGTCCATCCCGACAATTTAGACCCAACCATTTTAAAGACTAATTTCCCGTTTTTTGGTCAAGGACCATGGTATGTGTTAGTGTTTACATTGTAACACCCCCAATTCATGGATGCAGCGGAATTCAAACTGGGTGTTACTGGACGGCACAATAGTCACAATAATAGAAAACGAACTCCAATTGAGTCGTTTTAAAAGATGTATCATTCAAATTATATAAATATCAGAGATTACAAAATGAGGTCCCAGATGGTTCCATGTTTACAAATTTCATTAATTGAGTTTTGAATGATAATAAAATTTATAGCCCTCTTGAGTATCCGTGTCCTTCCGTGCCATCCTTGATCGGCATGAACCTGAAATACATGCTTGAGAGGTCAACACAAAGGTTGAGTGATATTCGTAGAGTTTGGTTAAATCGTTTGAACACAATAATCGTAGTGTGAGCTATAGACTCACACTCATAGTTGGAAAACAAAATCGTTATTTATTTCACTAAGCTCATGCAACCAAAACATTAACATCGAACCAACAAAATTGGCATTATAGAAGCCCTATCAAGGTACTATTGCCATTATACCGCTAAATCTCAAATATAGTGCATTTGTGTGAACTCATCGTTGTTCAACACAAATGGGATCCGTCAATCCCAATAGATCTATTCACAATATTCGCGCTCACTATAGGTAGTGACTAATGGTTCATGATATAGGGACTTCGAACATGGCAATCGTTACTTAGTGACAATAAAACATAGTCGGGTAGCATACAGTAGAAAGCATTGTGTTCGAGTAGAAAAATAATAGCATGTATTCCCCCCAAGGGTTTGTAAAACAATTAAGTAATGGAAAATGGGGCTATGAACTCACCTTAAGTTATGATAGCAAGTAATGAAGGTAATGGTTGGATCGTGAAGGTTTCTACGAGCAACCTATAATAGAATGTCGCGACTTAGGATCGGAGTAAAGAATATGAAGATGTGCCTATATATATATCTTGCAATTAAGTCCATGATGTGGTATGATGTATAGTGTAAGTCTTTGAAAGAAAAGTTTTATGAAACATGTATGTTTTATATATCGTTTACTACCGTTCGGGCCGACATAATTCAGAAGTCATGTTAGTAAGCGTTCGAGGAGCCAGGACACTTTAATTCGTAAATCTACAACTCATCTCGACGGCTTACATAATGAACTCCTCACATGAGGCTCCCTACTATTGTAGTAGTTGATAAAATATATAGATATAAGTTTCGATCCGAAAAGTTACATGTCCGATATTTGAATAAACTTAGGAAAGTTTATTAGTACATGAAGATTGTTATTAGGGGAAGTTTCATAAGTCTTGTATGACCATTTTTCTTTGTAATATCTCATGGTTCCTTTTAAGTGAAGTAGATCCAAATTGCTTGTTCAAATTATCGCCAATTCCTTGTTTCATGTTTTCGCCTAAGTAAACTTACATGGTCATTTCGTCATGGCCTAGCCATGACCTTTGGTCCTTGTTCCAAGGTCATGAGACTCAACCTTGGCTCTAGCCATGGTTGTGGTCTTGATTATAGGTCATAAGACCTCTTGTTCCTTTTAAACCATAACCTATATATAATGACTTTGGCCTAAAAATGGGCTGTTTAGAATTTGAAGAATTTATCACTCGGAAAGCGTTTTTAGGGCTCGAGCTTCTTTACTCCTGAACGAAAACGGCGTTCCGGACAACTTTCGTGTTTTAACTTTTTGATGAATCGGACCAGAAGGGTGACTTTCAAAAAGTCAGAATGCAAAACAGTATGGTTTAGGCAGTTTTGCCGCAAATCTTTGGTAACTTCAAATGGGCGTAACTTTTGACTCGTATACTCGTTTTAGGTGGTTCAAATTGCTATGGTTTCCTTGTTAAGTCCTCTACTGTAATATGTAATGATCCAATATCATATTTTTACCATTTTGATCAGGTCTTACCAAGAAAGTCACTAGTTTACTTGTTTTAATAACTTATATTAACAATCAATTACAACAACTTGTTTTACTCATTTTTATACATCATGGACTTGCATACAAGACATAATATAGCAAGAATAATAGGTAAATAACATGAACATGATTATTTAACAAAAATCATGTTAGGGTTTGGCTTACAACTTTTGGCTTTCAAAGATGAAAGGAAGTTAACATGTAAGGATAGGACTTTGATAGACTTGCTTCAACCCACTTCACTTCATGCAATCTTTCTACCCTTGTAATCTTGAAAGATGGATGATGAAGGTTGAGGTGACTTGAGTGGATTCAAACTCAAGAGAAATCACCAAGTATATGAGATTATGGAAGTGTTTTGATAACCTAAGATCAAACTAGGGTTTCTATCTTTGAACTTGCTCTTGAATCTAGCATAAAATTGGAAGAGAATTAGCTAAGTGTGAGGTGATGGGGGTTGTGATTGTGGATGAAATAGGAGGGGGGAGGGGGTATTTATATGGGCTTGAGGAGGTTACTTTCAAAGACTAGTCAAAGCATACAAAGGAAGCTTGTATACTTGTAATCATCCAAGAGCATAAGGAAGGAGATCAAGCCACCTTAAGGTGTGACTCCCCCCCCCCCTATGGCGGTTCAAGATGGATAAGGGGGGTGAGGTGTGCCTTGGTTGATAATATCCTAAGTATTGGATAAGTTTTGACTCCGTAGATTGCTAACCGTAAATGATTAGGCCTCAAAACGTAAAACCGGGTGTCGTAAAATTATGGAACTTGAAAGTATTGATAAACATATCCATATGTTCCATAATAAAATATAAAATGAGTGGTAGGTTCCATTTGGGTGGTAAAACCCTGCTAAAAACTGGAAACACGGGTCTAAAACGCGTAATACGTAAAATGTACGAATATTGCGTAAAATTGAGAAAAGTAAAATGTTACTTTTCTAATAGGATAAAAATGATTTAAAATGACTGATAATGTCTAGGCTGGGCTCAGTCCAGTGTCGGTTGGTATTAAATGTCTTTTAGACATCAAACCGTAAGCCTAAAAATCAAGGAATGACTTATAAAATCAAGGAATGATTTTTGGTCAAAGGAGGAGGGAAAAATATGTTGACTTTTTCTAATAAGTTGAAAACTCAAATCGTCTTAGAAACGCGGTGTAGGTATAGGCTAAGGTTACGGCTGAGTAAAAACGCTTAAAACTGAAAATTCCAGTTTTTCACGGCCGAGGTTTATTTTGGTCACGTTTTTCTCAGTCATGATTAATTCTCAAATAAATCATGAGTGTGTCAAACATTTTTCTGATGCGGGGTCACTTAACGCGGTCGAGTTTCGTTGTGCGTAGAATTTCTGAATGACGTTTTACCCTAAAACGTGTAATTCCTTATTAACTTTCGCGAAAATGAGCTTATGAATGTCAAACTTTTAATTTGTCATGGAAATGATTTATCACTCGAGGCTAAGAAACAAAAATCAAGTTTCGGGAAAATTTTCGGGAAAAATGAATAGTAAAAGTGAATAGTGAAATTTTCCGGGAATAGTAATTATCCTGAAAATGCGAATTGTTACATACATTGAGCTCGAATAGTTGAAACAATCTTGGGAATTACCGTTTGCCCCGTGAATCAATCAAAATAAAACGGTCAGGTCAAACAGTTGTTGGTCGTAAAATGTTTTGGGTCAGTTCTGCAAGGTTTGTTAGTGATGATGGTATTTCGTATAAAAGTTACATGTTTGTTTAATTTGATTTGATTACTCACCAATTTCAAGTAGTAGACATACCTGAAGAGATAAGAGTCGGGATTCTAGTTCCAGTCTATATTTCCCAGCTAGGAAACTCTCTCGTAATTTCAGGAAGTTTGATTTTAGATGAGATCCGAATTACTTGTGCATGGGTGTTAAAATTTGATGGTGGTTGTGTAACATCGTTTGGAATGCCATTCAACATTCATTCCGAGTTGAGCATGGGCTAAAATTACTTGGATTTTGTAAGAGTGAAGAACCAATAGTTGAGCTAATAGCAACCAACAGATAGCTCACTCACTACAAATGTACGAGCCCACTTTTGAGGTCTTTCAAAATGTGGGTATTGAAGCAAATGGTGATTCATTTTTCATTAGCCCATACAAAGAATCACTAATTCTTCTTACTTGATGAGGCGAAAAGTGTTACGCTTTTAAGGGGTCATTTAAGCCCTAAGTCATGGTAATATGATCAAATATTGCCTAAAATCGTTCCTTTTGTCATTTTAGGTACTTTAGAAGAGAATTCTGGAAAAGGAAGCATTTTGGACGTTTTTAGAGCAAAAAGGTAAAGAAAGACAAAGTCAAGAAATCATGTTGGAACAGTACCTGACGGCGTCACGCTTTACAAGCTGACGGCGTCACCCTTAAAGACAAGAGGTGGAAAATTAATTACATTTGACGCGCCAAAAGTTTTTTAAAGATTTATAACGTGACGGCGTCACGTGTTATCACAAGGCGTGACGGCCTAGATTGCTCACAAGGGGACGACGTCAAGATTATTGGATTGGACGAAAAGAAACCCTAATGAAGACGAGAAAAGGTGATGCCGTCAGACCTGTAAATCTATATATAGTTTTGGATTTTTCATTCATAAGAGATAGAACTTTTGGTAGGGAACTTTGGGTACGAACTCTAGTCGACTTTTGCAGCTATTTTGGGGTTTCAAACCCTCTTTTCTTCCATGTTTAATTGAAGATAAGTTATCCCTTAATCATTCAATATGTTTATGTGTTGTTTGATTATATCGTATGCTTTTCTTTCTTTTAACATGTTAGCTTAGACTTGTGTTTCCTTAAATCCAATGAAACCTAGTTATTGATTATTGATTGTTGGTTTGTCATTAATTGTTGTGGGTGGTTGACTTTTCGCGTAAGGCTTAAGAAAACTGGCTAATCTCCTATATGGTAACATGCTTGAACGTCTTAAAAAACGTAATCGGATGTGTACTACGAGTTTAATGGTTGTATTAAAAGCATAAGTGACTATTAATGATGCCATGGTTAGGATACTAAACGTGTCACCATAGGAAGAGGTAGAAGCTTATAGAGTTGGAGAAGATCGTACACAGCCCCACGAATGGTATTAAGGAATGCAACCCATCATCCATGCAATTGTGACAAACCAATTAATCAATAAAAGATAACTAGGGAGTAGTGAAATCTAAGTAAACACGTCTTTCCCATATCTGCAGTTTTCTCAATTTATTTTCTGTCATTTATTTTTGTTGTTTTAGTAGTTACTTGGGTTAGTTGACTAGCAACTAATTCCGCTCACTCTTCTAATACCGGAGATATTTTATTTGCATTTCTTAAAAATATAAAAATACAAAAAGAATCATCCCTCACCCTCTAGACCTAGTTAGATTAGTTTCAATCCTAACGAACACTATTCCCCGAGAAAATGATCAATCCCCTGGTACTTGCCACTTCACTATTGATGCGTGGTTTTACAACCTTGCAAAAGGTTTTACCTCTCAAGTGATCTCGAGAAGCTTGCAATCCCCACCAGGCAGTGTACCTGACCGATGTAGTATAGTGTAGTGGCAAGTACCGGATGATTGATCGTTCTACTTGGGGAATAGTGTTCGTTAGGATTGAAACTTAATATAACTAGGTCTAGAGGTGAGGGATGATTCTTTTTGTATTTTCGTATTGTATGAAAAGCAAGTAAAAATATTGGGTATCGGAAGAGTGGGCGGAATTAGTTGCTAGTCAACTAACCCAAATAACTACAAATGCAATAAAAATAAAATAACAAGAAAATAAAATGTGAGAAAAACCTTATATGGAGAGAAACGTGTCTACTTAGATTTCACTACTCCCTAGCTATCTTTCATTAATTGATTAGTTTGTTACAATTGCGTGGATGGCAGGTAATATTCCTTAATACCATTCGTGGGGCCTTGTACGATCTTCCCCAACTCTATAAGCTTCTACCTCTTCCTATGTCGAGCTGACAACAAGCTCCTAACATGGCCTCCTTAGTAGTCATTTATGCATTAAATATAACCATTAAAATCATAGTACACATCCGATTCATATTTCTTAAGACGTTCAAGCATGTTACCAATTGGAGATTAGCCAGTTTTCTTAAGCCTAACATCGAAATCATTCATCTAACAACAATTAATAACAATCAATCAATCAATAATTTAGGTTTCTTTACATCTAAGCAAACACAAATAAACCTAGCCTAGCATGTTAATGTAAAGACAAGCATAAGATAGAACCAAACAACACATAGACATATTGAATGATTATTGGAAGACTTATCTTTAATTAATCATGGATGAAAGAAGGGTTTTAAACCCTTACAAAAAGGCTAAAATTCGTCCTAGGGTTTATGGTGAAGTTCCTCCAAAAGTTCTCTCCTTAATGAATGAAAGTTAGAAAACTATGTATAGAGATTACATTCTGACAGCGTCACGTTATACATGTGACGCCGTCAACTCGCCGCCAATGCTTCCCTCAGAATGCCTAGATTCAGATATGACGTCGTCCCCTTGTATTCTTCACTGGCCGTCACCTTATAAATTGTACATGACGGCCTAGGCGTCACAAACGGTGACGCTAACACTTTTTAAATCCAAAAAAACTTATGGCGCGTCTCGTTTAAACTTCATATCCACCTCTTTACCAACACGTGATGCCGTCACCTATAGAACGTGACGCCGTCAGGTACTGTTTCCAGCTTGATTTTGGAGACTTTGTCGTTTTCTTCACTTTTCGCTCCAAAAACGTCCAAAATACTTCCTTTTCCAGATTTCTTTTCTAAAGTACCTAAAATGACAAAAGGAATGATTTGAGGCAATATTTGATCAAATAATCACGAATTAGGGCTTAAATGACCCCCTAAAAGCGTAACACTTTTCGCCTCATCAAATACCCTTACACTTGAGATTTGCTTGTCCTCAAGCAAATGCGCTTTTATTCTAATCAAAATACAAGCTAGGGGTCATTTAACACTAATATAAAAGTAATTATAACAAATGATCGTTCCACTTTAACCAAAACAAACACGGAAATTATATACACTAGTACCTCACAAATAGTGTTTGGATACTCACATCTCTCGGGTGTAATAAAAGTATATGTCACAAATGAAAATGAAAAATATCTCTCGCTACCTGTCATAGCACATAGATTACCATAGGCTTGGGAAAGGATCAAACCTCCACCACTTTGGCGTAAGCACCTAGGATAAACTATCAAAGAGGTCTTTTAAAGGGTTGTAACGTGAGGTGTAGGGATATGATAAACACGGTTTTGTTGGATAAAGGCAATCTTTACTGGTGGCGAGTTAATCATCTTGGTCAATTACATGTACAATGTAGCGTTACTAAGCCTAGACTCGACTCGACTTAAGCTAATGATAACTACAAAAACATAAAAGGAAACGGGATGGTAGTCCGTATGTTTTTTTTTCCTACCTCTTTCTAATTTTTTTTGTTTTTTTTTTTTGTTTTGTTTTTTCGAATTGTTTTCATACACTCTTGCCCTACCATCTAAAATAATACATCGTAGGGAATTTGCATTCCCCTTACACTTGAACTTCTACATACTTTACAATCGATTATTCTAATGACTCGAATTAAGATAATCAAAACACTTGGAGTACTTTTTAAGATATTAACGCACATATGGGGGTAATAATTGACTTCTTCCCCATTACTCCATAACAATGGTACTTTACCTATGAGTCCCAATGGTCCCAAAACAATATGTAAAAGATATGACTCGGCTTAGCAACCATATAATCAATTAGACAATTAACTAAGGGTTTAAACATGTAACAATAATGCACTAAAGATGAGTCCATAAAAGGAAGGCTAAGGCTATTTGGGTGTACATTTGGGGGTGGATTGTAAACAAATTCTACCCTTAAGTAAAATGCTTAAAGTTAGAAACGAAAAATATAGGCTTGGAGGGGTATCGTGTACTAAAAATGAGTACAATGCAAAGGTGTGGGAGAATTAATTGAATTTACTAGTCAAGTGTATTGACTTTATTGGTCAAGTAATTATGATACAGGTTTAACACAAGGGTTATCCTAATGCCTCTTATCATGTAGTAAAACCTTAGGTTTCAGAGTAAAAGTCAACAATAGCTGTTTATTTAATTTATATGCTCATAAGATTGGATTAGATAGTTGTAATCTTGCACATTGAAAGATTTAAAGTTCAATTAGGGGAATCGAGGGTTAAAACAAGTTAATTATACATGTAGAGTGAGTTTTGGGTTGCTAAATTTCAACTAAGTCAACGTTCCATTCCATTACGAAATAGTCAAATCAGCAGCCTGCAGGTCCATTAGCTGCTAAACTAGCGGAATATTAAGGGTCCAAATTGATTTGAAATTATAATCTTTTTGGTTTTCTAAGTTCTCAATAATATAAGCTAGGTTTTGCCCCACTAAGGTCTTATTTTCAGCTTATTAGGCTCACTATAAATAAGCTGCTAGTAGGTAGTTTGAGCTTTCAAATATGTTTGAACTTGCTCCCTGCATAGGTGATTTCTAGCTTGACTTTTGTGTTTAATTGATTATCCTTAGCTGCATTCTGTTTAGTGATTAGCTTTCTAGTTGTGTGCTGAGTTTGAGCTTATTTGGGTGAACTTATAGCTTATTCCATAATGCTTATTGTGCCTGTCTTGCCTTAATTTGTGTTTCTGAGTGATCAGTTGACTTCACAGTCTGTTCATTTGAGCTTTTTAGAACCTGTTCTTAATCTGTTTTTAGCCACTCATCAATTTTCAGCAAGTGCTTATTAATAAGCACTTGCCAATAAGCTGTTCTTAAGACATAAGCAATCCAAGTGCTTATTTTTCTATTTTCATATTTTTTCTAAGTTTATTTTAATATTTCAGATTTTCTGTAATTTTTTCAAATTTTTCTGAGTTCATTTACTATTTTTCTTATTTAATTTTCATTTATATTCAATTTTTATTACTTTAATTACCGAAAATTCCAAAAAAATCAGAAAAAGCCAAGAAAAATCCAAAAATATTTTAGAAATTTATTTTCATTTATTTTAGAATTTAGAAATTTATTTTGCAATTTTCCCATTTATTTTGAATTTATTTTGAATTTTTAATTAGATTTAATAGTTTTTAATTTCCAAAAATTACACAAAAAGCCAAAAAAAAAAAAAATAGTTTTTAGTTTTAAAATTACTTTTTAGTTATTTTATAATTTTCAAAATTTATTTTTCATTTTTCTCACTTTATTTGCATTTTCTTTTAATTTTTAATTAGTTAAATAGTTTTTAATTCATAAAAAATAAATAAAAAGTCAAAAAAAATATTGTTCTTTTTCTCAAAATTTTCTTTTATCATTTTTAACTTTTGAAAATTATTTCCAAGTCCGTAGGAGTAGTGTAGCTTAAAAGTTGCGTTTTATTTCGTACGTTTACGTTTTATTTACGTTTTAGCACGTTTTCAATTTTGCGTTACGTTTCTAGTTGCCTTATTTGAATTACGTGCTTAGTTGGTTATTTGTGCTTCATTTACTATTTCATTAGTATAATCTCATAAAAATCACTTTTTACCACTTTCATGACACGTTTCACGAATCGGGAATTAAGAATTCCATTCATCCTTCACACGGACTACGACCTCGGGTTATCCGTATTTCTTTGCGGATCTCTTGAGTAATACTTATACTATATATATAACTTGATTTTCATGAACCAAATTTTTGATTCAATGAAGCCAAATGATTAGGTAATAATTACTTACACGAGGGTAATTGGGGTAATTTGGGATTCTAGGGTTCATGTTCTGGGTTTGGTAAAAAATAGGGGCGGGAATGATTTGGAATTGGGGGTGTTTGTTTTGTTATAAAAATGTGGTCGTTGACCGGGTTTTGGGGTAAAAGGTTTGACCGGGTGGAAGTTGTAGGTCGGGTTAGATGTGTGGTGGGCTGGGTAAAGGAAAGGGTAGGGTGTTGGGCTTTTTATTAATTTTGGGCTATGGGTGTAGTGGGTTTTAGGATTGGTTTATTTGGTTTGTAATATTAGTTTAGGAGTAGAAGATTTTAACAAGGGCTAAAGTTGTACAATCTCAAAACTCAAGGACCAAATCTGTTATTAATCAAAAGTTTCTTCCAAGGGCTTGTTATGACTTTCTCTTGAATATTTAGGGACCAAGTTTGACTTTTCTACTTCAAAGGACTAAAAGTGACAATCGTTGAAAGTACAGGGACTGAAATCGTCAAAATCTTCAAACTTTGATCAAGGATCATTTATGCAACTTTATGAATTCCTGAGGGCTTCTAATGACTATTTGAGCTTTCTTTTGTCATTTTGCTTCCCCGGCTCCGGCTTTTGACCTTTTTCCCATCTCGTGTTCGTTTTTGTCGGTTTTGGCTTTGTTTTTGTTCATTTTTCACATATCCGTACCTGCACATACACAAATACAAAAACACACATTCTCTTGGCATATTTGGTAAGTATTTGGTCTGATTTAAGCCTAAAAAGGATGTGTGAAAAAGCACACATCATGTAGTAATCCAATTACACGAATGTAGTCTCACATGTGGTCTTGGGATGTATCACTATCACAAGTTCTAGAATTTAAGTACTACCGGTCACATGTGGTCTTGGGATGTATCACTATCACAAGTTCTAGAATTTAAGTACTACTGGTACACTCATAAGCATCCTTTCATAACAAATCTAGGGGAGAACCTCACATATTTGGGGTGAAATTTTTTTGAGTGGTACGGTTTTTCGTGCTAGTCATACAACTCCTATCCATGAGAAGCTTATTAAGACTAAAGCTTCACTCTTATATGTTGTAAAAAAATTTAAATTTGGCGCTAAAATTACCCTAACAAGTGTTTCTCTTAGTTTTATTACACAACTACTATTAAACAAACAAAAATCAAGTGTAATTGCATTCTCTAAGGTATCATCATTTACCCTCCCCATACACTTAAGCCGAACATTGTCCCCAATGTTCAATTAAAAGGATGTAAAAGTAAAGAAGGTAAAAGTATGAAACAAATACTCCCCTGATTCGTTCGGTGTGGATAATGCGTTAACATGGTTATATCCTCCTCCAAGAAAATGAACGTTGAAAGCTTCCCTCCAGAAATATAAATCATCTTCTTGTCCAATATAACCTGTTAAACCTGAGAAAACAATCATGGCAAACCTCGCGTAAAATCGGCGACAAACTCTATGTATAATTAAATCCTAGAAAACAAATAAATATATAATGTTTGTGGAATGAATATTGCAATTTTTCCTAGAGTTTATAAAACTAAAGGTTTCACAAAAAATTAACTTGCAAAATTTTTCAGAATTTTACACATGATGCCGTCAGGTTATAATCCTGACGCCGTCAGGTTATAATCCTGACGCCGTCAGAAGTGACCTGCATAAATTTCATATTTAGTTTCCTGAAAATTTCTGGAAAAACTTACGCCTTAACTCCTGGAAATCCTGCAAAATACTCATTATGACTCGATAGAAGAATTTGACTCAAACAGATACTAATATGTCTATTCATTTAATATTGTTGTGATTCATGTTCAATCTCGTTCTTAGAAACAAATTTAGAGTTCTCTTACACTTATCTTTTGCAAAATACCTTTATATGTAGTTAAAACGAAGTTAAAAACAAAATAAAGCATTTTCACAATTTACTTTGAAACACGAGCCACAAACAATAAAAATAAAACATGCATACGGAAACAAATAAAATCAAACAAACAAACAAATAAAGCTTGAGTTGCCTCCCAAGAAGCGCTTTTCTTTATTTACGAGTCTTGTAGCTAGACTCAAAGTCGCGGGCTACGTTTTTCTATCCCACTTACGTGCCAGTTCAAAGCTCTTAATCCATCCTTCATCACGCTTGTATTCAGGACCTAAATTCATGCATCCTGAATAATATGTTCTCTTCCTCTCATAGTAAACATCATCATCAATTTTGTCATCCTTAATCTCATAGGGTCGAATCACATCAACTGGTAGGTTCTCTATGTCTTTTAATTCTTCTCACGTGTGAGGCATCGTAAAAGTGATCTTTTCTGTCCAATCAGTAAACTAAACTATTCCCTTATCTTGATCACAACACATCTTAATTGCCTCAATGAAAGGATGCCCTAGAACAATTTCTCCTAAATATGGGTCTATAATACCTCCAACATCTTATAGGATTACAAAGTCGCATTGATAAGCGAAATTTCCTACAAAGACATGTACCCTTTCTACTATCCTAACAAAGTTGCATAATCGATCAGGGTTATAGGGGTCTTTTCTAGGGTTCAACCTTTCATTCATGATCCAGTTGTAATAGAGCCTAGACATAATATTCATAGGTGCTTTTAAGTCAATGTATGTATGCTCTCTAAACATATAGCCAACCATGCAAGGGATTTTTATGTTCTTATAGTTATGCTTCCTAATCCATGGTTTCTTCCTAAATTTCAAGGGACAAGGGTGCTTCAAAAGAAATTTATGATAGCTTAATTCCTCTAAGGTTGGCGAAGAGTCTTGAACTACCTGTGAATTATCCCTAAATTCTATCTCGTTACTGCTGCTATGGTGGGTGTCGTTTTCAAGTTTCCTTCCTTTTTTAATTAACTCATTAAGCTTATTGAATGCTTCAATTTCTCTCTCCATTCGATTGCGTCGAAAAAATCTTTTTTCAACTTCCAAACGTCGGCTTTTAATATCCATACCGACAAACTTATTACGAACAAATGCACAAAGAAAAAAATAGACTAAATAAGACCTATAAAAATAAAATAAAAATCTTATTAGAAAGAAATCTAACAAGTAGACCTAATAAAAAGAAATTTCAACCTAAGCAGTAACTATTCCCCGTCAGCGGTGCCAAAAACTTGATGCATGATTTTGCAACCTTGCAAAAGGTTTTACCTCTCTAGGGATCACGAGAAGCTTGCAATCCCCACCAGGCAGTGTACCTGACCGATGTAGTATAGTGTAGTGGCAGGTACCGGGGGATTGATCGTTCTACTTGGGGAATAGTGTTCGTTAGGATTGAAACTTAATCTAACTAGGTCTAGAGGTGAGGGATGATTCTTTTTTGTATTTTTATATTTTATTGAAAGCAAGTAAAAATCTCGGGTATTGAAAGAGTGGGCGGAATTAGTTGCTAGTCAACTAACCCAAATAACTACAAATGCAATAAAAATAAAATAACAAGAAAATAAAATGTGAGAAAAACCTTATATGGAGAGAAACGTGTTTACTTAGATTTCATTACTCCCTAGCTATCTTTCATTAATTGATTAGTTTGTTACAATTACGTGGATGACAGGTTATATTCCTTAACATCATTCGTGGGGCCGTGTATGATCTTCCCCAACTTTATAAGCTTCTACCTCTTCCTATGTCGAGCCGACAACTAGCTCT
This sequence comes from Artemisia argyi, assembly GCA_030686995.1. Lineage (NCBI taxonomy): Eukaryota > Viridiplantae > Streptophyta > Magnoliopsida > Asterales > Asteraceae > Artemisia > Artemisia argyi. The sequence goes on from CM060684.1 coordinate 151,615,407, forward strand.
TAACATGGCCTCCTTAGTAGTCACTTATGCATTAAATATAACCATTAAAATCGTAGTACATATCCGATTCATGTTTCTTAAGACGTTCAAGCATGTTACCAATTAGAGATTAGCCAAGTTTTTTTAAGCCTAACATCGAAATCATTCATCTAACAACAATTAATAACAAACAATCAATCAATAATCAATAGCTAGGTTTTATTACATCTAAGCAAACACAAATAAACCTAACCTAGCATGTTAATGTAAAGACAAACATAAGATAGAATCAAACAACACATAGACATATTGAATGATTATTTGAAGACTTATCTTTAATTAATCATGGATGAAAGAAGGGTTTTAAACCCTTAAAAAAAGGCTAAAATTCGTCCTAGGGTTTATGGTGAAGTTCCTCCAAAAGTTCTCTCCTTAATGAATGAAAATTAGAAAACTATATATAGAGATTACATTCTGACGGCGTCACGTTATACATGTGACGCCGTCAACTCGCCGCCAATGCTTCCCTCGGATTTCCTAGATCCAGATCTGACGCCATCCCCTTGTATTCTTCATTGGCCGTCACCTTATAAATTGTATTTGTACGTGACGGCCTAGGCGTCACAAAGGGTGACGCCGTCACTCTTTAAATCCAAATAACCTTATGGTGCGTCTCATGTAAACTTCATATCCACCTCTTTGCCAACACGTGACGTCGTCACCTATAGAACGTGACGCCGTCAGGTACTGTTTCCAGCTTGATTTTGGAGACTTTAATTTGTCGTTTTCACTTTTCGCTCCATAAACGTCCAAAATGCTTCCTTTTCCAGATTTCTTCTCCAAAGTACCTAAAATGACAAAAGGAACGATTTGAGGCAATATTTGATCAAATAATCACGACTTAGGGCTTAAATGACCCCTAAAAGCATAACACTTTTCACCTCATCAACTATACTACATCGGTCAGGTACACTGCCTGGTGGGGATTGAGAAATAAAACCTTTTGCGTAGACGCAATCCACGCATCATTACTCAACCGAATAATGCATTAATATATTAGTTTGTGTCTTTAATGTTATCATTTTATGTCTTTCATGTTATCCCTATTAGTGTTTGTCTTTTACGTTACAAGTTTTTACAAGTGTTACTAGTTTTTGTAACTCTTTAATGTTATTTGTTAGTATTTTATGTTATAAGTTTTTTTAAAAATGCACTAGTTTTGATTTTGTATATATTTATGTTTTGCAACCTACTCGCAAGATATAATGATCACTTGGGTAACTTGATAAAAAGAAAATGTCGATTCTTTTTGTTATGCTATGGTCAGGGGCGAAGCTTCATAGGGGCCGGGGGGGGGGGGGGGGGGGGGGGCGCCCGACCCCCCGAAATTTTTTTTGCGATGTAGGGGGTATATAGTTTTCGTGTAGAAAAATTTCGGTATATTCGGTTTCGACCCCCCAAAAATTTCGGTATACCTGAAATATAGCTTTAGGAAAAAAAAAATTAGATCCCGACCCCCCACTTACAAAATCCAAGCTTCGCCACTGGCTATGGTACATTATAGTGTAAGTACTCAAAACAAAATTTGAACTTTTCTAGGTCCATGTAGAACGATAGCTTTCGTGCTTACGAAGATAAGCAAATTTGATAACCGATAAACCTTTTAGGTCTAAGCAGCAACTAAACCCAATAAATATTTGAAAAGAAAAAAATAAAAGGTAATTAAGCGCATTATCAGGTTGGCAAGGTTTTTTTTTTTTTTTTTTTTTTTTTTTTTTTTTTTTTTTAAATCCTTGTATTTATGTTCTCACAGTTTTCTACTTTCATGGCTGACAATAACTATCATGAGAAATTAATCCTTGTTTTAACTAAGTGTTGTGTTACCTATCTTGAGGTAGTTTCAGAACTGATGATATTGTTTAAATCATGTTGTGTTAGTCGTGAAAAAGTCTAAATTAAATCTTTATTAAAAAAGGATGATACAAGCTTAAGTTGGAAAGTCAAAATAAGTCAAATCAAAGAAGTCAAAGATCAAAAGTCAAACAATAGTTTGGGCGCCAAAAGCAGTTACAATTCAAAACGACTAGTTTAGCTTAAATACTCATTTTGTAATTATTTTTAGACATTCATTCAGTTGTAAAACACATTTCTCCCTCTCTTAACCATTGTAACAAATCATAATCTCAATAACAAATCATTGCAAATTCTATTTCATAATTCTTGAAAATTCCTAGTGATATTGTTGCCATTGAACTTCAGGAGTTGACATTTTCTTCCCTAACTTGTTAGCCACTACTCGTAATGTTTTGTCCGTGGAAAATGCAGCAAGCAGAATATTTGCAAGGTTTATCTTTGGAGAAATTGAAATTCCTGTGAAGAAGTAAGAAAACAAATAAAAATGAATACACATTATCTCTATTAAAATCATTCATTGTGTACACTATAGTCAGAAAGAAAAAAATGGTACCTGATGTGCCTCTTCCAAGCCGATGAAGACAAACATGACATACCTCGTGATTTTTTATACGGCGCCAAAGCTGTATCAATACAGTTATCTGCTGAAAGTTTCTTCCTCGTCTCTTCTACATGGTTCGAGCTCCAAAATGTCGAACAACGATCCAGATGCCATCTCTAAAATCACACAATCATCAAACATACCACTCTTCATCATGTGATCCAAAACAAACTATTTAATAAAAAAGAAATTAAACCATTTATAAAAGCAAAAAGAAATTTATACCAGTGGTAGCTTCTTATAAGCATTGTTGACTGCAATATCAATGCACCTCTTCTATAACCCAAAAACTTGTTAAAATTCATTCTTTTGATGACCGTCTACCACCATTTTTTAAACCCAATATTAAAAAAACTATAAAATTCACTTCTTTGTGTCCACAGATTCGACAATGTATACATACTCTCAAAAACAATAAGAATAGATAGACTGGAAAAAAAATGTAACCGTCTTTAGCGTCATCCTCATCCTCTTCTTTAGCTTCCAAATCAACATCAGCCTGAAGCTCTTCTACTCCACATCTCAGTTGCAAGATACTCATGAGCTCGGTAATATTCCAAAAGTTGCATTAGAAGAATGTTCTTCACTAAACACCTCCTTCTCAGATTCATTGAGATACCATTCAAAAAAGCATAAAAGTGATCACTGGTCAAATGTAATTAGAGTTTGTAGTGTATTCAATTTTGGTTAAAATTATACTATAATTAAGGAAATGATATTTCAGTTTTTGAAAACTTAAATCATAGCTATTAGGGAATTTACAAAAAAACATCCGCATTTTTGTTACAAAATTTATGGATAGATCTTTTATTGAATCTTTTTGAAAGTAAACATTTAATTTAAAATTTAAATATGGTTTGATTGCAATTGAACTAAAATTTTCAAATGATTATTTCTAAATTAGTTGATGGAATTATTCATAACAAAAAATAAACATGAACAACCAGAAAATTTTAATATCAGGCTTAATCATTTCTTTGATGATCAAAACATGTAAAATTCTATAAAAACAAAATTACCCGAATTCACAAAACCCTATAAATCAAATTCGAAAATTGGTTAATTAATACAAATAATAGTCAATATAATGAACTAAAATGTGCAAAAAAACGCACCATCATCAATGGATTGCCAGGTTATGTTGACAAACACATATCAAAATGATCTGGCTTTTTGCGTCCATTTTTTACTGGCGACATGATTTAGAAATTAGGTTATGTGAATGCTGGGGATGATTTCTTAGATTATGTGTAATTCACCGGCATGATTTAGGCGGCATGATTTTGTGTTTTTTAGTTAGTGTTTGTGTTTTAGGGATGTTGTGTGTGTTTGTTTGATCCGATTGATGTTTATTTGGGGAGATTGTTGGAGATGATTCATAGGAAAATAATATTGGATCTGATTGTGATTTTAGGATTTTGATTAGGGTTAGTTGAGAGGATAGATGTGTGTGTGTGTTTTGGATGTGTAAAAAATGAATGAGATACATGGTCTTCCGCCCAATTCCTTGCTTCGTTGACTGCTTTGGAGTGAAATTGAAGGACAGCCGTTTGGATAGGGCTAAATGCCACGTGGCGAATTTAGAAGAATTTTAGGGAGGAGATTAGTTTAGAAAACCTTATTTTATATAGATAGTAGATTAATGTTTTATTAAGTTTGTAGTTAAAAAAAAATAATAAAATAAAATTGAACTTGGTCGCCCTTACTTACTGGGGCACCCAATCGCCTGCAGGTCGCTGGAGAGAGAAAACTGACGTGGCAGAGAAAAATGGAGGGATTGGGTCACCTTATTGTGGGCAGCCTTACACCAATTTAAGCTGTAAGCAATTGTGACGCTTTTTCGCTGACATGTGGCTGTGTCTTCAGCATAAACTTGCAGAATCCTTTTAGCGTACATCTAAATAAATAAATAAATAAATAAACAAAAAAAAAAAAAAAAAAAAAAAAAAAAAAACTCTATTTCTGCATCTCCATTGGCACCTAAGGTAAGGACATTAATTTTAAACTTGCCAAGAAATATGTTATCATTAACTTTGTTGCTCTCACCTTGATACACTATAATAGTTGCTGTTGTTGTTGCATGGTACTCTGAATAATATATTTCCTTCTTGCTTGTGGGTATGGACGTGTTCCTCGGAATAATAACAGACATGCAAATGCAACCAGATTGTTCCCCTGTTCATTAGGTATGATCTCCACTCGATTCTTTTTGTGAAACCAAACAGCAGCACACGAGTATGTTGTACCAAGATCAATACCAATGGCTGTTCCTTTAACTTTTTCAGACATCTTTGAATCAGAAAAGCAAAACAAGAATTGAATACTTGTTACAAATTGGACTTAATTTGGTCACAACCCTTGTACGCATGTAAAAAGCACTCTAAACTAACACAAACTATCGAATGACTAATTGAAACAAACCATACACAGAAGATTAATTTAAAACCCTTTTATAAGGCCTCTATATTATTACTCCATTATTTTTGCTTCTTATGGTCTAAAAATAATTAGCAATTAAGCCCAATAAAAAAAATGTGATTTGCTTTCCATTTGTTTATCTTTTTAATCCTTGTTGATCATCCAACTCTGAGCTGAGAGTAAGATAACATGCAGCACAAAATTGGACTATAAATTGCCCTTAAGCTGCAGTTAGTTTAACATTTTTTTTGTGCGACCTTCGATCTGGCCTTGTTGTTTTTGACAGTATGCAACAGCAGAAAACATTATGAGATGTTCATATGGCATATGATTGTGCACGTATCATATTTGTGTTATATGTCAATCAGGATTTGCTGCCCAAAGACAATCTTCTTATCCAGCTTGGAGAAGAGTAAATAAGCTTTGTATGCATTTGGTTTGTGGATTGAATAAAAGACAGCTTTTCCCAAAACAAAAAGAAAAAACAGATAAATTGACATAGAGGATGCTTAAAAGCACTTCGTTTGATAACATAAATAAGCCATGTAGATGTTGAGATAAGCAACTACTCCGTACATTGTAAGCATTTTGACATTCGCTTTGACTACTTTCAGCTATAAGCAATTGTAATGCTTTTTCTCTGACGTGTGGCTGTGTCTTCAGCATAAACTTGAAGAATCCCATTAACATCTAGATTAAAGGAAACCTCTACTCCAGCACATCGATTGGCACCTAAGGTAAGGCCACTAATTTTAAACTCGCCAAGAAATATGTTATCCTTAACTTTCTTGCTCTCACCCTGATACACTAAAATAGTTGCTGATGTTGCATAGTACTCTGCACTATATATTCGTTTCTTGCTTGTGGGTATGGTCGAGTTCCTGGGAATAATTACAGACATCATCCCCTCTTGATCATCAAGTAAAACAACATCTTGAGTCTCATCAGCATTTTTTCCACTTAATTTATTAGCTAAAATTGCAGCACCAAAAGCAACCGCCTCATCCCCATTCATGTTCATGCAAAGTGTTTTTCCATCAAAATACTCCTCCAACATCCTTTGTACCTTAGGAATTCTAGTTGACCCACCAACAACAACCACCTCGTCAACATTCATTTTGTCTATCTCCACATCAATCAAACATTTATCTACCAATTGAATGCACTTGTCAAAGAAATGTGCATTTAGCTCCTCAAACTTAGCTCGACTGATTTTAATCGAAAAATCCATCCCCTTGTACAAACAATCAATTTCAATCAAAGCTAAGGTGGTTGACGACAAATCCCTCTTCACTTTTTCACAAGCAGTTTTTAACCTCCCTAATGCTCGTCGATTTCCCTTTATGTCCTGCTTGTATTTTTTTCGAATTCTTTTATGCAATGATTAACAAGCATAACATCAAAATCCTCACCACCTAAATGAGTATCACCCCAACACCTTTGACATCAACAACACCTTTTTTACTTACAGTTAAAAGAGAAACATCAAACGTTCCACCACCCAAATCAAAGACCAAAACATTTTTATCTTTATCCCATCCCATCCTTTGTCTGTTTTATTGTCCACGCCATATGCAACTGCTGCAGCTGTCGGTTCATTTATTAAGCGCAACACATTAAGACCAGCCAACGTTCCTGCCTCTTTTGTTGCCTCTCGTTGCTTGTTGTTAAAATAAGCTGGAACAGTAATCACGGCATCTGTCACCTCTGTCCCGAGATATTGTTCAGCAGCAGATTTCATCTTCTTGAGAACCATGGCAGATAATTCTGCGGGTGTATAGTTTTTTTCTTCACCCTTAAAGTCTACTACAATAGTTGGGTTCTCTGCAGGCCCTTCAATGACCTTGAAAGGCCATGACTCTTTGTCCTTTTGCACTTGCAGATCTTTAAATCGGGTTCCAATCAAACGCTTAACATCTTAACATACAAAAAAAATAAAAGAATAAAAAAAAATAAAAACTGATTAGGAAAAAAAAAAAAAAAAAATCTATATTCTGTCTTAAAATTTATTGTCAAATAACAAATTAGTATCAAAACTAGCAGTGACCAGATATCCTCTAGTAATGTATGCTAACTACAAACACATATCCTTTAAATCTCGGTAACTGTAAGTAGATAAAAATAAACTTTTAGGTACCCAGTAAAACTTTTGAAATTCAAAGATTTAAAGTGCCTATTGGCTTATTTGCTTACTATGTGATGAATATGCTATAGTACTTATAAAGTTAAAGCCAAAAATATACAATCCAAAAACACCCTAAGCTAACTGATTTTGATTTACTCAATAGAGAAAGCAACAATATGGTACATTGGTATCTCCCATTATTTCACTGATACATACAATAAATATAATAAAATGTATGAAAAAAAAAAAAAAAAAAAAAAAAAATGGACCATTAGATGAATAAGTAGAAAGGCTCACCAAAGATGGTGTTAGTAGGATTCTTTGCAATCTGATTCTTTGCGCCTTCGCCTACCAAGATCTCAGTATCATTAAAAGCTATAAGACGGAGTGATCTTATTTCCTTGTTCATTCGGTATGATCTCCACACGGTTCTTTTTGTGAAACCAGACAGCAGCACACGAGTATGTTGTACCAAGATCAATACCAATGGCTGCTCCTTTTACTTTCTCAGACATTTTGAACTAGAAATGAATTGAGAGAAGCAGTGGTTGAAACAAACTTACAAAAAAGGATGGTGAATATGTCTTTCAAACTGCATCTATTTATATTCAAAATTATAGGTTCATTCTGTATCTTAATTTATTACACGAGTACCCAACAGTCACAAAACAGTTCCCATAAGTGATAAGTCCACAGTATTCTCCACTTTTCAAAACTAAACACCCATCTCTATAATAGTCGCCCCATATATTCCCAACACTATTAAAAGTTTAAAAAAGTTAACCAATTTACTGACTTATACGTCTTGTATTGTATTTTTGAAAGAGGTAAATAAACCAACTCTTTTTTAAAACAATAATAGTTGTGTTATAAATGTAACAAACAATAACACAAGAATAAGAGAGGAAGAGAGAATTTTTATTAAGTTATCATCAAGGTTACAAGTGAATTGTATATATAGGGGAGATGAATACATCTCAAACCCTAAAGCCCACTAGAGGCAAATGTGAATAGACACAAGCCCATTAATATTTACAACACTCCTCCTTGGATATTCACCGTTTATTATACGTTATAGACTGCCTCATTAAAAACCTTATCAAGAAAAAACCCAGTGGGATAAAAACACTTGATGAAGGGAAAAAGAGTGCAGTGCGCATAATACTCCTCCTCAATTTAATGTATATTTTTCAAGCATCGCATGCTAATCTTTAAATGAGTTGCTCGTATACTTTTGTTGGCAACAACTTTACAATGAAGTCCATCTAATTTATGATGTTCGAATAAGTCCTGCAAAAATGACAAAATATACGTGTAGCTTTCAACCCAATATCAATGCATTGGTTGGAAAATATATATAACGACTACAAGAGAAAAAATATACTCTCATGATGCATATTAATTGCGAAATTTGCATCAAAGCATCAATTGCACTTATTTGTGGTATTCAAAGACCAATCATTTTCTTAGAGACATGTGTAAAAGCAATTCGTATAAAATATGTCCAAATGATTTAGATCCATATAAGGATTCATTAAGTTTGATCAAGCAGATTTCTTGAGAACTTTATTAATTGCTTCAAGAATTTGAAGTTACTAGACATGCTTGAGGCATTATAGATCATTCATGGTATATGAGAGCTCTAGTAAAAACTTATTTAGAGCAAATTTAAGACTTCAATATTGATTGTCTCATAAAATATCAATAAGATATTTACATCCACCTCGAGACAATATGTCTTTTAATTATCAACTTCGTATTTTTATGAATTTATTTATTCACAACTCATATCTTAAAAGACATAACTTTAGAGCTCTTACTTCGGTTTAGCACAAAACACCGATTTATATCCAATAGATTTTACACATTGATGTGCACGAACTTCACGTTTCAAGACTTTTAGTATTTGCAAGATACTAAGTCCTTTTATATTGGCCAATCATTTCGTTGAGAGCACATTTGGATATTAATTTATATTTGATCTTCATCATGCATAATAGCAAGCAATATATTGTATGTAGACAAATTTAGCGACGTCGTTTATGTTTCGATTCCATATAACTTTAGACATGATATAATTTATTGAGATCTCATTAGCTATTTGAGGTTCTTTGGAACCTTCATGTCTAGTGTCTCTTTACGAGACTATCATGGGGTCTTTTATACCTCGAATAACCATCTTGTTTTCATGCTCCATATTTTTCATCGAGGATTTTATTTTGAATCGATTTGTCTACCATGCTTGAGGCATGTCATAATAAAATAGTGTCCTTGAGGGACAACTTATAATCAGAGCATGAGTAGCTGAAATTTTGTTTTTAGCCAATGTTTATTTATGGCTATTAGATTATCCATTTTAATAATCAATTCATAAAATTTCTTTCAAATATCAACAGAATATGATAATTCATTCTTAATTTGCAGCTACTTCTCTCCTCCTGAAGGAATTATCCATCTTCTATATCCCATATATGTGGAGTAATTTGCACACAAAAAACAAAAATAGGATATGTTTGGTTTATAAATAAAACCAATTATAAAAGGGAGGATTTATAATAACATATTGGCATGATGCTAATTTTGTTGTTGTGCATATTATAATATGACCCCATACAACAACACAAGTTTCTCTCAGTTTCATTTGATAATTTAGAAGTAATTCATCGCATTTTCATGATGAAATACTTACTCTGGAATGTTAGGCTCATTTTGAGCTATTAATCATGCAAACTTGAGGTTGCAATTTGATGACCATTTAGACGATGCATCGATTTTAAACTCTAAATGGTTCATACAATGGATTTTTATGCCTACATATATCCATTTGTTTTCTTTCCAGAAAATTGAGGAATTGAGTCCCCATTCTAGTTGATAGATTAATAATCAACTTATTTTGAGAGATAATAACATTAAATTGAAGAATCTTGTTCTTTTATGGCTTTCGCATCATTAATGACTCAGGATGGTGTAACTGGTCATGCCAACAATTATTATTATAGCTCATAAACTTATGTTATGGCTATGATTAGCTTTTACTAATCTTTATAAAATGCATGTCGAAGAAGATACAAAAGAATGCATCCTTAATATTTAACTTCGTTCCTCATGACAATTTTATATTTCTTTTAGGGAGCAAAATGTGCTAGTCATAGATTTAAATATATGAATATAGTGTGTAATATCTTTGACACACTTGTATTTCATATACATCACATTGTATTTTTGCATAAATAGCATTTTTGTTTGCTCCTTTCTTATTGTATTTTCGCCACTACCAGTGGTTTGTCATTGTCATACTACCTCGACCATAGCATTTACCATCTTTAACCATTTATCGTTACATTATCACATTCACATGAGGGAATGAGGATCTCATATTGATCATTTTATCTCATTCACTTGAGGGAATGAACATATTGTATTGATCATTTTATCACATTCGCTTGAAGGAATGGAGATCTTTATGTTGCAACTTGAGATTGCCAACCAATTTCTTTAACACGACAATATGGAGCAAATTTAGTAAATGGGTTTATCGTGTTTGTTCAAACATGCCCATTTATGAGTATATTCAAGGCATTAACCATCTCATCGCATTTTTTCTTTTCATCATTCAGATGTACTACTTAATATTGCGAAAAATGTGCTCGCGTTTGCAAGAATCTGTTGCTTATGAAGGTCAAATCTTTCTTTTAGATTTTGACATACATTTTAACGGATCTTTCACCGTTATATATTTTCTTTTTAATTCAGATCTAACACTGAAATTGTAAGACCGAACTCGCTTATGCTTTATTTATTTTTTTAATGCAGCTTAAGGTGCATACAATCATAGTGAGATTTTTGGGAATATTACTTGCTTTTGTGTGGTAATGTATCCTTGAGATCTTACCATAATTTAACGAATCTTTCATCGTTAAGCTAAGTATACCCTTTTAAGGTCCTCATGAAGAAGAAGTTCTTCTTAATTTTTTTTTTTTTTTCAAACATAACATGAGGTTATGTTATTGATCCAATTGATCAAACCATATTAGAACTTGAGGTTCTAATGTATTATCTCTCACATAACTTGAGGTTATGTGATTTTGATTATGTTCATCGTAGTAGAACTTGAGGTTCATACTTTTTTTTTAAACATAACGTGATGTTATGATATCTCTTGAGAGAATAATAAATGAACTTGAGGTTCATTAAAAGAGATACAATAACTTGAGGTTATTGTATTTTTAATTTATTCATTGTAATAAAACTTAAGGTTTTATTATGAATAAATATAATCATAACACGAGGTTATGATATTGATTCATGAAAGAATCATATTAGAACTTTAAGTTCTAATAATTTTTTTTCAACCATAACGGCTATGTTGTTTTGATTCTTTTTTATGAGATCATAGCGTGCAAGAGTGTAATAATACACATAAATTTTGGATGATAATTGCCTCACAAAGTTACTGATGGTTTAGGAACTTTTAGCAAAGACGTAAAAAATATACTACCCTTTATGTTATTTGAAAAAAATAATTAATTAAAACAGAAGGCACATGTATCGAGTATCGAAAACTAATGTAAAAGTCATTACAACATACAATTCTTTACGAAACATATATTCAGATTCATTCTCAATCTAAAACAAATCGATTTTAGTTAGTCATAACGATTTTATTGAATGGGTTTATTTAATAGTATTCCTTATACTCCGTATGTTACATATATGATGTTGAATTCTTGATAGCACATTAAGCAGAACTCATGTAAGTTAGTAAAAAAAAAAAAAAAAAAAAAAAAAAAAAAAAAAAAAACATCGACTGTTTCACACAATATTACAACTAGAAAATTGTACATGGCAAACACCATAAAAGATCTTACTTTTATTGTTTAAGACTAGTTATTTTGCCAAATACAATATTTAAGAAAACACGTTGTAATAATTAATGTTTATATGGTTTCAAAAGCACATATACGTACCACATATAAACTACATACATGTATACTGGCATTGAATCATGTTTTTGAATTTGGTCATATGTTTATGACTATATAATACTCCGTATCATATTTAAAACAGATATTGGTACATATAATTTAAAAATAATATTCTGACCTTTTGGAATGGAAAAAAGAGAAGGTAATTCGTGACCTTTGATGAAATACGAATAAGATTTTTCTTCCTTTTCACTTGTCTTCTATCTTTTCTGTTTAGAGTTATTCATGCTGATAACGTGTTATAAATGTAACAAACAAGAACACAAGAATAAGAGAGGAAGAGAGAATTCTTATTAAGTTATCATCAAGGTTACAAGTGAATTGTATATATAGGGGAGATGAATACATCTCAAACCCTAAAGCCCACTAGAGGCAAATGTGAATAGACATAAGCCCATTAATATTTACAACAAGTTGTACATATATAGGCTTGAAATAATACAGTAAAATTAAATCTATTGGACTATGGGGCAAAGACGACCATGAATCACCTATATACATGCACATTTAGAAGAGCATCTCTTTTAAAGAGAAATAAACATACATGAGTGGCCCAATCAATCCATCATTATTGAACTTATCCGTGGAACGTGTAAACTCAACTTGTAATGGGAATCTTACCACATAGACATAAGGTTTGAAGTTAGGCTTTATTATGTAATATTAAAAAAAATAATAATAATAAATAAATAAAAATGTACCAATTGCATGTTGATCTAACTTAACTATCACGATATGGCTTAGTGGTAAGACGCTTGACCTCTTTACAAAAATTCTAATAGATCAAACCTCACTAGTACATATTTATAGTGGTCAGGGAAAGGGTCGGAAGAAGTCACGAGGACACTTCGGTTAGACTGTGTACATCTGAGTCAAATTAAAGACTCACCCTCTCTGGATAATCGGAACAGGAAAAACCTCGGTTTATCTATGTTTGATGTAACATGTAATTTAGGGAGCCATTTTAAAATACCGCGTTACTTTGAGAATTTAACAATATTAAACTTTTGGGAATAACTGTTTGGGATTCGTTGAATTTAATTTGTATCGTTGAATTTTTTTCATGAACTTCAGGTTCTACCTCATGATCTACCAACAATTTTGTGTGACAACAAAAGTGCACTTTTTCTAAGTCAAAATCCTATACTCACAAACGTACTAAGCACATTGAAATGATAATCGTATCATTTCGTACATGAGCTTGTTTCATCCGGACGATTATACACAAAGTTTGTTCTGACTACGCTTCAGTTAGCGGATATCTTCACTAAAAGTCTTCCACGTCCTTTATTTGAAACATTTCGCGCCAAGCTTCGTGTTGGTCCACCATCTCTTCGCTTAAAGGGTGTATTACCGATATATGCTCCAAGTCAAAAATATAGGAACAGTTGTTGTAAATATATCCCATAAAGTAAGATAGTCAGTTATGGTGCATATCCTCTTTTTATTGTAAATTTGTGCTATAATTATTTGTCAATGATCAAGTCACCAATCATGGTGAATTTTCATAAATCCTAACACTTTGTAGTGTAGATTATATAGTTGTGGCCTTACTTTAGGTTCCAGTGGATATACAGAGATAGAAGTTTACGTTAGTAATCAGATGTTATTCTTCGAGTTTACGCCGAAGACATGCTACACGTCGCAAAAAAAGTATTAGAATTGCTTATAGTTGAAAGTAGTCAAAGGGAATGTCAGAATCCTTGCAATTTAATTGCTTAATTCGACATCTATATGGCTTATTCATATAATCAAATGAAGTGATATGATTTTTGGCGTTCTTTTTCATTTGACTTTTACTTTTTGATAAGAAAACCGCAATTTTCTTCTTAATCCACAAAAAGGCACACAGGGCTTATATCTCTCTTCTGCAAGCTGCATAAGAAGATGACATTAGAGCAGCGATCCCTAATTGACACACATTGTTGGATCGAGGTTGTCCTGACCCGAATCTGACCCACCGTATAACAAAAGTGATTTGTGACGGTTGTAACTATCTGAATGCATTTTGGGCATAACTGCATAATCTACTCTCTCTCTCTCTCTCTCTCTCTCTCTCTCTCTCTCTCTCTCTCTCTCTCTCTCTCTCTCTATTTTTTTTTTGGATTACATTAAACGTGAAACAGAATAATACAAAAATATAAAAGAAGAGAACAAAGACACATGTGATTCAATTTGTGGAAACGAAAGGGAATTTTGGGCTTTGATTTTGTCAAGACTTTTTGTAGCATAGTCGTCTTGCCAACCAGTGATTTAAACATAGTTCAATTCCCGTGTACAATTACTCGATCCTTCACATACATATGATTTGTGCACAAGCGCCTAACTACCTGAACTGTCACATAATCTTTCCCAACATCGCATACTCTAATAAACATCAGGACTAGCTTGAAATTAACAAAAAGATTGTTAAACTAACTGCAACTAATTGTAGATTTTGAGTCCAAGTTTGTGGTGTCGAATTTCGGGTCATTACCCTTCTGTAATCTTCTAATGCACAACGATTGATAACAGCTTTGTATACATCTGGTTCGTGGAATAAAAATTAAAAAATAAATAAAGAAAAAAAAATTGAGGACATAGAAAGCTTAAAACGCTAATCAGGTTCTTTGGTAGTAGCATCAACAAATAATTAATGTAAATCTTGAGGCCGACAAGTCTCAACCAATTGAGAAATACAATTGTAAACATTTTGACAGTAGCTTAGTCCAAATTCAGCTATAATCAATCGTAATGCTTTTTCTATGACCTGTGATTGAATCTTCCGCATAGACTTGAAGAATTCCGTCAGCATCTAAACTGAAGCAAACCTCAATTTGTGAGTAACCATAGGCCCCTAGGGTAAGGCCGCAAATGTAAAACTCACCAAGTAAAATATTGTTGTTAACTTTGCTGCTCTCACCCTGATACACTGAAATACGTACAGATGTGCTATTATATTGCGAATAAAATGTTTCCTTCTTGCTTACGGGTACAGACGTATTTCTTGGAATAATAACAGACATATAACCATCTGGACCATCTCTAACTATATTGGTGTCTATTCCTAATGATAGAGGAGTGACATCCAATAACACAACATCCTGAGTGTCACCATCATCATGATTTCCACATAATTTATCAGCCAAGATTGCAGCACCAAAAGCAACAACCTCATCACCATTCATGTTCTTACAAAGTGTCTTCCTTCCAAAAGACTCTTCCAACATTTGTTGTACCTTCGGAATCCTACTGGACCCACCAACGACCACCACTTCATCGACATTCTTCTTGTCTATGTTCCCATCACTTAAACATTTATCGACCAATTGAATACATTTGTTAAAGAAAGTTCCATTTAACTCCTCAAACTTAGCTCGACTAATTTTGATAGAAAAATCAATCCCCTTATACAAACAATCAATTTCAATCAGGGAAAAAGTGGTCGAAGACAAATCCCTCTTTGCTTTCTCACAAGCAACTTTTAACCTCGCTAATACTCGTGGATTTTCCCTTAAGTCCTCGTTGTGCTTTCTTTCAAATTCTTTTATGCAATGATTAACCAACGTCAAATCAAAATCCTCACCCCCTAAATGAGTATCGCCACCAACAGCTTTGACATCAATAGCACCCGTGTTACTAACCGTCAAAAGTGACACATCAAAAGTCCCACCACCCAAGTCAAAAACCAAAACAGTTTTATCTTTGTCCCATTCTTTGTCAGACTTATTATCCACACCATAAGCAATTGCGGCTGCTGTTGGTTCATTTATTAAACGCATCACATTAAGACCAGCAATAGTTCCTGCTTCCATTGTTGCTTCTCGTTGCTTGTTATTAAAATAAGCAGGAACAGTAATCACCGCATCTGTCACCTCTGTCCCGAGATATTGTTCAGCAGCAGATTTCATCTTCTTGAGAACCATGGCAGATAATTCTGCGGGTGTATAATTTTTTTCTTCACCCTTGAAGTCAACTACAATAGCTGGGTTCTCTGCAGGCCCTTCAATGACCTTGAATGGCCATGACTCTTTGTCCTTTTGCACTTTCGGATCTTTAAATCTGCTTCCTATCAGACGCTTAACATCTTAAAACACAAAAAATAATTTGGTTAGTACTAAAAACCAACTTAGTAGCGAAACGAGCAGGACCATGCATGTATATATATCCTGGTATTTTTGCTAACCACAGACGCAATCCTTTACAGCTCAGAAACCAAACAAAATATATATTACATGGGTTAGCTACCCGATAAAACAGTTTAAGTGGGCATATTTTCTAATGCCTATTGACTTATTGCATGTTTTAAGGCATCTTTAGTAATGAAAAAGACTTCTAAAGTGTAAGGATTTTTAAGTGCATATTTGCTTATTTTCTGTTTGATGGATATTAATCTACAGTGCTTATAAAGAGAAATCCAAAAATATACAGTCGGAACACCCCCTACGCTAGCTGATATCGGTTTACTCAATAGACAAAGCAACAATATTGTACATTGGTATCTCCCATTTATTCACTTTTTTTTTTTCTTTTTTTTTTTTTTGAACGGCTAAATTTTCATTTATAGAACTAGCAGCAAGAAGCTAGAAAATAGAATAGAAATAAGGAAATCCATACGAAAACACCAAGCCTAAAAATATAGCACCTAAAACACATCCTCTAAAGATAAAACTCACCAAGACGTACCTAGAAAAGAAAATAAAGAACACCTGTTATACGCCCATGCTATCACCTTAAATCTAAATCACAATCGAAATTGGAATCGATATTATTTGAGTATCTCAAGTCCTCCAAGTCGTCAAACCCAACCCGACATGTGCACGAGAAGGTTTATGTTTTAAGACCTTCCATATATGTAATCAAGATATTCTTTTTCTTCTTGGGGCATTTAAATTCATCTTGGGCCATTTATTCACTCATAAATACAAAAGAATAACATAGGATGAAAAAGTAGAAAGGCTCACCAAAGATGGTGTTAGTAGGGTTCCTAGAGATCTGATTTTTTGCGACTTCGCCTACCAAGATCTCAGCGTCATTAAAAGCTACACAAGATGGAGTTATCTTGTTTCCCTGTTCATTAGGAATGATCTCCACTCGATTCTTTTTGTGAAACCAAACAGCGGCACACGAGTATGTAGTACCAAGATCAATACCAATGGCTGCTCCTTTAACTTTTTCAGACATGTTTGAATCAGAAAGCAAAACACGAATTGAATATTTATTACAAACTGGACTTAATTTGGTCACAACCCTTGTACATGCATGTAAAAAGTAATCTAAACTAACACAAATTAAATTTGCGAATGACTAATTGAAACAAACCATACACAGAAGATTAATTTAAGACCCTTATTCTTGAAACAAACTTAAGTCAAACATGGAGGAACAACCCTAATCGAAATAATGTGAGGTTTTTGAAAAATATATATATCCAAGTACTAAAAGGTAGGGTTTTAGGCCTTTTATAAGGCCTACATATTATTACGTAGTATTATTTTTGCCTCTTATGGTCTACAAATAATTAGCAACTAAGCCCAACAAAAAATGTGATTAAGCACACACTACAAGAAATAGGAGAACAGGCGACGAAAACGATCCCGTCGACACAATGTCGACGGCATAACGCACAAAACGACAAAAAACACGCTTGACCGAGCCAGGCTGCGTTGAATTTTTTGGTTTCATACGATCCCGTCGACATGTCGACGGCAATATAATGGTCAAACTATTCAACCCCAATAATTGCCAAAACTTGGGCGCGAAATTATTCCGCTAATACGCTCCCGTCGACATGTCGACGGGATAATATAATTCACGAATCAAAGAGTAATTAACGTATGATTAACATTAATTACAGTGTTTGGTTTCAATTTCCCGTCGACATGTCGACGGGATAATTGTAACTACTTAATTATCATAAAATATTGGCCAATAGAATGGCGGGATTTTTTCCCGCCTGTTTTTCCCGGCGACATGTCCACGGGATTATCTACCCATTTTTTTTTTACTTATATATATATATATATATATATATATATATATATATATATATATATATATATATATATATATATATATATATATATATATATATATATATATATATAAATCGTGTATAAGCATAGCATCTCGGCTCGTTCGTTTAACATCTCGCGTATAACCATATCATCTCGGCTCGTTCGTTTAACATCTCGTGTAAAACCATAGCATCTCGGCTCGTTCGTTTAACATCTTGTGTATAACCATAGCATCTTGGCTCGTTCGTTTAACATCTCATGTATAACCGTAGCATCTCGACTCATCCGTTTAACATCTCATGTATAACGATATCATCTCGGATCATTCATTTAACATCTCATGTAGCATCTCGGCTCGTTCATTTAACATCTCGTGCATAGCATCTCGGCTCGTTCGTTTAACATCTCACGTATAACCGTAGCATCTCGACTCATCCGTTTAACATCTCATGTATAACGATATCATCTTGACTCGTTTGTTTAACATCTCATGCATAACCGTATTATCTCGGCTCGTTTCGTTCGTTTAACATCTCGTATACAACCATATCAACTCGGCTTGTTCGTTTAACATCTCGTGTATAACCATAGCATCTCGGCTTGTTGGTTTAACATCTCTTGTACAACCATATCATCTTGGCTCGTTCGTTTAACATCTCGTGTATAACCATAGCATCTCGGCTCGTTCGTTTAACATCTCATGTATAACCGTAGCATCTCGACTCATCCGTTTAACATCTCGCGTATAACCATATCATCTCGGCTCGTTCGTTTAACATCTCGTGTATAACCATAGCATCTCGGCTCGTTCGTTAAACATCTCGTGTATAACCATAGCATCTCGGCTCGTTCGTTTAACATCTCACGTATAACCGTAGCATCTCGACTCATCCGTTTAACATCTCATGTATAACGATATCATCTCGACTCATTCTTTTAACATCTCATGTATAACCGTATTATCTCGGCTCGTTCGTTTAACATCTCGTGTACAACCATATCATCTCGGCTTGTTTGTTTAACATCTCGTGTATAACCATAGCATCTCGGCTTGTTGGTTTAACATCTCTTGTACAACCATATCATCTTGGCTCGTTCGTTTAACATCTCGTGTATAACCATAGCATCTCGGCTCGTTCGTTTAACATCTCATGTATAACCGTAGCATCTCGACTCATCCGTTTAACATCTCATGTATAACGATATCATCTCGGATCGTTCATTTAACATCTCATGTATAATCGTACCATCTCGGCTCGTTCGTTTAACTTCTCGTGTATAACCATAATATCTTGGCTCGTTCGTTTAACATCTCACGTATAACCGTAGCATCTTGACTGATCCGTTTAACATCTCATGTATAACGATATCATCTCGGCTCGTTCATTTAACATCTCATGTATAACCGTATTATCTCGGCTCGTTCGTTTAACATCTCGTGTACAACTGATGAGTGTGTAAATACTCATCATTTTTGTTACATATAAGCTGCAAAAACATATGAAAACACACAGGAATGCCTTAAAATACATAAAATTATCTCTGGATTGTGTTTTTATGCATAAGGATTGAAAACTGATGAAAAACAAAACATTTCACATAATTTACAGTTTCAGTCCCTGAACTTTGGAAAATTGGCAAAACTAGTCCCTGGTAAATCAAAACTTGTACAAATGTCATAAAAGGTCCTTGGAATTCATAAGTTGTCAAGAAAAGTCCTTTAAAGTTTAAAAATGGCAAAATGACAACTTTGGTCCCTCAACTTTTGAAAAGTGTCAAATTTAGTCCCTGGGTGTTTAAAAATGGAAAATTATCAAACTACACCCTTGTACTATTCTAAATTGACAATATTGGTCCTTATGATAACTTTTGAGAAGTTACAAATTCAACCCTTCAAAAATCAGAAAATTACAATTTTGGTCCCTGGAGTTTGTGGAATTGACAGAATTGGTCCCTGAGGTTTAAAATGATAAAATTTATACTTGTGATCCTTGTACTAATGGTTAATTGCAGGTTTAGTCCTTAATTGAAGTTTGGAAAAATCACAAATAAACTCTCAACTTTGGCCGAATTACACATTTAGTCCTTGTGATTTTTTAAGCTTAAACCAAACCGGACCCTTTGTTTCATTTTAATCCAAAAACAAACCCCAATCCAAACACTAACCTAAACCCAGTCCACTTGGGCCCAACCTTTCCCAGCCCACCAAGATTAAACCCACGCACCCTTTTTAGTTAATACGGGCGTTGACCCGAGTCAAACACCACCAACTGTTCACCCATCCCTCCCAAAACCACCCTCTCCACACAGACCACCATACCAGGTGGTTTTGTTCCACCTTGCACCTCCACCTCACCAATACACCTCACCACCAACTCCCTTCCACCTCCCTACACCTATCCCATCTCCAATTAATGCTGTTTTCACAGCTTTTCCCTCCAAAACTAGTTTACTACCTCTGTTTTCTTCTTATCACCCCAACTTGCATAAAAATCTCCCAAAAGTTACAATACACCTCATACAAGCCAACAAAAACCCTTAATTGAGTTATATCAGGCTGCAAGCTTCCTAGGAGACTTTGGCGCCAAAACAGTTTAAACGGCCAAGATCACTTTGACTGCATCAATGGCCTCAATTTGAAGTGGGAAAGTGTGAGGAAGCTAGTGGGATGCTTTTGAGTCACTATAAATCAAGATTGAAGCAGAGAAGAAGCTATCTAGTTTTTATTTTTATTAATGAATGTCGATTAGCTTAATTTAAAATTCTCTTTGTATCTTTAAGCTTTCTAAGTTGTAATATCTGAACATCAGTGTGTTTTAAATCTTTGGTGATAATAAATCTCAAGTTTCATGTATAATTCTCAAGTTTGCAAATTTCCCTTTTACTCAAAATTATCAAATATCATATTTGTTGTTTGCAGTGGGTTATAAGGATTGAATAAGTTCATTTAAGCCTTGACAAAGCTTAAACAAGCTTTTAGAAACAATAAATCTAGGTGTATCATCAAAACTGAAAATACATAAAAAAAAAAAAATCAAGAAAAATAGGTAAAAATATAAAAATCATGGTGTATGATGATCAAGCAATGGAGCAAGGTATATTATGGATGGCCTTGGTTATTAGTGCTTAGTGGTAAGCTATAGGAAAGGTTCTTTGATCTTGGTTCTGTGTTCATCTCATTTCCAATTTGTAAGTACTTTCTTGATTTTTAGCATTTTCTGTATTAGTTGTTAATTTAGTATAATCCTTCTTGACTCATGCTTAGTTGTTAGTAGTTAGTGGTAATCTAGTGTAATATTGGTAGCTTGTGTATTGAAAATCATAGTTGCTAGTAATTATAGTTAGACAGTGAAATTAGTATAAGTAGTGATTAATAGTTAGTAGTTGTTAAATCTGTGTTATTTGTGTCCATTTGATCTTAGTTAATCTGTATCAAGTGTTAAAAATCAATCTCATGCTCTAAATTAGTGTTGAGTAACACTAATCTAGAAAACAGTCCTATTTAGGGGTGTTTGGATCAAGCTGCCATACTAGTTTATGCATGTTATTGTGCTTTAATCTTTTTGCTGCATGTTTATTTAGATCACTATAGCTCATATCAGTTATAATACATAGACCTTATTAGAGCAAAAGTCAAAAGTAGTATTAATCTAATCTATCTGTTAACTGTGTAGTGTAATCAGTCCCAAATTCACCATATTAGCTTAAAAGTTGATACTCTAGCTTAATTTAGCTTCATTACATCATAATATAACATATTCAGTTAGAAAATTTAGATCAAAGCTCAGATTAGTCAAAGTATTGGTTAATTTAAAAAGTCAATTTTTCAGTCACAATTATTTTTGAATAAACTTTGGAATTAAATTGTGAACTTGGTAATTGATATTAGGTCCTGAGCTTGTAGGTTTTAAATATTCTGTTGCTATTCTCTTTAATCATATTTTTTATAAATTTTATCTAGCCAGTTACAGTGCTGAAATAGTGCTTATTTGTTAGTGATTTCTCATAGACTTGCCCTGTCTCACAGAATGCATGCTACTTTCACACGTTTGCATAAGCTTGTATAGTGCTTGTTTATCTGTGTAATTTGGTTGTTTGTGATGCCCTTGAGGCTAGTTGCTATAATTAAGTGCTTATTTGCCATAACTGCTTTTATTGGAGTGCTTATTTCTGCTTAACTTGTGCTATAAAAATCAATCACTACACTGATCACTCAGTGTAAACAAGCAAAACCACAAGCCCATTATAAGCTTATAACTGAGCTTTGGCTTGTGATCTAAGGCTTTTTAAGAAGCTAAGCAGCTAGTCTTTTAAGTTCAAGCTTTTACTTTCATTCTCAAGTCCTTTTACTAGGGCTGCATCAAGCTTTATGCTTGTCCATTCACTCAGATTAACTGAGTGACTCAGTCAAACCACCAAACCTCATAAGCCCTCAATAAGCTACTCAGTGGTCTCCATTGTTCAAGCTTGTGCTTTGGGAACCTTTACCAGACCAACTTCATAGTCCATCACTCACTTTGTCATTTAGAGCTTATTACATAAGCTTATTTTGATCATATAAGTGGACTGTAAAGAGTGTTTGGATCTCAGTTTATTGGAAGTACTTATAAGCTTCTTACAAGCTTATTAGCTTAATCCAGTGAACACACTTGTTCATAATTATTAATATACTATATAAGCATATTACTAATCTTTTATTTTCTTTCTTAAGCTTGTTTTAAAGCTTGTAATAAGCTTTCAAGCTTATTTTCATTCACTCACTTAACTGAGTGAATCAGTTGGACCCCTCACTTCCCAAGCTCTTTCTGAGCTTATCACTGGGTCCCACACCCTAAATCTTGGTTCTCCCAACTACCCTCCTACCAGACTTGAACCCTTAACCTTTTGTTTGACCATTTGACCACTGGGACCCACCTTAAATCATCTTGGAAATCTGTCCCATTTCTGTCTCAGTCACCATATAAGCAATTGCTTATTTCAGCTTTTTAGCTTATCCATTGAGCTTTTATCATCAAATCTAGCTTATTTAAGTTAAAATATCTTAGGTGAGCCAGGTTTCACCCTTGTGGACCCCACACAAGCTCAGCTGAGCTTATTTCTTGTCATAGTCAAACTTTGGTCAACTGTCTTAATAATAAGCTTATACACAGCTTATTAATAGTTTATAAAATTATTACTTTCACAAAAGTTAGTTATTTTTAGGTATAAAATAGGTTGGTAAAAGAAAATTCAAGAAAAACAAATATAAAATTAAGTGATAGTTTCTATTTAATTCAATTTAATTTTAATTTTCATTTTTAGATTTTTATTAAGTAAATTGTGTTTTTATATTTTTATTAATTTCCTTAAAGGTTAAAGTATTTTTAATAATTTTCTCAGAATTTAATTTTGTCTTTTAGTATTAATTAGAATTAAAAATAGTTTTATTAATAATTAATCAATAAATAAGAATTAAATAGCATAATATATTTTTATAAGGTAACACCTATATTTTATATTTTTCCTAGCTTCTATAAGTCATAAAATAATTTTAGAAATTTTCTTGTGATTTATACTGTTCATTTACTAATTTTCATACTTTAATTATTTTAATTAGATATTAATTAATAATTAGAAAAATAATTAGTAGATTAAATTAAAAATACATAAAATAAAGTTTTTATAAATTTTTGGGATTCCCATGATGGTTAATTAGATATATAAAATTTTTCATAATTATCTAAGTCTTTTTAGTAATTTTAAATAAGTTAATCAATATAATTAGTTAAATAATAATTAAATAATAATTAATTAATAATAAATAGATAAATAGTGTGAAAAATATAATTTTAATTTTAAAATAAGTTTTATAATATTTTAGATTTTTAGAAATTTTAATTTTAATTTTCTAGACTTATTTTACATTTTCATAATTAATAGTTAATTATTAAATAATTAATAATAGTTATTAAGTAAAAATAATTAATTAAATAATTTTTAAGTATAAAATAAATATTTTAAATTTATTTAATTTGCATTTAAGCCCCTAAGGCTTATAAAATCCTACTATAAGTAAATTTGTTTTTGTTTACGTTTAATTAATAAACGTTTACGTTTTTTTTAGTCCCTTTTTCACGTGTACTTATCTGATTTCACGTATTAGTTAATATAGCTTATTAAAGCTATTCACTCTTATATTTCAGTAGTACAAATCACTTAAACCCTTTTCCTGTTCAATTCACCTGATCTCAAAGTCGTTTTATTTCAGATTTCACATCTCGTTGGGATCTAACGATCCGGGGAAACACTAAACTCACCGGAGTATTGGTTTAGGCTGTCTGAATTGTTGACCATAACTTGGTTAATATTATCTGACTGTTTCGGACCAATCAACAACCATATCATCTCGGCTTGTTCGTTTAACATCTCATGTATAACCGTATTTTCTCGGCTCGTTCATTTAACATCTTATGTATAACGATATCATCTCGGCTTGTTCGTTTAACATCTCATGTATAACCGTAGCATCTCGGCACGTTCGTTTAACATCTCGTGTATAATCACAGCATCTCGGCTCATTGGTTTAACATCTCATGTACAACCATATCATCTCGGCTCGTTCGTTTAACATCTCGTGTATAACCGTAGCATCTCGACTCATCTGTTTAACATCTCGCGTATAACCATATCATCTCGGCTCGTTCGTTTAACATCTCGTGTATAACCATAGCATCTCGGCTCGTTCGTTAAACATCTCGTGTATAACCATAGCATCTCGGCTCGTTCGTTTAACATCTTGTGTATAACCATAGCATCTCGGCTCGTTCGTTTAACATCTAATGTATAACCGTAGCATCTCGACTCATCCGTTTAACATCTCATGTATAACGATATCATCTCGGATCGTTCATTTAACATCTCATGTAGCATCTCGGCTCGTTCATTTAACATCTCGTGCATAACCATAGCATCTCGGCTTGTTCGTTTAACATCTCACGTATAACCGTAGCAGCTCGACTCATCCGTTTAACATCTCATGTATAACGATATCATCTCGACTCGTTTGTTTAACATCTCATGCATAACCGTATTATCTCGGCTCGTTCGTTTAACATCTCGTGTACAACCATATCATCTCGGCTTGTTCGTTTAACATCTCGTGTATAACCATAGCATCTCGGCTTGTTGGTTTAACATCTCTTGTACAACCATATCATCTTGGCTCGTTCGTTTAACATCTCGTGTATAACCATAGCATCTCGGCTCGTTCGTTTAACATCTCATGTATAACCGTAGCATCTCGACTCATCCGTTTAACATCTCGCGTATAACCATATCATCTCGGCTCGTTCGTTTAACATCTCGTGTATAACCATAGCATCTTGGCTCGTTCGTTAAACATCTCGTGTATAACCATAGCATCTCGGCTCATTCGTTTAACATCTCACGTATAACCGTAGCATCTCGACTCATCCGTTTAACATCTCATGTATAACGATATCATCTCGACTCGTTCTTTTAACATCTCATGTATAACCGTATTATCTCGGCTCGTTCGTTTAACATCTCGTGTACAACCATATCATCTCGGCTTGTTCGTTTAACATCTCGTGTATAACCATAGCATCTCGGCTTGTTGGTTTAACATCTCTTGTACAACCATATCATCTTGGCTCGTTCGTTTAACATCTCGTGTATAACCATAGCATCTCGGCTCGTTCGTTTAACATCTCATGTATAACCGTAGCATCTCTACTCATCCGTTTAACATCTCATGTATAACGATATCATCTCGGATCGTTTATTTAACATCTCATGTATAATCGTAGCATCTCGGATCGTTCATTTAACATCTCATGTATAACTATAGCATCTCGGCTCGTTGGTTTAATATCTCATGTATAACCGTAGCATCTCGACTCATCCGTTTAACATCTCATGTATAACGATATCATCTCGGCTCGTTCGTTTAACATCTCATGTATAACCGTAGCATCTCGGATCTTTCGTTTAACATCTCGTGTATAACCATAGCATCTCGGCTCGTTGGTTTAACATCTCATGTACAACCATATCATCTCGGCTCGTTCGTTTAACATCTCGTGTATAACCGTAGCATCTCGACTCATCTGTTTAACATCTCGTGTACAACCATATCATCTTGGCTCGTTCGTTTAACACCTCGTGTATAACCCTAGCATCTCGGCTCGTTCGTTTAACATCTCATGTATAACCGTAGCATCTCGACTCATCCGTTTAACATCTCATGTATAACGATATCATCTCGGCTCGTTCGTTTAACATCTCATGTATAACCGTAGCATCTCGGCTCGTTCGTTTAATATCTTGTGTATAATCACAACATCTCGGCTCATTGGTTTAACATCTCATGTACAACCATATCATCTCGGCTCGTTCGTTTAACATCTCGTGTATAACCGTAGCATCTCGACTCATCTGTTTAACATCTCATGTATAACCATAGCATCTCGGCTCGTCCGTTTAACATCTCGTGTACAACCATATCATCTCGGCTCATTCGTTTAACATCTCGTGCATAACCATATCATGTCGGCTCATCCGTTTAACATTTCGTCTACAACCATATCATCTCGACTCGTTCGTTTAATATCTCGTGTATAACCGTAGCATCTCGGCTCATTGGTTTAACATCTCATGTACAACCATATCATCTCGGCTCGTTCTTTTAACATCTCGTGTATAACCGTAGCATCTCGACTCGTCCGTAATTAATTTTAAATTAAAGTATTTAACTTTTAATTTTATAAAACTATTTTTTAAATAGTTTTTCAAGTTTATAAAAGTATTTTATTAAATAAAAGTAATTAATTTTAAATAAAGTATTTAATTTTAATTTTATAAATGGCGTGGACATGTCGACGGGAATGAAACCGCCAAAAATTTCACCAAAAAAATCTAATTATTTCACAAAAAAATCAAATTATCGCGCCAAAAATGCCGACTAATTTATTTTACTGTCCCGTGGACATGTCGCCGGGATAGTTAAAAATATAAAACAAAACCCTCTCTGGTCAACACTTAGAAAAAAAAAAAAAAAAAAAAAAAAAAAAAAAAAGAAAAAAAAAAAACGAGTTCTAACAAAAAAAACCAGATCCACCACTGCACTGTCTCTTTCTCAATAACCATCATCGCCGGCGAGCACCACCACCACACGAGCACCTCCGACACCACAACCACCACCACTACACCCCATCCGTCACCACAACAGCACCACCACCACCACACGAGCACCACTGTGCACTTTTCTTCCTCTTTTTCTCCCCGTTTAATTCTTTCCTCAACCCATCTCATGTTTAATTCTTTCTTTTCTTCTTCCCCGTTATTTCTTGTTTAATGAAGGTATTTTTAAAATTTTGATTTGCATTTTTTAATTTTTTGATATTATTAGTTATTAAATGTTAATTGTTAATGTATAATTGTTAATTTTTTGATATTTTTTAACAGCCTGTGAAGCCGAGGGTGAGAGCCGAGGGTGAAGCCGAGACAGAGGTAATGTGGTCCTTTTTTTTTAACTTTTGGTATCCCGACGACATGTCGACGATAACTGTTTGTGTACAGCCCAAGATATATGTTACACTAGTTAAATTAGTTTAGTTAGTTAGTTATGTTTCGGCTAACTGTTTTATCGTTTTAGCCAAGACAGTTTTTTAAATTAGTTAATATATGCAAATATGTTATTAGTTAGTTAGTTAGTTGTGGATTGATTAGTTGAAAAAATTAGTTTTCCAGCGGAGTAAATATGTTGCATTTAGTTAGTTTGCGAATCGATTAGTTGAGTATGTAGGAGTAGAATTAGAATTAGAATTTTTGCGTTATATATAGAAGTAGATATATTGGTTAAATGTTAGTTTGCATTTGGTTAGTATATATGGTATACTAGTTCTAATATATTGGTTAATTGTAAGGTTTTGAAAAATTGGTTAGATAGAAGTAGATATATTGTTTACAATTCTAGTTAGATAGAAGTAGATATATTGATAAAATGTTAGTTTGCGAATCGATTAGTTGAAAAAATTAGTTGAGTACGTAGGAGTAGAATTAGAATTAGAATTTTTGCGTTATATATAGAAGTAGATTCTTGGACGGCATCAACACCCTGAGCTGACCATTTCCTTTTTGAAGGTAAATGTTTACAACTATTTGATTTTGTGTAGTTATTCTCGATTATGTTGTGGCTTACCTTTTTTCTTAGGCAGTGGCAGAAATTGCAAAGGCTTCAAATCGTGAAGCTTGTTTAGTCCCCGCTCAAGCAGAGGCCTACCATAAACACGTGAAGTCTGAATTGTCTAACTTGGAAAGGAAAACAGTGAACAAAGTTGACGATGGTGATCACTCGAGTCTTGAAGAAGATGCTGATAAGTATAAGGAGCAATTGGAGGCCGTCTTTTTTAAACTGAAGGAATCCAAGAGCTACAGACGAACGGTTGGATCTATATCTATTTCCTGTATCACGGCAGCTACTCCTCTACTTAGTTCCTTGAAGTAAACAGCATACTTGATAGACTTGGATATAGTTGAGGTAGTAATACTATTTGTTTTTCAAGCAATTGTTATCACTGTGTATATATTGAGATTTATCTTCTTGATAAATGTATATGTTATTATATTTTCAGGATGGAATCGTAGCACTTGCGGAAGTGGAAAAATCCTATAAACTGGAGACAAGAACCACGGAGGTCCTTATAGAAGCTTTACAATCATATACTTGGATTATTTTGTGTTGTACTTATGGTTGAAACAATATTTTCGTGACCCTTATCTTAGTATTTTGTAGTTTAACCTTTTGGCGACTTGAAAATATTACCACACCCCGTTTGTAGACTTTATATGTTTTAATGCATTTCGAGGTTGTTTAGCGATAACTTGCAAGTGTTTTAGGCGATGGCGAGTTATACGTTTAGGACATGTTGATATTGAGTGGTTATAGGTGCTATTACAAGTTCTGGTTGTTATAGGTTTTGGTAGATTTTTTCCGAAAAATCCGGAAAAAATATGGAAAAATGCTGGTTTTGCAGCCTGCTGTTAGCAGGATACCTCAGTGATGCCGTCGACATGTCGACGGCAACATTAACCAAAAAATATTGTTTTTTTAATTGTTTCCGTCGACATGTCGACGGCATAATTAAATAATCAAATTTTTTTAATTTTAAAATGCCGTGGACATGTCGCCGGCATTAGATAAAACGTAATTATTATTTGTTAATTAAAATGTTAATTAGTATTATTTTCCCGTCGACATGTCGACGGAAACAATTTGACGGACAAAGAATTCGTTTGACTGAAAAACGAAGTGGGACCCACGATGTCGACGGCGATTGTCGACGGGAACGTTGTTCCCGACGAGGCACAACCGTCGATATGTTCCCGTCGACATGTCGACGGCAACAGATAATGCCGTGGACATGTCGACGGGAACGTCGTAAAAATGTCGCCGGCGAAAGCGTCGATTGTACTAGTGACATTGTTAGGGTCTCCGAGTTCAAAGTAAGTTGCTTTCCATTTGTTTACTCCCACTACAAGGAACAGGAGAACAGGGTCGAGGGTTTTCCCGTCGACAGTCGACGGCATAATGCACTAAACGACAAAAAAAACGCTTGACCGAGCCCCACTGCGTTGAATTTTTCATACTCGTATTTTTCCGTCGACATGTCGACGGGAATATTTCAACATATTTTTTTAGCCTCAATAATTCACCAAAATTGGGCGCGAAATTTACCCGCTAATATATTCCCGTCGACAAGTTGACGGGAATATATTAATCACGTTTTTTCCCACAATTAACGTATTGTTCCGTCGACATGTCGACGGTAAGGGTGTAAAAATGTCTCCGGCAGAAGCGTCGATTGTACTAGTGTCCTTCGACTCTGTGAGAGTAAGATAACATGCAGCACAAACTTGGACTATAAATTGCCCTTAAGCTGCAGTTAGCTAGTTTAACATTTTTTTTGTGCGACTTTCGACCTGGTCTTTTGTTTTTGACAATATGAAACAGAAGGAAAACATTATGAGATATTCATGTGGCTAAACTCTTGTGTACATATCATATATATGTTATGTGTCAATCAGGATTCGCTGTTCTGAGACAATCTTCTTATCCAGCTTGGAGATCAGAGTAAATAAGATTTGGTTTGTGGATTGAATAAAAGACAGCTTTTCCCATAACAAAAAGAAAAAACAAATAAATTGACATAGAGGATGCTTAAAAGCACTTCGTTTGATAACATATATAAGCCATATAGATGTTGAGATAAGCAATTACTCCGTACATTGTAAGCATATTAACATTCGCTTTGACTACTTTCAGCTATAAGCAATTGTAATGCTTTTTCTCTGATGTGTGGCTGTGTCTTCAGCATAAACTTGAAGAATCCCATTAACATCTAGATTAAAAGAAACCTCTAATCCGGCATATCCATTGGCACCTAAGGTAAGGCCACAAATGGTAAACTTGCCAAGTAATATGTTATCCTTAACTTCCTTGCTCTCATCTTGATACACTACAATAGTTGCTGCTGTTGCATTGTACAATACTTTATATATTTCTTTCTTGCTTGTGGGTATGGTCGAGTTCCTGGGAATAATTACAGACATCATCCCCTCTTGATCATCAATCATGATGTCTATTCCTAACGAGAGAGGAGTGACATCCAGTAAAACAACATCTCGAGTCTCATCAGCATTTTTTCCACTTAATTTATTAGCTAAAATTGCAGCACCAAAAGCAACCGCCTCATCCCCATTCATGTTCATGCAAAGTGTCTTTCCATCAAAATACTCCTCCAACATCCTTTGTACCTTAGGAATTCTAGTTGACCCACCAACAACAACCACCTCGTCAACATTCTTTTTGTCTATCTCCACGTCATTCAAACATTTTTCAACGAATTGAATGCACTTGTCAAAGAAATGTGCATTTAACTCCTCAAACTTAGCTCGACTGATTTTAATCGAAAAATCCATCCCCTTGTACAAACAATCAATTTCAATCGAAGCTAAGGTGGTTGACGACAAATCCCTCTTCGCTTTTTCACAAGCAGTTTTTAACCTCCCTAATGCTCGTGGATTTCCCTTTATGTCCTCCTTGTATTTTTTTTCGAATTCTTTTATGCAATGATTAACAAGCATAACATCAAAATCCTCACCACCTAAATGAGTATCACCCCCGACACCTTTGACATCAACAACACCTTTTTTACTTACAGTTAAAAGAGAAACATCAAACGCTCCACCACCCAAATCAAAAACCAAAACATTTTTATCTTTATCCCATCCTTTGTCCGTTTTATTGTCCACGCCATATGCAACCGCTGCAGCTGTCGGTTCATTTATTAAGCGCAACACATTAAGACCAGCCAACGTTCCTGCCTTTTTTGTTGCCTCTCGTTGCTTGTTGTTAAAATAAGCTGGAACAGTAATCACGGCATCTGTCACCTCTGTCCCGATTTATTGTTCAGCAGCAGATTTCATCTTCTTGAGAACCATGGCAGATAATTCTGTGGGTGTATAGTTTTTTTCTTCACCCTTAAAGTCTACTACAATAGTTGGGTTCTCTGCAGGCCCTTCAATGACCTTGAAAGGCCATGACTCTTTGTCCTTTTGCACTTGCAGATCTTTAAATCTGCTTCCAATCAAGCGCTTAACATCTTACAACACAAAAAAGAATCTGGTTAGTACTACATGTACAAACCAATTTAGTAACTAGCAGCGACCATTCATATATCCACTGGTAATTTTTGCTAACTACAAACACAATCCTTTACTACTCAACAATCAGAGTATTAAATGGTTTAGCATATTTTCTAATGCCTACTGACTTATTGCATGTTTTTTGTAATGCAAAAGAAAAACATTTTGAAAGTGTAAGGATTTTAATTAGGTGCATATTGGCTTATTTTCTATTTGATGAATATTTTACAGTGCTTATAAAGCAAAAGCCAAAAATATACAATCAAAACACCCTGATATTGGTTTACTCAATAGACAAAGCTACAATATTGTACATTGGTATCTCCTATTTATTCACTCATAAATTCAAAAGAATAACATATGATGAAAAAGTAGAAAGGCTCACCAAAGACGGTGTTAGTAGGGTTCCTAGCGATCTGATTTTTTGCGCCTTCGCCTACCAAAATCTCAGCGTCATTAAAAGCTACACAAGATGGAGTGATCTTGTTTCCCTGTTCATTAGGAATGATCTCCACTCAATTCTTTTTGTGAAACCAAACAGCGGCACACGAGTATGTAGTACCAAGATCAATACCAATGGCTGCTCCTTTTACTTTATCTGACATCTTTGAATCAAAAAAGCAAAACAAGAATCGGATATCTATTACAAACTATATATTATAGTCACAACCCTTGTTCATGCATGCATGTAAAAGTACTCAAAGCTAACACAAATTACCGAATGACTAATTGAAACACCTCAGAAAACGTGTAGGAAAAAATTGAAACAAAACCATAAAAAGAAAATTAATTTAAGACCATTAATCTTGAAACAAACTCAAAATCCATGGAGGAACTATATATAAGATATCCTAATCGAGATAATATAATATCGAAGTACTAAAAGGTAGGGACGTAGGGTTTTAGGCCTTTTATAAGGCTTCTTTATTGTGTGCGTTTTTTTTTTTTTTTTTTTTTTTTTTTTTTTTTTTTTTTTTCCCTCTCTCCTTAGAGTCTACAAATAAAGAGCAACATTTTAATCCGCCAATGGCTCGGCTCGGCGTGTGAACAGTGTCGGCTCAAGCCGCAGCTCCATAGTATGCCTCACTTCCTCAAGCTGATCTCCAAGCCGGCAGCTTCAGAACAGTGTCGGCTCCCCAAAGCAGTTCAATAAATGTTATATAGTATAATAACTAGGGTAAGTTGGCGGGATGGGATGGGGAGGTGAGGTGGTGTTCCGCAACTCAGCAAATCTCATATCGCATACTCATGAAGATCAATTCTTTTTCTTTAGCGAGATTTGTTATAATAAAATCAGGTTCTATATGCATCAATTCATATGAAACTCATAGAATTGTTGTTATAATCAACAAATACTTTATGACTAATTGCACAAAAATGTATCTCACTTGAAACCTTTTATAGTTTTGTTTAACTATATTTTTTTTTCTTTCTTTTATTATCCTTTGCTTTTTGAATCTCGTATTTTTTGTGTAACAAGTAGGGGTGAAAACGAGCCGAGCCCGAGCCTCGAGCTCGTTTCGAGCCTAATATTTTGAGCTTGAGCTCGGCTCGTTAAAACTCTCACAAGCTCGAGCTCGAGCTCGGTCTCGACTAATTTGTATGACGTTTTAAAGAAAACAAAGTTAAAATGGAGCTCAGCTCGTTAATTACATAAGGCTCGAGCTCGTTTACTACTTTTAAGCTCGTTTATACGTATAAACAATATATATACGTATATATTTCTCGGGCTCGTCTAGGCTAGCGAGTCTACTTGAGCTTTTTGTATAGAGCTCGAGCTCGATTATTAAATGAGCCCAAACTTAGGCTCGAGCTCGGGCTCGAGCTCGTTTAGGCTCGGCTCGTTCGAGCTTTTTACCGATCCTATCCCGAGTTTTTCACGAGCGGCTCGGCTCGTTTCCACCCCTAGTAACAAGTGACCTGCTTAAGCAGGTTACCGCTTATTATTTTATTTTTCTATTGTTTTCAATCTGAAATAAATCCACATAGATGCCAACTCCTCTTAATTTAACACATCATCCAATTTAAATACATCCCCAAACACTCTTTCATCTTCTCCGTCTTCATCTTCTAAAAAATGTAATAAACTACCACCAACATACATCAACCACCTCGTAGCCACCACCATTGCAGCTATTGATGCCCGCTATTTCTCATTGCAGATTTGAAACTCTTTATTTAAATGAGATGTAGTTCTAAAATACACCAATTCGCATACTCATATTAAAACAATTGCATACCAAACCCAAAATCAGAGTTAAATTGTCACATACCAAACCCAAAATGATCCCAAACAGAACATAAAACTGATATATCAACATATTCCGAATTGGAAATGGAAACCCATTCATGTCAACCAAATCAAATTGGACACATGTAATCCACCTTAAATCACAAACCCATTTTATTTATGTTTAGTAAATGTGGTACACAGTGGTGATGGGGTTATGGTGCTAGATAAGAAAACAAAGGATACGGGTTGTAGAAACTCAATGGGTGTTTGGCTAGATTTGGGAAAATCAAAAGGAAGTTAATAGAAAAATCAACTCCCAAGAACCGAGAAGTCGAAAAGTATAACGCGGTTGTCAGCCTGTCAACCAAACAAACCAAACAGCAAGGCATGGTGGTGAAAGCGATGAAGATTTGAAGACGTGTATTGAAGACTTGTATTATGACAACGAAGGGAAAACTTTTCCGCACGTAAAATCTTGAATTTTTTTGAAAGTCAAACATAAATGGTTGAATCCCTATCCGCCACATCTAAGTAGAACCCGAGGATGGCCAACCATAAAAGAACCTTTGGAGATGATGCTTTGCCGCGTCCATCCGACAAACAATGAACGTCAAAAAGTCAATGATCTTTAAACTCGGTCACTTTTTTCACAAGAAATGTTTCAAAAAATGTTGCAACAACAACTCGCTTTAGACCATGAGGCTAAGGCGAGGGTGCAACTAATCAACGCTCAAACAAGGAACAAGGCCATTAAGATGCTTGCAATCAACACCGAAGGGAAGAATATGATAGACGCGGCTATTATTGGGGAGGCCAAACATGGAATTCGAGCCAATATCATCACCAAAACTAGTTTAGTTCATGTAATTTTTTTAATGTCATTTTATATGTCTTTTATTTTATTAATGAAATTTAATTTTAGTTTGATTTAAAAAAAAAATTGCATGGTCCAGAAGTGTCTTATAACTTGAGTGATGAAAGAGCCCTTTTTTTTAGTTAAGAAATAGATGCTAAGTAAAAAAAAATGTGTGACAATACTTTTTGCTATAACACCGTCCTATTTTGCAACTTGTGCTTTAAACACACAATACTTTACCTAAATATCTACTTTAATGATTATGTTTATAATATTTAGTGTAAATATTTGGTGGGATCCCATGAGCGAATCCTCCCCCTCCACCATTTTTTCCATTCTTTGCGAAAGACACACTAACACCTCATACATAACGTGAACAACCACCTTGCTCATACTATGTTTCCTCCTCTCACGAACTCCGACCAACAACTTTACCAACCGCTCAGTAAAACCATCTCGTATTCTATAGTATGTTGTACTAATGTTCCATATATTCACAAAACAAAAACAATTATTTATTTTCCTCACTTCACGAATTAAATTGAAAACCTCCGACAAATAGTATAATGGTTAAACACCTATCTTTTCACAAGAGTTATTTGAATTAAACTTTACTAAGTAAATATGGAATGACTAGAAAAACAGTAATAAATGATCGCTATTAATTATATCGCGTACATTCGTGTCAAGTTATATCTATTTACACATTTACTAGTTTAGTTTGTGCCAAAATAAAATAGTATCACGTAGAGCACAAGGTGTTATAGCTTGTGTTGTTTCGTCACCTCAACGACACCTCAAAATTTCACTTTTCACATTTACATAACAAAATACCCCTACACTCATTGCTTGAGCCAAAACACCCCTTGAGACCCATCATACTCAACTAAAACACAAAAATCAAATAAAATTAAATTAAAAAAAAAAAAAAAAAAAAAAAAAAAAAAAAAAACTTTGAATTTTGCAAATTGGCTCAATGCCAGTACACTTAGGAAATGGCATGGGGAGCGGTGTCATGGCACCTTAATGGTTCAAGTCATTTGGTGTCCACATAGGATTGACACCATATTGGGCGTGATGATACATTGCACTCTTAAAATCAAAAGGTAATGCTAAGCTTTCACAATTTCTATTAAACATAAATTTACACACACATGTAGCATGTGAGATGTACCATTTAAGTTGTATTAAGGATTTTTTTTTTTTTTTTTTTCTTTTTTTTAGTTAAATTATATTAAGTGTTATCTTTCTTATTTCTAACTTTCAATAATTTAATGATCGATATGTGTGAATATCCTTTTATAAAAGTTTGTCATACTAGCATTTCTCAAAAGGATAAGTTATAAAGACCTCTTACAATACAATTTGTACCCTTTAGTTTTTTCATGTTTTCTATTTTCTTTTTAATTTTTTAATTTTCTTTTTTCTTATAAAATTACAAAACTGAAAATACGTACAAAAATATAAAATTTAACGCGTCAAAAAAAATTAAACAAACAGAAACTAGAAACCCATAAAAAAAAAAAAAAAAAAAAAAAAAAAATTCACGCGCGCGTACCTCTCTTCTCCTTCTCCCCAAATCAAAACAAAAACAAAAACAAACCCTAAAACCAAAATAAAGAATAAAAATCCACATTTCAACCCAAAAAAAAACCCAAATTGAAACCCAAAAATCCAAATGCACACATTTCTCTCTCTAACTTCTTCTTTCTAAAACCTAGAGAGAGAAAGTCTAGAGAGAGACAATGACGTCATCCAATGATCAATTAGAAAGCTGTATCGTTATAAACGGTAGAAGCTTCGTTGGAAAACATCTCGTTGTTAGGTTATTGAAATTAGGTCATTGGATTGTTAAAGTTGCTGGTGTTGATCACTCACTCAACCTTGATTTAGATGATTATGAATTCGATTTGCCGCTTAATCGCGCTGTTTCGACTGGTCGTGCTGCGTATGTGTGTGTCGATGTGCGCGATACAAATTCGATCGTTAACGGTATACATTTTAGCTCACATTTGAAATTGTTTGAATTGTGTTAGTTAGATGTGGTGAATTAAGTGATAGCTATGCGGAATACGATTAATTCATGACAGTTAGTTAGAAATCGATCGTTAACGGTATAGTCTTTTGTAGATTATGTTGTATATATAACAGTTATATGGAGGGAAAGTATTGTTTTCACCATAGGATTATTGCTTGTTAGTTGTGACGGTTATAAGTAGTGTACTAGTTTACGTCAGTTTTAGAAATTAGAAATAAGTGAAGTCAAACTGTTGTTTTCGCCACAAGACTATTGTTTTATGTAAATGTTGATGTGTGTGACACGAAATCGATCATAAACGGTACACATTTTTAGCTCACATTTAGAGTATATTGTATATGTATGCTATGATATTTAAATGAGTTGTGGTGATTATATGTGGTACTGGTGATATTTAAATGAATTGTGGTGATTATATGATTTGGCACTTGTTTATATTAGTTTCCACGAATGTGTTAATAGTTATCGGGGAATGACCAAATGACAATAGTTTATGATAGTTAGTTAAAATGTATGGAGTAGATGTATTGTTTTCGCCACCGGATTATTACATGGTGATAAATGTCATACTTGTATGTTAATTGATCGTAACTCGATATTGATAGAGGAATAGGTATGTTTCAGTTGTGACATATAGGATTGGCAACATAGACTACCGTCACAGGGTAACTCGCACAAAATAATGATAAAATTACACTATTGAGTATCACCTATTGCTTGAGAACTGCGGTAACCTATGCAATGCGATAGCTGATAGAATACAGGGGAAAGCCTAAGAGAAGCTGGTGAGGTTGGTCATGTGAACTATCATAAATTTTCCGTATGAAGTTTAGTTTACTGTTAATATTTTAGTGTTTGTTTATATCAATTTACATGATTGCGTTGATGGTTATTGGGGATTACGACTGATTTATGATAACTAGTTAAAAACACATGGAGTAATAAGTGTAGTGATCGCCACAGGACTATTGTTTTGTTATTAATGTCTTGATACTCGAATAATTGAGTGTATGTAGGCTTTTTTTAATGTTCATAGAATCATAGAGGAATGTATGTTTTCAGTTGTGACATGCTGTTTGGTTTGATTGAAGTTTGGTGTAGGTGGGCAACATAGCCTACCCTCACAACTCGCACAAAATACTAATGTAAATAGACTATCACTTATTGCTGTAAATTGCAATGAGATAAAGTATTGGTTGAAGCCTTGGAGCAACTGGTAAGGTTGCTCATTTGACCGGCCATAGGTTATGATAACAGTACAAGGCTTTTGGTAAGAAACAAGGAAAAGATTTTCACACAATGTAGATCGAAGCTAGGAAATATTAGCCTCTATGACGCACACGAGTATGTTCTTGTATTGGAAAGATGAACAGAAAACTTAGCCTATTAGGCATACACACGAGCGTGTTTGTTTATTGGGCAAGATGCATATCATGTCTTGGGGTTCGTTGCAACATAACTAAACCTGGTTGCAGCACATAGACTGTACATAATTAAATAAGACAGGGACAGTTGTTTAGCCAAGGACACCATCAAGGTGTTTAATCTCATATTACTAGCTTATCAGGGTTTTCTTGGTAATGACACGTAACAAGAAAAATCCTGACACTGCGGAAAAGTGAAAATTGGCAAATATTCACACACTAAATACCATATTTTTATCAATCGAGGCTTGAACCCCCAACCTCGGTTGATGACAGTAACATACTGCCAGGCCAAAGACCCTTTGATCCTGGAAGTATTATGACTGAAAAGTCCTTTAATCTATACCCTACAATAGAATAGCCTGCCAAGCCATACCTCTTATTCACGCTCTAAAAGCAGCTGCATAACTGCATTAGACTCTTTCCACTTCAGCTAAGTTATAATCAAAATATAAATCATGTTTTGTGTTCCGGTGCAAAAATATAGGCAATTGCTCTCTCAACTTTTCAAGCAAGTCTCGCTATACTAACATTGCATATGAATGTGACGCAAAAATGAACTTATTGGAAGATAAAAAATCAAAAGATATTTTGGAAAAAAGTAATTAAATTGATGCCAGGAACCCCAATTTTCTGTGTAGCCGCTTAACAACTAATCCTCACAAATAACTGTTGATCATTTTGTTCTTTTATACTATGTATTTACCTATAATTTTATTTTCAGCAGAAGACTAAATCTGTTTATCTGCATTTCCCCCTTTTTGCAGCTATTAGAGGCTCATCGGTTGTGTTCTATGTGGATGATGATGATTCGTGCAATTATGATTTTGTTTCTGGGTACACAATAATAGTTCAAGGTCAATCTTATTATACCTAAGTTAGATTGCCTTCTAGCGCGAGATGCTACATATTAGTTAATGTTCTCATATCTTATAAATTGTCTTATATAGGTGTGAAAAATATCATCAGTGCCTGTCGAGAATGCAAAGTTAAACGATTAATATACAACAGTACTGCAGACGTGGTGTTGGACAGTTCACATGATATACATAATGGAAATGAGACACTATTATATGCTACAAAAGTATGTCTTCTGAAAATTCTACCTTATTTTGAGAGATTGTACATTTATACCACTTCCAAAACTTATGATCAAGTGTAATGTATTATTTCGCAAAAAAAGAAACGCAGCTCATCTTCTAATGCTAATTACTTTCTTAAAGTATAAATCTAAAATTGGGTTTTTTCTATCTATGTTCTCTCTACTTAATGCGACACGTGTTTATGATATATGTTTTTTACTTTCACTCAAGTTCTGTTCTATTCAAGCACCTTTGATGGTTCATATTTTCTTACCCTTGCCTTCACAAAAAGCAATGCTTGGATAGATGAACTTGTTGAATAGGGAATATAATGATGTTGCCTGTAGTCAAAACTAAAATACTCCAAAGTCATACTTTAGGCAGAAAGGTGGAGTTATTTTTCTCTTACTAAGCTTACGTGATATATTTTATTTGTCATGACACAGTTTTGGAATGTATATAGCAAACTTAAAGCTCAAGCAGAGGCAACTGTTTTGCTTGCTAATGATATATTTTATTTGTCATGACACAGTTTAGGAATGTATATAGCGAACTTAAAGCTCAAGCAGA
The DNA here is from genome assembly GCA_030686995.1 of Artemisia argyi. Taxonomy (NCBI): domain Eukaryota; kingdom Viridiplantae; phylum Streptophyta; class Magnoliopsida; order Asterales; family Asteraceae; genus Artemisia; species Artemisia argyi. The sequence continues at coordinate 151,655,335 of CM060684.1, forward strand.
GGCAACTGTTTTGCTTGCTAATGATACTGACGGCCTTCTTGCGTGTGCTCTTCGCCCTGCCAACATTTTTGGACCAGGAGACAAGCAGCTTTTGCCTTCTCTGGTTGATGTTGCAAAATCTAGCTGGGCTAAGGTGTGGAAACCTTATTGGTATTCAACTCTTCTATGTACATTTGCACCTCTGCTTTTATGCATCTGTCAGTCAAATCTGAAAATTGTGATGCAACAAATCTTTTAGTTTCGTTTCCTGGATAAACATAAATTCAATTTCCGTAACTTACAAGGTTGCATTCAAGGTTGCTGTAGGTTTTTCCATTGTTATCTTTTATCTTCTGTTGCTTAGAAAATAAAATTTGGTCTAGTTGATGACAGCATTCTCCTTGCGATACTATCTTTTCTGTTCTCAGAAAAGAGGGACGCTCTTGTTTCTAATTTTTTTATTAAGTAGATCTGCCTTGTTGTTATTGGAACATGACATCATCAATGTTTGTAGCATAAAGTATCCAGTTAAGTTGAAGCTTGAGATTTTCTATTATTATGTATGACAACAACCTGGCATTGGTCAAAATAAGTTTTTCCTATTCTGCATGCGTGGTCTTTGAGCCTTATTTTGACAGTGTGAGGATAATCACAGAGGGGGCCAACAAATGAAGAAATAAATAAAAATGGGAAAACTAAAATAAGGCACAGCTTTTAAAATATGCAAAAGTTCATACAAATGTTATTCTTACATGGTGAAACATGATTGTGAAGCTGGGATTTTTACTTGTAACATCTAAACACGATAATTGAAAAACACTAAGGTCGTTTAGTAGGACGGAATGCAATAACAAATGAATGGAATGATGATTTTAATGGGATAAGTGATGTAATAAAATGATTCATTGGAATTATAATCATGTTTGGTTGGTATGATAGCATGGAATGAAATCGATAAGAAAAATACTAAAATACCCTTTGATATAGGAAGTTGGTATAGTGGGTAGTTGTAACTTATAAGATGGCTTTTCAGTAAATTTGATTCCATTCCAAGACCTAATGAAAATAAAAATAAAAATAGGGGATTTCCAATGAATGAAAATGGTAGTTTTTTATGTAATTGGCCATTCCATGGCATAAATGTAAGCAAACATGTTTTTTCATTCCTTCGTAATGATTTTTCCATTCCATGCTTCATTACAACATTCCAAACACTACGTAACATATTTGGCAACAAATTTGTCGTCTTAAATTAGTTTACTATATTCTCTTTTTTGGACCATGAATAGTTCATAGGATCAGTAGCTATCCACTTTACGTATAATTGTTTTTGTTCGTGTTTGTGCAAAGCAATGTCTTCTCGGATATTTTTATATAAGTAATAAAGTCTCTCATTCCAGTTTATTTTAGGAAGTGACGGAAGCATGTCTGACTACACATATGTAGAAAATGTCGCTCATGCTCTTATCTGCGCGGAAGCTGCTATGGGTTCTCATATGCTTATCGTGTCTGGAAAGGTAGCATATAGTAACATATTCTTACTCTTGCAAGCACCTTACCTTCAGTAAAATGTGTGTTTAACAATTAGCCAATCTACTGTAGGTATTCTTCATCACTAATCTTGAGCCAGTGAGGTCTTGGGAGTTTTTCTTGCCCATGCTGGAGGGATTACGTTATTACAGGTAAGGAAATGTTGTCCGTGTTTATAGAAAAGATTAATCAGCAAACTGCAAAATGAATCATCTATGGAATTAATGCGTAAGATCATTGTCATTTCCGGTCAATGAATTCTGTTGTATATTTAAAAAAGGAAAGTAAACTCATTCTTGAGCTCAAACAAGGAAGAGCCATTGAACTCATTGTTTGTGAATGCTCTACCTAACAAAAAATTTGATACCTTCTCTCTTTTGTGTTAAGTTGTAAGTGGTATTTAATAACATTGAACTATGGTTCCAACTTTATAAGTTAAAACATTTCTACCAAGTAAAAGATGTTTGGTATTGGTCGCATTACGTGATGCACATGTTATAAAACTCGCGTTTGCTATTATCTGGTTATGTCCTACGTGCTCTTTCTATTATTAGATTATCTGTTAAGTGCTTTTTCTGTAATATAATATTATAGGAACTTCATCAGAACTATTTATGTAATATTTTTTGCTTTAGAGAGGAATATATGTTTCTGTTAACAACTTTTGAAGTGGTACCGTTGACCTCGTATGGGAAGTTAATCTATACATGTGAGGTTCCGTAAGTTAATCCTCTAAGAGTTATTCTGATGTCTAACAACCTTTCCTTATCAAGATCTCCCCAACCCCATATCCACTGCATCTTCAACCCTAATTAACTTACCCAGATGACTGACTAGAGGGTTATCTTCTATGATAAGTTACTTCTGGTCATGTTCTTTTTTAAAAATTTGATTTTGATTCCATGTCTTCTTTCTGTGCTCTGTTGTTTTTGTCTGATTGATTATAATGTGTACCAGAAACCCATCAAGACATTAACACTTGAATTTGTATTTCTTTTTTATGCTTCTGATGGACTTATGTAATAAATTTCAGGCCAATGGTCAAACTTCCTGCTGTGGTTGTCAGGTTGATCGTTTATCTCATTAAATGGATGCATTCAAAGCCAAATTCCAGAAACATTTGTAGTTCTGTTTCAGTTCACAATATTGTCCAATTAATGTCACAAACTACAACCTATGATTGCTCTGCAGCCCAACAGCACATTGGGTATTCACCCGTTGTCTCAATGGATGTAAGTTTATTTTTTGAGTATTCAACAGCACATTGAGTTTTTCTATCATTCTTTGAGTACAAGTACATGCAGTGTTTCTAATCTTTTTCGAATGTGTGATAAAGTTTGCTATTGTCATTCTATACTCATGGAGTGTTAATTTTTTGCTTTTGCTTATTGTCCAAAGCATTTGGTGGCTTCTTTGCATTATACAATATTTGCTTGTGAAAGGGAATTTAAAATCTTTTGATGTATGAGATGCTATTTTTACCTCATTGCCATTAATTCACCATTAATTCTTGATGTACAGGACGGTTTCAAGTCAACCATCGAAGCATCCTCTCATTTAGCAAAAGACTCTTCTTCCATACTTCTTGATCAACTTTATGAACAATCAAAAATTCAGCAGCTGCTAGGCGGTGGAGAAGGTAGATGGCAATATATGCGCCCAATATTTGACAATTTTTAGTTTAACCACTGCCATTTCTGTTTTTGTTTGTCAAGCTGTGGTAGTTGATATTGATAGTAGTGCCGAAAATATAGCCAACTTGAAGTACATAATCTTTCACATTCGAGGCCTATAACCAGTATCAGCTTTAAATAGATACAGGTCTATTTGAACATCTAAAAGAAGCTGATTGGCATTTGAGAACTTGCATACTTTAAATAGAAAAAGAGTTCAATTTGTTTTGGTGTTTTTTGATTGACTTTCAGAATTAGCTACCCTTACATGTACAATACATAGGATATTTGCCGGGGATGGTCCCTTTTTCCCAAAAAAATACATAGGAGCATTTCCTATGATTTTTTTATTTTATTTTATTTTATTTTATTATTATTTATTTATTTATTTTATTTTATTTTTGCGACAAACTCAGTTGAATGCATCAACATTTTACTTTAGTAACTTCTTGTGACTCACATATCAAGATTCCTAACATTATAAATCAACATTGGAATTCCTGAGTCCTGTCTACAAGTTTTATATCTGTAATTTTATATCCATGATTTCACTTCCCTTGTTGTCTTGTATGCAGTTGCCGACATTTTATTATGGAGAGATGAGACGAAATCATTTGTTTGCTTTTGTGGAGTGATTTCTCTATTCTACTGGTTTTGCCAGTGTGATAGAACAGTTGTGTCATCTACAGCTCTACTACTGCTTCTCACAGTAATTTTTCTATATGGATATGCTCAACTATGGCACGAAGATCCTCTATTGTCAACTGAAGTGTAAGTATTGACCTTTAAAAATCTTGTCAGTCACATAATTGTGTTTGAGCACAACTAACCCGTAAAGTAGAATTGGTAGAGTACCTTGTTCTTTTGTAGAGGTGGCATAATGGATAGGTTGGGTGGATTGGCTAACTATTCAAAACATGTCCGGGTTGAAATGAGTCATCTTTGTCAAAAATGGGTGTCAGGCTGACCCGCAAACACGTTTTGTCCAATCTTAAACATTCTGATAATAATTAACATGTTACCTGTGATTACAAAAACCTAACTATGAATAAAATATAAATCTCGAGTAAAACAATGTGTTAAAGTTGCCATCTATTGTTTTTTAGTATAGTACTTGTATTGGAATTCAGAAAACCCATAACTGATGTTTGTAGTTAACTTTTTTTGTGAAATGCTGTGATGCTGACCACCTACATTTAGATTTAGGTTGTGTTTCTTTTTTTTTTTTTTTTTTTTTCTCTTAGCTAAGTGGTAAGTGGGTCCCATGTGGGTCCACATCTCGTAGCATGTCTTAATGGGGAAGGATCCATTTTTCTTCCCTTGTAGATATAGATGAAACAGGGAAATAAATGGGTCCTACTTAAAAAATAAATAATATTAAATAGTTTAGTGGGGTTTAGTGGGTCCATGTCCTTAGCTAAGAGGTAGGTCAAGATTGCTGTTTAAAAGCTAAATTCTTCGATACTTGAATATAAGAATGTCTGTTTGCTACAGGTCTAAGCGCTCACTTTTTGAGGTCTCTGAAATGTGCATGAGGAGATATGTAAGAAATATAGTAAACATTTGGAATGAAGTAAGTCATATTTTTAGATCATTGGCAGACGGAGATTGGAGTTTGTTTTTTAAGGTACTTTTGATCCTCTCTTACTATTGCGATTGTGCTTCTTTTTATGTTATCAGGAACCTGCTAGATTTGACATAAGTTTGATTTGACCCGTCTGAAATTACACATAACCCAAATTGATACTCCGTATCGTCAGTTGTAGCAGATGTCTGAAAAGTTTTGGGGGGCACTAGTTTGCTATTGGAGCTGTGAGACTTCACTTTAGAATCAAATTGAAATGTATCATTTACATGCCATAAGAATTCTTTTAATAGCTATGGTGGTAACTTCGACCCATATACTTATAAATGGGTTGCTTCATGGTATGAAATATCTCAACCGGGTCAATGAGTGAAGTCAAATAAGTTTTCTTAGGAGGAAACAAGTCAAAGAATGAATGCATAAAATATCTTAAATCATTGCACTCAAAGAATGAGACAAGTTTGCAATCACATTATAAAAACCAATTAGCTTGAATATAAAAAAAAAGTTTTTGGACAAAATATCTTTTGGGTTGACCCCTGCCCAACAGTTTTGACCAATCCAGAAATTGCCCGTTTGACCCTTTCACCAACCCGTCAGCCCAACCATTTTGCCACCACTAACCCTTGGTGGTATTTGGTATAGTAAATCTTGGATCATGACATGATTTTTTCTTTTTTTGCGTTGACTGCTGCAGGTGGTAGTTTTGCTCCATCTTTTCAAGTTGCTTGTTGTCAACTCTTTTCCCATTTCATTGGGAATAGGTATGCCTTTCTAATTGTTACATTTTTTAATCATACCATTCCTTTTTCTGATTTCTGTTTAACCTGAATGCAGCACTGGCCTTTTCTTTTATCGTGTTCTTCGTTTATGAGCAATATGAAGAGGAAATTGAAGGACTAATAGGGATTTTCAATGAGCTCGTATGGCAGTTCATGGCATCCGTGCGATCTTCATGACCTAACGCCTCAATTAGAACTTTAGCTTCAAAAGATGTTAGATAGATGTAGATAGATGGGTAAAACATTGTTGTATGGCAGACGTAGCTTGTTTATATGCAAGTAATCTTGAAATCCTTATAGAGAAAATTAGCAGACATGGATAGTATCCTCAAATGCCAAAGGATCCTGTAGTTGTTAGTTATGTAAGTAGGGAAGATTATTAGATAGTTAAATTTGTTATGTATCTGAAGATAGGAATTAGAATGACAGTTGAGTTCCATTTTTTCATGATTATTCGAAAAGGGAGGCGAGAAGAGTTTAATAATCTCAGATTATATGGCTTGTTGAATTTTTTAATCGGGCTACCAGAAAAAAAAGGGACAAAGGAATTTTACCAAATTCTAGCGTAAGTTTTGTTATGCAAAGTAGATTTTAGCTGTGATTTTAAACAGCATTAGCTTTATTATGTGAAAATTAAGTTTCTAAAGTTAAGGCAAGTTGAATGAGCTTGTATGAACAATATGATACAAAAGTATTGAAATTTGATTTAGTTCAATTATGTATCCTTTGCAAATTCTTTTTATTGATATATTATCTCCGTGCTTAAATAAGTGTTGTCTCCGCATTAGTAGTTCAACGGTCGGAGACATACAACTTAAAGGCAGATGTCATAGGTTCAATCCTGAACCCGTGTCCTTTAACCATTGTATTACGCGATTTACGTCTCCCGTGTTAGCCCTGAGACCGGTCGGTGAGGGTATGTTACCCTTTTTTACTTAAATAAGTGTCAATACCGCTATTTTGTTTGTTTCAAAATACATGTCACATAACAATTACAGTATATGATAACCTTTCATTCGTAGAAAAGGTATCGATTGTATTTTTATTTTCTTTCTAAAACTTTGTTTTGAAGTACACTTATTATAAAACAGAAGGAATATATAAGTTTACATTTTGTCGAACAACTATCTATTCAAATCTCAAAGTTACGACCCCGACAAGATATACTCGTAAGAATTGTTAATTCAAACTATTATTGGTATCTTATTTCAGAGTGATATCCAGAGCCATCATTTACTTGATATTTCAAACTTGTTAAACTGCTTACTCTTTTCAATATCTTTCACATATCTTGACTACTTATAAAGCATGCATCACATCTCTTAATCACTTAAAAATTCCTAATTTTTGAGTAAAGTTCTTTACCTATTATCCTTATTATAAATGGCAAGTTAGCACAAACTTAATTAATGATAGTTTTTAAAAAATCATACTACTCTCTAATATATAAACATCATACACTTCTTTTTCCTTTTGTCTTAATTTAAGTTATTTTGATGGAAATGGAAATGAATGATCAAAGAAAATGTTAATATTGAGGTTAGTATACTATGTCAAAATATCACTATAATTGATCAAGAAAATCTCGTTGCTATGCACAGGTAATTGTCTAGTTTACGTTAATGCTTACTCTTTTCAATATCTTTTACATATTTACGTTCGCAAATATGTTAATGCTAATTTCTTTTCTACCATTTCATAGATTTGTCAGTCAACTTAGCCGGAACTAAACTAGTATAAATGAAAACAAATAAATATATTGATAACATATAATTACCTATAACTTATTTTGATGGACGATCTGCAAGAAATGTTAAATAGTTGGATAGAATCCGCATACAACATCCCGTTATTTTTCATATTTTAACATTTTAATTTTTTTAAGACAAACAAATGTTATATGAGAGTGTTGTGTAAACTTAGCTTATTAAAAAAAATTGATAACCGCATAAGCTTATTCTTTAGGTCATAACCTTATCTAATTGAACTTATGAGCTTTATTATGAAGTAGCTCATTTCTCAAAGAAAAGTAATTGTTGTGCCCAATAATTATGCCTACTTATGTACCTAATGATTTAATTAGTTGATCTGAGAAAATGATGGTGTTAGAGGAGAGAAAATGCATATAAATTTACCATTTTTTTTTCTTTCTTAAGAAAAACCTTTACAAAAACAGCCTTTAAGGTTGTGTTTAGTTAGAAGAAAACACTCATATTTTTCACAAAATATTTTGTAAAAAAAAAAAAAAAAAAAAAAAAAAAAAAAAAAAAAAAAAAAGCATCTTTTCAAACTGCTTTATTTACAAAAAAAATAATAAATAAATAAAATAAAAATCCAATTTAAAACACAAATCTCATGTTTCATAACAAGAAAACTACAAAACAAACTTTTGTTGCTTTCTTGTTTTCCTTTATAACCCAAATCCCTCCATATCTTCTTCAAAATACAAAATCAAATAAATACGTTTTTTTATATTTTCAAGTATTTTGTGATATCAGATTTTCCTTTTAAATTTTTACAACTAAAAAGATTGGAAATAATTTGAAAATAGGGTAAAATGCAAAAATAGTCCCTAAAGTATCACGAAATCGCAAAAATGGGACCGAGACAAAAAGTCACTCAAAAAAGCCACTAACGTTACGTAATTTTGCAAAAAAGCCACCGAGAGGCATTTTTTGTTAGTTTCCTCATTAACTGCCTAGTCATCAAGGGTAGTTTCGTCTTTTTATCTCTTTCCCGCCAATAACTTCAATTGCCAGTGTTTTGTTTTACAAATTTAGTCCTTTAGAACGATACTTTATATACGTGGCTCAATTTCTTCCAAGCAGAACATTAATTTCACAAGTAAAGATCTTGAGAATGGTTAAGCTTTGGTAAAATCGTGCACGCAGTACCCCGATACCTGATTTAGGAATCCTTTATAGTAAGAATACTCTGTTCCATTTTAATGTTTTTCATTTAAACTTGTTATTGTTGTCGGAAGTAATTGATGTTTTATGTGTTCCACATATTTGAATGAAAAGGTGTTTTCTTTGCAAATCCATCACAATGGTGAATTTACCTCAAAACCAGGAAGAAGGTATCTCTTTGGAGATACAGATTGGTTTGACGGAATTCACTCTGACGTTTTCTCCATGGAATTATTGGGCGAAATGTTAGAGGATTTAGGTTACTCGGATAGTACCCTTATGTTTACTCACTTTAGGATACCTGGGGAGTCACTGGATGATGGTTTGCTACCACTAAAGTCTGACGAAGATGTGAAGACACTTGTGGAGTATGTTCCTATATTTACACAATTGGAGTTGTATATTGAAACCGGTGTTTCAATTGTTGAGTGTGAGATGATGGATCGAATGATGACTAAGGGCAAGGGTGTGGTGGTAGAAGAAATAGTGGATGATGATATGAATGAGGCTGCTGGAAAGGGTGTTGATGGTGAGACTGGAAACAGTGGGAAATTACTATTGTTAGAGTGGCATAAAGAATGGCATAAGACAAGACAACCTGAGAAGGCTGGACCTGTTTTTGATACTGATTCTGATAGTGACTTCCCACCAACATTTTGTACCGAAAAAATGATTGCAGATCATACAAAAAGGATGAGTGATGAGTTTCAATTCAGAAGGTTATTGGAAGAGATTGACCAAGACTTTACTGTGGAGGATTCAAGTGAGGAGTCTACAGGTTTGCTCGATTTTTATGATCTCGATTTTGATGATGTGTATTATGATGACACAAGTGATGAAGAGGTAGCTCAAGAATGGCATGGTGATCCATACCATTTAGTTGATGTACCTGAACCTAAAGAGATGCATCCGATTGAAGAGCCTGAAGAGCCTCAAGAGATTAGTGACATGTTTGCTGAAATAGATCAAGTATTGGATGAACTTGAAGACATTGTTGCAGCTGGAGAAGGAACAGAGGTGTATGCTCTTTATGCTGAACCAATTAGTTTCAGTTTGCTTCCACTTGTGGATGTTGATGGTGTTGATGGTGAACAAAGAGTTCGTGATGAGGATCTGATTCTAGATGAGCAGTGTGATGAAGTAGTTGGAGATGGTGAACAAAGAGTTTGTGATGTGGTTGTGATACCAGATGATCAGTGTGCTGTAGTAGTTGGAAATGGTGAACAAAGAGTTTGTGATGTGGCTGTGATACCAGATGATCAGTGTGCTGTAGTAGTTGGAAATGAGGGATGTATATCAGTTGTTGAAGGAGATGTGATTAAGGATAAAGTGGTTGCTTGTAACCTCTCGTAAATTTCCCTTACGATTAGTAAATGCACACGAAGAAATAAAACGATGTTATGATAACTTAACACCATTTTTACGGGTAACAATTTTTTTTTTAATTATGGCTTGATATTAGAACCACTACGATAACTGTGATTGACCGTTTACCCAGGAACGATGCTTACACACAACCTAGATAATCTATAAATATTGCGAACTATAAATACATATAAAGCGTTTATATTTATAACTATACGTTTCGTCTAAATACCATATACTATTTATATATTCCCAAACCTACGAAACTTCCCGAGAACGCTCATTAATATTTTTGAACCTCGACACAATATTTGAAACACACCATGTGGGCCCCAACACCCAATGGGCCACGGATACACATTACAAACCAAACGGACTCACTTTTCTTTCTTTTCTTTCTTTGGGCCGACGCAAACCATAAGCCCACAGGCCACAAGCCCAAACGCACCCTTTATTTTTCTTTGTTCCCTATTATCTTACGATTTTTACACACAACACCAACATATTTTTGCTTGTCTCAATTCACCTAGTGCCCAAGATACATAAATGATAATTGTTACACCCTCACTCACTTGTTTACTACCCTAGAAATGACCAAAGCAAAACACCAAACGCTCCATGCAAGGATAAGACCAAAACGTGTTACAACATTCCCTATCGCCACCCTTGCTCCCCAATGACAAGTAAATGAACCATATGCACCTTGTGAATGTCAGGAATGAACAGGGATTCACTTACACAATCTTAGCTTTGTAAATAACCGATTGGACAATATTTGTGGTGCTACTATTCGCCTAACATGCAACCTCCAACTCTTGTGAACTTATCTTGTCTCTACACACTCAAAAGCTCACTATATAAACCATTACATGCAAGCCTAAGTCGTTACATGCATATATACGTACCATACACATAAAATATTAACGAGAAGGAGAAGTTGTGGAGGACGAACGGATTGTCAAGTGTACCACGTCTCAAGTGAACCTATGACATCAAGCTTGTAGCCTCTTGAACCATTGGTGGAACGTGAAGTGAACCACGAAGCCCTTGTACCCTCACACGATCCCTACACGTCGTTTTACACCACCTTTGAAAGGTGAGGTGAGACCTTGATTTTCTTTCTATTTATGTATATACGTACTTTATGTTTATGCACAAACACTTGCTACTAATAACTTGTAAAACGTAAACACAACACATATGTTTTATACATCGTACCCATTGTTAGTTAAGTCATTAACGAGAACCTATATAAGATTTGAACTCATATTAACATATACACAAGAATAATCACACGTTTCTAAGTAGTTTGGACCTATACGATATATACTAAAACACTTAGAATATTTTTCAAGTTTTATAAGTCTTGCGTATTGAGTTTTGGCCGTGTACTTTGGCCTCGCCATTTTAAAATTCGACACATGACCACCTATTATTTTTATACGAACTAATTATCTACCTGGTATACTAACGAGAATGCTAAATATTTCGACCTAACAACTTGATTTGGTCACCTAAACGAGCCTAAAGCATATCGCTATTTTCGTAAGATTTTTAGGAAATAAAAACTATATTTGGGCCGTAAAGCCCAATAAGCTGTTTCTAGCTTATTCTAATAAGCTGATCGTAAAAGCTCTTTTGAAATGTTATTAGAACTTAAAATAATGGATTTTGATAAACCTGGTGTTCCCCCAGAACCCTTGGATCACAAAATGTTAACGGGCCCTTATTTTGGACTCGTTAAGCTCATTTAATGAAAAATGAGAAAAATAAGCTAATAAACTATTCTACACATTCTGAGTTTATTGAAATATTAAAAATGTTAAGTTTCAAGTTTGGTAATTTTTGGACTAATTTTGCAAAGTTTCGTTAACTATGGACTAAAATTGTCAAACGTGTAAACTTTGGGTAAAAATCGTCAAAACATAAACTGTTAATATTGAAACTTGGGATTGAAAAATGTAAATATTGATATAATTGGACCTAAAATGTAATAATATATAACTTTGGACTAACGACGTAAATATATTCCATTAAGGGTAAAATGCGTAAATTGAAGAAACTTAAAGGATCGAATAGTAATATTGATTTTGAATAATAAATTATATATATATACATACATATATATATATATATATATATATATATATATATATATATATATATATATATATATATATATATATATATATATATATATATATATATATATATATATATACGTATAAAATTTATATAACTATAATTAAATTTTAGACGATAAAACAATACGTAACCATTATTTATCTTTTTATCTACGACGTAACACATCACCTATGCACATTATGGATTAATCATGACTAATAATAAATGTTCGCAATAAAACGAGACATAGAAACTGAAACTTGCCATATCTTTTAGGTCGTGTGTGAAGCCGTTGCCTTGCATCGTTGAGATTACGATTATTCTACTGTACTACTAAGGTGAGTTCATAGCCCACATTTAACTTGTTTTCGTGGGGGGGATACATGCTCAAAAACCGAAAGACAAGTCTTTTCCTGATATTATTATTGCTTAAGTAGTTATTGCCGAAAGTCCCTCGATCATGAACCTTAATCACTTGAAGGGTGAACGTAAATAATTGTGAGTAGATTTATTAGGGATTGACAATCCCTATTTGGTTGCTAGAGGAAAGTTACCAAATGCACTTTATTTAAATATCATAGGTTACTGGCAAATACCTATCTTGGGGGCAACTTATTTCACATCATTATTATGGATAATTTTGATGTCTGTTGAATCGTTGAGTGTCATGAGCTTAAGGCAATAATGAATGTGATTTCTAACTTTTTTATTTGTATCACAATAAACACCTATCTCTTCTGTTCAAACTCTTAATTATAAACCTATGAATTTCACTCAACTTTTGTTGACTTTTAGCATGTTTATCTCAGGTAACTAAATGGAATGGATAGCAAAGGCACGAAGTGGGCAAATAAAGAAACGTTTATTTCTCTTTGAATAAAAACTTGTTGTTGAATAATGAAACGTCTTGGAAACATGAATATTTGGTATTTTAAATAAAACTTAAAACGTCTCATTTGAGTCGTTTTCTATAATTGTGACAAAGATCCACGATATAATACCCCAAAAGTCTTCCGTTGTCAATATAAGTCTTCCGCAGTATTGTTCATTTTTGGGGGTGTTATAGATTGGCATCAGAGCCACGGTTATAGTGAACCAAGTGTTTTTGGAACATTAGACTATAACTACACTTTTTAACGGGACAAAATTTTTATAAAATACCATCCTACGCCCTTCGTGCATGAGCATTCCAATAATTGGTAAAAAGTATTATTTACTTTATAGCATTTGAAATTGATTATGATTATACTTGCATTTACTAATCGGGAAATTATTACAGTGTCATGTCTTCGAACACCCACCCTGTCAGCGTGTCATCAAACTCAAGAACTGAAGATGTTACTTCAGCCTATGCTACCTCACCTATGCCTATGTCTCCTCCTGCTACAGACAGATACATGCAAAGCCAGCAATTTCTGCCAGCATCTGACACAAAGGCTTCTCCTCTGGCATCATCTGGTCTGATTCGCCGATCTAGGCAAATTAGACACTTCAGCCGTATGAAGCAAGTACTGCTGTACCAGCACCAGCTCTTGTCATACCACCTGAATCAGTTGTGCAACCACCACCTGCGCCACCTGTGATACCACCACTACCTACTATCTTCTACAGCCAAACTACTACTGTGCCACTAACACCATCACCCATAGCATCTCCTCCACTAGCATCACCACCTGCACCTTACCGAAGTGTCCCAATATCACCTCACCAAAGGACTTACCCAATCCGCCCAACCAACTCAAAATCTTGTGTTCACTGCAGACGCCGAAGGACCCACAAGCGAGTGGATGCTCGTAAATGGTCGTTCTTGTTGCCAATCATGCGATATTGGAGATCTCAAGAAAGAACACCAACAACAAGGGAACTTGGGGAAAGTTCTTACTCCACCTCCCGAATTCTTCCAGTCACTGGGGAACCCATACATCACACCATACCATTGTTAGCCGCAAGAATGGTTCGCCACGAAGATCGGCTTGATTCCATGCTAGTATACTCAACAAGATCCCGCATGAGCTTCTAGAAACCTTTGAAGATGATATGAACAGTCTCATAATTGGTCCTCTTGCAATGGAAGATAAGGTTGAAAAGCTGGATTCTCTATTTTGGGAGTCAATGGAATTCATAGGAGCACTATGTGGGGCTAACATTTCAACAGAAATAATGATGGGAACTTTAGACCGAGAACTTGAAAGGATCAACACTGAGAACCTACGTGATTCGTGTGAAAACCAATTATATAATATATAGTATAGTATCGAAGTGATCCGCGTAAAATACGGACCACCCCGAGTCGTTTCCCAGTGAAGGCGAATGGAATCGAGAATATCGATTCGTGAAACCGTGAATTGAAAAGTGAGAAAGTGAAAATAGCAATCAAAATATTCAAGTAATCACAAATAATTATGAAACATGCAAAGAGTACAAGCTAATAATGCACCAAAATCAAAAACGTAAAAACGGAAATGCACACGTAATTTTAAAACGTAACGTTTATTGAAAAATGATCCTACAAACTTGAAAATATTTTCTAAAAATCTTAAACTAATAAAATGAATTTTTAGAAAAAGAAAAATATTTTTTTTGACTTTTCTTTTATTTTCTATGAATTAAAATTGATGTTTGGAATTTAAATTGAATTAAAAATAAGGAAAAATAGAAAATTAAAGTGGAAAAATGAAAATTTAATTCTAAAAATTCTAAAATATTATAAAAGAATTTATAAAAATATTTTTGTATTTTTCACAACATTTTCTAAATTTTTATGGATTTTTGGTAATTAAAATCTATTTAAAATTGAATAAAATCAAAAAGTAATTAAGAAAATTTGTAAAAAGGCTTAGAAAATTCTAGAAAAATTCCAGAAAATCAAAAATATTAAAAAGAACTCAGAATAAAAATTTGAAGTGAAAATGAAAAGTTTAAGTGCTTATTTTGGTAAAACTGTTTATAAGCACTTGTGATCCAATATGTTTGAAACTTTTAACTAGAACTCAGAATGATGCAAGATGCTTAATAATGCAAGATGTTACACAAGATAATGCACCAAACCACAGAAACTCAGTTATTTAGCAATAAGCTCTAAATAAAATCTCATATAATAAGCAGTATAGCAACAGTCAGTTCTAGAAGCCAAACAATTATTACACAATACTAAAAATACTACCAATAAACTCAGAAACAAGCTCTAGGACACAGATTAATCTCACAAATCAAAATGCAGGCCTCAAATCAAAAACAGCCCTCTGTCTCAACCAAGCAACTACACAAGCTTAATAAGCTGTTGAGAAAAGCTCTAAATTCCAAAATGAATGGGGCAAAATCAAAACTAAGCAACAAAAATTTAGTTTCAAGCAATTATAAGTCTTACTTCTACTGTTTGCTACTCAAGAATCCTACCAAATCAGCAGCTTATGGACTCAAATCTGATGAAACATTTTGACTATTTTGAAACTTTTATCAATTGACTAAATCTAAGTTCAGTTAATCAAATCTACTTATTATTGTATTATTAAGCTACCACTATACTAGAATAAGCTAGATTGAACTTATAATCAACTACTTATTACAATACTACTAACTGAATTTTAAATGAACTAACTGTTAATGAATTTTAAAACCTAACTTTGACTTTTACCAAACTACTCGCTAATTTT
Organism: Artemisia argyi; assembly: GCA_030686995.1. Lineage (NCBI taxonomy): Eukaryota > Viridiplantae > Streptophyta > Magnoliopsida > Asterales > Asteraceae > Artemisia > Artemisia argyi. The sequence continues at coordinate 151,670,935 of CM060684.1, forward strand.
ATTTGATATTATGTCTAATATTAATGCTACTGACTTATGTGCTCTATCCAATTACTAAAACTATAGCTATAAATCTCAACAAAACTTGTATCCAAACACTCCTTGTACTAACAGTTGCACTATTCCATCTGTATATGATCCACTAAACTTTGTTGATTCAATCAAAATCAATTCTAAATCACTAATTAACAGCTAAACAACAACAAAAATCCACTAAATCAGCAAACTCAACAACAACTCAGATCCACACTAAGACAGAAAATCAATTACACATATTCCAAATATAACAGATGTGCACAAGCAATCACAGATCAGAAATCAACCCAAACTCAGCACTCAATATATGCAACTTTCCAAATGAAACAGTTACTCAGAAATATTATGCTAATACAGATCCACAAAACAGATGCAAACTACTAATCAATTAATCACTAACTAAATATCAGCAAACTACAAAATCTCAAATAATAACAATGAAACAGTACAACTACTACAGCTAAAGATCCGAATCAGATTCTAACAATAGAGATTAAACATGAATTACCAAAACCTCTCCCTCAGCAAGAACAGAGGGAGTTCACAGAAGCCTATCTCTAAGATAGGCTGAGTTCATCACTGTCTGTCTCAGTCTATCCAAAATCACCACAGCAACTATGGATCTCCTTCTTACTTTTGATTATAAGAAATTTAGACTCAAAAATACTCCACTGAAAGCTAGTCAGCTAAAATGGAGTATATAAAAATGAAAATAAGCTCTATGATAAGCTATACTAATGATTATGTAAACACATTTTTTATTTTTTATATGTTTCTTATTTTTTTTTCTGTTTTTTATTTATTTTTATTTTTCTGTAAATGAGATTAGAACTGAATTAGAATAAAATGAAATAAGCTTTTAACTACTGATTATGAAAACAGGTAATATCAAAATAAGAAGATTATGAAACAGATTAAGCTAAGTATAAAAGAAATAATAAGCTGAATATAAAATGGAAGAAATACTTTTATTAAAAACAAAGAGTAAAATTACAATTACTAATCTAGATTACAAATCAAAATACAATTTGACAGCATAACAATACCTAAAAAACTACACCCCGATTATGCTAAAATAGAGACCTATATATAGGAGAGGAGTGAGTGAGGGGGTCTCAATGCCAGGTTGGCAATCCTGGTGCATCTGTGCTTTCTTCAATCATCTCTCAACCCTTGGATGATATTGTGCTTCTTTCATCTAATCACAGCCTTAGGATCAAAATTTGTGAGGTGGCTTGGCCAATCAGCTGCTTCCATCTGCCCCCCCCCCCCTCGTGTGTAATACTCTCTGACTTGTCAGCAGAATCCAAGGAGCGTTTGTGACGCGTCTTGGCCAATCAGCTGCTACCACGTGATAACATATAGAAACTCTTACTCTCTCTGACAAATGCGTGACATGTGACTAATCTTCTAGAAGCCCCAATGATTAGTAACTCATGGTTAATTGAGATGGTTGTGGTCAATTGACCCTGGTTGGATTTCTAGGGTTCATGGTGGAAAGGGGTTCTGGGAACTTTGGGGGAAAAGGAAAAACGGGTGTATTTGTTTATTTAAAATATGGTTTGACCCGTTTTTAAGTTGGTTGACCGGGAATTGAATTTTGACCATGGTGTGGTTGGGTTTATTGCAAAGGAAATTGGGCTTGGTTTTAATTTTGTGGACTTTGGGCTTTATAAATTGGATTTGGAAATGGATTAATTTTTGGACCAGGCTTTGGAATTTATTTTCAGATTTGTGATATCAAAATCCAAGGACTAATTGTTTAATTTGCTAAAACTTCAAGGCTCAAAATGTCACTTTTGCAAAAATATCTTCCAAGGACTGAACTTGCAAATCTTGAATAAATGAAGGACTGATGTTGACTTTTGAATCCCAGCTTTGACTTTTTGATCGTCTTTCACTCTCGTGCCCGTTTTTCCAGTATTCGTTTGATTTTTCATCTTTTTGTGATAAATCCATGCCTGCATGTTCACAACATAAAAACACATGTTTTCTTGGCATTTGTTAGCTCATATAGTCAATTTGGGTCGGTATTTGGCCATAAAATGGTATGTGAATTAGCACATACCACTACGCCTTAGGCAATCCCTGCTAGAATCTCGAGAAAGGGAAAGGACTCGAGATCAAACCATGGAAACCATGTCCACTGCCATTCAAGAACTCCAAAACCGACTAGACAAAGCCTTAGGGAAACCATGAGACCATCGCCTTGTTAGTGTAATCAATGTCCTACCAATAAAGGAATTGATGTGTGGGAATCACAACAGATTTTACCTCTCAAGGGATCTCGAGAAGCTTACAACCCCCACCAGGCAGTGTACCTGATCGTTGTAGTATAGTATAGTGACAAGTATCGGGGGATTGATTGTTCAACTCAGGAATAGTGTCGTTAGGATTGAAATTAATCTAACTAGGTCTAAAGGTGAAGGATGATTCTTTTTGTATTTTTATATTTTATGAAAAGCAAGTAAAAATCTCAGGTATTGGAAGGAGGGGCGGAATTAGTTGCTAATTAACTAACCCAAAAGCTACTAATCAAATTAATGTGCAAGAAAAATAAACTAAGGTTCTACAAGATAAGTGAAGCATGTCTACCTATGATATGTTACTCCTTGCTAGCTATCCAATTTTACCTATTGAATTGTCACACCTTGTTTTAATTGACGGGTTGTATTTCTTAATACCATTCGTGGGGTGGCGTACGTACTTCCCCAACTCTATAAGCTCCTACTTCACTCCTATGTCGAGCCTGCAAGAAGCTCCTAGCATGGGATCATTAGAATTTGCTCATGCATTAAATACAACCATAATAACCTAGTACGTATTGGTTCATGTTTCTTAAGACGTCTAAGCATGTCACCATTGGAAGTATGCCAGTTTTCTTAAGCCTAACATCGAATACAATCAACTAAACAAGAGACAATATGAATTAAGAATTATAAGCTAAATCAACTAGACCTATCGAAGTGTCACACCCTAATTGATGAAGATAGACACAAACATCAACAAGGCATCAATAAGATCTAATCAATTATATACAAGTTTCACATAAACATAAGTAGACACAAGGTGAATTAGCAAAACATCATCAAAGAAGAGCAAGCAACAATGATAATTGAAAACATGATTAAGATAGAATCAACAAATCAATACATGATGTTTATGGAGTGATTGAAACCCTCTAAGTTGCTGGAAAAACACCTACATAAACCCAGGAATCGACCTTAGGGTTTAGGGCTTACAAAAAGTGAAGTTATGATGTTATATTTATAGGCAAGTTTTCTGTCGTCAAGGCTTGACAGTGTCACCCCGTAAAGAGTGACGGCGTCATGACCAACTTTTCTTCACCAAATTGTATATTTCTTCGTCCTCTTCGCGTGGGCTTTTGAATCACCTAAATCCGAGTTCGTATGCAAAAGTTATGAGCAAAACAATATCAGCTACTCTGCGCGCCAGTTTTTACAAGTTAACATGTGACGGCCTACGTAACGCCTTCAGGAAGTCTTCTAGGCCATCACTCTTTAATTTTACACGTGCCTGCCTTGGGTGACGCCGTCACGTTTTCACTGGACCGTCACGGACTTTATCCACTTCCACCTCTTGTGTTACTCTTGACGCCGTCATGTAGAATCTTGTGACGCCGTCAGGTACTGTTCCCAGCAAGGAAAATTAAGACTTTGCCGTTTTCTTCACTTTTATGCTCCAAAAACGTCCAAAATGCTTCCTTTTCTGAATTTCACTCCAAAAGTACCTAAAATGACAAAAGTAATTACAACAAATAATAGTTCCACTAAAGACCGAAGACAAGCACGGAGGTCATACACTAGCACCTCACAAATAGTGTTTAGATACTCACATCTCTCGGGTGTAAATAAAGTATATATCACAATATGGAAATGGAAAACATATCTCACTACCTGTCATAGAAAAATAGATTACCATAGGATTGGGAAAGGATCAAACCTCCACCACATGGCATAAGCACCTAGGATAAACTATCAAAGAGGTCTTTTAAAGGGTTATAATGTTAGGTGTAGGGATATGGAATACACGATTTTGTTGAATATAGGCAATCTTTACTGGTGGCGAGTTAATCATCTTGGTTAATTACATGTACAATATGGCGTTGCTAAGCCAAGACTAGACTCGACTTAAGCTAATAAAAATAACAAAACATAAAACATAGAATCAAATGGGATGGTAGTCCGTATGTTTTTTTTTCTTTTCTTTTTTCTTCTATATATATATATATATATATATATATATATATATATATATATATATATATATATATATATATATATGTATATATATATATATGTATATATATATATATATATATATTTTCTTTTTCTTGATTTTTTCGATTTTTTTTCATACACTCTTACCCTACCATCCAAAATAATACATCATATGGAATGAACATTCCCCTTACACTTGAATTTTTACATACTTTACAATAAACTAATCTAATGACTCGAATCAAGATAATCAAAACACTTAGAGTACTTTTTAGATTAACGCACATATGGGGGTAATGATATGATGTTCTTCCCCATTACTCCATAACATAAGTACTTTACCCATGAGTCCCAATCGTCCCAAAACAATATGTACAAGGATATGACTCGACTTAGCAACCATGTAATCAATTAGATAATTAACTAAGGGTTTAAACAAATAACAATAATGCACTAAAGATGAGTGCATACAAGGAAGGCTAAGGCGATTTGGGTGTACATTTAAGTGGGTTGTAACAAATTCTTCCTTTAAGTAAGATGCTTAAAGTTATAAACAAAAAGATAGGCTCGGAGGGGTGTACTAGGGGTTTCGTGTACTAAAAATGAGTACAACGCTAAGGGTGTGGGAAAAATTAGTTGACTTTACTAGCCAAATAATATGACTTAAATAGTCAAGTAATTATGATACGGGTTTAACACAAGGGTGATCCTTGTTAGCATTAAAAATATGTATTATGAAGTGATGGTCATTCTCATATTGTAACTTTGTGTCGTTTGTTAAGATTAGTAATAGTTTAGTCATTGGGCCTTGGACTTGGCAAGCTAATATGTTATATGCTATGTTTCATAAGCCTAGTTATCCAACCATGTAACCAAGTCCAAGCCCAAGCCCATAGAAAGCCCATAGGGCATCTCATGTATCTTACTATTTAAACACCTCAAAGGCTCATTTGAGGTGTGTGCTTGTGTGTGTATTTGTGTGTGTTTTCTTTGAATAAAAAGCTCTCATATAATAATGTGTACGAGAAGCATTAACTGGAAGCACTTTGTCATAAATCATATCAGCCCATGAGAAGATGTCGATAAACCCAATCTACTAACAATACCATTTTGAAATGTCTAACTCTTTACCAACCCCCTGTATCAAACAACGGCTCTCTGTAGTAAGCACATGTTAAGATAACCCGATATGACGAACTTGAGAATGAAGTAAAATCCCTTAGACAAGTGACTTAAGCTTGTACTATCCTGTGACTAAGAACGGTGTACCCTATACCCCTAATAGAAGTGTAATAAGCACAATCCCTCTTGACATATCCTCAACTACGTGAGACACTGAGCACTACAACGTAACTCCTTAAAGTGATAGCTACTTTGTGAGTATAGAGGGAAAGAATCACAAAAGTAACTAGATATTCAAGTCTTCGTCACTATTAATATATGCCCAAACAAGTCATCTTCGCGAAAGAGAAGAAAGAAAGAAGACGAAATAAGTACACGCATCCGTAAAACGTTACTTCAAACCCAAATAAATAATAACGAATTATCCCCGTAGTCACATTTGATGTTCATTAAACTTTAGCCGTGCGATATGTATCCCCGTGAAAACTTTTAATACCAAAATACCACCACTCTATGTCACCAATTATCAACATATATGTATTGGAAAATATTGATAATGAGTGTATCAAACGGTTTGGTCCAAAATGAAATAACCAAAACGACTTGGTCCAAACTTGAGCAGTCCAGTCCAATATTAGTGACAACTCATTGAGTCCAGACAATTCAATTCACATCAGCCTAATTTATAAGCCCGTTCCAATCAAGTTACATACCTAGTTATAGATGTCTAAACCAATCCACATGGTTATATGTACTAGTGAAACTTCACAGGCATATCATTTTAACCTAAACCTAAAAGCACTCCTCAAAGTATCCGCCCTCATCTCTCTCAAACCGATCTAATGTAAATCCATATCAATCAAGAAATCATCTTGTCTCAGATCATCCATCATCACCACGGATAATAATCATAGTTATCTAACCTCATAACCGCAAACCCCTTTCATCTTGATATATTCATTTAGCTTCGAAGAGATGGAAGACCATGACTGTACGGGTTTCATCTTTACGATCCTTTGGAGGATCACGGGTAGGTTCGAGATATGTTATTTTCGTTTTTGTTGTTGGTCTTGATCGAACGAAGAAAAAGAAGATAGCATAATTGTTATCTTTCTTATCTGTTGTTTCGTATAATAAATGAAGCTAAGCTTCACAAATATAGATCGTTGATGTGTTTTATTTCGTGTTTGATTGACCTCTGGTCTTGATGTAACATTGAGTACCACGAAATGATGAACTGAGATCAATATAATTATCATTTAGTATAAGTCTTGAATTGATCGAGTGCATTGAAGAGTGAAGGTGAGGGTATATTGGTTGTGTCTAGTGTAATAATAGATGTTGGTTTTTGTACTTGGTTGAGGCTGTAATGTTGTTAAGATTGTGGACTGATGATGTGTATTACTGAAGTCACAAAACGAGTCTGGTATTTGCTTGTGGTCATGTGGTCAAGTCTGCTTCTCTTTATCTCCATTTTCATTTTCATTTTCGAAAACTTTGACACTTATCGAGAACATGTGATTTATCGAGAACGTGAATTTTTGAGAACATGATTTATCGAGAACCAGTTTATCGAGAACATGTTTTCGACAAAACAGGGTGTTGTGTTCTCGAAAACCACTTGTGTTCTCGAAAATAGTACATATCGAGATTTCTTATACAAGAGATCCGATTTTTCCGGCGATGATTTCCCAGTTTCCGATGAGTTTGTCGATGATGTTTTGACCTTTTCTGGACCACTTTATTCACGGATGGAACAAAAACAAGTCATAGAATGAAGACTGTTATCTTGGACTAGAAAGGACAAAAAAAAAACAGTTTCATAAAACAGTTTTAACTGTTTTGTGTAATACCACAAGACTTTTTTTGACCATATTGGATACAAGAAGTATGTATTGAAACTGTTTTGTGAATAGAGTAGGAAAAAAATTTTCCGGCAACAAAAAGATGGTATAAAAACAGTTTTAACACATGAGTCGAACCACAAAAATCAATGAAAATAACACCATGAGCTCTGATACCAATTGTAGGACCGATAATACTATGATTTATGTGGTTCGGGGGGTCGGGGAAGCTCAAAGTAAAGGAAAGACATGGTATTATTAATATGAATGAAAGGGAAGATGTGTGTGTATTTTAGAGAGAAGAAGGAAAAACACACACACACCTAAGATACAAAATGAGACATCCACCCTCCTAGTTGGGACTAGGAGGGGTATTTATACAAAGAATACAAGGTAATCTTTACACTAATGGCAAGACTAGTCCTTGTAGTTAAAGACTAATGCAATTCCCGAATATAACAAAACTTTAAGGCTAACAATCCTAATGCCTCTTATCATGTAGTAAATCCTACTACACGAATGTAGTCACACTAGCGGTCTCGGGATGCATCACTAACGCAAGTTCTAGAATCTAAATGCTACCGGTACACTCATAAGCACTAATAGTGAATGCTTTTCCTATCAAATATAAAGGCGAACCTCACATATTTGGGTGGAAAATTTTTCTGAATAGTACGGTTTTGTGCTGGTCATACGACTCCTATCCATGAGACGCATGCTAAGGCTAAAGTTTCACTCCTAAATGTTGTAAAAAATTTTAAATTTGGCGCTAAAATTACACTAACAAGTATTTCTCATAGTTTTATTACACACCTACCATCAAACAAACAAACTCAAGTGCAAGTGTATCCTATAAGGTATCATCATTTATCCTCCCCTTACACTTAGGATGAACATTGTCCCCAATGTTCAATTAAAGAATGTAAAAGTGAAAGAGATATATGAATGAAATCAAATACTCCCAGATTCGTTCGGTGTGGATAGTGTGGTATGTTGGGAACGTAGTTTTACTATTTATCAAGTCTCGGTCATTTACTTGTAATAGGTTGCTAAGGCTTGTATGTTTATTATATCTTAAGGCTTATGTAGCAAGCCCATGGGCCTTAAGTCCATTTCGTTTTCAAGATAGGGAGGAAGGGAGTGTTGCCCTAGTCCTCACCTATAAATAGTATTGTAACACCTCATTTGAGGTGGTTGGTTCTCCTAGTAATTTCATCTCTTTCATTTTCATATCAAGGGTTCCTTCCACTCTCTCTCTCTCTTTACTCTCTTTCTCTCTCTAGATCTATCTTAGTGATTATGTTATAAAAATCATGACCTAGCAAGTGGTATCATTCGCCAAGGGATAATATAGGTTGATTTAGGTTTGATTTGGTAGTAAAAACTTGGTTCTTGTTGTGTATTTGAAGAAATACGGGTACTGTTCATTGGCTAAGCTTCGAGTTAGGGGTGAATTTTTCTTAGCGAGTTAGGTTTTTTTCACTTCTATCGAGTTAGGTTTCAAATTCTTAGCGAGTTAGGGGTGAATTCTAAGTTCTATCGAGTTAAGTGATCTATTCTATCGAGTTAAGTGATTTATTCTATCGAGTTAGGTGTTAATTTTAACTTATCGAGTTTAATATTTTGGCGAGTTAGCCTTCATTCCCTAATCGTTTATCGAGTTAGGCGTGTTGTGACTTTAACTAAGGGGAAACTCTGCCCAACTCAAGTCTCTCTACCGAGTTAGGAATTCCAATTTCTTACCGAGTTAGATATTCAACTTATCTTACCGAGTTAGAGTTTGGATACTTATCGAGTTTGGATACTTACTAGTACTTATTGAGTTTGGGAAACCTAACATAACATACCGAGTTTGAAGACTAAAAGAACTTACCGAGTTTGAAACCCATTTCACCATACCGAGTTTGAAACAACATAGTGACCTTACCGAGTTTGACATATTCTCTAAGCTTACCGAGTTTGGAACATTTACCAAAACTTTCGAGTTTCAAACCTTGTCAAGACTTACCGAGTTTGATATAATTTGAAGCACTTTCGAGTTTGAACAATTATCAGAAAATACCGAGTTTGGGAATTTCATTTGGTTTACCAAGTTTGAAACCTTGCTTTTTAAATCAAATAAACCTTCATTAACAACAACCTTTATTTATCTTTACGATCCATATTAACATAATCACATCATCTCATCTTTTCAAAGTTTCTCCATCTTATCTTTCTCTTCTTGATTTCAAAAAAAAAAAAAAAAAAAAAAAAAAGCTTTTTGGCGGGAAATTTTGAGTAAAATTTATTTTCTACAGTAGACTAAACGTTCAATTTTTACGTGAAATTTAAATTTTGGTATAACGTTGAAAATTTTGGCCAAAAATTCAAATTTTTAGGCCAAAATTCAAATTTTTTCGGTGAAATTTGGCGGCATAATTTTTGAAACTCAAATTTTTCTTGCAACCTTATAATTGCATTTCATAGTGATTTTAAAATGTTGGGAAAGAAAATTTTTTCAAATAATTTTTGGAGGGAAAATCTGAATTCACTATTTCGACCTTGCGTGTGACATTTTGCTTTATTTTTTCGATTACATCGCAACAATCAAGAGGGAGAGCAATGTCATCTACAACGTCTCAAGTACCTTCTTCCAACTATCTTCCTCACCAATATTCTCATCAGCAACAGTCATCAGCAACAGGACCTTCTTCCAACTACCTTCCTCACCAATATTCTCATCAGCAACAGGACCTTCTTCCAACTACCTTCCTCACCAATATTCTCATTAGCAACAGTATCATCAACAACATAGTCACAGCTCCCTCATTCGCCATGTTCTGCTATTTGGCAATGAATCAAGGCCTCCGATGTTGCTACCAGAAACGTATACTGTTTGGAAACGGAGATTTTTACAATGGCTCACAGATCGTCCTGCTGCAAATCTCATGCTTAAATCCATTCAAGATGGTCCATACAAAATGATATTTCTTGCTGACTCAACAGGGATAATCAGAATACAAACTGATGAAGATTTGAATGCAACTGAACTTGCTCAGTACGATGCTGACCAACAGGCTGTATGGTTCATAACAGTGGCACTTCCCAACTCAATTTACATGTATATGGACTTTCAAGCTAGTGCTTATGAAATGTGGAAATATCTTGAAGCTATGCATCATATAGAAGAACTTCATCACAACAGAATGAAGCAAATTCTTGAATCTTGCTTAAGCATGAATCCACTGAAGACCATTCTCCCTGCTCCACCATCTCCAGTTGTTGACCATGGATCCTTAATTTACACTCCAAATGGTCTCTTCTTCAATCCTCCGAATGCACCTGAGCCTTTCTTCATTCCACAGTACCATCCTGCAACACTACATAATAATGTGCAATCTCTTCTGCAAAATCTAGTGAAGCTTAGTCAAGTATCTTCTAAGAAAGGCAATGGCGATATAACTTCAACTTCTGAATGCTTAAACACAATGAAAGATACTGATGATGAAGAAGATCTTATCGAACCAAGCATGGCATTCTTGGCATATACAGAAAATATTGCAGATGAGGAAGCTCAGGATTATGATTCAACTCCAGTCTTTGACGATAATGTTGAATACAATGCCACACTTAGTCAAATGGAAGTTAAAGGGAGTAATCTCAATGAGATTTTTTAAAGTGTCATGGGAGATATTACATCTGATGATGAATATGCTGATTTGGAATCCAATACTGCAGATTTGGAAATCGATACTGCAGATGTGATGTTAATGGCAAACATGCAGGAATTTCACATGATTAATACTGGCTCAGAGTATGAGTCTGATAATTCTGTAGATCCAGTTGTGAGATTAAACAAAGAGAAAATGTATCAATCAAGGTCTCAAATGCATGAACTAAGTCACAGCAGAACCATCTCAGGGTTCTTACAAAATATGTGTCAGAATTTATCTAAAATCCAAAATCATCGAAATCAATCTCTCACGCTATGTGAAAGAGTTGGGATACAAGGAAGTAATACTCAAAGGTTGGTTGGGAATGGTGAGAATACTGCAGATGTAGTTAATGTAGGCAATGAGGTTAAAATATTGGAAGATAATTTGGGTGTCATGGATGATACTGAACCAGTATACGACACAAATGCTTCTGATGACTCTAAAGACCCATTTGAGAGAAAGATGACTGAAGCTGAGAAAAGAGCCGTCAATTCTATAGAAAATTGCTTAGCTCATTTTGAATCAGTTAAGACTCAATGCAAGATTCTCTCAGATGCATGGTTTCCTACGGGGGGTACCTTTAATGCATTCTTCGGAACTGGAATGGATCGTCTAACCTTCCAAAGGAAATTCCGAGAAAACATTGTTCAAATTGAAAAACAAATTGAACAGGGAAGCGATTGCATGGCAGGATTTAGAGCGCTCAAGGCTCAGTTCAAAGTGTTCATGGCATTGCATTTTAAAGCTCTCATATACTATAAATATGAAAGCAATGTATGGAGAGATAACATCACAAGTATGGAGGTTGAAGATTTTAGAGATCAACTTGTTTCACGCCTAAACCGCTTAGAATTTATGCTTAATGAAAGATCACTTCATCTGAGTGCTACCAAAGTACAGAAGTTGCAGATTCAAGAAGAGCAAGTTCAGAAAGATGATTCATTGAAAGCTAATGTGGTTGTCATGGAAAGCAAAGGGACAGAATCAGAAGTGCAGGATGACAACAGCAGATTGGGGAATGATAAAGATGCAGATTGTGCAGAGATCATACCCTTCTATGACTCAGAGCCCAACCTTGACAAAGGACAGATGGATGAGGAAGATTTCATACCCATCTATGACAAAGAACCAAACTTTGACAAAGAGCAAATGGTTGAGGTACAATCTACTGTTGATCATATTATGCCTGCATATGAGAAACAACAATCTGAGCAACCTAACTTCAGTAATGAAGGAGAGGTTGACCAGGATGTTGTTCAATGTCTAGTAATACATTCTGAGTCTGAGTCCTTACCTGATAATCCAATTACTGAAACATCATACCAAACTCTTGAGTCTGAAAACCTTCTTCTCAAAAAGACCATTGCCCAGTGTCATAAAGATTTTTCAAAACTAGAGGCACATTGCATCTCACTTGAACTTCAAATGCAAAACGAATCTATAAATTCGGGCAACAATGGTCATTTTGTGAATGAACAAAGAAAATGTGTGGACACATTAGTTAAAGAAAATGAGCTTTTAAAAGGTCAAATTCAAGAAAAGGTGTTTGCACATGCTGCATTACAAAACAAATTAAGAAGACTGACTGGCCAGAGTGTGGATACTAAGTTTGCAAAACCATCAATCTTGGGGAAACTGCCTTCTCAAACAAACAGAAAACAATCAGTGGTTAGACAACCAACTGCATTTAAATCTGAACGACCTAAATTTTCAAAACCTCGGTTTGCCTCCCAAGTTATTGAGAAAAACATTTTGACAAAACCAGTCACTCCACATTCTTGGCCTAAGGAAAATGCATCTGTGTCTGCTAAATCTCAACACGTGATTATACCTGGCTCATCTAGGATTAGTTCGAAAACAGTGTCTAATACGAGCATTAAAAGTAAAGATTCTTATGGAAGATATGACATTGATGCGTGGGAATCGCAACAGGCTTTACCTCTCGAGGGATCTCGAGAAGCTTACAACCCCCACTAGGCAGTGTACCTGATCGTTGTAGTATAGTATAGTGACAAGTACCGGGGGATTGATCGTTCAGCTTAGGAATAGTGTCGCTAGGATTAGAAAGCCTAAATACTAGTTCTAAAGGTGAGGGATGATTATTTTTGTATTTTTATATTTTTTAGAAAGCAATTAAAATCTCAGGGTTTGAAGGATTTGGGCGGAATTAGTTGCTATTCAACTAACCCAATACTAAGATGCAATCAAAATAAAATACTAAAAATGAAAATAAGCTAAATTATACTAAATTTGTGAACAGTAATTGGAGAAAATGTGTTTACTTAGATTTCACTACTCCCTAGACATCTTTTACACGTTAATTACTTGTTACAATTGCATGGATGACGGATCGTATTCCTTAATACCATTCATGGGGTGGCACACATAACTCCCCAATTCTATGAGCTCTTATCTCCTCCAACACCATGCCCAGCATAACTATAGGGATTGTAAACAGTGGCTCATGCATTAAATACAACCAATAAAGACCTAGTGCGCCTCGGTTCATGTTTCTTAAGACGTTCAAGCATGTTACCATTTGGAGATCTGCCAGTTTTATTAAGCCTAACATATAAATCATTCATCCAAGACAAGAATAAACAAGTAATCAACACATAATCAATATCTAGGTTTCATTAGATCTAAGCAAACACAAAAGAGATCTAGCCTAGCATGATAGAATTAAGACAAGAACAAGATATAGACAACCAACACATAGACATATTGATTGAATTAGAAGAACACTTATCTTAATTAATCATGCAAGGTATCAAGGGGTTGGAACCCTTGAAAAACCTGTAAAGTTACACCAAAATCGTACTTAGGGTTTCTCCCAAAACTTCTCTTTCTTATGTGTGAAAATTAGAAAACTATATATAGAAAAACAGGTATGACGGCGTCAAGACAAACAATGTGACGCCGTCACCTCGCAGCCAAAACTCTCCTCGGACTGCCTAGATCCACTTCTGACGCCGTCAAGACTTAAATACTTCCAGGCCGTCATGACTCTTTTACTCTTGACGCCCTTCCTACGTGACGCCGTCAAATCTGTTCTGGGTCGTCATGGAAATTCATGAAATTTGCTCTTGACGCCATCAAGGTTTTGCTCTTGACGCCGTCACCTACTGTTCCCAGCATGGAAAATTAAGACTTTGGCGTTTTCTTCACTTTTATGCTCCAAAAACGTCCGAATTGCTTCCTTTTCCAGATTTCTCTCCCAAAGTACCTAAAATCACAAAAGGAACGATTTAGGGCAATATTTGATCAAATAAATTCAATTCCGGGCTTAAATGACCCCCTAAAAGTGGTTCATTTTTCGCCTCATCAGACATGTACAAGAACTATGATCTAGAAAAGGCTAGAAAAAAGGCGCTACTTCAAAAGGATGGAATTCTAGGTTCAAAACCTCATGTGGAGCCTTCCAATGTAGTGCAAAACACTGATAGTAGTAGCAAACCAAAACCTAGGAGTTCTCAATAAACTAATAGGAATTGGCTAGCATCTAAAAGTAGTTGCGGAAATAATCATGTTGTTTGTGCTTTAAAATATCTTCAAAAGGGAAATTCACTTGAAAAGGCTCAATCGATTAAGACAAACAAACCCATTGAACCAAAAGTCATAAGTCAGAAACCTAAGAAGTGGATCAACATAGGACGTAGTTTTTCTCAATGAAGTGATGCTCCCACATTTCATTCAACTGCATCTAAAAGGAAAACATCTCCTAGATCTAACACTAGGTGGGTACCCACGGGTAGAATTTTCAAATCAATTGGTCTTAGGTGGATTCCTACAGGAAAGATGTTAGACATTTGCACCAAAACTAATGTGATCTCCACAACATCTACCTCTGAGACAAGAATGAATACCATCGGTATTGTGTGTTCGAGTGTCAAGAAGATAGTTGACACTACATCTTTATGCTTCTAACACCTGGAACCCAGTTTCACTTGGGGCTCCATGTTCTCTGTTTTTGTCTCTTCTTTCTTTCTTTACAGATTCAATAGCAATGGCTTCAGAATAATTCAGTTTCGGACCCGCACTTCAGCAATGGCTTCTGAGCAAAATAGCTTAGGACCCGCATTCAACCGTCTGAACTTTCCGGATTCTTTGGCTGAACCATTGTCTCTCACCCGTAAAGAAGTGGAAACCTTGTTTGCTCCATTGTTTGATGATACGATTGAAAACCGTCTTTCTGAGGTCTCACCATTTTCCGCTGCACATCTTGATCACAATCAAGTACCTGATTCACCTCAACAAACAACAACAACTGTTGAGAGAGACGGTCCTCCAATTGCATCTCCAACAACGGCAAAACAAACCGTTTCCAACTCACGAAAATCAGATGAAGACTCCATACCTAAATCAGTTCCACTAACCGCAGAGCATGACCCAGAGGCGTTCTTTAAGCGTTCTTTAATCCGTTTGCACCGGCTCAACTCATTCCTGACATTACTGAGTCGTCTACAAGCAATTTGGATCCTGCTCACATGCGAGATAATTACCTCCATCAAGGTTTGTTGATTTAGTTCACCATACTGGTATGCGGTGTTTGACTCCAGATGATTTGCAAAATTTTCTTAAAACCTAAGAAGAGTCAAACATCAAAGTCTTTCTGTAAATACTT
This sequence comes from Artemisia argyi, assembly GCA_030686995.1. Lineage (NCBI taxonomy): Eukaryota > Viridiplantae > Streptophyta > Magnoliopsida > Asterales > Asteraceae > Artemisia > Artemisia argyi. The sequence continues at coordinate 151,686,497 of CM060684.1, forward strand.
TTTCTACAAAAAGAATCTTCTTTCTTTGTGTACAAACTTCAAATCTTCAAAACTATGTTCCTCCATTTAAACAAATTTTGCTTTTCTCTGTCAAAATGGAACATGTTTTGAGGGGGAGAAAACTTTTCACAATATCATGAAGTTTGGACACCTCAATTTTTATTCATCAAGGATAATATGTTTCTTCATCATTCGGATTTAAACTCATTTTCAAAAGGGTTCTACGATCTCTCGAATTAAAAGTGCAAAAAGGTTTCACAAAATATATGCTAATTCGAGGGGGAGAAAAGGAATTTTTCTGCAACGATCCCAAATTAATCTAGTTTGGACTTCAAATGGAAAAGTAATTAACCTTTTAATGAGTAAAGTTCACAAAAGTCTTAAACTTAGGTAAAAGGACCTTGCAAGGAAAATAAAACATGCTCTAATCAATGTTCTCACACATGTTCTCAAAAGTTGCACACATGATTAAAACCTCAACGAATCAGACTAACGATTTTTTCCTCAATTATCTCCATAATTGTGAGTTTCTAATTTCCTCATTGTTGTTGTCTAATCGTTCCCTAAATGTTTCAAGTGTTTTCAATGGTCAAAAAGGCATAATCAGAAACTAGGGTTATCAATAAGGGCTTTCATTTTTTATGTGTTTAGTCTAATTAACTAGTTTATATAGCTTTAGAGAACACCAAAGAATGCTCGATTGGTGTAGTTGCTCGATTAGGAACATCATAGGTTTAGAATCATGTGATTTAGGGTTTACAATGTCGATGTCTTTGCTGCTATTACTAGGACGTTTGTTTGTTTAATATTCAGGCATTATGATGCTAACAAGTGTGATTAGACTCTTATCATAACCCCAAACCATAATCATAATTGGAAAATTTCGAGTGAAAGAATGAATTAATCTGTGATTTTGTGTGTTAATCTGAGAATTCTGAGCACTTAGGTTGATTTAGAATGAGATTTTTGATTCATCTTATACATGTTTGTGCCTGATGCATTTTCTCTGTGTGCAAGTACATGTCATCCCATTGAAAGTAAAAATTTCAACATTCGACAAAATGTTTCTTATGAAACATATTTTGAGGTCAAAGGACAAAATGTGTTTAAAGGCTAAACTGGTAAATGGATTCAAAATGGTGAGAAACAAATTTTTCCAAACTCTACACTCTTGTCTTACACCGGTAAAGCAAGTGTGGAGACCAAAGCAAAGTCATTCAAAACCTTTCATATTTTCAAAATCTGGAATGCTTTGGCTTCAATAAAAGAATGTCTCTGATCTGAACATCCCAAATACCGGAAGTTTTCCATTCATCACAAAAACAAATCTTCAAAAAGGAACCCATGAGGTACAACTTTAGATGGAAATTTTTTTCAGATTTTAAAACTCAAAAGAGAGACTCTGAGTCTCAAACAACTTTCAACAGTAAAAGAGTTTTGAATTTCAAGCATTCTTTGTTGTATAATACTTGATTATGTTTTCTAAAACCTTGAGCAGAATCATCTCTCGAATTTTTTTTCAAAAAGTATTTCATTAATACGATTCTAAATTCTGCTCAAGAAGACTATCTCTCGAATAATGTTCATTATTTGAGGGGGAGTGTTTTGTTTAATAGAAAACTAATTTTGTATAAAAACAACGACTTGTGCACTCATTTCAGTGTACAACTCGGTTTTTCAAAGAAAGAAAAGTGCCTTGCTAAACCATTTCTTAAAAACAAAACTTGCACTTATCCTTGAAAACAAGAAGAAGTTCTCATGCAAAGCTTATCTTAAAACTCTCTTAATCTTGAGCAAAATTTATTCAAAAATTTTCAAAAGGTTTTTCAAAATTTTTCAAAATTTTGCTCAAGATTTTTCAAATCTTTACTCCCCAATTCGATCCACAGTTTAAAAAATGTCAAAACACATGCTCGTTTTGAGGGGGAGTATTTTGAAATCAAAATGCTTTGTCAAAATCATGTTTTATGGTTTGTGCACACATATCAGTGTACAACCCGTGCTTGTAAATTAAAGGACCCTGAGGTACGCTTCAGTGCCTCAATCCTTATATAAGGAGCGAAGGCTTCTTACTTTTGAGTAGAATTAATCAAACATTTTCTGATTTTCATAATTCTGCTCAAAAGACAAGTATTTCACCTCAATGAGTATTCACTTGTTGAGGGGGAGCACTTGAAAACTCATCGTTTTGGAAAACAAAAGTTCTTGTTGATATCTCCCCATAAGACTCAAAAAGCATATTTTAATCAAATGTTTCTCAAAAACAACATCTAATATGCTATTTTTGAGGGGGAGAAAAGGAAAGTGATTAAAATATGAAAGTTAAAAGTTGCTGAAATGTCAAATCTCATGCGAGCTAGACTCAGATTCACCCAGGAATTGACGGAACATAAAGTTAGTAAATTCAAAAAGACTTTTCCTCGACGGGTAATAACATCAAGTTAGTTACTAGAGCTAGTTGTCACCTAAAAGCTGACAATGGAACTCTTTAACTAGCCACGTAAGCGTGTCTCGAAAAGGATTTGTCTTAGTAGAAATGTACTGTTTCGAGAAACTTTCTGTGGACTTGAACAGGCCGGGTAATAACTTCAAGCTAGTTTATCTAGTGATGTAAGCGTATCTCGAATCGGTCTTGTTCACTGAAAGTGGATCAATTCAAAGTGCTCGCTCCTCCCGCATGTGCAAATTTATTAAATACATATGAGCACATGTGAAGGGGGAGCCCTTCATAAGTTAACACAAAACTCTCAAAGTGTTAAACCAAATATTTGATAATTACAAACACTTTGAGAGATTTTCAAAGGTTTCTTGGCTATTGTCGGATAATCATGGAGTTATAAGGTGATTAAGATAGGAAAAACAGTCCTATGATCCGCCAGAGCCGGAGGGATCTACCCAAGGACATCACCAATAGTTAGAATTAGAAGTCCTTAGGTATGATACGAAAAAAAAAGGAGAAAAGAATGAAAGGGGAAAGAAGGAGTTGAAGAATTAAAAAGAAAAGTAAAGAAAAGGGTGAAAAGAAATAGCCCTCTATATGATTCAACCTTAGGGCAGACACCGGGTTCAATTCGTATGCTACTGGTTGTTGCTAAGGCAACACCGGTATTGAAGATAAAGTCGTCATGGACCCAGTGACGCACTACACTAAACCTTCTTAACCACTCAAGTTCTCTTAAAAGAGCTTGTTTCATTCTCACGGGGAACCAGTGTAATCTATCGACTTATCTTTTAGAGATAGTTGATATTGAAGCAGGAGACCCCTCCCTAGTCTTCGTATAGGAAACCTAAGTGAGCACTTATCGAGTCTAGAGCCATGAGATACATCAAAGATCTCTTAGGAACATTTAGTATTTCTACAACTGGTGTTCTGCATCAATGGGCACCAGCTGTAAATTATCGAGTCCTTCGCAGATCTTAGCAATCTGCCGAGAACGTTTATGAGAGAATTACATATGTATTTCTCAATGATTGAACGGAAACTCCTGTCAGGGTCATCATCTAACAGCCTTGACAGGTCACTTCGGTAACTCCTCGTGAGTTACGCTTAGTGTTTGCGGTGGTTTCTAACGGTCTACAGTCGTGGAGTGATCCACAGCGACTCACCCAGTCATTGAGCTACCTAGTAGGTCTCGTAAGCTCCTTCGGGAGTATCTGATATGGGAACGGCCTTGATAAGGGTTAGAAGGAGTCTTCACACTATGCTATTGACGATCTCTAATTTCTTATCTGTAAGTACCGGTTGTTTATTGCTAACTGTTTACTTTCAGGGACATATCATCTCCATGAAGACTGATTCCGCATGCTTATACATACATCTTGAAGTCAACAAAAGCTCCCTCAAAGATCTAAGCAACACAATGTTCAAAATTAGATTCTACGCCAAAAGAAGAATCTACAAAGTTTAAGGACTAAAGATCTATGTGAATGAAAGGGAACTACGTGCATGTGAATGTCTAAGTTCAAAAGGTGTATGAGCATGTTGGAATGGACGACGACCACCACAGACGCAGAAGTGACGCATGGCAGATAACTTCATAAGATGATCACTACCACATCTATTACGAACAATGAACAATGAAGCAAAAGAACACCCACTCTCTTTTGAAGACGTCTTAAGTTATACGAGTCAAAAGTCAAAGACAAAGAAGAAGACGTCAAGCAACCGTGATGACCGACCCTTAGGGGGAGATTGTTGGGAACGTACTTTTATATTTATTCAAGTCTCGGTCATTACATTTTGTAATAAGATGATCACTACTACATCAACTAAGAACAAAGAATGATGAATGATTTAGAAGACGTCTAAAGCTTTGAAAGTCAAAGATTAAGACGAAGACGTAAAGCAACCTTGATGACCGACCCTTAGGGGGAGATTGTTGGGAACGTAGTTTTACTATTTATCAAGTCTCGGTCATTTACTTGTAATAGGTTGCTAAGGCTTGTATGTTTATTATATCTTAAGGCTTATGTAGCAAGCCCATGGGCCTTAAGCCCATTTCATTTTCAAGATAGGGAGGAAAGGAGTGTTGCCCTAGTCCTCACCTATAAATAGTATTGTAACACCTCAATTGAGGTGGTTGGTTCTCCTAGTAATTTCATCTCTTTCATTTTCATATCAAGGGTTCCTTCCACTCTCTCTCTCTACTCTCTTTCTCTCTCTAGATCTATCTTAGTGATTATGTTATAAAAATCATGACCTAACATGGTAACAAGGTTAGATCTTCCTCCAAGAAAATGAACATTCAAAGCTTCCCTTCTAGAAATATAAATCATCTTCTTGTCCAATATAACCTGTTAGACCTGAGAAAACAAACGCAAAAATCCAAAGCATCAAAGCGAACAAAGGAAACTCACAACTAGATGTAATTCCAGACTTAGGAATAAAAACAAAACAATTAAAGATATAATGCTTGTGGAATGAATGTTTCAGATTTCCTGGAGTTTATAAAACTAAAGAATCAACAAAAACTTTAAGAGTCCGGTATAAACAAAACTCGCAAAATTTTTCAGAATTTTTGTACCTAACGCCGTCAGGTTATAACTCCTGACGCCGTCAGAATGTTCCTGCAAAAATCTCATGTTAAGTTTTTGGCAAATTTCTGGAAAAACTTATGTCCTACTTCCTGGAAAATCCTGCAAAACATCATTATGACTCGATACAAGCATTTGACTCAAACAATTACCAATATACATATTCATTTAATATTGTTGTGGATCATGCTCAATTTCATTCTTATAAACAAATTTGGGTTTCCCCTTACACTTAGCTTTTGCAAAATACCTATATATGTAATTAAGACGAAGTTAAAAACAAAATAAAGCATTTTCACAATTTCCTTTGAAAAATGAGCCACAAGCAACGAAAATAAAACAGGCATACGGAAACAAATAAAATCAAACAAACAAACAAATAAATAAAGCTTGGGTTACCTCCCAATAAGCGCTTGTTTTTGTTCGAGTCACGAGCCTGACTCTACCCTTATTTAACGGAAATAAGGGAGGTTTTCCCTACACTTTGAATTAAGTGCGGGTGGAAGTAGCGATACACACCCTTAGGGTGGAAATATGCCACGTGAGGTGAAGGGGGTGAGTGAATGGCTTCCTTCATCCTAAAACTACCCGGATAATATTGGTTGATGGGTGGGTCGGTTCCTCTTTTGTCTCCTAGAAATATATCTAAGGATGGAAAGGTGTGTAAAGATTGAGGTTCCGGTTCATCAACACTAGGAAATTCCCTAGAACTAGGAGTAAGGTTATCACTACAAGTCTTCAAACCTATATCCTCAAGTGGTACCTAGTCCAAGGGTTATACCTCCATCGGAATTCCTAAAGTTTCTTCTACTTCTTCCGGGTAAGTCACGGGCGGTGTGTGTGCCTCAAATGATGGTTGAGTATTTTGTGGGCTTATGTTATTGACCTCATCATTCCATGTGTCAAGATCACCTATATCCTCATCATGTGTTTTGGTAGAATCTATCCTAAGCATTCTCCTAAGTATCTCACGTGCTTCTCTAGGCATCTCAACTTCTATGTCCGAATCATAAGGATAATCCTCAATAATCTTATATTCAATTTGCCTAAAGGATTCATCATGTGTTCCTTGAGATTCAAAGTCATTGGTCATAAAACCTAGGTCTTTTTGATCAATGTGATCATGCTCGGCTAAATCCTCCTCAATTGTTTTCTTAGGTAGTGATAAAAGCAAACCTATTGCTTCATCCAACTTATGGTTGATTGCTATAGCTCTATCCACAATTCCTTGGAAAACTAGGTCACTTTTCCTATTGGCCTCACTAAAACTAGATCTTAAACATGGAGGTTGTTCATAAGAATCTATCCTAGGTGAAGGCTCATATGATTCATAGGTGTCTCTAAATGAGGTATTTTGAACTCTTTGGTGTTCTAGCCACTCAACCTTATCTTGCAATCATAGAAGTCTAAGTGTAAAGTCCATTTGAAGCAAATTACAAACAAAATCACAAAGAAAAGATAGACTACGAGAAAGCTACAAAATAAAAAGAAAAAATCTCACTTGATAGGAATCTAATGAGTAGACCTAATAAAAATCAAATTCAACCTAAACAATAACTATTCCCCGGGCTGCGGCGCCAAAAACTTGATGCGTGGGAATCGCAATAGATTTTACCTCTCAAGGGATCTCGAGAAGCTTACAACCCCCACCAGACAGTGTACCTGATCGTTGTAGTATAGTATAGTGACAAGTACTGGGGGATTGATCGTTCAACACAGGAATAGTGTCGTTAGGATTGAAATTAATCTAACTAGGTCTAAAGGTGAAGGATGATTCTTTTTGTATTTTTATATTTTATGAAAAGCAAGTAAAAATCTCGGGTATTGGAAGGAAGGGTGGAATTAGTTGCTAATCAACTAACCTAAAAGCTACTAATCAAATTAATGTGCAAGAAAAATAAACTAAGGTTCTACAAGATAAGTGAAGCATGTCTACCTATGATATGTTACTCCTTGCTAGCTATCCAATTCTACCTATTGAATTGTCACATCTTGTTTTAATTGACGGGTTGTATTCCTTAATACCATTCGTGGGGTGGCGTACGTACTTCCCCAACTCTATAAACTCCTACTTCACTCCTATGTCGAGCCTGCAAGAAGCTCCTAACATGGGATCATTAGAATTCGCTCATGCATTAAATACAACCATAATAACCTAGTACTCATTGGTTCATGTTTCTTAAGACATTCAAGCATGTCACCATTGGAAGTATGCCAGTTTTCTTAAGCCTAACATCGAATACAATCAACCAAACAAGAGACAATAGGAATCAAGAATTATAAGCTAAATCAACTAGACCTATCGAAGTGTCACACCCTAATTGATGAAGATAGACACAAACATCAACAAGGCATCAATAAGATCTAATCAATTATATACAAGTTTCACATAAACATAAGTAGACACAAGGTGAATTAGCAAAACATCATCAAAGAAGAGCAAGCAACAATGATAATTGAAAACATAATTAAGATAGAATCAAAAAACTAATACATGATGTTTATGGAGTGATTGAAACCCTCTAAGTTGCTGGAAAAACACCTACCTAAACCCAGGAATCGACCTTAGGGTTTAGGGCTTACAAAAAGTGAAGTTATGATGTTATATTTATAGGCAAGTTTTCTGTCGTCAAGGCTTGACGGCGTCACCCCGTAAAGAGTGACGGTGTCATGACCAACTTTTCTTCACCAAATTGTAGATTTCTTCGTCCTCTTCCCGTGGGATTTTGAATCACCTAAATCCGAGTTCGTATGCAAAAGTTATGACCAAAACAATATCAGCTACTCTGCGCGCCAGTTTTGACAAGTTAACACGTGATGGCCTACGTAACGCCTTCAGGAAGTCTTCTAGGCCATCACTCTTTAATTTTACACGTGCCTGCCTTGGGTGACGCCGTCACGTTTTCACTGGACCGTCACGGACTTTATCCACTTCCACCTCTTGTGTTACTCTTGACGCCGTCATGTAGAATCTTGTGACGCCGTCAGGTACTGTTCCCAGCAAGGAAAATTAAGACTCTGCCGTTTTCTTCACTTTTATGCTCCAAAAACGTCCAAAATGCTTCCTTTTCTGAATTTCACTCCAAAAGTACCTAAAATGACAAAAGGAACGATTTAGGGCAATATTTAATCAAATAAATTCGAATTCTGGCTTAAATGACCCCTTGAAAATGGTTCATTTTTCTCCTCATCAGGAATCTTGTCATGTTTTGTAAACATTTGCACAAATATCAATAAGTGTTGTAACACCTTGACATTGATTTATGGAAATTTATTTTATCTTTATTTACGTTGCAAACCTTATACATTATATGATAATATATTAGTTTATGCAGGTCAAACTTATTCGTAATTCCTATGTGTGTCATTCCAACATACGATAATTACTACTTGAACCTTTTCAATGATCAAATCATTGTAACTATGACCCATATTTACTATTTATTACTCGATATATATTTCAACGTAATGAGACTATCATAAATGTTCTAATGATATACCTTCTTTTATAATAGCAACATGGCTAGAACTAGGAGAACAACCACAACCGCCACACCAACGAACCCTGAAGTTATGACCCCGGCAGCGATCCAGCAAGCAATTGCTGATGGTGTCAATGCCGTTTTAGCTGGACAAGCCCGCAATAGAGATGGGAATGCACCTACACCTCGCTACTGCACTTATAAGGACTTTGTAGCGTGCCAACCAACATATTTCAAAGGAACTGAAGGAGTGTCGGAATTAGCTCAATGGTTTGAAAGAAGTGAAACAGTTTTCCAAAGAAGTGGATGCTCGGAAAACAACAAAGTTAGCTTTGCAACGGGAACACTAATGCAAGATGCTCTATCCTGGTGGAACTCTACCGTTCAAACACTAGGAGCAGAGGCAGCACATTAACTTACTTGGATTGAATTCAAGGCTAAAATACTAAAGAAGTATTGTCCCCATTCCGAACTACGAATACTCGAGGATGAGTACCATGCCTTAATGGTGAAAGGCGTTGATTTGAGAAATTACAACAGGAGATTTCAAGAACTCAAGGTACTATGCCCTTCCATGGTACCCGATCATGAGAAGACATTAGAGAAATATGTCGAAGGACTCCCTAGGAGTATTGAAGGAAATGTCACGTCAGCAAACCCGCCAACCTTGGAAGCAGCAATGGAACTTGCTCAGAAACTTCTAGACCGAGAAGTGAAATACAATGAGCTTAAAAGGAAATTGGACGATAAGAGAACCACCTACCATCACAACAACAACCAACGAAGCAACAACAGTCATCACCGCAACAACAACCACCGCAACAATAATCAGAACCACTAACAATATCACAACAATCGGAGCACTCAACAGCAGAATCAAAGACAAGAGAACCCCAAGTCTACGCCGCCACGGAAGGCGTAGGGTATAACGGTCAGAAACCCCAATGTCAACGATGCAAACTTCATCACGAGGATCGTTGTACCGTCCGATGTGACAAATGCCGTAAGGGATCGGCCATCAAACCAGAAACTGTAGGATTCCGGCTACAGGAAGCAACACACAGGCTGTATCACCCACTTGTTACGGATGCAGAGAAGTAGGACACATCCGGAGGAACTGCCCAAAAGGAAATGAACCAGCCAACGCCCAAGCTAGGGTATACCTTCTCGGAGATGGAAACGGACCTGATGTAGTCACCGGTACGTTTCTACTAAACCATCATAATGCAAGAATATTGTTTGATTCGGGCACCGATAAGAGTTTTATATCAGATATGTTTCTCCCTTTACTTAATGTTACCCCCTCTAAGCTAAACACCACCTACGAAGTCGAAATGGTTGACGGGAATTTAATAGATACCAATACTATCATGAAAGATTGCACCCTAACCCTATCCAAAAAACCTTTTGCCATTGATCTTATGCCGGTTCAACTTGGTAGTTTTGATGCTATCATCGGCATGGATTGGCTATCCCACCATCGTGCTAGGATTCACTGTGACGAAAAGGCCGTCCATATACCACTCAAGGATGAAACACTCATTGTCCAGGGCGATAGAAGCAAACCTCGATATGGAATTATCTCATGTATGTGAGTAATAAAATACATGAAGGAAGGATGTCAGGTATTCATTGCTTAGGTTACGGAAAATAAGTCATCCGAGAAGCAGCTTGATGACGTTCCTATCGTTAGGGATTTTCCTAAAGTATTCCCCGAAGAATTACCTGGTATTCCACCCGCACGTCAAGTAGAATTTCATATTGAACTAGTGCCTGGAGCGGCACCAGTGGCCAAAGCACCTTATAGGCTAGCGCCATCTGAAATGGAAGAATTGTCAGAACAACTAAAGGAATTGTCGGAAAAAGGATTTATTCGACCAAGCTCATCACCTTGGGGAGCTCCAATTTTATTTGTTAAGAAGAAGGATGGATCCTTTCGAATGTGCATCGATTACCGGGAGTTGAGTAAACTTACGGTAAAGAATCGATACCCATTGCCTCGAATTGATGATCTGTTTGATCAATTGCAAGGATCGAGTGTGTACTCAAAAATTGATCTGAGATCGGGATATCATCAGCTAAGAGTTCGAGAAGAGGATATTCCGAAAACTGCATTCAGAACGCGCTATGGTCACTACAAGTTTCAAGTAATGTCGTTCGGTCTGACCAATGCACCATCTGTTTTCATGGATTTAATGAATCGAGTGTGCAAACCTTACTTGGATAAGTTTGTAATAGTATTCATTGACGATATTTTGATCTACTCTCGCAACGAAGAGGAACACGCGGAACATTTACGAATCATTCTAGAACTACTCAAGAAAGAAGAACTGTACGCTAAGTTCTCCAAATGCGACTTTTGGATTTGCACCGTACAATTTTTAGGACACATCATAGATAGTCAAGGCATTCACGTAGACCCTGCAAAGATTGAGGCTGTAAAAGGTTGGTCGTCTCCTACAAACCCCACGGAGATACGTCAATTTTTAGGTCTCGCAGGTTACTACCGAAGATTTATTGAAGGATTCCCCAAGATTGCAAAACCTTTGACTAAGCTAACCCAAAAGAATGAGAAGTACATCTGGGAAGAAAAGGAAGAAGCAACCTTCCAGTTGTTAAAACAAAAGCTTTGTGAAGCTCCAATATTAGCCCTCCCAGAAGGAAATGAGGACTTTATAGTATATTGCGACGCATCTTATCATGGACTAGGAGCAGTTTTGATGCAAAGAAGCAAAGTGATAGCTTATGCATCTCAACAATTGAAGAAACATGAGGAAAACTACATGACTCATGACTTGGAGTTAGGAGCTGTAGTGTTTGCGCTCAAGTTATGGAGACACTACTTATATGGCACCAAATGTACCGTGTACACAGACCACAAGAGTCTTCAGCATATTTTGGATCAAAAGGATTTAAATATGAGACAACATCGCTGGTTAGAGTTGCTCAGCGATTATGATTGCGAGATACGTTACCACCCAGGAAAGGCTAATGTAGTAGCAGATGCGTTAAGCCGAAAAGAACGATTGAAACCACTTCGAGTTAGATCACTAGGGATGACTATTCACTCACCCCTTCCATCCCAAATCCTTACCGCACAGAACGAAGCACTTAAAGAAGAAAACCGACCCAAGGAAAAGATTTACGGCATGCCCGAGAATAAGAATAGTTTCATGAAGAAATCCGATGGAACACTGTGTTTCAAGGACAGAAGTTGGATCCCTCTGGTTGGAGGTATTCGTGAGCTCATCATGCATGAGTCTCACAAGTCGAAATACTCCATTCACCCGGGTTCCGACAAGATGTATCAGGATTTAAAGAAACTATATTGGTGGCCAAACATGAAGGCTAACATCGCAGAATATGTTAGTAAATGTTTGACGTGTTCAAGAGTAAAGGCAGAACATCATAAACCTTCAGGTCTACTTGTACAACCTGAACTTCCTATGTGGAAATGGGAACGAATCACTATGGACTTCATCACCAAACTTCCAAGAACCTCATCCGGATACGACACAATATGGGTTATTGTGGATCGTCTCACAAAATCCGCTCATTTTCTACCCATCAAAGAAACCGATGAGATGAATACACTGGCTCAGCTGTATGTGAAGGAAATTTTCACTTGACATGGAGTACCAATTTCAATCATCTCGGATCGAGATAGTCGTTTCACCTCTCATTTTTGGAAATCGTTACAGAAAGCCTTAGGAACTAAACTAGATATAAGCATTGCATACCACCCTCAAACTGATGGCCAAAGTGAAAGAACTATTCAAACCTTGGAAGATATGCTCCGAGCATGCGTTATTGATTTCGGAAAAGGTTGGGATAAGCACTTACCATTAGCAGAGTTTTCATACAACAATAGTTACCACGCCAGCATAAAAGCAACACCATTCGAAGCACTGTACGGTAGAAAGTGCAGATCGCCCGTTTGTTGGGCAGAAGTTGGAGAAAGACAACTTATAGGACCAGACCTTGTTCGGGAAACTACTGAGAATATCGTTAAGATTAAACAACGCTTACAAGCAGCCCGAGACCGACAGAAAAGCTACGCCGACATAAGAAGGAAACCCATGGAATTTCAAGTAGGAGATAGAGTCTTATTGAAAGTATCTCCCTGGAAGGGAATGGTACGATTTGGAAAACATGGAAAGTTGAACCCAAGATACATCGGTCCATTCAAAATCATGGAAAAGATAGGACCCGTGGCTTATAAACTCGAACTACCCGAATAACTTAGTCGGATTCACGACACTTTTCATGTGTCAAACCTTAAGAAGTGTTTATCCGATGAATCTCTCGTCATTCCATTGAAAGAAATTCGACTAGATGACAACCTTGTCTTTACCGAGGAACCCATTGAAATCATAGATAGAGAAGTCAAACAACTCAAGCAAAACCGTATCCCTATTGTCAAAGTTCGTTGGGACTCAAAGTGAGGACCGGAATGTACTTGGGAGCGCGAGGATCAGATTTGCTCCAAATACCTACATCTCTTCACCTAAGACACCCTTGGCAACTATCTTAGACTAGAATTCCGGGACGGAATTCCCTGTAAGAGGTAGGTAATGTAACCTCTCATAAATTTCCCATACGATTAGTAAATGCACACGAAGAAATAAAATGATGTTATGATAACTTAACACCATTTTTACGGGTAATTTTTTTTTTTTTTTTTTAATTATGGCTTGATATTAGAACCACTACGATAAATGTGATTGACCGTTTACCCAGGAACGATGCTTACACACAACCTAGATAATCTATAATTATTACGAACTATAAATACATATAAAGCGTTTATATTTATAACTATACGTTTTGTCTAAATACCATATACTATTTATATATTCCCCGAACCTACGAAACGTCCTGAGAACGCTCATTAATATTTTTGAACCTCGACACGATATTTGAAACACACCATGTGGGCCCCCAATACCCAATGGGCCACGGATACACATTACAAACCAAACAGACTCACTTTTCTTTCTTTTCTTTCTTTGGGCCGACGCAAACCATAAGCCCACAGGCCACAAGCCCAAACGCACCCTTTATTTTTCTTTGTTTTCTGTCGCGATACACAACCAAACGTACCCTATTATCTTAAGATTTTTACACACAACACCAACATATTTTTGCTTGTCTCAATTCACCTAGTGCCCAAGATACAGAAATGATAATTGTTACACCCTCACTCACTTGTTTACTACCCTAGAAATGACCAAAGCAAAACACCAAACGCTCCATGCAAGGATAAGACCAAAACGTGTTACAACATTCCCTATCGCCACCCTTGCTCCCCAATGACAAGTAAATGAACCATATGTACCTTGTGAATGTCAGGAATGAACAGGGATTCACTTACACAATCCTTGCTTTGTAAATAACCGATTGGACAATATTTGTGGTGCTACTATTCGCCTAACATGCAACCTCCAACTCTTGTGAACTTATCTAGTCTCTACACACTCAAAAGCTCACTATATAAACCATTACATGCAAGCCTAAGTCGTTACATGCATATATACGTACCATACACATAAAATATTAACAAGAAGGAGAAGTTGTGGAGGACGAACGGATTGTCAAGTGTACCATGTCTCAAGTGAACCTAGGACATCAAGCTTGTAGCCTCTTGAACCATTGGTGGAACGTGAAGTGAACCACGAAGCCCTTGTACCCTCACACGATCCCTACACGTCGTTTTACACCACCTTTGAAAGGTGAGGTGAGACCTTGATTTTCTTTCTATTTATATATATACGTACTTTATGTTTATGTACAAACACTTGCTACTAATAACTTATAAAACGTAAACACAACACATATGTTTTATACATCGTACCCATTGTTAGTTAAGTCATTAACAAGAACCTATAAAAGATTTGAACTCATATTAACATATACACAAGAATAATCACACGTTTCTAAGTAGTTTGGACCTATACGATATATACTAAAACACTTAGAATATTTTTCAAGTTTTATAAGTCTTGCGTATTGAGTTTTGGCCATGTACTTTGGCCTCGCCATTTTAAAATTCGACACATGACCACCTATTATTTTTATACGAACTAATTATCTACCTAGTATACTAACGAGAATGCTAAATATTTCGACCTAACAACTTGATTTGGTCACCTAAACGAGCCTAAAGCATATCGCTATTTTCGTAAGATTTTCAGGAAATAAAAACTATATTTGGGCCGTAAAGCCCAATAAGCTGTTTCTAGCTTATTCTAATAAGCTGATCGTAAAAGCTCTTTTGAAATGTTATTAGAACTTAAAATAATGGATTTTGATAAACCTTGTGTTCCCCCAAAACCCTTGGATCAAAAAACGTTAACGGGCCTTTATTTTGGACTCGTTAAGCCCATTTAAAGAAAAATGAGAAAAATAAGCTAATAAGCTATTGAAATAAGCTATTCTACACATTCTGAGTGTATTGAAATATTAAAAATGTTAAGTTTCAAGTTTGGTAATTTTTGGACTAATTTTGCAAAGTTTCGTTAACTAGGGACTAAAATTGTCAAACGTGTAAACTTTGGGTAAAAATCATCAAAACAGTTTTCTAAGGGTATAAACTGTTAATATTGAAACTTGGGATTGAAAAATGTAAATATTGATATAATTGGACCTAAAATGTAATAATATATAACTTTGGACTAACGATGTAAATATATTCCGTTAAGGGTAAAATGCGTAAATTTGAGAAACTTAAAGGATCGAATAGTAATAATTATTTTGAATAATAAATTTTATATATATATATACATGATGAGTGTCTAAATACTCATCATTTTATACCAATCTGAACTGCTAAAACATACAAAAACACTCAAATATGCATCATAATACTTAAAATATCTTAGAAGTGTGTTTTATATGTTTCAAATACAAAATATGCAAAAACAAATGAAAAACGTACAAAGTTTGCATAATTGGCAGTTTCAGTCCCTCAAGTTTCAAAATTTGTCAAATCTAGACCCTGGTAAATCAAAACATGAAAAATATCATCAAAGGTCCTTAGGGATTCATAAGTTGTCAAGTTTAGTCTTTTAAAGATAAAAATTACAAAATGACAATTTTAGTCCCTCAAGTTTTAAAAATGTCAAAATTAGTCCTTAAGGTTTTAAAAATGGGAAATCAATAAAATAAACCTTGTACTATTCTAAAATGACAAAATTGGTCCTTATGATAACATTTTGAGAAATTACAACCACAGTCCCTTAAAAATCCAAATTTACATAAATGGTCCCTGGAGTTTGAGAAATTACAGAAAAGGTCCCTGGATATTTTTAAATGAAAAAAAATCATAAATTTGGTCCTTGGTTTATCATATTTGGCAAAAATAGCACTTGAAACTACTTTGGGAAAATCACATATTCAGTCCCTCTATTTTGTCAAATTACATTTTTGGTCCTTGTTAAATACCTTAACCAAACCGGACCCTTTATTTATTTTTAAACCAAAACCAAATCTAACCCAACACAACACAAACCCAGCCCACCCCTTTTTCTTTTTACCCAGCCCATACAACAGCCCAATCCAACACCCCTTATATTAAAACCGGGTCAAACAAAGTCAACCCCCGCCCAAAACCAGTTCCACTGTTCATCCCCCTCCTTCCTCGCTGCAAACCAAAACCAGGTGGTTTCACCACCACCACCTCACCTCTCCACCTCACCCCCTACTCCCCTAAACTCTCCTTTCCACCTCACAGCAAACCCAAACCTCATTTAATGCTATCCACACCAAAATTTCTCTCCAAACCATACTACCTCCTCTGTTTTCTTCCATACAGTCCCAACTTGCATAAAAACATTCCCCTTTACTCCCTGACACCTCCACATACTCCCAAATTTCTTTAATTGCAGAACGTTGGCTCCAAGTTAACTTGGAGACTTTTGGCGCCAATTTCAGTTTAAACGGCTGAGATTGATTCAGAGCATAGAGGGCCAAGATTGAAGTGGGAAAGACTCAGAACACTTCAAGAAACCCTAATGTGGGCTTATAAAAGGAAGAGAATAGCAGAAGAGAAAGATATAGTTTATTTTAGCAAAAATAGTCTCGTTTAAATTGTAACTTGTTATCTCAGTTAGTTTTCAAGCTTTTGAGCTCTGTGTTAGTCAATTAAGGTGTAATCTAAGCTTTTGTGATAATCAAATTTAAGTTTCAAGTTATATCTCAGTTGGTGCAATTTTCACTTTCATTTCAAGATTCTAAATAAACTTTATTGTTATTACTGTATGATTACATGGATTGAATAAGCTCATATAAGCTCCCATAAGCTCAATAAAGCTTTTAGTAACCTACTAATCAGTCTAAGATAAAAAATTCCATAAATATCAAATTGGTCAAAGAAAGTCAACTGTGGCACTTGGTTTTGATTTCTGGGTTTCAGAAGAGATTTGGAAGCATACAAAAAGCTTGGAGTTGGGTTTAGATCCTCAGGGAGGAAATAGGTTGTCCTTGGTTCATGGTTTGAGCAGGAAAGCAATTTTATAAGTTCCAAAAATCTCATAACTATCTTTGTATTGTAGCTTTGTTCATTGCTTGGTTTTCTTAGTTGTTAAATGCTTATTCAGTCTTATATAGTGATAATATAACCTTAGATTAGTACCTTGTTTGTTGGAATTAATAGTTACTAAAAAATCAAAAATCAAACAGTCAAAATAGCTTATCTTGTAATCTTGTGTATCTGTGGTTAATTTCTGTTTCTAAGCACTTATTTAGATCTTTTATAACATAAAAAGTCATGTTGGATCAGTAGGATAAGCTCTTATAGCCATTAGCTATTTAAATCTCAAATCAATCTAGTATAAGGTGTGTTTGGTTTAAACTGTTTTACTGTGCTCTTGTTGTTTATTAGAATTAAAGTTGGTTCTAACAAGTTACTTAAGTTCATACAAGGTCAGTTTGACCATTAGTTTAGTCACAATTACACTAGAAAGTCAAAATCATACACAATCCATCAACACAGTTAACTGTGGTGGAATTTGAGTCCAAAACTCATCATACCTATTCATAAGTTGTTAGAATAGCTTAATTAAGTCTTGTTATAACTTATTACAACATATTCAGTAAGTAGATTAAGCTTAAAGTTCACATAAGTCAAACTAACTCAAGTTCACATAAAGTCAAAAGTGTTGTTCTCAGATTTTCTCAAAACTTGGGTGATTTTTCTAGAATTAAGGAAGCTGATTTAGAGTTTGAAATTTCTTGTGCTTATAATCTACCACCTAAACTCTGGAAACCTAATCTTATTTGATTTTTAAGAATTTTTCTCAAGCTTGTGCAAGAGCTGAAAGTGGACTGCAGGGCAAACCAGTGCCCTGTGCACTCAGACCATATTCCACCCACCCAACTTTGGTGGTGATCTGTGGTTAACCCAGTGGGTCCCACATCCCATAATTAGGCTTTTACAACCCCCCTCCTACCCAGGTTCAATAGTTGACCCTTAGTTTGACCTCTAGATCAGTGGACCCCACTTAGTTTTGAACCAAAACTCTGTCCCATTTCTGAGTCAGAAACCAAATAAGCAATTGCTTATTTTAGCTTTCCAGCTTATCCTAGGAGCTTATCTCACCAAATCTAGTTTAAAATAGTTCAAGTAACTTAGGTAAACCTTACTTAACCAGTGTGGACCCCACATAGCCCAATTTAGCTTATTTCTTAATCTAGTCAACCATAGTCAACTGTATAAGCTAATAAGCACTTACAGTGCTTATTCTGAGGTTCTAAATTAGTTGTCTTTGTAAAAGTTTCTTATTTTAAGTATTTAAGTAGTTTTATAAAAGAAAAACCAGAAAAAGCAAACATAAAAATAGTGATAGCTTCTATTTAATAGAAATTATCTATTTAATTTTCATCTCAGCTTATTTATAAGCACTTGTCCAATTTTATAATTTTATAAATTACTTAGTACCTTAAAATAGTTAAAATAATTTTCTTAGAATTTTCCTAAGCAGTTAACTATTTATTAGATTTAAAACTAATTTAAATAATTAAATAGGTAATATTAGTAATTAAATAGATTTCTTTAATTTTAATTAACAAAGGTAGAATTTTATATTTTTCCTAAGTTTTATAAAGTAGTTAAGACTTTTAGAAAATAGTTTCATAATTTCCACTGTCCATTTTCTAATTTTCTAATTTAATTTAATTAAATTAGCTTTAAATTAATTAATAAGTAATTAATTAGTCAATTAGCTTAAATATAATTTTTAGCAATTTTTTATAATTTTGTAGTATTCCTGTAGTAATTAAATAGTTTTATAAATTTTATCATAATTTTCTAAGGTAATTTAGTATTAATAGTAATTTAAAATAGTTTAATTAGATTAATTAAATTAAATAGTTTTTAATTAATAAAATACTCATAAAAAGACAAAAATATTTGTTTTCATTTTTTATACTTTCTTCAAGTTCTTATTTAGGTTTAGAAATTATTTGTGTAAGTTTTTAGGTTAATTTGTAATACTTGTCATTTTTAGTTAATTTAAATTAAGTTTTAAATTAGATTTTAAATAGTTTTAATTAATTAAATAATAGTTAAATATTATAATAATTACTTTTATAATTTCAATTTCATTTTCCATTTTCTTTAATATTAATTTTTCAAAAGTTTCACTTTTAACCCCTGTAGTTTGTAACTTGTTAAATACCACTTGTTTTTGTCTGTTATCTGATTTTCTTATTTGTGCTTTTGTGCTTATATCTGTATTTCTGTTATAGTTTCATCTTTTCCAAATATCAAGCAATTTCAATCTCGTTGGGACTTAACGACCCGGGGATTTTCCTGTACTTCCACGGTCAATATTAACTTGCACTTTCTCCCAGGTGGGCCTATCAGCTGCACACAGTTGACTGGTTGGTTTGGGAGGAGTCAATACATATAAAATTTATATAACTATAATTAAATTTTAGACGATAAAACAATACATAACCATTATTTATCTTTTTATCTACGACGTAACACATCACCTATGCACATTATGGATTAATCATGACTAATAATAAATGTTCGTAATAAAACGAGACATAGAAATTGAAACTTGCCATATCTTTTAGGTCGTGTGTGAAGCCGTTGCCTTGCATCGTTGAGTTTACGATTATTCTACTGTACTACTAAGGTGAGTTCATAGCCCACATTTAACTTGTTTTTGTGGGGGGGGGGGGGGGGGATACATGCTCAAAAATCGAACACAAATCTTTTCCTGATATTATTATTGCTTAAGTAGCTATTGCCGAAAGTCCCTCGATCATGAACCTTAATCACTTGAAGGGTGAACGTAAATAATTGTGAATAGATCTATTAGGGATTGACAATCCCCATTTGGTTGCTAGAGGAAATTTATCAAATGCACTTTATTTAAATATCATAGGTTACTGGCAAATACCTATCTTGGGGGCAACTTATTTCATATCATTATTATATATAATTTTGATGTCTGTTGAATCGTTGAGTGTCATGAGCTTAAGGCAATAATGAATGTGATTTCTAACTTGTTTATTTGTATCACAATAAACACCTATCTCTTGTGTTCAAACTCTTAATTATAAACCTATGAATTTCACTCAACTTTTATTGACTTTTAGCATGTTTATCTTAGGTAACTAAATGGAATGGATGGCAAAGGCACGAAGTGGGCAAATAAAGAAACGTTTATTTCTCTTTGAATAAAAACTTGTTGTTGAATAATGAAACCTCTTGGAAACATGAATATTTGGTATTTTAAATAAAACTTAAAACGTCTCATTTGAGTCGTTTTCTATAATTGTGACAAAGATCCACGATATAATACCCCAAAAGTCTTTCGCTGTCAATATAAGTCTTCCGCTGTATTGTTCGTTTTTGGGGGTGTTATATTGCTAAACAAGGAGATAAGCCACTTCAAGTGCTTGAAAAAAAATGGAGTTGGGCAAGATGGAGTGTTTGCAGAGGACAAGTTTGAAGACCAAGGAAGATCAATCAAGAGGCGAAGACTGATGGCTGACAAGGATGATGCTGACAAGGAACCCAAGGATGATGCTAAATAATGGTTATGCTTTTATATTTAGCTCAATAATTTGTAGAAGATTATAACAATATTTACTTTCTTAAAGTTTATCTATCGGTTATGTAATATTAACTAGGGTCAATGGTTGCATAACATTTTATCGAATCTAATGGAAGCTAAAAAACTAGGCAATTTTGGGATGTGTATGTTGGTAACCCAAACGTTTAGCATTTATTACCCAAACACGCCTAAAACACATTTTCACATGTAATTACCACGCCTATTTATATGCTATAACCTAAGTAACTTCCTCATTCATCCAGTAAACAAACACAGTAAAACATAAACAAAGGAACAAAAGAATGTCTCAATTTGTGGTTCTTCAGGAACTTGCAGCGGCTGCTAACTCAAGTGAGTTACCATACCAGATGACGGTGTTTTTTGATAGGGAGACACAGCGTGATGTCAAGTATGCGAAAGATCTGTTTAAGGCATATCAAGAGTTGCTTGATATTGTTATTCAAAGGAACAAGTACATGCCTGAAATGGAACTTGTGTGTCCCTCGGTGCAGATGTTCAAGTGCTTGGAGTACTTTAAGAAGCTTCAAAAGTCCGATGTTATCGAGCTTTTGGAATTGAAGAAGAAGATTGTCGAAGCGATGCTCAAGCTTTTCAACAAGCACGCATTTGTCAAGGGACTTTAGAGTTTCTTTCAATGTTTTTTATCAACCATGTTATGTTCCTTTGAATTTTAATGTTACCCGTTATGTTTTATCAATGTTATGTTTTGAATTTTAATGGCATGTTATGTTTTTTTTAATCAATTTTAATGTTATATTATCAATTATGTTATCTGTTTGTTGATTTATTATGTTATTTTGCTTTGTTACTTATGTTATGATGCTATGTTACAAGGTCAAAACAAAGATTGTCAACGTTGATTGTCATTTACAAAAGTTAAACTTGATTGTCAATTTGGGTAATTTTGGGTATTTTTGTGCCTGCACATTCATTTGAATAAGGTTACACGAATTTGTAATGAGGATGCTACTCAACATGGGTCAAAACAGTCAAGTCAACCTAATAACTGTAGAAACAAACACTCCTTTGTAGAGACCTTTCAAACTGGTTCAAGCATATAGAAATTGATTGCCACTTTGTGAGAGACAAGATTAGAGGTGGTCAAATTCTACCCACTTTCATACCAACCAAGTCACAATTGGCCGATATCCTCACAAAGGGCCTAAGCAAACCTCTGCACTACAATTGTTTATCCAAATTGGCTCTGTGTAACCCTTTACACACTGCCAATTTGCGCGGGGGATAATAGGATGCTACTCAACATGTGTCAAAACAGTCAAGTCAAGCTAATAACTGCAGAACCAAACACTCAATTGTAGCTAAGTAGTTCTAGAAGGCTCAGTTAGTTATTAGTTAGTTAGTTTTAGTTTCCCGCCAATATTGTACAAACCATACTTTTTACCATGCATTCACCAAAAGATCAGATCGGTTACATCAACAACTATCAACAAAAGGCAAACATTACACAAAGAAACTAGCTTAAGTGCCACAAAATGGCCAGACACCACCCTCAAACAACGATGGCACAAGCACATTGGGTTCAAACGTAACCATCACATTTCCGGAGGCATCCACAGGTGGAGGCGTCAGATGGCATTGGTACGCCTGGTACTCCTGGTTCTCCGGCGGAGCAAAGGTGGTATCACAATAACCCGAAGTGGTGGTGGGGTTCATGGGTTTTTTCCTTTTGTTGTTTTTTCGAGTACCACCTCCAACGGGGATATCCCGGAGAACGCCACCATGAGTCCAGTGTCTGCGGCAGCTACGGAAAAAGTGACGAGGCTGTGAAGTGTTGTAGTTGTTGTAGTAGCAGAACTTAGTGTCTTCTGAGAAACAACGTGGACATGGACTTTGATGTGGGGGTTGTGTCAGAGTTGTTGTGGTCACCAACGTTGAAGTTTCTTGGTGTGTGTTGGTGGTGGTGGTTGTGGTTATGGTGGTGGTGATTATTGCGGTGTTTGGTGATGCTTCCATTTTCTGCAAATCGTTATTTTTTTTACCTCGAGTCGTGATTTGCAAGTGTGGGTTGTGGGGGGGTTTATGGGGTTAAAAACCTTTTAGTTACTTTGCAAATTTAGCCATTAAAGTCATGTCAAATCGATGCCCAGGCACAGAGCTGATTATGGCGGTAAATTTAATAAGTATGTACAGTAAAAAGATGAAACTACCCTTGATAACTAGGCAGTTAACGAGGAAACTAACGGAAAATGACTCTCGGTGGCTTTTTTGCAAAATTACGTAACATTAGTGGCTTTTTTGCATGACTTTTTGTGTCGGTCTTATTTTTGCGATTTCATGATACTTTAAGGACTATTTTTGCATTTTACCCTTGAAAATAATTGGTGAAATTTCTTTTCCGACTAAACACCCAAGCGTTTCCAAACACCCCCTTGACAAAGAATCCAAACACTGCTCTCAATTGCTTCACCTCCCGAATATTCCTCTCTCAACCTTGACGAAAACGAAAATGGTAGAAGCTTCATACCCATGTCATGATCTCAAATCCCCAAAAACCCAATAATAACAATATAATCCCACATCTTTCACAAACAATTAAACAATGGTGTTATGGGAGATAACATTAGGAACAGCTTATTTCTTAGGATTGAAAAGGACATATAAACTTGCTCTCAAGATTCAACGCCGTCTTGTCGGTCCCAAACATCCTAAGATCCGACACTTTCTTCAAAGGTATCCTTGTCCCCTTTTTTTATTAATTTATTTTAATAAATAGAATCGTATAATTAGGCCCTACGAAACAGGTTGCATGATGGTTGTGACTTGTGATTATTTGCATATGTTTGAATGTTGTTTAATTCTTGTTATTCCAGAATTTATGTGTGAAATGACTCATAAATAGTTAGTTTTGAAATAAGAAGAATTACTGTGTGATTTAAATTGCGATAATCTGGTAATCGCTTTCGAAATGGGAAATGGCGTTTGAATTAGTTTGTTTTGATCATACACTGTTAATTGAATAAATTAACAGGGTGTTTGTTTTAGCGTATTTACCGGGATTATGATTTATGAGCTTAGGTATATTTGGAAAAGTTCATAAGCCAACTTTTTTCAGCATATAAAGATCAACGTATGACAAAAACCATAGGCTCAACTAGATAAGCTCATAAGGAGAAAAAAATGGTCTTATGAGCTATTTCCAAATTTACGCAAGTGTAACAACTCGGTCCCACATTGATAGCTTGTGAGAAATTTGACCCCTTTGTAAGTCTTAAGTTGTGGGCCGCAAAAACCTCTCACCTTGTTTTTAAGTTGAGATCCGAAGGTATTGTACTAGTTCGGGCTTTGGGGGGGGGGGGGGGGGGGGGGGGGGTGCTACATTGGTGGTTTTCGTCTTTTAGTTTCATTTCATTTGCTTTGATGAATTGCTATTTAGTACGGAGTACCATCTTTATTGGAAAGTTATTTGTTTTGAAAACATGTAAAGTTAAGTAGATCATGATATAGTTGCTAAAGAAAATGAAGTTATCGTTGTCTACACATGAATAAGATACGAAGCATAAGCAGGAAACAATGAACGATAGGAACAGATTAATAGATAATAATGCCTCTATGTAATTTATATTCTAATACAATATTAACTATAGCGATATATCACTAGTTCACTACTTATGTTTACTTTTCTTCTTTTAAATGCAGCGCCTACATGCTAATATCATAAGCTTTTTAAAATATATGTTTTTCGAAATTTTTTGGGTTGTATTTCTAAAGCAAAGATATGGCAACTTGTCTAAATTAATAACTTACTTATATACTAAAATAAGTTAATGTGCCACTCAAGATAATTGATACTAATTTCCTAAACTTTAGCCAACATTCCGCCACACAAACAAATGCTACTGGAACTCACATAGGCAGCCTTTGGTTTTACATTGCCGAACAAATAACTCCTAGAATGCAATGCAAGGTGTCTCCACTCTACATATCAACGCGAGATATTCACTGCTATTAAAGTAGTAAAAGTTCGTGCCAGCACCTATAGGGGCACTGATTTGAAGTCCAAGTGGATAATCAGATGACCAGAACCTCTGAAAATGGTCGTATCAGGCCATCCAGACACCCCCACAGCACAAATGGCTTTGGTTGGTTGATGTCTTATGACTTGATTAATGCACATAAACCAAGTAGCACATAGCCACATATACATATGGTCTATGATATTACACGAAAACTTGGCTTCAGTTTCGTTGTAGTTTGAATGGCACTACACATGACACTTTTACATTTAAATGACTCCCAAATTGAAGTTGTCTACATCGTGCTGAAGTTAGTGTAAGTGACCGCATGATCTTATGGAGGGTTTTGATGTTCTACTTTTTACGTGGTAGCCTTCAAGAAGTTATAAGGGGATGACCTCTTGGAGTTATTTATTATTTAGTTTGGCAGGACTAAGTTCATTCGTGAACCACATATAACTTAAGTACAAGGGAACAAATCCTGGCGCTTAGATATTAAAATGAAGGGTTTTCATGAAACTCTTCACATTTATGTTTCGTCACATGGATATTCACATGTGGATTAAAACGTAGTCAAGTGTGAATAGATCGATGGTACATAATTCACATGTTAATAGTATCGGTTTAGGCCTTAATTTTATTCCCCCGGGGACTAGAGTTGTTCCTTGTTCCGAAGTTACACGTGGTTTTACCTAGCCCTAGTCTGGTAAACTTCCATAGTTAATCCAGATGCAGGAGATTGTTTATGTATGGTAGCATTGAGGGTCTGAATTCCGAATACATATATTCATTACCTTTCCTTTCTGGCATTGCTTACTTATCTTTATGCGGATGAAAAACGATTTTTGTGTTGTTGAAAGTCAATAAATTGACTTAGTTTGTAGATCAATAAATGATAGTTTCATTCCTGGTAAACTCTAAGAGTACCCCGTCAATTCTTTTTAACATTATCACAATACGCCTTTACTATTTATTTTGTTAATAACGGGTCACCAAGATAAAATATTTGTGTAGTGACCAGTAGAAGTTTGAGAAAACATGTTGCTATTTTTTCACATTAGCCTAATATTAGGATATAAGGTAGCTGAGGATGAATGAATTTGTTTGTACTATGATAATTATTTGGCTGATATGTTTGATAGGAAAACACGATCCATATTTGATGTGGCACTAAAAGTTCACCGTGAGGTACAACAAAGAGACATTGAAGTTGGTAGAAATCTTGGTAATTGGATCCTCAGGTGGCTGGACAAAATGAAACCATCCGCTCACATACGTGTAGCAAAACCAAAACCCCATGACGATGCAGTCAATCCTACAAAACAACAGTTGACCGACACATCTCACCAGAAACCACCAAAACGCTATGGGATATCTTATAAGGATAAAGAATCAGGCAAGCGCCTCTTTACTACAGGAACTGCTATAATGACAAGGCCAATGCAGCCGTTTGGAATTTATACTCACAACAGACACTTCAACACTTTTGAGTTGAAAAATACAAGGTTCGGAGTGGTCCGAAACGATATAATGCAGTGGATGATTCAGAACTAATGGTTGATAAATTGTTTGTCTACTAAGATTTAGATGTGTTGGTTCAATGATTTTGTATAATTGTTTTAGACGGTGTAGTTCACTTCAGTTTTGGAATACAGAGTTCGTCAAAATAATTTACACGAACTGGTACTGTTTGGTTTGTGATTTATGGTACCAAATTATGGGTTCACCAGAGTTATGTGATGGTTGGTGCCCTGTATGATAGGTGGCCTTGTTATCCACCCCATGTAAATAAGGGATGAGATCAATCCAGAAGTTAAACGAGGATCCCACACCTGAAAGGTGACCTGTCTATGTCGACCAAGAAATTTCCCACGAGCTTCTAGTGACAAAAGTGATCAATTTATGAGTATATATTAAAATAGGAATGATATGTCGACCAAGAAATTTCTAACATAGATGTTGAGTGAATCTTGAAGCAAAAATTTATAAAATCTATTTCGTTTCGCATGACGTAATGATATGTAGAATGAATGAAATAAACGATTTAATGTAATGATTGATTACTGTTATTAATCATGATTGATTGGTATGATATGACGGAATGAAATCAATAAGGAAAAGACTAAAATGCTCTTGATGATTGATTACTGTTATTAATCATGATTGGTTGGTATGATATGACGGAATGAAATCAATAAGAAAAAGACTAAAATGCGCTCGATGATATGAAGTTTATTTAATGTAGTTAGTTAATAATAATTTTTTTATGTAATTTCAATTCCATTACATTGTAAACAAACAAAATATTTTAATTTTAATATAATAGTACTTTTCATTCCCTCTTTGATTATAACATACCTAATACTATGTTAGTTTAACAGTTATCTGATAGCACAAACATGTTGTGTTGTAATAGACGAATACCCATGCAAAGCGACCGTGTATAGCGGCAAATAGTTATACTTGTAAATTCGTGATTCTGGTTCGACCTTTGACGTAAAGCATGTGCTTTTTAAATACAATAACGTTTTTTTTTTTTTTTTTTTTTTTTTTTTTAAGTTGCAAGTTTAGAATTGATCAAGTTTAAGGTGTATTAAAAGGTACTTAGAAATAATTTAAGCAAACTACATTAGTTTTAAGTTTTAAGATTTAAAATTTCAAAAAATGCACATACACTCTTTATAAGTAGTAGAGATCAAAAGTTACAAGTTAACACGTCGTTCCAAACATATCTATGACTTATGTGCCATAAAAAAACAACCACATAATGCATAGTTATGAGTTATGACATTGTTTTTCTCATATGAACAATGAAATTTGACGAAAAGCTGTTGTCTTGTCTAAGTAACCTAGTACGTTCGTCTAAAACTCAACAGACTTTTGAGCATTTCGTTTGACGCTATTTTCAGACGCGTTTATCCAAACTTTATACAACGACAACTGGGGTCCATGGAAAATTTTCATCTTTTTTCGTCGTCTTGGATTTTTTTTTTTCTTTACGTCTTTTGGAGCCTTCTTCTTTTTTACGGGCACCACCTCTTTGACAGGAGAGTCGTCTTGAACGGGTACAGATGGACCACTCGAACCTTGAGCTAGAGAATAATCTTGACTACCAAATGATGGATCCAAATCTTCTACCTCCTCAACATTAAAATGATACACCGGAGAATATTGTTGAGAAGTTTGAGATAAGTACGGTGGTGGTGAATCGTGTAACATTTGCGGACCATATATTTGAGATTGTTGTTGCTACATCAGTTGGTTAAACGGAGGTTGGAACGAATTATTTTGTGGTTGTGATTGGTATACGAAACTTGCGGGTTGAAACGAAAATTGATTATTTTGAATGGGTGGTGAGTTACCAGTTGAACAAAAATCGGAATTCGGTGTTGAAACGTTTGTTGGCGTCGGGTTTTTGGTGTTTTGGTTTTTTGGAGATTTATGACACGTATTTTGGGTTGGAGAAGAGAAGAGTAGAGTATATAAATAAAGATTGAGTTTGAAAGTGTGTATAAAAATGATGAAGTATTGATATATATAAATTTGTAAAGATTTATTTATTTATTTTTTATTTTTTTTAATGAAAAATGACCAAACGGTCAATAAAATAGCCGTTTTTTTCTTATTATTATTATTTTTTTCATTTCACCTCTGTTGTTATTTTGGCCGAGTATTTTTTTTATTGGCTAGTCAGGCGGAAGGGTTGTAATGGGAGTGCACTCACAACTGAGCCATTAACGATGGTCTTATTGTTTACTCTCAAAAAAAGAAAAAATGAGTGTTTTAAAATCCGAGTTGATCTGGCCGGTTGAACTGGTTGAACCGTAAACTGGTCGAATGATCGAAAGGCGATTTTGAGCGAAAAACACGATTGAACCATCAGTTAAACCGGTTGAACCGTGACCCATTCGCTTAGTGAGGTCAATTAAAAAACCTGTTTGGAAAAAACAAATTGAAATTTGCTAGACTCACATAAAAGTATTCACAAAAACAATCCACTCGCTGAGGTGTCAGCGGATGATTGGTTTTTTGTGGGATCCCATCCCACAAAAAATCAATCATCCGCTGACACCTCAGCGAGTGGATTGTTTTTGTGGATACTTTTATGTGGATGTATCATTGCTCAAACAAATTACCGTTATACAATACACCAAATCAATACTTTATCTTTTTGTTGATAAAAAGTCAAACACGAAATAAAATTTAAAAAGTAGTGACCACCCTGGTTATGAATAATTTATTTCACACACACTCCCTCCCTACACCACACCACCCTGTATCAATCATTTCCCTTTCCCTCACCCTCCCCTGTAAATCAATTCATCTGTAATAAAAAAGAAAAGCAAAAAAAATGAGTTTTCAAGATATAGAAGCAGGGGGCAGACCGTTAAATACCAAACGAGGTGGAACTAATGACAACAAAACGGGTAACGGGAAAGACCCGACACAAGCCATAGCATCAGGAATATTCCAGATAAATACATCAGTTGCTACTTTTCAAAGATTGGTTAATTCTCTTGGTACTCCTAAAGATACTCCTGATCTTCGTGATAAACTGTACTATGTCTTTCTCTATCTCTTTTCTTATATAATACTTTGTAATCTTTAGTACTTGACTGTGTTCTCGAGTACTTAAAAAAGTAAAGAAAATGAAGTGAAATAGAAAAAGTTGTGTTCTCGAGTATCACTTAAGGAGGAAAAGAAAAAGAAAACACTGAAAAAGAGAGGGTGATTTGGTTGATTTTGAAGTAAAATGTTTCCTTCCAAAATTTAACCGAAAATGTTTATTTCCACTTTCTTTACTTTTTTCTTACTAAAAAAACTTGAGAACTAAGTAGTACTGTAGTATATATTTTAGTGTTTAGTTAGGTTTAGAGTGGTAGACTTTGTTATAGTTGGATTATTAGATAATTAAGAAGGTGTTTGGGTTTGCTTATTGTTTTCTGCTTATGGCTTATTTGGTTTTCGGCTTATGTTTCATAAGGGTGATTGTTTAAGCTTTATATGTGCAGTGGGCTTATATGATCCCGGCTTATATTTCATAAGCTTCAATTTTCCAGCTTATTTTGAGACTTGTGGACTTATATAAGTTTGTTAACATATAATTAACTTATATAAGCCCATAAGTCTCAAGATAAGTCGGAAAATTGGAGTTTATGAAATATAAGCCAAAATCATATAAGCTAATAAGCCCACATGTAAGCTTAAACAAGCATAAGCCGAAAAACACTCAAAATTTTGAAACTTTTTGGCTAATATAAGCTTATTATGACATGATAAGCTTATATAAGCCGAAAACACTCAAAATAAACCAAAAAAAACGAGCTTATGAAACATAAGCCGAAAAACAAATAAGCCATAAGCCGCTATTCATAAGCTTGAATAAACTTGATCATAAGTTAACCACTTAGGTGTGACCTAGTGGCAAAAGGTTCAATTTCTGCTAAGTGCAAACAATACTAATGGGGCAAATAATAAATGGGTAGTGAACTATTTTTTATTTTTTTATTTTGAGGGTAATTTTCTTTCAAAATCATCATCTTTAGGGTATTTTGTAAAAAATTTGGACAATTTTGCCCCTCATAGCTAATACAATTTTTTTTTCCCGAAGGGTAAAATTGTCCAAAATTTTTACAAAATACCCTAAAGATGATGAATTTGAAAGAAAAATACCCTCAAAATGAAAAAAAATAGTTCACTACCCATTCGATGAATTTGTGGCAAGTATATTACCTTTTAATATCATTTGCCCAATCCTAATGTGGCCACACCAACCTTTTGAAAGGGAGGGCTTTACCTGATTTGTGTCTATGTGACGACGGGTTTAAACCCCGTGGATTAGTCGGCCAAAAGGTTGGAAACCGTGGTTATCCAAAAAAGTACTTGTAAGCCGCTTAAAAGTAAGTACTTTAATTAGTGTTTGGATTCGTATTTTTGTAAGAATTTCAATGGTACTCTAAAAAATAATTATTATTTGTTGGAACATTTTAATCATAATTATTTATAAAACGTTTTAGGTTAATATGATGCGAAAATTATAATTTTAATTTCATTGCAATTTAGCGGTTTAAAATAAGCAGCTTCCTGCTTATGAGAATTTGTGTGTGTTACCTCAAAATGAGCAGATAAGCAGAAGCGGTCATTATATAATATTCTAAGACTTAAGAAGAATACATCAATTGAACCTAACAAGGAGTCTATGTTAGCGGTTTAAAATAAGCAGCTTCCTGCTTATGAGAATTTGTTTGTGTTACCTCAAAATGAGCAGATAAGCAGAAGCGGTCATTATATAATATTCTAAGACTTAAGAAGAATACATCAATTGAACCTAACAAGGAGTCTATGTTAGTACAATACTTAATGTAAAAATCATTTTATGGGAAACAGAAATTGCCATTTTATATGTTTAGTAGTTGTGATTTTGTGATAGAAAAATGTAGTATTTGCGAGTTGGAAATGTCACAAAGTTACGAAGTTCGAGATTATGTAACATGTTTTGTCTTGGCACGTCAAGGACTAGGGATACATGATGCATGTTATTAGGTTTTGTTCTCATGATTATGTTATATTATTGCCTGGTGAACGCTGATGAGTAGGTCATGGTAGTATATCAAGTATTTATTTTTTTTTGGTAAAATTCTCATTTTGAGTTTGCACAATTGTAGGCACAAGACAAGAGTACATATTGGGCAACTGGTGAAGGATACATCTGATAAACTCAAGGAAGCTAGTGAAATAGATCACCGTGATGAAGTTAGTGTAAGTGACCGCATGATCCTATGGAGGGTTTTTATGTTTAAATCTTTACATGGTGACCTTCAAGAAGCTATAAGGGATTGGCCTCTTATAGTTATATATTAACAAGTGTGGCAGGAAAAAGTTCATACATCAACCACATGTAACTTGACTACAAGGGAAGAAATCATGGCCCTTGGATAAGGACCTTGGTTGTACGTATTCACTTGTGAATTTTGCCACATGGATATATTCGCATGTGGATTGAAACGTGTTCACGTGTGAATAAATCCATGGTACATTGGTACATATATGACATGTGCATAGCATCAGTCTAGGTCTTCTTTTTATGGTTATTTGGCCCTAGATTTGTTCCTTGTTCCGAAGTTATTTGTGGTTTACTAAAGAGCTCAGCCCCTAGTCTGGTAAACTTCCATAGTTGATCCAGATGCAATTCAATTTTTAATGTATGGTTAGCATTGAGAGTCTGACTTTCTAATGCATACATCAGTTACTTTTCCTTTCTGACATTGCTTTCTTAACTTCACGTGGAAGAAAAACAAATTTTAGTGTAGTTGAAGGTCAATAAGTTGACTTGGTTTGTAGATCAATTAATGATAGTTTCGTTTCTAGTAAGCGTTAAGAATAGATGAAATCTTCCTTTCCTCTGCTGATTTCATATCGTCATTAGTTCTTGCACAGCTTTTTAGTTCTCCACCCTTAAATTGGGGTAATGCTCAACCATCATCTGTGTACTTTGTAATGACCTCATCTTTATAAGTTTTATGGTTAGATTCATACCATAAGACATTAAAACTCAAATTTATTTTCACTGTCTTTTTTACAGGCCAGTAAAAAGATTACAGATGCTAAACTCGCAAAAGATTTTCAAGCAGTTTTAAAAGAATTCCAGAAAGCCCAACAACTCTCCGTAGAAAGGGAGACAGCTTACTCACCTACTATTCCTCAAGCTATTCATTCATCACGGTAAATCCTCATGGAACCAGTACTTGCGTTTGTATTTATATTCCAATTAGAATATGTGCGAAACTACCTTTTTGTCCTGATACTTATGAATCATTTGCAGTGATGAAGCCAGTGACAAGGATGACAGCTCAGGCGGAAGTCAAGAACAGCAAGCCCTTCTTGACCAGTCTAGAAGGCAAGTTTTGTGCTTTTTATCTTTTCATATATATGGGCCACTTGTACATGGTACTGCTAGCTTGTAAGTATCAAGAAAGTCTGTATCAATGTCCAAAGTATGAAGCAGTTTGTAAAGTAAAACAAAACCAGCTCATTTGACCTGTTATTTGGCATAATTGGTCAAATGGAGTTAAAAACTATTACTTTTAAGAAAAATTGTTACACTTCGGATATGTTGTATTTTATTGTAGTTTGAATATATCTAATTAAATTCTCGTATACTTGTCAAATATCGTTTTGCTTATAAATTTTATACAGGGTGTTTTGGTATGATCTTTCTTATTATAATTCTATATATCTTAATGATCATGTATTGTTCGTGGTTATCCTTGTCCATTATGCAGTCAGGAAGTGTTGCTGTTGGACAATGAGATTTCATTCAACGAGGCTATTATTGTGGAAAGAGATCAGGGAATAGAAGAAATTCAGAATCAAGTTGTTGAGGTCAACGAAATATTCAAAGATCTTGCTGTTTTGGTTGATGAGCAAGGAACGGTGATCGGTGAGTATAATTTCCACCTAAAATTTTATTTTAAATATTCTTGTTGTGATTTTGAGTTTGTGAAATTGGTAATCAATTTATTGCAGATGATATTGGCTCCAGTATCGAAAACTCTCATGCTGCAACTGGACAAGGAAAATCCCATCTTCTCAAAGCATCAAAGACGCAAAAATCAAACACTTCCCTGGTAATTTTTCTTTCAATCTTTTTAAATCTGTAGCTCTTCTTTGGAGGTTTTCTTATGATTTAAGTCAGCAAAGTGGTACATGTTTCATTATACTTTGAATACATAATGTTTGTGATCAACATCCGGTGTTTATTCTTTCACATTTGGCCCATGCAGACTTGCTTGCTTGTGGTGATCTTAGGGATCGTGCTTCTCATTGTGATCATAATACTTGCAGTCTGATCTTCAGTATATATTCATTCATCGGAAAATCAGAGATTGTTTACGTCTTAGGGGGTGGAAATTCTAAAGCATTCTTCAAGATTCTGCCATATCTGTGCTTGTACAATTTATTTGTGAACGTGTGTGATTGCATGCTTTGCAGGGGGGTTCTGCTAAAGTTGAATTATTATCATTTTAGTATTTTTATACGGGTTTATAGTTTGTTTTATAGCTCTTGGATACAAGTTCTGCAGCCTTTTTGGTAGTGTATGTGAGAGCTGTTGAGGGATTTAGTGTTACACTGTGATTTTCGAAAGTAAGTCTTGTGTTTCGTTGTGAGTGTCTAATAGTCTATTGAATGGGAGTTTTAAAGTTTGCATCAGTATATATTCACTACTTATTTATTCATACAATGTTTGGATGTCGCTATTTTTTGTATAGAATCTGTGGTAGTTAATGATCATAGTTTGTTGTCATTTGCTAGCTTGCAGATTGTGTAAATGAAATATAATCTGGATGCTTATGTAATTGTGGGTGTTTGGCACTAATCTTCTTAGATTAAAGCAAATAAGCGGGTTGCAAAATGCACCTGCTTGTTAAATATTTGAGTAAATTACACCGTTCATCTCTATGGTTCGGCCCAAATGACTAGTCCAGTCTCTCGGCCTTTCTTTTGCATGAATAATCCTTATATTGAAACTTGGTAACACCATTCATTCTTATCTCTAACGCAAATTGAATTTGAGACCTCTCACATTTTAGTTATAATGGTCACAAGTGACAAGTCTTTTACCACTACACTACAAATGGTCATTTATTCAAGTTATAAGCAAAGAAGCCGGCTGTTATGGCAAAAACCGCTTATTTGTTTATTTAAAGATGTATATACATTTAAATATAACAAGCAGGTTAAGCACTCACCACAATTGTAGGGTCACGCCTTAGTTTCGGGTTGAAGCTTTTGTGGTGTTTGCCTGTTTGAATTAGTTTGATCTAAAACTATTCATTTGCTTATTGCATATAGGGGCAACGAGTTTGGTACTCGCGCGTTGCTGCGGAATTCTTTTGTTGCCGTTAGCTACTTAACATGAAGTTAGTTACCTAGGACTGAATTTACAATTGATGTATAACATGAAGAACCATTTATGTAAATTATTTGAGGGCTAAATTTGCAATGAACCACTGAGATGAAGGACAAAGTGCGTACAATTTTTTTTTTAAATGTTAAAAATAATGGTCGTTAGTTAACAGCCGTTAAATAACTAACGACCGTTAATACTAAAAAAAAAAAAAAAAAAAAAAAAAAAAAAAAAAAAAAAAAAAATCATATCTTTTTATTATTATATATAATTTCATATCTTTTTATTTGGAAATTTCATATAACATGAATTAAAAACATTGTACATTATGCATTTAATACTTGCAATTTTGGTATATATGAATTTAATTATGAAAGTAGGGTGATATATGAAATTACTCCTATCTTTTATATGAGGTACAAACAGTTTAGATGGATGTTCAGGACTGTTTGAGGGAAAAAAGTTGTTTTGCATTAAATTTTTTGATAAGCTTATATCTTATAATCTTAACATGCTACTAGAGTTTAGATATCACCAAAGCGTCTTATGCACGACATCAAAGTTGATTTTCACATAATTGGTTCAATCTAAAACCAATCATGACATACGACTATACGATAGCTTGTAATCTTGTATAGTTCTGTTGGCAAAACAACTACACAACACAATCACCAAATATGTAATTACAGTTAGCTTTTCTAAATATGATTTATGGGGAGTATTGATGAAATGCCAAGGATTGTCTACTAAGCACGCTGCACCATCAGGCAGAGATTTGTAACAACCAAAATTCATAACAAACTAGACAAAACGGAAAAGGCCTATGCAGCCACAACCATAATCAAGGCCAACAGCAAAAAGAATCAAATCAAACCCTAAAACACTGCCAATTCAATATCAAATTCAAAATACCAATAACAATCCAAAACTTGACCACTTAACATAAAACTAGATAGTTTAATACTTGTGTTAAGACATAAGCTAGGTATAACTAGAAACTTAACACTTGACCTCCTTCAATCCAAGACCGAAGTACAAAAAGGTTGGGTCAGCTGCACCATCTTTGTAATAAGCAAACACCATCCCACTGTCATCATGCATGCTCTCCCCAACAAAGCTGCATAAAATTAGCACAATTTACATCAGATTCCATCCATGCGGTTGATCAAATGTCGGCTTACTCAGAAGCACATGCTAGTAAACATGCTATAACAGCATTCTTTGAATTATCAGTTTCCCAGTTCAAGTTAAATACTGCCCATTTATAAGTCACTGAATTTCTAAAGCACAAAAACAGTTTCTTATGATAATACAATTATTTTAACTTGGCATAATGTTCACTGTAGTATGGGTAATGGGCAAATGATGAAATGACATAATATAACACTATATTTGCATAAAACTGTGTATATCTTAGAAGCATAATTGATCAAATGAATATGTAATGTGAAGGAGGAGCAAAAAAACTTACAATTGGAGGTCACTGAGCTTTCCGACGAGGAACTTTGTTGCTGCCTCAACGTTTTTCTTGAAGAACTCTTGTTGCTCAGCATCAAGTTTAGGGGTGAGTAGTTTGATGTACTTCTTGACATAAGCAATAAACTGCTTCCTATCAAAAGGAGGTTGTTCCTGCATTTGTTACAATATCTCAACATCTTAAAAATCTACAAACATCTCAAATTCAAAACCATTTAAAAGTGGTTAACTTTTTACCTGAAGTCTAAAAGTGTCAACGATGTCAACAACCCTCACGGCTTGATCATCAACAGCCTCGTCTTCGCCACCTTCAGCAGAAGGGTTTGAAGCAATGTAAACATCAACAGCTCCCTGAACAACCCACTGTATGGGCAGAAGACCATAACACGTATCAGTACCATAATAAAGCCTGATTCAAAAAGACACCAAATGCATAGGAGTATAGGACAGTAAGCAACTAACCTTTCCTTCAACTTCCCAAAGAATCCCATTGAAAATTTCCTTGCAAGGAAAAGAATCAGAAAGAAGCTCATCACCTACATTTAAAAAAAAAAAAAAAGGCTCATTAACTTGCAACAATCAACGTGTATGACAAAATAAAGGGAATTCGGTATCGTGTAACTTTATCGTTTACAGAAACAATAAAAAATTGTAATTTTTATATTTACAGTTGCTCTATGTTAATCCTATTCATTAGTCCTCGAAACAGAATATAATCTTACAAATAAACTTATTTAAACTCTAAAGCATAAAATAACTATCAATTAAATCTGTAAAAACTCGCACACAACATGAACTAAACTAACGTCCCAAAGCATCTCAATCTAATCAACATTGACTTCACTTTCAACAACAATGAGCATCATCCCCATCAAGCAGATTAAAACAGGAAAAACTGAACAAAAGTTACAAACATATTAGTATAGGGATTGATGACTCGTCAACGCCGCCGCATGCCCCTGTTTTGCCGTTATGATGGTGGATATGAGAGCAAATGCCCTCTTATCCATTGCCAAAACAGCAATACAAAAGAAGACCATGGCAAAGACTCACCCTATAATAATATGTTTCTGTTTTCGTACATTTTTGTTTTTCTTTTTTAACCCTTTTTAAATAGAAAGAGGGTCATGTTATCAAAAGTGACACAATGGATTTTATCTTATGATAAATATTCAAACTATAACAAATTCAGCTAAGAAAACCAGCTAAAAAATCAACTTCCTCATTAAAATAAATTTAACTTGCAAAATTGAACAATAAACCTTGAAATAAAGTTCAACCAGAACACGATTAAAGTTAAACTTATAAAAACTATCCACACGAGGACTAATTAACCACAAAAATACTTGAAACTTTCAAGATGATTACCAACAAATTAAATAAGCCAACCAAAAAGGCTTAAGACCAAAGTGTAATAAGCAACCTTTCACGCATGGTGTGCTTTGTTGGCACCACCATAACACATAGATCACTAATACACCACCCTCAGCTCCTGCAACGCTTATTTTTTGTTCTTGTGTGAGTGAGAGTATATTGTGGCCCATATCTGTGTTTATATTTTGAAGGACGAAGTTGGTGGTCTTATTACACCTTTTATGTGTGGTTGTTGAAAAGCTGACATGAGTTACCCATATAAATAATCAAGCTAATCATACAACCTTAAAAAAAATTACCCATATAAATAAAACATGCACAATAAGATATATTCATGAAACAATTAAGCTAAGCATAAAACCTTAAAAAAAATTACCCGTATAAATAAAACATGCACAACAACATATATTCATTAAACAAGCTAAGCATAAAACCTTAAAAAACACTACCCATGTAAATAAACAAACACAATAACACAATAAAACTAACTTACATGCAGATCTATAAAAAAGAAAAACAAATAATAAAAATATACTACTATATAACAAATAACACAAAGCCCTATATTCTTTTTAATAAAACGAATAAAAAGGCCTTATAGAATATATTATACGTCAAACGAAATAAAAAGACTAAGCATAAACAGATCTATGCTGTAAAAAAGTGATGAGAATTTACCAGTGAGTAAATCTTGATAGACCAACATGATGATTTGGGGCTGCTAAATCGTGTGAATAATAAAATAATAGGGTTCGAGAATAAACGTTTATTGTGAGGGTTTTGTTTTTATAGGCAAAAAAAAGTGTTTGTGTTTGTGTTGGACTTGGATTCTAGTTGGGTTTTTGTGCTGATGATCCCTATGTTGCTATTGTTCTTCTCTTCGGTTGGCCCATACCCACTTGGTTTGTAGGCCCACTATGTTTGTGATTTATTTTTATTTTTATTTTTATTAACTTGCTTGTTCTATTTTTTTCTTTGGTAATCGTAGTTTCCGACCTTATAGTTAGTTACATCACGGGGTTTGAGGTGTCATCACACAAACTCAAGCTAGGTAAAGTTGTCGATTTTCAGGAAATTAGGGGTGGTCATTTTAAAGTTTTTTTTTTTATTTTTTTTTTTGCATATATCAACAATTAAACCTGAGACCTCATTTTAATGATTATAGACGCAAACATCTTACCACACCATGAGTAGTTCTCTCCAAGATGGTTTAGTGATAACCATGTCTTTGAAGTTTCAAAAGAAATCAATATTAAATTTTGTCAGAAGAAGATTTTGAGATAACTAGAGAAAAGTCTGAAAATGATAAAGATGTATCAGTTAAGCGAGTTACATCAAAGCCAACAAATTTTGCCTTTTTTCAAGTATCTTGAACATGATCATCTTTTGTTTACTTGTTTTACGATGACAAAAAAAATCTTTCATAACTCGATATTGATGGAAAATTAGGTCATAATTTTAAAATTTTCATAACAATTATCAAAAATCGTACAGCGGAAGACATAAGAAACCTACAACAGTTTTTCCATAAGTTAGTGATCTGTATACTATTTAACTAATCATAATAAACCAACACACCAATTATGTACCTATTTGTTTGCAATGAAGATCAACACGGATTTGAGAACCTAAAACAAGGTCCCTTACGGTTTAGCACATTAATCCTCAAATGATTGCAGTAAGGTGCTAACGGTTGATCCAAGCAGCATCAACAACACAAAATATAATCAGCAGCACACAAACCAAACTTGTGTTGTGTGTTTGGTGTGTTGGGTCGACGAGAAGAGCAAGGGAAGGAGAGAAGATTTTAGGTTTTCTTAATTGCATACTGAATGAATAGTTAACTCTTTTATTTATAGTGCTTATTGGATAATTAGCAAATTCAAAACAAGATAATTACCAAGTCTGAAAAAATACTTATTTTTTCAAACAAGTCAAACAACCAAAGACCCACCCGGTCCACTACCATGGTGGTCGGCCTTCACGTGGGACCCACAAAGGGTTCACGCCCCTGTTGGGCTTTTGGCCCAATCCCTTTCTCTTTTAATTTAATCAAATTAATTAAGCTCGTTTCTCTTTCATTTAGGGTGTGTTTGGCAAAAATTGATGATGCTGGTGCTGGTGATGGTGATGGTGATGGTGTTGGTGCTGGTGTTGGTGCTGATGCTGATGCTGGTGCTGGTGCTGGTGCTGGTGCTGGTGCTGATGCTGGTGCTGGTGCTGAAAAAGATTAAAAATATAGCTTTTTTTCTTAGTAGTGTTTGGTAAACTAGCTGTAATTTTAGATTAAAAGTGTAAAATGACGTAATTGGACATATAAATAACAAACCCAATATGAATAAGAATAGTAAATAAAATTATTGATATAAATCATGTATATTTAGCATTGCATGAAAATCCATCTTAAAATACAAACAACGTTAAAATGACGTAAAATTATCACCCACGGTGTGCATTTCATATTAAAGTAGGGTTTTATTATGATTTATAATAAATGTGGGTATTTTGAAGGTTAAAATGGTAATTATACAAAAAAATAATCTTTAGTCCTTTCTGAAAAGCTGATTGGATGAACTTTTAATTTTAGATATTATTTTTCCTATAATCTTTCTCAATCTTGGTAGCCAAACGATACTACTTTATAGATTATTTTGTGAAAAAAAATTGTACAATAATCAGAGTCACCAAACACAGCCTTAGTGGATCATTTATATATGGGACGTGATTTGCACACTCCTCTTTTTTATTTGCACACTCAACGTACAAGTTATTAAAGCATGATATAAATATGGTACAATTGTCTAATGTGGTATTAGAGTATTACAATCAAAAAAGAAAGTGTGCAAATCAATTCCTTTTATATATTTATAATAAATATATACAACTACAATTTTGAACTATTATGTGCGACATCAATGAATCGTATTTTTAGTGGCAATATTTAACTCGTTATATAATGTACATAATACTACAAATACATTTATGTTATGTTTATGCCAAATTTAAAGATTCTAAAAGAGAGTAAAAACATAGTTACTCATGCTAACATTTCAAATGTTAAAAAGTAACAGTTTTGGTACCTTGTATCTTAATTATTTTTATGAGTGGCTAGCTTCAAAGTCTTTGAGCATGTTACGAAAAAAGTTATTGACTAACTAATTTTAATAGAACAAGTCATTCTATCTACCTTACACTAGAGATTCTCATCCTTTTTCTTGTTTTTTTATGATGGAAGAAGTATTTGAAATATTATTTGTGTAATCTGATGAACAACCTTTATTAAATAAAATAATAATAATAATAATAATAATAATAATAATAATAATAATAATAATAATAATAATAATAATAATAATAATAATAATAATAATAATAAAAAAAAAAAAAAAAAAAAAAAAAAAAAAAAACTTTTGATCAACTTGATACATTTGTAGATGACATGAGAACGATAAATTTTGAAGGAATTAATTTGTACATGTTTTCTTTTTATTGAGACAAGTCATTGATGCTATAGGTAATTGTATTTTGCTTTGTTCACTTGTGTAGTAATATGTGCAAAGCAA
This sequence comes from Artemisia argyi, assembly GCA_030686995.1. Lineage (NCBI taxonomy): Eukaryota > Viridiplantae > Streptophyta > Magnoliopsida > Asterales > Asteraceae > Artemisia > Artemisia argyi. Next base: position 151,727,399 of record CM060684.1, read on the forward strand.
ATGACCACATGTACAAAACCTTCTTTTTAAAAAAGTGTTATGTTATCAGTTATCCTTACCCCTCCGGATGTGGCATAAGAGGGTAAAGGTATAAAAGATTCATTTTATCCTCTCAGTTTGCATTACAACACAGGTTTTTATGAGTTTTTGTTCTGTGTTTTCTGTCAGTTTTAAGCTTTTGACTTATTAAACTTTATATTTTCTGTTCCGTACATTCAAGTTTATAGTCTTTATATATATATAAAGGAAAAAGAGAAGGGGTGTCATGTGTAAAAAGAGGGAGGAGTGGGGTGGGGGGATAACTTCTCCTTTTATGAATTGATTTGTAAGTGTTATTTTGGTGGAGTGTACTTTTGGCTATATATGTGATTGACATAAATGTGTATAAAATCTGTGTATGCACAAGGTTTAACCAAATAATATAATAAATAATAATATTTTAATAACTTTGTTTTAAAGTTAAATATTTTGATAATTTATAAATTAATGGTTTTGAAGTGTTTAAGATTTTTTTTTATAAAAATATATTATATTTTTAATATTTAGATAGTTATCATACCGTGCAAGCACGAGTTTTTACATAACTTTCTCAGTATGTGTTAATATCGATTTACATTTTGTGTAAATATGTCGCACGAAGGATTTAACTTTGTTTAAGTGTTATGGTGTTTAGGTTGATATTGTTTAAATTTAACTATTGATATCATATTTTATATATTATGTGTGTTTAGTAGCACATAATGACCTAAAAAAAATATGTGCCGTTGTTACATGTAAAATCCTGAATCCAGTCTATTTATTTTCATCTTACAATAACGTGTGAGGTTATGCCTTTATTTTGATATTTATATTCCTATTAATGGTAAATTGAGCCGATTTTTAAACTAGTTCACGAGTTAATCTTAGAAAAAATAATACTTATTCCCGATATCATTACATAGTCTCATAAAGAAGAATAACATATTCGTATATGTATAATCTCATATACCTTGACAAAATATGCTTCATTGTTATGTGTAGAATCTCGTCTGTTTATTTTCTTCTCACAATAATGTAGAATCCCATCTTGAGTGTTTTTTATAACTTTTCTTTCTTTTAAGATTTTTTTTATTTTTTATTTTAATCAAGGAAACCCTTTAACCAAAAAAAAAAAATGAAGCTGTACTTTATTTTGGTATTTATATTTCCGTTAATGATAGTTTAAACCTATTTTAAACTCATGTGTTGGTTAAACTTAAAAGGAGAAATAACAAAGCGGATAGTCAATATATAGAGTAAATTGCAAAAATCGTCCCTAAAGTTTGACCAATTTGCATGTTTCGTCCCAAATATTTCGAAACTGCAAGGATCGTCCTTAAAGTTAACCTTTGGGGCATATATAGTCCTTTTTGGGGACGATACATGCACACGGGGCCAAAACTTTAGGGACGATACATGCACACGGGCCAAAATTTAGGGACGATCCTTGCAGTTTCGAAATATTTGGGACGAAACATGCAAATTGGTCAAACTTTAGGGACGATTTTTGCAATTTACTCCAAAATATATACTTATTTCGGATATTCTTACTTAATCTCATAAAAAAGAATAACATGAGTTGTTCGTATATGTAAGTTCTCGTGTATTTATTTACATGTCACAATAACTCGTGGTTCTCTTTTTATATTATAATTTCAAGCAAATACATTAATCAAATATATACTGATAATAATGTTTGTAAATAACAACATATTGTTGTATTTTTTTTATATAAAAAATAAAAATTACAAAATGTATAAAGTTTAGGGGGTATTTATAAATTTATAAAGTTATTAAAACATGAAAATTGATAAGCATACTTTATTTAAAATTTTGCAACTAACGTTTTTTTATTAAAACATGAAAATTGATAAGCATACTTTATTTAAAACTAGAAAGGTGCCCGCGCGATGCGGGGGCGGATTATTGGGGTGAAGAGGAGGGAGGTGGGGTGGTGGAAAGTGGTTGTTGGGGTGGTTGTTGAAATGGTTATAAATTGTTGGGGATGGTTGTTGAAGTGGTTATAAATTGTTGGGGGTGATTGTTAGGGGTGTTTGTTTCCATAATTAGTAAGTAAAAGTCTGAATTTTTAAGCCTTTTCTAATTATAGAATAGTCCCAAATACATTATATAATAGTATAGATTTAGCAACTAGAGTTTTATTAATTGCCCTTCTCATTTATTAATTTTTTTTTTAAATTCGCACATATGCTTTTTTTAGCACATTTTATAAATTAGACGAAAATTTAATACTTTAACTAAATTGAGCTTCACTATTTTATTTTTTATTTTTATTTATTTATTTTTATTTTTTACAAAATTCGCATATATGTTTTTTTAGCACATGCTATAAATTAGACGAAAATTTAATAGTTTGATTAATTGAGCTTCAGTTTTGAATTTTATTAGCAAATTTGAATGATCAATTTTGTCAAATAGTCAGAATATTACAATTACAAATCGTTATTGTTAGAATTCTTTTTATAATTTGTGGAATTATATTATATAAGAGAGGTGATGGCTTATAAACAATTTGGTAGAGATAACATTATTTAACCGCAATGCCAACCGCTCGCTGGTTAAAGGGATGAGCATGGAGCGGGGTGGGGCGGTTTTATGGTAAAATCAAAAACCGAACCATATATATCGCTTTTTGAAAACTACAAACCATTTGGTTTCGGTTTTTGGCAATGAATCGGCTCGGTTTCGGTTTTTGTTTGGTTTTCTCTTACTTGAAAACAAGCAAGTTTTAATCTTATATAAAGTTTACGATTCCAAGTTTCAAGCAAAAATACATAAACAAATATCAACAATTGCATAATATCCGGCATCCAAAGCTTCGAAAAAATGTACAAAACAACCAAACATTTTCTAAAATAAAAAATGATTGTCATTGCGATTTTACACTTTTCATTTGCAAAAACATTCAAAGAACACTATTGTTCGAAAACAAAGATATAACATCTATAAATACTAGCAGGGTACCTGCGCGTTGCGGCGGCGGGTACCCTGAAATATATTTTTTCGGTGAATCATATTTTAGTTTATTATATTTTTTTTTACAATAAATTTACAGATATCAAGAATTACGTTTAGCCCGTGCTCGTTCGGGCTCGAGTTCGTTGGCCCGTGCCCGTTTGGGCTTGTTAGGAATACGTTTATTCATGTGAAGACTCGGTCACCCCGAGTGTAGTTTAGCATATTGTAGCTCGTAGTATTTATCATACTAGTTAGAATATAGTTTAGTATTAGTTTGTATTTGTGGAGTCGGGTCGGGTCTTTACCCACTGTCAGCTCGATCCACAGCCCGTTTTATGGGGCGTTTGGTAGTTTGTATAAATACCCCTCTCCACTAGTGGAGAGTGTTGGACCTTCATTTGCAATCTAACATTTTACAAGTTTTTCTCTCACAAGGCTCCCAACTTTCTCATCTCTTTCTCTCTCTAACTTCTCACTAGAAAACATAACCTTGAATCAATCTAATCCACTAAACCATCCATGTTCTCATATTAGAGTATACTACAATTGGTATCAAGAGCCATGGTTCTATCCTAGGATTCGTGGTATGCTCGAATTTATAGTGTGGTTTGTGGTTTTAAGTTGGTTCGAGGTTTTCTAGTGGTTTTCACACGAGTTTGATCTCGTTAGGTGTTAGTATTGGTTTGTTTCTTGTACTTTCTTGATTAGAAGTGTTGTAGACATCTCGTGTTACTTTTGGTTTTATCATTTCATCACTTTTGTGGGCTTGGGTGGAATTTCGTTGGATTTTTCTTTCCAGTGAGTTGGCATAATCTTGGTAGAGGGTTGGCATGATTTACTAGCGAGTTGACGTTAGCGTTTTGGAGTTTTACTATTTTGGTACATACGGACAAATCGCTACGAAAGGGACACTTTTGTCTCATTACTAGCGAGTTGTCAGATTTTGGAGTTTTGTGGATCTGGCGAGTTGATCATTAGCGAGTTGATTATTAGCGAGTTGATATCCAGCGAGTTGATTAGTAGCAAGTTGACTGTTAGCGTGTTGTTTACCAGCGGGTTGACTATTAGCGAGTTGCTACTAGCAGCGAGTTGTATATAGTGAGTTGGGTTGATAGTGAAGTGTCAGACTAGCGAGTTGATCATCCAACGAGTTAGTGAAATAGCGGGTTGATATTAGCGAGTTGATCCTAGCCTAGCGAGTTAGTGCAGTTTTGTGGCGAGTTGAGTTGTTTCAGTGACTTGGTACTTGTAGCGAGTTGTAGCCTTAGCGAGTTGTGATTATCTTAGCATGTTGACATTTGTGAAATTTGTGAGCTGTAGCGGCTTAAGTTGTTACATCTACTCCTACAGTAACTTGACGTTGTGAGACTATTCCTACAACTTGACTTGTTATTTTAATAGTAACTTGACGTTGTGAGTTTAATCTTACGATTTGACTTGTTTTCTGAGAAGTGATTGTAATTCGACTTGTTGCAACAAAACACGAAATTCACGTGTGTTTAATAGGTTGATACGTGCAACTACTCATTCTTCACAGCATGGCAAGCACTGCATCGGATGACATTCAGGCAGTAGGGTCGGATACTCGTCCTCCTATGCTGGACAGGACCGACTATGAATCATGGGCACAAAGGATTCGTCTATACTGCTTGGGTAAGGAAAATGGTGTGAACATCTTGAAATCCATTGATGAAGGACCTTTCCTCATGGGCACAACCAGAGACACAATCGCAGCTACTGATGACCATCCTGCGGCAGTTGGTCCAGAAAGACCTCGCACCTACAATGATCTTTCTGATGAAGATAAGAAACGCTATGATGCTGACATCAGAGCATCGAATATTGTCATTCAAGGGCTTCCTAAAGATGTCTACAAACTCATCAACTTTAACACATAAGCCAAAGCAGTTTGGGATAATGTGAAGATGCTTCTTGCAGGGTCTGAGTTAACCAAAGAAGATAGGGAGTCTCAGCTGTATGATGAATTCGAGCACTTCAAAATGAATCCAGGTGAAAGCATCACTGACTACTACGTCAGATTTCACAAGCTAGTCAATGACATGAGAGCCATCAAGATGACAATGCCCAACATTCAGCTCAATGCAAAATTCGTGAATAACATGGCACCTGAATGGGATAGGTTTGTTACAGCTGTCAAACTCAACAAAGGTCTTAGGCATACTAATCATGAACAACTTTATGCATATCTCCAACAACATGAGAAACATGCAGCTTATGATCGGGTAATGCGAGAAAAGCTCAGTCCTACAACAACAAATGAGTCTCTTGTCTTTGTCTCTAATGTTCAACAATTCACTCAATCTTCAAATGATCAATCTCAACCACCTTCATCCAGGTCTACCTCAACTAATGGACAATCATCAACTCCCTCACCACCAGCCTTAAACACCCATCTTGACTCTGGATATTCTCATACCGACATGATGATTGATAACCTCTCCAACCAAGTCTCCTTATTAGTCCAACAGTTCAGAGTTGTACTTCCACCAACTAACAACTAACTCAGGACTTCGTCTAACCCACGTAATCAGACAGTCATTGAAGATGGAAGAGTGGTGGTGCAGAATGTGCAAGGAAGACAAAATGCCAATCCAAGAAATGCTGGTAGAGATAATGGGTAGTACAGAGTCGGGAATGCGCTTCAAGTGCAAGCTAGGCAGCCTAAGTGCTATAACTGTGGAGGGTTGGGCCATATAGCTAGAAATTGCACTCTCCCAAAGCATCCTCAAAACTCTGAGTACTTCAAGGACAAGATGTTGCTACTACAGGCGCAAGAGAATGGTACTGCTCTGGATGAAGAAGCTTTGCTCTTTCTAGCTGGTGATGACAAGAATACGTTTGATGCTGATGTGGATGATCAACCTGTTCTGGACATGGCACTAAATGATCCGAACATCTTTCAAGTTGAAGACTGTGATGCTTTTGATTCGGATGTTGATGAAGAACCTATAGCTCAAACCATCTTCATAGCTAATCTGTCTGCAGTTGCATCATCTCCACAGCAGTCTGGCTCCTCCATCACATCTGCTATCTCTGAGGTACCAAAGCCACTAAATTCTAATCTGAATTACTCTAGCAATCCACAGAGGGCATGTGACTCGGTACAACCCAAGAATATTGACAACACAGATATCACTAATATGGGAAATACCAATAATATCCCATATGAACGGTATGTGAATGACAATAAAATGAAAGTTGTACCAAGTGACATGCCGTCGGTTGATGCTAGAGAACTTGAGTTACATGAGCACACTATATACAACCCTGATGACTCCTTGATCACTAGAGTTAACATCCTTAAGGATCAGGTGGCCATATACGAGCAGCGTGCTAAATTTGAACTTAATGAACGTGAGCAAAAAATGGAATGGCAAATGCGTACTTACATATCTGAAAACAATGCCAAACAAGAAACATTGAAAAAGGAGTTAGTATCTTTAAAAAAACAATTGGATCAAACTGTCAAGCAAAGACAGGAAATTCAAAAGGGGTTGACTTCAATTAAACTCGAATACCAAGAAAAAGAAACTAAACTTCTAAATGATTTCTCAAAACTTAAAATATTGAAAAACAAATTGGAAGATAAGTTGTACACGCAAGGCCAAACCATTCAATCTGCTCATATGATGCAAAACCACAGGAAACTAAGAGATGAATTTAGTGAACTAGATGCCTCTAAGACTAAAGCCAAATTTCTTAGAAATGGTATAGGTGCTCAACTTGCGCTATATGATGCACACACTATGCTTGACCCTAACCATGCCCCTCCTGATGTGAAATCATATGACGAGATTGATGAGGTTGAGGATAGAACTAGGGAAAAACTTGTTGAGCGACTTAAGGATCCCCTGTGCATTGCAAAAAATATTGTGTTTCACCATGATTATACTAATGACAATCACTCAGCCATTTTTGTCCCTCAAAATAAAATCCTCCCTGAAAAAGTGTTTTGGAATATTGACATGGAAAAAATGAAAGCTGAAAGAATCGTTGGTAACACACGTACCATCTTTAGGATTGCTGACCCAACCATCTATCCCCTGCACACACCCCAGCATCTAGTACCATATACTTTACCCACACAGTGTAATACCCTAATTGCGTTATATGTTCTAGGTCAATTGTTCAAGGACTTTGAAAAAACATGTAAAACAAGAATTACACCAACGGGGATTACAGAAGGGGAAAGGGGTTTTGAGCAAACAAAACAGTGTTACCTAACTGAAGTCATGTCATTTTTCGATCTTCTTAAAGAACATTTTGAAGGCCTTAAAATTACCATTAATAATGATGTGACTCAAATGAAAAAGGTCTTTAAAGAGGTGGAAAATGAGGGTAACCAATTGGCAATCGATCTCAAATACAGTGAAATTGACAGAAAAAACATTCTCATCATGAATGAGAACTTGATTGCTAATTGCATTGCACAAGATGTCTTTTACACTGTTACTGGCTCTGCCCTATCTGCTCGGCAATTTCATGAAATGTCAATTACTTTAAATGTATTTCAGAATCGTGTGATTGAGCTTGAGGGGGAGAATTACAAACTAAATTACAAAATTCAAAACAACGACCATGATAACATGGTCAGGAGCTTTTCAAAACTAGAAGTTGATAATTTTAACTTGCAACTAAAATACCAACATCTGAAAGAAACATAAAAGTATCAAATGCCAAGACATCTTCGGATGCTCCTGAGTTTGACACATGTTTTGAATTAGCCAAAAAGGATGACGTAATTCAAGCTCACTCAAATACGATTCGGAAGTTGAGGGCCCAAATTGCACAATTAAAGTCGAACAAAGGCGACGTGACCAATACCAATTACCAGATGTCGATAGATTCTCAAAACTGTCAGAAACAAGGCATTATCAATGTATTACAGCATGAAAATGAGTGGCTTCGTGCTGAAATGTCAAACGCTAAACAACATTACAAAGAGTTATTTGAGTCTATTAAAATAACGCGTGACCAAAACAATGAAAGAGTCACTTCTTTGCTAAACGAAATTGAGAATCTAAAGTCTATGGTGAAGGGTAAAATTCCCGTCGTTTCATGTGATCATGCAATCTCCAATGTACATGCTTGTAAGAAATATGCGTGTGATGCTGTGAATGTCTCTCTTCCCCTTAGGAACAATAAGTTAGTTCATAGCAACTATCTTAGATATCTTAAGGACTGCCTGGCTATGCTTAGAGAAACCATTGAGGAAAAGAGGATACCTAAACCACAGGATGCTGTTATTGTTGGTGCATGCTTCCTCACTAATAAAGCCCAGGAATTATTAGAATATGCTATAGGATCATGCCCCAAGAATGATAACAAGCTGGATAGGTCATTTAGGTCGCACTTCAACAGTGGCAACAAACATGTTACATTTGATTATCCCCAAACCATGTCACAATCCACCATCATGATCACCGGTAAACAAGTTGCAACTAATCATACTAATGTTCCCGTCATTGCTTCTACAGGAGTAAAAGGTGTATCTAAAGCTAGCAAGTCACAGCCTAGTTGCAATACAAAGAATGATAGGACTTTGTCGGCTAAGAGTACACTTATGAAGGAAGTAGAAGAATCCTCTAGGAACAATAAAGTTTTACTTAATGAAAAGAATCGAGTTGAATCAAACATTTGTGTTAACAATGATGTAATTAATTCGAATTCTGGTGCTATTTGTAAGACTTGTGACAAATGTTTATTTTATGGTAATCATGATGCTTGTATTGTGTCCTTTCTTAAATCCACTATGAAATCTCCTGTTATGAATGTTTCGAGTGTTAAAAGGGTAAAACAAGTATGGAATAAAACAGGAAAAATGTTCACTAATGTTGGTTATCAATGGAGACCTACTGGAAGGAAATTCACCCTAGGTGAAAAGTGCCCAATGACCAGGATCACTAACTCCAAAGTTGTGCCTATTAAGAGGTGGACCTACTGGTAGAATGTTCCCAATAGAAGCACTTAGTACCACTCCTAGTTCTAGTGCATCAAAATGTGAAAATTCCAGTGAGATATCTGTAACATATGATAATCCAATATTTGTGTGTGCTAACCCAACGGACCCCAACTGGTTGTGGGGCTCCAGCTTTTTCAGTTATCCACCATTGTCTGGTTTCAAATGCAGGTCGTACAAATCGTCCTTTGGTATTTGGACTCAGGCTGCTCAAAACATATGACTGGAGATCGCTCGCGGCTCAAGAATTTCATGGAAAAGTTTATTGGTACGGTTAGATTTGGGAACGACCATTTTGGATCTATAATGGGTTATGGTGATTACGTTTTTGGAGACAGTGTTATATCCAGAGTTTACTACGTGGAAGGACTTGGGCACAATCTATTTTCTGTTGGTCAATTATGTGATTCTGATCTTGAAGTTGCTTTCAGAAAGCACACCTATTTTGTTAGAGAATTAGATGGTGTTGATCTCCTCAAGGGAAGTCGGGGCACTAATCTTTATACCATCTCTATCGAAGACATGCTACGGTCCTCTCCAATTTGCTTGCTCTCCAAAGCCTCTAAGAACAAATCATGGTTGTGGCATCGTCGTTTAAACCATTTGAACTTTGGTACCATCAATGAACTCACACGTAAGGATCTTGTTCGAGGGTTGCCCAGACTTAAGTATGAGAAAGACCACTTGTGTTCCGCATGTCAAATGGGCAAGAGCAAAAAGCACACCCATAAACCCAAGACTGTCAATTCCATCATGGAAGTTCTACATACTCTTCACATGGATCTCTGTGGACCAATGAGGATTCAAAGTATCAATGGAAAGAAATATGTGCTTGTTATTGTTGATGATTTCTCTCGATTCACGTGGGTAAAGTTTCTGCGATCAAAAGACGAAACTCCGGAAACCATCATCAAACTCATAAAGATGTTGCAAGTTCGTCTCAACAAAATAGTTAGATTCATTCGTACTGATAATGGAACGGAGTTTGTGAACAAACAACTTACTCAATTTTATGAAGGTGTCGGAATTAGTCATCAAAAGAGCATTCCACGCACTCCTCAACAAAATGGAGTTGTTAAAAGACGCAATCGCACCTTAGTTGAAGCCACAAGGACTATGCTCATCTTCTCCAAAGCTCCTATGTTTCTTTGGGCTGAGGCGATTGCAACTGCATGTTATACACAAAACAGATCCTTGATACATCCTCTCCACTGCAAGACTCCATATGAACTGGTTCATGGTAGAAAACCAGATCTTTCGTTTCTTCGTGTATTTGGTGCATTGTGCTATCCAACAAATGACAGTGAAGACCTTGGGAAACTCAAGGCCAAGTCTGACATTAGTTTCTTTGTTGGTTATGCTCCAGAACGAAAGGGATACCCAATCTACAACAAACGTACCAGAGACATAATGGAAACAATCCACGTCACTTTCGATGAGCTGACAGAGCAACTAGTTCTTGGACAATCAAGTTCTGGACCTATACCTAACCTCTTGTCTCCTGGACCTATAAGCTCCAGGCTTGTACAGAATCCCACTCCTGCTACTCCTTTCGTACCTCCTACAAGTGATGATTGGAAAAAGCTATTTGACCCCATGTTTGATGAATACTTTGAACCTCAAAATGTGGATGCTCCAGAAGCCACAGTCGTTCCACAACCAGCTGGGGTAGCTAATGTCCCAGATGTTAATTCTGGACCATCCACTTCGTTGTCATGGGATCCTGAAGCTCCCACCATCAGTCATTCAATTACCACATCTAATGGTCAATCCTCATCTGTACAACGAGTAGCAGCTGTAGATAATTCTTTTGATGAGAATCCCTTCGCTCCACCCGATAATGAACCGTTTGTTAACATCTTTGCTCCTGAATCGTCAAATGATGCTACATCCTCAGATGTATCTAACACGGCTACCTCAGTTCCCTACCCTCAACCTCATGAACACCTTAGGAAATGGACAAATGACCACCCAATTGACAACATTATTGGAAACCCCTCACGTCCGGTATCAACCCGTAAGCAACTTGCTACCGACGCTTTGTGGTGCTTCTTCAATTCTGTCCTCTCTAAAGTTGAGCCAAAATATTTCAAGGATGCAATGTCTAAACACTCATGGTTCACTGCTATGGTAGATGAAATTCATGAGTTTGATCGACTTGACGTGTGGGAATTAGTACCGCCTCCTGAGTGTGCTATGATCATTGCTCTCAAATGGATATTTAAAGTGAAACTTGATGAGCATGGAGATGTATTAAAGAACAAGGCTAGGCTTGTGGCAAAAGGATATCGTCAAGAAGAGAGTATTGACTTTGAAGAATCCTTCGCACCAGTTGCTAGAATTGAAGCAATAAGAATATTTCTGGCAAATGCTGCTAGTCAAAATATGGTGGTGTATCAGATGGATGTTAAGACTGCATTTTTAAATGGCGATCTTAAAGAAGTGGTGTATGTAAGTCAACCCAAAGGATTCGTGGATTCTGAACGCCCTAACCATGTGTATCGCTTGAAGAAGGCCCTTTATGGACTTAAACAAGCTCCTAGGGCGTGGTACGACACCTTGTCAAAATTCCTTCTTGCCAACAAGTTCTCCAAAGGTGCTGTTGATCCTACACTCTTTACCAGAAAAACGGGCAAAACATTTCTTCATGTGCAAATCTACGTAGATGATATAATATTTGCCTCTTCTGATCCCAAAGAGTGTGATCGTTTCTCCCAAGAGATGAGTTCTGAATTCCAGATGTCCATGATGGGTCAAATGTCCTTCTTTCTAGGCTTGCAAATATCTCAGAATCCCAATGGGATCTTCATCAATCAATCCAAGTATGCTAATGAAATTTTGAAGAAATTTGGATTCGATTCATGTGACGCAGTTGATACCCCTATGATTGAAAGATCAAAACTTGATGAAGATGATGTTGGGATCCCAGTTGAACAAACCAAGTATCAAAGCATGATTGGTTCCTTAATGTATCTTACTGCTAGCAGACCGGATCTACTATTTGCAGTTTGCATGTGTGCTCGGTATCAATCCAAACCTACCAAGAAACACCTGGAAGCTGTCAAGAGAGTCTTTCGGTATCTTAAAGGAACAATCCACTTGGGCCTATGGTACCCAAAGGACACTTCTATGGCACTCACAACCTATTCAGATGCTGACCATGCGGGATGTCAGGATACTCGTCGAAGTACATCTGGGGGTGCTCAGTTCTTGGGTAACAAGCTAGTTAGTTGGTCTTCAAAGAAACAAATGAGTACTTCAATATCCTCCACAGAGGCTGAATACATTGCCATGTCCTCGTGTTGTGCTCAGATCTTATGGATGAGATCTCAACTTTCGGACTATGGCTTCGTATTCAACAAGATTCCCATGTATTGTGACAACAAAAGTGCGATTGCACTTTGCTGCGACAATGTCCAGCACTCAAGAACTAAGCGCATTGACATTCGACATCACTTCATCAGGGAGCAAGTTGAGAAAGGAATTGTGGAACTTTACTTTGTGAGGACTGAGTTCCAGCTAGCTGATATCTTTACCAAAGCACTTTCTAGGGATCAATTTCAATTTATCCTCCCTCGCCTTGGTATGAAGAGTCTCACTCCTGAGGATCTCATAAGTCTTCAGGACGATCAGGAGGAGTAAAGGGGTTGCTTTATATATCCTTTGTACATAATATCAAAATCAAAAGGAAAATAGAAAAATATAAAACCTTCAAAAACCCAAAAAAATCAGAAAATCATAAAAACCAAAAATATTCTTCTCTCGACATGTCTCTTGTCTAGTCAATATTATGTGCGCTTCTAGAAATGTCATTCAATAATGACACGGAAACATACATATGCTTGAGCAAGAGTTCCTTTATTAATAATGTCGTCTAAAACATGTCGTATCTAACATCTCTCAAAATGGTTTGCTATTACTTCAGATAGCAACCCGGTCTTTATATTGGGGAAGGTTTGTCGCCAAAACGATGATTGTTCCTAACAAAGGCATGAATTACTTTACATTCGTGCCTTTCCAATTTGATGTACGCCTAAGTGCATCATCTCTGGTAAAAGAAGAGAAGTCTTCTTTGCATCTCAAATATATTTCCTTCAATGATTCTTCGGGAAAATATTTGTTCCAAACTTGGTGGTACCATGGTTTTTGAAGATCAAACAAACTCAAAATGTGGTTTATAATTTACCACTCAATCGATGCTATAAGAATTAATCTTTTATGCAAAATGTTTAATTTTAAATATGTCATCGATTGAGGGGGAGAACAATTTCAAAAACTATATATCATCCAAAACAAGATCTTTGTGCATAACTCAAATGGATTTAATGCAATTGTTATGTGTTAGGATATAAATTTTTCATGAGTCCCTCGTTAAACTCAAAATTATTTATAAACTCATCACCTCTAACACATAACATACTCCCTCAAGTTTTGACGGGGAGCAAAATGTTGTCTCAAAATCAGTCATTCTTAAAAATGTCACATCCTTCTCCAAAACTTTATACTCATTTTAAATCACTTGGGATCACAAATCTCAAATTGATTTGAAATTTTTGATCGGAGGAGAAGATGTGATTTAAATATGAAAAACTGATTCAAAAGTGATGTTTTTTGAACATGAAAACAAAAATCTGCTCTTTCCTATGTGCCAAACTCTTTCGCATATCGATGCATATATTGAGGGGGAGCAAAATTATTTGTGTAAAAGGATCCTTGCATCTCATATGAGTGCATCTCAGTCTTGACTCATGAATTGACGAAACACAAATGTCCTGAATCGAAAGGACTAGTCCTGGACGGGTAATAACTTCAAGCTGGTTTAACCAGTGATGTAAACGTGTCTCGAAGAGGACTAGTGTAAGTAGAATGTACCGTTTCGAGAAACCTTGGGTGAATCTGATCGGGCCGGGTAATAACTTCAAGCTAGTTTAACTAGTGATGTAAGCATGTCTCGAATGCCCGGTCATGTTCACTCAAGGTAGATCAATTCAAAAAGTGCAACTCTTCCCGACATGTGCAAATTTTCAAATCAATACATATGAGCACATGTTAAGGGGGAGCATTTAAAATGACAAAACTCTCAATGTGTTCACAAAATGTGTTTCTTTATCATAAACACGTTGAGAGAATTTTCAATGATTTGGTATATGGCAACATAGGATAGTCATGAAGTTATAAGGTGACTAAGGTTAGGAAAACCGTCCTATGATCCGCCAAAGCCGGAGGGATATACCCATGGACAATACCAAATAGATAGTATTAGAAAGTCCGTAGGTATGATTATGAAAAAAGGAGAAATGTGAGAATGGAGAAAGAAGGGGTTGAAGAATTAAAAAGAAATGAAATGAGAAAGGGTGAAAAGAAATAGCCCTCCAATTATTCAACCTTAGGGCAGAAACCGGGTTCAATTCATAATCTACCGATGGTTGCTAAGGCGACATCGGTATTGAAGACAAGACGTCATGGACCCAGTGACGCAATGCACTAAACCTTCTAGCCACTCAAGTTCTCTTAAAAGAACTTGTTTTATTCTCACGGGGAACCGGGATAATCTATCGACATATCTCTTAGAGATGGTTGATATTGAAGCAGGAGACCTCTCCCTAATCTCCGCATAGGAAAACCAAATGCACTTATTGAGTCTAGAGCCTCAAGATGCATACAAAGATCTCATAGGAACACGTGCTACTTCTACCCTGGCTGTTCAACATTAAGGACACCAGTGGTAAACTTATGAGTCCTACGCAGATCTTAGCAATCTGCCAGAACATTTATGAGGGAAGTTTCTTTAGTAACTCCCAGTGATTGAATGGAAATTCCTGCCAGGGTCAACATCAAGCAGCCCTGAAAGCAGGTCACTTAGGTAATTCCCTGTGGATTATGCTTAGTGGTCGCAATGGTTACCAACGGTCAACAGTCGTAGAGTGATCTCCAGCGACTCACCCATTCATTGATCTACTTAGGTAGTTCGCGTAAATCTTCTCAGGGTTTACCGATTGGGAACGGTCTTGGTGAGGTTTAAAAGGAGTCTTCACACTATGCTGTTGACAATCTCTAATTCCAAACCTATAAGTACCGAATGATTTGTTGCTAACTGTCTACTTGCAGGAATTTCTGACGGTTGCGGTTGATTGCTGAAAAGATGCTGATCCATCAACACATGCTCACACTTAAACATCACAATCTATGAAATCATGATCATTAATTGGGCCACATATATGCTTCCACAACTCTGATGTAGAAGATCATGATCTTGAAAAGTGTGAGCATGCCAACACAAAGATGTTCTTATCACATGGAGACGTTACTACTCAAAGATGACTTTTAGACACTCCTTTGGATGATGAACTTGAAGTAATTTCCAAAGATCATCCATCACACTGAACAAGTCATCTAGAGTCTACCGCTTAAAGCACAAAGATCTCAACAATGAAGAATCAAAAGGCTACGAGCTACAAAGATGTCTTCAAAGACTTGATTGCTATGATTTAATATTTATTTTCTGGGGTGACCTCCCTTAGGGGGAAATTATTAGGAATACGTTTATTCATATGAAGACTCGGTCACCCCGAGTGTAGTTTAGCATATTGTAGATCGTAGTATTTATCATACTAGTTAGAATATAGTTTAGTATTAGTTAGTATTTGTGGAGTCGGGTCGGGTCTTTACCCACTGTCAGCTCGATCCACAGCCTGTTTTATGGGGCGTTTGGTAGTTTGTATAAATACCCCTCTCCATTAGTGGAGAGGGTTGGACCTTCATTTGCAATCTAACATTCTACAAGTTTTTCTCTCACAAGGCTCCCAACTTTCTTATCTCTTTCTCTCTCTAACTTCTCACTAGAAAACATAACCTTGAATCAATCTAATCACTAAACTATCCATGTTCTCATATTAGAGTATACTACAGTGCTCGAGCCCGTTTGGCTCGCACCCGTTCAGGCTAAAGCCCATCTGGCCCGTTGCCCGTTCAGGCTTGAATATTTGTATAATGTGTGTTATTATTTGTATTAGTGACGAATCGAATTTTCCAAATAAATCGAGCAGGCACAACCTAGAAAGAATGAAATGTATCAAATTTGCCGAATAAATTGACTTTGTGAAAGTTATGCATATTTATATAGGTTTTTATTGGAAAAATTATTCGAGAATAATGGCGCAAGTTTCATAATTTTTTGAATCCGTTTGGTACGTCAAATGGGTCCCACAATTAATATTCTAAAAGTTTTACTACTTTGACACTAAAGCCCTCCACCCTTTTCTTTCACTCTCACCCTTCTTGTTTTGATTGTCCACTTTTAGTCCCTCCAATTTTTATAAAACATCTCATTTTTTTTTCTCTCTCTCTACCTCACTTTTAATAAACACAACTCACACACTCACTCCTTTCTCTCTCTACCACATCGCCGGACAACCACCACTTCCGGCCGGCCGCCACCTTCCGTCACCGGAAAATTTTTCGACCAAAATATTAACTCCCCGAATCGATGATCGATCCATTGTTACCATTTTTGGAGTTTTTTAGCGCTCAACGCGCTCGTTTGACACCCAAACACCACACAACCGCCGCTGCCACCGCCTCATCACGACCTCCTTTCTACTCGATTTGCTAGTAAATTTCTTGAGTACAGGACTGGAAAATTTTCTTTTTTTATGAGAAAGTACTAAAGCCTTCAAGTTTTTGTTTGTTATTAATTTTGTCGTCTCACTTTTTGTGTTCTACTTCGGTTTATTCAACTTTTTCAGTTTATGTAATAGTTTATGCATTTGATATAACAAATTAAAAACCTTTTTTTTTCTTTTTCTTTTGGTGTGTGTTCTAAGACGTCCTTTTTAGCTTCCATTTAATTACTTTGGGATCTATTTTTATATGCAGGCAGTCACAACCATGAATCCCATTATATAATAAGTTTGGTTTAGCTAATTTTTTGGAAAAAAAATTTATATAAAGTAAAATGTGTTACTTGGTTTCAAACACTATAAATATAATCAAAATTGTTTGTTTTATGGTTTAACAAATAGTATCAGATTATAAGGTATTTATAATCAACATTTATTTTTTACTCAACATAGTCATAAGAAAAAAATCACATTTTTATGGAGTTTTGTACATTATGCTTAAATGGTTGTAATTTTGGGTGTAGGGGTGTTTTAAATACTATTTAATGTATAATTGTAAGATTTTGGTCTGAATTTCAAGTTATGCTTGTTTTCATTGTACACAATGGTTTGCTTGTTGTAATTCTGAAAAATCTTTGCTTTAAAGTGTTGTAAACATTGCATAATTTTTTGTACATTTGATTTTTTTAGAGAGAGAGTCTTTTGTATATTATATGTAGTATAGATAACAAATATGAATGTATATATAATAAACAACACTAGTTTTTTAATAAATAAAGTTGTATACTCAAATCATTAAAATTAAATTGCATATTTCTTATACAGATAAAATTTTATAAAAACTTATATAAAGGTGGGGTGGGGCGGTTTTTTCGGTTCGGTTTTTCTTATGAAACCGAAAACCGCCACAAACATTCGGTTTTTATAAAATTTAAAACCACCACCATCAGTTTGTCAAATGGGGCAATTTTTTTGGTTCGGCTTTTTCGATTTCGATTTTTGTGCTCACCCCTTAAATGTCTTTTTCTATTGTTGGAATCGAAATATATACTACTTAGCATTTTGAAGGTCAAATGAGGTTACAAATATTTACATAAACATCTTCCCATTGATAACCATGGCAAAGATAATAAGCCACATTAAAAATTCATTGATGTTTATCTCTTGAATCTACAAAAGATTTAACCATAGAGAATTAAACCTAAGTGATGGATAGAAACGAGATACAAGGTGAGAAGACACTACGTAAATAGTGAGTTGATATGTGGTTTACTTTCGATTTTAATGAAAACTAGGTAAATATACTCGAGGGTTTGTTTGACTCAATCTTTGGCCTTCGATAGCCATGTCGCTAGACTCTCAAATTGTTTGAATCGTCTCAAGTCATGTGGCAAAAGATTGCTTACTTTTTGGTAGTATTAACTATTAACTAATAGTTACTGTCACTAGAAAGAAATTTATGAACTTGAGAATAAAGCATTTCTCGCTACACCTGATCTGTTTACTTACTCTTATGCCGCTAACGCACCCCTTTGTCAAATAGTCAACTTCCGATCGACTTATGCCTCACTAGACCGGTAAAATTTATATTTCAATTTTATTGTGCACTTAATGCTTAGTATATTTTCTTTTCTCAAGATTAGCTATATTAAGCTGGATAATCAATTAAATTCATTTCAACTTGGATTTTGCAAAACAAATAAGTAGACTTTGGCATACTGAAAGTTCACTTTTAGAACAACATTGGACGCAAGTTGAAATTTTAGACTGTGTTTAAAGGAAAGAAATCATTCTACCTTATTCGATAACTCCTTTTAGGAAAACGGTTTATTTGATTTAAAAAGTTTGATTTTAAAGTTCATGGTTACGCTGTAGTTGATATCACCTAGCGAAAAACCACTTAAAAAAAATAATTAAGTAGTTTAATTGTTGGTGTATTAATGTCTACTGGACTAATAAAGATAATTACACGTTGACTAAAGAGCATCCCTAGTAGAGAAAGTTGGAAATACATTTTTATCAAATGACTTTTCTAAAAATAAATTGTTAAATATAGCTTTAAGAGCTATATTTAAAATATTCAAACACGTATTAACTGTTTGTAACTTTAATAATTAATAATAACTGTTACCCCGCTTATATGTAACTTTCTCTATCGATTATACACACCACAATAATACGTACTTTTGTTTCTTAAATGTACGGTAGCATTTTAGTGCTATTTTTAGCAAAACCTTCTTTATAAAAAAGTTTTTGCTCCTATACAAATATAAAACCTCAAAATCAATTTGAAAACCTTAAACTAACGAGGAAAGAGGTTGAAAGTTGAAACAATATCCTATAACTTGAATTTCGCCAACCTATAGCATGAGAAGTCCTCAATTACAATAGTAAAAGGGAAACTTGCATTTCTATAACTCGAAGTTGTCACTTATTCATATTGCTAAATCTACGATTTAAAATTTTTAATAAAAAAATGTTTGTTTAACATCTCTGCCACCAAGCTGGCAAGCTGCACACTTTTTATTTTCAAATCTATTCATTTTCAATCGTAATCCTCTATTTGTGTTTGCAAAGGCATTGTAACATGTCCATTTCGGACAGTATTCAAGCTAAAAGTGATAAAACATATGACATATCCGCTATTTTTCTTCATCTTCATTTTATGTTGCATCCATATTTTCCATTCATTTTATATCTTCTTAACAAGTATTCACATAAACCACCAACGTAACTGTCACAAGAAGAAATTGGTTACCATGACCAAAATTAAAATAGAATAATATTAATTAATAAGTGCAATAATTTTTTTTTGGATATAAGTGTTGTAATCGTTGGTAAATCAGTGAAAAACAAAGGTGAAAATAATAGTAATATTAGAAGTGTTTTTGTTAAAGAAATGGAAAAATAATTTTTTTGGATATTAGTGTTGAAACTGTTGGTAAAATAAAGGTGAAAAAGAAATTATGTTGAAAGTAATGGGCTCTTTTTATTTATTATTTTTTTAATGAAAGAGTAAAATTGAAGATCAATAACAGAGTATGTGGGATAAAAAAAAGGGAGTTGATACTCTCATCATATTTTTTTATTCTTGCATCACAGCTTGTACATTACAGTATTGTACCGTACAACACTGCAATACACAATTGTGGTATTTGCATAAAAAATGTGGTGAGGGTATCAACTCCCTAAAAAAAGAAGATGTGTAGGAGCAAGAGATCTTGATGGAGGAGGTTTGCAAATTGTTCGCAATGGTTATGGGGGTTCGCAGGGTTTCGTAATAAAGACAAGGAGGAGAGATAATGTCAAATTTTCATGTATTTAATATAAACGAGTATTGCGAGTTATTTACGAATATTTATAGGTTTTTTTTTACGGGAAAAAAACCATTTGAAAAGTATATCGAAATAAATATCAAGTTAAAGAGCAACAAATAATACATTATTTGACTTTTTTTTTTTTCTTTTTTTAAATTTTAGTTTCACATATGTATGTGAGAAAGTGAAAATGTAGACATAAAGTATAAGAATTTGAACAAAGCTCACAAAATTCTAGGCAAATAAATGATACTTGAGACAATTTTGGCAATATGTCACTTATTTAAGTCATATCGGAATAATTGGTATATTCGGTAATGAGAATTTCCATAGTAAAAAGATTTTTGAAAAATAAAAAGTGTAATGACAAAAAGTTTATCAAAAGGTTATCACTCGAATGTTCTAATAATATCCATTCCACTCTTTGTGAGTCTTAAATTATCATAATATCTTATCAATTTTCTCCTTTCCTGATATCCATTTGGGGGATAGCTTTGTATTAAAGACGAAAACAATTTACTATACCACTCTTATTACAAGTTATTATAATAGTATTATATTAAAAGGTTAGTTAATGTTGTAGGAATATTTAATTATCATAATTAAAAGATTACATAGATCATATACTCGTAGTATTCTCTGTTTCAATGTCTATATATTGCATTTGAGATGTATTAAGAAATATATGTATTATTTGATTAAAGATATACAAACTCAAATAGCATGTCTACGATTTCTTCATCACGCTCTTCCATAGAAGATTGTTCAAATCTTCAAAACTTTCTTCAAGCAGTGACTCCTATCGTCGATCATGTAAGATATCTATATCTCTCATAAAATATTAACTTTTCTTATAGGCTCTTAAATATGTGAACAACTTTTCAGAACAACGCTACTGAAGTTGAAGCGAACCATGAATCAAGAAATGGACATCTGAAGCTACAAGATATATGGAGGATGTATGATGAATGGAGTTGTTGTGGTGTTGGTGTCCCGGTCTTATTGGAGAGCGGACAAAGAGTTGTTCAATATTATGTTCCTTTACTTTCTGCAATCCAGATATTTATAAAAAAACCTACATCAACGAGCTCAGATGAGGAAAATGGTTTTGTAGCGCTACAGTATGATTCATCGAGTGATGATGATGCAAGCGCAAAATCAAACAACGGTTTCTGTAAGGACAAACTTTATGTAAATTTCTTTGAAACCGGTTCTCCATACAATCGTATGCCATTTTTGGATAAAGTAAGTCATGATTTTCTTTAATTTTTCTAACTAATAGCATTTATAACCTTAAGAGTGCCATTAACTTATCAATTCTTTAACGTAACATAATTGCTATTAAAAATGCAAACTAATATTAAATGGAAAATTCGACATATTCAATGTTAGAAAGTGAATACAATTTTTTTTTTTTTTTTTTTTTTTTTTTTTTTTGGATTTGCTAACAACAACCTACTGAGTGTTGTTTAAGCATTTCTTATTTATAAAAAACACATTTAATGAACTCATATATTCCATAATTATACACTTTTAATTACTTTAAATATAGTATATGATGTTCAATATAGAATGTTTAGAGATCATTAAATGCTAATATTTTAAACATGGAATGCTTAAACAACACTCAGTGTGTTGTTGTTAGCATTTTTTTTTTTAATTATTATTTTGTTTAACAAGTTCATTGAGTTTATTTGCACTTCAAGATACACTTACCATTTTTTTTAGAAGTTAAAAGATATGTTAATGTTCATACGAGCATTAAAAAGTAAGAAACTTAAGTGCTAGTTTCTTTGATAGTTGACGTAATAAGCCCGTTACAAGTTTGATAGTCCAACTTGTTTTCTTTCTTTCTTTTCTACAGATTATCGAGCTAGCTGAATGTTATCCTGGACTATTATCGTTTTACATCAACGATATAGCTCCGGCGAGTTGGATGTCTGTTGCGTGGTATGTATTTCATTAGATACTTCATTTTTCTTTAACTTTATCACTTAGTATGAGGTGAGTTTGCACTTGTATATGTATTGTTACCTAGTCAATGTTTCTTAGCAAAAAAGCTACATTTTATTATGAGTTTGCTAACATTATACTCCGATGATTAGTTAATGTTTTGATTTTAAATGAGACATAAACTCGCACTTAATGTTTAGATGAACAACTGATAGGCGAGGCTAATTTAATACCAAATGTCTTCTAGTCTAACAGTACATGTTAGATGCACCCAACCAAGTGGTTATTGGTTTAAAACCGGCATGAGATAAAATTTGTAATGTAAATACTCCTAGATTGTAAGTTGTCTTCCAAAAAAGACGTTTATTGGTATAATTTGTAAAGCTATTTGATTTAAACATGAAAAAAAAAAAAAAAACAAAAAAAAAAAAAAAAAAAAAAACAAAAAACTATTATAGGTCGATTGACAATGATCATCATTTTGTAGAATGAAGTCATAAGGCTGTTCCAAGAAAAAAAAATGAACTAGTCATCCGCGCACTTGGTTATTTTTCATTTTTTAAGGAATCAACAATCGTTTGATATAGTGATTAAAGAGAATATAATTAGTTTTTCAGTTAGCATTAGTCGTCATTGATTATCAACAATTCATATGCAAGTCTGCCTTATAGTATCACACTTCTACTCAATAAAGATTTACTTGTTTTACAAAAAAATGTTATATGCTTTCTTATACAGGTTCCCTATTTGTCAAATCCCCCCAAAACTTAACATTACCAAAGACCTTGACACTTGTTTCCTCACCTTCCATACTTTATCAAACTCTTTCAAAGGTAATTTATATCATCAGAACAAGTTTATATCTTGTACGAATACATGTGTACGTGCATGTCATCTAGAATAATGATTTGGTTATTAATTGGCCAGTTTTGTGTTATGATTCTTGACTAATGTAGCATACAACAATGAAGAAGTTGAAAACACCGAGAATGGACAAGTATTGGATCTTAGTCCGTTTGGGCTAACAACTTACAAGATGCTAGGAGATGTGTGGAATCGTCACAAAGATGATGATGAAAAGATTCAGGATTTCGAGAGTGCTGCTTCATCATGGTTGAGTCAACTCCATATCCAACAACATGATTACAACTTCTTTACTCAGTGAAGACTTTAATAGCAATAAAGAAATGGTTCTATTATCGGCTGGTCTTGCTATTTATGTTGCAAATGAGAGTCATACATGGTAGATTTATTTTCCTTTAGTTGTGCAAACTAGTCTGAAATCTATTGTTGAGATTTTGCTATATCGAAAGTCGTATGTCAATCATACGGGTTTGTAATTTGATCTTGATAATTTTTTTCGCAATGCAAACTTGATTGAACCTTTATATTACAACCATTAATCAACAAGTTAAGGTGGATGGTGTAAACTTTCATTAGGCATGTTAACTTGAAACTTGTGTTCAGATATTAAAGACCATGAAGTGTCGGAACGCACACATGTTAAAATGGTTATTGTATAGCTAAACATAAGGAATTAAGTTTATCAACTCGCGTCTATAGCATTAGATATATCTTTTCCATATTAGACTAAAGTCGAGTTCTAGCTAAAATATCATACTCTTAAAGCCAAAAAGTTCACATATTAGTCCTATTCAACAATGTTCACACTATAACAACATAAACACTAGCATTATAAAACGTCACTATAAAAAAAAGTCTAATGACCGTTAACTTATTTCGTTCATCTATCGTCTTGAAATACATTTCAAATCAAAATCTCCAATTTAAGTAGCCCTATAAAACAATTCACATCACTAGTTCTAAAAGCATACGGAGTAGTGCAGTGAATACAACTGTTATTATTATTATTATTATTATTATTATTATTATTATTATTATTATTATTATTATTATTATTATTATTATTATTATTATTATTATTATTATTTAGTTTTACAAGTTTATTGAATTTATTTGCACTTCAAGATACACTTACCAATTTTTTTAGAAGTTAAAAAGATACTAGTTTGATATAGTCCAGCCTTGGCCCTATATTGATGTAGTAGTGTGGTGATATAATTATGTTGTTATTTCAATAAGAAAAAAAAAATGCAATGATAATAATCATTTTTTCCCTTCTTTCTTTTCTACAGATTCTCGAGCTAGCTGAATGTTATCCTGGACTCTTATCGTTTTACATCAACGATATAGCTCCAGCGAGTTGGATGTCTGTTGTGTGGTATGATCTCATAAGATGCTTCATTTTTCTTTTACTTTATCACTTAATAGGAGCTGAGTTTGCACTTGTTATATGTATTGTTACCTAGTCAATGTTTCTTAGCAAAAAAGCTGGAGTACATTTTATTATGAGTTTGCAGACATTATGCTCCTAGGATTAGTTAATGTTTTGATTTTAAATGAGACATAAACTCGTACTTAATGTTTAGAAGAAAAATCGATAGGTGAGGCTAATTTAATACCAAATGTCTTCTAGTATAACAGTACATGTTAGATGCACCCAACCAAGTGGCTATTGGTTTAAAACTAACATGAGATAATATTTGTAATGTAAATACTGCGAGATTGTAAGTTGTCTTCCAGAAAAGATGTTTATTGGTAGAATTTGTAGAATCATTTGATTTAAACATGAATAGCAAAATGAAGAACTAATATAGGTCACTATACAATGATCATCATTTTGTAAAATGAAGTGATAAGGCTATTCCAAACAAAAGTTGAACGAGTCATCCGCGCACTTGGATTTTTGGTGGTTTTCGTTTTTAGCATAAACCTAGTAGATGTCATTTTTTAAGGAATCATCAATAGTTTGATATATTGATTAAAGAGAGTATAAGGTTTTTAGTTAGCATTAGTCGTCATTGAGTATCAACAGTTCATCTGCAAGTCTGTTTTATAATATTACACTTCTATTCGATAAAAATCAGTTGTTTTACAAAAAATGATTCATATGCTTTCTTATACAGGTTCCCTATTTGTCAAATTCACCTAAAACATAACATTAACAAAGACCTCGACACTTGTTTCCTCACCTTCCATAGTTTATCAAACTCTTTCAAAGGTAATTTATATCATTAAAACAAGTTCATATGTTGTATGAACACATGTATAAGTGCATATCATCTAGAATAGTGATTTGGTAATTAATTGACCAGTTTTGTGTAATGATTCTTGACTAATGTAGCATACAACAATGAAGAAGAAGTTGAAAACACCGAGAATGGACAAGTATTGGATCTTAGTCTGTTTGGGCTAACAACTTACAAGATGCTAGGAGATGTGTGGAATCGTCACAAAGATGATGATGAGAAGATTCATGATTTTGAGAGTGCTGCTTCATCATGGTTGAGTCAACTCCATATCCAACAACATGATTACAACTTCTTTACTCAATGAATACTTTGACTACAATAAAGGAATGGTTATATTATGGTTTGATCTTGCTATTTATGTTGCAAATGAGAGTCATCCATAGTAGATTTATTTCCTTTTAATAGTGCAAAGTTACATGAAATCTATTGTTAGAATTTTGCTAATCAAAAGTCTGTGTGTCAAGCTTCTGTAATTTGGTATTGGGAATTTCCTTAGCTAGTGCAAACTTTGGGCCTTTTTGATGGATGTCACTTATCGGAGGTTGTATGTCAACCTTATTCAGTGATTTGATCTTGTTAGGGATTGCCTTTATTAGTGCAAACTTTAATGAAGCTTTTGTTGGGATTTCATTAATCAAAAGTTGTATCTATGAGCTTAGTGATTTGTTGTACAGTATTGTTGGGGATAACTCTTTGTAGTACAAACCTTAAACGTGTTCTTGAGTATCTCTCTTAAGAGGTAAAGAAAATGAAGTGAAACAAAAAAAAGTTGTGTTCTCGAGTATCACTTAAGGAATAAAAGAAAAGAAAAAGACCGAAAAAGAACGATGATTTTGAAGTAAAATATTGGGCAAATGGCACAAAAGGTACCCAACTTAGGATCTATTTACAATCAAGATACTCTACTTTTTTTCTTGCATAAAAAGGCGTCGAACTTTTTTTTTTTTGCGGATTTGTATTTTACTAACTTCCGTTAACCTACCTCGTTAGAAAATTACATGTTTGGTCCTTGAGTATATATAATCATTTTATGCACAGTCCATCAAAAATTTTTTTTTAATATTTTCGCAAAAAAACTTGAGAATTTTTTTTTAAAAATAAATTTGAAAAAACAATATATATATTAGAAAATAAAAAAAATCAAAATTAAAAAAAAATATATTATTTTTTTAAATTAGAAAATAAAAATCTCCAAAAAAAATTAGAAAATAAAAAAAAATCGAAAAAAAAATTTCGAAGAAAAATTTTTATTTTTTTTTTTAAATAATTATCGAATTTTTTTAAAAAATATTCGAAAAATAAAATTATTTTTTTGGAATTTTTTATAAAAAAAATTCAAAAAAATATTAAATATTCGAAAATCTTTTTTGAATATTTAATATTTTTTAGAATTTTTTTTATAAAAAATTCCAAAAAAATAAGTTTATTTTTCGAATATTTAAAAAAAATCGATAATTATTTTTAAAAAAATTCATACTTTTTTCTTCGAAAATGTTTGTTTGAATTTTTTTATTTTCTAATTTTTTTGGAAAATTTTATTTTCTAATTAAAAAAATTAATTTTTAAAAACTTTTTTTAAAAAAATTCAATTTTTTTTATTTTCTAATATATATATATTTTTTATTTTCTAGGTTTTTTTTTTTAAAAAAAAATCTCAAGTTTTTTTCGAAAATATTTTTTTTTGAATTTTTTTGTGGTGTTGGACTGTGTATGAGAAGATTATACATACTCAAGGACCAAACATGTAATTTTCTAACGAAGTAGGTTAACGGAAGTTAGTTAAATACTCAAATCCGCAAAAAAAAAAGTTCAACGCCTTTTTATGCAAGAAAAAAAGTAGAGTACCTTGATTGTAAATAGACCCTAAGTTGGGTACTTTTTTGTGTCATTTGCCCTAAAATATTTCCTCCTAAAATTGGGCTGAAAATGTTTACTTTCTATTTCTTTTCTTTTCCTTTCCTAACTAAAAAAACTTGAGAAACGAGCATTAGTAAAGGATTTCTCAAATTTAAACTCTAGTGAACACTTTTTTAGTACAACCATCAATTAACAAGGTGGATAGTTACGCTAGTGAAAACTTTCATGAAGCATGTTGATTTGAAACTTGTGTTAATCAGATTTTTAAGACCGAAAAGTGTTGGGAACACACACATGCCAAAAAAAGTTATTGTATAGCTAATCACAATGCACGAACGAGAAACTAAACAAGCACACTTAATAAAAAATGTAAGGAATTGAGTTGATCAACTCACATCTATGGACATTAGATTTATCTTTTTCGGGCTAGACTGATAATATAGTGTTACAAATTTAAAGTTCTAGCTAAAATATCATACTCTTAAAATCGTAAAATTCATAAATAACCCCTATTTAACACTGTGTATATATAACTTGTATACAATACTAGATAACACTCTAAACAATATAAGTCATATAAAACGTCAGCACTCAAAGATCCTCTAGATAAATATCTATCATGCACACTTTGAGTCTCACGACGTACGTTAGCCTATTTTGTTCACCGATCCTCTATAACTCCCACTTCAAATCATAATCTCCAATTTGAGTAAGGTCATAAAACCATTCACGTCACTATTTATAAACTCATACCGAGTGGTGCAGTGATCTGACATGGTTACGTGAGCCACGCTTATTACCACACTCCAGTCCCACCAAAACCAAACCGAAACTCACCACCCCTTCCACCGACCACCCGATCTCGCTTATCTAACTTACTTCCTTTTCTTAAAAATATTGTGTTAAGTCAGATACATTTTCAAACAATAACTGGTACCATTTTCGCAGTGTAAAAAGATATTAACAAGTAACTACAAGGACCAAAACTGTAAGACAAGAAGAAGAGAATGAAAGAAGCAATCAATAGTGGTGCACCTTGTTGATTGACTGTAAACAAACAAATTGACTATCACCAGTTCACCACTATTAAAATCTATATAAAGCGGAGATCCCAAATTTCATTCATAAATCTCCGATTTAAGGTCAGTTAAATTTTATAACTATCAATCTTTTTAATTATATATACTACTGGTACTAATTTCAACTTTTGCTTGCTTGTATTAAATCACGAGATTCATTATCCATCGGTATAGTTAGGGTTTCTTCATTACAAAGCTATCCTTATTATGTATCTGTTATACTATTAATCTAAATTAAGTGCTTATAATAATAATAGTGCTTGGATTTACTTATTATGTAAAAAATGTAAAGATAAAATGGAACTAGTGCGCATTGCTTATTTGTGTTTATTTTAAGGTTTTTAAGTTAGATATACAAGTGTTTCGAGGTTATTCTAATGGGTGTTTGGTCGGATTAGGTTGTATTTTCGGCTTATTTAAATAATCCCGACTCTTGTTAAAACGAGTGATCCTAAGGATAAGGCATAAACTAAAATCTAAGATTCTGTCAAATGTAATGGATAACAGATAATGAAATTCAAAATGGTTACGCATAAGAACATATTAAAGCTATTGGAACCTTACTTTTTGATTTTAGCACACGAGAATGATTTTGCCCAGATTTGAAAGTTGCGAAGGTTGTTATGAGAGTTGTGAGAGTGTGTGAGGGTTCACGACCGGTCAAAAGAGGTTATATCTCTTTTTGGTTTTTGGCCTGGTTCAACCACAAACTATGTTACATAAAATTAAGCAAAATTTATCATAAGGCGGAAAAAGTGGGCTTATGCGCTTTTTCAGTTTCGAATGATCTGGTAAAGTAAACACCCTTTTAATTTTATTTCAAATAAGCACTTTGAAATAAGCAGCTCCCATACTGCTTATTTCACCACAAGATAGGTAGATAAGCATACACAATTTAGATGATCCAAACACTTCAAAATGCAAACAATAAGCAGTTAAAAACATAGTTTAGATATTAACCTGAATTGATTGATCTTGAATTCATGTGATTATATGCGAAAGTACGAAATCCTTATATTTTTGTGTGTGTGTGTTTTTAAGGTTAGTTAGAGGTGAATGTGATTGGTTACGAGGTGGTTATTGCTGTTGAGCATCTTCAGTTTCTGAGTTTGTTCAGTTATTATGGACGGTAATAAGGACGAGGCGATAAAATGTGTTGGCATTGCGAAAGAGGCGATTGCGTCTGGAAACAAGTCACGTGCCATGAAGTTTATTGGGATGGCACAGCGGTTAAATCATAACTTAGATGTAAATGATCTTTTGGCAGCGTGTAAAAATTTAGATTCTGGAAATCCTGGTCCGTCAAATGGTAGTGTTAATCATGTTGGAAGTAAGAATGTGAGTGATAAGCGGGTTGAGAGCAACGGGGAGGTGAATTATACCGAAGAACATGTTCAATTGGTTCGTAAGATTAAAAGAAACACGGATTATTATGAGATTTTAGGTGTTGAAAAAAGTTGTACTGGTGAGGAGATTAAGAAGGCTTATAGGAAGTTATCGTTGAAGGTTCATCCCGATAAGAACAAAGCTCCGGGGTCTGAAGAGGCGTTTAAGAAAGTTGGTAAAGCGTTTAAGTGTTTGAGTGATGAGGGGTCTAGGAGGCAATATGATCACACGGGTGTGGCTGAAGGGGATGAGTATAATCAGCAGTATAATGTTAGGAGGCGAAGGAGAACGGGACGTAGTATGTTTGAAGATGATTTTGATGCTGATGAGATCTTTAGGTCGTTTTTTGGTCAAAGTGATATGTTTCGTCAAGCTAATGTGTATAGGACTGGAAGGGCTGCTGGTCAGCAGGCGAGGGAGGATAATGGTGGGACCGGGCCTAATATGATGTTGCTTCTTCAGCTGTTACCTTTTTTGATAATCGTGTTGCTTGCTTGTCTTCCGTTTTCTGAGCCTGAGTATTCGTTACAAAGGAATTATACTTATCAGTTTACGAAGTTGACTCAGGAATATGGAGTGGAGTTTTTTGTGAAAAAGTCTGATTTTGATCAAAAGTATCCTATTGGAACTCCTGCACGAACTAATATCGAGAATAGTGTTGTGAGAGATTATAAGAATATGCTGTGGCGTTATTGTCATGTTGAGCTCCAGAGGCGCTCGTGGAGCAGAAACCTGCCAACTCCTCACTGTGATAAGCTTGAAAGCTTAGGATTCGCGCCAAGGTTAGCTCATTTTTCTAATCATTAGTTCTGATGTTAAATGTTTCTTACAGATGGAGTTCTTAAATGTGTGTTTTTTGGGTCAAATTTTATATCCTCGAGACTTTACTGTGGTCTGTGGGTCCTAATTAATTAATGCACAAGGATGGGAAAACGGAACTAAATCACTAACCGATTGACATGAACCGAATAAAACTGACTACTTACGTTCTGAGAGATTTGGTTCTGTTAAGTTTAAGCCGAGAGTAATACTTTATAAATAGGCACACAAACACACACACACACCATGTCATAACCACAATTGGTACTATAGTGGTTCCCACACTTCTAAAATGACTGGTAACTCATCAAAAACAAAATTCATTGTTCTCACCCACACAGATATCTCTTGTTAATACTCGTAAAAGAGACAGTTTGCTAAAATCATGTTTAAACATAGCCAAATAAAGCTCTGCTCTGGTGTCAATGTACCATTTGGAAGCAATGTGGTACATTCACATATGCATAAAAATTGATTGTTGGTTTTCCAGTAACATGCCAACTAGTTGTGCTTAGCCTGGATAATGACTTTAACAGCTG
Source organism: Artemisia argyi (assembly GCA_030686995.1). Lineage (NCBI taxonomy): Eukaryota > Viridiplantae > Streptophyta > Magnoliopsida > Asterales > Asteraceae > Artemisia > Artemisia argyi. The sequence continues at coordinate 151,758,058 of CM060684.1, forward strand.
CACAATTTGTCTTTGGAGTAAAATGCGATGGTAAAATTCAGTGGGCTGATGTATAAGTTCAGGATCCAACTAGTTGTGCTCTTTTGACTTTACTAAACTAAAGTACCTGCCATATGTTGAGTTTGAGTTAGGTCTACAGATGACATGGATATGATCACCCTGTATCTTTTACCACTTATCTTTCTTCTTATCTTTCTTCATAACCTTGCATTGCTGGTGGTATAATCAGTAAGACAGTAACTGTAATAGTGTAATTAGGCTATGCATGCATAAGGGCTTTTGGTGGACCGCCCTCAAGGGTTTATCTGTTTATAGACTGTTTTTGGTGTCCTTGCACATACTACGGGTTATTCTAGTAAATGTAACATGTATTACAGGCTGGTGTCCGTCCACTTGGACATATTACAATAGTCGCACAGAGTTATGCTAGTAAATAACATGTGTATGGTCCATACGTGCAACATGGTATGTTTTTGTCCCTAAAATCTGAATAATATATTTGAAAGGCTTTCTTAACTTTCCATGGAAGTATCTTTTTGTTTTGTGATTTATGATGAGAAGAGCATATCCATTTGTTGCTTGACTTCTATTGTCGGGATTACTCTTTTCAAAAGCTACTGCTTACTTTAAAATGAAAAATGGATTTTTAAATAGAAAACAGTCTTGCATATTGACAAGTGCCACCAACATTAGGAAACTTACTTTTTGGTATCATTCTCTTTATTTCATGCACCTTCACTACAATTTCTACCTAATATGATTGAAGATAATTACTCAAATTATCTCTATTAAAGAACTCAAAACAATTCAATTTTTCTTCAAATCTTTGTGAAATGCCGACATACTGAACAGAGGTTGTAATTAGGACACTTTAAGAACTTGCTGTTGCTTTTTTATTTAACCATAGATCTGCTATTACACTCTTTACATTCTAAAACACTGAACAAGAGTCATTGAACCCTTTCCTCGAACCTTTTTTGGGGTCAAATATGGTAATTTGGATGGGATGGAATAGTTTATCTGTGATGGGATGTAATAGTTAACTAATAAGTGTTAGGTATTGTAGTTTTGCTGTGTACATTTAAACATCAGCTTGATGGTTACTATAATCCGTGTCACCAGATCAATGCAATTGACATTCATTTATTTATTTATTTATTTATTTTTATTTTTATTTTTATTTTTTTCTGGCAGGCATATGTGGAGTCAATAGATGGAGAATTCTTTTTTCCATTGTTCGGGACTTCTGCATTTCTACTGGCTGTTACACTCTCGGAATTTTGATTTATTTTATATGATGTGTAGCAGCCACTGCTCGGCTCTGCCAGGTTTGATTTTGGCATGAGTGTATGAGCATTTGTGTAAAGATACTGTTGCTGACGGGTTAGATTTTACGAATATTATGAGAGGATATAATAGTGTTCTGGAAATAATTGTTTTTCAGCTATCAGCTGATAACGAGGTGGAAATCCTTGTTTCATATTGTAAACAAGTTCTCCTTGCCGTTTTGGAATGAAAACCATACAATATTGTGTACCACAGAATATAAGTCAGTAAAGACTTGACAAACATTATTAAAGTCATAAAATTAGAACATATATATCGTTTATGAATTTTAAACAAGATAAAGATCATTGTAAACAAGATTCCTGGAACAGGGAAAAGCTGCTATAAAACTGTAAACAAACACCTGCAAATTCTTTTACACTCTGTTCCAGAGTTTTTATTTGGAGAGAAAAGAAGAGAGGGAGAGAGGAAATGACAAAATATTTATGTTCCCGAGTTTTTTTTGGAGAGAAGAGAAGAGAAGAGGAGAGAAAATTATGCCAAAACTTCTCTCCTAATCTTCTTCCCAAATTGGGATGATTTGGAGAGAAGATGATTTTTGTGCATGATTTTATTGAATCTCTCTTCTTTTCTCTCTAACTTGGGAACACAAACAAAAAATCAATATTTTTTCCTCTTCTCTTCTTTTTTCTCATTTTTAACCTCTTCATTTCTCTTCTTTCCATTTTATATCTCGGGAACACAGTGTTATAAATTTGTAGAGTGTTGCGTTGATTCTATTCATTTTCCGCGTACGTAATAGCCTTCAATTGAAAATCACCCATCGGTTTAGTTGATCACACTTGTGTTCAGCAAACGTGTCAATTCACAAACTTTTTAGGCACAATCAATAAAATGATTAGCAAGTAATTACGAGCCAAGACCACATAGACTGCTACAAGATTAAACTCTCGCCAACCAAACCCAACATATGCATAACCACTTAAGAGGCATCACCCGGTAAAAAGTATTGAAACGGGTATAATTTTATCTTATAAATACCAGAATAAACTCTCATTTTCTTCATAACTTACATTCCTTCCTTTGCAAATTTAAATCTTTAATATAGATTCATTTTTACACCTCAAAAATCATCTCAAATGGACCTCAACATCCACAAGCAACTCGTCTTCACAACCATTTGACCTCAGCATGTAGTTTAATGACCGTTTGGCGATTTTATTCACAACCTTCCAAACAGAAGATAAAAGGAAAGAAAACCAGTCAGAATCATGCTCTGCTACCTTCTTTAACACGGAAGACATTGTGGCCTAAATGGAAGAAGGCTCATCAGCTTTGATGAACCATGTGAATGAATTCAGCAGAAATAAACAATGATCTTTTCATGAGACATTGTGAACACGAGGGACAAACAAAGGAAATAAACAAGGTTTTTCGTGACTTGAGAAAATCACAATAACTAACCTTCGTTGGCCATTTTCTTGATCACACTCTAAACGGTAAGCCTCACGGAGAATGGTTATGTCAGCCCGAAGTGAAAGTAAATGAGGGAAGTTTTGATAAGTTGAAAGGTTAAAAAATAACTTCTCATTTTTAACCCCCAATTTATAGCCAAGAAAATGGGTTTAGTGGGGTACAAGTGGCAACAACCCATTGGGCCATCAGATTCATCTCATGGGCAAGACATATACGCCCTAAAACACATGTGTGCTAATGTCACGATGACGTCAAACACAGTTGAAACGACATGTCTTCAAGCCGCCTAAATGCCAAGTTGACCAAATTCAAATCATTTTGAATTATTTTACTTATATTTCCCACGTAAAACATTTAATGTTGGTGCGCCCTGGAACATCTCATCATAACACAAGTAGCACAACTTGCATTTGCATTAAATAATAGCCAAGACCACATAGACTGCTACGTCAAGACTTACCTTTCCCGGGACCTAGAGATCTGTTTATATGTTCTTAACGCTTAAATGAGTTGGATAAAATATCTTTTTTGAACCATCACCCATGAAACCATTTTTTTTAAATGTATTTGTTTACAGAAGATAAATCAACTACCCGTATTTAACTTGGTAACCATCAAGATGACCTAGTGCTCAGGATAATGATGCATTCACACAAAGGTCCTGATGTTCGAACCATCTTACATAAGCATCTTCCGGGTGACTAGAAAAAAAAAAATGATTCACAAAGATCACAAAAATATTGTTTAGACGGTGTTCACAAATCAGGTAATCCTCACGAAACCAAACCGAACCAAATAAATTGTGTACTTCGGGTTATTCAGGTCAACCCGAAAACCGAACCGAACTGAAATTAGGTTTTCAGTTCGGTTTAATATAATTTGAATTCAATTTGGTTCGGTGCGGTTCTACCAAAAAAAAAGTTTAACTGAACAAAACGAAATAAACTAAACAACCTAATAACCGAACCGATAAATATACGAGTTAAATTTAAAATATAAAATTGTGAACGTGTTAGCAACTGAAACTCATCCGATGATGTATACATAACTTACTTAAAAGAGTTGGATCAAATATCCTTTAAGACCCATAAAACAAAAAGCCCATTTGACCTAGCCCACTTACACCAATCCAAATATATAAACACATTTAGGGTTTTACTTCTTTCTTCTTCTACTGAATCGCGCCGGAGCATCTCTTCTTTGCACATTTCATAGGTACATCTTTCTTACTTTTCACATCCTTATTCATATCATCCTTAAAAACATATAGTACTTATTATTTTTAGTGTTTGTTATAGTATAGTTTGTTAAATATGTATCAGTTGTAATGTTTTTTTAATATGTTGTTTATGTTGAATTTGTAGTTGCTGTGTTTAAGGAACTAAGAAAAAATGGTGTCTGGAAAGAAGACGGTATGTGTTTTTTAATGTTTATATGTTTGTGTTTTATAAATTTTTAGGGTTGTTTTGTTAAAATTTAAATATTGTGGGTATGTTGTAAAATGTGCAGAAGAAGACTCATGAGAGTATCAACAACAGGTTGGCTCTTGTTATGAAGAGTGGAAAGTACACTCTTGGTTACAAGACCGTGCTCGAGTCTCTTAGGAGCTCCAAAGGTGTGTTTCGCCTTTTTCGATATCAGATTTTGTCTATTGTGTTTGAGTTAAATGTGTATCTAGTTGGGACTTATTAGTTTTTATTGTTTGATGGGGAAATGTAGGTAAGTTGATTATCATTTCCAACAATTGCCCGCCTTTGAGGAAGTCGGAGATTGAGTACTATGCTATGCTTGCTAAAGTTGGCGTTCACCATTACAATGGGAGTAAGTGAATTGCTGCTACCTTGATCCTTTATATTGGCTTAAGTTTTGCTATATTCATATGTGTTGCTATATTGGCTTAAGTTTTGCTATATTCGTATGTGTTGGTATATTGGCTTAAGTTTTGTTATGTTCATATGTGTGTTGCTAGTTGGATTTCATCTAGGATTTTGAAGTTGTGGTACTCTCTTTCATTTGAAATAGATTTGTTTGATTGGGTGGGTAGTACGAGACTCTTGTTTGACGTTTTGTCAAGTGTTTAAAAACACGATTGAGTGATTAGGCAATATAAGGTTTTTTTTTTATAGTCGCTACATTTTTAAAGAGGTAGCATTATAACCAAGAAATGGATCTTTGCAATTTTAATTGGAAGAAAAGAATGTGTTTTTATGTGCTTTAAATTACTGTATTTTAAAACACTAAAAAGGGATGGCGAAAGAAACAAACTAGAACTGAACATAAGCTATCACCTCTAAGATTGATTTATGTTTGTATTTTCTATTTGTACTTAAGTGCTCATTGTAATTGTTGTACTTAAAGTTCACTATAATGATGGTTGTTTACGTTTTCTTACTGATGCCATTCTTCCTGATTTGTTTAGACAATGTTGATCTTGGAACTGCTTGTGGGAAGTACTTCCGTGTGTCTTGCCTAAGTATCATTGATGCAGGTATTGAATTTGAGATACTTTATTTATCTATTATAAAGTATTTGAAAAACCGAATGATTGTTAACTAACCAGTTTGTTTTTTTGGCTTTGGTTTAGGTGATTCTGATATCATCAAGAGTCTGCCAGGAGATCAGTGAAGAGGATAAACACTTATCTAGTCTTTTCTCTCAAACTGTTCTAAGTTTTGGCCTAGTATATTATCCTTTTGAGTTCTGTGATTGCTCAATTAATATAGTGATCTTGTTGCTTTGGATTCAGTATTTAGTACTGTGTTTCTTTGTTGAATGTTAATCATCATTTGCATGTCCTGTTTTGGTAACACTATTGCTGCTGGTTCTTATTTTAAGATTGATTCCTTTAGGTTTAAAATTCTATTATTTGTTTTATTCTAGCAGTGCCATTTTTAGTCACAATGAACAATAATATTGTTCTAGTTAACCAGGATTGAAAAAGAAAAAAATATGTACAAATATATGTATGTAATATTCTAGACAGTGTCATCCCTGTTGTCATCTGCTTCATTGCGCTTGTAATGGCTGGTAAGTCATGGTGAGAGCAAGTGCCTTCATGTAGCCACCATTATAAGTATAATGGAGCAGGTGATCAATGATGATCAATCCATATAATACTATGTAATTTTTGCTCAGTTTTTTTTGTTTTTTTTTTTTTTTTTTTTTTTTTTTTTCCCTAATGATCTGCTTATATGAGATGATGCTCTTCATTGTTATGTTTAAAATTGAGTGATAGAATGCATATGTGGTTTCCTCATTTGCGTGTCTTGGTTGGCAAATGGCAATGCTTTTGTTGATTTTTATTTGAGTATGGTTTTTTAGGCTTTTGCATTATATTACATGCTCTTCAATTGAGTTCTGGGTTTTCTTATTTTTAGTATCATCTCATTTTTATCACAAGGAACAATAGTATCATCCTCGTTAGACAGGATTCGAAAAGAAAAAAATTGTACGGAAACAGAAATATAATATTATAGGTGGTGTTATTTTCACCTTTCATGCACTTATGCTTCTTGATTAGTGGGGGTAAGAGCGAGTGCCCTCACGTATCCACAATCACAAGTGCATGTTTGCAGTGACGGACCCAGGGAATCAGGGGCGGAACTAGGAGCCAAGTTTAGGGGTAGCGAAATACGAAAATTTGTTTAGGGGTAGCGAAAATTTGTTTCAGAGGTCGCGAAATCGCCAAAAAATGGCCAAAAATCGCAAAAAATGGCCAAAAATCGCCAAAAATTCCACTATCGAGTAAAAGTTCAGGGGTAGCGACCGCTACCCCTGAACTACATGTACATCCGCCCCTACAGGGAATATAGATGTGGGGGGCAAATTTTTTTTTTTTTTTTTTTTGACAATAACAATAAAATACGGAAAAAAAAAGATCGTAATGATAATTCTAGTATTTTTACTTAGAGATGAATGATTTATAAGGCTTTAGAGCATTAAATGTTAGGTTTTAGTATGTGGGTGGGGGGCAATTTGAGTTTTGGGTGGAGGTCACTTTTTAAAAAAGGTCAATTTTAAAAAAATTACACTAAAATTTCAACTTTTTCGGCTAGCCGTGGGGGCACCGGACCCCCATGATTATACTATAGGTCCGTCCCTGCATGTTTGCGATGTCGCGAGCATGGAATGAAGATGCTGTTCTTTATTGTACTATGCTTAAACTGAGGGATGGAATGAAGATGCTATTCTTTATTGTGGTTAAAAACTAAGGTGTGTTGATTGAATCGATATGCTACGGGAGAGCTGTGTTACGAAGTGGTTAATAGTAGTAGATGCTAATTTCAAGGTTGCTTTCTCAATATCTGCCTATTTTGCGGATTTTGATTTGTTTATGAAAACTCAAAAGATTTGGAAGATGCCCTTACTTAGGACGTGTTTGTTTTTATAAAAAAAAATGCTCTTAACAGCTTTTGAATCTGAACCGTTTAGATATTTTGGCCGTTCAGATCGGTTTTTTTTTTTTTTTTTTTTTTTTTTTTTTTTTTTTTTTTTTTTTTTTTCAAGAAGCGGTTAGAGGCAGTAAGATCACTTGAGAGGGGCGTCTTAATGCCTCTTGTTAAAAAAAAAAAAAAAAAAAAAAAAAAAAAAAAAAAAAAAAAAAAAAATACGAGCAAACAAATGTGCGGTTCAAACATGAGTTTTTTTTCCTGTTCAGATGCGGTCAGATTCAGACATTTACGCCTCAGATTCAGATGTGCGGTTCAGATTCAAATTCAGAGCCTCTTAAAGAACAAACACCACCTCAGTGTTGTATAGGTCGAGAGATGGAATTCTCAAAGGAAAACAAATAGTAAAAAATATTCTCTAATTTTCATAATTTTGAATAACATTGCGTATTTGTGTTAGCTTTCCTTTATTTGATCGCTAATTTAAATACCCGTTTTGCCGTTTAGGGTATGTTTGGTTATAGCAGTAGTAGTAAAGCTAAAGTAGTGAGCCGTAGTTGTGAGCTGGAGTTGTATTTTTCTATAAAAATGTTTGGTAGCGTAGTTGTAGTTGTAATTATAATGTGTAAACCAACTCATAAATGTTCAACGTTTCTAAATGTTACTTCATGATGCGTTGAAAAAGGAGCATTTCAAAAATAGATAAAGCTACTTATTGTTTGTCAAATGAACATTAAAAATTACAACGCTCACCACTCGTAAATGCTTTAAACGCTCTGCGGTAAACACACCCTAGGTAGCTGACATCCTTGCAAGAGAAATACAATAACCACAAAAATTTTACAGTAAAATTTGTAAATACTTTATGCACTTTTCATTACAACTCATTATGCTTTCTTAACCTTTTATTGTCATTTTTCTTCCTTAAGTTTGTTAATGTTGTCATTGAGCTTATTAAAGTTGACTTTCTAAGTGTACCTTTTTAACATTTAGTCGGTTTTAAGGTTTTGATTTTGCTATGTGTAATAATTGAGGTGACAAATGAATAACAAAGAAGTAAAAATAGAAGAAAAATTATTTGAATGACTACATATAAATTTAGACCAAAAGACATATCACATTTGTCAAAATATGAATGGATTAGATCTATTGTTAGGTCTTCCTCTCAATAAATTACTAGTCTTTTATTTTCTTCACCAACCCACAAAAAATAGAAGAAATTTAAACATTCATTTCAAAACCCAATCTCTTTTATCAATCTTTTTTCATCTTCACCCACCCTCAAAATCAAAAACGTTTGGACATTTAAATAAAGAAACCCAAGGTTGATCAGATCCCCACTTGGCACATACAAGCAGGGTTCTAAAAGGCACGTCATGGCGGTGCTGAAGCATGAGGCATAACCTCCACGTTATAAAATATATCAAGGCGTCGGCTCTAGGCGTGATGTGAGATGAGGTTTGAAAAGGCATGAGGCGTGTTTTTTTTTTTTTTTTCTTTAATTCAACTCTAACGAGTTTTTTTTTTTTTTTTTTTTTTTTTTTTTTTTTTTTTTTTTTTTTAAAAGAAATGAAGAAGATTTCATGCATGGACAGTTTTGTGACTTTATTCCTATCTGTGACACTTTTTGTAAACTCGAAATATATGAAATATGATATAAATATATAAATCTATAATTATTTTCATATTTTGTGCTGCTTTAAGTTACGTCTTAGAAAATGTTGTGACTTCACCATGAGTCCTAAGGCATGAGGCTTGGCTATTCCGTCACACTGCGTCTCACGATATTTTTAACCGTGTATTCAATTCAAGCTCATTCGTTAATTATAAACTTAGAATTTGGTCGTGTATATGCACCACAATGAAAAAAAAAAAAAAAAAAAAAAAAAAAAAAAAAAAAAAAAAAATTTGGATTTTTCAACTCAGTCGTATTTTTGTGAAAATGTTTCATAATTAAAAGATTGTGGTTTCAGATTATGTTTTAAACATTCGAGATAGATTTTAGATGTATATATATTGTGAGAGAGTTTGTGTTAAAGAAAAAAAAAAAAAAAAAATCAAACTAAGAAAGTAATCACAATCTATACTACATAAAGATTTAATGGCTTAATTTAATGTGCAAGAGTTTTTGTGCACAAAAGAAAGTACGGTACAACATAGCTAAAGCTACACAAAAAATATATCATTTACTTCAATGCAGCCACACAAAAAGGCTCGGTTTTGCAACCTCAAAGAATACAAATCAAGCTGCCATTACATCCTTATTAAATGTAGGTTGTGTAAATGAGGCAAGCCCATTTCCTTTCCAGACATTGTAAGTGAGGTGAATCCGGTAACAAAGGATTTATAGTGGTTCGGCTACAAGGACACCTTCCTTTCCCTACTCCACTCCCCGAGTCACCTACTCGAGAGTTTTTCTTCACTAGATCAAAAGCCTCTCTTATGGCGGAGAAAACCTTACACACCAAATTACACACCACAACTTTGTCACAACACAATCACAACTTTTACACGACTTCTTCACACCAATCTACGTCACACCAATTCTTTCTCACACCTTTCTACTTCACTCCTAGCTTCTTCACAACTTTCTACTTCGCTAACCCTTTTTCTTCACGCCACTTGTTTCTTTACACCTTCACTACTAAGTCCTAACCACTACTCCAAAATATATTCTACTTCACAACTTCTAGGTTTCAAGGTCTTCTCAACTTCAAAGCTTCAACTTCTTTGTCTTCACAACTATCTCCACTTCAATATACTACCATTACTTATTTCTTCTATCACCAATCCTATTCACCACTACTTATTTCTTCTAACACCAATCCTATTCACCACTACTTCTTCACTTCTAGTGCTACTTCACACCTTCAATAAATCTAGATTCTATATCTAAATCTAACTAACCAATGTATACACTATATTCACCAAATAATGAATGATATACAAGATGAAATAAACAAGCAACTTAGATAGCAAGATGATACTAAGTTGTAATACTCCTAGTCTTGATGAATAGAAGTATTCTTCTCTTTGCACTTGAATGAATGAGGCTTTGGATCACTTGGAAACAAAGGCTTATGAATTATATGATCAAAGGGCTTTCAAGATTGAAATGGAGATTTGAATCAGAAAGTTTTTAGTGCAAAAAGGTGAGAAAAATTCCAGATTTAATGTGGTATTTATAGGCAACAAGTTCTGACAGAGGAGCGTGGCCGGCCCCCCTAAATCAAGGCCGGCCCCCTTAAAATTAAGGGGACCTCCCCTTATAATTAAGGGGGCCGCCCAACTGTAACGGCCAGAAAACTTGTCTTTTAGTGGGGAAAGTTTATTTGGTGAAAAACTAACTGATTTTGGTTAAAAATTTGAAATCATATATTTAGTATGATTAAAACATTTTTCTTTATTACCAAAAGTGTTTTTCAAATATATATAATAAGTTTATATATTAAAATAAACTTTGTAATAATATCCCTTTGATTTTATAATGCATTAAACACTATGTTTATTCATACCTTAAGTGATTAGATGGTGAAAGTGATTATTTACTACTAAATACTTGTTTACGTCATGATCTTTGGTTTGATGTGTTTTCGTTTTGTGATTATCAAAACATAGAGATATCGAAAGATATGAATAACGTTTTTAGTCATTTATTTATATCAACACATTAAATGCGCGCTCCTAAACATTCTATAATTTTATTTTTAAACTTTTAATGGTAATAAGCATTGTAAGTTTAGTGATTTCAAATGTTAGAAAATATAGTAAGAATAAACATAATGGTGTTAATCTAGTTATTAGTTGTGTAAAAGTTGTGTTTGTAAAAGTTATAATCTAATTACAAATTCTTGTATTTACAAACGAAATAACGTTAAAACATCAAACTTTCTTGAATCCCAAAATGGTTTAGGAGTTTTATTTGAAAAAGAGAGACATAAGCATATAAAATGCTTGGTGGTTTAGTGGAGATAAAATTTGGTTGCATGGATGTTGGTGAGTTTGGAGATGTGGAGCTTGTAGGTGGTGGGTTTGAAGTTGGTTTTGTTGTTTGAGTGTTTTGATGTTGTTCAAGTGATGATGTTTGTTGAGATCTAGAAAGAAGATACTCAATCCAAGTGAAGTGCTCATTCAATGCAATGGTTTGTTGTTGAAGGAAGACGCAACAAGGGCAATTGTTAACATGCTTCTCAATTTGGTTGATGTTGTGTGGTGATAATGGTGAGCTTGATTGGGGTGGATCCAAATTGCGTTGAGAAAGATGTAATGCTAAAAGAGCACTAAGCTCATGAGCCTCTTTTAGCTCCTCAACGAACTTCAAGTGTTCGGAGGAAGGTGATGGTGGTGGAACATGATAGTTGTCTTGGGTGAAGGTTTGAACATGCAACATAGGAATGACATGTGAAGTTGTAGAATGTGGTGGTGGTACTCTAGGTGGTGGAGACATGGTTGAGCTTGCGTAGTCATGAAAACATGAAATGGGTGGAAGAGGTTCTTCATGAGTGGGTGGTGTTTTTGTTGAATGATCAACATGTGAAGTATTGATTGAGAGATAGGGATTGTTGTTTTGGGATTGAGCATGCTCATCATAAGAAGAAGCATTAATGAAGGCATGAGTGGATGATAGGTTGTGAGATGAGTCATTAGTGTGGGTTTGAGGTTTAGTTGTTGGTTGACTTGGAACAACATCACTTGAGTTATGACAAGAATCAAGTTTCCTCCTCCAAACGGGTTTGACGGAGATCCTTGCGGTTCTTGAAATCTTTGGTTTTTGGTTGTTGGGAGATGACATGTTTGGGTGTGATGGCATTAATGATGCGACGAGGGTATTTATAGTGTATGAGAAATGTGGTTTAGGAAGGTAAATTTTGAGGGATAGTATGGGACAAAGTATGTTTGTGAATTTTGGGAAGTATACGGTGAAATGGGTCAAAAAGTGATAAAGAAAACAGTATCTCCGACCATCAGATGGCGGGTCCCCTTAATTAGGGGCCAGTCCCCAAAAAATTAAGGGGGCCGCCTTATATAATTAAGGGGGCCGCCCATCTGGTGATTTCCAGAATGCCAGAAATGGGTTTTTGGCAGAGAATTTTCAAAAAGGTTGTGTTTTTGGATGTGGATTCAAGTAAGTTCAACTATTTGAGGCAATATAGGGCATACTATTCATGAATTTAGAGAGTGATATTGAAATAATTAAATTAGACAATTAATTTCTAATAATCATGCTATCTACTAATTTATCAATTAAGATATGCAACTAAGGAAGCAATAAAGCAAATTAGTTAAATATGCAACTATATGAAGATGATAACATGTAGGCTAGTGCAAACATATTGAGAGTTGATTACAAGTAACAAGTAGGAAGATATGATTATATGGACTTCAAGACTTGTTACAAACAAGATCCATATGGGCAAACTATGATTCTCATGAAACGATTTGATTAAATTGTGAATGTCATTTCCACAGAAGTGTATGACACATGTGAGATAATCAAATATGTTTTAAGCAAAACGTTTTTAGTTTTATTCAACAATGTTTTGAAATAAATTCAAGTGTGTATTACAGTAAAATAAATTGAGTTTTGTTTCATAACATGAGAGAAAAAAAAATTCAATCTTGATTTTGATTAAAATAAAGTTATGGTAGCTTATAGTTAAACATGTTGTTAAAAAGAATGATATAGATATTTGAAAGATTTTTATTCAAAGAGAGAGGTTTTAAACATGATGTTTTGATATTGATAATCAAGAAATTGCAAGTGAAAGATTTGAAATGAAAACTTATCACACTCAAGAGAATCAATTAAGTCCATTGTCACATATAATCATCTCTAATGGCAACTAAAGATATGAAAGAGAGATGGTAGATATTTATGATCTAAGTGCAATGAGATAGAGAGGGACAAAGTAAATCATCTATGGATACAAGATAGACATGTATATATATATATATATATATATATATATATATATATATATATATATATATATATATATATATATATATATATATATACAAAGAACATCATAATATTAAGTTACTAACATGTCTTAATTATAATACATCAATTAATGCAACTAGTAAGATCATATAGCTTAAATGGTAAGTATTCTACTATAGATCATAGAGGGTCTTCAATAAATGAAGACTAAGAAAAATGATAATAGACTAAACAACAAGAAGGTTAATTATTCTAATATCATATATGCATATATTAGTATTAATGATCTGAAAGCATGGCAACTTATAAATTAAATCATACTCATATACTAATTAAAGCATACTTTAATATAATGTAATATTGGCAAGTTTTTGAAAAGAAAACTTACCTCAGGTCCAGCTTTTCTTTAATAGTGGGCACGAGAGAAATGGAAGACATCTTAAAAGTTTGCCCAAAACATGTCGAAGTAGCAAAGTGACATTCCAACGCAATAGAAATCAAGGGAGCTTGATCCGAAATGTTTAAACGATCACACCAATCATCACAAGTCGTGAAGACTAAGAATAATTGTGCTTTGGAGCATTCGTCTTGAAATAGTAACGGACACACCATAAAACCAATACTCCAAGAGTGAAGAACAAAATGCCGAGACAATAAATGACCGCAACAACGTCATAGGCAAATCATGTGTAGAATGTGAAACATAGTGATAGGAACTAATAGTCGTCAGAAGTAATAGAGCAAGGTGAGCAATCCAAAACGTAATAGTCTCTTCGTTCGTTAATTACCTAAACATGATAAAGAGCTTGGTACCCAGATTCTCATGGGTCCGAGTTGGTTAGTTGAGAACATCCATTGCATTTAAATGCACATGATGAGGATGTCGTCGAGAAGTACAAGAATTCATCAATAGTTTGTTTTAATCAACAATGACTTTCTTGACTAGAGTAATAAATAATGAGTGTAAATAATATTAGTTCTAAATTTCTTCACTATTTTTAACGAATTTTATTTGTTTTGATACATTTGTTGAAGGATCATTTACGGTAAATCTTAAGCTGGTTTTATCATAAAATGGCTTTTGAATGTTAAGTAAATATTTTAAAGATCTAGAGCTATTTTCAAATTTTGCTAATATTTTTGCTTTTTCATTTTTCATTTTCCATTTTAATTTCATGTTTATAGTCTTGACAATATTTACATTTAAGATCAATTACAATATTGCTTTCAAGTCTAGACATTTTATCTTCTAAAATTATTTCATTTTCAAAATTATTTTCAATGAATATTGAAGACTTATTTTTAGGAATCATTTTTGAGTCAATGTTGCAAAAATGTTTGGAAGTTGTTTTTCAATTTTGAAAATTCTAATATAAATTGATCATAGAAAAAATGTTCGGTTTCGGATTGTACCTTATTAGTAGTTGTATAATCTTCATATGCTATATGTTGATTAATTCCATCGTCCATGTCGCTCCATGTTTTATTTGTAGTTTCGTTTAGATCTAGAAGCATGTAGTCCTTGCCATCAATACTTGTATTCACATTTGTTTGAATATTCTCATAAGCCGTATTATCATCGTCTTCTTCGTACTTGTTGCACCATGATTTATTAACGCTCTTTCTTCGGATTTGGCTCATGTATTCTTCGTTATTTATACCTTCAATGATCACATTTGAACTAGTAGTACATGTGTTTATTTCAACTAAATATTTATCTATTAAATTTTCTAGATTAACTATTTCTTGTGCAATATCAAGTTTATCATCTTTGATTTTACATTTCTCTTGGTGAAACTTTAAAAGACATTTCCAAATATCATTTACCGTTTTACAAAGAAATAATCTTTCATATTCAACTCTTGGTAGAGTTTTGAAAATAAGTAATTTGGCTTTAGTATTTTTATCAATTTTGGTTTGAAGATTGTTATATTAATTTTCAAAATCCATTTTGGTTGTTTAAGATCACCAATTGAAATGATATGCCAAAGATCAAGATCTATTAATTTCACATAATTTTCAAATTTATTTTTCCATTCAAGAAAATGATCATTTTCAAATAATGGTGGTTTTTGCATAAATTCCCCTTCTAGATATTTTTCGAATTCCATAGATCGTTACAAGTTTTAAAATACAATATATTTTAAAAGTCTTGCTAGACGTGGCTATGATACCAATTGTGAAAAACTAGAAGGGGGTTGAATAGTTTTATGCCTTTTTCGTTTTATTTGTTTTGTAAAAGTTAGCTGCAAAAGTTTAGATGAAAATTTCAAAACTCTTTAATGCAAAAATATATATACAAGTTTATTTACGATTTTGTATAAACACTACTTATGTATAATATACAATTTCAAAACTCTTTAATGCGAAAGTGTCGATACTAGTGTATATACAATTTTGTGTAAATACTACTTATGTTAATGTTGGGAAAGAATTTATAATTTCATATATCATATATATAAGCATATATATATGTATAAGTGTTTTAATATAAGTTTGTGTACTTGGTTTGTTTTTGAAAGATTAATGTTATGAATGAATTTTAGTTTGATCTTTATGTGAAATCAATATGTGCACAACACAAGCAATAATAATTATGTATGGAATGCTAGTAAGTAAGTAATCAAAAAGTAAGAGATGGAAGGGTCAAACCGAGAGACAAAGGATTTATAGTGGTTCGGCTACAAAGACGCCTTTCTTGCCCTACTCCACTCCCCGAGTCACCTACTCGAGAGTTTTTCTTCACTAGATCAAAAGCCTCCCTTATGGCGGAAAAAACTTGCACACCAAATTACACACCACAACTTTGTCACAACACAATCACAACTTCTACACGACTTCTTCACACCAATCTACGTCACACCAATTCTTCCTCACACCTTTCTACTTCACTCCTAGCTTCTACACAACTTTCTACTTCGCTAACCCTTTTTCTTCACGCCACTTGTTTCTTTACACCTTCACTACTAAGTCCTAACCACTACTCCAAAATATATTCTACTTCACAACTTCTAGGCTTCAAGGTCTTCTCAACTTCAAAGTTTCAACTTCTTTGTCTTCACAACTATCTCCACTTCAATATACTACCACTACTTATTTCTTCTATCACCAATCCTATTCACCACTACTTATTTCTTCTAACACCAATCCTATTCACCACTACTTCTTCACTTCTAGTGCTACTTCACACCTTCAATAAATCTAGATCCTATATCTAAATCTAACAAACCAATGTATACACTATATTCACAAAATAATGAATGATATACAAGATGAAGTAAACAAGCAACTTAGATAGCAAGAAGATACTAAGTTGTAATACTCCTAGTCTTGATGAATAGAAGTATTCTTCTCTTTGCACTTGAATGAATGAGGCTTTGGATCACTTGGAAACAAAGGCTTATGAATTATATGATCAAAGGACTTTTAAGATTGAAATAGAGATTTGAATCAGAAAGTTTTTAGTGCAAAAAGGTGAGAAAAATTCCAGATTTAATGTGGTATTTATAGGCAACAAGTTCTGACAGAGGAGCGTGGCCAGCCCCCTTAAATCAAGGCCGGCCCCCTTAAAATTAAGGGGACCGCCCCTTATAATTAAGGGGGCCGCGCAACTGTAACGGCCAGAAAACTTGTCTTTTAGTGGGGAAAGTTTATTTGGTGAAAAACTAACTGATTTTGGTTAAAAATTTGATATCATATATTTAGTATGATTAAAACATTTTTCTTTATTACCAAAAGTGTTTTTCAAAAATATATAATAATTTTATATATTAAAACAAACTTTGTAATAATATCCCTTTGATTTTATAATGCATTAAACACTATGTTTATTCATACCTTAAGTGATTAGATGGTGAAAGTGATTATTTACTACTAAATACTTGTTTACGTCATGATCTTTGGTTTGATGTGTTTTCGTTTTGTGATTATCAAAACATAGAGATATTGAAAGATATGAATAACGTTTTTAGTCATTTATTTATATCAACAGTCATAATTAAAATTTCATGATTCAAATAACCCATTTTGACTAATAAAGTAAACACAGAAAACACGAAGTGTTACTAAGTATCCGCTATAAAACATAAAGTTAAGCATACGTATATTGCATCATACTTCCAAAATTGTGTATGGACAAACCCATATGGTTTATCCTACACATATAGTTTACAAAACAATTGTCTAAGCATTATCAAGTTGATTTGTGCCTACAAATCCACCATACATAAGAACTACATAATTTGTTTACATAATATCATTCATCCAACTTTAAAGCTCCATCAGCACACATCAATCTGTAAAATTCTTTGTGACATGTTAGTTTCATCACTTAGAAAGAAGCAGACCATTGAACCTTAACCAAAATGTGCTTCTGCCCTCAATTGCCTGAAACTAGATAATGAAACAATAGCCACTTGCCTGCTGACCTTCCCTTGACTAACTTGAAGAGTCCTCTCACGAACTTCGAACTCTTTCTCTATGCTTTTATGCTTCACAACCGCTCTAGAGAACCCATACAAGTTATACTTCTTAACAATTCTTGATGCAATGGACTGATAAAAAATGTACAAAACTTATCATTAGTTTGTCATGGGATGCTTCTAATACACATTATGATCCATCAATTTTATTTCAGAAACACAATATATGATACAAATTACATTAATATATCTTATTAAGCAACTCTGTCACTAGACTTACAAGTCGGCCGTCTCTCCAGAAGGCTGCAGTCAGCTTCCTGTAGAATGCCCTTTCTTCTTGGTCATGGGCTATGTGGTGTTCCCAATTACACATCTAATTCATCCGAGGGGCTTCAAAATCTGAATTTAATATTACATATAATCAAATAAGTTACACTACTGTGAGATACTTGGTGTTGTTAAAGTTAAAAAACTAAAACATACCATAGTCAGTTGGTAGGTGACACAGGGCATTCGTGGCTATTGTTAATACAAATATCGCCTAAAAACGTTAGGCATATTTTACGATCTTTCTTAGTTTTGTTAACTACAAAAGATAAAGTTTATTTTTGGCAAATCATAAATGTAGTTTAAAAGTCTTTTACTTAACTTCACTCTAACTAAATTTACATGTTTTCACAAAGTAATTTCTAAGTAAGTATACCTTAGTTTAAGTACATGTATTGAAAATGTCTATTATGTATATTTAGCAAGTTTACTAATTAGTTTGTCATATTAGGATATAAACAAGCAAACTTTTTCTAGTAAAACATTCACTTGTTAAACATCTCAAACAAACATGTTTTGATTCTATAAATAAACTATTTTCACATGTATATTTTTTTTTAGGAATATCTAAAATTAGAAATAGAATGTTAGTGACATCATTCCTTGCATCACACATGTCCCTTCAAGGAAACATGTGTGTAAGAAACATGTTTTATTATGTATTGATTCACACTCAAGATCTCAAAGTTGACTTTGGGAGATCTTGAGAATATTGTGTTATATTGTGAAATATTTTGTGCAGGATTCTGTCAGACATGCTGGCGGAACCCTCGGATACAACGGACGGAACCAAAGGATGGGTTCCGCCGTATCCGTGGGTTGGTCTGTTTGAAGGCCTATAAATAGCAACTCACTTCTTGAGTTTTGGTTATCACTTTCTATCATATTTCACTGCATATACTTCATTTCTAACTCAGTAAACTTTCATGTTTGTGAGCTTTCTTTGTAGCAAGAAGATCACGAACATACAAGCTTCAACACAACGTTACAAGACTTGTCTAGCATAGCATTAGTGTAAACTAGTAAAGTTTATACTTCATTGTATTGTATCCATTTGTGGTGATCGGTTAGTATTTTAGTCCTCAAAATACTTAGAGTATCGGCAGTTGTTGGACCCTTGTAAAAGAACTATCGGAAGTGGTTTTACCCTTGTGAAAGAACTCGACATCTAGCTTAGTGTCGAAAATAGTGTGTAAGCGACGTGTAAGGTTTTCTCCATCGGATAAAAGAGCTTGTTGACTATTGCAAGAAAACTCTCGAGTTGGATACTCGGGGCATGGAGTAGGGCAAAGAAAAAGAGTCCTTGTAGTCGAACCACGATAAACAATCGTGTTATGGTTTGATGGTTTCTTACTTTTATTCTTGCATATAATTTATTGTTTGATACGTCTTAATTGGTAATTACACGTAAAAGTATTAGAAGAAAATCAAGTTTAAAACCGGTAAACTATTCAACCCTCCTTCTAGTTTTTCACAATTGGCATCAAGAGCTACGTTACTCAAGATTTTAAATATATTGTATCTTAAAACTTGAAACGAACCATGGATTTTGTAAATTTCAAAGAAGGGCAATCTATGCAATGACCACCACTATTTGAACAAAATGGTTTTATTTATTGGATAAACCGTTTTGAAACTTATGTAAAATCAAGATCTATGGTATATTATTATTGAAGGTGATCATAAGGCTACCAAAAGTGGTCGGGATGAGGATAGTTCACTTACTAAACATAGTGATGATCAAAAGAAACTAATTGTCAAAAATAATGAAGCAAAAATGATGCTTTATAATGCCTTACCTAAGAAAGAGTATGAAAGAGTTTTTATGTGCAAAACCGCTAAAGAAATTTGGCAATCTTTAATCACTACTCATCAAGAAAATTCACAAGTTAAGGATAACAAAATTGATCTTCTTGTCCAACAATATGAACAATTTTCTATTCCCGAAGATGAAACTATTGATTGTGCATTTGCTAGATTTAACACTATTATTACTTCACTTAAAGCACTTGATGAATCTTTTTGTAGCAAGAATTTTGTCAAGAAATTCCTTAGAGCACTCCATCCTAAGTGGAGAGCAAAAGTAACGGCTATTGAAGAATCTAAAGATCTTTCAAGCATGGCACTTGACGAGCTTATTGGAAACCTCAAAGTTCACGAAATGGTGATGGAAAAAGATTCGGAGATAGTTAGAGGCAAGAAGGAAAAAGTAAAATCTATTACCTTAAAAGCTAGAATAGAATCAAGTGACGATGAGGAATCAAGTTCGGATAGTGATGATGAAGAATATGCCATGGCGGTTAGAGACTTCAAGAAGTTCTTTAGAAGACGAGGAAAGTTTGTAAGGCAACCTAAAGATGAAAATAAGTCTCTTCATAAAGATCGGGATGTTAAGAAAGTAAAGAATGAAAGAAAGTGTTTTAGATGTGGAGATACAAGTCACCTAATAGGAGAATGTCCAAAACCACCCAAAAGCAAAACTCAAAGTGCTTTGTGAGTGGTGCTTGGAGTGATAGTGAGAATGATGATGAAGAGCCAACAAATGACGAAATAGCTCTTATGGCTCAAAGCTCAAATGAGGTGTGCTTAAAAGTGTGTTTGGAACCGGATGAATGGATCAAAGATAGCGGTTGTTCAAGACACATGACGGGGGACAAAAGTCTTTTCTCTACCTATCAAGTCTATGACGGGGGTAACGTTACTTTTGATAGCAAGCTTAAAAGTAAAATCATTGAAAAGGTACTATCTCTCATGACTCTCTATCTATTGATGATGTTGCTCATGCTGATAACTTAGGATTTAATCTTCTTAGTATTAGCCAACTTTGCAGTAAAAAGTATAAAGTACTCTTTAGTGAAAACAAAAGTAAAATACTTAAAGATGATATAACTATAGCTAAAGGAGTTCTTAAAAACAATGTATACGTCATGAAAATTGATAAAACATCTAGAGATAAACTTTGCCTTACCTCATTAGATGAGTCCTCGACTCTTTGGCATAGACGCTTAGGTCACGCTAATATGAGACTTATTCAATCCCATCCTCTAAGGAATTAGTTAGAAACCTACCAAAGTTGAAATACGACCAACACTTTTGTGATGCTTGCAAAATTGGTAAACAAGTTCATAGTAGCCATAAGGCTAAAAATATGGTATCCAAAACTAGATGTTTAGAACTTTTACATATAGATTTGTTCGGTTCATCCGCTATTCAAAGTTATGGATGCAACTTCTATACTTTGGTCATAGTAGATGATTTTTCACGATATACATGGATAAGATTTTTGAAAATTAAAAATGAAGTTCATAGTAGATGATTTTTCATCTATACTTTAGTCATAGTTTGAAACCTACCAAAGTTGAAATACGACCAACACTTTTGTGATGCTTGCAAAATTGGTAAACAAGTTCATAGTAGCCATAAGGCTAAAAATATGGTATCCACAACTAGATGTTTAGAACTTTTACATATATATTTGTTCGGTCCATCCGCTATTCAAAGTTATGGAGGCAACTTCTATACTTTGGTCATAGTAGATGGTTTTTCACGATATACATGGACAAGATTTTTGAAAAGTAAAAATGAAGTTTTCGAACAATTTGAAATTCTTGGAAAGAAAATTCAAAATCAAGTAGGAAATTGCATTGTGTCTATTAGAACGGATCATGGTCGGGAATTTGATAACGAAATACAATTCAGTGAATTTTGTGACAAAAATGGTATATCACATAATTTCTCGGCTCCTCGCACTCCTCAATCTAATGGTGTAGTAGAACGTAAAAACCGGACACTTCAAGAGATGAGTAGAACAATGCTTAACGAACAAAATATTCCACAAAAGTTTTTGTGTAATGCCGTTGACACATCAACATATATCTTAAACCGAATGCTAATTAGACCATTTTTAGGTAAAACTCCATATGAAATTTATAGAGGTAAAAAGCCAACACTAGGATACTTTAAAGTATTTGGGTGTAAATGCTTTATACTAAACACAAATGATTATCTCACTAAATTTGACCCAAAGTCTTATGAAGGTGTGTTCATTAGATATTCACAAAATAGCAAAGCTTATATTGTTCTAAATAAGGAAACTTTAAGAGTCGAGGAATCGTTGAATGTAACATTCGACGAAAGTCCACCTCCCTCTAAGACATCACCTTTGGTAGATGATGACTTAGTTGAAAGTCAAGTTGCTAATCAAATTGATTTAGAAAACGACAAGGAAGATGAACTATTAAATAGAGAAATAATCAATGTCAAAGAATCTAAAAGTCATCCATTAGAAAGTGTCATAGGTAAACTTAATGAAAGAACCTTAAGATCAAAAGCTCAAAATGAAAGTAACTATTTTTGTTTTATATCAACCATTGAACCTAAAAATATAAAAGAAGTTATAAGTGATGAATCTTGGATAATTGTTATGCAAGAAGAATTGAACCAATTTATTAGAAATAATGTTTGGACACTAGTTCCTCAACCCAAGAATCAAACTATAATTGGAACAAAATGGGTCTTTCAAAATAATATGGATGAAAACGGAGTTGTGTCTAGAAACAAAGCTAGGCTAGTAGCACAAGGTTATAATCAACAAGAAGGCATTGACTACGATGAAACTTTTGCTCCGGTTGCTAGGCTCGAGTCAATTAGAATCTTACTTGCATATGCATGCGCACATGACTTTAAACTTTTTCAAATGGACGTCAAAAGTGCATTCTTAAATGGTTTTATTAATGAAGAAGTTTATGTGGCTCAACCTCCGGGCTTTGCCGACTTTGAAAAACCTAATCATGTTTACAAACTTAAAAAAGCTTTATACGGACTTAAGCAAGCTCCAAAAGCATAGTATGATCGACTTAAAACCTTCCTAGTTGACCATAAGTATACCATGGGCCTAGTTGACAACACTCTCTTCACTAAGAAGAATGAATCACACATCATCATAGTTCAAATTTATGTTGATGACATAATATTCGGATCAACTTGTCAAGAGCTTTGTAATGAATTCTCTAAAATTATGTATGACGAGTTTGAGATGAGTATGATGGGAGAACTCAACTTTTTCTTAGGACTTCAAATTAAACAATTAGAAGATGGGATATTCTTTAATCAATCTAAATATATAAAATACATGCTTAAGAAATTTGGTTTAGAAGATTCAAAACCTATCAAAACGCCTATGTCCTCGGAAACAAAACTCACAAAGGATGAGGAAAGTGAATCCGTAGATAACACTAAATATAGGGGTATGATTGGTATTCTACTTTATCTCACGGCTCGTTTTCAAGAAGATCCCAAAACAATCCATCTTGAAGCCGTAAAAAGGATTTTTAGGTACATCAAAGGCACTACACATTTAGGATTATAGTATCCTAAAGGAACGGGTGTAGAAACCATAGTGTATGCCGACTCGGATCATGCCGGTGACTATGTTGATAGAAAAAGTACAAGTGGTATTTGTACTTTGTTGGACATTGTCTAACCTCATGGTTCCCAAAGAAGCAAACGGCACTTGCAATCTCAACAACGGAAGCCGAATACATGTCGGCCGGAAAAGCATGTCAACAAGCTCTTTGGATGAAGCAAGCGCTCGTGGACTACGGAATTGTGACTACAAACATATCTACTCTATGCGACAACAAAGGAGCCATCGACCTAAGTAAAAATCCAGTCCAACATGCTCGTACTAAACATATAGAAATTCGTCATCATTTCCTTCGTGATAATGTTCAAAAAGGAAACATCTCCATCGAGAAAGTATCCTCCGAAGACAACATTGCCGACATTCTTACAAAACCTCTTAAACATGCACCATTTAATCTTCTTAGACTAGGACTAGGACTTATGGAACCTACTTCATAGTTCAAACGTTAAATAAAATCGTAGAAATCAAAAACAAAAATTTCATGTCCTTAATCTGCAAGACTGGCGGAACCAATAAAATCAAAGGGCGGATCCCTCTTTTTTGTTCCGCCTAGTCCGTCAACCATCTTTCCAGGTTCTCTTTTTATATATTAAACCATACAAGCCCCATACTCTATACCACTCACCAAAATCAGTTACTATTCACTTCTATATCCATTTTCACACGAAAATTAGGGTTCTTACTCAGCCACTCTTCATTCCTACCATCATTGTAAGTATTTTAAACATAATTACTCTCCTGATCTGTATCTAGGAAACTCTATTTATGCACAAAAACAAAAAACTTGGGGTTATGCATCAATTTAGGAATTTATGAAGAAAATTTGTTATAAACAAAACAATTTATGTTTTTCATTAGTTAGGAATTGCATCTTGTAAGACATTATCACATTATACCAAACACCCCATGTCAAAATTTTGAAAAATCTTCTCACATTTAGGAAAAATAGATTTTCATTGATAATAAAATAAAAACGTTATGTTTAAAACATCACTTGCATTATGTCTCTTGAATGCTAAAGGGGATACATAACTAATATATATTTTCGGGTAAATTCAACCGTAGCTACATTGAACTATGAGCATTTGGATTATCTCAAAATTTACACAAAATTTGCATAAGTAAAACCATTTTAACATTAAAATGAGTCGAGATAATCATAACTCCATACTGTTTTCATATAGGCACACACTAGAATTTTTTTTTGATACTTAAACCACTACTTACATAAGCTAAAATTTTGATAATTATGTTTCTAGGTTCATCATGCCTCCCGTAACCTTCTATGACCACAAAGACACCACCAAATACCTACCCAAACACCACAAGACCAAAGGGCTAACCTCGGCCCAAGTAGAAATCTTTAAGAACCTTGAGAGGCGCTATGTTCATGAGGGTAGAACCATTTATCCTACTTTCCTTACCGGAACCAACATTAGGGAACAACTCTCTTTTACTGACTTTGATTGTCTCTTAGACATAGATGAGCCAATTTGTCCTCGTTTCATCCTAGAAGTCTATGCTTTCGTGACCCTTAGCACGGATGATAAAGGTCTCATGTCACTAAACTTTTCTAGCAACCAAATGACTTTGAAATCACTTTAGCTCAATTTGCTCAAGTCATGCGTGTTCCTAATCGGGGCACATGTCTTTACACTGACAATTGGCCACTTTCGACTCTTGACTCAATCCATGATCGCATTCATCCATATGATACCCCTTTAGTGAGCAAAGAAGAAATTCGTGACCATCTTTTTGTTAGGACTTCTCACACTAGGAGAACCCGAGGAGGAGAGGAAGTAGCCAAAGACCCCTTTGGAATGGAGCTCAATGAGTTGAGACCACAATTCTTGAAATGAGAGGAGATCATTAGGGCCAATGTCATTAGCACTTTAGGAAATAGGGACCATATCAACACTTGTCTCTCCTACATGCTCTATAGTGTTTCCACCCGACAAACCTTCAACTTAGCCTACTACATTGCCAAAAGGATGGCAAACATCTCGGTTCAAGGTACCACCGCTCTTCCATACGGGATGCTTCTCACCCTTCTCTTCAGGTTTTGTGAACCCATCCCTCCAACTCCTAGTGGTCATCGCCTAGATTATCCTCTCATTCCTCACACATTTGTGCCATTGAGTGATGAGCGAGTCTACAAAGCCAAAGGTAAACGTCCTCACCCTCCAACCCTCATCATCATCATCCTCCATGAGTGAAAACGACAATCTACCAAACTCTAGGATCCTTCCTCTTGAGTACCTCTCACAACTTCTAGCCATTGAGAATGAGTCGGAGGAGTACAAACAGACCAAAGGCATGTGGAAATGCTTTGCGAGATACCTTGGGAAGATCTACAAGAAGGTGAACAAGAAATGAGCGAGATAAGAGGGTGTTTGGCACAAGAGTGCATTTAAACAATTTGGTCATCAAAACAATGTTATGTTATTATTTTATGATGTCTTACGATGATATTATGTTGATGGATTATGTGTGAACTAACCGAATTTGCAGGGGATAAGAATTTGGTATTATGCTATTTTCATTTTTCGGCCAAAATGTTGAGTGCTATAATCGCTCTCTCAAACTATATAGGTAAGCATGTTTCTACCTGCAATTTTTGTTTCTTTCATCTACAAAAAATTGATTGCTTAAGTTTTAAGAAAAATTTTGGAATACAGAAAACTCACGTGTTCGTAAAATGCACTCTGTCTCGATCCTGAGGCTCCACGGATACGGCGGAACCCATTTTTTTGGTTCCATCCGTTATCCCACTTGGTTCCTCCAAGTTTTTTGCTGACGGATACGGCGGAATCTAAAATTGGGTTCTGTCCGTGTTGTCGCTGTGTTCCGCCATACTTCAGCAAATTTTGCTTCTTGAATTTTCTGAATTTTTCTAGCAATCTTTAGGATCCAAACTTGCTTCCTACTTGCTAGTTAGTATTTATCAGTAATTCTAGAGCTATCCAATCACATTAACCAAAAGCATCATCATTCCCGCCAAAATTTCAAATTTGCCTTAACTAACTCAAGGAACCTTTACAATACAAGGAAGGAACCATTCATTTGGTTCCTCCAAATCCGTGAAAAAACCTGACAACATGTATCCACCATGATCACATAGAATTTACTTCCCCACTTAGTCTTTCACTCCATCTAACTCCATTGGATCGACTTTCAATGATTTGACAACTTCTTGGAACTCTTCCATATGATTAGAAACCTCCAACATTGTATGGATCAACATCAAATCCAAACACCAATTTCCATATCTTGCTCTTCCTATAAATTGATCAACAATGCACACATCCAATTCACACCACCCCATTCACTTCTCTTAATCTCATACTTCCAATCCTACCAAAGTCTTGCAATGACAAAATCCACCACCTCATCCGAATCATCAAGACCAATTAGGAGAACCGCTAGAATAAGCGTCAAACCTTGTTGTTTCAACAAAACCATCCAAGTAAGCTCATCATCATCAAGTGATTCATCCCTCAATATCTCATCACCCATCAATGATAACAACTTCCTAAATCTTGCTACTCCAACACCATCTCCAAACCCTTGCATTGTCAACAAAATCACCACTCCTCCACCAACCATAACTCCAAGTGATCCAACACCACCTTCGGCACCAAGTCAACCCTCAAAAACTCCATCACCTCAATCACCAAAAATGACACCTATGGAACTCTTCAAAACACCACCAACATCACCACATCCATTTATGGAAACTTTGGATGACCTTCCTCCAAGATCATCAAATCCACCACCATTGCCACTTTTTGATACTATGGAACAAATGGAAACTCAACAACAACCTAGGTCTCAACCAAGTAACCCATTGGAGGAAAAACCTCATCAACCATCGCTAATAGAGCATTTGGCTTACAAGCATGCTAGACCTTCCATATTTCCACAAGATCAAGATCATCCTCATCAACAACCATTGTTGTTTCATCCAATTTACAATGACATCCACGGCCCTCTTTATGGAGAACCAAGCTTTCATCATCATGATCAACAACAACAACCACCTCATGACTTTTCCAACCAGTTTGAATCCATATTTCCTACTTATGAGGAAATTGAAGCTTCCTTGTGGACCAAATCTCCAAACTCTCATGAAGAACTCAACACTCGCTTGGAAAGCCTACATGCTTTCAAGCACATGATTGATTCTCATCTCACCCAAGCCATGGATTTCCAAACCGCAATGTATTCATCTATTGTAGGAAACCGACACGCCTCTCAACCATGCACCTTTGCTCCCGCAACAACAAATGTTTCAACCACCACCAATGATCCACCAACTCCAAACCAAGTTCCACAACCACCACCTCCTCGCCATGGTTGCACCATGTGCGAAAGAACCGATCACCTAAGTGAGGGGTGCAACATCTTGGTACATCAAATCCAAGATGAAATGAGGTTTATCCTTAACCACATCTTGGAACGTCTTAACGCTATCTCTCACTTGCCTCAAGCATAGAGCGTTCTTAGGATCAAATAATGGTAGAATCTCACTTAGGACCCTTTTTATTTGTAGGTGTATTTTTCATTTCACCTTATTTGTTTGTTCTTTAAATAGTAGACTTTTTTCAAGTCTTTAGGTTTGACTATTTATAGTCAAAGTTTAAATTTTACTTGAAAATAAATGGTTCTACTTATATATATTGTGTTGGTCATTCTCAATTGGTTGTTTGTTACTAAATAATTGTTGTGTGATGAATGCTTACACTTGGTCTTATGCTCTCATCCTTATCTTTACAACAAACTAACATTTTCTTGTAGGACCAAAATCCATGTATCCTCTCTTGGCACTCCATTTAGGGGGAGTATTGTCCAAGGGGGAGCATTTGGCTTGACACATTTCCGCTTCACTACTCTTCTTTTTTTTTCGACAAAAAGGGGTAGATAGGATATATTTTACCAAATCAACTTTTAATACCTCGTCTAAAATGACATACTTAAAAGTTGAAATAATCATATGAAATGTAAATTTTCAAAAGGCTCAAAATCTATAATTATCCATTTGCGTCAAAATAAAATCTATGTTTTGTCGTCAACAAAAAGGGGGAGATTTTTAATACAAATATCGCCTAAAAATGTTATTTATATTTTACGATCTTTTTTTAGTTTTGTTAACTACAAAAGATAAAGTTTATTTTTGGCAAATCATAAATACAGTTTAAAAGTCTTTTACTTAACTTCACTCTAACTACATTTACATATTTTTACAAAGTAATTTCTAAGTAAGTATACCTTAGTTTAAGTACATGTAGTGAAAATGTCTATTATGTATATTTAGTAAGTTTACTAATTAGTTTGTCATATTAGGATATAAGCAAGCAAACTTTTTCTAGTAAAATATTCACTTGCTAAACATCTCAAACAAACATGTTTTGATTCTATACATAAACTATTTTCACATGTATACTTTCTTTTTTAGGAATATCTAAAATTAGAAATAAAATGTTAGTGACATCATTCCTTGCATCACACATGTCCCTTCAAGGAAACATGTGTGTAAGAAACATGTTTTATTATGTATTGATTCACACTCAAGATCTCAAAGTTGACTTTGGGAGACCTTGAGAATATTGTGTTATATTGTGAAATATTTTGTGCAGGATTCTGTCAGACATGCTGGCGGAACCCTCGGATACAACGGACGGAACCAAAGGATGGGTTCCGCCGTATCCGTGGGTTGGTCTGTTTGAAGGCCTATAAATAGCAACTCACTTCTTGAGTTTTGGTTATCAATTTCTATCATATTTCACTGCATATACTTCATTTCTAACTCAGTAAACTTTCATATTTGTGAGTCTTTCTTTGTGGAAAGAAGATCACGAACATACAAGCTTCAACACAACGTTGCAAGACTTGTCTAGCATAGCATTTGTGTAAACTAGTAAAGTTTATACTTCATTCTATTGTATCCATTTGTAGTGATCGGTTAGTATTTTAGTCCTCAAAATACTTAGAGTATCGGGAGTTTTTGTACCCTTGTAAAAGAACTATCGGGAGTGGTTGTACCCTTGTGAAAGAACTCGACATCTAGCTTAGTGTCGGAAATAGTGTGTAAGCGACGTGTAAGGTTTTCTCTGCCGGATAAAGGAGCTTGTTGACTAGTGCAAGAAAACTCTCGAGTTGGATACTCGGGGCGTGGAGTAGGGCAAAGAAAAAGAGTCCTTGTAGCCGAACCACGATAAACAATCGTGTTATTGTTTGATCGTTTCTTACTTTTATTCTTGCATATAATTTATTGTTTGATACATCTTAATTGGTAATTACACGTAAAAGTATTAGAAGAAAATCAAGTTTAAAACCGCTTAACTATTCAACCCTCCTTCTAGTTTTCCACAACTATGTTGGTGCCGTATGTCTCCACTGTTGTGATGGTCCCTCCATCATGGTCAAAAAACATGACATTATACTCCTCCCCCGGGACAACCTGAGTAAACACAATTTTTTGATCATGTGACATATTCAAGTCTTGGGCCAGTTTCTCCCAACCACATCCCCACAGGGCCGTGTGGACATATCGATAATACCAATCTTGTGTAACCTCCAGCTCTACTTGGTAATCAGTGGTGTTACTAGTAACCATGACCAACTCTATAGCTACTGGACCATGCAGATATCATAGAAAATCTTCTGGCATTGGCTGGTTAAAACAAGATGTGTCTATCACATCAACCATACATCTCCAAAACTGATCATGGACTGGTTCAAAATTATGCAACTCCTCCCCATACTCATTGTAGATAGCTACATAATACACATCCTCACCCTCTTCTATAAAATATAAGTAAGCAACATCCGAACAGGTGATGTTGTGCATTGCAAAATCATTCCACCTTGCTCCCTCAACAACACACACTAATTGTGATACTCTTCTTACACTAACTCTCCATCTAGTCCCCTCATATTTAACTAAGTAAATATACCGATTGCTATGATAGGATCCTCCTAACACGAAATCATGATGCAGTTCCTGTATATCAATATTAAGTTTTAAGCATTGTCAATTTCTTACAACTACTTTCTTAGAGATATAGCAGTTGATTCTTATATGGTGTTAAATTACAAACTCATCCAAAATCTCTTCAGGATCATCCAAAGCTCAAATAAATTGATTCCCATACATACCTTCTGCATTAACGATTAACATTATCACAAATAACGTTTTAACTAAACAAAAATCAGTAAATATTGTTACCTCGTATGTGTGTTGTTTGATTTTGCAAGGCTTGCAAGTTCCGATTGTTTGTGGGTGTGTGATTAGATGGGATTCGATAAGATAGAATATGGGTACTTTGTTGAGGGTTGTGTTGGGTTGAGGTTGTATGTGACAATGTCTGTGGTAGATGATCAGGTTTTACTCAGCTGTCAATGGTTGGGTGTGGGTTTATTGATTCATGCGAAAACATTAATATGCGTATCACAGAAGATACGGTAAAGTTACATAGTTAATGTGTGACTACACCGATGGTCCCTCAAGTTGTATGCCTGGTTTAGCTTGGGTTAACTACTGGTTATAACGTGATTGGACTATTATGCCCCTCATATTATTACAAAAACGTGCGTTGACCGAGCCAAAAATGGTCAAGGGACACAATCGGCCTAAAAAACACAAGGTTTGGACACCATGCGACGATTTTTAAAAGTTAGGGTGCTATGCTATGTTTTGTGGAAAGTTTAGGGACAAACGATGTATTTTTGTCTATTCCTTAATACCATTCATGGGGCCGTGTACGATCTTCCCCAACTCTATAAGCTTCTACCTCTTCCTATGTCGAGCCGACAACTAGCTCTTAACATGGCCTCCTTAGTAGTCACTCATGCATTAAATACAACCATTAAAATCGTAGTACATATCCGATTCATGTTTCTTAAGACGTTCAAGCAAGTTACCAATTGGAGATTAGCCAATTCTCTTAAGCCGAACATCAAAATCATTCATCCACAACAACTAATAACAAACAATCAACCAACAATCAATAGCTAAGTTTCATTACATCTAAGCAAACACAAACAAACCTTGCCTAGCATGTTAAAGTAAAGACAAGAATAAGATGGAATCAAACGACGCATAGACATATTGAATGATTATTGGAAGACTTATCTTTATTCAAACATGGAAGAAAGAAGGGTTTGAAACCCTTACAATAAGGTGAAAATTCGACCTAAGGTTTGTGGTAAAGTTCCTCCAAAAGTTCTCTCCCTAATGAATGAAAATTAGAAAACTATATATAGAGATTACACGTCGGACGGCGTCACGTTATACTTCTGACGCCGTCAACTAGCCGCCAATACTCTTCTCGGATTGCCTAGATCCAGATCTGACGCCGTCACTTGTAATTCATCATATGGCCGTCACGTGTAAACTTTCTCTTGACGGCCTAAGCGTCCCAAAGCATGATGCTGTCACTCTTTAAATCCCAAAAATATTCTGGCGCGTCTTGTGTAAACTTTATATCCACCTATTTGTCAAAACATGACGCCGTCACATGCGAAGCGTGACGCCGTCAGGTACTATTTTCAGCTTGATTTTAGAGTCTTTGCCGTTTTCTTCACTTTCGCTCCAAAAACGTCCAAAATGCTTCCTTTTAC
Source organism: Artemisia argyi (assembly GCA_030686995.1). Classification (NCBI taxonomy): domain Eukaryota; kingdom Viridiplantae; phylum Streptophyta; class Magnoliopsida; order Asterales; family Asteraceae; genus Artemisia; species Artemisia argyi. The sequence goes on from CM060684.1 coordinate 151,789,948, forward strand.
AGATTACTTCTCCAAAGTACCTAAAATGACAAAAGGAACGATTTGAGGCAATATTTGATCAAATAATCACGACTTAGGGCTTAAATGACCCCCTAAAAGCGTAACACTTTTCGTCTCATCAATTATGACCCAATATAATCACTTCACACACATATAATCTTAGAGAGAGAGAGAGAGAGAGAGAGAGAGAGAGAGAGAGAGAGAGAGAGAGAGAGAGAGAGAGAGAATCTAGAGAAAGAAAGAGGTGGAGAGAACTATGTGAAATAAGCTTGAATATTATGAACTTAGATTCAATGGGCTTATAACGGAGAAGTAAAATCAAAAACCAAAGCTGATTTGACACTTTTTGAGGAAAATGATTTTTGCAGCCCTGAAGTGGGGATTTAGACCTATTCAAAAGCTATTAAAAAATATAAAATTAAAATAAAATAGGCCTAATTAAACAAACTTCCAAAGTTACTAAATCCAGAATTTCATATGATTTGGTGTTGTTGTGAGAAAATGAAAAATAAAAATCAAGTGGTTGTTTAGCACTTTTACAATGTTGTATCAGATTTACAAAGTGGGTGAGTTTGTGGTGTTTGACCATTAGAGGGTCAACAACTAGGTTATGCAATTTTGTAATAACTTAAGTGAAGTATTTTGAGGTGACAAGAACAACCTACAAGATCAAATTAAGAATCTTCCTATGAGAATCTTTTGAAAACAGTTACCTAATTTTTTTTTTGAAAATAACACTAAACTATTCCTAAACTAGTTGATAATGCAAGAGATTGTTTCAAAATGTCTAAAAATAGTTTACTAAAGCTATTGTAAGATTTGAATTTGTGTCAAAGTAGACTTTGGTCAAGATTTTGAGTTAACCCAAACACCCTTTAATGGTTGTCTGTCTTGATCTTTTCACTACAATGGGAATATTTTGATTTGAAATTGGAAGTTTAACAAAAATAAGCTATATTATGACAAAGTAAGCTAATAAGATTCAAAAAAATATGCACTTACACTAAGCAAACTACAAAAAGCTATTACTAACTATTTCTAACAGTTAAAAGATAAATGCTATGAAAACTACCCACAACTATGAAAATTAAACTAGAATATGCATAATAAGCTAAAAGAAACTTAAATAAGCAGAAACAAACAAGAAATAAGCACTTAATAAGCAGAAGCTACAGTAACTTTTGGAAAATATGCTAAAAATTAGAAAATTTGGAACTTACAATTTGCCTTTGCACAAACAAAGCTTTTTATGCTCGAGGAGCTACTCAACAAGCTCCTAGCTAGTTTTTGACAAGCTAGGTAATAGTCCATCTTGCCCCTCCGTTGTAGGCAACTTCCAAAGCTTTCCACTATTGCAAAGTTATTTTTGATTTTTGATTTTTTTCTATTTTTTTTAGATTGAAAACAGTAAAGTATTTGTAATTCTTGAACTAAACTTAACTAAAAATCCCAATAAGCTATTAATTAGCTTATGGTATATAGTCTAAATAACTGCCAACAACTTTTGGAAAAGAAATTTTGCAAATAGAATAACTAGGAAACAACAATCAAATAACTAAAACTTTAAATTTCATTAAATCTGGAAACGGATTACAATAGAAAACTAAATTGCTCTAATTTTAAAACTAATAAAAAGTACACTATGGAAAACCTAACTTTACTGCCATTTTGTGGCTTACAAATGTTCTATTATACTAGCCAAGTAGGGTTCCACTTGGCTTCTTTGTCTCTTCTTCTGTGCATGTTATGTGAGTGAGTCAAGGCTTAAGTCCCCCTTTGTGCTTCTTTCATCAAATCTGAGCCGTGTGAGTGTCTTGGCCCCAAAGGAGGTGTTTTGAGTCCTTGGATTAGATGAGAGGGAAGGATTGATGACTTGGACATGGAGGGGAGAAACATTGGCGTGTGAAGGTTTGGAGTGTATTGGATATTTTAGTGTAATTGGATTAACTTGTTTGACCAATTTAATCATAATAATACATCGTTTAGGCTTGGAGGTGCGGAGTGCACGCCTATTTGAATTTATTATGATATTAGGGCGAAGCTTAAGGGACGAGGGTCCGGAGGCATTAGGGTCCAAGTTGTCATGGTAAAAGTTCCTTAGAAAATTAAATTTTCAGAACTCAAGGGACTAATTTTGACAACTTTGAAACCCTTGGAAAAACCTGCATAAAAGGAGCCCTAATCCCTGATTTATAAAAGTTACGCTTTTCTTTTGGTCATGTTTTTTCTCTCGTTCATGAATCTTAAACACAAGCATTCAAAACGTTCTTAATCTCTGAATTGTATTCGATTGAATAATTCGGGGGAACCACCGAATTGATTCGATCTGAAAGTGTTCACACGCCTTTCAGAGATTCAAACAATATCCGGTTGGGTTTGTTTATTCCGCTTATCCCCTACAAAGATCGAATCAATTATTGAAGATGACGAACCCTGATTATGTGAAGGATATTATTAATCATAACAAACTGATACAATATACCATGATAATCATGATCGTGTTTTTGGAAACTATGTGACATCCAAATTTTGGTAACTTGAGAAATTTGAAGGAGGATAATTGAGGGTTATTTGTGTGGTGTGTTGATGGAAATATTTGCAAATTAAGTGGAACAATGAACTGGGATCAATCATGTTACTGGTACACAACTTTTATTCATTTTTATTTTACCATGATGAAGATACGTATTAAATTGCATGACACTTACGTTAATTTAACATGGTAAAGTTATGTGTTCAATTCAAATGATTATATATGTGTACTATATAAGAACTTTGAATCGATGATTCACAACCAGAAAATTATAATAATAATAATAATATGTTTATGTTAATAAAGGAAAAGTTGTATTGTGTTTTTGATAATATGAATCTTCATATCAAAGATTGATTAACTGGTGTTGTTTTGTAGACGTTGAAATAGTTTCTGGATTTTACATGAAACATATGTTGATATGATTCACATGAAATATAACGTCGTAAATTATATGCTAAATTGGCATGACTATGTTCTATATGCGAACTAGATATTTAAGGACTCTTGAATTGATGATTAGAACCCCTTAAATTTTATAAATAAACAACATGTTATGTTAATCAAGAACTTATATAAGTTCTATTGATATGGTTGCATGAATTTTGTCAATTTGATGATCATTGATCATGCATGCAAATGGAGTAGAAAGACAAAATATGTCTAGATTATTTTTATGCATTGTTTTTATGCATGATAAAGTTGCATGGAAAAACGAATAAAAATGAGTCTAAAGCATTTGTCAATGGCGGAAAACCGTTATTTTGGCGGTTATTCTTTGGTGAGACTGGATTAAAGAAAGAAAATATTTTGGCAGTTTATTTGTTTTCTTGAAATCGAAGGGAAAATAGTTTGGAATGCTTTGTATTTATGAATCACCTTTCTTTATGTATCTTTATTATTATGGTGAATCTGGTTATCAATGTGATATGTAAATTATGACTCATCCATCATAATATACATGCCTGGTGATTGGAGTTCATTCATGAGATTAACATGACTACATAAGTTTCAAATTGGATATTGTTTTCTTTGTTTGCCCTTATGACACAAAATGGATACGGCTAGGGCCATATAAACTTCGCAAACGGAAGTTTTGATTTTTTTAAGTTATGGTGAAATGCATGAACATTTGATATGTTAACCAAGGAAATGAATCAAATGATTCATGGACTTTTGGTAATCATTGATTAGATAAGTTGGCTTATTTATCTTATTGATGAAGTACGTAAGGTACTTAGTTGGTGAATATTTGTTTAAATAATATTTGTGATGTGGCTTGTGTTTAATTTAACATCTATAGTTAACTATATTGGAACAATATGTTAACGTCAGAGTAGCCAAATCAAAGTGTTACAACAAATGTAATGAACAAAGTTATTCTGTCTAATAGATACATGGTATATGTATATTTAGACAATCTAGCCGAAAATTATCATTTGCTTGATATGTTTGGCTAGTTTAAGTAATCACGTACTTTTGAATAAAAACTATGGATTATAGTTTAGAAATGATACAATTATTGATGCAATTAAGTTGGATAATTGATCAAGAAGATTACACTTTCAATGGTGAATGTATTTTCACATTTGGTGTGGTAATCTTGGGATCATAGAAATAAAGTTGTACAACGTGGTTAACTTTGGCATCATGAAGTGTTGTTTTAATTTCTTGTTTTAAAGAAATATTGTGGTTAATGGACTTGTTATTAAACATTGTATTATGTTTAAAAGTCAATGTTACCATGTGTATATAATGCGTTAAGATAGTGAACCTACATTATCAATTTCTAACCACTTGACAAAGTGGTTTGCAAGGGACATAGTGCACAAAGTCGAAATAGGGATGAAATAAAGTCCGTTTAAATTCTCTAATGGTGAGACACCCAATTCCCTTCTAATACAATGTTAGAAGCTGAATTCAATGTGGAAAGCTCACACTTAGAGATTGGAACACATGATATACTATCCCAAAGAATGTGTTTGGACCTGCAAGATAAAGAGGTTGAAGTTTATCTTCTTAATAGTTCTTTTGAAAAAGTGAAAGCAAGGCATGATTAAAAGAAACTACCTATATGAGCATGAAGTTTAGCCGCTTCAAAAAGCTGGGACTTGGCTTTGACATGCTTATGAAGGATAAGGACATAGGCTAGTAAAACCACACATCTCAATGATAACGCACATATACCACATAGCACCTAATACACCATGCAATCCATGCCATCATACTTGCAAGTCCACTTGTGTTGTGACACATGTATAATTATGTTGGCCACTATAATTATCTATGCCCCCTTTCATAAGTGTACTCCCTCCTATGAAAACACATCATGCAAACAATCATACAAACAAAAACAAGAGACGTCGCAAACACTCATCTCGCATGGAACAATTTCCAACGATCACGTAAACTCCATAATCAAAATCACCTGGATAAGGTCAATCCAATTTCCAAGAGTAATCACGCTCCAACATGGCTCCAGACGGCAAAAGACAATATACGAATTCCAAAACATAACACAAAACAAAGACGTCGCATAATGGCTCAACTCCACTCTCGCACTTATCTCCCCACTCAGATCAATTCAACTTACTACTCGTTGTGGACTCTAGATCCGAATCCACGCCATTTCATCCTAACTCCCTTTCATCTTTACTCAACCAATCATTCATGTTTCCTACATGTTGAGGTAGTCGACAACATGCAAAACCATCTCTATTCTTTTCTTCCAATTCTACATAATTCACAAGCGCATACAAATCACGAGGTTTAGACTATACCACATCTCCTTCCTAGGTGAAGTGAGGACACTACCAAGGGTATTTGTTAATGGCTCCATCTCCAGAAGTCGTCGTGGTTCCAAACCTCTCCACTTCTTCTCCACCAACGTTTCCTATAAACATCCTCTCCTTGTCCGAACATAGATACATGCTATCGAAAACTCGGATTCTGCGGTTAGTCCGCTTCATCCTACCACCTCTCTCGCATCCGATAGCGACAACGGTTGTCCAACAAAGCATCTTACGCGCGGAAGACGATATAATAAAGTCGATATATACAATACTACGTATAGGGAATAGAATAGACATCCGAAACTCAATAAAACATCTCATAAATATAGGAAAATAGACATATAAAATAATATACTTACACATAGGTCCTAAATGCAACTATATGAGGGACTCCTAGGTTATAGTCTAGGTCCAACCGCCTAATTCTCTATAACCAAGGCTCTGATACCAATCTGTCACACCCCGCCACGGTGGAAACGCGCGGGTGTAACTTCATGGATATCATCACAACACATGGTGTCTATATAGAGAATAACTACATGCACTAAAAATGGCAAAGTATAGACACAAAGTGTCATAACAATACCCGAAAGAAAACAACATGATAAACTCCAAACACTCAGATAAACCACTTCCAATGCAACTAAGTCTCCTCTAATCACCTCCTTCTATCATAGCCTTAGAATGCTCACCTGAAAATGATGCTTAAAATGTCAACATAACGTTGGTGAGATTCATAGGTTTTAGACTCAACACACAAGGCAACCAAAATCACTGTGATTATAAAATATAGCTGGACAAATAATTATAGTTATCATATAGCTACATGCATTTGCAAGTCAATATTCACACACAAAGGCAACAACACTCATAAGGCAACCAATAGGACGGCTCGTGTCCTCCGACCCCAAAATAATTACAACAGGACGGCTCGTGTCCTCCGACCCCACAATGATTACATTAGGACGGCTCGTGTCCCCCGACCCAAATAAACATCAATTAGGTCGCATGCGCGAGCAACATGATAAGCATCCTCCTAATTGGATCCCATATATATCCACACAAGCAAATAATCACACATAGCATGCATACGATAACATTATAGGTCCAAGCTCTTTAACACCACACACATAATCACAGTAAATCAAATCATTTAAGACAAGCATCATTCCCATACCAAGTTTAAAACAAAGTAAAAATATGGGACTATGAACTCACCTTAAACTCCGCAGCTTCCACAAAAACAACTCACAATCTATAGCAAACAAAAATAATCCACATTACACAAGGTCAAGCTAAAAGCTACAACCCATGTAATACACATATGATGGATGTCTAAGACTTATATGACCCACCATGGATCTCCTAGACACCACACTAACCACTACCATAACTTAATACTCACTAAATCCCTTGCACCTTTAAAATAAGAAAATGCAGAATTTTTTGGTACATTAGCCCACATAAAATCACGACAAATAAAGCTCAACACCTCACACCAAAACTTCACCATGGTCTCTCATAAGCATAGAATCTAATCCCAGAAGGCCATGGACCAATAACATGCACAAATACTCATAATAAATTCAAACTTGTCAACTACTCAAATTCGGATCTAAACGCATACCAAAAAGTTTTGATTTTAAATAAATACTTCCACAAGTTTTTATCGCGAATCCTTTTCGTGGTAGCCTAATATAACCTAATACTTAACTATTCCAGAAGGCCTAGTCAAAATACCACTTTTACAACCACATGACACCCTCAAACTTTTACCCAAAATCTGTCCCGGTTTGACAGCTTTGACACCTTAACAAAGAAAAATCAAAAGACTGACTTCCCGACCTTAAAATCGATCGTGGCTGGAATTTTTGGAAAGCTCTTTCATTATACTTCAATTTAGACCTAAAATTCGTGACCTAACTCATTACCATCTGTTATTTACACTCATATTTTTACAGCCTTACAAATCTGTCCAAACCCTAACTCAATAACTAGCATGTTTTACGCTCAATTCTCTTAACCAATCATCATACCATTATCATTAATTGATCCCAACATGTTTAATAACATTAATTGACAGAAGTTAACACAACCCTAACCCATCATACTTAATATTACATGAATACCAATAATTAATCAATTATATGGACATAGGGTTTAAGGATTTTACCTTGATTCTTGATTATTGCTTGAAAACTATAAAACCCTAATTTTTTTCTTCTTGATCCCCTTGTGTCGACTTCAATATGCAGGAAAAAGGGTTTTGGGAACCTTGATTTTGTATTTATATTATTTGGTGGATAATTACCTAACTTAGAGTTGTAATTGGGCTACAATTGGGTTTCCTTTTCCCCCCTTATCCTCTCCCAACCGATTTTCTTATACACACACACACACACACACACACACACACACACACACATATATATATATATATATATATATATATATATATATATATATATATATATATATATATATATATATATATATATATATATATATATATATATATATATATATTTTATGTTTTTATTAAATTTATTTATTACACTCAAAACCTCATACTTTTCATATTTTATAAACACCCGTAGCTAATCCTAGATTCTTACGTGATAAACCTTAACTTTTATGACAACCGGAAAAATTATCATTTTCAAAACAAAGTTTCCAAAAATAGAATTTCACACTCTTTTTGAAACATAACTCATAAAAATAAACTCCTCGTAACTTGCTAACGCTCAAATACTTGAACGAAGACTCGTTACGCAAAAACACCAAAAACTACACAAGTCATTTCTACATCACAAAGGTGATCAAAATGAACTTTCCCAAATTTCAAACTTTCCAAATCAAAATAAAACCACTAACGCAAAGGGATTTAGTGCTAAAACTCACCTATAACACACATATAACACTACAATCACCTATAACACACCAAACAAACGTCAACCGAGTCAAGACTATCCGTCAAACTGACCTGCCAAAACCACGGTTGTTACAGTTTTCAATGGTGAGGGGTCAAGGGTCAGGTTGTGTTTGTGAACCTTTGAAGGTTTAGTGTTAATTTGTTAAACGGGGTGAAAGGGTTTGTGTTTATGGGTTCGGGTTTGTGTAAGTGGGTCAAAAGGTTAGTGGGTGGGCTTGTGGTGTTGTATTGGGCTAGTAGTGGTGAACATAATTTAGGATTTTAGGATTTAGATTAGTATTTAGGTTTATAAGATTATTTAGATAATTAAAATTGGTAAAGATAAATAAATTTGTACGACAAACAATATTTTTGTAGTTTTTTTTTCTTTTTTTTTCGTAAAATAATAATAATAATAATAATAATAATAATAATAATAATAATAATAATAATAATAATAATAATAATAATAATAATAATAATAATGATGATGATGATGATGATGATGATGATGATGATGATGATGATGATGATGATGATGATGATGATGATGATGATGATGATGATGATAAGTGAGAGGGGTAATTTGGTCATTTTAGGTTTAGGTCAAGGGTAAAAGGGTAATTTTATTTTGCTTTGGTTTTCCATGCTTCCCCCAATGTCACATTCCCGGAATTGACTTTGGTCTTAACTTTTTGTCATTTTCTTGATTTTACTTCAAAAACGTGTCGAGTCGATCTGATAATGCTCCATTTCCCAGCCAAGCTTCATTTTGCTCACATTTGTCTTGTATTCAATCCATTTGTACCTGAAATACACAAAAAAAATTCCGTGGATATTTGTAATATTATATGGTCGTTTTGGGTGTTTTTGGTCGTTTTTGTGGATTTTCGGGCCTAAAATGATTAGTAAAATGCCACTCATCAATGGTGCTTGTTTTAAACCAAATGGTAGCACATTCCACTCATAATGTTTTGTAGAGGCCATTAAAATATTGTTACTGGTTTAGTTGATTCATCAAGTCTTAGTTGCTAATATCCTGATTTAGCATCAAATGTGCTATACACACTTCTTTTTAATTTTTCTAAAATATAATCCTTTCTTGATAATTTATATGAATATCCTATAGTTGCTTCATTCATTTTTTTGTAGTTTATGAACATTCTTCTGTTTCCTCTTTTAATTTCGTTGTTATTTTTTACATAAAACGTTGGTGCTGAATGGGGCTTGAACTTTCTCTTATTATTCATTTGTTTAGTAATTGTTGACATTCTTCTTTGAATTCTTTAACACCTTTAATACTATATGGCATTCTATTGGGTATGTTGATTTCTGCCAGTGGATCTTTTAATTTTTTTTTAGATTAACTTATTGTTACGGAGTAGTATTTATATTATCTAGTGGATTTTCAATGCATACTTCTTTTAATGTTTTTCTATGTGTTCTTTTTTCATTATTAATAATATTTCTACATGAAATTTTATATTTCGTGCTAGCATTCGTATATATTCTGTTTGTGTAACTATTGGTGTTGCCACTAATTATGTTGTTTCAATATGTTTTATGATGACAGATTTATCAGTCTGTGTGAATAGCTGGTATAATTTTAAGAAATTGTTTTCAATTATTAAATCTATTAACTGAACTATGCATGTAAATTGTTGGTGTAATGAATTCCCTTTTGTTAATATATATAGGAACCATTCTTTTTATATACCATAATTTATGTACTAATTTATCTGTTACGACTAGCTTTTGTGGTTTTATTAATTTTTCTCAGTTTTTTAATATTTTTCGCTTTTCAAAACATATCGTGGCACATGTATCTACATATGCAATTTTTTTTCGAATGTGAGAGGATCACTTTATCTGATCACACACTATGGGTGTTGGACCTTTTAATGTGTAAATATTATACTTTGAGTGAATATGATTAAGTATGCGGAATCTACTTAACCACACTTAGAATATTTATTTGAAATGGAACTGTGACGCTTGTGTTTATTGAACAAAGAACAATGAAAGTATTTCACCAAATGATTCAATATTATTCAGAATAATACGAGTGATCTTCACTATCACTAGGGTTACAAAGACCTTGAATCTTATGTTTTGTTCTATTGTTTTTCTCTATGTATATGTCTATTTCTATTACATTTTTATCATGCGCACATTATACACATATCTAAGATCTTCCTTTTATAGTCCAAGGAAAGATCTTTTACAATCTATATGACTCATCTAATTTACTAGCTTATGACTAAGCTTCATTCTAGCTAGTTGATGACTTATCATGTTAGTCATTAAGATACAACATGTATCTAGGATTACAACTCACTTGGAGTGTTCAATTTGATGACTACAACAAAGATATTATCTTGTATATGAGTCAGTAGAATAAGATGTACTTATCTACACAGCTGTTGGTATGAGTCATAGTAGCATCAGCAGAAACACTATCAGTAGAAAACGTTCTTCAGCAAAATCCATCAGTGGAAACTTGCTTTGTGCTTTATCAGCAGAAACATACTTGATATATTTCCTTAAACCTTTATGCTGATTCTTCTGTTTATTTAATTCCCAACAATCCTCCCCTAAACATGTGAATTACATTCAAACATATTTTTCTGAATTAAATGAGGACTTTGTGAAGATCTTTCAAACACTTCATTGTCAGATTTGTGATCTGAACTTTCTTCTCTTTTGAGTGATTGAATGTCTTTCTCTGTAACTCATCTGCTTTCTGTTCTTTGCTCCAATCTTGGACTAAAAGATGGTGCAATTTTCAACTTGAAGAATTATAAGAGTCAATGATGCTGTGTATCTTGGATGCTTGTTCCAAGAAGTAGAAATCATCTTTCAGCATATCTTTGGAAGTGATGAACAAACGTAGTGAATTGAACTTGAAACCTTTCATCTTTTGATCTAGATAGAACTTTCTCCTATCAGCTTTGTTCTTGTTCTTTATCAGTAGAAACCATGTCATCATCTTGTATGCTCTTATCTTTTTCTTCTTTTTCTTTGGTTAATATTCTTTTAAAGGGCTTTTGAAACCTCCCCTGAGATTTATTTCTCTCATGAGCAATTTCCTCCCCTGTTTGGAAGATCTCTCACAATCATATCATATCATCTGATTTAGCAAATTTCATGTTTTCAGACAATCATGAAGCCATCAATTCCTTAAGAGTTTAAGATTCTGCCCTCATCACTTCTAGGTGTGTTAACTCCTATGAGAGGTGATTCAATGGACGTTTTTGACTCATGGTCCATCTGTTAATGGTTTTTAAAGTCATCTTTTAAAAATCCTTTTAAGAAACTTTTGCCTTAGCAGTATGTATAAGATTTTATTATGAAAAATCATACTGCTTACAACCATTTTGAAGGGATTAAGTGTGGTAACTAACACTTAATCTAAATTTCGGTTTAAAGCAACCTCTGGTTGTGTGAGAACCAATGTATTCAGTTATAAATAACTGCCTGTGTACAGATAAACCTATTCAAAAGGCTTTCTTTACAGGGTTTACAGCTCGTGGCATTTGTTACCTCTAACACAAGTGTTAGATTCACTGTTGCTCGCTGTTCTTTCTATCAGATATTCGTAGATTAGTCACATTATACTTGAGAGTATAAAATGATAGAAAGTGAGTTGTATCAGTTATTAACTGATCAACTAATTTATCAATTCAATGTGAAACATCATAATCAGATTTCAAGAAAGAAGTTTTAAGGAGTTTTGAAGTCCCAAACTTTTTCTATCATGAACCTATTATATCAGCAACAATGATCAGCTTTCAGCAGCAATGATCAGCAGCTTTGATCAGCAGATTTCACTTGAAATAGCCTTTCAGCTCAAACATTCATACCTGAAACTGTTAGTCTAAAACCAAAAGAACAAAGTACAAAGTACTTGTCTTGAATTAGAATTATGTATAAGACTAACTGTATGAATAACTTTAAATTGGTAATAGTAGTTTTAGATGAAAAAGTTGGATGCATTAACAAAATCTATATACAAGAACACATTATATTGAAAATTTTAAAGATTAAGCATTCCAATACCTGCTACCAAGTACTGAAATCTACCAACATCAAAAGTTTTTGTAAGAAGATCTGCAAAGTTTTGTTCTGAAGCAATTTTCATTACTTGTATTAACCTCTTTTCATTGCAATCTCTAATAAAATGATGTCTAATTTCAATGTGTTTTGTTTTAGAATGTTGCACTGAATTTTTAATAATGCAAATTGTACTACTATTATCAATATGAATAATGGTATGTAAGAAATTGTACCCATAATCAAGAAGTTGGTTTTGAAGCCATAGAACTTGACCACAACAATTTGCAGCAGCTACATATTCAGCTTCAGTTGTTGAAGTAGCCACCATTGTCTGCTTCTTACACTGCCATGAGATAAGTTTACACCCAAGGAATTGACATCCTCCTGTTGTTGACTTTCTGTCCAAGCTAGCACCAGCATAATCACTATCTGAGTATGCTACCAAGTCAAAAGATGACTCCTTAAAATACCACAGACCCAACCTAGGTTGACCCTTGAGATATCTAAAAATTCTTTTGACTGCTGTTAAATGAGAAACCTTAGGAGTTACTTGATATCTTGCACAAGCACAAACAGAGAACATGATATCAGGTCTTGATGATGTAAGATACATCAAAGAACCTATCACAGATCTGTATGTGTGTACATCCACATTAGTTCCTTCTATATCTTTAAGAAGTGGCTTCTCAGGATCAATTGGTGTGCTTGCTGTTTTGGAATCAGCAAATTGAAACTTTCTAAGAATCTCTGCAACATATTTGTCTTGACTAATAAAGATTCCTTCTCTTGATTGTTTAACCTGCAGACCCAAAAAGAATGTAAGTTCCCCCATGGAACTCATCTGAAACTTATTGTGCATAAGCTTCTGAAACTCCAAACACATCTCCTTCCTTGTAGATCCAAAGATGATATCATCCACATACACTTGAACTAGCAAAAGATCCTTCTTATGCTTCTTGGTGAAAAGTGACTGATCTATCTTGCCTCTTTGAAATCCATTTGAAATTAAGTAGGAAGCCAGTGTTTCATACCAAGCTCTTGGTGCCTGATGTAGGCCATATAGAGCTTTCACAATCTTGTACACTTTATCTGGATGGTCAGGATCAACAAAACCAGGAGGTTGTGAGACATACACCTCCTCTTCAATAGTACCATATAAGAAAGCACTCTTGACATCCATTTGATAAACTGTGAATCCCATAAATGAAGCATAAGCCAAAAAGAGTCTAATGGCTTCAATCCTTGCTACTGGAGCAAAAACTTCTTCATAGTCTATCCCTTCTTCTTGTGTGTACCCTTGAGCTACTAATCTAGCTTTATTTCTTATCACTATACCCCTTTTATCCCTTTTATTTCTAAAAACCCATCTAGTGCCAATTACTCTAACACCACTTGGTAAATCAACTAGCACCCAAACCTTTTGAATCTTAAACTGAAGAAGCTCCTCTTGCATAGCCTCCAACCAGCTTGAATTCTCTAGGGCTTTATGAATATTCTTTGGTTCATCTTGTGAGAGAAAACATACAAATAAGGAAGAGTTTGAAAACTCATGCTGTTTTGAAGCATAAAGGGCATCAAGAAGCCCTTGTTGATCTGAAGACATCAATTGTTGTCTTGTCTTTACTCCTGATTGTACATCTCCAATTACATTGTCCAGGGAGTGGACTTTGTGAATCCTTGAGTGTGGAGTAGAAAGAACTTGATAATCAGGTGGAAGGTTGTTGAAATCCACCTCATCTTCTGAGAGATTTGCTTGTGTTTCTTCTGATGGTCCATCAGCAGAAACATTTTGCTCATCAGCGGGAACGATTTGCTTATTAGCAGAAACAGCAGTGTTACTTCTGACTTGAAACTCTTGTTCCTTAGCTCTTTCTTCCTTGTATTCATCTTCAACATCTTCTTTAGAATTTCCAGAAGAAGATTCACCATTAATTGAAGTTGAATCCACACTTGTATTTGTCCATATTGGCATTATCACATAATCTTGATCTGTCTCCTTCTTTAATCCTTCTCCATTTGTTGCATCAGCAGTTTGTGAACCTGAAAATTCATTAGTTTCTGCAACAAAAGGCACATAATTCATTGATTTGGATAGATTCTCAAGATCAAATAGCCATTTGGGACCTTGACCTTCTACATTGGTTTTATTTTCCAAAAACTTCACATGTAGATTTTCTTATACTCTTCTAGTTCTCATGTTGTATACTCTGAATGCTTTGCTATTTATAGAATATCCAACTAAGAATCCTTCATCTGCTTTTCCATCAAACTTTCCAAGATGGTCTAAGGTATTTAGAATTGTCACATGACATCCAAAAGGTCTGAGAAATCCTATTTCAGGAGTTCTACCTCTAAAAAGTTCATATGATGTCTTATTGTGAGGTTTTACAACTAAAACTCTATTTTGAACATAGCAAGCAGTGTTGACTGCTTCTGCCCAAAAAGTTATAGGTAACTTAGAGTCAGCTAACATAGTTCTAGCAGCTTCTATTAGTGTTTTATTTTTCCTTTCAGCAACTCCATTCTGTTGTGGAGTTCTTGCAACACTAAATTCTCTTTTAATACCTTTTTCTTTGCAGAAATCATCCATAACTCTATTTTTAAATTATGTCCCATTATCACATCTAATGACTTTTACTCTTTTGCTTACTAGGTTTTCTATCTCTGTAATGAAGGTCTTAAGGATGCTAGAAGTCTCATCCTTAGTACCTAAAAAGAATACCCATGTAAATCTACTAAAGTCATCAGTAATAACTAGACAATATCTTTTATGCAACAAACTTCTAACATTTGTAGGACCAAATAAGTCCATATGCAGCATAAACAATGATTGATTGATAGAGTTAAAAATTTTGGGCTTACAAGTGGCTTTATGTTGTTTACCTTTATGACAAGCAATGCATGTTTGATCATTTTCAAATCGTTTTTGAGGTAAACCTTTTACCAAACCATCTTTGACAATCTTATTTATGGTTTTGAAGTTAATATGACCAAGCCTCCTATGCCATTTCATAGATTCATCCAATGTGGCCTTAGCAATAAGACAAGTAAGAGAATCTTTTGGAACAATCTTCTTCATATCAACACTGTACATGTTGCCTTTTCTTGGAATTCTAAGAAGTGCTTGACTTTCATCAGGCATCTTAAAATCAGAAGAAAATACAAGACATTCAGTGTCAGTAAAGAGAACTTTATTCTTTTTGTCACACATTTGTGAGGCACTAAAAAGATTATACTTAAGCTCTTGCACATAGTACACATCTTCAAAATCTAGTTTACCGGTTTTAATAGTACCTTTACTAGTAATTTTTCCTCCAATTCCTCCTCCAAAGGTAACATAGCCTCCATCTACTGATTGAAAATTTGAGAGATAAGACTTGTTGCCTGTCATGTGCCTTGAACATCCACTATCTAAGAATCCTTGATCTTCATTATCTGCTGATGAATGTCCCTGCACATAAATAAAGGAATTAGTTTTGTTTTGGGATCCAAACCATTTCTGACTTGGATCCGCCTCTTGCATCAATGGGATGAAATCTTTTGAGAATTGTTGATGCAACATTGGATTTAAGAATCCAACATGCTGAGGCCTTAACAGCATTTGCCCTGTTTCCCTTAGCAGTAATATGAACTGTTTGGCAATCAGCAGAAACTGATGGATTTGCAGTTGTATCCTTTGGTTTCCAAACTTGTTTTTGGACCACTGCTTTTGTTTGAATGGGCCTTTGAACAATATTAGATGCATGTTTGAAAGTTGTTTTGCACCCTTAATTGTTGATTTTGGGTAAACAGTCATATATGGTTTTTCAGCAGAAACCATTTTCCTTTCAGCATGAACAGTTTTTGCTCTATTAGCAGGAACTGCTTTTGTGACTGTTTTGGGTTTTGATTTTTTAGAATTAGAGTGAAAATGAGATTTAGGTGTTTGCCTTTTGTAGTTCACTCTATTACTTTCATACCCATATACCCATTGGTTGCAGAAAGCTGCAAGATGGTCAAAACTACCACATGTGTAACAAACTTTGTTATCTCTGTGTTGGAGAGACTTGAGGCTATACCAATTCCTTTGGTTACCTCTGGGTTTGTTTATGGTTCTATATTGTTCACAATATCTTACTGGTTGCCTAACATGTTTTTCATTGGTCTTAGGCCTATCAGTATTGTGTTTGACTATCTTAGTAACTTTTGTTCTTGCTTTCTTAACCACTTCAGGTTTAGACATAACCTGTTGAAACTTTTTATCATCAGATGTTGAGTCCTTAATGATTGGACCATCTGACTTTCTACAAGAACACACCTTGTCCTTAGGAAGTGAAGTTTTACTTAAATTTTCACTTTCTTTCAAAGGTTCATTAACAACTACATTAGATTTTGGTTGAACACCATATTTTAATTCAGGTAGTTGAAATTCAGGCAATCCTGTGTGTTCTAGGTCAATTCCTGGGGGTGAAGGAATACCTCTATATGGTGGAGGAACAGATTTGTATCCAACACCAGACTTAGCTTTATTAATTACTTGACATTCAATTAAGTTAGTCACACCCTTAGATGCATAATCTAGTGTTTCTACACTCATTTGAATATTCTCTTTAGCCTTACTAAGCCTATCTACTTCAGCTTTTAAGTTACAAATGTCATTATTTTTAAACATTATTTCTCTTTCAAGAAGAATTTTGACATCAGTAAAGGTAGATTCATTTGTTCGAAAATGTATGACTTGTTCCTCTAGAGTAGCTATACCTCTTTTATGATTTGTTAAGCTATGAGCTGTATCAATTAATTCTTTCCTTTGATTCTCATAACGTTTGGTTAAGGTTTCTAAACTTTTAAGAGCAGAACAATTATTTGAACAAACTTTATCAGGTTGTACCTCTGTGGTGAAAGCCATAAGAGCTGTCTGAGGAGAAGTTTCTTCTTCTTCATCAGCAGTAAAGCTCCAATCAAATCCTAATCCATCAATAGCTACCATAGCCTTTGGATTGGTTGATTCCCCTGTCTTGGATTTGCTTCCAAAACCTCTATTCTTGCTATCTTGCTGTCTTGGCCTTCTACATTCTCTTGAGAAGTGCCCCAACATATGACAGTTATAGCATTCTATCTTTGACTTGTCAAAACCAGCAGTATTATTGCTGCTGATGGTGAGTTTCTTCCCCGTCCTCTGATAGAATTTCTTAGCCTTCAT
This sequence comes from Artemisia argyi, assembly GCA_030686995.1. NCBI lineage: Eukaryota > Viridiplantae > Streptophyta > Magnoliopsida > Asterales > Asteraceae > Artemisia > Artemisia argyi. Next base: position 151,807,422 of record CM060684.1, read on the forward strand.
GCTAAGAAGAGAAATTTGCCATTTTAGGTCCATCTCTTCTAAATCATCATCATTGATTTCTAAGAGATCTTCATGAGTAAGCATGGACCCATTATTCTGACTTGTGAAAAAGGCACAACAAGCCTTTTCATTCAATATACCAAAGGTACTGCTTGATGAACTAGCAGCACCAGCTCCACTATCAACCTTGTCATCTTTAACTGCGTTTGAGATACTAGGAGATGACATAAAAGCCATGTTCCCAGTATATGAACTAGAGAAACTAGTTTTCTTTACTTCTTGTTCCACAATTTTAAAGTTGCTATACAAATCCATAAGATCCATAGTGTCTATGTCTAGTTTATTCTTCCAAACAACAACATGCATAGCCCACTCTTCTGGTAAGCTTCTCAAAAATTTTGAGTTTAAATCTTCTTGAGGTATATCAACCCCAAGAACAGCAAGTTGACTCACAATTTTCTGTAGCCTTGTAAACATGTGGTCAAGAGATTCATTCATGGTTGATGAGAAATTTTCAAACTGCTGCTTGAGAAGGGTTTTCTGGGTCTTCTTGGTGGCTTCATTCCCTCCATATCTTGCAACTATTGCCTCAAATAATGACTTGGCATCTTTGAATTTGCTAAAGTTTATAAGTTGATCATTTGGAATGGTCATCATCAGCATACTTCTGGCCTTGAGGTCATTCTTCTTCTTTATTCTTTCATCAGCAGTTGTAGGGATAGTTTGAACAACTGAAATTTCCCTACCTTCAACTGTTGATAAAGTGGTTGTGGGTTTGAAAGAGTTTCCATCTTCAATGATTTCCCAGAGAGTATAATCCTGCACCTGGAAAAACTGTTCTATTCTTAACCTCCACAATTCAAACTCATTCTGTTTGAGAACTGGCAACTTTGCAGCAACATTTGTTTGAATAGATTCTGTATCCATTTCTTCTTCTTCTAAATCAAAAGTATCAACCTGGGCTCTGATACCAACTGAGAGGATCACTTTATCTGATCACACACTATGGGTGTTGGACCTTTTAATGTAAATATGATACTTTGAGTAAATATGATTAAGTATGCGGAATCTACTTAACCACACTTAGAATATTTATTTGAAATGGAACTGTGACGCTTGTGTTTATTGAACAAAGAACAATGAAAGTATTTCACCAAACGATTCAATATTATTCAGAATAATACGAGTGATCTTCACTATCACTAGGGTTACAAAGACCTTGAATCTTATGTTTTGTTCTATTGTTTTTCTCTATGTATATGTCTATTTCTATCACACTTTTATCATGCGCACATTATACACATATCTAAGATCTTCCTTTTATAGTCCAAGGAAAGATCTTTTACAATCTATATGACTCATCTAATTTACTAGCTTATGACTAAGCTTCATTCTAGCTAGTTGATGACTTATCATGTTAGTCATTAAGATACAACATGTATCTAGGATTACAACTCACTTGGAGTGTTCAATTTGATGACTACAACAAAGATATTATCTTGTATATGAGTCAGTAGAATAAGTTGTACTTATCTACACAGCTGTTGGTATGAGTCATAGTAGCATCAGCAGAATCCATCAGCAGAAACACTATCAGTAGAAAACGTTCTTCAGCAGAATCCATCAGTGGAAACTTGCTTTGTGCTTTATCAGCAGAAACATACTTGATATATTTCCTTAAACCTTTATGCTAATTCTTCTGTTTATTTAATTCCCAACAGAATGTTACTTTAATGAATGTTGGATTATCCTTTGACTTTATTTTTATTCATCGTTATTGTTTCTCATATTTTAGAAACATTTTTATAATAGAATGGTGAATTAATCTGTTTCATAATATGGTTCCCTAAAATAACCAGAACTATGATTATCATAGTAATCATCTAGTTTATTTATTTATTTTTTTGAAAGGCAACATGGTATTCGCAAAGAAGTCCTGAGTTCCCATGAGGACAAGAAGACAAAGCACTTAACATTATTTAAAAAAAACGAGTTTTATTCTTTGCAAAGATAAGGACTGTCCATGCAACTTTAAACTATTAGAGACGAAAGTTGTAACTTTTGACAAACCACAAGGACAATCCATGTAATTTACTCATGAAACTATATATTATATTGGTTGTGGTACACATAATTACTTGGGCAGCTGGGCATCAACCTTTTTGTGACCATGCACTAATCTACAAGACAAACACTAGAGGAAATCCATTAAAAATTACAGACAAATTTTGTGATTTTTACTTATTCTATTCTGTAGAGCAACTTATGAAAAACTTTTTATTAGATATCTTAGGGTGCGTTTGGTATGCTGCGAGGAATGATAATGTGAATGAGTTTGATAGTAGTGGTGGGTCCCTCAACTATGAAAGAATCCATTCCCACTCTCTAGTCATATATGGAGTATGAAAAATATGTGACTTTCATGGTCATAGTCGTGGGCCCAACAGTCTTTAACAAACACTTGAAATGACTATCAAAGTCATTGTTTCATTCCCTTAGTAACATATCAAACGTGCCCTTAATCTATACAACTCTTGATAAGTATATATCAATATATCATCATTTAATGTTTGAGTTTGTGGTGTTGGTTGGGTGTAGTAGGTAACGATTTCCGTATGTTCTTTGTTTTTGGCATACTGTAACATGTGTGGAAAAAAAGAAGGATGAAAATGACAGGTTTTACCAAAATCATTATAAAGTTTTGGTAAAGAAAAGGGTTAATTACTTGAAAACAATATTTTAAAAGGCGCGCCTTAGCATCGCTAAAGTGTGCGGCGTGGCCTCGGCATTAACAAACAAACCAAGACGTATTCTTAAAGTGTGGCGCGTGATGAGGCGCGAAAAGACGTGATAAGGTGCGCCTTAGCGCGAAGTGTAACGCCTTATTTTGAAGCTTTTAAAGGATTTACTAATATTTGGGCTAGAATTACCGAATTACTGATATAACGGATTTGAGCTTGGGCATGATAACTTTATAAATCAATTTCAAGTTCTTAGCTTATTTCTATGGTTCTACCACTCATATATTGAGTGAAGAAGGTTTTGCCGACTACTCTGAAGAAGGTTTTATTTAAAGAAATGACGAAAAATGTAAGGATAATTTAGTTTTTTGAGTTTATTTCTTATGTATAGCTCTTTTTGTAAACTTGATGTATATAATATACATATGTATGAAATATTATATAAATATATAAATCTACTAAAAAAAATTATGCCGCCTTAATTCACGTATTAGAAAATGTCGTAGCTTAGCAATGGCTCATATGGCTTGTGGTTGGGCTTCGCCGTCATACCACGGCTCACGCTATTTATAACCTTGCTTGAAAATGTATAATACGTACTTGCCAGTTTTTGTTATTATATGTACTAAACTATGTTTTTTCTTATTATGTGTACTGAATTTTTAAATTTCGAGTATTGTGTCTATTTTGTAAGTATTTAGCTATGTAAAATGACTATTTTATCCTTCAAAATTCTAAAAATTAAATAATGGTAAAATGATCTTAAAATATACACAATAATCGAAATTTGAAAGTTTAGTACTGTATAATAAGAAAAAAGAAAAAAAGTTCAGTATACACAATAACAAAAGACAAATATGATACATTTTAAAGCAATTAACGTTAAAGAAAATCATGTCCGAACCTATTTGGAATGGAAATGTATAAATACGTACGAGAGTTTTAGGAGATCTCAAGGATTATTTTAATAGAGTATTATGTGTACTATATTATTTTTATTTTCCACGTTAGCAGATCTTAATTTTATTAATTGGAAAACGGATCGGATGTCGACAGATCTACTAGCCACGTGTGATGAGTTGAGTGGCGAATTGCAATTGTATAAACCACCCAATCAAAACCCCCGAGCCACCATCGTCACCATCAAATGTCGATATAGCCATAGTATATTCATATGGGGCCTATAGTTTTATTTTTCTTATTACACCCATAAACTTATTATACTTTTCACACTATCAAATGCAACACTAGTGATAGTAAAGCCTTGACTATGTCAATACATGATACAGTTGACAACTTTTTTGCTTTGAATATTGTTCTTGATTCTAGATCTTATGACTTAGCAGGTCTAAGACGTTGAAAATGATAATCAAAATATTCAACCCTCAGTTTGGAGTTAATACTAAATTATTGAAGCTAACAATAAATAAGTTGGTTAGAGTGCACAGTGCAAGGGGTTTTGGTACGCCACTAGCAATTTTTTTGACCAATGGTGTTATGGTAGTGCATTGGGTAGCCATGCCATTCGTCCTTTCGATGGTCCACTCGTGGCCGTTACTCGCATTTTTCCTATTTTGTTGGTGAATGAGCTATTTCTTGGTGACGTGTTATGATGTTTTAGTTATTGTGGTTTTATTGAATATATGCTGAGATGACACACTAATAACGGTTATTTGTGTCATAGTGCACTTAGCACTCTAAGGGTGTTGCTTATTTCTACATTACAATTTTTACACTCGAGAGTTGGTTAATGCTCACATAGGATGCCGTTCTTTTTTTAAGGTCACATGTCACATAGGATGCCATTTTTTACACCTTTGTTTTAAAAAAGAACTAAACACAAATGTAATTGTTACTCTAAACCAAAATGCCTTTGTCAATGTGTCTTCTATTAGTTGTGTACCACTATATGGCATAAAATTCAAATTTATAATTTGTTGTTTGGAAGCTTTGTTTAGCTTGCTTACGTTTGTTAGTTGCACATGGTTGTACATGTGAGTTTTAAGAATGATATGTCATTCTTATATAGTGGTTGCTTATAAGGGTGTGTTTGGTAGCAAGAAATGACACTTGAGAAATGGAAATGTGATAAATTCTCGTGTTTGGTGCACTAAAGAAAAGAGAGGGCGGAGATATACCAACTCTCGAGAATCCAATCCTTTGTAAACTAATTTCCATCCATATTGTAATGGAAATGGAATCTTACACGGAGACTTCACAATTTTGTAATAATTAAATAGCTAGGTATATAAGCAAAGTCACGTGGTGTGCACAAATAGGTTTTTTAAAAATATTTTTCTTTTAAAGATAGTTTTTTTATAAAAAATAATTTAAAAAAAATATATTTTTTTTAGAATTGTTATTTAGAAAAAATAATTTTTATAAAAATAAATTAATTTTTTTAAATAAATTTAAAAAAAAAATAAAATTTTTTTAAATAAATTAAAAAAAAATTTAAATATATTTTTTTAGAATTGTTATTTAGAAAAAATAAAAATAAATAAATAATGTTTATAAAAAAATAAATTAAATTTTTTTTAAATAATTTAAAAAAAATAAGTTTTTAAAAAAAATAAAATCTTTAAAAAAATAAATTAAAAAAAATATATAACTTATAAAAAAATATTTTTTTTTAAATATATTTTTTAGAATTGTTATTTAGAAAAAATAATTTTTTTTTAAAAATCAACAAATATTTTTTTTTTTTTCATTTCTCGAGTCAAGTCTCTGTTGTTACCAAACATTAGAATTGAACAAAATTCTTTACTGATTTCTATTCTCTAAATTTATATTCTCTGCTTCATTTCTTTTCTCTGAAATTCTCTCTACCAAACGTGCCCTAAGTGTCTTAAGGGACTGAGATGAGGGAAATCACCCTCATCTTTTGTACTTCAATGTATTAGGTGTAACGCATTTTACCATAATGAAAAATTCTTTTTACCAAAAAAAATAAAATTCAAAATTATTGGTGCAATTCATGTGTTGTTCTTATTGTCTAGACATTTTGAGTTATTTATACGAAATTAAAAAATAAACACAAAACCATCTTAAAAGAAACATCTGCTTTGGTAGAACATTTCAACTACAACATTCATCCCGCCCCGCCAGAACTAGGTACACTGATATAGGATCTATAAACTCATACCCTTACCTGAAGATAGAGAGGATGTTTCCAGACTAACATCCGGCAATACCGAATTCAAAAACGTTAAACGACTTACGCGGACAAAATCGAAACATATATTTACCAAAACTTCACCAACATACAGTCATTTTCCCGTGAAAACAAAAAATTACTACAGTAAAACCTGACTATATCAGATCCAAACTTTTTACATAACGTATTAGTAAAGATAATACTAACAGTAAAATTTTTATAAAAATTATACTGTAACAAAAATCAAAATCAGATCCAAATAAACTAACTTAACAACCAAAACCACCACCGGCAGCGCGTGCGCACTTCATAACAACCAAAACCACCACCAGAAGCGCGTGAGCATCACTCAGCAGCCAAAACCAGCGCGTGAAAGCGCGTGAGAACACTACTCATCATCGTCACCATCACCACCAAAGATAGAAAACTTATTATACAACAAAAACAACACAATCAAAAGCACAAACGCCACACCAACAGGCGAACCACTAGCACGATGAATAGAGTTCGGTTCACCGGTATTAAATATACTCGAAACAAAGGATCCGTTATCCGACGACAAATACTGAATAACTAACAGCAATATGATCGGAAGAAGTAGCAAACCTAACGGAGATAGAAGCTCCGAGATGAAATCGGTGACGGCTTCTCCGCCGTCGCCGAGGAAGATCGGGATTCCGATTAGTGTGATGACGACGATTGCGAGGAGGATGCCGTATGGTGCGCCGGCTCTTCGGTCTTCTATCATGATTAGTGAATGTGTGTGTTTTTAGTGTGTGTTTTGGTGTGTGTTATAGTGTGTGTTATAGTGTGGGGAGTGGAGATGTGAATGTGGGAGTGTTGTTTGTCTTAAGGTGTGTTTGAATAATAGGGACGCGCTTTGTGGAGATGTCAAGTGTTTACATGGAAATAACCAATGGGTAAATTACTTTCTCATTTCAACTTTTTTTTTTTTTTTCTTCTTTTTTTTTTAGCCAAGAGGCGGTAAAAAGTTAGTGGCGTGTTTAGTTTTAAAAAAATTTATTTATTACTAGTATTTATTTCAATTGTTTTAGAAACAGGGAAAGGGTTTTTATCCCTATAAACTATAAACGTGATATAAAATTAGAGAATGTGTTTAGATAATATTATTTAAAAAATTGAAAAATGTAAGAGGATGTAAAAGAATAGAAAAAGAAATATAGGAAAGAATGAAGAACTCTTACCGAAATTTTAGTTATAATTTGAAAAATGAGATTTTCATTTTTTGTGTAAAATTTCTTAAAAATGTGACTAAACGGTTTTAATATTTTTTTTCAGCTTTTATTGAAAATTTTCCTAGAAAAATTGGGGATTTTTCACAAACTAAATACACTTTAGGATGCTTATTTTTTCTATTTTATTAAGAATCGGTAAGATGTATTGTCTCTTACTAGCGCTTTAAATACTAGCGTTTAAAGGATGGATGAAGTATCTTATTGGTTCTTAATGGCTTATAATTTTGTTTCTATTTATGTTTTTGTAATTTAATTATGTTTTTCTGTTAATTATATTTATATTTATATTTTTTTCTTTTTCTTAATCATATATAAACATTCATTTTTCCTTATTTTCTTCTTTCTCGTATTAAAAAAATATAACAAAAATATGTTACAAATTTGCGACTTCAATACACATACAATATATATATATATATATATATATATATATATATATATATATATATATATATATATATATATATATATATATATATATATATATATATATATATATATATCGATTTGACATAAATGTGCATTTACATTTTTGAAACATTTAATGAGTTTTTTTCAATGCAACATTTTTCGTATTTAAATTAAAAAATTTGACACCATTTAGAAATTTTGCCATATCAAAACACAAAAAAACTTTATGATTCAGATTTAGGCTTTTCAAGCATCTCTTAAAACTAAGATGTGATATACAATTTTTCTTACTCAAAACAATTTAATAAAACAAAAATACCTAAATTACAAAATAATATTTTCTTTGTTCATGAGGAACCAATTAGTTTGAAATGGATGAAGTTGCGCGGTAAAAATATGCAGGTATTATGTTTAGTAACATGGGTATGCACGGTTCTGTTTTGGCCAAAATTGAAAATGGACCGAAATAGTTGGGTTTTACATAATCTAAAACTGAAATTGACTACTTTTTCGGTTCAATTTTATCGGGTTCAATCAGTTTTCACTGAAATTAGTAATACTTACGTTGTCTCACAAAAAATATGCACATTACTATTTTTGTTTATCCCTGACAATATTACATATGAATAGTATTTATTACCGTATTATCTTTCCTATTTTGCCTTTTTAATTAAAATTGGAATCAATTGCTTATTTTTAATTTCTGTAAATGTGAGGGTAAAAATTCTTTTTAATAAATCAAAAATTGCATTTAATATATATATATATATATATATATATATATATATATATTCATTTTTGTTTGTGAATACTATTTTTGAGACGGAGAGAGTATTAACATCAAGTTAAAACAATAATATAAAACGTTTTTTGTTAACGTTTTAAATATTAGTGATTAAAAAATTCCCGAAAGTAACACTAAAAAATAATACTTGGTAACAAACGATCATTATCAAAAACATTCAAAAGTCTATTTGCTACCATTTTGTCAAAAGTATATCATACTTTTTATGATTTTCTATAATGATTTTGTGATTTTGTCTAATTGATTTTGATAATTTTATTTCAGAGTAAAAAGGATTATAATTTGATTCTTAAAATCATTTGTGATATTGTGATGTGGATTTTTTGGTACGAAGCTTTTTAATCAAAATAGGAAGTTTTTTGTACATATGTGGAAATGCCAGCTAGGATAGTTTGGATTGTGCATGTATGATGTGTACAGCTTTTTTTTATGTTGTTTTTTTAGATTTGTTTGGAAGTATGAATAACGAATATTACTATATGATAGCTCGTTAAATAATGCTATGGCTCTATCATGCCTTTCTTAAATGGTTAAATGAGAAGTTTTATCATTAAAACTCATCGCCAATCTGCCTAACTTTACTTTAGAATTCGAATTCAGAACTACAACATCTAATTTTGATTTTTAACAATATGTCGATTGCCTATCGCCTAATGAATGGTGGTTCAACGTTTGGTCTAACAATATGTAGTTTTTTGCCCTAGCATTTTTTTTATTTATTTTTTTTTAATTTTTTTAACTGCTTAAAGAGCTATAGGATTTTGAGACTTAACCAAAAAAAAAAAAAAAAAAAAAAAAAAAAAAAAAAAAAAAAAAAAAAAAAGGCCCATTTTACGCACTCAACTTCCAGCACATTACCAAAGTATTCGACACAGTTAAGACTTCTTGATTGCACTAAAAAATTCACAATGCATAATGGTTTTGTTACTCGATGCATAGGGAAGTTAACTATAAATCCTTTGTTGTCAAATGTGCCAAGGCCCCATCTACAAGTCTAACAAGATGTATATAGTATAATTGTTTTTTTTTTGTTTTTTTGTTTTTTTTAAAGAAAATTGAAAGATAAGGCAAGAAATGACGCATGCCATATCATAAACTATAATTAGCATAATCTTAACTAGTTATAATGTCCGCGCACGCGCGGGTTTTTTATTAATTTTTTTGAAATAATTATTTTAAAATTTTAGTTTTATTGTTAATTGCATCTTATCTATATTTTTTTATTTATCTTCTACTTGTGTTGTAGATAAATATAAAATAAATAATCTTTTTTTTTAAATATCTTATCTATATTTTTTGTATTTATCTTCTACTTGTGTTATGGATAAATATAAAATATTACCTAATAAGAAAATAATTTTTTTTTAATAAAATTATTACTAAATCAGGTATGAATTGATTTTTTTGAAATGCAAAATTTCAATAGAGGTTTTATTTTATTATATAAAAGATTTCAGTGGTATTAGTAGTAGTACTCAGTAATTTTTATTGCTTATGTCTATGTCTCTTTTAAGTACTTGTTTTCTGACATCACAAATATCATTTTTGAAAATTAAATAAAAGAAATTGGTAAGTTGATATTCAAGACAAATTGTTAAAAGAAATTTTTAGTGGTGGAGTTGCCTCAATGATGGTAAAGTGGGCTAATGATGCATGTTTACATTATTATGGATTCTTTATGTTTATTTTTTTTTAAAGACTTTTCTAATATCTATATCTATATCTATAACAGATATGCCTAATTGTCTCAATTTATCACAGACTAACTAAGATGTATATATCCAATAACTTGCACTCAACTACTCAAGCACCATATTAAACTTGTACCTTTCATTCATTTAATGTCTTCATACATTAACCTAATCAAACAACATCCATTTACTAACAATTAAAAGCGTGTAATAATTTGGGTTTTGGTAACAATGTTCACCGGGCATTTCTTAAGACACAATAAATAATCTGTTTTTTCTATATTTAAAGTAGTTATGCGTTTAGTGCATAATAAATGAACATAAAAATTAACTTAAATATATGTTACTAGCTTATAGACCCGTGGAATCCACGGGATTTTAGAGGGTTTTTTATTAAAAAAAAAGTTAGTACGCGAATAAAGTAAGAAAGAAAAACGAAGGTAAACGCTATCAAATTTTCTTGTAATGGAATAATGAGTTATAAGTGACTGATAGTATAAAATACAATGTTTGTAAATATCTGTGTAACAAACGTTAATTGCCTCTTGATCTCCAATATGTTTGTCTTCAGAAGCAAATGTATGTAGTAACCATTCTAACACTTCAACAAAATGTCTATTACGCGAACACCTAATAAGTTTAAAAAATATATAAGTAAAAAAAGTTTGGGATTTATAATAAGTGTAAAAAAGAAAAATGCTACAAAACATATAATATGTATACTGTATATACATATTGACCGTTTGATCATAGATCTTGAAGAACTTCTTTATATACCACATTTATAGTAGTTTTTGATAGGTTACCATCCACATTTGAAGCAACAACCTTCAAACATTTTTTGCTTTTGACACATGAAAGAGCCACATATAGCTGCCCAAGTGTGAAAACAGGACGTGGCTGATACAATCCGACCTTTGAAAGCGATTGCCCTTGGCTCTTGTTTATTGTCATGGCGAATGACACCGAAATGAGATATTGTTTCCTCACGATCTTTAGAGGTAAACAATTATCAGATGGAGTATTTCTCAATCATGATATGATAACCTTATTTCTAAAATGTGTCCCACTAATGATTTGTGCTTGATTAGAAGTGCGTGATAATCACAAAACTTGAAGTCATGTCCCATTACACAATCCATTAGATTGATCAATATTCCTCAGCAACATTATCGAAACACCAACTTTTAACACCAGACTATGGTTTAGAACATCAGAGAACTTTAGTCCATTGATAAAATCTGTTCAGAAAATAGATTCATCGATTGATGTCCCACAATCAGTTTTATCAATAATATCGCAACTAAGGTAAACCATTTCCTCATCTAGAAATTCTAGCTTAAGACTCGTAGAGTCACGGATATCTTAAAACAAAATATTCATGAAAATGTTTAGTTTGTAGATAAGTAAATAAACAAAAATAAAAATAAAAATAATAAAAAAAATATTTAGTAGGTACCATTATTTCTTGAAGGAAAAAATTCAATTTTTATATACGATTTAACAAATAAATAATTGATTGTTGAGAATATGTGAGTCAATAATATATTAGATCGGAGTGATACAATAATGAAAGTATTAGATACTTGCATTATATGCTCCTAACACTTTATTACTCGATATCTAAACATTTATAGAAGATTTTCAGGAAGAAAAAAAAAGAGTCGAAGATTAAATTGAGTGTATTAAAAACGAAGTATATGAAGTGCATATATTGAAAGTTTTGAAAAATCCTCCTAACACTTGATGTGTCTATCCTCTATACTATATAAACTTCTGACACATAAAAATCGACTTCTTCATATACTAATGAAGCGAATATATTAAAAGTTTTGAAAATAGGTTCGATGAGGAAAAAGAGCACATAGTATAGTTAGATACTTAAAAAGTTATTTGGAATATTTTACACTACAAATACTTTATAACCCATTTTAAGCCCTGGTGTTTAACAAAGCTTCTTGCACAATCACGGACATGTCAAAATGATATATTCATTAAGGAGTTATGTGATACCTTCCTCAAAATGATATATCCATTAAGGAGTTAGTTGTGTAGACAAATACTCTTAGGGGACGAAGCATAAAAGTCTCGAGACACAAAGATTATGAGCTCGTAGCTTGACCTGTTGGTCTAGGTTGACACTCCACGGTCCACACAACTACCATTACAATAAGGATTTAAGATCTAACTTCTTCCTACAACACTAATCAGTGGAACCTCGATGCTTTTGACCACTACAAAAATAAACCTTTCTTCATTTTAAAGTCAAAGTAGCATGATTACAAAGAAATAGCTCAATAAATACAAACTTTATTCACACCTCTCTTTAGACCAGTACCTAACTGCTCCAGCAGCTTCAAACTTGATAATTACTCCTAAGGCATGACACCACCACCAGTGTCAAAGTCTGAAGATTTCCATATTAGCACCTCCTGGCTCGATCTTTTTGTGATTGTTGTTCTGCCTTCAATGGTATTTCAGTCTCATCTAAACCTCTGCAACATTGTAGCTCAGAGGTAGTTCCTCAAACCATGATTCAAAACCTTGCTAGTTTTTGGTCCTTACGAAAATACCCTTTCATAGTTCCAAGAACGAAGAGTAGCAACTCACAAATGATAGCTTGATACAAATACAAACGTTGAACTGAAATTAATGCTTAACAGATTTGTATAGAATTGCACCTCAATCAGGTTTCTAATTCGAGTGATCCGTTTGTATATCAACTCCTGCCATCACCAACGATAGTTATCGTATCCTTGGTGAGTACCACCTTTGTCGCAAGTACGAAAACCTGACACCCAACATTCTCAAGGGTTAACCCTACCTCCTCTTTTATCACAGTTCCTGAATAAATACGAAAGAAGAAGATTATAAAAAGAACACACAAGAACTTAACTGAGGACATATAATTTTTATTTTAGATACTGGATCACATAAATTCAGCAAAGGTGTGTGATTAGAAAGTTATACGTCATTATTTAATTATCCAAACAATTCAGTTAAGGGTAAATTAGTAAATTCATTTTTATCATTTTATATAATATTAATATCTTTTTCCAAACAATAAAAGATCTAAATAACACCATAATTATGTTAAAAATCATATATATAGGACAACAAAGAACATAATTTTATGCAAATTTTTTTTGAGTGATAGTAGTGCATTCTCTGATTACCTTGTCTCCGTTAAGGGAAAATAGGAAAGGAAATAACCTGCTCTCCTATTGAAACGGCGACATAAGGATCACTTGATAACATATCATAAACAATAACCTTTGCACCTTGAAGAATGGTGATCTTCAAGTTTGCAATAGCTCACACCACGCATACCTCTAGTCATTTGAAAATCATCAAAAAAAGATAATGATTTGATCCTGCATTTTGACTGATATATGAGCTATAAGTATACTATAAAGACTAATGGTGGTTAAGATTGCTTACCTAAACTATCAACTATAAGTAGACCAAAATCTGGAATGGATATTGGTTTTGAGATGTACCAATTCTGATCAACTTGAGAAGGTAAGTCTAGCACCAGCAAAAGCGTTCTCAACCCGTATTTCATATCTTTAGTTGACCAGTTTGACCAAGATAGCTTGGAATAAACCGAAACATATCAAAGCCCAAAAATTTAAGGTATTAAAATTTTATCATGAAGTTCATATAGTAATATCTCAGTTATTCTATCATGAAGTTCAGTATTTATTTATAAAACAAACAAACATGATAAGAAACAAATTAATCATATAGTAATATCTCAGTTATTCTATCATGAAGTTCGGTACTTATTTATAAAACAACCAAACATGAAGAGGACGTAAACATACCTTGATCATGAAGGGGATGAAAGCCTTGTGGAGGCCTACAAAGAAAGCCACAACGCTTATGTTGCATGCAATATCATGGAATCTGCTTCGATATAAGTCAGATGGATAGTTTTTTAGATTAAAAAAGAATCAAATAGCAGCGAGACTAAATGGTTTTAAGTTCAATAAAGGGCCTAGGAGTCATAAGCAAAAGCAAGATAGAAGCCTTAGAGAAATTTGCCCTGTTTGTCAAAGACTTGTTATATAATTTGATAATTTTAAATGAATTTCTTTACAACACCAATAGATAGTGGAAACCAAGTATGATGAAATGAACTGATTCTTTTGGTTGAACTATTGGACACTCCAGCTTAAACCTTCACTTCCAATTATCACTGGATATAATCTATCAAATAAAAATGTATTGAGGAAAAGACTTTCTAATTTCTTATCTTTTCATCCCTAAAAACCATTTCCCACAGACCCAACAAAAAGACTTTCAATAAGAAGGTAATCAAAGTCAGTTGTATCTTAATCACTACAAATGCAGCCAATTCCTGTCACAAATCATGAAAAAAAAACATGACGCTATAGTTATTATACAAATGGAAAAAGGTTTTTTTTTGCAAAAAATCACCAAGCCACCTATTGATTGTCAAAGAAGAGGCGATATAAGCATCAAACCTGGTGTGAATGGCATTGAAGGTGCCTTGAATATAATACATCTACAGATATAAACATCACAAAAGTTCAACCCGATGCCCTTGTTCCTCACCTTAACCTCTCCATATTTCCAGTCTCCTCAACGTCCTCCCATTTAAGAACCTGTTTATACTTTCTGTGATTAATTTTTAAAAAAGTACCATATAAAGCCTCGCCTTATATCCAACATCATTTCTTACTTTAGGTTCTTAGTCTATCAATCTATTTGCTTCTGCACGTCATTATTACAACTTGGCCGAAATAATGATTTCCGAGGGACTAATGATAATGATTGCTAAGGGACTAATGGCTTATGTATAACTTGTTCTTGAACTTGGTATCTTATTATAGACGTTCAAAATTTTTGATAACTAATAAACACTACTGAAAGGATTTTCTTTTTCAGTTTCAGTTTTGCCAGTTAGGGACACATTAAAAAATTTTGAACATGTGAGCAAGAAGTGAAGTATTTTTTTTTACTGAATCCGATTGCAGCATGCTGATAAGAAGTGAAGTATTCATTTTAGCAAGGGTAAAACCTAATGTGAGCAAGATATTTAATCTAACTGAAGCCAACAGATACAAATATGATTTAAAAGATTATAAAGTACCTTTTTCCACTTGAGATTGATCACGGAGATCCATAGATGCGTAATGTGAACGACCTATTCATAAAGCTTGACCAAGGTTTCACTTCTCTTCATAGGTTTTGAGCTTGATCTGAGGACCCAAATCAGCAACCCAAACTAAATCAATTCCTTTAGCCACATAACATTTTGACTGAATCAATTCCTTTAGCTGCATTACAAAAAAGCAACCCACATTAGTCCAAACTCAAAACCATACAGCATATGCCAAAATGGCTAAAACCAATCATACCTTGGCTTGATACTCCTTAGTAAGTGTGATAAGGCAACATCCCGCTAAGCTAATTTTTTTTCAGCTATTGAGCTTATTAAATGGCTTAGGAAAGAAAACAATTATTAAACATAATCGACCCGCTATATGATTTACTCAACATGAACCATTTATAGAAAAATAATAAAAAATGGAATTAAAAACATGAAAAATTATAGCTACCAATTATAATAAGAGATATATATGTGATCAAGTTAATATTCAAATATGTGGGAAAACGACACCATGAACTGTTGGCGGATGTCCAACTCTGAGAAAGGAATCCACATTAACTAAACAAAAGTTGGAACATCTGAGGCAAGCATCTTCATATACTTCCCGTAAAATCCTCCAAAATCTACAAAAAGCATGTCAAACTGATATAAATAAGAATCATTTATTGTGATCAAAGTTAAAACCTTGCACGACAGATTCGTAATGGTTCCAATTTCAATTGATTATAAATGGGTAAAATTGGGGCTTATGAATTAGTCGGTTTTAGTATGTTTGATCATTAATGGGTGTCAATAGAGTAAAATCTTTTAAAAAACATCTTTAAAAGAAATGGGTCAAAAGTCACCAAAAGTGTATTTTTCGTACACAAACCCTCCAATTTCTTCATAGAATTATGCTATTATTGAGATAATATAACTTCTTGATGCACTAAGTATTAACTTAGAAATCAAAACTCTAGACAAAAGGTGTTTTGGATCTACACGACCCTTTCCAATATCATCTGTTTTGACCCGGACCCATTTTTACACTTTAACACAACCTACACGACGCCCCATATGCATCTCTAATAATTATACATAATCAGAATATGAATCAGAAGATAACCTTCAAATCAACATAATACTCCTTGTCATCTCTATTCATTGTAATATACATTGCAGACCAGTCATGTTTGATCCTCGTGTTCTCTAGAAGCTTCCTGGAAACAGCATAAGGAATAGCTATTGGTTCCATTTCCCACATATTTCTACCTTTATTAAACCAAGTCTTCAACAACACTCTATCACGGTCCAAAATAATTCTTTCCTACAACAAACATTAAATTTCTCCCTCATCCTACAAATTAACTCAGATGTGAAATAAAAATACAGTGATTAACGATTTTTTTTTCTGGACAATCCTTACCTATCTCTCAGCAACATACTGTTTACCAAGTTCAACGTTTTCTAACAATTGAGATAATAAAGAACCTCTGCCATTTCCGTTGAGTGTATCCAAACAAAGATTGATTGATCTTCACTTGCAAAAGATGAACATAGCAGTTAAAAAACAACCTATATATAATTAAACCAAGTTCCAATTTATAAAGTTTTGCATTTAAGAACGCAAAATCACAGATAAAAACACAATGCTATCATGTCCATCAGTAACACAACTTAAACTACGGTTACATTAATAGTGTGTGGCAGTTACTATTCCACATTATTAACATCAAATAAATTATAATAAATCATCTTCTACATATACTTCTCAGAATCATCATACCACATTTCTAAAGTTCGAGCATTAAACATTAACAACAATCTAATCTATTATGCAATTAAGCGTGCAAAATCACACTTAAACTCAACAAAATCATGAAAATCAGTAGTCCAACTTAAACTATCGTTACATTTACGCTACGGCTACATGTCAGCAATATGATCATCAAATCGAATGTATAAGAAAATACATACATAATGCATTTAAGAAAAGGCATTGGTTTAAACATTTAGTATTCAACATTTCATAGATATGGTATGCTAAAAGCTAACTGGCCATACATGAGTATATTTGTACATTTAATATATTTTAGTGGAACTTACTAAAACAGTTGGTATAAGAAATAACAAATAAACTATAACGTAAATGCATCCTCATATCTATATTCGTAAGTATTGGGTACAGAGGATGCATGGCGTATTGGGTATAGATGATGCATGGCGTAAGAGCAATAGTGCCAGCAACTACAAAAAGATTTATACCATCAAGATAATAGCTAACAGGCTAACTGACATTTTTTTGAATATGTGATTCTTGATCAAAATATAGACACATGCCCTCTTTTGACTCTTTATGCAGTAGACATATTTGAGATAAAAATATAACCACAACCTATAATAAATCATAAATATATGTGATGTCTCCATGTAAGCGAAACATATTGGTAAAGCGAAAATCGAAAAATATGTTAAAAGTAAGGTGATTACTTAGTTGTTATATGAAGAAACAAAAATGTTGAATGTAACTTATAAGTATACTATAAGAAATTCAATAAATTATGATCACCCATTACTTACCTTTGGAACTGGTTGTCCTATGAGTGTCCATGTCTCTGCTCATGATTTAAAGAGTAGACTCAAGCAACCTATCAATCAATCAAAAAATCAAATGGTTTCTTGCAGTGTCCTTAGTGGCTAATAGAGCATCTATGTTGCAATATATAATCGATAGCCTCGTCAAGTCACACACACTAAACATTACTCAAGCTGACCCGTTTTAACCTTTTGTCGAACTTGCAACACCTACCCATTTTTACCTGCATCCATCATTAACAAAAAAATACAGTGGCAACAAAATATTAACCCATACTCCATTCTCAATTCAGTGAAAACATAAATTTTTGTTATTGAAACTCACTTTGGATAGTGTAGTAACTGTAATGTTGTGTGGACGCCTGCAAATAACATTGACATACATAAGAAAACATTGCAAAAAAAGAGACGTTATATATTGCAAGAAAACTTTCAACCTTGACAAGTTATTCAAAATCGAGCTAAACCAACATTTGATCAAGAATCTAAACATGAAATCAAAATTAGTGACCGTTAGATGAAGCTCCTGCAATGAAGAAAATAAAGATAGATAAATCGATTAAAAATGGATACAAAATTTAGTTGATTACAAATTTAGCTTCATATACATTTCATCAAACATATGGTGTGATATTATTTCGTCATCTCAATTTCGGAAAATAACATTCATACCTTTTTTTTATGCATACTACCCATGGAATAATTTCTTAGTAGTTGGTTCTTATAATAACATAATAACTATATCAATTGATGGAATCCGGCAAAATGAACACCTTTAATACATAAGATGCATTTTTTTACCTTGATTTATGCAGAATCGTAATAGGATGAGCTCGGTGTTTACTATCCGATG
Source organism: Artemisia argyi (assembly GCA_030686995.1). Classification (NCBI taxonomy): domain Eukaryota; kingdom Viridiplantae; phylum Streptophyta; class Magnoliopsida; order Asterales; family Asteraceae; genus Artemisia; species Artemisia argyi. The sequence goes on from CM060684.1 coordinate 151,826,050, forward strand.
TGGTGAATTTGAAACAATGATTATGTTTTCCTAAGAAAGACAAAATTAATGAATGTCATATGGTCAAGTGGAAATTAATCAATGACAGAATCAATGTAAACAAAAGTACTACTCCAGTACTTAAGAATTGAACTAATATAGAAAAGCAACAACATAAAAGATTAAGTCACATAAAGAACACAATAAAAGTGACTTAATGTTCCAAGATGCTACAATATCTTCATCACAAAAAAAATTATCTATAAACAAATGCCGTAACAAATCAATTAACCTATAAAAATATGTTGTGTAAGAATAGATTAGAAAAACCATCTCCTACATTATGAAAAACCGAGTCATAAACATGGTTTTCCCCCAATTCATATAAACAGTTTGCCCCAAAAAAATTAGGGTTTTGATACAATAATGATTTAAGTGAAGTTAATCAAAGCAAATATATTAAATTCCAAACAAATTAAATTGAATATAATTACCAATTTGAATAGACTCTTTAGAAGAAAAAAAACCCCACTCCATAGATCGACTTGTTACGATATCAACCAAAATCGTCCAGCCTTTTTGGTGAATTGATTCGAGTTGTTAGGTTGATATTATTGCTTGAATCACATCCGGTCGATGAATGAATGAAACTGCTCATGATTTGATTCAAATGATGAATCGTATAAAAGATGTTGTGGTTGAAGAAGAAGTGGTTTTGAAAAAGTGGATGATTTTGAAAGTGTAATTGATGTAAAGAAATATAACTGACCTATTCAATGCGTGTAGAGGAAGAACAGTGTTGAAGAAGGAAAGTGTTTTAAGAATGAGGAATTGAAGGAGACGTTTTTTATTGTAAGGTGTGAGGAAGTACTGCATTACGAAGTTGTACGCATTAAACACTCGACCAATCATAGAAGAGACACATCAACAAATTAAATGCATGGTGTGCTTTATAGGACTTGTAAAGTTTACTGGTTTATTAGTATAGATAAATTTTCATTTATATAAAGTCCAAGTTTTCTTTTATATTAATATTAATTGTGTCTTAAACATTGCCCAGTTGGCATTGTTTAGCAAAACCCTAACAAGTTTGCTCCAAAAAAATATAAAATAAAAAAAGTAATAGACTACTCATAGCGAGTAGTGACCAACATCAAGCCTCACATGTGAGGAGGAAGAAAAATAGAGATAGAGACGACCAGCCTCATCTCTTGGTTCACGTGAAAAAAGCGTGCACCTTCTTTCGTAACCTTGCATTATATAAAAAGAAAATTTACATTACCCCATTTTTTATATGTAAATACCTTTAAACTTCAACATTTTTAAACACAATTCTCATAATCTTACTCAATATATACACAACTCAAACAGAATATCTATCATTTCTCATTATCCAAATGAATTCCGAAAACGTTCATGTTCACCGACTCATAGGAAGAAAAAGAAGTTGTTAGTCGGGACTTGAATTTTTTTAAAAGAGCGTTGTCGTTTATTAAGAATAGACGACGAGCAAATAGACTGACGAGAAACATCGTACTGCGAGATCGTTATGGTACTCATGATTGTTTAGTTGCCGCCTATTTTAGTGCGAATCTGATGTACGATGCATATACATCCTGAAAGAGGTTCCGAATGAGTCGCCGCCTTTTCACAAGGATAGTTGAAGAAGTAACTAATCGTTCTTCATTCTTTCGTGATTATATTGACTATACCGGAAGAGAAGGCATTTCCTCATTGATAAAATGCATTGCCGCAATTCATTAATTGGCATACGACACCGTGTTTGACGCCCTTGATGAATATTTGCAAATAGACAAGAGAGCTGCTCGTTTATCTCTTGATCATTTTTGTATTTCTGTTATGCAAATTTTCATAGCAGAGGCGAAAACCCACCATCACTGATATTGAAAAGCTTTTTCGGTTTCATGAAGAAATACATGGGTTTTCGTGAATGTTCGGAAGCCTTGATTGTAATTGGCATGGTTTGGTTATCCGAACACATATAAAGCACAATATTGTAGACAAGATCATGGTCCAAATGACCAAATCCATTCATTTTGGTGGAAGTTGTTGCGTCATAAGACTTATGGATATGGCATACTTTCTGTGGTGTTTCTGGGCGAACAACGACATCAACATTATACAACATTCTATTTTATTAAACAATCTCAAATTCGGAAAAGCACCAGAGATTCCGTTTGTAGCTAACAGCGTAACTTACATATGGGTTATTATCTGGTTCACGAGATATATCTGAAATAGGTGACACTCATTAAGTTGATTCTAGAACTAGCGGACGATGACCACAAGCGAATAAGGTATAAGCGAATGCATGAAGTGGCAACTGCAAGGAAATATGTGAAACATAAATGTGCGTTTACATTTTTGAAACATTTAATGATTTTTTTAAATGCAACATTTTTCGTATTTAAATTGCAAAATTTGACACCATTCGAACATTTTTCCACACACAAAAAAAAAAAAAAAAAAAAAAAAAAAACGTTATGATTCAGATTTAGGCTTCTCAAGAATCTCTTAAAACTAAGATGTGATACACATATTCTAACCCAAAACAATTTAATGAATATATATATATATATATACCTAATTTACAAAATAATATTTTCTTTGTAGATGCGGGATCAATTATTTTGAAATGGATGAAGTTGTGTTGTTGTAAAAGTATACAGGTATTATGTTTAGTAACATAGGTAAGCACGGTTCGGTTTTGGTCAAAATTGAAAGTGAACCGAAATATTTGGTTATTACATAATCTAAAACTGAAATTGATTGCTTTTTTCGATTCTATTTTATCGGGTTCAATCGGTTTTCACCCAAATTAGTAATACTTACACCGTCTCACAAAAAATGTCTGCATTACTATTTTTGTTTGTCCCAGAATAATGACAATATTACATATGAATAGTATTTATTACCGTATTATCTTTACCATTTTGCATTTTTAATTAAATTTGGAATCAATTGCTCATTTTGCATTTTCAATTGCTTATTTTTAATTTCTATAAAAGGACATAAAACTTAAAACACTAATATCAAACTTTTTCCGGTTAACGTTTTAAATATCAGCAATTAAAAAGTTCCCGAAAGTAACACTAAAAATTAATACTTGGTAACAAACAATCATTATCAAAAACATTCAAAAGTCTATTTGCTACCATTTTGTCAAAAGTATTGTCATACTTTTTATGGTTTTCTATAATGATTTTGTGATTTTGTCTAATTGATATTTGATAATTTATTTCAGAGTGAAAAGGGATTATAACTTGATCCTTAAAATCATTTGTGATATTGTGATGTGGATTTTTTGGTACGAAGCTTTTAATCAAAATAGGAAGTTTTTGGACATATGTGGAAATGCCAGCTAGGATAGTTTGGATTGTGCATGTAATGATGTGTACGTGAATAGCTTTTTTTATGTTGTTTTGTTTAGGTTTGTTTGGAAGTATGAATAAAGAATATATTTACTGCTCCGTATATGATACGTAGTAGCTCGTTAAATAATCCTATGGTTTTATCTTGCCTTTCTTAAAGGGAGGTGATTTGCACACTTTTAAAATTAATTGACACACTCAAATTTTAAGTGTTTTAACATTTATATCATCGCATCACTTTTACTCATTTTCACCTTTTAAAAGTATAAATGTCAAGACACTTAAAATTTGAGTGTCCCAATCAATTTTAGGAGTGATTATATCATTTCCCTTTCTTAAATGGTTAAATGAGAAGTATCATCATTAAATTGACTTTACTTATAGAATTCGAATTCTGAACTACAACGTCTAATCTTGATTTTTAACAATATGTCAATGGCCTATCGCCTAATGAGTGGTGGTCCACGTTTGGTCTAACAATATGTAGTTTTTTGCCCTAGCAATTTTCTTTTTTTTTCGGCTGCTTAAAGAGATATAGGGTATTGAGACTAAAAAAAAAAAAAAAAAAAAACCCATTTTACGCACTCAACTTCCACCACATACCAAAATATTTGACAGTCGAGACTTCTTGATTGCACTAAAAAAATCACAATGCATAATGTTTTTGTTACTCGATACATAGGGAAGATATAGGGTGTGTTTGTTAAAAGTAGCAGTGAGCTGTGAGCAGTAGCCACAGCTCACCGATCACAGCTTCTTAAAAAATCATTAAAAAATGAGATTTTTAAAAAACAGTAAAGTTTACCGCTCCTTAACCAAACGACTACTAAAAATAAAAAAAACTCATTGATTATCGTTCATCGCAATGTTGCAAAAATCGTGAATCGGTAGTCGGGCGGTCGACCACCCTGCAGCGATTAATCGGTGATTAATCGGATTGACATTTCCTACATGTTTTTGGTATTTCTGAAGAGCAAACTAAAGAGCTTAACTGATTCCAAGCCTACAATGTTTCCAAACCTCAATAAAAGGCCCCAATTCTGATTATGAGGCCCATTATGCGTTATAAGTGAAATAAACGATCCCGAAATTAAGTAGAGTGCCTAAATTTTTATTTTTTTAAATTTGACCGATTCGGCTGATTTTTTGCCGATTCGGCCGATTTTTGACCGATTCAGCCGATTTTTTACCGATTTTTTTGTCTAGGCCGATTTTTTCACCGATTTTCAAAAATCAACAAGGTGTATGACCGATTAGAGATTAATCGGCCGATTCGGCCGATTTTTGCAACATTGGTTCATCGCTCTAAAAAACTTCACACCGCTCCGTGCCAAATATATTCATAAACTATTCACTATAAATCCCTTGTTGTCAAATGTGCCAAGGCCCGTCTACAAGTCTAACAAGATACATAATCGGTTTTTTTTTTCTCTTTCTTGAAAATAGAAAAAAGATGAGGCAAGAAATGATCCATGCCATATCATAAAGTTATATAATTAGCATAATCTTAATGTCAGTCGTATTAGTAGTACTAATTTTTATTGCTTACGTCTATGTCTCTTTTACTTGTTTTCTTAGGGCCCGTTTGGTATAAGGGTATCAGTGGGTATAGAATGAAAGAAATTTCAAAACCATTGTTTGGTACATTTTTTGTTTCAAAACAATGGGTATTGAATCATTGAAGTGATACCAAGCTTAAGTGGTAGATATCACTTAAATGATACAACTTTTGTGAGTGATCCTCACATTTAAATCAATATAAGCCACAAATACTAATACTTTTTCTTTTTTAATAATTTTTCTCTCTCTTTTATTCATAATAAATAATAGTTTAAATATAATATTAATTTATAAATTATTGTACTATATATTCTCTCTCCTCATTTTTTTTTCAAATTTTTCCCAAATCCGAATCCTATTTCAATCCCACTTACAAACCAAACGCACCCTTACATCATCAAATATCAATCAAATATCAGTTTTGAAAATCAAATAAAATAAATTGGTAAGCTGATATTCAAGACAAATTGTTAAAAGAAATTTCTAGTGGTGGAGTTGCCTCAATGATGGTAGAGTGGGCTAATGATGCATGTTTATATTATTATGGATTCTTTATGTTTATTTTTTTCTTAAAGAGTTAATTATATAAAACGTCACGGAACTTTTGTTAGATTGCATATTTCGTCCCAATGATGAGTATGCAAATACTCATCATTTCATCACCAATTTTGATACGTAAAAATACAAAAAAAAAAGCCAAAAACAATATAGATATCCTTGGTTTCGTGTTTTTATGTGTCTCAGGTACAAAGGGATTGAATTCTGGGCGAAATCATGCAATTTTTGAGGGAAAGCATGCAGTTTTGCGCGACTCGGCAATGAGCAGTACATACTGTGATATTAAGGCAAGCCCCAAATAGATTTTTGGAAAAAGAATGGAAAAATGACATAACCAAGCACGAGATTGGAAAGAGCACAAAAATTACGAGACCAATGAAATTTTACTTGAAGCGTCGAGGCCGATATAAAGCTTATTTATTTCAAGGATCAATGAATTAAATATAAAGAAGATAAGGATTGAAAAAGAAGGCCAGGGGTGTCAAGTGGCAATTCACATCAAACTTCTAATTAAATCAAGTTTCTAGAAGCATGAGTCCCACCACCATGTGATATGTGAATTGAGAATGACAAACTACTTGTTTCATTTGGTATTTGATCGACCAAGAAGAAAAGAATAAAACAAGAATCTTTGGTGGGCTCCACCATTTGCTCCAATATGAATTTACATGAAAGACTTTTGTGTTCACTTTTGTGTCAGGGAGGAATGTACCAAGAATAAGAAGAAAGAAAAGTGATTTACTTTTGCTGGACATGTGCGACAAGTTCATGCATTTTTATTATCTCTTAGTCAGGAGAAGATACGGAAAAGACAGTGAATATGTAATTTCTTGGTCGCGACGTTTGGGCTTATGAGTTAATGTGATATTATTTAGGAATGCTCTTTTGTAGTTTATGGAGGGACTAAACATGTAATATTTGGGTCTATAAAAACCCACCTCCCACACCTCATGGGGGACGTTCTTTTCTCTTCATTTTTTTAGTTTTCTCTAGTCTACTTTATGTTTAAGCTTTTATTTTAAGTTGTAATCTTTGAATTATTGTTTTAAGCTTTATAAAAGTATTGTCTTGTTTAAATCTTATTTACTTGCAATCTAACTTTCTTTCATCTAATTCTTCTTTATCCTTTTCATTTAAACTTTCAAAGTTCACAAAATATTTATAAAAGAGAATGTGAAATAAAGAGTTTCTTATGATGGTGTAGTTGTAAAATATTGTTTTACATATGGTCACACACACTCTTATTCACATCTTTCTTCTTATAAATATATTGTTTTAGTTATTTAAATTCTCATTTTGCTTGTTTTTAAAATCTTCATCTTTTGAAATCTTTGACCTTAATGCTCGAATTAGTTTACTTTTTGTAAACATATCTCCTTGAGAGAGTTTGGTGACTAAGACTTGTTCTCTTACTATTAGTTTGTCTATAAAATTTTCATTATTCTTGTTTAGTAATTATTCTAGTTTTAATCCTAGTCCGATCCATTCTAGCTTTAATCCTAGTCCGATCTACTCTAGTTTAGATACTGGTCCGATCTATTCTAGTGTTAATGCTAGTCCGATCTATTCTAGTTTTGATACTAGTCCTAATATTTTAGCTTTATATATTATTGTTTATTTATTGTCATTTTTAGCGTAATGATTAGTATACTAACCTTAACGAAACACCTATTTTTTGTTGTTTTCTTATCTTTTGCAGCCTAAGGTGTGGAGCTTAAGGGTCTTATACGCTTGTTTTTCGTTTTGTTAGCTTAAAGTTACTGTGATATTTACTAGTTTCGTTAATATCACTATAGTGTAAACATTGAACCTATTGATTTTAATAATCAATATTCAGTTGTAGTATTGTCTAAAAAGTTTTAGAATCACTTAAGTAGTTTTAGTATTTATTAAAAATTGAATTAGCGTAAAACAAGTCTTTAAATCGTAGTAATTAGAATTTTAACCTTATAATAAATTTTTCTTAAAAACCTTCTTTTGCCATTTAGTACGTAGGAAAATATTTTTATAGATCCAATTGTGTTTAGTATTCACTTTCTCTTCCGCGCATTTATACGTTTTTTTTAGTTTCTTATACATTTTTTTTTTAGTTTCTTATACATTTTTTTTAGTTTCTTATACTTTTCTTCTAGTTTGTTACTTCACATTTCTGATTCATTCGTCCAAATAATCTCTCAACCAATCTTACAAGCACTTTAATTCCGAACCTCAAACGATATTTGCCCATTCACACCTTGTTGGGACACGACCTGGGTGATCACTTCCCGGTCTCACAAATAAATATCACTTTCACGAGTTTACGGGGTAATCTTTTTCCTAAAAGGTTTACTCGTATTTCTCCACGTCTTGTTGTCTCACGATAACATTGACTTCACGTTTGTTGATATTTTGATAATCACCTAACTACTTCGAAACGGCAAAAATCGTCTCTGTAGGAAATCTTTGAGTAAATTTCCATCCCTGATTGGGACGAAACATGCAATTTGACACTTTCGAAACATGCAATTTTCGTCCCAACCAGGGACGAAAATTTGCTCAAAGGTTTCCAACAGGGACAGTTTCTGCACTTTTACAATGGTTGGGACGAAACATGCAATCTGACCGAAGTTCAAGGACGATTTATGTAATTTACTCTTTCTTAAATACTTTTCTAATCTCTATATCTATAACACATATGTCTAATTGTCTCAGTTTATCACAGACTAAGATGATTTATATATCAAATAACTTGCACTCAACTACTCAACCATTTAACCTTGTAACTTCTAGTGCTGTAAACGAACTGAACGCCCAGTAAATATTTCATAAACTGTTTGGTAAAAACTTCTTTTATGTTCGTTTATTTATTAAATAAACAAACACGAATAATATTTTACGTTCGTTTAATAAATGAACGAACATCAATAAAAGTTGCGTCCATTCATTTATGTTCGTGAACGTCCGATTATGCGTTCATTAGTGTTCGTTTGTATTCATTTATTTATTTATGTTCGTATACCATATCTTTTAATTGTACAATTTTAAATTAGTTTGTTTAAACAAAATAACACTTATAAACAATATATTATGCATATTTTAATAAAAATTTATGTTTGTTTGTCTATTTCATTTATGTTTGATCATTTATGTTCGTTTAACGTTCGTTTGGTGTTTTAATGAACAGACATAAACAAACAGGAACAACTCGTTTTCTTAATAAACGAACATGAACAAAAATATTTGTCCGTTTAAGTGTTTGTGTCCGTATATTTGTTCGGTTAAATTTAAATGAACGAACATAAACAAGGCTCCGTTGATGTTCGTTCGGATCGCTTACAGCCCTAGTACCTTCCATTCATTTAATGTCTTCATACATCAACCCAATCAAACAACATCCATTTACTGACAATTAAAAGCGTGTAGTAAAACTACTCGTAGCGGGTGGTATCATGCACCACCCTTTTTACCAACATCAATCCTCACAGAAATATATATATATATATATATATATATATATATATATATATATATATATATATATATATATATATTGCAAACCGTATGTTGTAGGTTTAATAAAAAAGGTATAAATAACATTTTAAAAATGATATGTTACAATTATGTTCGAGACGGAGTATGTCACAACATGAATTGGTTCGTATGGTAATTATTTGAATTAATGAAAAGCAAATAGGATAGAACTATATAAACATGGCACAATTTATTCATCAAATAAACATAACTAATTTGACAAACAGGACAATCACTAATAAAAATCACAAATCGTTTAAATGATAAGTGATCATGGAACAAAACACTTCAAACATTTGACTTAATAAATACTAAAGTAAAAATAAAACACATTTTTATTTGGGGATGAAATCATCAATACTAATCTTCCGACTTGGAATCATCCGAGTCACCGTATGAAGTATCACTAACCAAAGAACCATCGTCAATGAAACTGTCCGAATAATCATACTCATCAGTTGGCTCATCAACAACATCGCTCGAATTAAGTGCATCTACAGTAGATTCATTAGTAATTTCATCCGAAAAGTCCATATCATCAGTTGCCTCGTCAGTAGCCTCGTCATCAGCCTCGTCATCAAATAGATGGTCATTCAATGTATCGTCAATGAGACTTTTGGCGTTTTCTTTTGATTCAGAAGGCATTTTTTTTGTTTTTACGACTAAAACGGATCGGATAATCATCATCAGATTCCTAACCAATACATATAGTTCACATTATGTCAAATAAACAAAATCTCAACCTAAATATAAATAAATAAAATGAAATAAGTATATTATAATACCAAATTTCTAACAATATCAATTTCCTTGTTAAGTATTTGTTTCTCGGATGAAAAGAAATTATCATCATCATCGTCAGAGGAAACAACATGAACACCAAATTTGTTAACAAAACAACCATCTTTTTTTAAGCCGCCTTGGTTTTTTTGAGCATGGACGAAACTGTATATAACGCAATAAAACAATTATAAGTATTAATGAAATAATATTATCAAAACTTATATGTAGTGTAAATATTACCTCATCATCATCAGACAGTACAATCAACGGAACATTTTTGTCAGATGGATCATTGTTTGTTTTTGAACTTAAATCTTCTTTGATACCCTAAAATACGTTTAGTTAAAATAAACGGATCTGGAAGTCACAAAGAAAGGATAATAACAAATAATTATAATTAAGGATAAAAAAAAAAAGAAAAAAAAAAAGCGCACCTTGTTTGGTATAGGAGATTTCATGTTTTACAAAATGTTTTGCATTGTTGGATGTGAAGATCAGTTTGTTTTATAGATCAAATTATGGGAAAAATAAGGAAATGATAAGGATCATGAAAATTTAAATAAATAGTGCAACAAATCAGTAATTTTATTTTGAATATTTGTTACAAATATATTTAAATAAGGATAATATTATGTTTGTTTAAATATTTTGATATTGAATATTTGATTAAGTGTACAAATGAGTTTTTTTTCGGATTAATTAATATTCAAAAATTTAAATGAAAATATATAATTGAAAAATGCACTATAAAAATTATAAACAAAATGTTAATGTTTATTGTATGTGTTGGTTTTTTTTGTGTTCGTGGGTTACGCCTTTCATTTTTTTTTTCAATTGTTGGCTAAAAAACGTTATTATAAGTATACATTGCATAATGGTATAGAACATATAACGTTTAAATAATGACATAAGAAAGTGGTCTCATGAATTTCAATTGTTGGCTAGAAAACGTTATTATAAGTAAATTGTGATACATTAGTATTTCATTACGTTGCACAATGGTATAATCAACATTAAAGTAATAAAATAATAAATGAAACACATGAAAAATTAAAATTAAAAACATTGTTTCATTCATAAATCATCTTCTATCGGAAAAAACATAACATGCATTGTTTTTGAACATGTCAAAAACGAAAATTCAAATAACAATAAAGGAAACACGACATACGGGATAAAACCCAACAATTATTCAAACAAACTCCTAGTAACGATAAATGAAACACGACGAAGATGATTTATATATTTAAATAAGGATCACTCCTTATCTAAATTGGCAAACATCGGTTTTTTCCCTTTGTCCTTTGGATCAAACATTGGCTTCTTTCCGTTATCATTTTCACCATTCTCATCTTCACTCTTATCCAAATCAACAAAGGCCTTCTTCTCTCCACTGCTCCCAGACGTGTTTCCAGATTCTTGGTTGGTTTTGGAAACATCATTCTCGTCCACATCAAAAGGTACAATGTCAGCATACCGAAGCTTAGGTCTAGATGAAGACGAAACGGATTTTGGTGTCACAAGATCATCACCGACATCCTGCAGCATAATAACAATTTAATTACACATTATTTGACAATGAAACTAATCCCTATGTACAATTTTTTAAATTAAGAAAATATATAAAAAGCGAACCTCATTCAAAAAATCTTTCTTAAAAAAGCCAATTAGATCCGGATCAGCAGACATAGCTTTCACTTGGTAAACATGACTGTTCCTATTTATGTTGTATTCAGAAAAAAGAAACTTAAACAACATTTTTTCCCAATCATACGGTTGAGCTGTTTAGGAAAGCCATCAATGTCAAGATCAGAAGGCTTATTCATAAGCTCAGCACAGCTTACATCAACCAGATTGTGAACCATTTTATCAAAAGGGACCAAAGATGCAGATCCGGTATCATCGATCACACGAACGATAACTTTGTACCTAAAAATAAAAAAAAATAAAAAAATATATTGCATACTTGTGTTTATTGTCAATAATATAACAATAAGGTAACACGTTAAAAAATGCGGGAATACTTTGGAACAGGAACTTGAACCCCATGTGGTTCACACTTATAAGTTGGCTTCTTATTTGCCGACTGCCTTGCAGCTCCCTTGGCCGGTTGTTCCTTAACAGCTGTGTTACATTTGCGGCATGCCAAATAATTCCAACCATGCTCTTTATGTATCTTATGAATTTTGGCATACACAACCAAAGTAGTTTCCTGTTTATACATGAAAAAGGTATAAATAACATAACAAAGAAAGATAATAAAATATTTTTCATCATATATTAAACCATACCAGTTCATTATTCAAGTTGGGCAATTGATAGTATAACAGCCACTGTTTATAAATTATGTTGCAATTATAGGATGTCGGTTGAAAAAAAAAAATAATCTACAAAAAACAAATAAATAACTTACAACATCAGAATCCCTAATAGCTCCAACAGTTTTCTTGCATGCTCGTTCAAAGAACGATTCAGTAGTTAAAAAGTGAGGCCCTTCCTTTTGCAACCTTGCATTATATAAAAAGAAATTTTACATTACCCTATTTTTTATATGTAAATATGATTAGTTACTCAATATATAAACAACTCAAACAAAATATATATTATTCCTCATTATCTAAATGAATTCCGAAACGTTCATGTTTACCGACTCATTGGAAGAAAAAGAAGTTGTTAGTTGGGACTTGAACTTTTTAAAAAGAGCGTTGTCGTTTATTAAGAATAGACGAAGAGCATCGATCGACGAGAAACATCGTACTGTGAGATCGTTATGGTGCTCATGATCATCTAGTTTTCGCCTATTTTAGTTCGAATCCGATGTACGATGCATATACATCCTGAAAGTTTCAAATAAGTCGCTGCCTTTTCACAAGGATAGTTGAAGAAGTTACTAATCGTTCTTCATTCTTTCGTGATTATATTGACTGTACCGGGAGAGAAGGCATTTCCCCGTTGATGAAGTGTATCGCCGCAATTCGTTAATTGGCATACGACACCGTGTTTGACGCCTTGATGAATATTTGCAAATAGACGAGAGAACTGCTCGCCTATCTCTTGATCATTTTTGTATTTCTATTATGCAAATTTTTAGAGCAGAGTATTTCTGAAAACTCACTGCCATTGATGTTGAAAAGCTTTATCAGTTTCACGAAGAAACACATGAGTTTTCGAAAATGTTAGGAAGCCTTGATTGTAATTGGTCGTTGTTTGGCCTAGCAAACATTTTACTATAAGTTATTTATTAATAATAATAATAATAATAATAATAATAATAATAATAAACTAACTTCTAGAAGGAAAATAATAATTATTGTTGAGTTAATTACTATAGGGTAGTATAAATTATATTTTTCAAGTTCAGGGTATTATTTTATAACTTTAAAAGTCTAAGATACTTCCTCAATCTTAAAATTATTGTCCATATTTCTCATTTATGATGTCTCAAAATAATTGTTTACTTTTCTCATTAAGTAAAAACTAGAGAATCTAGTGGAGGAATATTCTATTTTAATGGTTTAAAATTAAAATACCCTCACTTTTATTAAACTTTGTGTTTTTTATCTCATGACAATAATTTTGAGACGGATGAAGTAGTAAATTATCAACTTTGTCAAGTTTGAGATACTACTACTTAGCCTAAAAATTAAGTACTTAATAAAATATATTTGTAGAAATTAATTATTTTTATCATTTCTTCTTTTTATATTCTCATGATTACCTATTCATTTACCCAAAAGTCAAGTTAGTGCGATGTAACATGGTGACATTTTCTTTGCAATTTCCCTTTTTTTCTTTAATTATCTTGGTAGTTGGTACCACACGTGTTAGGTGTTGATTTGTGCTCTTTTTAAATACTTACGTCTGCAACTTCCCTTCAGATCCAATCTAGCTATCCCTCAGATCTAATCTATATATCTAGACCAAGTGACCAACCCAACACACATACACAATCAAACACAAAAACACTCACTTCCTTAGTTGATGTGATCTCAAAATACTTTGATGGACATGTTACAAACGTAAGTACCATCTATAGTCATGATATTAATCTCAAATTCCCATATATGTTTTAGCTTAATGGATTAAATATACTTGGTATGTATATTTGTATGTGTGTCATGTTTTATTCTTATGTTTGTATGATATGCAATGAAATTATTGCACATGAAAAGTTGTATGTTTTACATTGTTTTTAAATTGTTATCGAATTTATTAGGTTTGTCTGTTGTCTGGGATTGTTATTGAAGTGTTTATGAGCTTTGAAACTTAATTTCTCCAGTATATGTGTAAGTGCCTCATGCTTTATTTATACAACTAGGATTAGTTGAGAAAAACTATATGCATAAGTGGCTTATAATAAAGTAGCTGTAGCTTCCATGTATACATAACAAACAGTATGAACAATGATGTCATGTCAATTAAGCATTATTTTGCGGCTTGACTAGTTGACTGTTCAAGTTATATGTAGCCTTAATACATGTTTGCTTCTTTTCATGGATAATTGAATTCAGTGAATATAAGATTAGGTACTAGCAAAGTTTATATGCCTGAGATAATAAATGTCCGTATGTTGTCCCAACTTTGTCATGTTCTTTTGCGTCTCCTTCCTAGATCGACTATTTAGATCACTCGATTTGATTTATGTCATTATTATTTGATCAACAGATGATGGCAGCTTTCCTGGAGGAGTTTCGACATCTGGAGGAGATAAAATTAGCCCCCAAAAAATTCAAGGACACCAATGTTATCGAAAGTGGTGGATTTGGGAACTTATACAAAGAGTTCATGATGGTTTCTCATTACACACATGAAACTCTCGTCTCTCTTCGTAATTTTGTGGCGATGATTATGAGAAGATCCTCGTTTATGAGATACTATGGAAGTCTCGATAGCCATCTAAGGGTTGGTGCTCTTACGAGGCCAGAGATATCTGTCGGTGTTGCATGTGGGCTAAACTACATTCATAATAAAAAAGGGGACACAACATAGAGCACTTCACCGTGACATAAAAAGCAGCAACATCTTATTATTAAATGAGATTAGGAAAGCTGAAGTCTCTCATTAAGGGCATTCAAAAATCGCCCATTCCAAACAATGATGTTGTATGTACCCTTGGTTTTTACATCCGTCGTCGTTGGTGATAGGTACCCTAACAAAAGAGTCAGACGCGTACTCTTTTGGGGTTGTATTGTTTGAACTCTTGTGTGACAGGTTATGCTTTTCAAGAAATCGCATATCGATGTTTGCACAAATCTCAAACATAGAGCTGAATTCTTGACACCTCAAATCTCATACACGACGGTATAGTGAACCTTATGTTAATTTTAAGCTCGATTGGAAGGAGTTTCGATATATCCCTCGAGTACAAGTTAACAAGGAGACAAAAACTTACTTTCGTACTTTAGAGACGAAAGTGAAGATGAGTGGATGATGATTGAATTGTACGAGTTTACTATTGATCGTAAAATAGTTGTAACGTCACTCAATTGGAAGGAATTTCGATATATCCCCTTGAGTACAAGTTAGAACAATGAGATAAGTAATTAGTTTCAGTTTAGATGTTTACTAGTTATAATGCTCGTGCACGCACGGGTTTTTAAAAATTTTTTGAATCATATATTTTATTTATTAGAAAACAAATAATTTAATCTTTGTTTTGTTTGATTTATTATATTTAATTATAGTTTTTTATTATTAAAGATAATTATTTAAAAATTTTAATCCTATTATTAATTGTATCTTATCTATATTTTTTGTATTTATCTTCTACTCGTGTTAATTGCTTCTTATCTATATTTTTGTACTTATCTTCTACTTGTGTTATGGATAAATATAAAATGTTACTTAATAAGAAAATAATCTTTTCTTTTTAAATACAATTATTACTAAATAAGGTATGAATATCGCTGGAGAAAGTAAACATGACAATTTGCACTCATTTACATAATTTTCTATATTTTACTTTTTGTGTTCAGATATCTAGTACTGCTCCGTATTTCATTGTAATTATGTAAGGGCACCTTTAATGGGAAGTTAGATGAAAATACCAAAATAGCTATACAATGACTTTTTTGCATTTTAGTTATTTTTGAAAAATGACATTTTTATGACAAAAGCTTATGAAATTTTTATATGACAAAAGCTTTTGAAACGGGTAGACGCATTGTGTATCCTATTCATACGACTCACCTAGAGCCTAGAGGATACTTTCATGGGATAAAATAGAACACTTTCGAGTATGTATTTTCATCCATATCAATGAGACTCTGATATTAATTATATGTTTTATAATTTATAATAAGAACATGAAGTTTTGGATAATACTATGGTGGATATGCAACTATTATCAATTTTTAACATATATAGATTGGGAATAACAATTGCCAAATGATTATAAAGTATGGTTAAATAACACAATGCAACTAAGCACGAACTCTACTATTTTTGGTCAGCTATAAAGGCTTATTGTACAACGCATCGAGTTTAAATGAAATGATATCCACTCATTTATTTGTGATATTGTAAGGGGTGTCAACGTACGAATCTATGGACGGCATGGCTCGGCAAGGCTCGGCAAGCCCATTGCCTCCTAGTCGGCATGCACAAATCGGCAACCCATTCGGTGATGTTCACCGATCGGTATGAAAGAAACACTCAAAAATTTGTACCGTTGGACCATTTAAGTATATGACAGTTTGGGACTGAAACTGTTAAACTGAGTAGAAAAATGAATAGGTTTCAAGATCTTGTTAATGGAGTATTGAGGCTTTGTGTTGTGACAATGAGAGAGAAGAAGTAAGACTGTAAAAACAAAGAAAAAGAGAAGAAGTGTACAAAAAAGTCACGTGGGTAGGAATGAAATGTTTATGGAAAATGTTAAACGTTATTAATTTTCTTCAATTTTCTTTTAGATTAATTTTTGGAAGAACAATAAAGTCTACTTCTTTTCTTGGTTCTACTAATAGTCTAATACTTCTTTTCTTGGTTCCACTAATTATGAATTTAAAAAATAAAAAATAAAAAAAATTGAGGCATGGTTAGGCATCACATTGCCACTGAAAATAACTAGTTAGGCATTGTTAGGTATGAAATGTGTTGGATTCATTCTATTGGTTAATTACAATTAAGTTTTAGGCATGGTTAGGCAACATTGCCACCCCCTAAGGACATGCTTTCGTGACTAAGTATTTCTTTTGAACTATTCTTTTTGTACACTTGTTTCTTAGAGCATGGGTTACACCGCCACGTCAGCGCCACATCAGTTTTAACATTTTTACTTTAACTCATCACTTTCCACTATGGTACCATAACTCACCTATAACTCACTTTAACTCACCTTCACCTCAATTTACAAATTAACTCTTTAACTATTTCATTCATTCAACAACCCAAATATTTCATTAATAACCTTAAAAATTACAATACAAAATAAATAAATAAATATAAACCTTCCGAATTATTAAAAAAAAAAAAAAAAATATATTAACTTAAAAAAAAATTGCTACTAAAACACATGGTGAATAATGTAAACACCACAATACCACAGGGACCAAACTGCAAAGTAGAAACATGTATCTTCTTCCCCACAAAAACACACTTGTACACACACTAAACACACACACACACACTGAAAACACACACAAACACACACACAAATACAAACACATCACAAACATAACACACAAAGAATCAGGGGGCAAAAACGAAAATTCTTTCTTGATCTTAACGCACGTTAAGAACTTGACACACCACGTTCACGTGGCTTTGCCCTTCAATGCCGGTAAGGCTTAACGCAAGGATAACTAAGGTGAGTTATGTTATAACGCATGGGTAGTGGGCATGTTACTGAGTGCTCTTACAGGGACGGAACTTAGTAGAGACCAGAAGGGGTTGTGCCCCCCCCCCCCCCCCCCCCCCCACCCTTCCCAAAAAAAAAAAAAAAAAAAAAAAAAAAAAAAAAAAAAAAAGCTATAAGTATACTTTTAACTCTTACTTTTTGTAGTATTAGCCATTATTAGTACAACTATTAAATGAAAATGTAATGACCCCCCTAAAACAAATATGTTACTGTTTGATCTCTCTAGTTAAACTTGTCAAGTTCCGTCTATGTTTCATGGTCTCCATGTTTAAAGTCTTGATCTAGAATACTTTTCGCAAATCTACTTATTGAGTTAGTTAAAAGAAGGAATCTCATGGTTACAAGCCTTATATATAAACTTCGATATCTAATACAAATACGCTTATTAGGAGTGCGAAAAAAAGCGTATTTGGTGTAAAACAATCTCAAGCATAACACAAGCCTATGCATAATGTAAACCACCAAACATGGTGGGTTTATAAAGACAATCTCATTAAGATATAGCACTCCTAAAGATGCCTTATACAAACCAAACACATCTTAATTTAAAATAAAAATATAAACTTAATTCTCAATTAACTCATGAAAGTTACCAATCACACTTATTTTGTTTGTGGTTATTTTCAATCAAGCATATGAATCTATAGCTTAAGTATAGCTAGTATAATAACTATACAAGTAATTTACTTGACTATTTGACTTGATTTAGGTGTTGTTTGTTTATCAAGTGAATATTGGTTGTTATACATGGCTGCCGAAGTTCATTTACTCTTAAAATTGTTATTAACTTTGTGTTATGTATGGGAAAAAGGGGGGGGGGGGGGTGGGGGGGGGTTAAAAAAATGGGAGAAATGGATAATTGACAATACTTAACGGACCCATAGTTGATTAACGGATGCTACATCCTACTTTTCCCTTAATATGCCTACAATAAGAAAATGAAAAGGGATTTTGAATTTTATATATATATATATATATATATATATATATATATATATATATATATATATATATATATATTGATGAGGCGAAAAATGATCCGTTTTTAGGGGGTCATTTAAGCCCGAATTCGAATTTATTTGATCAAATATTGCCCTAAATCGTTCCTTTTGTGATTTTAGGTCCTTTGGGAGTGAATTCAGGAAAATGAAGCATTTTGGAGCATAAAAGTGAAGAAAACGCCACAGACTTAATTTTTCATGCTGAGAACAGTACCTGACGGCGTCAAGAGCACTTTGGTGACAGCGTCAAGAGTAAAAGTGGTTACGGCCCAGAGAGAACTTGAAGGCGTCACCCAAGGCCGTCACGTGTTAACTTGTCAAAACTTGCGCGCGGAGTAGCTGATATTGTTTTGGTCATAACTTTTGCATACGAACTCGGATTTAGGTGATTCAAAAGCCCAAGCGAAGAGGATGAAGAGATCTACAATTTGGTGAAAAAATGGTCTTGACGGCGTCAAGAGTAACGGGCTGACGCCGTCAAGAAGGGCCGACAGAAAACATGCCTATAAATATAACATCATAACTTCACTTTTTGTAAGCCCTAAACCCTAAGGTCGATTCCTGGGTTTAGGTGGGTGTTTTTCCAGCAACTTAGAGGGTTTCAATTACTCCATAAATATCATGTATTGGTTTGATGATTCTATCTTAAATATGTTTTCCATTATCATTGTTGTTTGCTCTTCTTTGATGATGATTTGCTAATTCACCTTGTGTTTACTTATGATTGTGTGAAACTTGTATATAATTGATTAGATCTCATTGATTTCTTGTTGATGTTGTGTCTATCTCCATCAATTAAGGTGTGACAACTTCAATAGATCTAGTTGGTTTAGTTTATAATCCTTGTTTCCTATTGATTCTTGTTTTGATTGAATGATTTATATGTTAGGCTTAAGAAAACTGGCAGATCTCCAAATGGTAACATGCTTGAACGTCTTAGGAAACATGAACCTATTGCACTAAGGTCTTTATTGGTTGTATTTAATGCATGAGCCACTGTTTACAATCCCTATGGTTGTGCTGGGCATGGTATAGGAGGAGATAAGAGCTCATAGAATTGGGGAGTTATGTGCGATACCCCATGAATGGTATTAAGGAATACAACCCGTCAATTAAAACAAGGTTACAATTCAATAGGTAGGATTGAATAGCTAGCAAGGAGTAACATATCACGGGTAGACATGCTTCACTTATCTTGTAGAATCCTAGTTTACTTTTCTTGTTAATTAGTTTAATTAGTAGCTTTTGGGTTAGTTGATTAGCAGCTAATTCTGCCCACTCTCCCAATACCCGAGATTTTTACTTGCTTTTCATAAAATATAAAAATACAAAAAGAATCATCCTTCACCTTTAGACCTAGTTAGATTAATTTCAATCCTAACGACACTATTCCTAGCTGAACGATCAATCCCCCGGTACTTGTCACTATACTATACTACAACGATCAGGTACACTGCCTGGTGGGGGTTGTAAGCTTCTCGAGATCCCTTGAGAGGTAAAGCCTGTTGCGATTCCCACGCATCATATATATATATATATATATATATTATATATATATATATATATATATATATATATATATATATATATATATATATATATATATATATATATATATATATATATATATCTACATTATATATAACAGGAGGCATTTGAAGGATATGTCCAGTCAATACCCAGTCATTGCCCAGTAATTCATATTTCGCCATGTCATCACATTGTAATTTTTTTTGTATTTTTCTAATTAATTTCGTTTGTAAATTAAATTTCGGATTTAATTTTGAATCAATAAACTCGGAAATTTTATAAAAATTAATTTTGCCTCTGACAAGGATCGAACTCACGGTGTTGGTAACATTAACAAGCATGATAACCACTAGGCCAACACATGTTTTGGATTATATCTTGCAAGTCAAAATCTATAAACCTATGCAACCAATTATTTACCTTTTTAATGAGATAATTATGAGAATCTGTAACCCTAATCAAACATATTAACCTACGTAAAAAATACAGCCCATTCATAATATACTTTCTCTCATAACATACTTCAGAAAATATAATTTTTTTCCATAACCCTAATATTAGCATAATATGTCATCGTACATGATCATACAATCAAATTTCTCAAAACCCTAATATTATATTTTCCTCAACATCTCCTCTGTCGTTACATAAAACCACGAAACATTTTATTTGTTTAATGTATTAGTTCGCTTCTTCCATAACCATATCATCTGTTTTCTTTTCTTCCTTTTAACAACAAGAAGAAGAATAAATAATTGATTAGTTTTTGTTGTAGTAATGCTACATCTAATGTTGTTCGAATAATTCTTTTGTTTTAATCTAATATAGGCATGCATGTGAAACATATAAAGATCACAAGTATTTGGGTACGAGGATACGAGCAGATGGAACTATTAGAGCTGGAATTTTCACAGATGATGTTGCTTTCGGGATCCTGGAAACTATCAATATGTTGGATGTTGGTAGAAAGTGAGCCGAACAAAGAGGCGAGTTTTGCTAAGGTGCATTATGTTAGAAGCGAATGGTAATCCATGATGGGACATGGCTAAAAATTTGCATCATTACTCTAATATGGATGATGACAAAAGGCATAAAATGGCAAATTATTGATAATTTTATCCTTTATGCAGGTTGTACTTGCAATATGTTGGGTGTTGGTAGAAAGTGAGCCGAACAAAGAGGTGAGTTTTGTTAAGTTGCATTATCTTAGAAGATTTGAACATTAATTATACACATATAAACATCACACTCACACACCACACCGTGTATTAAACATCATGTGAGTTACATGTGAACACAATTGTGTATTAATGATTTGAATATTTGGTAGATATTCTTCAGTGGCTTTGGTCTATAGTTGAGTTGCGTTAGTGCTAAATTATTTTTCAGTACTACATATTTGTAAAGGCTTTTCTGTCTCAGTCGATCATCTACACCTATTGTTGTTGGATCTAAAGGTATTAATTTCTAACTAATATTTGTATGATTATAACCATTGTGTACTAATTTTCACATATTTAAT
The DNA here is from genome assembly GCA_030686995.1 of Artemisia argyi. Lineage (NCBI taxonomy): Eukaryota > Viridiplantae > Streptophyta > Magnoliopsida > Asterales > Asteraceae > Artemisia > Artemisia argyi. The sequence continues at coordinate 151,847,743 of CM060684.1, forward strand.
TGGCTTAATTTTCATAAACAGAATCTATCAACTTCAATGAAGATAATCAACGATCGAGCATCAAGCATGCCTCCACAAAAGAAAAGGAAAACCCAATTTGTTCCATTGATTTGGGTTCCCAAGAAGAAACAACGTGTCATGAGAGCAGCCCCATCACTGCAGGATTTATACATGACAATTATGTCCCAACATGTGGATGTAGACCGGATAACTGCTGAAGAGGTAAGCTTCATTTTTCCTAACCATGCTTATAGACTTATTATGCATAGTTACAGCTCAAGTAAGCCATTTTCCATATATCAATGTTATATACAACATAATAGTTACAACCAGATTCCCGCCAGAGCACCACCATTACAAGTGAAGACTGACAGGCTAACCGATTGGGAACCATATACCACTGAATGTGCTTCTAGAAATTGATTCAGAAACTCAGAAGGTATGCACGTTCAATACAACCATTACCACCTCTAAATGCATTAACTAAATTTTTACAAATTGGTGCAGTGTGCATGGTTCACAACGGATGCAATGATCTTACGGATAGATGAAACATACGGATGGTATTATAAAAGATGCGAAGCATGTAGAAAAAATTGGAAGAAGGGTATGCATACGACAACTGTCACAAATACGGCACGGTGCCGGCTCCTGAATACAGGTATACTAGCATTTTCTCGCACCATTACTTCGTCGCCATATTATATATAAACTAATGCACAATGAAGGCAACACATAAACCCCACCGCCATCAACACCGCTAACATCGCAGGACACACCTGCAGAAAGCAGCAAAACAAATCAACCGATATTGCAGACATAATAATTGTTGCTGTCACACTGGGTTAACGGGTCAAAAGTGGATTTTTTTTTTTTATAAATTTTGTTGTTAATGGGTCAAAAATTGTTGTTGTCACAATGCCAAATACATGTTACAACCCATACTAATATATGATCTGTTGAAACAGAACTTTTTGACAGTTAGACACCATAGGGTGAGGTGCTATGGCTAATGGTGCTAAAGAAAAGTTGTTGGCTAGGTATGTGAATGCCGCTAGACATATTCTTTAGGAGGGGTATCTAGCTATTGTTGATTCTAAAGAGTTCTGGCTCACTACATTAGTAAAAGCGGTTTAAAACAGTGCGTTGACTCTTACTTGTCAATCTTGAGGAGAAAATGAGCGGGTTGAGTAAGGTTTGAGATATGCTCAAAGTGGCTACAAAAAGGAACCCACAGAACCCTCCTGGGTTGTGGCTTAACAAAGCCAACCTGATGGTTTGGTTGAGGTATTGGGACTGGCCATTGGACTCGAGGTTACACGGTGTGGTGTGTGAGTGTTTGAGTGATATAGAGCCAATGCATTGAGCGCCAATGCAGATCCAAAGTGGGTTGGGTCAGAAGCTCAATACAACAGTACTCTAGCATCATCTAATACTTCAAATTCGGTATTGAATAGTCAACCATCAGAAACACCATCCAAGTAAAGGTACAGAAATATGAGAATATAGCGCATTGAAGATTGACTTAGGCTCAAAAAACTACCATTAGTAATTTAGTATAGTATTGTAAATCTTATATTATAGTTTTGCCTTTTTTTTTTTGATAGAAAAATAGCTATGAGGTAGCTTTCAACCAGACATTTTTCGTATTGTTTTTGTCACCCTAAAACCAAAATACCAAACAAAAAACAAATAGATATTTGTTAAAAAAACTCCAGTGGCAAACTTTAACCCCATATGGACGAACTGTGCAATGAAGAGTTTCCATCATCTGCAGGCAACCCATATGGACGAACCGAGGTATGAACTGGTCAAAAATGTATTCATTTGTTCAACTTAAAGTATGGTCTATTGGTCTAATAGTTTAAATGGATCTGTAGAGCTGATGATAAAGGAGATATGCCGGGACATATATGCCTTGATCAAATGAAATGTTGATAGTTTATAGCTATATTCTATCCGTAAAGGAAAAGCGGCGTGATACCTGGTGTTCAGGCACACTTAATGTTCCTATGGTTTTAACGGGTCACTCGCTTGGTAGAATCAAGCTCGAGCAACTTCTTAAGGGAGCTAGGCAGTCAAAAGAATTAAAGCTCCACATGGGACCACTCTTCCTGTCCCTGATGAAGTGAGTTTCATGCTTTCAATATGTATTATGTAGATAGTAACGAAATCAACTTTATTGGAAATAAACAAAAAAAAAATGTTAGATAAAACATTTGGTCTCCATTTGAGAGGTAGCTTTGTCTCCTTCAGCCGACCAAGTTTTAAATTAAATCACTTACAGAATAAAATAACCTATTTTTGAGTTATCATATCACAGATATGTTGATAGTTGTTCAAATCCATGCATGTTTTGATAATGGTTATGGTATTTCAGGCTGTTGACTATCCGCAAAGGAGGTATAGTATAGAATAATTTTTAGAAGCGCAATGGGTCCGATTTATGCATTTCTTCAAAATGTTTTGATAATTGTTCTCTATTTCTTCCCTATATTTATAGGGGACAAGATCAGGTCAGAGTTTATGTAGCTTCATTTTTTTGGCCTACGGTATTTCCTTACAAATTGTATTTAAAAATATGGTTTTCTGTAACTATATTTATAATATATCATAGTTTTTTAAAATGATTTTAGGGTGATTATTTTTTGCTTATTTTTTTAACGCAATTTTTTAATCATTCTACATTTTAGTCTCTGCTAGATTGGAACTTCAATTTGCATTCCTCGGGATTTCCTTAATATTGGCCGGATATCTTCCATTGAGAAAAACAAGCAACAATTTGACTCAGCTAAGAAAGGCGAGTAGGTGGCTATCAAGGTAACTTTTACCTATCTCTGTTGTATTATCAAGGTCTCGAAAGTGTTCATCTCATTTTATTGCTTTTTGAATCTCATTATGCTAGATTGTAAACTAAACCCAGAGACAGTATCTTATGAATTAAGATGTCAAGTACACATCTAAAACAATTTAAACCGAAAGCTTTTCCTATAGGTGGTTCAATTGCTGGAAACTCCTTTTGTGAATCTTATAAATTATGCATCATTAGTCACTACAAATGCTACAAGGTTCCGTTTTGTTGCTGGAAATCCAAGCTTCTTCTTGAGTTTGGGTTCCGGCTTGCACAAGTTATAGTATTTATGCTTTCCCATATTACTACGGGGTCCTTTTTTAAGAAAAATTAATTTGCTGACATTTCTTTCATTTTTAGAGCCGAGATGGTGGTATTAGTGCATCTAAGTATTGCAACATGGGAGGATTTGATGCAACAAGTTGATCATGTTGACCATATATGTTCCACCTTATATGGACTTTATTTTATCCTTTTTAACTTGACATTAACATCGTCATAATGTTGTTCGATACCAATGTGGCTCATTTTGCTATTATTTTGTGTTTTTTGAAAGCAATTGTGCAGCAAGAAAAATATTTTGAATACTGCTCCGTGGAACACATTCACATGCTTTTGTTAGCTGATTCATGGTTGGTATAAAAGATAACCTCTTTATTCGATTCAGTGGATGTTATTTTGATTCCTTGATAAGTCATCTGTTTGAGGGCTTAAATAAGAGAAACAATACATTAATATATATATATATATATATATATATATATATATAAAATCACACCTATCAATTATTACAATTAATTAACGACCAACTAATATTAAGAAACAAATAATTACAAGTCATGCCCGCCCATCGGGCGGGCTTAGAAGTCTAGTGTATATATATATATATATATATATATATATATTAAAAAACGTCCCCTTTAGAAACAGTGTTTTTTTCAAGCCTTTACTGTAGCATCTTTGTGCCCCGAGGCCCAAGCCCACCCTCCTATTATACCCGGGTCCGAAGAACGACTTTTTCTCCTTTCACATATTCACACCATCTCTGGTTTACCGGAGATCCATTGGAGCCAAAAAAAACAAACTCCGACCCACTGTCAAACGGATCCGGGGCATCTATAGTGTTTTATGTGTGTTATGCTACAGGAACATCTACAGGACTCGGGGTTTTTTTTTAACAGGTGCATAGTTTATTTGTGTGGTTTCTTGAAGCTTCTTCCACACACACACACACACATAACAACTCCTAAAATTCCAGATTTTCCGCAAACACATCTCTGCCACACACGACAAACCATTCTTCTTGAAGCTTCTGAGTGAAGGATCAACATAGCCAGTTGAATTAACAATTATAAAAGGTAAAACTAGGGTTTTTTTTTTTTTTTTTTTTTTTTTTTGTTATTATTATTATTATTATTATTATTATTATTATTATTATTTTGATTAGCAGTTTTATGTTTTGTGATTTTGATAGGCCTAACAGAGTTGAAAATGTAGATATGCTTCTGATTATTATTATTATTATTATTATTATTATTATTATTATTATTATTTTATAGTCATTGTGTTAGATGTTTAATGGAATGTATGTTTGTTTCAGGATTTGGGGAACGAGTTTTACAGCAAGTCATTGGAAGTGGTTGTAAAGGTATAAGCAACTCTTTCTGGCAAAAAAACATAAGGTTTTGAATGAAACGCAAAATCTTCGCTAAAAAGTCAACACTTTAGAAGTATTATAAGCAATACCAAACACCTCCTTATGTTAGATACTCAATTGACTTTTTACGTTGTTGTTGTTGTCACTGTTTGTTCAGTGGTGTGTCATCGTATTCTGATTTTGATATGCTTGCAACTTTATGCATAAATTAACATTTGTTATATTGGGTTGTCAATTTTGTTTGTGGTAATGCCAAGAGCCTAATAAAATGGATAATGAATGTTAAAATGTTAATCAGTTGTTGGTCTTATAAAATGGTTATTAAAAGGATTAGCACTCATAAATTGACTTTATAAAATGGTTTGTTCATTTGTATATATCGTTGGGGTTTTGATGAAAGAACTTAAATAAAAATTAAGTCGAACTGTAGGAAAAGGTTGGAGGGAATAAGAATAAGGGATGGAACAGCCTCGACAGGATTGTGGTTTTGCAACTGGCCTTGGTTTTGCAAGTGAGTTAGGTGTTTAGCAGGAGTTTCTTCGTCTACGTGGGGTGGATCAGGTCTGTCAAAGTGAATGCAAAGTGGCTGCTGAAGTGCTGATAAAATATGTATTTGTGTTATTGTGAAGGAAAAATTGGTAGATGGGCTAAATGGGGCGCTTCCTTGCACTCATTACAGCAATGTAATGTTGTTCTATAACTTTCGTTACTTTATTTTGTTCCAATGCTTCCATTTAGAACATAGTCTTATGAGCTCAATAAGCTCTTTTACCTAAACGCATCCAGTTATAGCCTGTTTGAGCACTAAAAAAAGTTTGTTTTGTTTTCAATGTGTTATTAACAATAAGCTGCTGAACTAAGCTTTTACTGACCTAAACACCCTTTCAAGTAACCTTTTTTTAATGATTATGCAGGGTGAAAAGCAAGTGAACCTCACACAAGAAAGTTCATTTCAATCGCAGCAGGAAAAAGTAATTAGAATGTATCTATTGATATTGTTCGTGCATTGACTGGGTCGGCAGATGATTCTAAAACATTGTTTTTGGCTTTCTCACGCCTTATAGGTGAAAGGAAGGTAATATGTTATTTACGTCTTTGCTTTGTGTTGATGGATTATATTTTTATGTCTGCGTTGATTATGAAATGTGGTGTGATGTCATAAAACGAAGAATAATAGGATGTTGACGTAGTTTAGGTTGTGTTTGTTTATGCTTATTTCGTCAGCTTATGGGATTTTTCAACTTTTGAGAATCTAACAAGGTAAAATTTTTAGGCAAATGACCTCATGACTTTGAGCTTAAATAGGCTATAACGGGAAAACATGAGCTTATGAGCTTCTAAAAATTTTAAAAACCTCATAGGCAAAAAAATTAGCATAATTGCTTACTAGTCGTGTCGTGTCTTTATGTTATGCTCTAGCGCCCGTGTCTTTATATAATTTTCAGATTATGTTCTATATGCAACCGGCCAAACGAGTAAATATGACCTTTAGAAAATACTGGTCTACCTTCTAATCGGTTCAGGGTAATGTCAAGTCGGGTATTGTCAACAACACTTAGTTTTGGAGAAAATTTGATGCCGAGGGCTTTAGAGGTTCCTAAATAAACTAAATATCATACATAATTTATGACTAAGAAACTACGCCGTCTATTTGAATCTTTTTTTTAAACACGGGGTCTTTTTCTGGAAGAAAAAAGTTGTTTTCTGAGATAAAACTTTTACAAATATTGCACAAATTGGTCTACTTATAAATGACCGATAGTTTCGTATGCAGATTACTCTACTCTTAAATGTCAAGGCATTGGTAATATTCTTATTTCTTTAGCTTTATGTTTATATTCCTACTTTTTTTATTTACAACCGGACTATTTATTTATATTACGTTTCAGGTGCAGGTAGAATTTGAGAATGACGATTTGGGAGTACCAATCTTTTTTTTCAGGTTCATTTCTAAGCTTTCTCATCTTTCGAGGGTTAAGGTAAATGTTTTATAAAGCATCCTCATGTTTTGCTTTTGTATTACAGCCCGAATATTAACAACTTTGTTGTTTAAGATGCATTGAACCACATGATCACAACTTCCAGACAACATGTGTCTGTAGAGTCCCGAAGCGCTTGCGTGAGCAAAATGTAATACAGTGTGTGCATTGTGGTTGCAAGGGCTGCCACTGGAGATTAATCACTGGCATACATCTATGGGTACTTTTGACGCACCCATTTTCTACTAACTTTGGACCTTATTACCGGCTATTACGCGTTGTTAATCATGTTCAACAGTTTTTAATCATTGGTTTTCAAAATTGTTTGTGGGTTTTCTCGGTTTTATAAAGGGTTTTTGGAAATATAATTTTTTTGTTGATTGGTTATGTTTAAAAGGTAGTGGATGTTGCAAGGGTCACGTCACGAAGAAGGTTGCTGAATCAAGGTAGTGAACTGATTAGGTTTACATATTGAGATCATATTAATATTAAACGCTTCTTTTTCATGACTTCATGCATTTTTTTATAGGTTAAGAGCATACCCCTCAGACAACATGCCATCTATGCAAAGCAATTTGTAAGGTAGAAAGATCTTGGTACGATTTGAAAAGAGGCGGATCATAGCCACCTACAAGTGTTGCGAATATCCGATGTTCAATCATAAGGTAAAGATACCACAATAGGGGACTCAAACTGTTCTGTTTTCTTCATTGAATATAATAATAATAATAATAATAATAATAATAATAATAATAATAATAATAATAATAATAATAATAATAATAATAATAATAATGATGATGATAGTAATAATAATAAAATATGTGTCTATGTTTGTTTTACTCGATACTGCTTATGTCAGAATACCAGTTTTGGGAACGTGTCCATTGTCAATAACTTTTCTCTAAACAACGTTGATTTTATAACAAATTAGGCTTAATATATATATAGTTAAATATGAGTTCAGTTCAAGGTATGATTTGGACCGAACTGGTTGTTATTAAAAGTTTACTAGAATGATAAGCAGTTTTTGTTGAAGCTATAAACGTTTGTTGTTAACTGATGAGGCGAAAAATGAACCACTTTTAGGGGGTCATTTAAGCCCGGAATTGAATTTATTTGATCAAATATTACCCTAAATCGTTCCTTTTGTGATTTTAGGTACTTTGGGAGTGAATTCTGGAAAAGGAAGCAATTCGGACGTTTTTGAAGCATAATAGTGAAGAAAACGCCAAAGACTTAATTTTTCATGCTGAGAACAGTACCTGACGGCGTCAAGAGGAAGACCCTGACGGCGTCAAGAGTAAAAGTGGTGACGACCCAGTGCAAACCTGACGGCGTCACAACAAGGGCGTCAAGACTAAATTTTGTGACGGCCTGCATAAGGTGTATACATGACGGCATCAGACCCAGATCTAGGCAGTCCGAGGAACTATTTGGCGGCGAGATGACGGCGTCACAACAAAGTACTGCTGAAGATAAAAGTCAAAGTACTGCTGTTTACTGAAGAATGCTTAAAGTACTTCGAAGGAAACAAGGACTTATGTGCAATATTAGTTAAAGGATTAATGTGTAATATTGAACGAGAATTCTAGAATTAGTTAGGGATAATGACTTATCGTTCAAGTTATATGTTGTAAACCGACTTAAGGTTATCTATATAAAGAGCCTTAAGGGGTATTAGTCGATATAAGTTTTAGAGTTGTTCAAAGTCGATAAAATAGTTAGGGATTGTTAGTGAATCTGTGTAACAAAGCAGGTTCAAAGTTTGGTTAATATAAAAGTTCTTCTTAAGCTTTGTGTTAGTAGATTCCGCATACTTTACACGGTTAAACAGTGTTTCAATATTAATAGTGTTAAGTTTACTTAATATTATTCAACCTTTACAAGCTACAAAGTAGTTTGATCAGCGTAGATCGATTCAACAAGTGGTATCAGAGCTTGTGTTGGAAACTCTGATTAAGAAGACAAACCTTTAAACCAATTTCACAACAAACCCTTCAAGATGTCGACAGAAGCTGCACCTGCTCCCTCAATCACTACTGTTAGAATCCCTAATGTTAAGAAGGGAGAATATGACTTATGGGCCATGAAGATGAGGCAGTACATTGCCATCACAGACCATGCACTGTGGGATGTGATTGTCAATGGTAACATGCAAATTGATGAACCAATAGAGGTACCTGGACAACCAACACCACCTAAACCAACCGTACCTGCTGCCACCAAAAGAAATCAAGACAAAGCTCTCAACATACTGCTTTCTGCTATTCCTGATCGTCACTTATTAAAGTTTCATGATGCCAAGGATGCCAAACAACTATGGGCTGCAATTAAGAAGAAGTTTGGAGGTAATGATGCTTCCAAAAAGATGCACAGGAATTTGCTGAAGCAACAATTTGAAACTTTCACTGTTGGTAAAAGAGAAAGTCTTGATTCTGCTTATGAAAGATTCCAAAATCTTCTGAGTATGCTAGAACTATATGATGCTGAGGCATCAGTTGAAGATGCTAATCTGAAGTTCTTGAGAAGTCTGCCATCAACATGGCATGTAGTTGCTACTATGATTAGAGGACAACTAGGGCTGGATGCAATGGACTTTGATGATCTCTACAACAATCTGAAGGTGTATGAGCATGAGATGAATGGTACTATAGGTTCAAGCACACATCAGAAATCCCAAAACATTGCTTTTGTCTCTTCTGAAAGCAGAAGCAGTACTTCCAACAAAGGTACTGCTTATCCTGTCCAAAGTACTGTGACTGAAACTCAGGTTCCATGTACAACTATGGTCACTACCAATTCATCACAATCAATTACCCCCACCTCAGATGATATTCTATGTTCATTCTTTGCTCAACAAGCATCTCTACCTGTCACCTATCAAGAAGATGTATTGCAAATAGATGATGATGCTTTGGAAGAAATTGATATCAGATGGCAAGTTGCCATGCTCACTGCAAGGATCAAGAAGTGTGTGAATAAGACAGGAAAAGGCATCAATTTCAGAGCTAAACAGGGAATAACATTTGATAAGTCCAAGATTGAGTGCTCCAACTGTCAAAGGACTGGTCACTTTGCAAGGGAGTGCAAATTTGCAAAGTATCAAGCAAACAAGATGATTGAACCACCCAAGCCTGAAAGAAAAGAAATTCCTATTACTGAACCAAAACCAAAAGCTCTGGTTGCTCAAGAGAATCTGTCAGAGATTGATTGGTCCAATGAATTTGATGATGAACCAGTAACATATTCAATGGTTGCATTGGAAGAATGGAGCACAGCATTTGATGAAGAGCCTGGATATGCTGCTTTGGAGTCAAGAGACGGTCTAGGAAGCTTTGATTGGAGCATGGAGTTTAAAGAAGCACCTGTTCAGCTTGCTATGGTAGCTGCTTCACCAAGTTCATCCACTAGTTCTAAGGTATGCTCTAAGTGCAATGATATGTATCAAAAGTTACTTAGTGAATATGTAGCTGAAAGAGATCAATTTCAAAAGGCTAGGGCTGAGATAACTGGTTATCAATTGACTTTAGAGTCAATGGAGGCCAACATCATTACACATGAAAACAATGAAGTAGCATGGGCTGAAACATATAAACAACATGATTACCTTGTTAAGTTAAGTGAATGGAAACTAGGATGTAAGGTGTCTGAACTAGAGAAAGGGATAAGTTGTTAGAAAAACTTGCTGTGTGGAATGAAGCAGGTGTGTCACATGTTCAGTTTGTTGAAAAGCAAAGAACATCAAATATTAAAACTGGCCAAGGTTATGATAATGATAGCAATGAAGGCAATCCATTTAAGGGTAAGGAAGTAAATCTTACAGTAGATACCTGATGCGTGGGAATCGCAACAGGATTTACCTCTCGAGGGATCTCGAGAAGCTTACAACCCCCACCAGGCAGTGTACTTGATCGTTGTAGTATAGTATGGTGACAAGTACCGGGGGATTGATCGTTCAGCTTAGGAATAGTGTCGCTAGGATTAGAAAGCCTAAATACTAGTTCTAAAGGTGAGGGATGATTCTTTTTGTGTTTTTATATTTTTTAGAAAGCAAATTAAAATCTCGGGTTTTGGAAGAGTGGGCGGAATTAGTTGCTATTCAACTAACCCAATACTAAGATGCAATCAAAATAAAATACTAAAAATGAAAATAAGCTAATTTATACTAAAGTTGTGAGCAGTAATTGGAGAAAATGTGTTTACTTAGATTTCATTACTCCCTAGATATCTTTTACACGTTAATTACTTGTTATAATTGCATGGATGACGGATCATATTCCTTAATACCATTCATGGGGTGGCACACATAACTCCCCAATTCTATGAGCTCTTATCTCCTCCTACACCATGCCCAGCACAACTATAGGGATTGTAAACAGTGGCTCATGCATTAAATACAACCAATAAAGACCTAGTGCGCGTTGGTTCATGTTTCTTAAGACGTTCAAGCATGTTACCAATTGGAGATCTGCCAGTTTTCTTAAGCCTAACATATAAATCATTCATCCAAGACAAGAATAAACAAGTAATCAACACATAATCAATATCTAGGTTTCATTAGATCTAAGCAAACACAAAAGAGATCTAGCCTAGCATGATAGAATTAAGATAAGAACATGATATAGACAACCAACACATAGACATATTGGTTGAATTAGAAGAACACTTATCCTGATTAATCATGCAAGGTATCAAGGGGTTGGAACCCTTGAAAAACCTGTAAAGTTACACCAAAATCGTACTTAGGGTACTCCCAAAACTTCTCTCTTTAAATGTGAAAAATTAGAAAACTATATATAGAAAAATAGGTTTGACGGCGTCAAGAACAAACTTGTGACGCCGTCACCTCGCCGCCAAAACAATCCTCGGACTGCCTAGATCTACTTCTGACGCCGTCAAGACTTATACACTTCCAGGCCGTCATGACTCTTTTACTCTTGACGCCCTTCCAACGTGACGCCGTCAAAACTCTTCTGGGTCGTCATGGAAATTCATGAAATTTGCTCTTGACGCCGTCACCTACTGTTCCCAGCATGGAAAATTAAGACTTTGGCGTTTTCTTCACTTTTATGCTCCAAAAACGTCCGAATTGCTTCCTTTTCCAGATTTCACTCCCAAAGTACCTAAAATCACAAAAGGAACGATTTAGGGCAATATTTGATCAAATAAATTCGGATTCGGGCTTAAATGACCCCCTAAAAACGGACCATTTTTCGCCTCATCATATACCCTTACACTTGAGATTTGCTTGTCCTCAAGCAAATGCGCTTTTATTCTACTCAAAAGACAAGTTAGGGGTCATTTAACACTAATATAAAAGTAATTACAACAAATAATCGTTCCACTAAAGACCAATAGACAAGCACGGAGGTCATACACAAGCACCTCACAAATAGTGTTTAGATACTCACATCTCTCAGGTGTAATAAAGTGTAAATTACAATATGGAAACGGAAGATATCTCTCACTACCTGTCATAGCAAAGTAGATTACCATAGGCTTGAGAAAGGATCAAACCTCCACCACATGGCGTAAGCACCTAGGATAAACTATCAAAGAGGTCTTTTAAAGGGTTGTAACGTTAGGTGTAGGGATATGAAATACACGGTTTTGTTAGATAAAGGAAGTTTTACTGGTGGCGAGTTAACAATCTTAGTTAATTACATGTACAATGTGGCGTTGCTAAGCCAAGACTAGACTCGACTTAAGCTAATAAATGAAAAATAACGAAAACATAAAATAAATATAGAATGAAACGGGATGATAGTCCGTATGGTTTTTTTTTCTCTTTTTCCTTTTTTTTTTTTTTTTTTTTTTTTTTTTTTTTTTTTTTTTTGCATACACTCTTACCCTACCATCCAAAATAATACATCATAGGGGATTGAGCATTCCCCTTACACTTGAATCTTTACATATTTTACATTAAACTAATCTAATGACTCGAATTAAGAGAATCAAAACACTTGGAGCACTTTTAAGATTACGTACATATGGGGGTAATAAAATGATGTTCTTCCCCATTACTCCATAAAATAAGTATTTTACCCATGAGTCCCAATCGTCCCAAAACAATATGTACAAGGATATGACTCGACTTAGCAACCATGTAATCAATTAGAAAGTTAACTTAGGGTTTAACAAGTAACAATAATGCACTAAAAATGAGCGCATACACGGAAGGCTAAGGCGATTTGGTTGTACATTTAAGTGGGGTGTAACAAATTCTTCCTTTAAGTAAGATGCTTAAAGTTAGAAACGAAAAGATAGGCTCGGAGGGGTGTACTAGGGGTTTCGTGTACTAAAAATGAGTACAACGCTAAGGGTGTGGGAAAAATTAGTTGACTTAACTAGCCAAGTAATATGACTTAAATGGTCAAGTAATTATAATACGGGTTTAACACAAGGGTGATCCTAATGCCTCTTATCATGTAGTAAATCCTACCACACGAATGTAGTCTCACTAGCGGTCTCGGGATGCATCACTAACGCAAGTTCTAGAATCTAAATGCTACCGGTACACTCATAAGCACTAATAATAAATGCTTTTCCTATCAAATCTAAAGGCGAACCTCACATATTTGGGTGGAAAATTTTTCTGAATATACGGTTATGTGCTAGTCATACAATCTCCTATCCATGAGACGCTTGCTATGGCTAAAGTTTCACTCCTAAATGTTGTAAAAAATTTTAAATTTGGCGCTAAAATTGCACTAACAAGTATTTCTCATAGTTTTATTACACATCTACCATCAAACAAAACAAACTCAAGCGAAAGTGCATATGTAAGGTATCATCTTTTTACCCTCCCCTTACACTTAAGATGAACATTGTCCCTAATGTTCAAGTAAAGAATGTAAAAGTGAAAAAGTAAAGAGAATGAAATCAAATACTCCCCTGATTCGCTCGGTATGGATAATAGGATGGCCAGGTTAAATCTTCCTCCAAGAAAATGAACAATCAAAGCTTCCCTTCCAGAATATAAATCATCTCCTTGTCATACATAACCTGTAAAACCTGATAAAATAGACAAGACAACCTCGCGTAAAATCGGCGGCATCCTATATAAGTTTCTAAATCCTAGAAAACAAGATAAGATATAATGCTTGTGGAATGAAGTTTGCAGATCTCCTGGAGATTATAAAACTTAATAATTCAAAAAACCATAAGACTCCATTAGAAAAACAAAACCGGTAAAATTTCCAGATTTTAACTCCTGACGCCGTCAAGAGTAAACCCATGACGCCGTCAGAATGGACCTGCAGAAATTCTTATGTTAAGTTTCCGGAAAATTTCTGGAAAAACTTGGTCCTACTTCCTGGAAAATCCTGCAAAACTTCATTATGACTCAATACAAGCATTTGACTCTAACAAATACGAATATACATGCTCATTTAATATTGTGGAGAATCATGATCGGTTTGTTTCTTAAAAACATATTTGGGGTTTCCCCTTACACTTATCTTTTGCAAAAATACTTTTAGGTGGAGTTAAGACTAGGCCAAAACAACAAAGTAAAGTATTTCCACATTTTGTTTAGAAACATGATCAACCGACAATAAAAATAAAACATGCATACGGAAGCAAATAACAATCAAACAAATAAAATCACACAAAACATGGGTTGCCTCCCAAGAAGCGCTTTTCTTTATTTACGAGTCTTGTAGCTAGACTCAAGGTCATGGGTTACTACGTGATCTCATCATTGGTTCTATTCTCTGATTGCAAATATTCTTTGTAGAAATCAATCACCTTTTTCTCAACCGCCCCCATAATCATTTGGGCAAATTCTTCATCGACTTTATACCTTGGTCCAAGGGCCAAGCAATCTTTGTAATAAAGACTCCTTTTTTCCCATACATAATCCATGCCCTTTTTCTTATCCTCCTCATTAATATCCTCAAAAGCACCAACGTTGTCCTTATCAAAACGAGATATAAAGCGAAATTCGTTCATCCTATTAGGCATCCTATAAGTGATACTATCGGTGTTACTTGCAAATCGGATCGTACCTTCTACCTCATCATATTCCAACTTAGACTCCTCAACAAATGGTTTGCCAAACACAACATTGGATAGTCGACAATCAATAACATTAGCAAGATCCTCCACAATCATAAAGTCAGTGACAAAAGTGAAATTACCAACAAAGACATGTAAACCTTTAACTCTCCCGACAAAGTTACAAACTCCACCGGGGTACTTGGGATCCCTTCTAGGTTCAAGTCTTGTTTTCACTATATCATTATAGACCGTTGAGGACATAATGTTGATTGGAGATTTAAAGTCAATGTAAGCATTGCTAATGTGCCTATATCCAATCATACATGGTATCTTAGCATTCTTAGGATCGCCTCTCTTGATCTTAGGTTCAATTATGGTGAAAGGAGATCGCGGGTTATCGATAAGATTATTATAATATGCAATCTCCTTCTTAGTGGGGTATAGACTAAAGTAGTCATTAAGCTTCGGATCTATTTCCTCCTCTTCTAGTCTCTTAACAACATTCACAAAGTCATTAGGCCCTAGGTCCTCATTTGAATACAAGGCGGTTGCTAGGTCACTAAATGCATGTTCGAGTTCAACCTTAATCAACCTATTAAGCTCTCTAAGCTCCCTAATCTCACTCTCAATTTGTTCACGTAACACAGCCACTTCTCTAGGGGAAAGGGGTGGATTTGCGTTTTCCATAATGGTCAACGGAATAGTTAATGAGTTTAATTTACTAACAAAGGCACAAAGAAATGAGATACACTAAAGAGAATCCTAAAAATAAAAATAAAATCTTACTAGAAAGGAATCTAGCAAGTAGACCTAATAAAAAGAAATTCTAACCTAGACAATAACTATTCCCCGGGCTGCGACGCCAAAAACTTGATAGCGCCGCACTCTTTTGCAAAAGTTTAGGAATAAATGTAAAGATAGACAATCCCCGGCAGCGGCCCCAAAAACTTGATGCGTGGGAATCGCAACAGGCTTTACCTCTCGAGGGATCTCAAGAAGCTTACAACCCCCACCAGGCAGTGTACCTGATCGTTGTAGTATAGTATAGTGACAAGTACCGGGGGATTGATCGTTCAGCTTAGGAATAGTGTCGCTAGGATTAGAAAGCCTAAATACTAGTTCTAAAGGTGAGGGATAATTCTTTTTGTGTTTTTATATTTTTTAGAAAGCAAATTAAAATCTCGGGTTTTGGAAGAGTGGGCGGAATTAGTTGCTATTCAACTAACCCAATACTAAGATGCAATCAAAACAAAATACTAAAAATGAAAATAAGCTAATTTATACTAAAGTTGTGAGCAGTAATTGGAGAAAATGTGTTTACTTAGATTTCATTACTCCCTAGATATCTTTTACACGTTAATTACTTGTTATAATTGCATGGATGACGGATCGTATTCCTTAATACCATTCATGGGGTGGCACACATAACTCCCCAATTCTATGAGCTCTTATCTCCTCTTACACCATGCCCAACACAACTATAGGGATTGTAAACAGTGGCTCATGCATTAAATACAACCAATAAAGACCTAGTGCGCGTTGGTTCATGTTTCTTAAGACGTTCAAGCATGTTACCAATTGGAGATCTGCCAGTTTTCTTAAGCCTAACATATAAATCATTCATCCAAGACAAGAATAAACAAGTAATCAACACATAATCAATATCTAGGTTTCATTAGATCTAAGCAAACACAAAAGAGATCTAGCCTAGCATGATAGAATTAAGATAAGAACATGATATAGACAACCAACACATAGACATATTGATTGAATTAGAAGAACACTTATCTTGATTAATCATGCAAGGTATCAAGGGGTTGGAACCCTTGAAAAACCTGTAAAGTTACACCAAAATCGTACTTAGGGTTTCTCCCAAAACTTCTCTCTTTAAATGTGAAAAATTAGAAAACTATATATAGAAAAATAGGTTTGACGGCGTCAAGAACAAACTTGTGACGCCGTCACCTCGCCGCCAAAACAATCCTCGGACTGCCTAGATCTACTTCTGACGCCGTCAAGACTTATACACTTCCAGGCCGTCATGACTCTTTTACTCTTGACGCCCTTCCAACGTGACGCCGTCAAAACTCTTCTGGGTCGTCATGGAAATTCATGAAATTTGCACTTGACGCCGTCAAGGCTTTGCTCTTGACGCCGTCACCTACTGTTCCCAGCATGGAAAATTAAGACTTTGGCGTTTTCTTCACTTTTATGCTCCAAAAACGTCCGAATTGCTTCCTTTTCCAGATTTCACTCCCAAAGTACCTAAAATCACAAAAGGAACGATTTAGGGCAATATTTGATCAAATAAATTCGGATTCGGGCTTAAATGACCCCCTAAAAACGGACCATTTTTTGCCTCATCAATACCTACACTAGTGATGATGAGTTCATAAGTCTAGATGAAAACACTTCTAGTGATGAGGAATACCCTAGTCCAACACCTCCTGTATTTAAGAAAGAAAAGGGATATAATGCAGTTCCTAATCCCTCAGGTAGCTTTCAACCACCTAGAAAAGATGTTGACTGTTATGGAGTAGATAATCTAGAGTTTAGGAAGAAGCTTAAAAGTCAATCTAACCCTGAAACTTTAGAAAAATCTGGTGAAGCACCTAAGGTTGATGAGATCAAGTTTTCAAAACAAGCAGTACCTTCAACCACTTTTCGAAGTACTGCTGATCACTCAGCAGTACCTCAAAGAAAATACTTTCAAAATACTGCTAATTTTAGAAAACCTTATGGAAGGGGATTTGGAGATATTGGTCCAAAGGTCTGTTATGTATGTTATAGTCCTCATCATTTGATTAAAGACTGTGATTATCATTCAGAATACTTAAGTAAATATCCAAAGACCAGAAATGCACAACCAAGTCATAGGGAGAATAAGCCAGGGGACAACAAACCAGTTTAGAATTATACAAATAGGGTTAACGATAGTAATTTCTCAAAAGACTATAGGTACCCTCATCAGAAAAGATCATAATCCAAACCCTCAGTACCTTTACAAAGTACTGATAGAAAGTTCCCTAACCAAGATGCTTCTAGCAAACACTCAAGTGTAAGACCTAGGAGGTACAACCACTACAACCCTAGAAGGCCTTACAACACAAGAAAAGATGCTAGAACACAGAACCCAACTCCTAAAGTTACAACTGAATGGGTTAAGAAAGAAAGTACTGCTGGGGTAGAACCAGTACTTTCAGAGGTTAAGGGTGAAAAAGGGAAAATTGATCAAGATAAACCAACAGTTTTAGAAACAAAAACCTTAATTCTTGATCATGTTTTCAAAGATAGTGGTGATTACATACTCAAAAATTTTGAGTATGTCACTCCACAAGGGGAACACAAGTCAATAATGGCTTGGGTTCCTAAAAATAACTAACCTTTTTCATGTGAATGCAGGGCAACCCAGAAGAGGAGCTTAAAGATCATCTTATTATAGATAGTGGTTGCTCTGGAAGTATGACAGGAGAAAAGGAGCTCTTGTAAGATTTTAAAGCTTATTTTGGAGGAAAAGTTGCATTTGGGAATGATCCTGATGGAGGAAGAATAACTGGCAAAGGAACTATCAAGGCAGGAAACATTGATTTTGAGGATGTTAGATATGTGAAGGAGCTCAAATTCAATCTTTTGTCAGTCTCTTAGATTTGTGATAAGAAGTACCCTGTGTTATTATTTGACACAGAATGTCTCATACTTTCTCCTGACTTCAAGTTAGAAAATAGAAACTTGGTGATGCTGAGAGCACCAAGAACTAATGATGTGTATAGCATAGATTTAAAGAATGTCAATTCTACTGAAAGAGCAACATGTTTGATTGCAAGAGCAACAATGGAAGAAGCACATCAATGGCATAGAAGATTGGGGCATGTAAATTTCAAGAACATCAATAAGCTGGTCAAAGGAAATTTAGTTAGAGGTTTACCTTCTAAAACATTCAAGAATGATCACTCATGTCTTGCTTGTAAGAAGGGTAAACAGCACAAGGCTTCCTGTAAGAAGATTGATGAGAAAACCACTAGAGAGCCTTTGGAATTGCTGCACATGGATCTGTTTGGACCTGTTTCAGTTGTTAGTCTGAACAAGAAGAAGTACTGCTTGGTTGTAACAGATGACTGTAGCAGATTTAGTTGGGTATTTTTCTTATGCTTCAAAGATGAAACTTTTGATGCTATTCATGATCTTATAATAGCACTTGAAAATCGGTTAAGACTCAAGGTTAGAGGCATTAGATGTGATAATGGGATTGAGTTCAAGAATCAGCTAATGGATGACTTTTGTGCCAAGAAAGGAATTAAAAAAGAGTTTAGTATTGCTAGAACTCCTCAGCAAAATGGAGTTGCAGAAAGAAAGAATAGAACTCTTATAGAAGCAGCAAGGACAATGCTTGCAGACTCTCAATTACCTATTCCATTCTGGGCTGAGGCTGTAAGTGCTGCTTGTTATGTGTTGAATAGAGTATCAGTGACAAAACCTCAAATGAAGACACCTTATGAGTTACTCGTGGGAAAGAAGCCAAGCATCAAGTTTATGAAACCTTTTGGATGTCCCCTAACCATCTTAAACACTGCTGATAATTTGGGCAAATTTGATGGAAAGTCAGATAAAGGATATTTATTGGGATATTGTACCAATAGCAAAGGATTCAGAGTGTACAATAGGGCTACCAAAAAGGTTCAAGAATGTCTTCATGTTGATTTTCTAGAAGAACAAGAAAATTCTAAAGGTAAAGGTCCTGATTGGATGTTTGATCTTGATTTAATGTCTTCATCAATGAATTATGTGCCTGTAAGGGAAGAAAATCAAGCTGCTCCCACTGAAGAAGAAGCACAGTACATTGTTCATGATATTAATTTAAGATCTGAAGATGGGCCGAAAGATAATGCCAATGAAGAGAAGAAAAGTACTTCTGAGCCTCAAGGTACTGCTGAGCCTCAAAGTACTTTTCCACCACAAATACCAATATCTGATGAAGATCAAGCCATTCAAGATGAACTTACTAGGATGCTTTTTCAAGAAACTATGGCTAAGTCTTATGAAGATGAACAAAGGAGAGCTTATGAAGCAGAAAAGAAGAAGACAAAAGGCACTGACAGTACTTTACCCCAAAGTGCTGCTAATCCATTTGAAAGTACTTTTCAACCTTTAGATACTTCAAATTGGATAAATACTGATGCTGTGAATGATCCTAATATGCCTGACTTGGAAGATACTGATGATTTGAATGATCCAAACAAAATTACTTTAGAAGACACTGATGATGAATTGGATCAAGAAGGCATTTTTTCAGATTCTAATGAAGATCCTGATTTAACTAATTTGGAAGATAATCTTGAAGTCTCACCAACTCCTACTCTCAGAATTCAAAAAACTCATCCTGTTACCAACATAATTTGACCCTCAGCTTCAGGGGTGCTCACAAGGACTAACGCTAAGAATATATCTCAACAACATACTTCTTTACTTAGTTTTATCTACAAGCAAAACAGGGTGAATCACAAGGATCAGAGTTGTGTTTATTTGCTTGTTTTCTATCTCAGGAAGAGCCCAAGAATATCAAACAAGCATTAGCCAAGGAGAGTTGGGTGGAAGCTATGCAAGAAGAACTCCTACAGTTTACACTTCAAGAAGTTTGGGTATTATGTGATTTACCTGATGGAAAGAGACTGATTGGAACAAAATGGGTCTTCAGGGTAAAAAGAGATGAAAGAGGGAATGTTATCAAGAACAAGGCAAGGTTAGTGGCTCAAGGATATAGACAGGAAGAAGGAGTAGACTATGATGAAGTTTTTGCTCCTGTGGCAAGGCTTGAAGCCATCAGGCTATTTTTGGCTTTTGCATCCTATATGGGATTTCCTGTATACCAAATGGATGTTAAAAGTGCTTTTCTATATGGCAAAATTACAGAAGAAGTTTATGTCAAACAACCTCCTGGTTTTGAAGATCCTGCACACCCAAACAAAGTCTACAAGGTTATCAAGGCTCTGTATGACCTTCATCAAGCTCCAAGAGCATAGTATGAAAGACTTTCCAATTTTCTTCTACAACATGGTTATAGGAGAGGAGCTATTGACAAGACTTTGTTTATCAAGAGAGATAAGAAGGATATCATGCTTGTCCAAGTGTATGTAGATGATATTATTTTTGGTGCTACTAAGCAGTCTATAGTAAAGGAATTTGAAGATCTTATGCAGAAAGAGTTTCAGATGAGTTCAATGGGAGAATTAACATTCTTTTTGGGACTACAAGTGAAACAGTCAAGCAGTGGAATATACATCTGTCAAGATAAGTATGTTGCAGATATCCTTAAGAGATTCAATTTCACAACTGTTAGGCCTACATCTACACCAGTGGGTACTAATAAACCTTTGGTAAAAGGTGAAGAAGGAGAAGATGTTGATGTCACACTATACAGGTCTATGATTGGATGTCTTATGTATTTAACTGCATCAAGACCTGATATTACTTTTGCTGTGTGTTTATGTCCAAGACATCAAGTTCATCCAAAGGTATCCCACTTAAATGCTGTCAAGAGAATTTTCAGGTATCTTAGGCAACAACCTAAGCTAGGATTATGGTATCCTAGGGATTCACCTTTCCATCTACAAGCTTTTTCAGACAGTGATTATGCTGGAGATAACTATGACAGAAGATCCACAACTGGAGGATGCCAGTACCTTGGAAGCAGATTAGTTTCATGGCAATGTAAGAAGCAAACAATTGCAGCAACTTCTTCCACAGAAACAGAGTATGTAGCTGCTGCAAGTTGTTGTGCACAAGTACTTTGGTTGCAAAATCAGCTTTTGGATTATGGATTCAACTTCAAAAAATCATCCTATCAACATTGATAATGAAAGTACTATCTGTATTGTGAAGAATCCAGTATATCATTCCAAGACCAAGCACATTCAGATTAGACATCACTTTATAAGAGATTGCTATAAACACAGGCTTATCAATGTGGTTAAAGTTCATACTGATGATAATGTAGCAGATCTACTCACGAAGGGCTTTGATGTTTCAAGATTTACCTTTTTAGTTGTGAGTATTGGCATGATTAATATGTAAGCTATTTTTTAGGGGAGTCATTAGTAGTTATTAGTTAGTCATTATTTGAGGGGAGGCTACATGTATCATTCAAAAGAAAAGATTTTATTCATCATTCAGCAAAGTTCTTACAACAACCATTCAGAAAGTTCATACATCACCATTGTTGTTACCAAGATACAGACATAGACACAACAAGACAACACAAACAACCATCTACCACAACCTACTACCAAGCTCCACACACATACTCCATAGGCCTTTTTCCCTTGCCCTCATAGCTTTGCTTTCCCTTTTGAGCAGTTTTTCTCTTGTCATCAAAAGAAGCCTGCTTTCTTGGGCAAGCCAGGCCAAGAACTTGTTTGGGAGGTCTCTCTTTCCTTGGAGCAGGCCACTTCATGTTCTGTATAGCTGATTCCAGGGCTTGAGTCAAAGCATGTGGAAGCTCATTAGCCAGAGATGAACCAGGGACAGACTTTTTCTTCTTGGGCTTTTTGTTGGTAGTGCTAGCTGCATCAGTTATGGAAGAGTTTGCAACACTTACTGATGAGGAAGAGTCATGGGGTCTCATCCACTATACATGAGGAGGGAAGTAATCTAACCATCCTGGATCTTCAAACTCAGAATCAGAGTAGTATCTTATCTCTGAATCAGTGGAGCCCTCAGAGTCAGAGGAGATGTTGATAAAAGGAATATGACTCATTGGGTTTACTAGTTTTTGTGTTCTGATAAAGATGAATGAAATTTGTTGTTGGTGAAGTTGCTTTTATTGGCAAAGTAAAGGTAAATGGGCATTTAATGAAGTGTATTGAAGTTCACTTACCATGGTAGCTTTGGGATTTAATTTGGGGAGATAGTCATTACTCAGGGTTGACTTTCAAAGATATTTTGGTCAAATACTCAACAATCAAGATTTTTTTAGGGAAAGTACTTTGGTCAACATACTGTGTGGGTTTATAACGGAAGGTACTGCTCCATATTTTATGGAAAGTATTGCTTGGTGATATTAAGGGTACGCTGACGTGTCAGATACTGTTCCAACGGTCAGATTTGCGGGTAACAAACTTTCGAAAGATATGGGGATAATCACTTCCAAAAATAACGGTAAAATTATTAATTAACCGTGATTTTTTGTATCTTATCCTTATATACCTCATATCTTTTTTTATTTATTCACCCTTATTTACCTTTCTTGTTAATCAAACTCATTCATACTTTTCACTGATCATTACTTTTCTCTCTAAACCTAATCACAATGGCACATCGACGCACCAACACCAAACACAACATGATAGCAAACCTTGAGAAAATCCAAGATAACCTTGACTTTCATGGTATTATTCATTTTCTCACTGGAACCAACATCTGTTACTCAATCCTAGTCAACCCAGAGATTATTGGACCTTGGATACATGCGTTTTGGGATACAACAAGGTCACAGGTTGAAGATGGAGAAGATATTATCACTGCTACAGTTGCTGGGAGAGCTATTCGTGTCACCGAAGCAACAATCAGAGAGGCTTTATTATTTGACGATGAAGGAGGCTCTGTTCTATTTGCTAAACAAGAGATTTGGAATACACTTAGAGACA
The DNA here is from genome assembly GCA_030686995.1 of Artemisia argyi. NCBI lineage: Eukaryota > Viridiplantae > Streptophyta > Magnoliopsida > Asterales > Asteraceae > Artemisia > Artemisia argyi. Next base: position 151,870,873 of record CM060684.1, read on the forward strand.
TTGGGTATGAAGGACCTTTGAATAAGCTTACTTTTCAGAAAGCTATGGTTAGTCCTCATTGGAAATTTCTTATACATGTTTTGCTTCATTGTTTGAGTCCAAAGAGTACTGCTTGGGATCAGGTTAGCCATTCCATAGCTTCTGCATTTGTTGGTCTTATTACCAATCAACCTTTCAATTTCTTATACATGATCCTTGAAGGTATGCTTACACATATTAAGGCTGGCAAACCTTTTCTAATGTATCCTAGATTTGTTCAACTTCTTTTAGAGAATCCATTAGATGGGATACCAAAACCTCAGGATTATGTACCTACCATTAGGATGCCACCTAAAGTGTTCACTTTTATGTCTCATAAGGGAGTAAATTTTTCGGGTAGGAATACACCTCTCAATGCTTATATGTTAGAGGTAGCTCAAGCTGTTAGGGATGAAGAAAACAATAGTGGTTTTGCACATTCTGATAATGCTGATCAATGTTGAGCATTCTGCTTCAGTACATACCTCTACACCACCTATTGTTTCCCCTCAGCATGGTGTTTCAAGTGAGAGGACTCCCTCAGTGTCAGCTTCCTTGGATAAATTTGTTTCTGCTCAAGGTACTTCTCCACAATGTACTTCTTCTAAAGGTAATGCTTCAGAGGATACACAGGTACCTACTCCCAATGATTACACTTCCACAGGTGGGTTTCAAACACCTGGAGGAGATGAGGGAATTGAAGGTGCTATGAGTACTTCTGATTTGACTAAAGAATTGGAGAAGATGAAGTCAACTGTTAATGCTCAGGCTGCAGAAATCAAGAAGCTAAGAAGGAAGTTCAGAAGGTTGAAGAAATTTGTTTGGCCTCTTGTTCAGAATTTTAGGCTTTATGTGAAAGAAAAGAAGCAGTCTCAGCAGTCAATGTCAAAATCTTCAAAAAAGTCTTCTAAATCCAAGAGGAGGCAAAGGAGATCATCATTTACCAAATTGGGGAGGAATCAAGATGAGAATTTAGATTAATATGATGCTGAGATTAAATATTCAGAAGATGCTCATTTGTGGAAATATCCAGAAAGTCCAAAGACTTTTGTACCAGAAAGTTACATTCAAAAGGATGTGAATATTGCACAAGAGGATGTGAATATTGCACAAGAAGAAGATGTTGAGCAAGAAATTGTTAAGCAAGATGTGGATGCACAGAATATTCAAAGTGCTGGTGTTCAAAGTACTGCTGCAGAAAACATAAGTCTGCAAGGTACTGCTGAGCAAGGTACTTCTTCAAGGAATATTGATGAAAGTGGAGTTACTGCAGTTGGACCTTCTACAATGAATTATGAAGATGAATCTGGTCCTTCTACTTTTATACAGCAAGAAGAAGAAAGAGTGCAAGTGACGATGAAACAATTGCTCAGGTTATGATGAATTTGAGAAGACCTACTAGAGGAATACATATTTCTGAGCCTGCACAAAAAGCTGCTGAAAGTACTTCTGAATCAGAAGAGCTAGATCCAAAAAATAAAGGGAAAGGAATCAAGGTTTAGAAAGATATTAAGAAGAAAAAGAAGAAATTTTCTATTGCTCAGATCAGAGAACTAAAGATTGCAGAGGATGAAGAGCTTACTAGAAAGTAACAAGCTGAGTATGATGCTGAGTATTTGGCAGAAGTTAGTAGGCCAATTACAAAGAAGCCAATGACTATTGCTCAGGAAAGGAACTGGATGATAAGTTTCTTGAGAAGAAAAGGATACAAGAATTTACACAAAATGAGATATCCAGAAGTGAAAGCTCTGTGGGATAAAGTACAAGAAGATATCAGAAAAGAAGTAGAAAACTTTGTGCCCATGGAAGTAGATTAAAAGAAAAAGTTAGAAGATATCAGAAAGGAACAAGCTGAGCAAAGGAGATTGAAAAGAAAGAAAGTAGTTCAAGATGATCAACTATCAAAAAGACTGAAGATCATTCATGAAGACACAGTTGATGAACTTAGAAACTATTTCAGAGTTGTAAATTTTGAGAATAAGAAGATTGAAGATTCTGGAAAGAAGTCCAAGATAATCTCATTCTCTGTAGTTGAATCAAAAGAAGGAAACTATCTTATGTTCAGCAGAGAAGATGAAAGCTTCACAGTTTTCAACATGTTATGGGATGTTTTGCATTGTATCACAAGGGCAGATCTTTATGATTTATATATGCAAGTGCAGTCATACTATGCAGAGATTGAAGCTTCAGGAGTGGGATTAATTTTTCTTGGAGATTTATTTACCATCTGGGAAACTGAAGAAACAAGTGATGATCCTCTGTGGAATGATCAAGAGAATTGGGAAATAACAAGATGGAGATTCTTTGAGTCATCAGGAGTTCACACACTAGAGATGGAAGATGGTACCATGATTCATATGCTTGCTGAGAGGAGATATCCATTGATTAGAGAAATTATGCTCAGAATGCTGGATCATGGAATGGAACTTGAAGATGAATCTGAAGTAGCTTTAGATGTTATCAAGCTATTTATCAGATGGACCAAGTCTGAAGAGTAATATTGCATAATATTGGTATGATTTGTTTTGTAAAATAAGTATTTTTCAAAGTACTGCAAAGACAAACAGTACTTTATCAAAGTACTGCTTGCTGGTATAAACCAGTATAAGTCCTTTAAAAATAAAATAAAAAGTTTTGTTGTTTAAAAGAGAAAAGGATTTGAAAAGAAACACATGGTGTTAGTATTTATACTGCACAACAAATGATAATCAACTCACCATGTTTAACAGACAAGAAAGAGTTTGACTCATCAAGAGGGTACGGCTCTGATGTGATAATCAAATCCGTTTTTAGTTGACAATTTATGGTTTCAACTCACCATATCTGTATAAGTAAAGAGTTGGCTAGCCCACAAGGAAAAATGGCTTGTGGTAAAGGCTGTGGAAAATCCATTTTTGGTAATTAGTTCACCATGATTTATATCAAAGAACTAACTAGTCCAAAAGCAAACGGCTATCGGTAAAGACTAATAAAATCTGTTGATAGCTGATGATTTGCTAAAAATCATAATTTTCAATGATTCACCTCTCACAGGAGTTAACACACCTGGAAGTGATGAGAATAGTATGAAACTTTCAAAGATTTGATGATTACTGTACCAAAATGTTGCTGAGTTGCTGAGAAGATTTATTGAAAGACAAGATGCTGATGAAGAGTACTTTGACTTATGATAGATAGAAGATAAAGAGATAAAGAAACAATTTTTCTGAATGATTAAAGATTTGAAGATCAAAGATAACAAAGAAACTTGAAATCAAGCAAGTGGAGTTCAAGTTAGGGGAGGATTGTTGGGATATAAAATATCAAAGTAATTATGTATGTCAAAGTACTGATGCATGAAGAATAAAGTCAAAGTACTGCTGAAGATAAAAGTCAAAGTACTGCTGTTTACTGAAAAATGCTTAAAGTACTTCGAAGGAAACAAGGACTTATGTGCAATATTAGTTAAAGGATTAATGTGTAATATTGAACGAATATTCTAGAATTAGTTAGGGATAATAACTTATCGTTCAAGTTATATGTTGTAAACCGACTTAAGGTTATCTATATAAAGAGCCTTAAGGGGTATTAGTCGATATAAGTTTTAGAGTTGTTCAAAGTCGATAAAATAGTTAGGGATTGTTAGTGAATCTGTGTAACAAAGCAGGTTCAAAGTTTGGTTAATATAAAAGTTCTTCTTAAGCTTTGTGTTAGTAGATTCCACATACTTTACAAGGTTAAACAGTGTTTTAATATTAATAGTGTTAAGTTTACTTAATATTATTAAACCTTTACAAGCTACAAAGTAGTTTGATCAGAGTACATCGATTCAACATGTTTCATATAAAGGCATGAATTATAAGTTAAAATTTTAAGTAATATTATCAGAATATCCTAATTTAATTTGTTTATCAAGGAAAAAAATATTGTGTTGCCCTCTAATATAAATTATATCGTTTCATTTTCAGATACTATTCATTTATCTTTTTGCATTAATCTATATACTTTAATAAAAGAAGTTACAGAATCACGTACCAATAAATTAACAATATATTTTTGCATCTAAATGTTATCATCAAAAATATATAATAAAAAACATTGAACAAGAAGTAGATGCACGTATATAGTAACTTTATGCAAGTGAGCATTATAATATATCCAATATTTTAGTACTAATCTATATAACTTTTCTTTTATCATCCGTATAGATTCGTTTATCATATGAAATATTATATAGAAATATAAAACTACAACCCTTATACAAAAATATTTACATTTTAATAAGATATTATGATCTCAATCAAATCCTACGATCACGATCTTGCAAAACTAAAAATATCATAGATAGGATCCTCATTCTAACAACCTTGATTAATTAAACAATTTGCTGAACCGGAGAATACGGGCCAAAGTGTCACCATTTTTATTCTTTTAACTTTTTACGTTCACACAATTACCTCTTCATTTAACCAAAAGTCAAGCTTGGTGATGCTACGTCCATTTCTTTGCAACTTCGTAGGGTACTTTAATAATTTATCTTCTGGTACCACTTTGGTTAGGTGTTGACTAGTGGCTCTTAAATGTTCCCTTCAGATCCAATCTAAGCAATCCATCAAATCTAATCTATATATCTAGACCAACCCAACACACACACACACACAAACACAAAATACTCACTTCCTTAATCGATGTGATCTCTAGATACTTTGATGGTCATGTTACAAACGTAAGTACTCTCTATAGTCATGATGTTAATCTCATATTCCCATATATGTTTTAGTTTAATGGATTAAATATACTTGGTATGTATATTTGTATGTGTGTCATGTTTATTCTTATGTTTGTATGATATGCAATGAAATTATTGCACATGAACAAGTTGTATGTTTTACATATATTGTTTTTAAATTGTTTTTTATTTTATTAGGTTTGTCTATTGTCTGGGATTGTCATTGAAGTGCTTATGAGCTTTGAAACTTAATTACTCCAATATATGTATAAGTGATGCTTTATTTATACAACTAGGATTAGTTGAGAAAAACTATATGAATAAGTGGCTTATGATAAAGTATCTGTAGCTTCCATGTATACATAGAAAACAGTATGAACAATGATTTGACTAGTTGACTGATCAAGTTATATATAGCCTTAATACATTTTTGCTTCTTTTCATGGATACTTGAATTCAGTGGATATAAGATTAGGTACTAGCAAAGTTTATATGCCTGAAATAATTAATATTAGTATGTTGTCCCAAATTCGTCATGTTCTTTTGCATCCCCTTTCTAGATCGACTACTTAGATCACTCGATTGATTCATGTTATTATTATTTGATCAACAGATGAATGATGATGCCAGCTTTCCTGGAGGAAATTCGACATATGGAAGAGATAAAAGTAGCCACCAAAAACTTCGAGGACACCAATGTTATCGAAAGTGGCAACTTGCACAAAGAGTTCATGATGGTTTCTCATTACACACATGAAACACTTCGTAATTTTGTGGTGATGATCATGAGAAGATCCTTGTTTATGAGATACTATGGAAAGTCTCGATCGACATCTAAGGGTCGGTGCTCTAAAATGACCAGATATCTGTCGGTCTTGCATAGATATCTGTCGGTCTTGCATGTGCTAAACTACATTCATAATAAGAAAGGGGACTCAACACACAGTACTTCACCGCGATATAAAAAGCGCCAACATCTTGTTATTAAATAAGATTTGGAACGCTAAAGTCTGTGATTCGGGGCTTTCAAAAATCGGTCCCTTTAACCAACGATGTTGTGTATACCCTTGGCTTTTTTGTCTGTCGTCTTTGGTGATAGGTACCCTAACAAAAGAGTCAGACGTATACTCTTTTGGGGTAAGACATGTCGCCTTTGGTGATAGGCCAACTAACAAAAGAGTCAGACGTATACCTTTTTGGGGTAGACATATACTCTTTGGGGGTTGTGTTATTTGAAATCTTGTGTGAGAGCTTATGCTTTCATAATCGTAGTGGAAAAAAAGCTACGAACAAAGATGATACAAATTTGATACGATTATCTTTCAAGATCGATCTCATGCAAAAAATGATGTGAGTCATTTGAAAACATTGTAAAAAATTGAATTAATGTTTAATTTCAACACAAAACTTAATTATTGTCAACGCAAATCTCGTACACAGTATAGTGTATAGTGAACCTTTTGCAGATATAAGCTCGATCGGAAGGAGTTTCAATATATCCCTCGAGGACAAGTTAGAACAGGGAGATAAATCTGGTTTATACTTTAGAGGCGAAAGTCGAGATAGGTTACTTATAACTCAATTGTATCAGTTTAGTGTTCGTAGTAAAATATATGGTTAAAGAAAGTAAGATAGGCATATTTTTGGTAACTCACTTGCATCATTTCTTTATTTTAGTTGTTGTGTTGCAAATATCAGATACCATTTTAATGTCGAGTAAATTGCACCGTTAGTCGCTTTGTTATATGCACATTTCACGAGTAGTCTTCGTTGTTGAAAAATTACTCCACACCTCCCCAATGTTTGGATTTTTGCACTTTTATGGTCCAAAAACATAACACGTATAAATAATCTTGTCGTCTCCCTCACATAAGTTGCACATGAAAGTATTTTTGTCATTTTATCTTCTCTCTAATCTCGTTTTTTATTTTGACTTTTTCAAGTTTTTTTTAAAGAATGGAAAGAAATGAAAAATAAATTTAAGCTAAAACTTTCCTTAAAAAATAAGAATAAATGGAAAGATAATACTCCGTAAGGTTTTACATATCAAGAGAATATGTCTTTACTTTTTGAACTTTAAACACAAGTATAATGAATCATTTTTTTCTTTTATTCTATATTTTTTGTTCATTCTTCATAACTTAAAAACACAAAAAAAAAATTATTTTTTTTTTTTCTTTTCCTTCAACTCAAGAACACAAATAATTTTACTAACCTTTAAATCTTTTTTTTCCTTTACCCATCTATTCTTCTTTTTCTACTTTTTTTAATTTTGGTCTAAAATTCAACAACGCACCATTAGTTAGCTCTAGCTTACTAAAAATATGAGGAAATGGAAAGATAATAATGTTTTGCATATCAAGACAAAATTGTCTTTGCTTTTTAAACTTTAAACATTTAAACATAAGTATAATGGGAGTTTTTTTTTTTTTTTTTTTTTTTTTTTTTTTTTTAACAACTCAAAAACACACAATCTTATTAATTTGTCTTTCTTTTCCTTCAACTCAATACTAATCTTTTAATCTTTTCTTTCTTTTAGCCCCTATTCTTCTTTTTTTACTTTATTTTCTTTTGGTCTAAAACTCAAGAACGCACCATTAGCTTACTAAAAAGATCTCGTACAATGCACATGAGGTATTTACATCTATACATGAAGATGGATCACGTACATCTCCTTTACTATTGTGTGCCAGTTCGAGAAATGACAGGGTTTGGCAAGCTAGATAAAGCAGTATGGTTATAATGAGTAACATTTACAGTTGCCACATTTGGGGTTTGTTTAGGCATCTGAAGTTGAAGAATAGAAGAAGTTTCTCTAATTAACACCAAAGTGCTCTTATATAAGATTTATGTTTTCTTTTCACTCTCTTGATAGACTCGGGACACTTGTAACTACCATCAAGGAGTTCATTTAGAGATATCGCATCTACGTGCTTTAAAAAATCATAAATATCGTGTTCCGAACCATAAACTCCAGGAAACAAATCCAATAACATAGAAAAATATGTAAAAATGTCAACTGAAACTACATATGCAGAATCGTTCATGGCAAAAAGGTCATACCAAGCACATTATTTCCACTTGCATCAGAAGAATCAAACCTACTATTGGATACTTTGCCATTTCTTTTATCACTTTACTTCCCAAAGTTAACTATCTTCTGCTTAGCTATCTGTGTTTTATTTGATAAGACTCAACAACTAATAGTATAAAGGTTAGTGCAAGAAAACAATGGAACTGAAAGACTGACTCACGTTCGAGCGGGAGCTGTATTCTTAAATATACACAATTAAATCATATATGGGAAAAATCCAATTCGTAATATGGACAGTTGTTTTCATATATTTGGACAATTGTTTTCCAAATCATAAATGATTGCTTTTATATATAGACAACTGTTTTTGCAAAGTATGCCTAAGTTGAAATATGTTAAAAAAGTCTTTTTTTTTTTTCCTAGCAGTTTGTTGGTGTTGTGTGGTGGTTGATGATGATCGTTGTTTAAAATTTGGGTTTGTGGTTTTGTGTTTTTGATTTTTGTTTAAAATAAATATATAAATTCAAGAAAAATTAAAATAGGAAAAAAAAAATAAGAGTATTTTTGTCATTTTAATGACCTTTAAAAAATATTCAAGACAAAAATGACGTAAAGTGTTACAAAATGTTAATGTTAACAGTAATGACAAAATTTGTAATAATTTTTTTAATTGGCTAATAGGGCTGCAATCAAACTAAGTTTTTATCAAGCAACTCGAGCTCGAGCTTGACTCGATCAAGTCAAGGTTTTATCAAGCTCAAGCGTACAAGTGATATTCTGAATATCACTTGTGATTTTCATGTTACAAAATATTAGTTGAAAATCACTTGTGATGTTCAGGAATATCACTTGTGATGTTCAGGAATATCACTTGTGATATTCAAAAACATATGAAAAATGTCTGAAAATGGTCAAAAACATTTAAAAACGGATGAAGATGTAAAAAAAATGGACGAAAACGTAAGAAAAACGGAGAAATATGTAGAAAAACGGACGAAAACATCTGAAAACAGACGAAACCATATAAAAATGGACGAAAACATATAAAACCGGTCGAAAACGTATGAAAACAGACTAAAACATATGAAAACGGACGAAAACGTATACAAACGGACGAAACGTATGAAAATGGATGAAAACGGACGAAAACAGATGAAAACATATCGGTCGTAAAACGTATAAAAACGGATGAAAATAGACGAAAAAGTAAGAAAATGGACGAATATGTATGAAGACGGACGAAAACATATGAAAATATGCGAAAACGTAAGAAAACGGACGAATATGTATGAAAACGGACGAAAACGTAAGAAAACGTATGAAAATGAATGAATATTTATGAAAACGGACGAATATGTCTAAAAACGGATGAAAAAGTTAGAAAGTGAAAAAAACGTAAATTAAATTAAAAAAAATACTCGTAAATTTAAAATAAAAATGTGTATTTTCTTTTAAAAGAAAGAAAAAAAAAAGTGAAATTTAAAAAAAAAAAAAAAAAGAAAAAGAAAAAAAGGACAAAAAAAAGGCATGAAAAAAAAGAGAAAAAAAAAGCGTGAAATTTTGTTTTTAAAATAATAGAAAAAAAAGAAGACAAAAGAAGGAAAAAATGCAACAAAAAAAATGCAAGAAAAAAAAACGTAAATAGGAAGGGAAGAAAAAGACAAAAAAAGAAAAAAGAAAAATAAAAGTGAATAAAAAGAAAGACAAAAAGACAATAAAAAAACATGGACTTAAGTTATCTATTAAATCTTAGATTAATCCCCACCATTAGATCAAACTAGATAGATGGTGGGGATTTGTCCCTCAGTTTATAAAAAAAACTTAGTATGTAAAATAACTCACCTCTTATACAAATATAAGTTTTTTGATGAACCAACAACTTTTACATGGTGACAAAGAAAATCACTTTCTGACATGGGCCTATATTATACTGAATCCTGACAAGTTCCAATTTTACATGTAACTAGATAAAGGGAGAGGGTGAATAACCAACTAGAAGTCGTAGAAACTTTGGGAGTAGAAATACTCATTAAGACCAAGTATCACCATTCAAAGAAAAAGCAAATCGACAATTCTAACAACGAAAAGCTCAAGCTTATACAACCTCGTTCACGGATAGGTAAAGCGACAAAAAATACACGAAACAAGACAAAATTTAACAGATGCAAATCTTGGAACCCACATCTGATATTACCTCACCACCAATATCCAAACATCAACTATATCTCTAATCTGTTGTCGAAGAAGCTTGGCTATCCAAATCAACCGAACCCATTCCCATATCCTCTTCCACTTCACTATCTTCATCACCACCAACCTCTGTATTTTGACGCCCAAGTTTATACATCTGTTCTGCAAGCAATTTATCCTCTCGCTCACTCACCTGCAATAAGTGAAATCAATTATCATATATTATCAAAAAAGATGAAAACCTTATGTGTGGTGAATTAAATGCTTACTGCTCGAGCTGATTCTTTTACGGTGAGTTTTCCTTTATGACGCTCTATAGAAGTAGCACACGCAGCAATTGCATTTGTGAGAACTTTAATCCCTTGTTCCTGAATAATATCATATACTAACATCAACAATATTGCAATATCAAACAGAGCATACTTGTTAAACAATAATGTATGACGATATTAAGCAACTGTTAAACTTTCTACATTATACAGCCAACTACTGAAACTAGTTTTTTGGCCACCCAAGTATCAAGTACTCATTTATTATTTTATACGAAAATTAATTTTAAAAACTACATGTTAAAATGAGAAAGGAATTTTATTGTTTGATAAGCTTTTACTTACTAAATAGAAAAAGAAAACAGAACTTTTGTCGCCCAACCTTCTTTTACTTGGATTTAGCATAAAAAAAACCATATACATATGTGGGTGACCTCAATGGACAGATACTTAGATACTTGTTGAATACCTTGTCAAGAGTCTGAGTAGTAAGAACATAAGCTGGTGGAGCAACCAGTTTCATTTTCACCGGGCACTCTTTGGTGCCAACAGATTCAGCTTTTCGCATGGCTTCCTATAACAGAAACAACTCTTCAAAATTCTGCATATGATACAAGAGTATAAAATATGCAACTCCAAAATTGAAAGTGAAACACTAAAACCTTGATGTGGAGGACACCATCAAATTCGAAACATTTCATCTCAATGTCAGCACGGATTTTCAATGGTTGTGGGGTCATCCGTCTTCTGATGTTGCTAACCAAGGCGTCTTTTACATCCTCTGAAAGTGCAGGAACCACCTTAGTCACCTACAAACAAAAAATAAATAAATAAATAAATAAAATAAAATAAAAAGCTTAATCATTGTTTATGTAAGAACCACGGTCAATGGTCAAAAGACTCAATGTGTGTAACTGATTACCTCCTTCCCATCTGGGCCAATTTCTTTGATTTCACGAGTTAGTGGCCCAAGCACAGAATCAGGATTGTTAACAATCAATTTGAATGCCTACAAACAGAACATAAAACTGTTAACATATGTAAGTGTGGATATATATAATACGAAAATTTGACATGACAAAGAAGATAACTAACCTCCACTGCATGACCATATTTTCGATATAAAGGCCAGCCAACATGGATGTACAAATCCTGTCATACATAACTTGTATTTCATAAGAAGCCCCTATGCAGAATAAAAGACCTACATATCAATACTAGTCACTATCTTTTAGAGCTAAGTCTGATTTTTTGTAATATCTAGATGTTAAATAAGCAAACAAACCAGAAAACAGACTCATTAAAAACACAGTTAGCATATTGATATTACATTTATTTGGAACCTTTTTTCCTTACAGGAAACAGCCTTCGTCTCTTATAAATCTCATTCCACATGCTAAAAAAAATATCATATCTTAGTTATTATGGTAATTTCTGCTGGAAACCAACTTTACACCATTCTAATAGCACACATAGGGCAAACGAAAGAATCGTACAGTGTATGAAAGGAAGATATACAAAGTAAGTCATGAAACTCAGCCACCCTTACACAAAGTTCATGGTTTATCCTTGTTACAAATCATCAGTGGAAAATCATATAAGAGATGAAAAAGTTGTACATCACTTGGTTGGTTGGACCACATTGATATATGTACAATCATAGGTCTTCGGTAATTATAGATAAGTTGATACAGGTCTTCTAAAAAATTTAATATGCTGTAAGCTGGATCTTCTAAGACTTGTATGGGTTTATACTTTATATAAACAATAATGACACCATGCATGTTTACTACTATACAACAACAACAACAAACCCAATCCCGCCGAGGCAGGGTATGGGGGAGGTAAAACGTAGACAGATCCTGCCCCTACCACAGGATACACCCGGAGTAGAGAGACTGCTTCCAATGAGACCTCCGGCAAGTAGGTGTGCGGGTGAAAGAGCAAAAAAAAAAAAAAAAAAAAAGAAAGTAAACACCCATATATACTTCACATATATGCATGTTTACTACTATACTTCACATATATAAAAAAAGCAAACACCCAACAGGCAACAGTGCTAGGTCTTAATAAATTAGCACTTTTCAAATATAGAGAAAGAAACTATCAAAAACAAAATGAATAAGTAAACTGTCCAACTTTGAGTTTTAAATGTTACTTCGACCAACATAGCTGTTTATTTATTTATTAGCAAATGAATTGTAAACCAATATCAATCTATGGTTTCCTTACCTTCTTTTCCAAGTCTAAATTTTTTTCTGTTTGGTCCAAGTCTGAACTATAGAAAAATACATAACACAAATATATCTTTAACGTAGAAGCATCTCTCAGTACCTTAGGGGGTGTTTGGTATATGGGTTTGGGAATCAGGGAATGATTGATTCCCATAAAAAACTACTGTAAACAGTTTGGTAGGCGGGCATGGAAATGAAAAGAAGGTAAGAGACCCATAGAACCAACCTGGAGAGATGGGTGGGTTTATATCTCATTTCTGAATTTACTTCAAAACATCAACTGTCAATGGGGTTTTGTGCAATTAATAAACCAATTAAATCTGTGACTCACAGATTTGTTAAATAGTTCTTCCAAAAGGTGATGGTACTTTAGGTCTTGATAACTTCAGCAGTAAGAGGAGTGAAGAGGACTAAGGGCTGTAAAACTTTTGATTTTTTTGATTTCAGAAATATGATAGTATGATATTCATTGGCGTTAGTAGCAGTGATTTGAAGAGATTCTTGACACTGACAAATTGCCATGGAAAGTGATAGTGATAAGTCTATCAAACAAACCAATAAACAATATACAAGTAACGATGCCTATTCTCATTCCACCCTAGACGCAAAGGAATACCTAGTTACAGACCAAACTAACCCTTACCAGATGTGAGATGTATCTTCCATTATTATTCCAACAACCACAACAATATGGTAACATGAGTGGCATATAGCCATAGAGGTAGCATCATAACGTAAAATATAACAATAAGCGCATAACTAGGTATTGTAAAATCATGGATGGAGTCAAAACTAGCAACACTGTGAAGAACCACTCATCATGCCTGTCCTGATGAAGTTGCTATACAGTCATTTATCCAGGCAGTCTTAAAACCTTATGCATAGAGGCTTCTGAGTTTCACTGACCTAAGATATTGGAAGAGCAAATATGACCTATTTATTTCGAAAGCACAATATGATTGCTTAACATGTGAAATGTTTTTAACTAACTGAAACTTGATACGTGTTCAGTTTTCTATATATTATAATTTGATTAAATCTCTGTGAAATCTAATACAATTCCACCCAAAAACTCCTCTATTCGCACCAACCGTAAGGTATATTACCTTGCTGTTATTCTTAAATAAACTGAAAGTTCATTACCATGATCAGAAGTACGTTGCTATTGTTGGCGACAAATAAACAATTAAGTTACCACTAGTAACTACTACTCATAGTTTCCGAGCTACCGACATGTTACCACAATCAGTAAAACTAGTGGTAAATTAAAACCACAAACATGTTAGTACGATCAGTAAAATCATTACTACTATAGTCAGTAAAACATTATGATCAGTAAAACTAGTGGTAAACTGGTAATGTTCAAACTAAGTACACATTACTGTAATCAGTAAAACACCACTACAATGCAGTTACTATTATCAGTAAAACACTATTACAATCAGTACACTTAACTGTATCAGTAAAACATCACTATGATCAGCGAAACACAGCTACGATCAGTAATTCAGTACAACGTTACTATGATGAGTAAAAACGTAAAAGACGGTCAGTAAATCTAGTCGATTTTTTGACTAAATAATAATCGGTAGAACATTACTGTGGTCCGTGAAACATCAAAATCAAGTAAAACATCACTATGATCAGCAAAACATAGCTATGATCAGTAAATCAGTACAATGTTACTATGATGAGTAAAAACATAAAGACAGTCAGCAAAACCGATCGCAATTTTCAAACTACCTACTCGTTACACTATAGTCTATAACTGGTAAACATTATTGTGGTCAGTATAGCATCAAAATCAATAACTTAACTATAATCATCACAAACGTTACTACAACTATAATCAGTAAAACATAACTAAGACAAGTAAAACATAAATACAATCAGTAATTCAGTAGCTATAATGACTAGAAGTTACTATGATCAGTAAACATATCGACATTCACTACTCTGTAAAACATTACTATATTCAGTAAAAGTGAATAAACTCAACTGTGATCAACAAGCCTAGTGTAATTCTCAAACCATGTGAACTTTACTGTCACTAAAACTAGTTATAATGTTCAACCGACGACTGACGTACATGTTACTGTGAGCTGTAAAACATTACACTTAAGTCTTAACTATAATCAGTAATGCATAAGTTGCTCAAAAAGTACCACTAGTGTTACTTACTGTACTTAGGTATTACTGATCATAGTGACGTTATTATGATCGGTAAAACTTGTGGTGAATTTCGAACTAAGCACATGCAACTATAATCGCTAAAACACTAACTCTAAACCAGTAAAACAGTGTTTGTAATTGCTAAAACATTATAATCAGCAACTCGGGTCATTTTGGTAAAACCTGAAATGACCCGACCCGAAATGACCCAAACCCGTGTAACCCGAGTTCAAATAGGGTCGGGTTCGGGTATGTTTTTTTAGCCTCAACCGAATTGACCCGAACCGGACCTGGTCCACCCAAATGACACCCCTAATCGTGATCACTAAAAAATCATAATCAGTAACAGTAACTTAACTGTATAATATTAATATAATCAGTAAAGCATTACTGTGAATCTGTGATTAGTAAAAGTAGTGGTAAGTTTCAAACTACATACACGCTAATGCAATCCGTAAAACTAGTGGTAGTGTTCAGCCTACATACACGTTCCTGTAAGCAGTAAACCTTTACACTTAATTCTAATCAGTAACATAGTATCAAACATAGTATCAATAAAACATCACAATAATCAGCAAAACATAACTATGATCCGTAAAACTAGTGGTAACGAGCAAACTGCATACACATAAGCATGATCAATAAAACTTATATAATCGCTAAACTTAACTATTATCACTAAACAGTATCATAAATAGTAAAACATTACTACAATCAGTTAACCTAGTCGTAGCTTTCAAACAACATACACGCTATTATAACTATAATCAATAAAACATTATAGTCAGTAGCTTAACTATATACATTTCAATCAGTTGAAACAGTAAAACTAGATGTAATTTACAAAGTACATACACATTTCTATAATCAGTACACTCAACTATTATCAGTAACAACAACAACAACAACAACAACAAGCCCAATCCCGCCGGGGCAGGGTATGGGGGAGGTAGAATGTAGACAGATCCTACCCCTACCCAGGATACCCGTGAGTAGGGAGACTGCTTCCAACGAGACCTCCGGCAAGTGCAGGTGTGCGAGTGAGAGCAAAAGGACAAAAAAAACTCAAAAAATAAGCAACAAGCAGGCAAAAGCAGGCAGAACAAGTGAACAAAGCAAAGCAAACAACAAAGAAAGCACACAAAGCAGAGCAAAGCAGCGCGAGGGGCCTAAAGCTAAGGCAAAGCAAAAGGGGGCACCAAAAAGCAAAAGAAACCGAAAAAGCAAGGGGGCAAGCAAAAAAGGCAACCCTAGGGGGGACACACAAAAACCAGGCAAGAAACGCCAGGGGCCTACAACTAAGGCAAAGCACCTATCCCACCAAGCACCCACAACAACCTAAACCCACTAAACATCTAGCCGAAAACTACCCGCCTATCCTAATACTAACTCACCAAGCCTAACCCAAAGCTAAGGCAAAACAACGCAAGGGGCCTACAACTAAGGCAAAGCACCTAGCCCACGAAGCACCCAAAACAACCTAAACCCACTAAACAACTAGCCGAAAAACTACCCGCCAATCCTAATTCTATCTCTCCACGCCTTCCTATCTGAGGTCATGTCCTCGGACAAGAGAAGCTCCTTCATGTCGAGCTTAATTCTATCCTCCCATCTGAGTTTCGGTCTACCCCTTCTTCTCACTCCATCAACTACTAGGGCTTCAACTCTTCTTACTGGCGCTGATAGTATCCTCCTCCTAACATGGCCGAACCACCTCAGCCTACCTTCCCTCATCTTAGGGATAATGTTCTCTACTTCGAGTTCTGCTCTGAAGACTCCGTTCGGGATCATGTCACGCAAGGTTTTACCACAAGACCATCTAAGCATTCTCAGTTCTGCCACTTCTATAATCAGCCAAACTATTATCAGTAACACATTAATATAATCAGCCAAACATAACTATAATCAGTAATACATAACTAAGTAACTAAAATCAGTACAAAAAGGACAACATATACATAGCTATAATCACTAAACGATACATAACGAGTAAAACATGACTTCGAACAGTAAAACTATAAGTAATTTTCAACTACTTACACATTTCTATAATCACTATAGGTCTATACTTCGACTATATTCAGTAACACTTCAATATAATCAGTAAAACCTTGCCAAATTACTACTAACTGCTACTACTTGCGACTACTGCTAGCTTTGTATGTTTGGAGCACAATATTCTGTAGCATTTTGAAGCAACTAGCATTGAGCGTTTGTCACATAAAGCTTGTTTGGAAAGTAGCGTGCAGCGTTTTTGTATTTTGTTTACACGCAAATTTTACAAAACTGCTACTACTTGCGACTACTGCTAGTTTTGTATGTTCGGCGCGCAACACTCTCGAGCATTTTGAAGCAACTAGCGTTGAGCGTTTGTCACATAAAGCTTGTTTGGCAAGTAGCATGCAGTGTTTTATATTTTGTTTACACGCTAGTTTTACAAAAAAGCGTTCAAATATCAACACTACTATTTTCCGCTACCGCTAGTTTTGTCAAACACACGCCTTAATATAATCACAACACATAAGTAGAATACTATCCGCTACTGCTAACTACTTGCCGCAACTGTTAGTTTTGCCAAACATAGCCTTAATTATAATCGCTACACATAAGTAGAATTCTATTATCCGTAACACATTAATATAATCAGTAAAACACAACTACAATCAGTAAAACCTGCTAACTGCTAATCCTTACGGGCTACCGGTTCTACCCCTAGTTTTGCCAAACATAAATTATAATCACTACGCATAACTACTATCCGTAACACATTAATATAATCAGTCAAACATAACTACAATCAGTTAATAAAAAATATAACTGCTACTGCTTACAGCTACCGCTAACTACGCATAACTACAATTAGTAAAAAAAAAAAAAAAAAAAAAAAAAAAAAAAAAAAAAAAAAAAAAAAAAAAAGCGAAATATAATCACTACACATAAGTAGAATACATTCGCTACCGCTATTTTCCGCTACCACTAGTTTTGTCAAATATCAACACTACTATTTTCCGCTACTGCTAGTTTTGTCAAACACACGCCTTATTATAATCACTACACATAAGTAGAATACTATTCACTACCACTAATTACTTGCCGCTATTATCCGTAACACATTAATATAATCAGTCAAGCATAATCAGTTAAGTAATAAAAAATATAACAGCTACTGCTTACGAATACTGCTACGTATAACTACAATTAGTAAAAAAAGGCGAAATATATACCTCGAGATCGACATTCATAGTTTCCGCCACATGGCGCATAATCGAGTGCACCATCTTACTCTTACTAAACCTCTCCTCACAAACCTGCACATCTTGTTCAGACAATCTCTTCTTACTCAAATCAATATAGCCTTTCTCAGCATTAACACGAAGCACCATAGCAGGTTCAATCCTACCTACTTTAATCAAACTGCCTACGCTCCGAATACGACGTCGCGAGAGGTCGGATAACAAGATCATGCCTTCGATGTTGTTGTATTCGAGTAAGGAGACGTGTGTGGCTACGTCGCCTATGGATTTGACTTGGATCATGACGGGTGTGTCGATTTCGGGGAAACGGGATTCGTACATGCGGCAGTCGGTTGGGGTTTGGGGCGGGGGGTTTGACATGGCTGTGGTGTGGAATTTTGGGTGTGAGTGAGGGTTTGGGGAAATGGGTTTTTTATATAGTGGGGAGGGGAAGGGGAATGAGTGTTTTATCACTGTTTTTGTTGGGGCCAGATGGATTAGTGAAAATTTTATAATGAAACTATGAAAGTGTAAAATTTATATCGATTGACCCAATAGGCCAATACTACTTTAAATCAGGTACTTGCTAAATATTTTTTGGTTGGAGAAAAATACACCCTTAGTTCTCAAGGTTTTTTTTAACACTCTATTCTCAAGTTTATTTTTTTGAGTGAAAGGAAAAAGTTTGAGATGGTAATAAAAAAAATATTGTGTTCATGAGATTTTTTAGGAAGGGAAAGGAAAGTAAATGATAGTAAATTACATCAAAATTACTCTCCTAATTTACTTCCCAAATTAGAATGAAATAGAGTGAAATTGATTTTAAAGCTTTTTTTTGTTACTTCCTTCTCTTTTCTTTCCAACTCGGGACACAAGATAAAAGAATAATTTCTTATTCCTCTCCTCTTTACTTCACTCCTTTTTTTCTTTCCATCTCTCTTCTTTCCGTTTTATACTCGGGAACAGAGTGTAAGATTTTACATGTTTAGTCTAAAATCGGACAAAATTACAGCAATTCTTCTCAATGTTGCCAATATTTATCGTCGCTGGTCGAATTTCTTAATAACATTAGTTTTCCTCGTTATCTCCGATCACATGCTTGGCAATTGGCATATGAGGGTAGCATAGTCATTTCGTTTTTTTGTCTTTTTCCACTTTATCTTCACCTCTAAGAGCGCTAGGTACAGTTGGTACCATGGGGTGGTGTCATGGAAAAAAGTAGTATCATCTAAACACTTTTTTGCTCATGTCACCAGTTTTGGCTATGAAACTAAAACACCCTTCCCATGCATAACACCAGTTTTCTGGTGTCATGGTACATATATATTTTTTTTTTATTATTATTATTTTTTTACATTTTTTTAGTAAAACAATATATTTAACTAAAATTAAATTTTATTGAAAAACAAGTACATAAAATGACAATATAAATTAAAAAAAAAAAATGAAAGTGTGTGTAAAAAATAATGAGTTGTTGGGTATTTATAAGATTTTTAAAATATAATAAATTGAAAAATGAGGATTTATGGGACAAAATAACAGCAAGGAAGGGGTGATTAATTTTTATACAACATTTAAAAAAGCATTTGTACATGTTACATTTATTTTTTCTTACAAAATTTGTCATATATAATTTTAAAAGGGATATAAATGAAACATTGCATAAAAGAACAAGATTTTATTATGGTGAGGTATGTGTCTTCTTCATCCTCAAACATATAACGCCATTTTTTTTTTCTTTTTCCTCCACAACCCAAACTCTAAACTTTTACACATTCAATAATTAATTTTAGAGCATATAGAAAACATATTATCCATCATAAACACCCAAAAAGAAGGGGGGAAATTCACTTCTTGCCCACTGTTGTGGAGCTATGGATGTTGGCTGGTGGTTTGTGCTAAGTTACAACTCCGCTGTACAAGGTTGCAAAAATCGCTAGGAGGTAGCGTGACGGCCGGGTACCTCCTACCGATTAATCAGTTAGGCGGGGATTAATTGGATTGATTTTTTATATATAAATTAAAAAAAATTGAAACTATATGCCCGATTTAGCCGATCCAGCCGATTTTTTCCGATTTGGCCGATTTATCCCTGATTTGACCGCTTTCTATCCGTAACCGAGTTGGCCAATTTATCTGATTTTTGTCCGATTTATACCCAATTTGACCAATTTTTGTCCGATTAATGGGTATGTTGACCAATTTTTACCAAACCGATTAATAAAACGGATTAGTGAAAATGGTGGCGGTACCTAAGCCTCGAAGTATTCTAGCCATTTGTCATATCTTTAAAAAAAGTAAAAATCTTAAAGTTTAATCATAATTGTCACCAATCACCACCCACCTAATCACAAATTTCTATTTATTTACATCCATTATCATAATCCACTACTTATACAAAATCTCACAAACATGAATACATAAATCCTAATCACTATGCATCACAAGACACAAACCATAAAGTTATAATCCACAAACCATGGCAACCACACCCACTCCCATTTCTTCTGCAAATATTCCATTTCACGCAAGATTAAGACCATTTCCACCGCCATCATCTCCATATCTTAATGAAATGCCCAGACTTGTACTATTTTTTTAGACGAGACATGACCTGAAGTAACCTTTCGTTACTTCTCAAGTATACAAAATTCTTATAAGATACAGACTCTAGAAATATTTTTATGTTAAAGTAGACATGATAGGTGGCACGACCTCTAACGAGCCACGAATTATTTTATACAAAGTTAGGAAGTTGACCAAAATCTGGAACTGCTCAGAAGACCCCATAATTGTTTTCAGTTTAAAACCCTCACAACCGCGGTTGGAGGCCTCAGAAGACCCCATAATTGTTCTTTGTTGTGGCTAAAGTCCTCACAGCCGTGGCTAAGGTCTACATTGGTGCATAAAACTTTCTTACACTTGCCCTTTGACATATTTTCCGACATATGAGTTATACTACTTCAACAATACATACTTAAATCATGGGAAAACATTTATGAACATTTCATAAACATAGTTTTAAAACACACGAAAGCGTGAAACTAATGTTACCAGATTAACCCAAACGCCTCATAACCGGCCCATTACTAACATAACTTGTTCATAAGCTACTAAGACAACTTGAAAACTGAACATACACATGTTTTGACACTAACATAAACTTCTGAAAACATGTGAGCCGTTATAAGTAACATCAAAGTGGTAGTAAGAGTGGCTCGTCACCCAATATGAGTGTAACCGTTTTCTCCCAAATGTACTTAGTGAGTAAACGGAACAAATATAAAATAACACTTGCAAATTCTAACTTGAACATAATAATCTACAACATGGTATCAATGTTACGAGTAGTAATCGTCTTGCAACTTGTACATGGCATAAATATGATTTTGGTTCTAAATTTCATATTCGCTACATAAAACTCGCGCACATGCTTCTTGACTAGACAAATGTTTGTTCGTCCTGCAATGATTGAGAACCTCCCTAACCAACAAGTACTCTTCCGGGGTTTCTAACTTGTCATCGTGCTTAATATACTCGGGTCATCTACAGAGGATGCTTCATCATATATACTTGACATGTTAACACAAATCATCCGCATCAAATGTAAACACTATATTGAGCATGGGTCATCCACAAAGGATGCTTCTACGTGAGTTCTATATCGTGTACTTCTTAGGCACTCTACATGATTTCTGGTATGTTTCTTAGGCACATGTGACTTGACAACGATGCTTCTTGTGAGCATCCCAAACATGATTTTTTTCAGTATATCCAAACTATAAACACATTCTAACATCACGTCAAATCTTTCAACATGAAGCTAACTGTAATCTCCCGTAAATTTTCCCTATGAATAGTAAAAGTTATTTCATGGTGCAATATATCATTACGTTAATTAACGACGTTTTTACCAACAACAATTTTTTTTATCAAATATGCTATGTTACTTAAAATCACTACGATATTTATGATCCCTTTTTGCTCGGAATGATGCTCGCACATGTACCATTATAGTCTAAAATCGCGAGAATATTAAACTTTTACCATTCACAAACTTACGTAACGTATTTTAGCAAAACACATTCGACAACCCCCGGACTCACGTAAACGTTTCACTAAGTATTAACTAAACTTTCACTAATCACAAACTAAATATTTTACTAATCCTAATTTACCTAACCGGACCCTTAATTTTATTTTAAGCCCAAATCCACATTCGGCCTGTTACTATTCACAGCCCACAAGATTTGAGCCCAAAATCTCTTATAATTACTTTGTAAAACTCTACTAGACTATGCCACAAACACGTCTCGTACACATTATTTTTGCACACGACGCCTCTATGTTTTTACACTACCTCATTCCTCACCTAGTCGACTTCAAGTATGTCAAGTTTCAACTCCCCATGTCGAGTCTTCCTATGTTTTTACGAGACCAAGTGTTGGACAAAAAACAAACCCACCCGATTTATAAATAATCCAAAACTAAACCATTTTTGCTCTAGTTTGTTTCTATCAAGTTCTAAAACCATTTCTAAACTCAAACTCATGTTTAAATATTACAATTGATCGGTTATCACCAGTCCTATCCGAGTTTACAAATTGTTTGCATAATAAAGTGGCATGTCGACATGCATTTTTAAAACAAAAGAGTACTTCCTCTTTTCATGCGCATACAACATCTATTTTATAATCTTAGGCAAGGTACTAGCTCATTTTAAAAGGGAAACTACAAGTACAAACCATTTTTAAAATTGAAACCACACGTTTCTTTTAAACTAGAGTGTATGTCGACAAGCTAGGAAACAAAGAGGAAAACATGTTGCGTCTTACACTCAAAGACTTTTTGATTTCACGTTAACATCACATCTCATAAATTATGGGCACTAGAACACTTCAAATCTCATGTATATACCACCTTGCATGCATGTACTCGTTTCTACAAACATCCAAATCAACTTCAAAAATATACTAAGTCCTAGTTTTAGTTTCTGGTTTAAAACGCTTTGGCAAAAACACAAGCTTTTCAAATCGGGTCTAGAAGGAACAAAACTTTGTTTGTGAACCTTGGTTGAGTCGACATACACACTACACTCTCGTACTCTCTTCTTCTCGACTCTACAAATTGTTTTACCCCACCATCTTGGTGTAGTAAGTCTCATACGACTCTCTTTCAATCCTTACTTAAACGTACATTTTGATTATTTTCGTATAAATCACAAACACTTGCACATTATTACTCGTAATCTATTAAAACAACGTATACGTATTTTATACCCACCTATATATTTACTACGCTATTTATCAAGGTACATAAAGTTTTAAATATAAAACTCACGTAGAAACGATTTTAGAAACACGTTTGTAAGTAACTTTGATCCATGCAAAACACTTAGAAATTTTCCAAGTCTTTCTCTTAAAATTTCGTCCCATGTAACCTATGAAACGAACGTATATCTTCGAATTTAACTTAACGAGCACATGATTTTATTTCACAAACTATTTAACCACCTGACAACCTATCATTTTCATATATAACGTTTGTAATAATACTCGTGTCTCGACCCTTTAAATGATAAAAAGCATATCGACCTTGAACCACTTTCGGAAAACAAATGAACAACGATTGGGCCTTAAGGCCCAATCCTTTGAAAATAAGCTAACGAGATAAGCAGTCCTAATAAGCAGTCTTGGAACATTTTTAACATACAAAAATAAGCCCGAAATCAAGCCCAAAACTTTCATAAGCCCAACGGATTTAAAATGCTTAACGGGCCTTGGTTTCCTCGTTCAAAAGCCCACTAAACTTTAAATAAGCACTTTTATGAAAATAAGCAGTTTGAAAAGTTAAATAAGCTGTTTTTAGCTTAATTAAGAAATAAAAATGTTAAGTTTCGAATTTGGTGAATTTTGGACTAAATTTGCAAAAATTATAACTTTCGGGTTAAAAGTGTCACTTTTATAAAGTTTAGGTAAAAACTGTCATTTTACAAAGATGAGGATGAAAAACTGATTTTATAAACTTTCGGATGAAAAGTGTAAAAATTATAAAGTTTTGGACGTAACACGTAAATATATTTAACTTTGAACTAACGGTGTAACGCTAACGCCGTTAGGGTAAAAAGTGTAAAAACTTGGAAAAGAAAAGGGCCATACGCTATAATTAACATTTTCATCTTTACTTTCCATTTTATGATTTCACGTCACGACATTTACATATTATTTCAAACTATTATTATTATTATTATTAACTTTACGTATATATATATATATATATATATATATATATATATATATATATATATATATATATATATATATATATATATATATATATATATATATATATAAAACTTAACTAAACTTACGATATTTTATCAAACCACAAGTTTTACTATCGTTAAACAAACAACACACGTATTCAAAAACTACTCGCGATTAAACCATTAAGACTATCAAACACTAAAACTTGCCATACATTATCTAGGTCGTGTGTGGAGCCGTTCCTTATTGCAAACTGAGTATCGATATTTTTACCAATATACCACTAAGGTGAGTTCATAGCCTCGTCTTTACTTATTTAAATGTTTTATAAACCTCGCGAGGGGGATACATGCTAGTTTTTACAAACTGGACACAAGTATTTTTTTTGGTATGCTATGCCTGATATCGTTATTGCTTAAGTACCTTATTGCCAAAAGTCCCTCATATCATGAGCCTTAGTTACCCGTAGGGTGAACGTAAATAATTGTGGATAGATCTATTAGGGATTGACAATCCCCGTTTGGTTGCTCGAGAAAGCCACCAAACGCACTTTATTTGAAATCTCATAGGTTACTGGCAAGAACCTATCCTGAGGGCCATTGTTACTATAATCCATCATTTATGATGAGATCTGTTAATCGGATGAGTGTCATGAGCTTAATGCAATAACAACTGATTTTTAACTTATAATTGTATACCGGTGCAATTATCACTTATAGCTTGTGTTCAACTATTAAACTAAAACCTATGAATATCACTCAACTTTTGTTGATTTTTAGCATGTTTATCTCAGGTCCATAATGAGCAAGGATGGGACGGAGGAGCACGAAATTCTTACAAAGGCTATAAATTTTTACTATCATTCGAAAACCCATTTTAACAAATTTTGAAACCACCGGGACCTCATTTTGAAAACTCTGATATTTATAAAAATTCGAATGATAAATGTTTTAAAAATGACTAAATTGATAATCATTTTCTACTGAAAAACTATGAGCTGTGAAGTAACACCCAATCTTTATTCCGCTGCAAATATTTTAAAAATTGGGGGTGTTACACTAACACTCACCTTTAACTCTTGTTTAGCCTTCCGTAAGCTTTCCAATAGCACTTAATTACATGATAACCATTCTAATACTATTAGAACTTAGTAGTTCATGTATCTAACATGTATTGGGTCTAAATAACTAAAAATTATTATATAAGATGCTATTTCATCATTAAACACACTTTTACAAAAAGACTTTTAGTGCATAATTTTTGGTAGTCTGATGTAATCTAAAAACTTGGCCCACTTATACATGGAGTTAGAACTTGAAACTAATTGCATTAGAATGTAGACTCATATAACTACAAGTTTGGTTTTTACCTCAACTTAATCGGACAAATGATTTATTTTTTATGATCCTTCAGACATAACACACAATTATGCGCATCATGTAGTCCTACTCTAAAACATGTCCAAAACGACCCAAAACCCAACACAAACTATTCTAATCTTTAGAACTCATATCTCAGCTCATTAAACATGTTAAAACCATTTTTTAACACGTCTATAAGCAATTTTACTAGTTTAAGCACCATTTTAAGCTTGTACCAAATACCCTTGATTTAACATACTTAATCATAATCAACAACTATCATCATGAATATATCTAAAATACTAACCACAACTTAACCACATAATTCTTGGCATGTTTATATCATAGCAATAAACTTCTAACATCAAATTCATCATAATTCATTATAAATTAAAACTAAGTTTACATAACCTCAAAATTGACAACAATGTAAATCTTAACATGAATTAAGGCATAAATTGCTTACTAACCTTTGATGGGGTTGGATTATAACTCTTGAATGATTAAACAGGTACACCAAGATTACCAAAAATCACCAACACACTTGCACCAAATTCCTTAAACCCTTTTACTTGATTTTATTAACGAGATAACTAGTATGTTTCCCTCCTAAATCTTCTTTATGTGCCACGTCTAAAACACACACACATACACATGTGTGGTTTTTTTTATTTTATTTATTTATTTATTTATTTATTTATTGCAATTTTCTAAATTTTCTAAGCTTATTAAGGATAAAGGGTAAAATGACAATTATAACTTTCTAACGGTCATTAATTTATGCTGTTAAATCTCTTGCACCGTTAGTCCTTTTTTGTTAACTGTTTGCACTGAAGGTCCTTATCTTTAATAAAACTATCTGATATTCTAATAACAATATAAAAGTCTATTACCAAAACTTAGAAAAATTGGGGTGTTACACTCAAAATGGCTCCAAGAACCACCGCAAACTGCTCTCTATTCCGGTGATGCCTTCAACTCATATGACGTTTCTTCTTCCATCACAACCAAGTTTTAATTCCTTTGTCGTCTACGGATTCAATACCCCCGTCGTTGTTGATACTTCTTGATTTTTTAAATGCATGTTGGTACATGTTGATGGTGATACATTGTCATGGTAAATTTGTGATACACGTTCCAAATTTGTTGTTTTTGGTACTTTTCTTATTTTTTGATTTTAAACGATGAATTAGGTAGTATCAGTTGTTGTAAAGTTTATATCCATTGGGTTAAGCCATTAATAAATAAGTTATGTTTAGATCTAGATGTATCAATTGTTTTAATAGACCTTCACATATTTGTGTGTACCATCAACATTTGTTGATTTAGATTGATGTTGTAAATTCATTCATGGTGATGGACCAATCGAAGTAAGAAACATCAAAAGCATAACTATTTCAGCAATCGAAGTAAATAAATAAGAAGTCTATAATATTAGTCCTTTATTCCAAGATAAGTGCGCCGGTTTTCCAAATCATGTGCGCCGCACTTGTTCTCTCAATCAAGAAAGTCAAGAAGTAGTTTTTAATAAAAGTGCGCCGGTTTTGTATCCGATGTACGCCGTACTTCCTCTGCATTTATGAAATTTTGGCGCAAAGAAAATAGCTAAGTGCGCCGCACTTACAATCGAAGTACGCCGTACTTCGCCTATCAGAAGCCTATAAATAGAGCTCATTTTCAAGCATTTGAATTCTTTACTCTATAACCAATTTTCACTAAGTCAAGATAAGAAGTATTACGTGATCCTGAGCCAGAAGCAAAAGTGAACGAATCAGACAAGGACGTTATATACTTGTTGGTGTCAAACTCTTGGTTACTTGTGACACTAGTGTAATCCATTTGATCATTCTAATCCGTATGTCTCTTGTTTATTATTTAATCAATTCTGTTGACATGAACTCATTAGCCATGAGAGGCTAAACCTCTTGTGATTGCTTGGATACGTGAATATAATAAAGTGAATTATGATTATGCTTTGATCTTTATCAATTTCAAGTTTATGCTGTGAACTATTATATCCCTAGTCTTATTACATTTGTTTATTGAAAGTGATTGAATTTAACTTGCTGGGATAGGTCGAAAGAACCAATTTGTTACATGCAATTCTAGGAACTTGTCTGTATTTCTAGCTTTTGAAAGGAGAAATCCACCTAGGAGAATCGATAATAATCTAGACTAGATATAGAATACTATCTTGAGAGAAGTCTCTTGGTTGATAAACATAAATCTTGAATTGAACCTAACAAGTTATGAAATTGCTCTTTTGACAAAAATGGCTAATTTATAAGTTGTGCGCTACTCATATTATCAAACTAAGATCAAGCATAAACATTGTCACGGAATTATCTAAGCTATCCAAGCAATCATTCATTTTATCATTTGAATTTTCCATTTTACCTTTATTGCTATTTGTTAACTCTTGTTTTGTTTACTAATCATTTATACTTAATCTGAACGAACTAAGTCCTTGTGCATACGACCTGGTCTTACCTAAATCTTATATTACTAACGAGGGTTATACTTTACCCATGTGTTTGGTTTATTAAAATCAGTGAAACTATTATTATAAATTTAAAGCGTTCCTTACACATCAATCGACTTGTACATTTATCAATATATTAATATGTGTCATTATTGCATTTCGTGTAACAAGAAATTCAGGTACCATGTGCGTATATAATGTAACACCCCCAATTCATGGTTGCAGCGGAATTCGAACTGGGTGTTACAGATTGGTACCAGAGCCATGGTTATAGAGAAACGGGTCTAATTGAGACCTAAACTATAACTACAACTACAAGCAAAACCATTTTTATAGCCTTCCGCTCTCCGTGTCTTCCATCCTCCAGACGATTATGGACTTAGTATGCATGTTATGCTACACAAACATATTAGTATATTCATATATATACCCCTTTTGAGCATTTCCCCGTAGATATTTTATGCTACACAAACATAATTGCATATTAATATATGTACCCTAAACATAATTGAGCATTTCCCCGTAAGCATTTTATGCTACATGAACACATATAAGTATATTGATATATACACACTAAGCATTTTATGCTACATGAACACATATAAGTATATTGATATATACACACTAAGCATTTTATGCTACATGAACACATATAAGTATATTGATATATACACACTAGGCATTTTATGCTACATGAACACATATAAGTATATTGATATATACACACTAGGCATTTTATGCTACATGAACATATTAGTATATTGATATATAAACTCGGTTTATTTTCAATCATTTATCTAAACAATGGACTAAACATATCTGTGTATGCCTATTCTAAGGCATTTCGGCACAGCCACACTCTCCCAATCATGTTCCTACTCCAACATTATATGTCCAAGACATTGTAACTGATTGCAATGGTCTTTCCTATTTTTCAAGACATTGTGAGATACAATGGTCTCATTCATTTTTCAAGACATTGTGAGATACAATGGTCTCATTCACTTTTCAAAACATTGTGAGATACAATGGCCTCATTCATTTTCCAAGACATTGTGAGATACAATGGTCTCATTCATTTTCCAAGACATTGTATGATACAATGGTCTTAACCATTTCTCAAATGTTTTGAGTTACACAATGGTCTAACCTACTTCCCAGACATTGTGAATTGCACAATGGTCTAACCTACTTCCGAGACATTGTGTTTTGTGCAAATGGTCTCTAGAATTATTCCATCACATCATCAATATCATTTCTTATGATATCAAAAACCCGTCACAATCTATCGATTTCAAAACAAGAAATATGAGATTTCTAAAGGATAAACTAATCCATCACCTACGAAAGCTGAAGTTCAGCTCTACATTCATCAAAGTTTTCTTATGAAACCTTCATTATTAAAAGTTCGTGATCCTGGCCAAGTATGTTCTATTTTAGAACTACTTAAAACTTCTTTTCCATACGTATCTACCCTTACTACCTTCTATGCAATGGAATATGAAAACATACGTTACAAGTCTTGTATGGGCGGGACTTGCAACTGAATTGTTTGTCATCGCCTTTGTTTGGCGGTCAGTTTCCCGAAAGCAACGGACATATCACAAGTATACCTAGTTTAGGTATTTGAAAATTTTATCGAACCTTGGCTAAATATAGACTAGTCACCTATATTTAACCTAGGGACAGTGGAATATAGTCTGACTAACTATATTCGACTTAGAATTTTCAAATACTGAGAGTAGTTGTATTAGGGTTATGTTTAGATTGATTTTCCTACATGAACATGATAAACCACCAGAATACATTAAAACAATCTAGAGACACGATAGTGTCTTACCACTCAACAAGATCTTAACACCTTATTTGTACTACCTAATTTCATTCTTTAAATTTTTCATTTATGAGATAATCCGAACTACTATCTTGGGATAGTTATCAATTATTCTCTTCATCCTGTAGAAGTACTATCCTGTTTAGGTTCTAAGGATACCATCCCGTCATAAACCTTTAAAATTTCTTAAAATTTTAAAGCAAACTCAACATCTATACCTAAGAGTATTAATGTTAAGCATACACTACACACTTTTGTACATCAACATATCACATCATTATCTTCACAACCGTTACAACCACAAGCTCATTAACAGATCTTGAAGCACTTTTAAAGCTCAAATCATCCATAGTTACACCATAAGCACCCTCATCAGCTTTACAAGATTGAATATTCATCTTGTACTTTTGGAACACCAGTATCATCTCGTAATACACTACCTTGTAACTCACCGGCTAAGTATGAATGTTGTGTCAGGAATTCTTGAGTAGGATGATTTATAATGTCCTTATTTGAATGGATTGGGATGCCTTTTCATTTAAATAAAGAAATTATAAATCATCGAACCATACGTTTATATTCCTTTAGTTACATTGTTTGGGATGCCTCTCTATGTAAATAAAGAATTATAAACAAGTGGGCTTATTTATATCCGAAATAACATAAGTATGAAGTCAATAAACACTAGATACAACAACAGATTACCTACTAGGCTATGATTGCAACAACTATCCCAATTTCCATTAGTACGAGATTTACATTTTGGTTTTCATAATGATAGTGCAATAACAAACAAACTCATTGCGAGGCCATGTAACCATATGCATGTGCAGTCGTACCAAACTCATTACGGGGCCATGTAACCATACGCATGCGCAGTCGTACCAAACTCATTGCGAAGCCATGTAGCCATATGCATGGGCAGCCGTACAATTCAAACAGGACTTGGTCCAACCACATGTTCAACGCTTATTCCATGATTCGATTCTTATATCAATTGCTATTGATACTTGACAACTATATCAAGTTCTATTTTGATATTCAACTACTATATCAATTCCTATTAATATTCGACTGCTATATCAATTTCCTTTGATATTCGACTATTACCATACCTTTCCTATATAAAAGTAAGCCTCATCCTACACCATACACTGAAATGACAAATCAAGTTACATCACCGGTAATCCCAGACTTTAGTCCTCATAAGTAACCACACCTTTTCATCGACACCACTCCAACATATGATACACACAGAACTTCGGGACGAAGTTCCCCGTAAGGGGTAGAGACTGTAACAATTCGCAATTTCAGGATAATTACTATTCCCGGAAAATTTCACTATTCACTTTTACTATTCATTTTTCCCGAAAATTTTCCCGAAATTTGATTTTTATTTCTTGGGCTCAAGTGATAAATCATTTCCATGGCAAATTAAAAGTTTGACATTCATAAGCTCATTTTCGTGAAAGTTATTAAGGAATTACACGGGATTACACGTTTTAGGGTAAAACGTCATTCAGAAATTCTACGCACAACGAAATTCGGTCGCGTTAAGTGACCCCGCATCAGAAAAATGTTTGACACACTCATGATTTATTTGAGAATTAATCGTGATTGAGAAAAACATGACCAAAATAAGCCTCGGCCGTGAAAAACTGAAATTTTCAGTTTTAAGCGTTTTTACTCGGCCGTAACCTTAGCCTATACCTGCACCGCGTTTCTAAGACGATTTGAGTTTTCAACTTATTAGAAAAAGTCAACATATTTTTCCCTCCTCCATTGACCAAAAATCATTCCTTGATTTTATAAGTCATTCCTTGATTTTTAGGCTTACGGTTTGATGTCTAAAAGACATTTAATACCAACTGACACTAGACTGAGCCCAGTCTAGACATTATAAGTCATTTTAAATCAATATTATCCTATTAGAAAAGTAACATTTTACTTTTCTCAATTTTACGCAATATTCGTACGTTTTACGTATTACGCGTTTTAGACCCGTATTTCCAGTTTTTAGCAGGGTTTTACCACCCAAATGGAACCTACCACTCATTTTATATTTTATTATAGAGTATTTTGACAAGTTTAACCATTCTTCCAAGTTTCGTATTTTTACGATACTCGGTTTTACGTTTCGTGGCTTAACCATGTACGGTTAGCATTTTACGGAGCCAAAACTAACTCAATAACTTGGATAATATCATCAAAAGTCCACCCTTGCTCCCCAAGGTTGGCAAACCAACTTAGGGGGGGGGGATTCATCCCCTAGGTGGCTTAATCCCATGCTTTAAGCCTTAAGATGTGAACATGTGTTCAACTTGGTGAGCAAGTGTTGACTAGTCAAGGTTCTAACCTCCTCAAGACCTTATTTAAGCCTTCTCTTCCCCTCCTTGGCCATTCCAACGACCCACACACATAAAAACACACCATCATCTCATCCTTAGCTCATTTACTTCAAGTTCCATCCAAGAAATCAAGTGCTATATCCATACATAAACCCTAGTTTAGTTTTGATTCATCAAAACTACTTCAAATCCTTAGAAACTTTGGTGATTTCTCTTGAGTTTGAATCCACTCAAGTCACCTCAATTTTCATCATCTCTCTTTCAAGATTACAAGAGTAGAAAGATTGCATGAAGTGAAGTGGGTTGAAGCAAGTCTATCAAAGTCCTATCCTTACATGTTAACTTCCTTTCATCTTTGAAAGCCAAAAGTTGTAAGCCAAACCCTAACATGCTTCTTGTTGAATAATCATGTTCATGTTATTTACATATTATTCATGCTATATTATGTCTTGTATTCATGTCTATGATGTATAAAAGTGAGTAAAACAAGTTGTTGTACTTGATTGACAAGATAAGTTACTATAACAAGTAAACTAGTGACTTTCTTGGTAAGACCTGATCAAAATGGTAAAAATATGATGTTGGATCATTACATATTACAGTAGAGGACTTAACAAGGAAACCATAGCAATTTGAACCACCTAAAACGAGTATACGAGTCAAAAGTTACGCCCATTTGAAGTTATCAAAACTTTGCGGCAAACTGCCAAATACCATTCTGATCAAATTTGGGTTTTGAAAGTCCCACTTCTGGTCCGATTCATCAAAAAGTTAAAACACGAAAGTTGTCCGGAACGACGTTTTCGTTCAGGAACAAAGAAGCTCGAGCCCTGAAAACGCTTTCCGAGTGATAATTTTCTTCAAAATCTTAACAGCCCATTTTTAGACCAAAGTCACTATATTATGGTTATACTTTAAAAGGAACAAGAGGTCTTATGACCTATAATCAAGACCACAACCATGGCTAGAGCCAAAGTTGAGTCTCATGACCTTGGAACAAGGACCAAAGGTCATGGCTAGGCCATGACGAAATGACCAAGTAAACTTACATAGGCGTAAACATGAAACAAGGAATTGGCGATAACTTGAACAAGCAATTTGGATCTACTTCACTTAAAAGGAACCATGAGTTATTACCAAGAGAAAATGGTCATACAAGACTTATGAAACTACCCCTAATAACAATCTTCATGTACTAATAAACTTTCCTAAGTTTATTCAAGTATCGGACATGTAACTTTTCGGATCAAAACTTATATCTATATATTTCATCAACTACTACAATAGTAGGGAGCCTCATGTGAGGAGTTCATTATGTAAGCCGTCGAGTTGAGTTGTGGATTTACGAGTTAAAGTGTCCTGGCTCCTCGAACGCTTACTAACATGACTTCTGAATTATGTCGGCCCGAACGGTAGTAAACGATATACAAAACATACATGTTCATGAATCTTTTCTTTCAAAGACTTACACTATACAACATACCACATCATGGACTAAATGCAAGATATATATATAGGCACTACTACTTCATATTCTGTACTCAAATCCTAAGTCGCAACATTCTATTATAGGTTGCTCGTAGAAACCTACACGATCCAATCATCACCTTCATTACTTGCTATCCTACTTAAGGTGAGTTCATAGCCCCACTTTCGATTACTTAATTATTTTACAAACCCTTGGGGGGAATACATGCTATTTATAACCGAGCACAATGTTTTTAAATTGTATGCTTACCTGATTGTTTTATTATCACTAAGTACCAACCTTGCTAAACCGAGATCCTTTATTATGAACCATTTAGCCACTAGCAATAGTGAGCGCGAATATTATTAATAGGCCTATTGGGATTGACGAATCCCATTTGTATTGACTAAGTTCAAACAAATGCAATAATATTTGAGATTTAGGTATGTTAGCAAAGTACCTACCGGGATAAATCTGCCGATCGATATTGGTACACGTTAACGTTATGGTGTCATAAGCTTAGTGTATAATACATGTTCCGGGCGTATAATAACGTAGCCTACCTGTTTTGTTTTCCAAACATTGGTGTGAGCCTATAACTCACACTACCAACATATTGTGTTCAATCGATTTAACAAACTCTATGAATATCACTCAACCTTTGTGTTGACCTCTCAAGCATGTATTTCAGGTTCATGACGATCAAGGATGGCACGGAAGGACACGGATACTCAAGAGGGCTATAAATTTTATTATCATTCAAAACTCATTTCATGTAAATTGTAAACATGAAACCATTTGGGACCTCATTTTGTAATCTCTGATATTTATATAATTTGAATGATAAATCTTTTAAAACGACTCAATTGGAGTTCGTTTTCTATTATTGTGACTATTGTGCCGTCGAGTAACACCCAGTTCGAATTCCGCTGCAACCATGAATTGGGGGTGTTACATATAAAATAGGGATTGTTTACTAAATTAAGTGGTTTAGACTTTAGATATAAGAATTTTAATTAGTCTTTTATAATGGAGAGAGAAGCTTTAATAAGTCTCACAATTAAAAGAGATAATGTTTTGGACCCACATTTCTCCCCCACGAAAAGAAAAGTAAACACTCCTTATGTGTTCTTTATATGTTTAGCTATAATTGTTTTTTCAAAATTTAATGAGTGTGTATAGATTGCTTTAATACTTTGTGTATCAGCAGAACTAATTTGTTTATTAATATACTAAATTTGTTAAACTATTTTGCAATATTGAACTAATTTGTTTGTCAATATACTAAATTTGTTAAACTATTTTGCAATATTATGTATCGTTAATTTTTAAAGGTTTTGATATCAGCCAAAGGATTTAGGAAAAAAGCTTGAGCGAAAAAAGTCAAAGCGATCTTCTATTGAAAACTAATTTAAGAATTAAACTTATCGTCTTTACATATACATGATTAATTTAAATGTGTGTTTTTGTAGTTCCATTTATATTTATTTATTTATTTATTTTTTTGTAAAAAAATATGATAAATAACAAGAACACTTAGAGATATAAGACAAAGTGGAAAAGGACAAAAAATGAAAAGACTAAAATACCTTCGTGTGCCAAGCATGTGAATAGAGATAACAAGCTGACATAACAACCATTACAAAATTAGACTAGCAACGAGCAACATTTCGAACGTTGGGGAGGATTGGTGTAATTTTGTCCGATTTTGGACTAAACGTGAAATCTGCAAAAACCTTGGGGACTAACAATGTATTTTACTCTTTTACATGCCGAAGTCAAGCTCATTATCAATACTTGACAGGCCAAGCAACACGCATGAGACAACTGTCTCTCAACTGTCACTAACGGTTAAGATGTTATGTCTGACATATGCAAGTGGGAGACAAACGAGCAAGAACATTGGAGACGGGCATGACCTGGTACAAACCAAAGAGAAGTCGTCACTTGTCATTCTTTTCTACTCATTGGTTGATCAACATTTGACCTGTCTACAGCCGTTGATCATCCACGTATGGTTTAGGTTTAAACCTTAAATGTCTCTCTATAAATAGAAGGTATATCTTACATAGTAAAAACATACACTAATATGGCCGAAGGTATCTCTCACATAGTAAAAACACACACTAATATGGCTTGTTTGAGTGTTACACAAACTCATGATTCTTAACCACACCTTTGAGTCTTTACAACGCAACCATCTCAACCCAATCCTTATCACGTTTTATATAATATACTTACACAATATGAATAATTAATTGTTGGTGTATATGGATCTTGGGGGAAAACCCTTTATGTGTAAACAAGTGGTTTATTGAGTATTTGGTTGTACATGTTTATCTGATAATACTGTTTATTTAATGGTTAAATAAATTTTAATTGCCTATTACACCGTTTTTCATTTTAAAAAAATAGAGAAAAAAAGAAAAGAAAAAAAGCCTTATCAATATGATATCAACTTATCATCCGCGCTCACATTCCAATTTCCCAATAGGTAACCTATCATTTAAATTAGTCATTCTTAAATTTTCTCTCCAATGCATCAAGTCATTTTTAAGTTTAAACCCATCATCAATCATTTATTAACCTTGATACTGGAGATGCTCTAAGGTAAGATTTAGAACTAGTGTTAAAGTTAACACTAAACATTAGCGACTTATATAGACTTTTCAAAAATCTTTACTACATGTAAAGTTAAGATATGTTTTGAACTTAAAAATACCAAAATAAGTAATGTTTAATTCTCAAAATACTTCTTTATAAGGGTGTTGGCAATGGGCGCGGTAAGGCACCAGACGTGATCCATCCCGTGCGGGAACACCGCCGCCGGCCATGCGGTACCGCACGGGATCCTTCCCAGTTCCCACACGACAAACTTTCACGCATGGGAAGGGGGAAATTTTCGACCGTTGTGCACTTTTTTTTTAACATTGGAAGGATGTAACGGGTCAATTTTTTGGGAGTATATATATTGGAATTTTAGTGAAAGTGGCACCGGCAGTGAAGGATGTGTGCTAGAATAATATGATGGCTCAGAAGGGATTAAGGTGTGTGTTTTAGTGTTCCATTGTGGGCTTGGGTATAAGATGGATCAATTGGGCTTTGTTTTGACTATTTTGTTTAGTTTTATGTAGGGCTGTAAACGAACCGGACGAACACGAACGGAGCCCTGTTCATGTTCGTTCATTTAATTTTAACCGGACAAATAAACGGACACGGACGCTTAAACGGACGAATTTTCTTGTTCATGTTCGTTTATTAAGAAAATGAATTGTTCATGTTCGTTCATTAAGACACTAAACGAACGCTAAACGAATATAAATGATCGAACATAAATGAAAATAGACAAACAAGCATAAACTTTATTGAATTCTTCACAATTGTTTTATAAGTGTTGCTTTGTTTAAAAAAACCAATTTTTAAAATTATAAAATTAAAAAATATGATATATGAACGTAAATAGATAAATAAACATAAACGAACTTTAACGAACGCCTAATTGGACGTTCACCAACATAAATGAACGAACGAGACGTTTGTTCATGTTCGTTCATTTAACTAAACGAATGTAAAATATTGTTTATGTTCGTTCATTTAATAAACGAACGAACGAACGAACATAAATGAACTTTTTACCGAACGATTCATGAAATGTTCACTGAACGTTCAGTTCGTTTACAACCCTGGTTTTAAGCAATATACTTTATACAGAGTATAAACTTTTGAAATATACATAATATGTAATGTTTTTTTAATTTTAATAGAATTTTAGTTTTTTTTTTAATGGAATTTAAAAAAAATTGAAGTGAGTGAAGAGATGTAGTGAGTGAAGTGTTACCAACAAAAAAATGGGTGAGTGATGGAAAAAGTGGGCGAATGATGTGGCGTAAGAGAATTGGTTGGGAGTGAGTGATAGAAGAGAGAATGAGCGAAGTGTTGCCAACACCCTAACTTAAATTCGCATATAAAAATTCAAACAATGTTGCTTTAATAAAATCTTTGACTTATCTATACTATTTATAAAGAGTAAATGGTCAAAAAGTCAAGAATTGAAAAGTGAAAAACTTAAATTAATGTTTTGCCTAAATTACCCTTAATTAATGCATTTAACACTCTTTAATACCTCTCATTTAAAACTTAATCAAAACTTAAATGGAAACATGAAAACTTACATTACACATTCAATTTTTTTGTCAACTTAAAAACATGAAAAATTAAATGAATAATTAATAAATGAAAACATAAAAATGCAATATTTTGAAATCCGGGTTCGAAATCGACCCTGTCGAGTCACCGGGCACCGGGTCAACCGGTTCGACCGGTTGGACCGCCGGGTCAACCCGGTTTTCAATTTATTATTATTTTTTTTGACCGGGTCAACCCGGGTTTTAATTAATTTTTTTTGAAAAAATGAAAC
This sequence comes from Artemisia argyi, assembly GCA_030686995.1. Lineage (NCBI taxonomy): Eukaryota > Viridiplantae > Streptophyta > Magnoliopsida > Asterales > Asteraceae > Artemisia > Artemisia argyi. Next base: position 151,908,907 of record CM060684.1, read on the forward strand.
CCGGCCAGGTTTCGAGAACCGGGTAGACCCGGGTCACTCAAAACCCAGCGGTTCACACCTGTTAACCTAGTTTTAGAAACCCGGGTTGTTTTGACCCGTTTTTTGGGCCGGAACCGGTTAACCCGGCCGGGTCGACCCGGGTTTCAAAACCTTGTAAAAATGAAAAATTGTTTTGTCAACTTAAGAATAAATACACACGTATATAAAAATAAACTTTTAAATACTAGATTAGTAGTCGTACATAGAAACGGAATTTTATAGCGGCAGATAGTTATAGTGATATTTTGGTTACACAAAATGTTACACAAACCACTTAACCAAAATATCATTATAATTAAATGCCGCTATAAAATCTCGTTGCTATGCACGGGTACTCGTCTAGTGGTAATAATGTTTCTACCCAAAATTTCAAAAAAATACATGACAACTTTTAACAATTTTTTGAAATGAGTTGCAGGAAAATAGGAGATTTTTATTTAATCATAACATTAATAATTTTTAAAAATTTATTCACAAACTTTAATATATAAGTCACTATATTACAATTTTTATTTCATTATTGTGTTAATTCATATTTAATAAAAATGAATAAAATATCGTAATTATAACCCTTTGCCGTTGTAAAATCTTGGGGTTAGCTTGCTAGCAAGAAACGTTACGGGTATGTTTGGCGAAAGTAGCTGTTGTTGGAACTGGTGCTGGTGTTGGAGATGGTGCTAGTACTGGAGATTATAAGAAGAGATTATTTTTATAAGCTACATGAAATAACATTTGGTTTTAAGAGATTATGAAAGATTATTTTTTTTAGAATCTCTTATAAGCTATGTCTGCCAAACAAAGATTATTTTTTAAATAACTTATTTTTTGAAAAAGGGTTTTTCTAATGTGTGCCCTGGGGGCACACGTTAAGAACACCAAAAGGACAATGGGACCCACGAAAAAGTACATCCGGACCCACAGAAAAGTACACTTTTCAGATAAAAGGTGTGGGTCCGGATGTACTTTTTCGTGGGTCCCATTGTCCTTTTGGTGTTCTTAACGTGTGCCCCCAGGGCACACATTAGAAAAACCATTTGAAAAAATAAGCACAATCTCTTAACAATCTTGTGGGTCAAACATAGCCGTAAATTCAATATATAGACATAAAACAATTTATTTTCATTTTTTTTATTATATGTCATTGAACTAAGCAAATGATGCCCTACTTTCATGCGCCGCTATTGCAATGTTAAATTGACCTTTCCACATCTATCTTAGATCACACACACTCACCTCACTCGATGTCTCCAGATCTCATGTAGTAATTGAGGTAACCAACTCATCTTTTTCTTCATTACTTAAGATATGTGAATCCCATCTGTGTTTAAATTTCATAGATTATATACTTAGCGTGTCTATATTTTTTAGTGTTTATATGGATTTTTTGTAACTAAGAAACATATATTAAGTAATAACTATATTATTAATTAACAGAATGGCGTTTCAATGTTTTAAGATCCAAGTGAAAAAGATCAAATCAGCCGCAGAAAATTGTGGTGAGCACAATGTTACCGGAATTCTCGTTCATATAAGTGCTACTGCTCTTATGTGGACTCAAAGTAGTAGGATTTTTCTTGATGTTTCTAGTGGGCTAAGCTACTTTCATAATAACGACGGCAAAACGGTATTATATGAGTTTATAGAATGATATATTGTGATTTCGAAGATTTAGAGAATGTACTCATTTTGCACTAACACATCTAATTTGATTGGTATTTAATTGGCAGTGGTTTTCACTAAAGGAAAACAGAGAAGATTGTGATGTCTTGCTTTTGCTAATGAAGATCACGGTTGTCGATCTACATCTATAATAATCCAAGGTGACATGTCCATCCGACTCCTTTTGTTTCCTAGTGTTGTTTATACTACATTTCACAAGGATTAGGTAATAAACGCATATTTACCTTTGTGTGCTTCTTCATCAGGTTTTGACTGGGTGGTGGTTATTTAGTCGATTCGTCTAGGAATATACTTCTTGTTCACCACTAACCACATACACCCTCAACCTTGTCTTACAGTAGGAAACGGATCAATCATTCTTGTCACCGCCAATCACATACACGCTCAACCTTGTCTTACACTACCATGAGTATGTAAGAGTGGAACAATACTACCTGATGTAGCTCTTACCATAACTGTTCAGAAGTGATTACCAAGGCACAAAAGGCGGAATTGACTCGTGCTTCAATATGTCTAAGAGACACAGATAGGGTCCTAATGTGCGAGATGCTTGAGCATGCACTTAAAAGCAAAGGACCTTCGTATGTCATGCTCATATCGGGTGATTCTGATTTCTTAAGAGCCTTTCAAGCAGTTGGAAATTAGAATAGTGTATAAGATATTTTGAGAAGATCAAGTCACTACAAATTTAGGTTTAACAGCTTGTGTGAAAGAAATTCTTTGGAGGGCCCCGAAGGCGTAACCCTTGGCTTGGAACTCAAAAACCCCGAACGCTTTCAACCCCCAAAACACAAAGACCCGAAACACGTGTCGTCTTCCAAAGAACCTTAGTCATCAAAAGGCAAATGACTACCTATTGGAATCATTGAAAAGAACCACTAGTGTCATAGCAAGAAACCTAATTGCTTTCAAAGTTTATGGTCTCAAATCTAATTTTCCGGCCGAAAGTTTATGCTGCATGGGTGTCGAATACATTAATACTCCAAGAACAAAGAAGAGGAAGCACGATCACATTGATAACAGGATGATAACCGATATGATGAGCTTTGCTATCACAAACAAACCGCCGAGGAGCATAGTAGTCCTAAGTGGTAATGATAACCTTACTTCTGTGATACATACATTGAGAAGTTTGGGACACAAGATCATTTTACGTGCACCAAATGATAGTTGCCGTTACCGATCTTAGAGAAAGAGAATGGAACTGTCGAGGAAGAGAATGGAATTGTCGATCGGATCTTGTTTGTTTTTATTCCAATTGTCTACTACTTAAACAACTATAAGTAGTAAGTTTATACTACTGCTTATTCATACTATGTATTATACGTAGTAATATGAACTTACTACTTCTAGTCGTTTAAGCAATGGACAATTGGAAAAGAAGCAAACAAGCGCTTTTTTAAATGTCATTACTCTCCGAGTATAAGCTATTAAGGCCACGAAATCCACAAATTGTTGGATTATTGAAGTCACAAGCACACTTCTTGACATATATGATAGATAAGGGTATCTTATGTGTATATGTATGTATGTCGATCCTTATGGGATTACATAACTTACGTGATTATTGAAGTAAGTTGTTATACGGAAATCCCCTTCCATAAAGATTATTGGAATAAATATCATATATAACTTTAGTACAAATTAGAGAGGGAGGGAAACAAATCAGTTCTACACTTTAGATGATTGATGACTGAATTGTATCAATTTACTAGTGACGTGTTCTCCTTAAAATCCAGTCTACGAGGCTGCTCAGATTATAGGGCTGCACAAGTGTTGTTTTTCATGATGTTTTTTAAGAATTAATTGTCGAGGTTTACATTTGTAATGAAAACTACCATGAACTCAATTGCATTAGAACATTTTTGTACCCTACTTTCTTCATCTTATTAGTGTGCCAAATGTAATGTCTTCAGTTATAACAAACTAGAAGTTGTATTTCTTGTGGAGTCACTAGGTTGGATTTATCTACGTACACAGTCCTGTAATGTCCTATTCTACATTGTGAGTTTTGACGAGTCCAAACCCAAATACAGCTTTTTAGTTTCTAATTGTAATAATTTTAGTTGGCTTTAACTTGAAAAAATATTATTGTATGTGTAGAAAGTAAATACTAGTGTTGGAGAATTTATCCTTATTTTGAACTAAAACTTATTGAACTAGTAGCCCTCCAAAATAAAACACAAATTCCATTAAACAACGAAAGGGTACTTTATAATTATAGTTTCTTCTATCGATTAGTGACTTACACATGTGAGACACATAGAATGGTTTGTGTTCATGTTGAACTTGAGAGTGAAAAACATGTTTTTGCTTGCTAACTTTATATTGCTACTTTTTTCTGGTAGCTTAATTTCTCAATAGCAATCAAAAGTTTGAACGAAGTAACCTACTTTTCACACTTGTAAAGTTGTAATGACTATTTATCATCATACAAGTATACAACCCGGTCAAAATCGCAGAGACATAACTACTCTTAGAAATTTAGAAACAGGAAATACACTCGTCGCATGCATGGCCAAGCATGTGGAATCATATGGCTTGGTACAAGTATATTCGAATATGCACATAATGACATAAACACAGATAATTAGCAAGTTTGCAACTAATGTATCACTTTCCAGACGTGTTTAAACTGAGAAACTACAACATTTTAGTTGTGGCATACAAAATATAAGTTTGTCTTTTTGATGAACTAACACAGCATGGTGACAATAAGTGAAGTCATTAATTATCATATATTACAACTTTGTTATTATTGTGTTAGTTCATATTTAATAAAAATGAATAACTAATTACTACGTATAACCATTAGTCTTAACTACTTATAATGAAGAAATGGTCAAAGTGAAAATGTGAAAATGTGGAAAACTTAATTTTCGTCAATCCCAATTTTACCCCTGTGAAAATGTGTAAATCGTTGCCTGGTGAATTAATGTCAACCGAAACTGCATATGTGAAAAATGACAACAGTTCATGTCAATAAATGAGAAGTATCAATGGAAAGTAATGAATCTTGAATCAAATACGTGTATTATAGAAAGTGAAAACTTAAACTTAAAAATGGAAATTGACAACTATTGGACGAAACTTAAAATTGAAAGGCTGGAAATGATATTCAACCATGATGTAACGATTCATCTCTTTAAACAACTTCTCATCTCCAATCTCTCACACAACTAATAACATACTCTCGTGCGTCACACCGTCAGACGTCACCCCCACCGGACCCCATGACTTGAGAAAACAAGCAACCGCCAAGAGGAACCACGTAGACGAATCATTAAGTTTTAAGGTATTTTTTTTTTTTTTGATTTTTTTTTTCTTTTCAATGATGTATGTATTTCAATTAACTTTTAAAGATTTTTAGTATATTTTAATTGTAGATCTGAGCTTTTATAACATTTTTGGTACTTTTTTTACAGCCGCCACGTCGCTGCCGTCACCGGAAACTACTGCTACAGCCGCTCCTCGCCGGAATATTCCTCCGTCACCGGTACTTTTTTTTTAAATGTTTGGTACTTTCATTTATAGATCTATACTTCTTTACATGAGTTTTTTAAATTAAAGGTTTATGATATTATGACATTATGTGATGAATTTGTTTCTTTTCTTATAAATATGATTTTCTGTTTCTTTTATATAAATCCGGGTCTTTAAAAATCCAATTCTATAAAAATCCAAGTTTTTAAAAATCTGATTTGTTTTAAAATTTTGATTCTTTCTAAAAATCTGTTTCGATTATGTAATTAATCAATTTATATTGTTTTCTTTTTTCAAATCTGTTTTTTAATTATAAACCTGTTATTTTTATATACATATGTGCTTTTCTTAATATAAACATATGTTGTTTGTAAACATATTGTTGGAGCTATTTGTAGATCTGCTGCTCTGCAGGAATATCCTCGGATTTGTTTTTGTAAATTGTTGTGTTAATTTGCAATGTAAAATATTTAAGTTTGTGTTAATAGGTTGGTGATAAGTTTGTAGTAGTATAATTATCCGTGATTTATTTTGTAAAATGTCAAAGTGGGTAAGTTGTGTAAATTATTGAAACATTTTATATATATCATAAAACTTTAAAATATTTCATAGTTCACACTTTCAAAATTTTGTAAGTTAAAAAAAAAATCTTTGTAACTTTTGAAATTTCAAAATTTTGAAATATAGTACTACCTCCATCTCATAATAAGTGTCCACTTTCACTTTGAATTTTTTTTATTCAACTTTAACCATATATATTTTTTTATTTGTGTAATATAATATTTGATAACAAATATATGAATAGATTTGCTTTTAAATGTATTTTAATTGTTATAATTTTCATCAAGTATCGTATAACACAAATAAAAATATTAATGGTCAAAGTTGAACAAAAAAAACTCGAAAAAATCAAAGTGGACAATTATTATCGGACGGAGTGAGTAGTTTTGAATAACTTTGAAGTTACTTAAACTTTAATTAGTTTGAAAAATTTAAACTGTCATAAGCAATATTTTAAAACCCGGGTTTTTAATTGACCCGGCCGAGTCACCGGATCAGTGGTTCAACCGGTTCAACCGCCGGGTAAAACCGGTTTTAGGCCAAATGAAAAAATTGCCCATATTTCAATTGTTCGTACTGAAAAACATATCAAACACTTTCAGTTTCTAAAATAATAACAATACAATATCAGACAAGTTTATATGGAAGTAGTATTCATATATTGCTTTTAAACATCCAACAATAACAGTTGTGTAAATTAGTTTTATAGTTTATAGAAAAATACCGACTCAATCCAATAAGCACAATTTAAAAAGTATATTTGACTACATGGTATAGATGTCATCAAAACTAGAATACTAGATCACCACTTGGTTGGCTTATCAAGGTATCACCTCAAACCTACATCTGAATATTTAGCAAAAACACAAACTCTTTCATAAACTTCCCCGCCCATCAACTGATCCGGTGATTCCCATTTTCAATCAACACCACTATGTCATGTTACTCTACGCTAACGTACAAAAGATTGTATGGCTCAATTATGCAAACAACAATGTCCGAATACATCATCTATTACATCAGTCTCTTTTGTTTCTTTAATATAAGCCTTGACCCGTCCGGTTTTACAAAACCGGGTCATGAGAAACCCGTTGGTTTAATCTGGTTCCGAAACAGCCAAAAACCCGTTTGCCTCCGGCCTGGCCTCCCAGCCGGTTCCTGGTTCAACCGGTTGAACCGGCCGGGTCGATCCCGGTTTTAAAACATTGGTCGTAAGTTTGAAATTTGAAATCCGTAAAAGTTTGAATAACTAAAAGTTGAAAGTTATATTTTTTACTTCTAATATTTTGAAAATTGAAAGTTTTAAAGTTTTACTAATATCTTCGGTCTTAAAATCTACTCGTAATTGCTTATAGTTTTTCACATATCTTGAAAACAAATAATCAATAAAGATAGGTTTTTAAATATTTTATGGGCTCCAGGGTTTTAGACTTGTGGAAGTGTCAAAATCTTTTGACTTTTTTTTGAACAAAGAATCTCTTGACTAAATAAATGAATCCAAACTTTGAGTTGTTAAATGGAAATAACAAAAGATAAAAGAGAAAGTTGGCTAAAAAAAATTCATTCCCAATGCGTACCTATATAGAAAGAATACAAATTACGTAATTGCAAATCTATATTTGTTGTAAGTTTTGGCCTTATACCAAACTTACAAGTACTCAAAATTCGTTTCGAGAAAATAATATCCTAATCAATTTTCACATACAAATGTTTATATTATGCTAAAAAAACTCGTTATACAAAACAAGGTTTTTTTTTTTTTTTTTCTTTTTTTTTAGAACTTGTAAAATATTGAAAACTTTGTTAGTAACCTTCATGCATATTATATACGGTTCGGTTCCGTTAACTGCCAATACTTAAAAACTAAAAACAGAAACCGAACTCTGATAAGCGGGGTTTTACGATTTCGGGTTTTTTCAGTTTCGATGCAATTAGAATTTGTTGAAAACTATAAACCGCCGCCGCTACAACCGTTTGCAATTACATTGTGATATTTTCAAGTTCTATTTTAGACGTTATACGAAACACTTACCACAATATAACATATCGTTAATTGTCTGTCACTAGAAACCTCCGTTGCTATGCACGGGTACTCGCCTAGTTGTTATAAAATCTCGAGGTTAAGCACGGCGCTCGCAAGCAAGAAACGTATAAATTCCATGTATTGACATAAAACAAATTGATTTTTTTTTTTTTTTTTTTTTTTTTTTTTGAACTAAGCAAATGATGCCCTAATTTCATGCGCCGCTCTTTGCAATGTTAAATTGACCTTTCCATATCTATCTTAGATCACATACTTACCTCACTCGATGTCTCCAGATCTCATATAGTAATTGAGGTAACCAACTCATATTTGATCTTTTTCTTCATTACTTTATATGTGAATCCCATCTGTGTTTAAAAATTTCATAGATTATATACTTAGCGTGTCTATATTTTGTTAGTGTTTATATGGATTTTTTGTAACTAAGGAACATATATTAAGTAATAACTATATTATTAATTAACAGATAATGACGTTTCAATGTTTTAAGATCCAAGTGAAAAAGATCAAATCAGCCGCAGAAAATTGTGGTGAGCACAATGTTACCGGGATTCTCGCTCATATAAGTGTTACTGCTCTTATGTGGACTCAAAGTATTAGGATTTTTCTTGATGTTTCTAGTGGGCTAAGCTACCTTCATAATAACGGCGGCAAAACGGTATTATATGAGTTTAGAGAATGATATATTGTGATTTAGAAGATTTAGAGAATGTACTCATCTTGCACCAACACATCTAATTTGAATGTATTTAATTGGCAGTGGTTTTCACTAAAGGAAAACAGAGAAGATTGTGATGTCTTGCTTTTGCTAATGAAGATCACGATTGTCAATCTACATCTATAATAACCCAAGGTGACATGTCCGTCCGACTCCTTTTGTTTCCGAGTGTTGTTTATACTATTTCACAAGGATTAGGTAATAAACACGTATTTACCTTTGTGTGCTTCTTCATCAGGTTTTGAATGGGTGGTGGTTATTTAGTCGATTCGTCTCGGGATATACTTCTTGTCACCGCTAACCACATACACACTCAACCTTGTCTTACACTAAGAAATGGTTCAAGCATTCTTGTCACCACTAATCACATACACACTCAACCTTGTCTTACACTACGAAATGGTTCAAGCATCCGTATGAAAGAAGACAATAGAACATGAGTATGGAAGAGTGGAACAAGAATGTTGAACAAATCTTAGAGGAAGAGAATGGAACTGTCGAGGAGGATGTCGAGGAAGGGAATGAAATTGTTCTTTAGGTCTTGTTCATTTTTATTCCAATTGTCTACTACTTAAACAACTCTAAGTAGTAAGTTTATACTACTACTTATTCATACTATGTATTATACGTAGTAGTATGAACTTACTACTTCTAGTCGTTTAAGTAATGGACAATTGGAAAAGAAACAAACAAGCGCTTTTTTAAATATGTCATTACTCTCCGAGTATAAGCTATTAAGGCCAGGAAATCCACAAATTGTTGGAATATTGAAGTCAAGCACACTTCTTGACATGTATGATAGATAACGGTATCTTAAATGTATATGTATGTATGTCGATCCTTATATGTGATTATTGAAGTAAGTTGTTATACGGAATCCCCTTCCATAAAGATTATTGGAGTAAATATCGCATACCTTTTGCTTTATCTTTGTTCTCCCATCTTGAAAAAATTTAAGTCTGACAAAAATCTTAGTTTGCATCTCCGCTTTATCCCTACTTTGATGTTGAGACACATGCTATATAAATATTTGTGGGTGACGTGACCCCTCTTTATAGTTTATATACCTTCCTAGTCTCCCTGTCCGTGTTCTCCTAGTCGATGTTTGGTTAGTCACATGTACACTTATCAATTCCAAGGTCTTGTTGTAGGAGTTTCAGTATTCAACTTAAGTACAAATTAGAGAGGGAGGGAAACAAATCAGTTTTATACTTTAGATTGTATCAGTTTACTAGTGACGTGTTTTCCCTAAAATCCAGTCTATGAGGCTGCACAAGTGTCGTTTTTCATGATGTTTTTAAGAGTTAATTGTCAAGGTTTACATTTGTAATGAAAACTACCATAAACTCAATTGCATTAGAACATTTTTGTACCCTACTTTCTTCATCTTATTAGTGTGCCAAACAAACAGTTGTAATTCATGTGGAGGACTGGAGTCACTGGGTTGGGTTTATCTACATACACAGTCCTGTAATGTCCTATTCTACATTGTGTGGACTGTGGAGTCCAAAACCCAAATACAGCTTTGTAGTTTCTAATTGTAATCATTTTATTTGTGGCTTTAACTTGAAAAATATTATTGTATCTGTAGAAAGTAAATACTAGTGTTGGAGAATTTATCCTTATTTTGAACTAAAACTTATTGAACTAGCTCTCCAAAATAACACAAATTCCGTTAAACAACGAAAGGGTACTTTATAATTATACTGTAGTTTCTTCTATTGATTAGTGACTTATACATGTGAGACACATAGAATGGTTTTTGTTCATGTTGAACTTGAGAGTGAAAAACATGTTTTTGCTTGCTAACTTTATATTGGTACTTTTTTCTGGTAGCCTAATTTCTCAATAGCAATCAAAAGTTTGAACGAAGTAACCTACTTTTCACACTTGTAAAGTTGTAATGACTAATTATCATCATACAAGTATACAAACCGGCCAAATGGCGGAGACATAAGCCATAACTACTCTTAGAAATTTAGAAACAGGAAATACACTCGTCGCATGCATGACCAAGCAGCTGGAATCATATGTCTTGGTACAAGTATATTCACATTCGAATGTGCCGAGACACAGGTAATTAGCAAGTTAGCAACTAATGTATCACTTTCCAGACATGTTTGAACTGAGAAACTACAACATTTTAGTTGTGGTGTACAAATATAAGTTTTTGATGAACTAACAGCATGGTGACTATAAGTGAAGTCATCAATTATCATATATTATCAAAAAAAAAGATGAAAGCCTTGTGTGTGGTGAATTAAATTCTTACTGCTCGAGGTGATTCTTTTACGGTGAGTTTTCCTTTATGACGCTCTATAAAAGTAGCACAAGCAACAATTGCATTTGTGAGAACTTTTATCCCTTGTTCCTGAATATTATCATAAACTAACATCAACAATATTTTGATAACAATATTGCAATATCAAACAGAGCATACTTGTTAAACAATAACGTATAACGACATCAAGCAACTGTTCAACTTTTTACATTATAGACAACAACTACTGAAACTAGTTTTTTGGCCACCCAAAGTATCAAGTATTCAATTATACAAAATTTAATTTTAAAAACTAAAAGTTAAATGAGAAAGGGTTTTTTTTGTTTGACAAGCTTTTACTTTACTAAATAGAAAACAGGACTTTTGTCGCCCAACCTTCTTTTACCTGGATTTGGCATTAAAAAAAAAAAAAAAAAATGTGGGTGACCTCAATGGACAGATTAAATAGTTGGATAGCTTTCTTATACATCATCACGCTAATTAGAAGATAACGAGAAAGGTGGGCGCCCGCGCGTTGCGGGGGGGGGGGTTGTCGTAAGTTTATCGAATACGGTGTTGTTTGCCATTTTCACTCATTTACTTACAATCGGGTCAAACAGGCTGAATTTGCTCAAGTCCGTTTTCACTGCATTAGGCTGGTATAGTAGTATAATCATAATTTTTGGTCTAAAACTGTTGCGGGTCATCATGACCTGAGTCGTTCACACTTTAGGCAGTTTTAACCCATAACCCAACCACGTTCAACTGCGTGTTAGCTCTACAAAGTGAGCTTATATGTTTTTCCAAAATCAAATAGGTCCATAAGCCGATAAAATGACACAGTATTAATAAAAGATGGCATTGTGTTTCATTTGGGTCATTACAGGATACAAAATAATCTAAACAGAACCCACATCGTCTTTTAATTACCCTGATGTACTCAAACTACTAAAACTTGACAACTAAAAAATATATGCTTATTTTTTTTTTTCGAAGAGTATAACCCAATTTGACCTATTACTATGTAAATGTAAAAATGACACATGCTTACCGCAACAATCTCGCTCAACTTGGGTTTATCATCTTATCACGTGACTCAAGCATTCTAAGTAGTAGCTGATTAATTTGGCTGCATCAATACCGTCCAGCATAATGTTGGGCCGACCATGGCTTGCACTTCAGGCATTTGTGTGGCACCAGCATCGAACTGCAGTGCTAAGTGGTACATAGAGGGCAACAGAAGACATGCCTGTATTCACTTGTTTGCACCGCACACCCTGAAAAACGCATAGGTAAGATACTATTAACTCAGAAGCTCATGTCAATCTGCAAATACTAGTAAGTCTATATGTCTTTTTAACGTTATATATAACAGTTCAGATGGTATAATGCACTTTGAATATACACATTTGACTGGTACGACTCATTTTAATTTTAACTCATTATCCATTAAAAGTAAATCACTACATCTACAACATTTATTTTAGCCTCGTATGGTACTTTTATAAAACCGTTATATCTTGAACCTAGTTTTTAAATTTGGTTAAACTCCTAACCTAACCACTGAACAAAAATCACAAAAGAAAATAAATAAAGGAAAGTATTCGTCCCCAACGCTCAACCTGACATATACCATTTTAACCATACATAAATTGTTGTACGACATTTCAGATCAGAAAGCGTATCATTCAATAAATGCATTTCCACTATACATTAAAGCTATCATTGGATGTAAGCCATAAGTATGCTGATAGTTGGATGTGGAAGGTTTTTCTTGATCTTAGAAATAAAGTCAGACCACATATTGAAGTTATCATTGGCAATGGTCAGTCTACTATTTGGTATGATAAGTGGAATGATGTTGGCCCTCTAAGTAATTGTCACTAGCAGAGATATGTATGATGGCAGGTTTGCAAGTAATTCTAATGTAGCTGATATGATTTCTGATGGTCAATGGATTTGGTCCGATGAGTGGGCTTCAAAAATTCCTGAATTGGATAGTATGAGTGTGCCTAATTTGGTGGATTGTGCTGAAAAGATTGTTTGGAGATACAATAATGGAACCATTGCTGATTTTGCTACTAGTCAAGTTTGGAAAGACTTCAACATGAATCAACAAACTGTTCTATGGCATAACCTTGTGTGGTTTTCTCAGTGTATTCCCAGGCATACCTTTGTCCTCTGGATGGTCATTCATGGGAGAGTAATGACTCAAGATAAAATTCTAGCATGGAATAATGACAATACTATGAAATGCTCTTTATGTGGAACTTGTATGGACTCTCATAACCATCTGTTTTTCAATTGTGATTATGCTGATAGAGTATGGAGTGCACTCAAAAGGAAATTAGGGGTGTGCAATCTACCTCTTGACTGGGTTGATTTGATTAATACTATGGCTGCTCAGTGTCATAACAAGTCCATTAAAAATATTGTTAGTAAACTGGTGCTTGGGGCTGGAGTTTATTTCATATGGCATGAACGAAATAAGAGAGTTTACAAATGAAAAGAGGCCTGCTGGTGTCTTGATGGAAATAATTGTGGAAAGTGTAAGACTGAGGTTAATGAGTATTAAAGTTAGCAGATCTGTTTCCACCTTAAAAGTGGAGAAAGAGTGGGATGTCCAATTTCATCATGTGCCAACTAAGCTTCCTGTTAAATTGGTTCAGTAATGGTGTTGAAATGTTCCTGGAAAATGATGGCTAGTACTCTATTCTGCTCCCTTCTGGTCAGTATTTTCTAAGTATGCCTACTTAAAAGGGTGTTTGGTTTTAGTTGTATGCTGCAGATGGCTAGTATCTTGGGACAATTCTATATGTTGGACAAGCTTTCATATTGGTCATGTGTATCTAGGTGGGATAACAGGACTATATGAAGTGTTGTTCCAATGTAAAGAGATGTCTCAATAAAGTAGTTTCCTGCATTGTGAGTGCCCAGTGATCTTCTCATACCGGAAAGGGCTGGAGTCCTGTTTTCATGATGAATGATGTAATCCATCAGTATTGACTTCAGCTCACAATTAAGGATACAAGTGAATTGGATTGTATCAGCAGAGTTGTGCTCAAAAACATTCTCTGCAAATTATGGTTTGTAACCAAGTAGTCCAAAAAGATCTCTCTTTACAGATCTTTGAGTCTATGTTTAAAGCTTACTATACTTTGATGGCCTTGTTATCTTGGATCCCTTTAAGCTGTCCCTCTATTAAGCCTCATTGACAGTCTATCAATAGGCCTTTGTTAGGTAATTGAGATCAATCTTTGACAAGCTTTCTAGACATCGGCTTATTGAGATTCATAAAGTAGGTTTCCAAACTATGTAGGGTAAGTAAGCTTTGGAGGGCAGTGTATGAAGATAGGAATAGTGAGGAGTGAAAGATGAACCTACTTGATTAGAGTTCTAATACTCACGAGTATTAGTTTAGTAATACTCACATATTATACATGAAAGTAGCCCACCCATCGGGCGGGTTATGCAACTAATTGAAGATATCGAAAAAAAACAAATTGTACAATCTTTTTACTAATGCTCACGAACTTAACGAATAATTTATTTTCCATATCTTACATATTTTCTCTTTTTTCAACTTCTCTTCTTCCGTATTTAACACGGGAACAATGTTTAAGTTACCAAATATAAAATTTGATAAACTTACTTGAACTAATTACAGGGTTAACAGAAGAGGTGTTTGGCTTATATGATAAACTTAGTTGAACTTGTAGGTAACTGCTTTAAATAATAATAATAAAAAAATGTTAGATTGAGTAGGCAACCGTTTTAAATGAAACTAGTTATAATACCTGTGCACGCACAGGGTTTTTTAAATTTTGTTTTAATTATGTATTATTATTGATTAAGAAATGAACCACTTAACATGTTTATAATGGTTTTACTTGGTGGACTAAAAATAAAAAATTATATATATATATATATATATATGTGTGTGTGTGTGTGTGTGTGTGTGTGTGTGTTATAACCTACCTATTATTTTAAGATAATGCTTTTGGATTAAAAATTATATTTTATTATTCAAGTAAAATCACATGATTATACTTGACTTGTATGAGATGTTAGTGATATATGCTTTTAGTTTTCCAAACCTGTGCTATTAATTTACGATATGTTTTGTAATTGTGGTATTTCTTTACTTATATTTTCGTTAAAATATGTAACATATTTAGATAGCTTTTAAGATTGATTCATTTCCTTAATTATGAATAACTCTCATATCATTTTTACTAATGTACCTTTTTATTTGGAAAGTTGTATTTTCATAAGTTTTTGTTATTTACTTCTCATGTTTGATAAAAAATTACCAAATTAACATAAATACTTACACTATAGCTTCTTTATTACATAAAGAGAAACAAAAAAAGATGTAATGGGTATAACTCAAATTTAATCTTACGTTTATATATAATGTATAAGAATAATTTTTCTCTAAGCCCGAACTATATAAGGAAATTATTATTACTTGTATAAGTAAATTATAAATGCATGAAAAAAAATTACAAAGAGTATATTTGCAAGTCTTTTAGAATTGTTTGAATCCTTACCGACTTTTCACTTTAATGCAACTTTCTTCACAATTGGCCTAAATCATCAAGGTAAAAGATACCCCTATTTTAGACCATTGGTTGACACCCACAGTGTTATCAATGACAGCAAACACCTGCTAAGTTTCATTAACTCATTCAAAGATAAATTACACTCCGAAAAGAATTTTCACCATAAAATTCCCTATATAGGCACTAAAACACAACTTTGGTACATTAAAATACATTCATGTATTATCTAAATCAGCAACTCAACTAAATTATACATTCATACGTTAAGCATGCATAGAAAATCCTTCCACGACAATCATGTGTTGATACTTAATCCTCCTCTAAAAAACACACACAACAAATTGCATTACACTTTAGTGTGTGCGATAAGATAATAAAACAGCAAAAACCACTAACATTTTGCATTATAATGAGGATAACAACAAAGTTAGTCATAACATCAAATAAGAAAACTTCATATTAGAACTAAAGGGGTGTTTGGTTATGCTTATTAAAGGTGTTTATTGGCTTATTCAATTACCATAACACAATAAGTGTATGATAAAGCTATAGGATTTTTTTAGAAGCTTAGTGGAAAACTCGTGAACTCACAACTAAGTCTATTATAGCTTAGTGTGTTTATAGTAAAAACCCAAATATTAAGTGTAGAAGTTTTCAATAAAACATAAAAAAGGGTTACTAAAAGTTGGCGTGTATGATAAAAAAGTTAAACCATAAAATAAGTTACTAAATACTATCAGCTAGATAAGGAATAAGCTAAAGTTCTGTTGAGGCCTCTTTCGCATTATATTCAGAAGCAAAAAAAGATTTACACATAAATCATAAGTTATCCGTGATTACCAACTCAATAACATTTTCATAGTATAGTAACGTAATAACCTGATTAAAACTATATATTCTTGCTGAATAATTCTCATGTACATACTTTTAATTCGTAATAATTTTAACTACTGATATCATGTTGTACAAAATGTGTGAATTTAGTAGCATATAATGAGCATTGATGAAGTTAAAATATGCTCCGTAAAGTTTTAAAAATATTTTTATGGATATCCATATACGAATTTTAAATAACAATTTCATCAATCGTTGTTATAAGTAGAATCGCGTATATTTATTTTCATATCAAAGTATCGTGCTTACCATTTGATATTTATATTCCCATTACGAATAATTTAACCGTATTTCAAACCCGTGTTCGCATAAATTAAACTTTTAAATAGTAATATGAGTCCTTATTTAAAAAACTATTCTAATGGATGGAAGTTTAAAACTAACATTAGTTTAAAAAAGTATTTAACATATATTAAAACTAATTCGCATATTTACCAAATTTTGTAATTTTAATAGATGAAAGTCTAAAAAGTAATACTAATACCAAGTAATTTTAAACAAAGTTAATATTATAAAGTATAGGGAGTATAAAGTGTAAGGGGTTATTTGTGTTTTTTATAAAGTTATTAAAAAACATGAAAATTTGTAATTTTACACTTAACTCTATATAAATTTAAAATTCATTCACTAAAGTTTTATTAATTACATCCTCTTTTTTTAAGTTTTTGTTTTCATAAATTT
This sequence comes from Artemisia argyi, assembly GCA_030686995.1. Classification (NCBI taxonomy): domain Eukaryota; kingdom Viridiplantae; phylum Streptophyta; class Magnoliopsida; order Asterales; family Asteraceae; genus Artemisia; species Artemisia argyi. The sequence goes on from CM060684.1 coordinate 151,925,832, forward strand.
GACACCTATATTTTTATGTATTTTTTCTCTTAACCAAATTTCTCCACCAAATTTATTAAGTTTGACCAAAATCAATTTAATTTTGACTTTTTATTGACCAATCACGTTGCTCGATTTCGTCTACGTGGCAAAATCAAGCTCTGCTATTGGTCCAATTTTTTTTTCAATGAGAAGGGATTTGCAAAAACACTCCGAAATGATGTAATTCTTTTATTATATAAAAGATATCTTATACCGTATTATTTTTTGTGTGATATAATGTTTTTCAAATTATTTAATACGGTTTAATTGAAAACCGCTTTTAAAAGTCCGTTATAAAGTCTTTCTCTACTAGTGTTATTTTAAGATGTATGGGCTTTATATGAGTTTATTATATCAATATAAACTCCTATAAACTCAATTCAAGCTATAAATTATAAGACGAGATTAATAAGCTCATAAATACGGGTGGAAATGAGCCGAGTCGCTCGTGAAAAGCTCGGGATCGGATCGGTAAAAAGCTTGAACGAGCAGAGCTTAATCGGAAGTTGCGGCTCATTTATTAATCGAGCTCGAGCCTAACTTTACATATAAAGCTCGATTGGGCTCGCGACCCTAACGACACTAGGATATTTTAAGTATTAAATATGTATGAAACTTTATGGCATTTGTCTTATAGGCGAGCTTATTAACAAGCTCAATGACAAGCTTATTAACGAGCTCAAAATAGATATATTACGAGCCGAGATCGAGTAAAGATTTAATTTTTCAGTGCCAAATTGTATAAAGGAGCCGAACCTGTATAACATACCACGAGCCGAGCCGAGCTCGAGCTTAAAAAATAAAGCTCCAACTAAGCTTGAGCTCGAGCCTTATGAAACTTAAATGATCTGAGCTCGGCTCGGCTCGTTTCCACCATTACAAGCACAAATAAGCTTAAACAAACACCTTAATAGTAAGTGGCCTAACATTAACATGTACAAACATGATGGACTCGGTTAACGTTTTACAAAAAAAAAGCCCAGTAAATAATAATCAAGCCAAGCCCAAGATGAAAGCCCCATTTCCAACCACATAAAGCAGGTTCATTTGAGTTGTCTGTCTCTCTAGGGTTTTTGGCAAACAAGGTTATTCAGCGCCGTCGTTCCTATCACAACCTTCTCAAACCCAAATCATGGCTGTCGGGTATTGTTTCATTTACTGATTCTTGCTGTTCAGTTTATATGATTTTCGTTTGTAGTTTAGTACTTAATGGTAATGTTATTGTGATTTACACTGATTTGTGTTTTCAGTTAGTATAGAAGTGTAAGTTTTAGTTGTAAGCTGGGTTATTGATTTGTGTGGTGAATGTTTTTGTTTTGTACTATCTGTAAAATGAGTGTTTGGATTTGAGTAATTTGGTTGTTGTCTATGGTTCTAAAAATGAGTTCTTTCTGCATTTAGTTTAACACTGATTTGTGTGGCTTATGGAACTGTATTATGTACTGTTGATGTTTTTAATATAAATAATGTTGGTGTTTATGTTTTGAAATTGTGTTGTTTGATAATTTAATGTTCATTTAGTCATAAAATGATTTATAGTTTTTGTGTTGTTTATGCTTCTAACTTCTGTTATTTATGTGTTTACTGATGTGGATTATGCTTTTATTTGTTACTTCAAATGTTTATTTGAGTCATATGAGGGTGTTTCTTTAAGCTCATATGTGGGCTTATGAGCTTATTTAGTTTCTGCTTATATTTCATAAGCTTTAATTTTCTGGCTTATTTTGAGACTTATGGGCTTATATAAGTTTAAGTTTATCATATCATAATAAAATTATATAAGGCCACAAATCTTAAAATAAGCTAAAAAATTGGGGCTTATGAAATATAAGCCGAAAGACAAATAAGCTCATAAGCCACATATAAGCTTAAACAAACACCCCCATAAGTTGGTTTGCTGATTTTGTGTTTATGCTATTATCTACTGACTTGGTGGCTTGGTGCTGTTTATGCTTTTGTGTTGTTTTTCAAGTCATTGTTTAAAAGGTTCATTTTAGTCATGATTTGGTTCACTGATTTGTCTGGTTCTTGCTATCACTGATGTTGTTAAGCTTCTAGTTTGTGATGTATTTCAAATCTGTTCTTCGATTTTAGTGGTAGTTTTATTAATGGTTTTTGTTATATTTGTGCAGTAAGAACAAGAGAATTTCCAAGGGAAAGAAAGGTGGAAAGAAGAAGGCGTAAGTATTCCTTGAGCTATGTTGGTTTGAAGTGTTTATTTGAAAGAGTTGTTTTCTGATATATTGTTTTGTTTTTGGTGTATTAATTACAGAGCCGATCCCTTCTCCAAGAAGGACTGGTATGACATCAAAGCCCCATCGTTGTTCACCACCAGAAATGTTGGCAAGACCCTTGTTTCTCGTACTCAGGGTACCAAGGTGAGCTTCTTCTTATGCTGATAATTCATAGTTTCATTGTTTTGTATTGGTCATTGAATGATTTCATTGTACAACACAACAGTTATTAGACTTTTGTGCGAGTTTTTTTTGTGAAAATTTGTTATTTTATGACATCAAAATACAAAATGAATACTGTTACCAAGTTTAATGACTAAAATTACATGTAATTTCTGGAATAATCAGTTTGGAACCGGAGATGACCCCATTTTTTTGTCTTTGGTTTGTCGATTTCAAGCTCTTTTTAATTAACATTTTTACACGAGCATCTGCTAACTCACCTTAAAGTTTATTTTGACATTGTGTAATTGTGTTGATGTGAGTCAGATAGTGTTCAACCCCCTCCTGTGTAGAAAATAAGTTTTGTTACCACATATATGCTAGCTTGCGATTTAAACAACTAAATTTAAGCGATGTTAATAGTCTGCCAAGACTGACACAGGGAACAATGGATTCGACATCATTTTTTTGTTTAACTCAGAACCCATATATGAATTCATGTAATATTGCAAAAAAACTTTGAACTTAATGACGTCTAATTATATTAGAGTTACCTGTGAAACTTAATCTGTAAAGAAGGCATTATCTCCAAAATCTGTTGTCTGGTGTTCGAATGCATTTTGGCCCAATTTTTGCATCAATTGGTTTTCGGTGATTTGGGCTGTAGGGGTCAAATTTTTATTGCACCCTTACTCCAGGTTATTGTATGTTATCCAAATAGTTGTGTTAGTGGTTACTTCACTGAACTAGTTTTCAATGTATGCATATTAATTTATGGTTAATATCTTATCAGATTGCTTCAGAAGGATTGAAGCATCGTGTGTTTGAGGTCTCTTTGGCTGATCTTCAAGGTGATGAGGATCACGCATACAGGAAGATCCGTCTGAGAGCTGAGGATGTTCAAGGAAAGAATGTGTTGACTAATTTTTGGGTAAGACAAGAATCTTTGTTTATTTGTATTTGTTTTGGGACAAATCGCATTGAATGATTAACTGTATTAACTTGACTTGCAAATCTTTCCAGGGAATGGACTTCACCACTGACAAGTTGAGGTCACTTGTGAAGAAGTGGCAATCTTTGATTGAGGCACACGTCGATGTTAAGACAACTGACAACTACACGTTGAGAATGTTCTGCATTGGATTCACAAAGAAGCGTGCCAACCAGGTGAAGAGGACCTGCTATGCTCAATCTAGCCAAATCCGTCAGGTATCATCTCTTCTTGAATTGATGAGTATGTTATGTGTGTTTTACTTGTGAGTAGCTGATAAGTTATAACTTAATCACTTATTCTCATGTTTAACGGTATACTGTTTTGGTTCTTTAGATTCGTCGCAAGATGAGGGAGATCATGGTTAATCAAGCACAATCTTGTGACCTTAAGGAGTTGGTTCAAAAGTTCATTCCTGAGTCAATTGGCCGAGAGATTGAGAAAGCAACTTCAAGCATCTACCCTCTGCAGAATGTCTTTATCCGCAAGGTCAAGATCTTGAAAGCTCCCAAGTTTGACATCGGCAAATTGATGGAGGCAAGCTTCTAAATATTATTTGATCATCTGATTTTCACTAACTGCAATCTTATACTTATCTTTTTATTGGTCTAGTGTATATCTGAAACGGTTTCGTCTTTTGTGATAAACAGGTTCATGGTGATTACTCAGAAGATGCAGGTGTAAAGATTGAGAGGCCTGCTGAGGAGGAAGTCGTCGAAGAAACTGAAGTGATTGGTGCTTAAATGAGATTTTGTTAGCTCTATTTTGCCTCTTTTGTGTTCTGGTAAACTGAATGTTATTTAATTAAAAAGTCATGTATGTTTGTTCTCTTTCAGTAGAGATGTAACAATGTGGATTTTGTTTTTATGAGAGATTAGAGTTTTAAAACTGCATGAAAATGGAGAATGCACCTTTATTTGTTTTGGTCTCTGTGGATGGTTTATGTACAAAAATTTATGGGCAAGGGTCAGGGTAGAACTTACGTTGCTTATATCGTGCCATGTTCACTATTCCGTCCCCTATCTAGCATTCGTTAAGACTAAAGATAACACGATGGTTGCCTGGTATATCATTGATAAAAATAGTGTCATATTAAAATGTCACGGTACCAGTCGTTTGTTTGTTTTTGGCCATTTTGTTGATACGGGTTATGTTTGAGATGGGACAATTAGTAAAGTGGGTAGTTCCAGTTGATTTTTTTCCAGCACACATTTGCTGAGAAAACAGGTATCTTTGTCAACAAAGATTTGTGCCAATCACTTATGTGAGCCATTGGTGTTTATAACAAAGAATCTCAATCACATTATGTGCATTTATTGATTCTATACTGTAAAACAACATGCTCAGTTGCCGCTGTCGACAATTGCTTTATAGTTAACTTCACATCATAACGTTGGTAACCAATAGTAGGTAAATGAATCGAGCTAGCCAAAGCTTGAGTACGAGTCATTTTGAGCATCATTTTCTAAACACTAGCTGACTCGTGACATATGGTACAAGCTCACACCCTACTAAGCTCGAGTCGAGCTCGGCTTGCATTCTAGGTAAATTAAATTTGACTCGACCTTGACTTGCCAAGCAACTCAAGCTTTTGTATTTACGTTTTAGCTCATTTACTGATCAAATATATTTTCTTTAACAAAAATATCATATTTATGCATACATAAAACAAAATGTAAAAAAACTCGAACCTCGTAAAAATTTATCAGACAAGTTTAAAGAAAAATTTCGAATTTTTAAAGCTATATTTCTTGACGAAATCCTTTGATAAACAAAATCTTTTGTTTAAATGTTTTTATCCAATTGCTCATTAGATTTTCTTAGATTTCTTTAGTTAAAATGACTTTTAATATTTTTTACGAATTCCAAGCTTTTTCAAATATACTCGCTCTATGATATACTTAAAATACTCATTAAGACATGACTTTAATTAATTGTTAGATACAAAGGTCGAGATCAAACTTATGAATTAAACAATTAATTGCTAGATATAAAGCTCGAGATCAAACTCGTGAATTAAACAAGCCCAAACTTAAACTCGAATTCAAATTCACGCTCATTTATGTTGGATATTTTAGTGTAATTGGATTAACTTGTTTGACCAAATTTGTCATAATAAGACATCATTTAGGCTTGGACGTGCGGAATGCACACCTATTTGAATTTATTATGATCTTAAGGGCGAAACCCCTAAGGGACGGGGGTCCGGGGGCAGCGCCCCTGGCTGGGGTCGAGCTATGTTAAAAGTTCCTCAGAAAATCAAATTTTCGGAAATTGAGAGACTAAATTTGACAACTTGGAAAACTACCCAAAAGGCGGTTATTATAGCCCTAATCCCGTTTTTTATAGATATACGTTTTCTTAGTCATTCAGTTTTCTCTGGTTCATAAAAATTTCAAACAAAAACCATAACAAACGTTCTCAATCTTTGAATTGTCTCCGATTGAATAATTCGGGAGAACCACCGAATTGATTTGATCTGAAAGTGTTCACACGCCTTTCAGAGATTCAAACATATCCGGTTGTGTTCGTTATTGTTATCCCCTACAATTTAGGCACAACTCCTTTCAAACTCCATCAAACCAATTCAAGTAACTCACAATATAGCTCAACTCGTTTACACCCATATCCAACACTTCCCAAATAAACCCAAATAAAGGGGCGTTTGTTTCGTCTAATATAGTGGGCTTATGGTTTATGTGGTTTTCAACTTTTGTTTCGTAAGCTTATTTTTTTGGCTTATTTTGAAAATTTTCGACATATTATAAGCTTATAAGCTTATATAAAATTCGAAACATGTCAAAAAGTAAGGGTGGCAATTTCTGATCTAACACGAAACCTGACCTGAAACCGACACAAAAATTAACAGGTTCAGGTTGAGTCTAAATAGATTTCGGTCGGGTTTGGGTCGACCCATCTAACCCGTTTATAAAACAGGTCAGGTCAGGTTGGGAATTATTTAAGTGGGTCGACCCGCCAACCTATTTAAGACTTTTTTTCTTAAACTAGTAATTAATTACATTTTATTATACTGGTTAAATTGGTTAAACGGGTTGACCCGCAAACCTGTTTAACTCATGTAGTGTGCCAACTTTTGTATAAAAATAAGTTAAATGGGTTAACCCGAAACCCGTTTAATGTAACCTATTTAACCCGCCAACTCAAGTATATATACTGGTTAAATGGGTCAGGTTCGAGTTATGTGTAAACATGTTAAGGTTGACATAACTAACCAAATGATTTAAATGAGTCAGGTTCGGGTTGTGGTTTTCTACCGTCAACCTGAACCCGACCCGAATTGCCACCCCTATGACAAAAAGTTTTAAAATAAGCCACAAAAAATAAGCTTATAAAACATAAAACATATGCCAAAAACCAAATAAGCCGTAAACCCGCTATATAAGCCGAAACAAACACCCCACTAAAAACACCATTACAATTTACAAGGCCCAAAAACCACACAAAAACAAACTCACAAAACCCTAACCTTTCACTCTCATTTCAATTCACCTTCTTCCTCACCAAAACCCAAACCCTAACACCATGACGAATCTCGAATGCCGAATGTACGAATCCCGCTTCCCAGAAGTAGACATGGCAGTAATGATCCAAGTCAAATCCATAGGCGAAATGTGCGCCTACGTCTCCCTACTCGAATACAACAACATCGAAGGCATGATCCTCCTATCCGAGCTTTCGCGACGTCGTATTCGTAGTATAAACAGTTTAATTAAAGTAGGGAGAATTGAGCCTGTTATGGTGCTTCATGTTGATGAGGAAAAGGGATATGTGAATTTGAGTAAGAGGAGAGTTAGTGAGGAGGATGTTCAGATTTGTGAGGATAGGTATAATAAGAGTAAGTTGGTGCATTCGATTATGCGGCATGTGGCGGAGACTATGGAAATTGACCTTGAGGTAGCGTTTTTAAATTTGTTTGAGTTTTGTAAGTTACTAGAACACTACCTGCGTAATGCGGCGGCGGGTACCTGTGACTATATTTTGCGTTATTTGGTTATTCGGTTACACATTTAGTTGTCTTTATGCTTTATAGGTAGAGATGGTTAAGCCAAATAATTTTAGTTTGAACAACCAACCTAATTTTAATTTTGAAATCCTTCCATAATAAGCAAGTAAAAGTCTGAATTTTAAGCCTTTCTAATTATAGAATAGTCACAAATGCTTATATAGTAGTATAGATTGTGTAGGTGATGTGGAATGTTTACTTAGCGAGATAAAAAAACACGGTTGTCGAAAATGTAGCGGCTTACTTTTTGCATAATGACGGTTTTGTGCGGAATGACAGTAAGCACGATAGTTAGAGGTTACTTTTTGTAGAATGATAGTTTTGTATTAGACTAATTATTTAATGTCCATAAATGAAGTAGATGATGTGGAATGTTTGTTATGGTAGGATACTAGGATAAAAAACAGGCGGTTTAGGAAAAATGAAATGAAGGACGATAGTTAGAGGTTACTTTTTTGCGGAATGACAGTTTTGCGCTAGACTAGTTGTTTAATGTCCGTAAATGAAGTAGATGATGCGGAATGTTTACTACGATTAGTTAAACAAATGCGTAGTTTAAGAGAAAATGTTATGAAACATGGTGATTATAGATTACTTTTTGCAGAATGACATGACAGTTTTGCCGTAGACTAGTTATTTAATGTACATAGTCGATGTGGCATGTTTAGTACGAGTAAATAAAAAAGCGCACATTTTAAGAAAAATGTAATGAATGATGATAGTTAGAGGTTACTTTCTGCGGAATGGCAGTTTTGCGCTAGACTAATTATTTAATGTATATAGATATAGATGATGTGAAATATTTACTACGGTTAGATACAAAAGTGGAGAGTTTAAGAGAAACTGCTATGAAACATGATAATTATAGATTACTTTTTGCAGAATGACATGACAGTTTTGCCGTAGACTAGTTATTTAATGTACATAGTCGACGTGGCATGTTTACTATGGTAAATAAAAAAGCGCACATTTTAAGAAAAATGTAATGAAAGACGATTGGTAGAGGTTACCTTTTGTAGAATGACAATTTTGTGTTAGATTTATTATTTAATGTACATAACTGAGTAGTAGGTAACGTGGAATTTTTAATAAAAACACAGTTTAGGAAAATGTTACGAAAGATGATACTTACAGCTAGCTTACTTTTTGCACGATGACAGTTTTGCCATTGGGCTAATTATTAAATGTACATAATTGACTATTGAGTAGATGATGTGGATTGTTTACTACGGTCAGATAAAATAACAGACAGTTTAGGAAAATATGTAATGAAGGATGATAGTTAGAGGTTAGTTTTTGCGGGATGACAGTTTTGACATGGACTAATTATTAAATGCATATAGATGATGTGAAATGTTTACTACGTAGTTAGAGGTTACTTTTTGTAGAATGAGAATTTTGCGCTAGGCTAATTGTTTAATGTACATAATTGAGTAGATGATGTGAAATGTTTACTACGGGTTAGATTAAAAATGCATACAGTTTAAGAAAAATGTAATGAAGGACGAGTTTACTTTTTGCATAATGACAGTTTTGCCCTAGAATATAGTAATTATTGTATGCATAAATGATATGGAATGTTTACTAAGGTTATAAAAAAGTGCAAAGTTTAAGAGAAATGTGATGAAGCATGATAGTTAGAGCTTGCTTGACAGTTTTAGAATGACATTTGCCTCATTTGGCCTCGACTAACTTATTTAATGTACATAATTGAGTAGATGATGTGAAATGTTTATTGTGACCGGATACAAACACGCACAGTTTAAGAAAAATGAAATGAAGAATGATAGTTAGAGGTCACTTTTGTAGAATGACAGTTTTGTATTAGACTAATTATCTAATCTACATAGTTGAGTAGATGATGTGGAATGTTTGCTAACGTCTCATACCAGACAAAAAACCACGAGATTTTAGGAAAATGTAATGAAACCTAATAGTTAAGGCTTTTTGTTTGTGTGTGTGTGTGCAGAGTGATAATTTTTCACTAGACTAATTATTTTAATGTACATAATTGAGTGTAGATGATGTGGAATGATTACTAAGGTCAGTTAAAAATAAACGAAACAGATTGTTTAATAAAAATTAAAAAACAACATAATCGTTACTGCTTTGGTTAGGTTTAGTACTTCTATATTATGATTAAGGATTTAAGGGCAATATGGTAAACTTGATATACATGTGGCCGAAACTATGTTGATCAATAATTTGTGTTATTTCGGGTGAGTAATAGAGTAGATGATGTGAGACGTTTTCTAGTTTAATACAGTATCGAATTTGAGTATATATGTGGCGATAATGTGTAATTGTTAATATTATGTGGATTTTGAGGTAATGTTATGGTTTTTGTTTTGATGTTGAGTAGATGATGTGAAATGAAATGTTTAATGTTTTAGTATTGGTTTGAGTTTGAGTATCTATGTGACAATATTGCGTAGTGCGGTAAATACCATGGAAGTTGATTTTGAGGTAATTTTGTGAATTTTTTCTTTAATCAAGTTCGTTTATAGAAGGTCATAAGTTAAATCTGAAATTAAAAAAGCGACTGTAATTTCATCTCAAATAAGCAGTTCCTGTTAGTAAATGCTGAAGCAGTTTGGATGACACAAAGCTACGTCTAAAAACGAAGCGGATAAGCAGAAAATAAGCAATCCAAAACACTCGTCATTATTGGTTTGAATTCAAGTATAGATATGATTGTAAGGCGCAATGCGGTTAGTTTATGGGGTTTTAATGAGTAGAGTTTAAGTTATAGGTTTGGGAGGTGTAAGATTGGGGTACATTTGTAAGTTTGTATAATTTTTTCGTTTATGGTTAGTTCTTGTTACAACTGGTCTAAAGTGAAAATAAATGTTTAGATTGTAATAATGGTAAACCCTAGTGTTAATGTACTGAATGAGTGTAATGCATTAATTAAAGGGACGAACGTTGGTGGTTTTGAGACTTTTATTTTGGCAGAAGAGCTGGTTTTGTGAGTTTGTCCAGTAGTTGATCTCAAGCTGGAGTTATCCTAACCTTATGAGTTGCTGACTTGCTTCAGTATGACAGTACCTCCTACTTTCAAACTAACGATGAGAAATGCTTCGTTAGCTGTAGTCCAGTTATGCCTTGCTAACTAGCGATGATAAACGATTCTTAAGTGTTATTAGTATATCTCTGCGTCACTTCTTTGATTATATGAAAGCTACAATTTTATAATTGCAGATGCAATTCTTGTTCTCTGACCTGATATATGTTTATTCATGGAAACTAATTTGTCTTGTAATCTCTTCAATGGTAGGATCTGTATATTCATGTTGGGTGGCCTCTGTATCGGAAGTATGGCCATGCGTTTGAGGTGGGTGTGGACAACACTTTTGATGGAATTTTTATTCACTACTAGACATTGTGGAATTCATCTTATATTTGTAGTAATCAATTGCAGGCATTCAAGTTGGTTGTGAATGATCCTGATTCTATTCTCGATTCACTTACCCGTGAAGTTAAAGAAACCGGTCCTGATGGAGTTGAGGTACATGCTATCCTTATAACATCCAAATCTTTCAAAGACCTGGAAGTACACATCAATAATCGTCCTTTTATAATTTACTCACTATTAGGTGACGAAAGTGGTTGCTGCTTTGACAGAGGAAGTCAAAGATTCATTAGTAAGGAACATTAGAAGAAGAATGACGCCACAACCTTTGAAGATCCGGGCAGATGTTGAGATGAAATGCTTTGAGTTTGATGGAGTCATTCACATCAAGGTGTCTTATATTTATTAGCAACTTACGGTTTTATAAGGTCCACTCGGTATAAGTGATGCTATATTTTTAACTTACTGTGATGTAGGCTGCCATGCGAAAGGCTGAAGCTGCTGGGAATCAAGACTGCCCTGTTAAAATTAAGCTGGTTGCTCCTCCAGCTTATGTTCTTATTACTCAAACTCTTGACAAGGTAAACTTAATGTTCTGATTGACTGACTTCGAAAGAATGTGTTACTCAAACATTTGTTGCTTCTTTAGCCATTCCCTGATGTGTCACGAAGTTGGCTTGAATAGTTGCATGTCTATTGCTACATACTAGTGAAGTCAGTGTTAAGTATGGCTGCTTATATTTATATTTAATTGGCTTATTGCTCTTAGATGGATTATTATGTTTGTTGCTGACTTGCTATATTATTCGTTTGTGTTCTAGTTGCTTGAACACATAAAAAAATTGAAATAACAAGTAAACAGTGAACATACTAAGCGCTGCTATAAATCTTAGTTGTAACAGGAAAATCCTCAATGATTGATTGGGCAAATGACACCCTATCTATGAAACCATAGATGCTTATGTCAATTGGTGTCACATGCATTAGGATGGTAATACATTATGAAGCAAGTACACTAGATTCTCATTCTAGTGTAAAATCTTTTATGATGTATTATCATCTTTCTGGTTGTAGCGTAATTGAATTAAATAGTTGGTGGTTGGCTTAATTTTTTGCCGCGTGTCTTATCTATCTTTGAGGGTTTTCTCTTTTAGAAATAAGTATCGGAACATGGCTGATTAGGATGGTCACAGTCAGGTAGCACACGTAAGGAAAGTAGAATGATGCAGCATACCCCTTCATATTCTTCTGGCGTTTTTTTTTTTTTTTTTTTTTTTTTTTTTTTTTATTTTGCTTTATATACGTTAACCACTTCTTGCTTGCTGCTTTACGTACGCAAGTCCACATTTTTTTCTGTATCATTTATCATCTTTGTATGAACAAAAACGTTTATACTTGTATCATTTATCATCCTTGTGAAATGTCTCCTGTGGTACTGCTGTGAGAACAGGTCCAACCATCAGATGATAGATTAGAAGGCCATTTTAGAATATAACATCTAAAATCAGTGGAAGCTCATAGTGTTTCATTCTTGTAAAATGTCACTATTATTAAAGATTCATCCCCTTTCATTACATTTAGGTTTTATACCTGGAAGAAGATCCTCATACGTCACTCTGAAAGCAGTGTAGAGATCTTTATGTATGCAAGTAACTAATTTTCTTTGGTAACTGTGGTGTCCAACTGTTGGCTAACTAAATGAATGGGTCTGAGAGTCTGAGCCCACCAGCAGTCATGGCACATGCTCGAAACGGGTAATGCTCTCTCATATGGGAAGTTGGTGTGGACCCTCACAGGATGATAGCAACATAAGTCTTCCATTATTTGGGAAAGTACTTAGGTGGATAACCATCTTGGCGCCACATTACTCCTTAGTTATAGTATAATATAAGCATAGCTTCTGTACTGATCAGACTAACTAATTGCACACAAGTGTATTTTTCATGTTAGAGTAGTAACATTACTTGACATCATAATTCATATTCTGCCAAATTATTACCATGGTTTCCACTTACTGAGCTTCCTTCAGGCCTATGCGTGTGAAACTTCAACCATATTGAGAAGAGATATTGTGATAGCTATTGTAGTTTAATTGGTTAGTTTCATATTCTGTCTGCAATGTTATCTTTTATGCAGAAATTAATTGTAGGTTTTAGGATTTTAAGAGCTGTTAGGGTATTAGGGAATATGAACGTTACTTATTTCAGTGGTACCTTTGCTTTGCCCAATGTTTGTAGTTCTTGATTGGTTTTTGACAACTTGTACTTCTTATGGATTTTGATGCGGTGATTGGAACAGTCATCTGTCAGAATATATAATGAAGAAGTTTTTGTGTCTTTTATTTGTCATCTCTTTTGCCTCTTTTGCTGTTTTGCTAGTGACCTCAAACTAATAGAAACCACTACTCCATTAATTTGCATGCACATGCTCAAGGGGCATAGTCTCTTTTTAAATATGAGAACCTTTGATGCGTCATAAGATCTAATGGTCCTGTTTGGTATGGCCGTATGGGTACCGGATCATAGATCTAAGTAGATATTTTTAAGCGTGATTCATGTTATGTTTATTTAGGCGTCTTTCTTCTATGTTCTTATTGGTATAGTGTGGCTTATTTTTGACGTTTAGGAGCAAGGAATTTCAGTTCTTACCAAAGCCATTGCTGCTTGCACCGAAGAAATAGAGCTTCACAAGGGAAAACTCACAGTAAAGGAGGCACCCAGAGCGGTCAGTGTCTTTTCTAATTTTTAGCTGCAATTTTTCTTATTTATTTAAAGTTTGTCTATGACCAATTTTAGAACATCTTTTTAAACACTTACAAAATCAAAGATAATTAATATTCTAGTTGATTTATGTGATATGATCTGTTGGTTCAGGTGAGTGAACGTGAGGATATATTGCTGGCTGAACGGATGGCTAAGCTAAGTGAAGCGAATGAAGAACGTGAAGGAGATGACGACAGTGAAGAGGAAGAAGATACTGGAATGGGTGACGTTAATTTGGACCAACAGCAGGAACTTTAGGCCGACAAAAGAGCTGAGCTGAGTACGTTTTTGAGAGGCGTTTTTCTTCTAATTTGTTACTAGTATTTTATTTCATTGAAATTTTGTTTCTGTGTCAACCAAGTAGTCAAATAGAAACTTGGTGCCAATATTTGTCCATCAATCTGACGACAACTACAGTGTTGTGTTGTTTCTGGACACCTTTCTCCATTTCATTGAGAGGATGAAACTATGCCGTGTCTTAACATCATATTTGTTGATTTTGGACGCACTCGAATGTTGTTGTTATGTTTGTTGCTTCTCGAGTTTTTGGTCATTTGCATATAAATATCTTCGTGTTGTATGGTTACGGCATCCAGAAAAAAGTCTTCGTTGATTGTAAGCAGTTTCCTGTCTCTTATTCATCTTGATATGTAAGCAGTGACACTGAGATACCTAAAATGTTGTTGCTTCTCGAGTTCTCAAGCATGGAGATGTCTTTCGACGCTATCTTAATACGTGCCTTAACAGCACGTGTTAGACGATCCCTCATTATATCTGTCTATAAAATCTCAGAAACAAGGATTTTCTTAGCTTCCATTTTCCAAGACTTATTCAACTATGTAAATTCTCGTTTGCCTTCAACCACTATGTAAATTATATTTTGATGAAATCTGACAAAAAAAAAAAAAAAAAAAAAAAAAAAAAAAACAGCGTAAGAGGTGTTTTTCAAATATTGTTTTTATAGAAAAGATACAACGTTACATACACAAAAAGCTAAAAACAATCAAATGTCACAAACAAAAAACTTGAGGGGGCATATAACAATAACTATTTGCGTGATGAGCCAAAACGTTCATTTTCTTCCCTTTGTGGCTAAGGATAATTGACTTTGGAATTGATGTAGCAAGAAAATTCCAACAACATTTAAAATTGAAATTAGCATTGTTTCAAAAAAGAGACCAGTGTATGTATTACTTCAAGTATAACTGTCGTCAATATTACATTAACATTTACTAACTTTTTACACAATATGGGATAACTCGTTAAGATAAGAACCCACCAGCAAGGAAAAGATGCAAAGAGCTCATATGAACTTACTCAACTCTAAGGGTGTGTTTGGTTCACAGAATGTTTTTGAAGGAATTGTAATCTTTAGAATGAATTGTAAATTGAATGAATTGTAATTCAAAGAATTGGAATGTGTTGTAATTGTAATGTGTTGAATTGTAATTGATGAAATCTGTCATTGTGTTTGGTTAACTCGCAACGTAATGTAATTCAGAAAAACATTAATAATAATAATAATAATAATAATAATAATAATAATAATAATAATTAATAACTTTAATGATAATAATAATAATAATAAATAATTAATATTTTTAATATAGTAATAATAATAATAATCAATAATTAATAATAATAATATAATAATAATAATAATAATAATTTAATAATAATAATAATAATAATAATAATAATAATAATAATAATAATTTAATTATAATATAATAATAATAATAATAATTAATAATTAATAATTAATAATTTTAATATAATAATAATAATGATAATAATAATAATAATAATAATAATAAATAAATAATTATTATAATCATTTTTTATTTTTTAAAATAATAACAACGAAAGATAAATAATGATATTTAACTTTTAAAAATTTGAATTACAACGTAATTCAACACATTCCATCAAGTTTGCTATGTAATCTGAATTACATCACTGGACGTAATTGGTTGTAATCCAATTACATTACCTTGCATACCAAACAAGCAATGTAATGTAATCTGAATTACAATTACATCCATACTGCAAACCAAACAGGATTGTAATGTAATTCAGATTACAATTACAACGAATTACATCGAATTCCAGCGAACCAAACGCCCTCTAAGAGTTTATGTGACATGGGTGTACAAAGACGGATCTAGGATTTGTGAGAGAGTGTTGCACAATTTTTTCGAAAGAAACTTGCACAAAATTTTCTTTTTTTATCGTAAGTTTTAGAATTTGCATCATAAAAGAATTTTTTGGGATATATTAAAGTTGCACTATAAGGAAAAAAAGTATATTATCGGGGTTGTACATATAAAAAATGACATTTTTTGAGAAAAAAAAAATACATTTTGTGACATAAAATCACCCAACTCTCAAATGAGTCCGTCTATGAGCATACACCATACTTGAGTCAGATGTTGTACACATGCATACTTCTACAACACGTACTACCGGTAAAATTTTAATTTTATAGAGTTTAACATTAAATGCGTGTTACTCGTGGATTAGTACAACTGTGGTGTAAATTTATGATAATTTTGGTTTAGTTCCATACATGAATCCATAGATGTTTTTTATAAACTACACGAGTACCCGTGCATAGCAACGAGATTTGTAGCAGAAAATAGTTATAGTGATATTTTGGTTAAGTGTTTTATGAAACGTTTTGTGCAACTATAGCTGTTTGCCTCTAGAAAATCTAGTTTTTATGCATGGGTACTTCTCTAGTTATTTTTAAAACCTCCAATATGCATATGCCCTTTTATATAACCCGTGCATAACCTGTTGATATGTTCGTAAAACAAAAGTAAAGTGATAAACTATTATTTAAGGAAAATAGTAATATTTTTATTTATTAATATTTTTCATTTCAATAAACTAAATTTATAAATGCTTTTTCATCATACAGATACATAAGAAAGCTATACGAAGAAAGTAAATTTTTAATTATTCTTAACCCATGTTTTATGATTTACAAATTGACTTTATATTTAATTTATTGCTTATATATGAGTTTTCATTCGAAAATAATGAAATACAAAGTACATGCCATATATAAGTCATACAAGCTTTTCATTGCCATGAATGTATTACCTAATTTATCACATTTTTCTTGAAATATCGAACTCCATTCAACATTTCAATTTTTTTTTTTCATTTTTAATTTTCAGCATTTCACATTTGACTATTTTCATTTTATATATTTTTACTACATATAATAGAAAAATGGTCAACAATTGAAATATTGAGTTTTCAAGTAATGTTGAGTTTTCAATAATGTTCAAATGAGAGAAAAAAGTGAAATATAATTAATACTCTTATTAAAACACCCAATTACTTAAAAGTGCAATGATTTATTTACATTGTACAACCAATTAAAAACATATCTACCAAATTAAATACAACCAATTAAAACACAAACCGGGTTGACCCGGGACGCTTCAAACCCGACGGGTTGACCCGGTTTAATTTGACCCATTTCCGACCCAACCTAGCAAGTTGACCCAGTTTAAATCGACCCATTTTTTGACCAGAAAGGTTCAACCGGTTAAAACACCCAGGTCGAACCGGGTTTCAAAACATTATCCATTACTTAAAAGTATAATGATTTATATACATTGTACAACCAATTAAAAACAAATCTATCAAATTAAATACAACCAATTAAAACACAAACCGGGTTGACGCGGGACGCTTCAAACCCGGCGGGTTGACCCAGTTTAATTTTACCCATTTTTGACCCAACCTAACAAGTTGACCCGTTTTAAATCGACCAATTTTTCACCCGGAACGGTTCAACCGGTTGAACCACCCGGGTCGAACCGGGTTTCAAAACATTATGTTTAATTCCCAAATCTGCAAACTTTTATTATTTTCGTTTATAACCTATAAACTTTTTTTTATCAATAAACAATCCATCGCTATAAAATCCCGTTAAATATGATTGTATTACTATTAACCTACTCACTCAGTTATTTTTCTGGTTTCTTCCATGCCAGTAGCTTACACATAGCCCCTCTTGATTTAAGTAGTAACCATCTCATATACTATTTGCAAAATAATTAATTTTCATATAAACTATATCTAATATCTAATACTAATATACAAACCTTAAAGTATCGTATGTATTAGGCAAATAATTAATTTTCATATAAACTATATCATATCTAATATACAAACCTTAAAGTATTGTATGTATTAGGGTGGAGAGTGTGGTTGAGGGTTACATTCGTCACATCAGCCCCACATTATAAAAAATACATTTTTATTGTTTTCCTCAACTTTCTCTCAAAACATTGCAACATATTCTCTCACTTTCATTATTATTTTTTCTTTCTATTTTTATCATTTGAAAATACCCCGATACACACACAACTATGGCTGAGCATGGACGACTCAAAACCGAACCGGACCAACAAAACCGACAAAAACCGACCCGACCCGACTGCCTTTCGGTTCCGTCTCGGTTTCATGTTTTCCTATATTTTTGGTTTCGGATTGGTTAGGTTCAACCCAAAACCGACAAAACACACCTAAACCGAACCGACATAAAACCTAACCGAACCGACAATATTCGGTTCGGTTTCAGTACATGTTTTTCACGAAATCGGTTCTCAACTCTGTTCAATTTTTGTCTGATTTTACACCTTTGCTAAGTCCTACACACAACCACCTACAATAATATATGCTCTCTTCAAAACTACTTTTCTCACTCTATTTACTCTCGGGACTTAACTCTCGCGAAAGAAGGGTTTTGGAATTTCTCGCGTATGAAGGAATGATGGTCCCGCAAGGAAAGAAAGAAAATAGTCTTTCTCGTGGGAGCACACTTATAGAAGGCTACAAAGATTAGCCACTAAACAAAGTTATATAATTGAGATAGGTAGAGGGCATTTCCATGTAAAATTATTGAGTGAGCACATGGCCCCCTTAATAGGATCTGTATCCTAGCTTTTCGTGTACCATATTTTCAACCCGTGAAAGATAACAACCTTTCAAGGGCTCCACTTTTCTCATTCCCTTGTGATTAATCATTAATCATACACAACACAATAACACATGTTTTTTGATGCTTGTCTTTCTGAACCAATATTATTGCTAGTCATTAGTCACTGATTTATTTCCGTGAGTGTCAGGTGACATTTCTATAAGGACCCGCCTTAGCTGTCATAGTGATCTTTCGACATGAATTGAATTGAACCTAAACTTTTTCAATTCCTTTGAGATCGAGACCTTCCTTGACCATATTAGCTCGTGCCCTTCTCAGCTTTTAAATATTTTTAAATATCTGAGAAAATCGCAGCAAACAACTTATTTTTTTAGAGCGGCACCACACTTGAAATCCGACCCCCGAGTTAAACCATTCAAACGGGTAGGCCAGGACCCGAACCACCAGGAGAGACCCGTGAAAGGTAATCTTTAGAACTCACGTCGGCTTCGCACTAGGAGGAAAATCCGGATTTTCTTTGTCGCTTGGGAGACTCGAACCCGGGTGAAACATCCCTAGAAGGAACTCAGGTTGCCAACTCAGCTAAGTGAGTTGGTTGGCAGCAAACAACTGTAGTAAATTAGCGCAAGTATGAAATGAATTACCTTTAACATAACAAGCCATCTAGCAACTAATCATATAATCTAAACTTTTTCCAATACATCCCATAACAAATTTCCTACTCCTTGTTTAGTATTGAGTTTTTTTCAGTTTAATAGTTGGCACACACTTGATCATTTTTAAATAGCTACAATCCAATAATATTGATTTATGACATACATAAAAATGGGAACATAAGTATATGTAATATTCCAACGACAAACTCATGTACCAGCTTAGTACCAATAATTATTTGCTTCGATTCTCAAAACCAGGAATCACGTTGAACCAATAGTTGTGAATGTCCTTTGACCATACCAAATAAAGTATCATTGGGGTGGATATCAAGTTATCAACCACCTGAAAAATTCCACACTTCATTAAACAAAAAAGTTTTCAATCAAGGTAAAAAATCATACTCGGCAATCGTTAAAAGTTTAATGTTGAGCAAGTGGTATATGACCCAATTTAAACATAAATTATACTAGGTATAAAAAGACTCGTTGATAAAGAAATCAACGAGCATCCTCAACAATGTTCATGTGAGACACTGTAAAGACAACCTAAAGATATACTTGTTAGTTGATGCATTGTCAGCTAGTAAGCCTAGTATGTATAAGAACTAGAAGCTGAAGGACGAAGCTTAATCATGGATCAAGAATGCCCTCATGATCCTTTCAGCTCTCTGTTCCTACCAACAGAGCTTAGCTCAAAATATCTCTTAAATATTTAGACGGGACTTTTCAAGATAGTAAATGAGCGGGATAAAATGTATCCTGAGAAAGTCAAAGACAAGTACAAGTTGGTGAAAAGTGAGTAGGGGTGTAAACGAGACGAGACAACTCGCGAGCTACTCGGGATCGACTCGTAAACTACTCGAAATCGACTCGATGTAAACGAGTCGAGCTCGAGTTCGAGCTACTCGAGTATATTTTCGAGTCGAGCTCGAGCTCGAAAATACTCTGCTCGTGAAGCTCGCGAGCCTTAACGAGCTTCAACTAAATTACACTTTTATCCTTTTATATACACATATTTACTTAATTTTCATACAAATCGAGTCGAGCCGAGCTTAATATGTCGAATATTCATCAAGTTCGAGCCTTAAATATGAAAATAATCGAGCTCGAGTTTTATATAACGAGTCGAGCTCGAGCTCGAGATATAAAGCTCGATCGAGCTCGAGTCGAGTTTCGAGCTCGAGTTTTAGTATTCGAGTCGAGCTCGAGCTTGGCAGTACTCGGCTCGACTCGACTCGACTCGTTTACACCCCTAAAAGTAAGGAACAATTGTCATCAATGTTCCTCAAAAAGCAAGGTTGTTGTGTTTTCAAAAATAGCAAAAATTTAATGGAAGACGTACTTCACCAATAAATGTTTGACGTGTCTCAACAACCCTCACGTGACATCCTCATTTGTCTCCTATATAAAGAGAATGTTGGTCGGAGTAAATGTTATCTCTTCGATATTTATTGTAACATTTAAGAAGAACATTAACTCTTGCATTTGAACTCGTTATAGTTCCTGATCCAATCAGAGACCCAGAGTTCACTTGTAAACTCTAACATTTGTTTGAGTTTCTTTAGAGAGCAATACCTTATTGTCATTCAATTAAGTGTTTATCCGCAACATACTTTTTAATTCTTTTATTCATTCAAATAAGAATTATACGTTGAAAAGTTTATTCTTGTGTCTTTATCTTAAATAGTTTTGTTCATTGTTTTACTTATATTTTCATGGATTAGAGAACTACATCGAACATGAGAAAACGATACAAAAACATAGAAATCATCATCGTTTAAGTAGTCGTGCTGCGTTTATTTAACACCGTTTGTGCTAAAACATAGAAATGGCATGTGAAACGCGGGAGGGGTATTTTTGGTGTGTGAATGTGAAAAGTAAAAGCTGATGGGGCGCTGATTTCCCTAAACGGCACACGAAATGGCATGTTATGGTACCCCTCCCTCTAAGAATCAGTGCTACATTAGAATAGCTAACTTTGCCTTTGATAAAAGTGTCATGCCCCGATCACGACACCAAAAAATCTATCGTATACCAGTACGACATTTTTTTTGGAAGGAAAATATTTTATTAAATATAGAAGAAAAAATTACATTAAAAAAAAGAAGAAAAAGAAAAAGTCACTCATATATAAGCCATCTTAGAACAAACGGCTTACAAGTGATGTAAAAAACAAAGAAAAAAAAAACATGACACTCAAAATGACCACATAAACCAATTAGACGACCCTTCACTTGACCGAATCCTCAATAATATTTATACTATCCTTTGCAAGCTTGTGAGGGATCTGCACACCATTCCAACGACGACGATATCGATCCTTTTGCTCTATATGATACCAAAAAAAATGAGCTAAGTTGAACTTCGTCATAAATGGTTGTTAAGTTAGATATTTTGTTTTCAAAGACTCTTTTATTACCCCCATATATGATATAACGTTGACCAACACACTGCTTGCCAAAGTTTTTGGTTAAAGTTGTTTAGGCCCTTATGATCTAGGGTATCTTCAAGAGAGTTGATAGTGAAAGAACTCATATTCCACCACTTGAAAATTTTTTCCCACCTTTTTATTACTATATGACACCTTAAAAAACAATGATCCACCGTTTGATTTAAAAATGTGCGCATCATTGCATTGCATTTCGCATCATGGTGCCTAATACGAGGTCATCCCAAAATGCGCTCGCATTAGACTGCAATTTTCCGCATTTTTGTAATGCTAGCAACGGTCGCAATTGCCGCAATATGGAATTTAGGTCATTTTGGAATACAATAAACCATTTAGAAGAAGATACAATCTTTTAACGGACATTGAAAAAGAGAAGTTGTTTAAAGACGTCCAAAACAAACACAATAACGATATCCAAACTACCCATCCAAATTACCCTAAGGTTCATGATAATGCCCTATTAACATGATTTGAAATCTCGCAAACAATCACATCTCATTCCATCTTCATGTTGTGTAAGAGTTCATATTTTTCTTTGATCATACATAATCATATATGTTAAATAATTGAGTTGGATATCTTAGGTATGATTCAAATTTGACTAAAATTTTTACTTTGACTTTTGCTATTGATTTAATAAAGAATGAATTAAGATTTTTAGCCACTCTTATAACTTATCATTATACCTTTAATACATTATAAAATCATGTCATCATGTATATGTATAGAATGGACTTCAAGCGTTCATGTTCAACTGCATTGACTTTTAATAGTTACAAGGATCCAGGCAGAAATTATGGAATTCAAAAGTTACATGTTCATCTTAGTCAAAAGTAACAAAAGGAAGACGGTCTCATTTAAAACAACATTCAGTTGGAGTTTGTAATGTTGTTTTTAAGTATTTTGTGTCATGACTTAATGACTTACTTGTTTTACAAATAGATTATTTACCTATTTTTTATATCTTAGTGACTTATTTGCAAATTTATTGCATTTACTAAGTAATTTGTTTAATATACTATTGTATACATATTTTTTGTATATTTTTTTAATACAAAACGCATTGCATCCAAAATGTGCTCGCATTTGCAACGCGCATCACGCATCGGCCTCTCAGACCTTTAACGCATCGGATCGCAAAACGCAATTTTAAACCAAGATTCACCGTTTCCATCTCGTTTCCACAATGTGAACAAAATATAGAGTTAAGATCAATACCAAGATGATTAAGCCAATCGAACACCGGAACTTTTTTTTGTTGTAGACGCCAAATAAAGATACAAACTTTTCTAGGGATTGTCTTGTTCCATTTTGTCTTTTGTACCATGTTCGGTTGAGGAAGAATTTTTTCATCAATTAGTTCTCTAAGATCTTTACGGTAAAGCAACCATCTCTGAAATTAAAACATTTGGAATAAAAAAAGTTATCAAGTTCGTCAATTATATAAACTCACCCAAGCCCCTTCCTTGAGGACTCTTCACCCACCTCCAACTCCAACCCCAACCCCAAGTTTCACCATCCCACGACCTCATCTCACCCACCGAAACACTCTCATTTACTTCCAATCTAAATAATCTAGGAAAATTTTCCTTTAGCACAACTCCATATCCGATCCAAGGGTCTAGCCAGCCAAAATCGAGTACTTAAAGGAACAAGTACGACAGATTTAATCGGAGTTCGAGTTTCTAATATTAACTAACAATTTGTGCCAAAATCGAGTACTTAAAGGAACAAGTACGACAGATTTAATCGGAGTTCGAGTTTCTAATATTAACTAACAATTTGTGGTTGTAAGGAAAAAAATGATTTAGATCATTTGTTTTGCTTTAATTTGAGAAAAAGGCAAATAATATGATAGTAAAAAAAAAAAAAAAAAAAAAAAAACTATTTAACTATTTATGATTTTAAACTACTTTTATGATGAACCAATGGGCTAAAATTTATCGAGCCAATCTTTTTCTTAGTGGTCATAAGAACAAACTAATGAAGAAAGCGTGTGATTTGATTTCCAAATTCCAATGATTCTAGGACATGTGGTATATGGTATGTGTAATTTTCGGATGTTCACATACATCAATTATAAATCCAGTAAAAATATGAGTGCTTGGAAATTGGGACTCTCAAAGTAAAAGGTATAGATTCTTTTTCTATAATGGCAGGTTAAGTTTTCATATGTCACATATGTTCCTTTATCTTATATGAAGACAACTAGTTTCAAAAGCAAGTATGCAAACAAAAGCTAACTTGCAAAGCAACAGCAGAAACAAATGCAATCACTTTATCCAAAAAGCATACTAGATGCGAAATCTTTGCTATCATCTTTTTCCTAAATCATCGATCAAACAAAATGATAACTCTATAAATCATTAGCTTTACACGATAATATTAATATTAAAATTTTTTGTTTAAGCAATTTCCTGTAAGTATGTTTTAGCTTTGGTTATCCGGAGTCTTAGGCTTCTTTTGCATCCCTGAGCTGAAATAAGAAAAAGCACCGTTAGCTCGCCTCAGGTTACGAATTCTAGGCCAAGCTCCGGTGTAAGAATAAGTACTTGCTTGGTATGAGTTTTAGTGAGATAAAGTAGTGACATAAAAGTAGCAGAGTGTGTGTAACCGTGTGTCATCCATCGGGGTGAATGACTATTTTATAATACATGACCCATGCTTCGTGACATGGGGATTGTGGAGACGAGGTTGTCGTCTTGGAGCAACAAGAGAATCACTGTTGGGCACGAGCCTTAGCTTTCGGGACTCAGGTTGTCGTAACGTACTTAATGACCGTTGTGGGCCTAGCATTGTTCCTTATGTTAGGTCCGGAGGCAATGGCGGAGGAAACTAATCTCTTCTGCCATTGCCTCTGGTTCTAATATAACATTCGTTATCCTAGCTTCTCCGAGGACCGTTGGAGCGTGGAATGACTTTTTTCTAATCTTCTGTAAGAGATGTTGACTAGGAGTGATTTAGCTCCTCCGAAATATCCGGAGGAGATGATATCTCATCACTTTTCATATGGAAGTATTGAACCATGACCATTTTAATGGTTTTGGTCATAAACTCGTAGTGAATACTACTAGTGATTAATGATAACCTCATTTTTATAGTGTCAGAATCGCTATGACCTATAATCTCTAGAAACTAACATATAATCTTAATTCGAGATTCATTCTAAAATTAATTGACGATAAGAGAAGTAGCACACTAAACTTATATGTCAAGCTACAAGTCATCTTTTTCATTGACGTGGGACTATAAATGGACACCTAACACATAGAAATAGATAAAAAGGATCACATGAACAAAAAATGTATGGACCAACTTGTAATGAATACATTATCAAGGGGTCAGAATGATTCAATTTTATCTAAAGTGACAAGATATAATAATTGTATGACTGACAAGTCAACATCTCTACGAGGATTGCATGTTTTATTGTAAGTTTTACCGGGAGAAATAAAGTAAAAAAACATTCATTGTGTCTTGCTCTTTGTCTTTACAGATACAAATTCTGCACCACGTCAATAAAAATAACTGCAAACAATGGCCTACATTTTCCTCTCAAGTCAACAAAACTTGATGGTTTTTCAAATAGTTTATATACTCTAGCTTTAAACATTTTTGTTTTCTTTGGATCCTTCTTTTAAGGCTTCAAGGTGTGCCGCGGGAAAATGTGCGGGAAAAAACCCCACACCACCTTCCTTGTGGGAAACTGCGGCGAAGCAAATATGTATGTTCGAGCCGCACTATACTCCCGGAAAAAAGTAAGAAAGAGAGAAATTGCATTTTATTATTTTGTGTATTGTATATGTGTATGTGTGTTTTTGTTAACATAGAGCTGACGCGACGAGAAAAACCCTCGCTAAACTCTTCACACCAATAATATATCACTTTATTTATTTTCATATTATTGTAAATCTTTTCATTTTTTATCTCTTAAAGTAATTGTTTACTTTTAAAGTTCAACCAACCTAGAAACTTTTAAAAGATGGGATAAAACTCATGATTATAACATTTAAATATTTGAAGGGTACTCTCTTGTGGAAGTATATGCCAGAAGTCATATAGGTTAAATTGAACAGATGGATGATAATACTGGCCTGGTGACAAGGCTAGCTAGAGCAATAAGAGATAAGGCAGGCAAAACACTGGATATGTGTGATTTACACTAGGGGTATGATTTATGAACTACATGTAGTTCAGCTGTTTTAACTTCTTTAGCATTGAATTCTTTACCAAATCAGCAACACTAGTTTGACAATTTTTTTTAGAAAATTTCAAAGTAAGTAATGAGAGTTAATGTGCAAACAACACTATCAAATAAAAGCAGTCTGAAAATTTGTGCCATATTTTTTTATTTTTTTGTGTTTTTGCAACAGAAGAAACTGTTAATCAATAATGTTCATAAAAGGAATCCAATTATTGATGCTACACAAACAAATTTTACAAACATTTCAAACAAATTTCTTAGCCTAAAATAAAGTAAGCTCTATATATTTAAGAGATGTCATATGAAATAGCACTTCAAATTGTTTATGCATTTTTATTAGAAAGTGTTTAATCATTTAACCAATTAGAAACTTTGATTGAGATAAATATAAAATCACCAATCCCTCTTAAAGTTTTTATTTAGTAAGTTATTTAAATTATCTGTTTCAGAGGTACGGTGTTATACAATTTTTAATTAAATCAACAACATTCTAAAAAAGTGGAACGGGTTGAAAATTTGTCCCACACCTAACAAGGCAATAAAACCGCACTAATCATTTTCCATTAAGTTTATAATACTAATAAAGTGCTTAGTGCAAATCCACTGCGGATCCTTTGTATAATAAAACAACAATGCATGTGTCGTAACATGAAAACCACTTGAATAATTAAAAATTTAAAATGAAAAGGACAATATCTCTACTGCTTTAAACCTTCAATAACTTTCATTAAACTAACTTAGAGGAAAGACTTTTTTGTAACCTTTAATTTAATTAAAGTCAAAGTATTAGTTACAGTTCATTAAATTGTGATTAAAAGCCTAGGTATTGGTTACGTTTGCTTACCTATCATTTACTCCTAGCTCTTATCCTAAACAAGAAATGTGAAGTGTGGTTTCCTTACATTTTATGGCGTTTCTTATAACTAATGCTATTATGGCATTAATTTAAAACTTTAAATGAACAAATAAATATAAGGATTAAGTCGTAGAATAGCAATATATTTTTTAAAATGTCTCGTTTTGATACGTATTTTGTTGATATAAATAATGCCTAAAAACATTATTAACATATATCGATATCTCTATGTTTTGATAATCACAAAACGCAAACTCATTGAACTACAAATTATGACGTAAACAAGTATTTAGTCGTAAATATTTGCTTTAGCATCCATATCACTTAAGGTATGAATAAACAAAGTGTCTAATGCATTTTATGATCAAAGGAATTTTTATTTTTATAAACCTTATATTTTATTAAAGTGGGACAAACATTTTTAAACTTATACAAAACATTTTTGTATTTATAAGAAATGTTTTAATCAAAATAAATATTTTGAATTCAAATTTCAACCCAAAAAACGGCTAGATTCTTCAGGAAAAACCTCCCCCACAAAAAGACAAAAAAATCTGAAGAAAAAATATTTTTTGCTAGGCGGCCCCCTTAATTATACTAGGCGGTCCCCTTAATTATTAAGGGGACCGGCACCCAATTAAGGGGACCGGCCACGCTCCAGAACAGTAATTTTTTCCCTTATAAATACTGGTTCATCCCACAGAATTTTCTCACCTTTTGCACCTCAAAACTTTCTGTTCTAGATCTCATTTCTATTCTCCAAATCCTTTGATCATAAATACATTATCCTTTGTTTCAAAGTGATTCTTACTTCATCCTCTCAAGTGCAAGAGAAGAATACTTCTATCCCCCAAGACAAGAAGTATTACAACTTGTTGTGATCTCCACATCCAAGTTGTTGGTGCATCATCAAGATTATTTACATATTCTTAGTGAAGATTGTTGTGAATATTTGTTTGTAGATAGTTGTGCTAGATATAGATTGTGTGATTAGTTAGTAGCTTGGTGTGAAGAAGAAAAGTTAGGAGCTAGATTGGTGTGAAGAAGATAGGTGTGGAGTAGTTAGTTGTGAAGTAGATTGATTTGAAGAAGGTGTGTAGAAGTTGCGACTTAGGTGTGAAGAAGTTATGGTGTGAATATTGGTGTGTAGATTGGTGTGTAAATTGGTGTGTAAATCGGTGTGTAAATTGGTGTGTAAGGTTTTCTCCGCCATAAAGGAGTTTGTTGATATAGTGAAGAAAACTCTCGAGTAGGTGACTCGGGGAGTGGAGTAGGGCAAGGAAGGTGTCCTTGTAGCCGAACCACTATAAATGTTTTGTCTCCCGGTTTGATCTTTCCATCTCTTACTTATTTTCTTGCTTATATTGTTATTACTTTCGTAGACATAAAAGTATATATATAGTTGCTCATATAGTGCTAGTGCTAATTTCACTTAAAGATCAAACAAAAGTTTCATCCACAAAACTAAGTCTTTACAATCAAACTAGAAAGACAACATACATATAATTGATCATTTCGATCAAGTATAGTTTTCATACAAAATATAACTAAGGATTATAGAATAAACGATTACGTAATTATCTATCGTATATAGATATAATTGTTTATATTATGCATGTGTTGATTTCACATACTTAGCTTACATTATTATTATTATTCATACTTGTTCATATTGTTCAAGATTTGAGTTCACATAAGATTGAATCAAAGTTTTAAAAGCAAACAAGGTTTTAAAACTAAACTAAGTTTTCATAATAAAATTAAAAAGACGTAAAACTATTCAACCCCCCCTTCTAGTTTTCCACATATATATTTTTTTTAAATTGTAGAATAGCAATGTACTTTCCATAAATGTTCTAGTTTGGTATGTGCGATGACGTACCAAATTGGAACACTTATGGAAACTACATTGCTATTCTACAACTTAAAAAAAGTACACGTACCAGAACGTGACACTTTAAAAAGTACATTGCTATTCTACAACTTAAAAAAAATACACGTGCCAAAGTAGGACATTTGAAAAGTACATTGTTTTTCTACGACTTAATCCAAAAAATAAATGAGTTTACCAAATTAAAAATCACATTTATTGAAGAAAATTATAAGTTCACAATATGTTTTAATAAAGACATGAAATGCACTAATAACCTTTCTAAAACTATTTTTATATTAATGTATTAATCAGTTTCTTTCCATTTGCAGTTGCAATAAATGAAAGTCATAAATTGACTAGCTTTCCTATATTACCAATAAATAACTACTTGCAGTTAGTTGAACATTTGCAACTTGCTAATGTAGTAACCACAAAGATAAAAAAAAAAAAGTTCAAAAAAGGGAAAAAAAAAAAAAAGAAAAAAAAGGGATATTCCATTAGCTAGTTTTCATTTACATATGAAATATTTGTTACTGAAACAATAAATGTGGAATGCATTCAGTAAACTAAAATTGTGCATTTTTTGATGAAAAAGGAGGCCTTTCCTTTCTCTTTTAAACACTTTAAGATTAAAAAAGGTTGCATTTTGTGAGAAGAATTAAAATGCTTTTCTTAATAATTTCTCAGTGACCTTTTCTCAAAATTTAACGTAGTTTACAATCTAGCATTTCACCTTTAGTTTGATTTATAATCATAGTTTGCGTGATTTATATTCATCTTATTCAATCATGTTTAGACATGTTAATATGTTATAATTATATGGTTGAAAAATATAAGTAGCAACAAAATGTAAAAAAAATCATATCAAATTTTTTATAGTATTAACTACGTAGTATTAAGTTTATTTAATACACATGGACTACTGTAAAAAAAAAGAAGAAGACAAAAACAATAAATATACCAGTAAGAGTCCAGAACCATTGTGTAAGAAAGTTAAAAGTACGTCATAATTTTTTTTTTTTTTTTTTTTTTTATGGTATATTCCCTAACTATGTAAACACTGCCCATAATCCCCTCGCATTTATATAGACTTTTGTCTGTTTCATTATTTCTGTTATTACAAGAAGCAGACCCCAACAGTAACATATAGGGACCAATATCTTCTGTTTCATTTTTTCTTATCTCTTCAATGGCTTCAACCTCTTCATCATCATCATCATCATCATCATCATCACCTTCATCAGCATCATCATCACATCACCATGAACTCATACACCCTCACCTCTTACGTGAACTCGTTACGTTAGTAAACAACCATGTAAACTCACTACTATCCAGCCCAAAAGCGCGACAAACCATACAAAACAAATGTACATCAAGTTTAGATAGTACCCGCGAACATAAGTCCTTAGACATGTCGGAACAAACTGTGCTAGCAAATCTTTATCATGGTATACAAAATGTAGAGCTTTGCATTCAGTCCAAATGTTCACAACATATTATAACGTGTGAGAAGATGTTACAAGCACCAGCTTCTTTAGATGAAAATGGGGTAACTGCGGGTGTTTCTAATGCTTTTTTGGTTTGTTGCGCGTATTTTTATTTGTGTTTGGTAAGGAAATTAGTGGAAGGTGATGAGGTTCAAGTCGCGCTTTATTTTCTGCAAGCTTTGGTTGTGTCACCTGGGCTTGTGAAGAGTGAGCTTGCACCTGAGGTGTATAGAAGTGTGGTTGAGTCTTGCATTGTGCCGTTGAGGCCGGAGTTAGGGAGTGGGGTTGAGGGTGTGAGATGGGGTGCCAAGAGTTATAAGGCGTGGTTAATGTATTATCAGGTTATTTCGTATGGACAGCAGCCTACTTTGTTGATGGACAGTTCTCCAGAATTTAGGTATGTTTGATGTATTTTCTTTCTAATAGTTTCTGTTAGTCAAAAGTGCTTATTTCATCATCCAATAATTTTGTAATCCAATACACTTTCAAGACTGTTTATCTGTTATAGCAAAATCAAGGTTATAAATAGCGTGAGGCGTGGCGTAACGGCATCGTCAAGCCTCACGTGAAGCCATAGCATTTTCTAAAGCGTGACTTAAAGCGAAACAACATATGAATATTTATAGATTTATATATTATATCAAATGTGGTTTATAAAAAGTGTTATACATAAGGAATTAAGTTAAGAAACAATCATTGCATTTAATCTTCTTCGTTTCTTTCAAAAAAACCTTTTTCATCATAATTAAATTCAAAAAAGTCGCCAGGCCTCACGCCTCCGGCGCCTTTGTCTATTGTAACGTGGAGGTCACGTCTCGCACTTTAGCGCCGCCATGGCGCGCCTTTTAAAACCCTGAGCAAAATACAATATGAAGATAAGAATTTTAGTTTTAAGGGGTCTTTGTCGAGGTTGCTTATTTTAAAGTGCTTATCGACTTTGAAGATAAGCAGATATTACCTTCTAATATTGAAGGGGTTTTTCTAACATGTGCCCTAGGGCACATGTTAAGCACAACAAAAAGTACATAAAAGTACTCATGGACCCACGCAAAAGTACAGACAAGTGTACTTTTGTATGTCTTTTTTGTGAGTCCTATAGTACTTTTTGTGTACTTAACATGTGCCCTAGGGCACATGTTAGAAAAACCCATATTGAAGTGCTGAATTACTTTAAGTTAGCATATAAAACAGTGTTATCCAAAGTTCCAAACACTACAAAGTACAAACTGTTTCTTTGCTTTATAAAAAAGGAGATAAGTACTTAAAAAAGCAAGCTCAACCAACACCTAACTGTTGAATAATATATATTTTTGTAGACCTTTTTTCTTAGAACCAATTATTACAACTTTACACCTACATGTGTATTAATTATGTAAAATATATAAAAAATTAGTACTCTGTTCAAAACAAAACAAACTATGCTATTCAACTTATATGGTCAAACAGACCAATTTTGGGTTCCATATTAGGGTGGTGGCAATGGGAGCGGGGTGGCCAACGGTTTGCCCCAAACCACCGGGGAACACCGCCGCCACCCCAGTGGTTTGGTTGGGAGGTATGGTCCAGCGGTGAAGTATACCTCGGAGGTATGAAGTGAACGTTGCAATTTTTTGACCGTTGGGGGTATTTTTTGGGAGGTATGAAAAAAGTATGGTTGCCAATAAAAAAGGGTTGGGAGGTATGAAAAAAGTGTGAGTGAGGTGGAATAATATTATTGGTTGGTTGGGAGGTATGGGGGATTTTGGGAGTGACCACTGCCACCACTCTTAGTATTAAATTCAGCAACTCTGCACAAAAATGTTATAAAAAGAATTCCATATCAGATATAAATTTGGAAAGTAGTATGTTTGGCCTAAAAACACAACTTGCTAATATAAAATAACATCTTACCAAATTTGTTTGCATTTTTAGTATAAAATGAAGTAGATATCTGTTCACATTTTTGCTTGTTTCTTACAGAAACACAAAGGCCTACAGCACGTCATCGTCAAAATCGTATGAACATGTGCAGCTGCATAATCAGAATGTAAGTGTATATATAAGTACTTAACTATTTCAATATAATCTAACCATGTATAAACTAATAAATGAATGAGCCTAAAATGCATACTTGTATGTAGTGTGTAAAGGTGCATCCTATTGATCCTCGGCAGAATGACCATGCTGCAACCATAGAACCATCTGTTTCAAATAAAGTTTCGGAAAAGTCGAGTGTCAAGCGCCTACAAGATCTTCTATTGGAAGATCAATCAGATACAAGCTCGTTATATTCAGACACCAGTGAATATGCAGTTGATGATTCACAGGTACTTTTACTTTTTTTTAGAGCAAGTAGTTTTTTTAGTTATTTAAAAACCAACATACTTTTACAGTTGTTTTTTTAGGATTGTACTATTTTTGTACATATGAATCAATAAAAGATGGCTTTGTCGATTTTTATTCATTATTCGGGGGTTTGATGAAGGAAACCAGATAATGCTAGTTTTTTTATACGATGTTAAGTCTATTTATAAAAGTCCTGTATTTATATATACTGCTAAGTAAAATTGTTAAGATTTTTATTTATAAAATGACCGAAACAGGATATAAAAACCATCTGCTAATGACTGAAATGTATATCACAAAAGAAAAACAAACACTGTTAAAACGGGACATATGAAAAAATCCGTTGGTATTGTTCAGCATAATTAATGACACGCACACTTCATATATTGATTTTAACTGTGCTTTTTGTTCTGTTGACTAAAATCAGGAATATGTAGTCGAATTTGATAAATCATTGAGAACCTTACGTGAAGCTTTAGAAGAACAACAACTAGAAACATCAATCACAATGTCAAAAACACCCGAAACTCTAAGCTTCAGTAGTCCCTCAAGCGAGCAGGTATTCTGGAATTGTTTGCAAAATGAAGACGAACCCACGTGTCAAACCTTTCAAAGAGAATATACCCGAGAAAGTTCACCCAGAAGAGACGAAATTTTATTTTCTGGTGAAAATAGTTACAGAATTGAACAAGCAGAAATTGTCGAAAAGGTAATCTCAAAGTTATGTTTCTCAGAGAATGACAATGATGATGGTTCAATGTCAGTGGAAATCACAAAAGTTTATGAAATGTTGGCGAGTAAACCAGGACTAAAATACTCCTTGTTGAAAGACGTAATTTTAGATCAATTACTAATGGCGCTGTCGACTTCAAAGGAAGAAGGGGTAACACGAGCATCAGTTTCTATACTATTAAGTATCATTTCTTCAAATCCATCGGTTATAGAGGATGCAAAGAAAAAAGGGCTGAATCTTAATGACCTTACAAACGCTTTGAAAAGAGATGTTCATGAAGCAGCTGTTTTAATTTACCTAATAAATCCATCTCCACATGAGATCAAGTCTCTTGACCTTATGCCAACACTCATTAAGATCATATGCTGCTACAAGAGTGGCTTAAACTTAAATAAGTCACTTATTATGACACCTCCTTTGGCGTCAGTAATGATTATTCAAGTGTTGGTGACTGCTTTTGACTATGCCACGAATAGTACTCATTTGGCTGAAATTTGCTCGCCGAAAGTGATTTCGGGTTTAGTTAATGTTCCAAGAAATGGCAATATAGAAGAAGTTATAACTTTGGCTGATATTCTTGTGAAGTGTATGAGGTTTGATGGACAATGTAGATACCATATCTCACAATTTACTCCCATCTCTCCGTTCATATCTCTCATTCTGAGCAACCACAAGGACGGAATACTTGTGGGACTTGAATATTACCATGAACTATTAAGAATGCCAAGGTATGTTCCAAACTAGTGGGTAGGGATGCATGATCGATATGGGCTGTGTTTTATTCTAATATGTCTAATAAAAAAAGTTAGCTAAAAGGGAAACGAGTCAAGTGGGTTAAACACGTTGACAGTAATCTAACGCGTATTTTCTTTTTCTAGTCAGTAGACGTTTTAAGCAAAGATTTGGATCATTATTTCAACGATATATTTTTGTAATCGGAGTTAATGTAAAAGTTATTCGTTAAAAAAACGGACGGAAAAGCTTTATGGAACTCAACTCGTTTTGACCCGAATAAAAAATTGACCCGTTTATGTCCGATACCATTTAGATCACTATTGTAATGATTGTTTTCATAATGATAGGTGACACATTGATTAACTGTTAAAAAAACAAAAATTTGTTTGCGGGTCAACCCAACCTGTTTTGACCCATGTCAAAATACTACCCCGTTTTAGCCCAAACACACTTTGATCATTACTATATCAAATGTTTTTGAAATAAAGTAACAGGTTAACTATTTGTATGAAATGGACAAAAAAATAAAATAAAAAATAAAAAAATAAAAAAACAAAAAACATTTTCGGGTCAAACCAACTTGCTTCGGCTCATATCGGAAATTGAACCGTTTAACTCCGAACCGATTTGACAAGTTACCCAACTCTCCCATCTTGCCACCTCTACTAGCGGTTTGGGAGTATTTAGTGCATTTTAGCTAGTACCACTACGCCCAAATCATCCTAACCATAATCAGGGATGCCCTTGCAAAAGATGGATATATTAGAAAATTTTTCCATACGTGAAGTGCAAAACTTTTATAACTCTAAGAATTTTGTTTATAAATTTTATTGTATCAGATCATCCTCTACAAGTCTACTACATCAACTAAAAGAACAAGGTGGAATCGACATTATATGTGTTTTATTGCTTGCCATCCAACAAACACCACAAGAGTACAAGGTTTTAGCTGCTAGTTTGTTGCTTCAGTTGGATGTTCTGGTAATATTTTTTATGGTACATTTACATCATATATTTCAAACAAATTTATCTTGTTAACTGATACACTTATGTGATCAATAATTTTAGGATGAGTCGGTTGATAACATTTTGAACCGGGAAGTCGCAATTAAGACCCTACTGGAGTCGCTAACTTGTGAAGGAAATCCAGACGCGCAACAATTAGCAGCATATATATTATCAAATCTTGGTGGAACTTATGCATGGTCAGGAGAATCATATACAATAGCATGGTTGGTAAAGAAGACTGGTTTGAATTCAATGTTACATAAGAACATGGTCAAAAACATTGATTGGTTAGACGTTACGTTGCAGGTAATATATAATAATCCCCTCCATACAACTGCAAATATGTGAAGTTTGACTTATGGAGTCAAATATATATATACTACAGTACCTTTTACGTCACAATTACTAGTTTACTACTGATATTTTAAGTAATGAATGTATTTCAGTAACAATGTGAAAGAGCTGCAATAAAGTATAACAGAAAGAATAATAGCTGTTTTGTATATGTAAAAAGATATTTTTGTTACATCAAGTCAAAAATTAGTTTCGGTGACTAGAAAAGTCAACTTTACCTCTTTCCAAAGGCAAAACTTTCAGTTTAACATAATTTTCAAAGTTACTTTGACCAAGTAACAGGAGTTAGTTACCTTAACCGATTATTTATTTATTTATTTTTTCAGAAAGTTGGTAACATTTACTATGATTTTACAAAAGTTAATGATGTTTCTATGATACAAATCAGCTTACCTACAATATACTACATAGGAACAAAAGTTGGTTACCTTTTGATACAATTCGCCCGTTTCTAAAATAGAGTAAATATATGATATTTGGACAGTTTATGTCGTGTGATGATACGCATATCAAATAAGAAAGCTTATGAACATGTAGGATTGTGGAACAGAAGTTTGGTGCGCAAAGGTGGCACGAGACATAATAAAGCTTGGCGATCCTGTTTTCTATGCTTTGGAGAAGGGATTGAAGAGCAAGAACAAGAGGGTGTCGAGATATTGCCTCACAACAATTGCATGGATCGGGTGTGAAATTGTAAAGGGTTCTGATGATTTGAGATGTTTAGCTTGTGACATTTTACTAAGTACAATCGAGCAATATGTGCATCCTGGAATGGAGCTTGAAGAAAGACTTTTAGCATGCTTGTGCATATATAACTACACTTTTGGTAGAGGTAACTAATTCCACTTTATTAACTGAAACACCTTCTTTATCATATATAATTTTGCTAATGTATATCACATGTAGGCATGCAGAAACTAACTCAACTTTCAGATGGTGTAAGAGAGTCATTAAGACGACTTTCAAGTATAACTTGGATGGCAGAGGAATTATTAAAGGTTGCAGATTATTATATGCCAAATAAATGGGTAAGGTTACTTTCTTTTCTTTCTTTTTTTATGGTTGCAATTGTGGTCTATTTACACTTAACATCTTTTCATTAACAGAGAATATCTTGTGTCCACACACAAATTTTGGAGGCAAATTACAATGGCAGTGGAGCCGTAAATTCTCTCATGTACTATAGGGGACATCTTTTCAGCGGATACTCAAATGGGTCGATTAAGGTTACATATATATTCTACAAAGTCAAAAAGAATAATTTTCTTTTTAAAGTAGCGAAATGAAGATGATAGTAGAATATAATCTGAATTATGGTATTGTAGGTTTGGGACATTAAGGGGCAGACTGCGACTCTCATACTTGATATGATGGAACACAAGAAGGCAGTAACATGTTTCGCACTTATGGAACAAGGGAATTACCTTTTGAGTGGATCTTCAGACAAGACGATCAGGGTAATAAATATTATGTATTTATGTATTATTTCGATGTTATTGTGTTAGTTAAACATTGTCATCATTGAAATAAGTGAAATTTCCCTAATTGCAGATATGGCAAATGTTCGAAAGGAAAATGCAATGCATTGAAGTAATAACAACCAAGGATTCCATTCAAAGTCTCGAGACTTGTGGTGAAATGATTTTTGTAATGACCCATAACCATAAATTGAAGGTAGCTATAGTATCATCAAGAAGATATAGCAAACTCCATTTAAATTTGAGAGATTATATATAACGTATGATGTTATGCAGGTGTTTGATTCATCAAGAAAGGTGAAGGATGTTTTAAAAAACAAGCATGTGAAATGCATAAGGTCCAGTCAAGGGAAAGTTTACATAGGCTGCATGGACTCGAGCATACAGGTTGGTTATCACTTATTCTGAGAATGATCTAATAATACTTGATTTTTTTTTAAATATTTATTACTATTATAGGAGTTATATATTGGAAACAACCGACAACAAGAAATCAAAGCTCCGTCTAAGAGTTGGAGAATGCAAAACAAGCCTATCTATTCATTAGCACTCTACAAAGACTGGCTATATAGTGCAAGTACCTGCGTTGATGGATCAAAAATTAAGGTTTGGATTATAATAAAATGATCAAGTGAATAACTTGAAAACGTGGTATTAATTGCGTATGTAATGCAGGACTGGAAAAGGCAAAGCAAGGCTCAAGTGTCTATAGTAACAGAGAAAAGAGCAAATGTTTTAGCAATGAACATAGTAGAAGACTTTATATACTTAAACACGAGTAACTCACCGAGCAGCCTAGAGGTGCGTGATATACCTGTTAATATTTGAATCATCGTAAGCCTTCTAAATATATGATTATACATGTCTAATACTTATTTCTACAAAACAGATTTGGTTGAGAGGGACACAACATAAAGTTGGAAGGTTGTCAGCAGGTAGCAAGATAACAAGCATGCTTACAGCTAATGACATGATCTTATGTGGTACTGAATCAGGGTTAATCAAGGTAATATATGTATAATTAATTGGTTAGTCTTATTTAAGGGAAAACCACAACAACCAAAACACGTCATACTTTTTTTTAACCATTTCATGCAACATACTTACCATATCTTTACCTTTGGCAAGAAATAGTTGGTATGTTGCATTAAATGTTAAGAAAAGGCATGTTACATATATCGGTAGTTCGGTACAAGGTGAATAACAGCATACTTTTATGACTAACAGGGTTGGATCCCCCTTTAGCTGACTTGATTCTTCAGTTAAGATGGATTGGTTTGCTACGGTTGAGTATATATTATGGCGTAAATATAGAACTGGGCTGCACATACTGTACATGAATTGCATACCAGTCTTACATCTCAACACGGTTTATCTCCATGATTCAAATTTTCAATAAGAAACTTGGGGACGGGTCATGATCGATTGTATCTGGTGATTATAGTAATTGCTAATGCATTGTTTTTTGGTATCTATATTTAACTTTCTGAAGCTTTCAGTACATGTAATTAAGCTTAAAATAGGTTTGCTGTAGATTGCCATGATCACTTTATGGTTGGGTAGATAGATAAATTAACACCACAAAACATATATACTGGAAAATGGAAAGTGTGTTACTGTTTTTCTTCTTTCACAAACTTCCATTTTAAAAAGGACCTCTCAGCCAGTGGCGGAGCTAGAAAAATTTTCGTGGGGGCCGAAACAAAATTTTTTCGGGAAAAACATTAGATGGGAGGGCCGAGATTTTATTTATTTATTTATTTATTTTAAACACATGAAATCGCAAATAAAGACACTAACGGGCTTAGGCCTAGGGGGGGACAGGACCCTTCCCGGTCCTCATGTGGCTCCCGCCCTTACTCTCAGGCTCTGCCACGGTCACTCAACCAAGCGCTTTAGGCCCAGAGTTTTATAAGGCTCCAAAACTTATATATGTAACTGTTAGTTTTTAAATAGTCAATAATATATATACAAATCCGATGATTCATAATTCCAAAAGAAAGAGCAATGGAAGCTTTAACAATAAGGCTACTGCTTTTTAAAGCATCGGAATTTCAATACGACCCTTAGTTATCGGCGAAATTACTGACATACCCCTGCACGGAGGGGTATGTCACAAAATACCCCAAGTATCCGCCGTTTTCAAAAGTACCCCATCATTCCCCTTAAATCCATACGCGACACCAGGGGAGGACACGTGTCAAGAATCTAGCTCGGGCCAAAAATAAAAAAATAAATTTATGGCATGTCGCGTATGGTTGTACGCGACACCCATTAATCCATACGCGACATGCTTAAAGTTTGCATGGGGAAGGAGCATTTGCATGGGGAATGAGCATTTTGCATGGGGAATGAACGTTTGACTGAAAAAGTTGCATGGATGGGACGGATGAAAGAATTTGAAGGATATATTTGTGCATGTCGTGTATGAACATACACATAACCTAGAAAAAATAAAACTTCCGTGTATTGTTATTGTGTTAGTTTTAGTTTTGGTGTTGTTTGGTTGTTACCGGTGGTGTATTATTGGTGGTGCAGTGGTGGTTCAGTGGTGATGCAGTATTGTTGGTGGTGTGGAGTTGTGGTTTAACATTTGTTGCTGGTGCAGTGGTGGTGTAGTGGTGGTGTGGCGTTTTGGTAGTGGTCTGTGGTGGTGGTGTGGTTGTTGCTGGTGGTCTTGTTGTGTTGGTGGGGTGGTGCTGTAGTTGTTGCTGGTGGTCTTCTTGTGTTAGTGGCTGTTGTAGTTGAGTAGTTTGTCATAATGGCGGAATATCCGGTAATACTGAAATATAATTTTTTTTGTCATTATAATTATTGTTTATTTGTTACTTATATGTTTTGTAAATATATATTTGTTATGTTTTTTGGTTATTTTAGGATTATCCTGCGCAAGTTACATGTAGGAGTAGGTTGTCTTTAATTCAGGACATTAGAAAACTGATATTGAACACCCCTAAGGAAAAAATGTTTAGAGAAACATGTTTTGGTTGGATGTTAGACATTCCGAATATGCAAGAGAGCGGGGTGTTAGTACACTATTTTTTATGCCACCAAGTTGCTTGCCAAGAGGGAGACACAAACACAGTTCCATTAAGATATCGTGTACGTACTCTTGATCGTTTAGGTGAGGTTGAAATTCAGTTTGGTAGGGAGGAATTTTGTCTAGTCACGGGTTTAAGGTTTGGGGTTGATTTTAGGGAGTCATATATGGAAGGTGCTAACTTATTTAGGAGACGTGTGTTCCCTTCTACTATTGATTCCAAACCTATATACGTTAGAACCTTGTTAGCAATGATAAACAAAGACGTGTTTAATAAGTTGAGCGACAAAGATGGGGTTCGACTTTGTTTGTTAGCTGTTTTGATATTGGTGTTGGAAGGTACTGAGCATGGGAATATAGTAGACGGATTTTTGTTTAGGCTAGTTGAGGATTTAGATATGTGGAATGTCTTTCCGTGGGGGTCGTATGTATGGCCAACTTTGTACAATCATCTCCGGGATGCAGTATTTAAGCGTAGGGATAAGCACTTTTCCGCCGACAGGGACCCTACTAAACCTCCTAAGTACACGTTGAATGGATTTCTATGGGCTTTTAAGGTATGCCATTAATCTATTTATACAGTTCATGTATACATATAATTGTGGTTATTTTAACGAATTAACTTTTTTATTTTAATTTTTTTTTTAGATTTGGATATTGGAGATGTTCCCCAGGGGTGCTAGCCCTTATTTTTTCCGTCATCATCAAGTGTTGCATCCCCGGTCCGTTGCATGGAGTTATAATAAAGTGGTCGTTAGAGAAAGTATTGACAAGTTTTTGGACGACCAATTGAGGATGAGTTTGAGATATTCAATTTTTTTCAACTATTATGAATTTAATATTGTATTATTTTTTTAATGTCATGTGTATTTTCTATGTTTTATTAAAGGTAAGAACACCGTTGCCTAGGCTTACACAGGATGAGTACGAGGAATTATCCGAGTGGTGGCGTGACAGTAACGCGTATTTCCAAGGGCATCCGGTCGCACCCCCGGTTATACAGCCACAAGCAAACATGGATTATGAAATACCTCCGGCTGTGGCACAAAAGTTTGATTATTATGATGAGAAGATTGAAGAATATCAGCTAAAGCTAGACGAGATTGAAAAAATGATAAACAGTTTGACATCAATTTCTTTTGAGTTTATGTATAAATATTATTGAAAGGTTGTTAATTGTTTCATTAACATTTTTAATGCAGCAAAACCAACTTCGCAATAAACAAAGAGTACATAGAGGAGCAAGCTTTGTTGCAGATGAAAATATTGGTTTTAGTGACTATAGTGTGATTCAAAACACACAGTTTTTTTTTTTTTTTTTTTTTTTTTTTTTTTTTTTGTTTGTTTAGTAATTTTTAATGACGAAATGGTTATATACTAACATTACGTTATGATTTAATATATAGGGATTCCCCCAATCCCACCGTCCATTTAGTGGTCCACCAGATGAGTCTTTCTTTGAAGACCTTCCTACACCGCCCGTTGTGTCTAGGTTTCCATCCCCGTTTCCATCAACCGGACATGCTGCTACCCGTACACCAATGGGTTTCGCCGCGTTTGCCACTCCCATTGATCACCAGGCTGGTCCATCTTCCCGCCCTAACGATGCTGCTGACATCCAGGTAACATATTATTTTACGATTATTATTTTTAGAATTCGTCATTATTTGTAATTGATTACTGTTTTTTTTTTTTTTTTTTTTTTTTTTTTTTTTTTTTTTTTTTTTTTGTTAATCTTTTTTTAGCATCCGATCGACCGACCAAGGAGGGATTGTCGTCCAGGTAAATTTCAGCAATTTCCGTATACCCAACAGGGACCCACTACAATCCTCCCTAAGAAATGTGGAGCTAAGGCTAAACTAAAAAAGAGTACGGCGACCATTCCGCGATTTAACCTAGAAGAATTACTGGTAGATGATGCTGATGAGGATATTCAGGTTGTTGGTACAGCTTCTAGCTCACCTTTGGTATTTTATAATGTTGATCCTACAAAGGTACTACTAAAAATGTTTTTTATTTATTAACATTTCTTTATATAATTAATGAACTTGTAACCATATTGTATATAATTTATTTATTTATTTATTTATTTTGTTTAGGTACGGCGCACTAACTATGAAAGTTTGGAGGCATTCCTTTTGAAGCCATACGGGATATACCTTGATTGTCATCCAAAAGGTTGGGTGCTGGATACTAGGTTCTGGCAACACCTACTTCCGGATTTATACAAGCTGGGTAATGATCCGGGTCCAGTGGACCAACGTGGTTGGTTGTCTGACGATGTAAGTGTATTCTTTTAAATTATTTGAAGTTTAGATTATTTAAGTTTCAAGAACATTAAATGGTTAGATTTAAACTTTTGAATCAACATATGAATTGTTGGATGGAGATATTAATGAGAAAATGGGACAACAACCAACTATGGACAGTGGCTAGATCATGGACGGCATCTCTTTCCCCGAGCGTGAATGGTTATGTGTCCATGCTTTCGATAAATCCGGCGCTTAGGGGAACATTGGATGGTCGCACACGTCCGTACCCGTCATGGGATGTAGTACGTTATGTAAGTAAAGATCTTTCAATGTATATTTGTTTTGTATAAATTACTCTTTACAAGACTTTGTAATTGTGTATGCATAAATAAACTTTATATGTAGGTGTTGATGCCGATGAACCCGACAGGGAATCACTGGGTCACAGCAATTATAGATTTGTATGATTCCAAGTTATTGGTTCTCGACTCTATGTACAGCATGGAACGTGGTGAAGTAATAAGAAAATTTGTATTGGCTTGGACCGAAGCTGTGAACACGTGTTTAGAAGAGCTGGGACATTTTAGCAGGACAGGACGTGGGCATTACAGTTTCGAGTTCCATTACAACAACGTAACATATCCTATCCCACAACAAGGAAATTCAAGCGATTGTGAGGTAATCACATGTTGGCTAATACATGAGTTTGTTACGTGTCATTGGCCACCGCAGTTTGATATGACTAATGTTGATGCCTTTTTCTCCAATGTTAGATGTAACCTTGGTAAGGTGTTTTATCTAAGTAGGTGTGAGGATACTAGTTTATGTGGATATAATTAGTTAAGATGTTGTTAGTTGTACTCTTGAACAGTTTGTAATGGTATATGTTGATGTATAAAGTTTTTTTTGTTAACTTTCATTTAATTTATTTTTTAACCATACATAAACACGATACAATAACCTTACATAGACACGAAACAATTAAATCATACAACGCTGTGTTTCATACACAGTAGATTGACAATATTAAGCATAAACAAAGGGTATGAAAAGGTGCATATTC
Source organism: Artemisia argyi (assembly GCA_030686995.1). Taxonomy (NCBI): domain Eukaryota; kingdom Viridiplantae; phylum Streptophyta; class Magnoliopsida; order Asterales; family Asteraceae; genus Artemisia; species Artemisia argyi. Next base: position 151,968,857 of record CM060684.1, read on the forward strand.
ATCCACTAAAAACGGTATTCTTGTCGATAACCTCAACCAAGTTCCTTTTTGTTATGTTAAGAGCAGGCGGTGATGATTTCGAGGTAAAGACCGAAACATTACGAAGTACCAAAACAGCTCCGACTTTGAGGTGTTTTTTATAATCCAGCTCTTCTGCAAGGACTTTGTGATGAATTGTACCAGCCATAGTCCCGATTGGATCTTTTAGTGTACAGTTGAGGTCACCCAGCATGTTAGGAGTACAAGACTTGATAACAGCTACAACAAGTTCAAGTTTTCCTTTTACACAATGCTTCTTTATATCCCCAAAACAGCCAGTTACGATGACACCTTGAGAACTAAACACCTTATGAGTCGCGCTCAACCATGGACCACTAGTAAAATGTTCATCCTCAGTGATGTCCTCATTTACTTTAGCTATATAATCCTATGTTGGCACAAAACAATATTCGGGGCCACCCTCTCTGACGTCTGCATTTTTTCGAAGAATGGCTCGTTGAAGAATACCAGCCGAACCAGGTATTATCCAATCATCCTCGCTCATAGATGTTGACGAACCCGCAACGTTATGTGTTGGGGCGTAATTTTTTTGTTTTGGTGGAATGAATTGGGAATTTGTGAATCCGGTTTTGTTTTGTTGAGACATTGTGTGAATTTTATATTTCTTTCAGTGAGTAGAATTGTGAGCAAATAAACGTTACTACACACCAGTATTTATATGAGAAATTTAATGGAGATGTCATATCATTGTCATATTTCGCGTAATAAATTACACATACCCGTACGTGTCATGCAATTGTCAGATCAATGTCATATCATTGTCATATTTCGCGTAATAAATTACACGTACCCGTACGTGTCATGCAATTGTCAGATCAATGTCATATCATTGTCATATTTCGCGTAAAAAGTTATACGTACCCGTTGGTGTCAAATCAACTGTCTAGTCCGTGTCATATCTTGTTTCAAAAAAGCAGTATTCTTGCAGAATTTTCCGTATATATTTAGTCTTTACAAACACCTTGATCCATATCAAACCAACAAAATGAGTTCAGTTTTGCAAAAATTCAAATGTGTTTTACATTTTGATAATACCGAACGAGGTGTGATTATGTATACTAATATCACTTACTCATGGTTAGATGAAACTGTACGTTCTAAGTTCAAGTTGGATCCCAGTGTTCCGCTTAATTTCAAATTCTCGCACCCCGCATTCGATGTTCGCATGGATATCACTGACGATGATGAGGTAAGTTTCTTTGCTGAATTCGCTGCGGGAAATCAAGAAATGCCGCATGTTTATGTTGCAAAAGCGAAAGCATTTGATGATTATGGTGTTTGTAATATTTTAGTATGTTGTAACCTGGTTTTTTTTTAATGTATCGTATGGTAGCTACTTTTTACTCCTTGATTGTAATAGTACCTTCTTTAATTCTACCAGTTCCGTTTTTTATGTAATGTGAAATTGTAGTCAATGCAAGTATATTAACCATAACATTTATATTACTTGAAACAACAACTACAACAATAACATATGATACGATAACTAAGAAACAGAAATTCAAACAACTAAAAAACAATACTATAAATAAACATAAAACTATGATTCAATTAAATGAATCATCCGACACATATCCCTCGTGACTCGAGTAGGAGGCACTTGAGTCGTCCTTACTCGATGGCACAGGTGGAAGACCCCGAACCCAACGCCTTTCGGCTCTTCTGTTCCTCCGATCCCGTTTTCCTTTGAGGTACGCCTCATGCTCCCTATTCTGACGGGCTTGCTCAGCTTCATGCTCCCGTAGCACTTCCATATCCAGCTCATATTGTTCGTCCTCAGTCAATTGACGAATCATGGGTTGGTTTATCTCTGGAAACATTACTTCTGGTGGAATGGCAGGTGGTGGGTTGTCATGCACTTGGAAGCTCGGAAACAAATCTTGGGGTGGAGTGGGAGGTGGTGGGTTGTCATGCACTTGGAAGTACTGCCACAGTTCTTGTGGTGTAAACGCAGGTGGTAGCTGCTGTGGTGGGTTGTCATTCACGTGGTAAAACGGAAACAGATACAGTGGTGGAGTGCCAGGTGGTGTGTGAAACGAATCATTTTCAGGTGATGCATGGTTTGACATTGTGTTTGAGGAAGAAAACTCAGTTAGTATGTAAATTGTGTGTGTATGCACCATACAACAATACCTATTTATAGACCAAAAAAAGTGAACCATACCTACTAAACCCTAAAACTGAAACCCTAAACCCTAATAATAAGACGTAACATACTTTTCCCATTCCCCATGCAAATTAAAAGCATGTCGCGTATGGCATTAAGGGTGTCGCGTACAGCCATACGCGACATGCCATAAATGTATTTTTTTTTTTGCCCGAGCTATATTCTTGACACGTGTCCTCCCCTGGTGTCGCGTATGGATTTAAGGGGAATGATGGGGTGCTTTTGAAAACGGCGGATACTTGGGGTATTTTGTGACATACCCCTTCGTGCAGGGGTATGTCAGTAATTTTCACTTTAGACTATAAGAGATGAGCAAGTGTTTGCCTCATGTGCATCAAACACATAAATGAAATAGAAAAAGACTAATAAAACGAAAATGTCAAAGAAAGTAAATAAATCGTGATCCCTCAGCATCATCGGCAAGTAGCCGATGACCGGAGGACAACTATTTGTGGTGGATTGAACCTAAAACTCCGATACCATGTTATGAATAATATTGATTGATTAATTGTGTTAACACGAGACCCAATATTTATACTAATGACTAGCCTAACACTTGTGGTTAGGCCTAAACCAATACAAATACAAACATACTCTAATACAAATCCACTAACAAATTATAGGTCTACCCTTATGAATTGTAATACCTTGTTGTGTGATTAACAGATGCCATTACTCAAGTGGCATGGGGCGGAAATGTAATATCCGCAACCATAACAAATGGAGAGGGACAGTTTAATATTGATGTGGATCCCCTTCCTTTTAGTACCATTTTTTTTTATCATATTGTAGTATAGTTTTTCCTACACCACTCTGCAGTTGCAATGCAAGCTTACCATAAACCAGAATAATGGTTGAAATGGTCTGCCAATTTCTTTTTGTCACTCAGGGGACTATAGCTGCTGGATTTATTACTTTGAGTAGCAATTAGATTGGTTAATGTATCCATATTCCATAATAAAGGATTGTAACAATATTTGTTCTGTAAGAGCAGCTAAATTTGAATGTTATAAGAGACTTGCTATTCCGATTCATTTTGACTCATTAAAAAGTGGCATGTTTAATCTAGAACACATTTAGTGATTTGGATCACTAATGTTATTTATTTTTATTTTGTAATCATAGTTTACACGTTAACTATATACAAATAACACCACCACCACCAACAATATCCGGTCCCGCCGGGGGGGTGGGGTTCGAGGGAGGTAGAATGTAGATAAATCATACCCCCACCCCAGGGAAAACCCAAGGGTAGGGAGACCGCTTCCAGGAAGACTTCCGACAAATAAATGGACAAAAAAGCATTTGTGGGTCAGCTCAGTGTGCTTTGACCCATATCAAAATTATGACCCGTTTAAGCCCAAGCACATTATGATCATTTTTGTAATAATAACCTTTTGGAGTATTAATAAATTTTCATTTTGGTAATTTGCAAAAATTGGACGAAAAACCGTTTGTAGGTCATTTGTGGACGAAAAACCGTTTGTAGGTAAACCAAATCCGTTCTCACCCATCTTAAAAAACCATCATCCCGAACCCATAATACATGTTGCCCAACGCGTGCTCATCTTTCTACCTCTACTAATAATAGGTTGGGATATACATTGAAGGCCCTCAGAAGGATTGCTTATAAGTGTGTTTTTTGAACAGCAAATCATAGTCTCCACTCTCCAGACCATTTTATCTGGTTATACCTATATGTGAGTGAAATTAGTTGTTTGAATTAGTGCCATATTTGAAAAAATACAAAAAAGCAAATAAGCAGTTTCAACTAGGAAATACTAAATATTCCCTAACATCAAGAGAGAATAAGATGTCTAGATTAATAATGTTTGGACTGATGTTGTATATTCTGTAACTATGCATCGAATACATTTTTTTTTACAGTGTTCATTGAACTTGTAAATCTCATAAAACCTATCGAGAATCGGAGAATTCTTTCCTGATATACAAAAGGCTAGTTTGCATGTGTTCTCATATTTAACTAACTTTGTTCTGAAACATACTACTCCCTCCGTCTCAAAATTATTGTCATGAGAGAGAAATCGTAAAGTTTAATAAAAGTGAGGTCACTTTAATTTTCAACCACTTAAATGGAATATTTTTCCATTAGATTCTATAGTTTTTACTAAATAAAGAAAATGGACAATTATTTTGAGACACCCTAAAATAAAAATATAGACAATAATTTTGAGACGGAGGAAGTAAATCAATAACAAAAAAGTACTCTCAATAATATGTCTAGCTTGCACATGGAAAAACACAGTGGATCCGCGAAATAAATTGAATTCATTGCTTCTTCTTTATGTTGTGCGACACTGGCAAATCGAAATGCGCATTGTGTGCATCTTTATTTGAATGTTTAAGCAGTACATGCACATATGCATCGTGTCGTGACCTTATTTGGCTGGTAGCATTTTTTTTTTCTTTTCTCGATCATATTGAAGTTATGATGATTTTGATACAGGGATGTATATATCGTATCAAATCAAACTATAAGGCTATACTAGGCTATACTAGTTATATATCCACAAATTATATAAGGCTATACTAGTAATAACTCATAATACATTTGATTTTAATTGTTTGTGCACACAAAGTATATATATTATCTGATTTTAATAATACATTTGTTGGTTTGTGTATAAATATTAATACGTGTATGTCTAGTATCGAACCCGAGACCTCGAGATTGCACACATTACAAACGAGAATTAAAGTATAATAATTATATATTAAATGTTATGTATATATAATTATTTAAACACTAGAAGGACTTAATGGTCGTTAGTTATTAACCGTAAGTACTAACTATCGTTAAATGTTAAGTTAAAGGACTAAGAGTGAAATATATAGCAAGAAGAATCCGGAAGGATCCTATGGGTTCCAAAGCCGGTCGACCCAAGGGATTGGGAGACCCATTCCTACTCAAACTTGGAGAACAAGTTTACAAGGCTATATATACAAACACAATGGTTATTTGTTTTTTGACATTTTCTACACACACAATAACCCTAAAGTTTTCTTCTTCTTTTTCCTTGCTTATAATCGATCGAACACCCCTAATACTTAAGGGTTTCGAATTTTGTTTTCCAAAACAAATTGTTTACATAAATCTTGTAATCTCTTTAATTCGTTAGTAGTTTGTATGTACAAGAACAAGGTAATAACTCACTATAGTTATTATCAAAGAATCGATAAATAAAACGGCAAGGGATTGATCAATGATTCATATAAACGCTAACTAGGGTTCATCATCATATTCTTGTTTTTAAAGTTTGATTATTGTTCAGCTAGAATCTCACGGTACATTTCTATTATATTTATGTTAATCTTTAATATGTTATAGATGATCATTCGTTTCCGCATATGTGTTTTACCTGTTTTATGATTGTCATGATTTAAATATTCTAACAGTGGTATCACGAGCTTGCTATAACATGTTAATGATTACTAAAACACATAGAAATCGAATCTTTAATGTTTTTAGATACATGTTAAGTTTTTTTTTTTTTTTTTTTTTTTTTTTTTTTTTTTTTTTTTTTTTTTTTTTTAATCTAGGGTTTTATGATTCGAAACCCTTGTAATTTTTATTTATTTATTTTTTTTTGGGGGGGGGGGGGGTCGATTACCTCCTTTTCCAAATTTTAGGGTTTGTATTAAATATTAATTATGATTAGAAACCCTAGGTTTTAACAAGTTTATGTGTTAATTGGACGTACTTGTGACATAATTGGTAATTGTTATGCATTGATCCGTGACGAAACATGCATGTTAGTCATGGGTTGTTTTATTTGTTTTAATTGTTATGCTTTGTCATATGTTTTAGATAGATCTAAAATTAGGGAAGACCCCAATCTATTAAAATCAATTTTGTGCTATGTGGTATGTCATTAGTTTTGGCCTACGCAATTGATTCGTCAATGTATGTGGCTCACTTCCTTCAAGAAGGGAAGGACTTAGTTGATTATATGCATATTGATAACCTAGAATTGATTTGATTAGAGTTTTTCTAATCAAGATTGCATATGGCTATTTGTTTCATCTTATAATTATTATGTTTATTAGTTGCTTAATTTGTCTTTGATTACTTGTTTTATTGTTTTATTTGTTGGACATGTTGTAAGCAATAAAAGGGTAATTTTTATAAAGAAAATTAATTTGACTAATAATGGTGAAACCTTAAGTAATAAATTATGATTCTTGCAAGGTCTTATGTGTCGACGGTGGTTCGCTTCGCACGGTAATTGGCTCCCAGGCAAGACTAACATGATTCATACTTTATTACATGTTTTAAGATTAAAGTCATAAACTTTTGCTTGATTGATGTTTTTGTACATATGGTTTTAAAAGTAAGCCTTCTCTAGACAAATTCATAGTGATGGTAAAAAGGTTTGGAAAGAGCCTAGAGTCTACCTTTGTTACTACACTCATGAATGCGTCTAAGGCGACTCACTTATAAGTCCATTCTTTTTACAATATCATATTAAGGGTGATTTACCTCAATTCCACTTTTGTGGATGATAATTGAAGGTTCTTCTTTAATTGGTGAACCCGGTACGTCAAGTAAAACTTTTTTGACTTAATCTTGACTAATTGGTAATAAAAAGGTTTTGAAAATTATGTTATGAAGATGAGTGCATGCATCTTCATACATGTTTTGATTGTCACATCAAACAAATACCCTAATAAATTTAAGTTACATGCATCTAACTATAAGAGACACTTGAAATTATTATTTGGTAAACGTGATATCCAGGCTAAATTTTAATGACAAGGCAAAATTCTGTTATTGTGTGAGACCAGATATAGATATTTTACACGTTTCTAAGTTAGACGACTTAATTAAGTTGTGCGTGAGACCTGGAACTTAAGACATGAGATGGGATGAAATATGCTTACATTGCAAATTGATGAATCAATTTGAAGTAATTCCCATAATGATCTAGGAATTAAAAATTTTGTTTGCCAATTATTGTTCGACAGATTACCATCTTTTATACTTTCATTACTAGCAGATCAACTGATGTAGTGAAATCTACGAAAAGTTGGATCCTAGATTTTCAAGAAAATTATGTGGTTATATGAATATATCTTTGGGTATTATATTTTCTTGGAAATATGTATTATCGAATATACTAATGTTTGAACTTTTTTCTGTAGAAATGGCTCAACCTGATAACTCCACTGTTGTTTCTGATTTCAAGAGTCACCTTGAAAGGGAAAAACTGACTAGGAAAAATTTCAATGACTGGCACAGCTCAGAATTGTCTTGAGGGCGACTGATAAGCTCGATTATTTGAATACACCTTGCCCTGAATGACCTGCTGATACTGCACCTGAAGCAGAAAAAGCAGCATGGTACGTTGAGTACAAGAAGTATAATGAGATTGCTTGTTTAATGCTCACTAGTATGGATGCTAAGTTACAAAAGCAGTTTGAGTACTTTTATCCATACAATATGCTTCAAGAACTCAAGAAATCTTATGAGAAATCACCAGCAGTTGAATTGTATGACCTGCTCGATCAATTACGTAGCTGTAAACATGGTGATGGAAAACCTGTAAGTGATTACGTGTTGATTATGAAAGACTACTTTGATCAACTTCACATACTCGACTTCGGTTACCCTGAGAATGTGCAAGTGAACCTAATCAATAGGTCCCTTAACAAGGACTTTAAAGGTTTTGTTCAAAACTTCAACATGCATTGCTCGGGGAAGACAGTCTCAGAGTTACTCGCAATGCTTGTAGACTATGAGAAAGGTTTTCCGGCTCAAGGCAAGGCACCTACTCCTCAAGTGTTGGCTATTTAAGGAGGTAGGATCCAGAAGAAATCACAAGCGAAGAAAGGTAAGGGTAAGGTTGATAAAGGCAAGCAGATCATGGCCTATCAACCAAATCCTAGGGTGAATCAGCATCAACCCAAGCAAAACAAGGTGAATCCTACCAATAAGAAGGATCAGACTTGTCACCATTATCATCAGAAGGGACATTGGAAATGCAATTGTCCACTCTACATTCATGACTTGCGACAAAAGAAGCAGAAGAATGAAGCTGGTAACCCCAGTACTTCAGGTGCGTTCTTTATGATTGAATTATTTACTTTAACTCATAAAAATTCCTGGGTATATGATACGGGCTGTGGTATTCATATTTGCAATAGTATGCAGGGGTTTAGAGTTGAGAAGAAGCTTGCCTATGGACAACAATATCTGCACGTTGGTAATAGAGCAAATGCAGCTGTTGAAGCTCTAGGAATATTTGAATTAGTTTTGCCTTCGGGCTTAGTACTGCATTTGAATAATTGTCATTATGCACCTTCAATTGTTGGGGTGTAGTTTCCTTTTCTTGTTTATTAGATCTTGGTTTTCAACATACTATCAATGGCAATGGAATTTTTGTTTCATTTAATAATGTTTTTTATTTTAATGATATTGCTGTGAATGGTATTTTTGAAATTGATATGAATATGAATGTATCCAATGAATATAATAATTCAATGTATAGCATCAATAATAAGAGAATCAAGAAAGGTCTGGATTCATCTTATCTTTGGCATTGTCAAATTGCTCATATAGGCAAGACTCGCATGGGAAAGCTGCAACGCGATAGGCTTTTGCAAAATATCAATGATGAATCATATGATAAATGCGAATCTTGTATATCTGGTAAGATGACTAAGAAACCTTTCAATAATCGTATGAAAAGAGCTTCTGGTCTACTTGGTCTAATTCACACAGATGTGTGAGGACCACTTAGACATGTGTCAAGGAGGGGTGCTAGCTACTTCTTTACATTTACAGATGATTATAGTCGTTATGGTTATGTTTATTTACTTAAACATAAACATGAGGTGTATGAAACATTCAATGTGTTTAAAGCAGAAGTAGAGTTGCAAACTGAAAAGAAGATTATAGCTCTTCGTTCCGATAGAGGTGGCGAATACCTGAGTCAATAGTTTAAAGATTTTCTAGCTGAGAATAGAATTGTCCAGCATCTCACTTCTCCATATACTCCACAACAAAATGGTGTATCTGAGAGAAGGAATCATACATTGCTAGATGATGAAATCACGATTATACATGTTTTATTGCCAAAAATGCCCCCATTTATGTTAATATATTTAACAATATTGCGCTTTTAATTGCAAATATTAATACTATTGTTATTTTATTTATCAAGGTACCGTTGGAGAAATATTAGAGCAAAAGTGATGATTAATTTGAAGATATTAAATATTATTCGAAGATTATTTGGAGCTTGTTCAAAGATGTATAAAACTTAAGTGAAAGCCCAAGATAAAACCCAAAAATTATTAGAGAGGAAGCCCAAGATTAATCCAAGAAAATACTACAAGTGAAGCCCAATTGGTGCAAGCCTACATTTAATTCATTTAAATATGAAGTAATAATAAGAGTGGATGAAAATGAAAAGCATGAATTGAAGCCAGCAGCAATCTTTCACGTGCCCGTATATATTTAGAAAAAAAAAAAAAAAAAAAAACTCAAAGAACGTTAGCTGTTGAGCTCGTGGACCCCATTACTGCGTGTCACCAATCAAACGCAACAAGCCTTCTCTGCCAACGGTCATTTCCATACTTCAACGGTCAAAATTTTGTTGAGAGAATTATAAGAAGGCATTGGGTAGCATTAATGAGCCATGTATCTTTCATTTTTTTCCTCTCAACGCAACTTTACCATAGAGTAAACTACACCGTTCGTCCTTGTGGTTTGCGTTGACAGCAGCCTGTGATCCTTTGACCAAAAAAATTACACCGTTCATCCTTAACTCAGAAATGTTATGCACCATTAGTCCCTCCCTCTAATTGGGTGGACTAACGCTCGTTAACTTGTTTACTTATGAGGGTATAATCGTCATTTCGCACTATAAGGACGAACGGTGCAACGACGAACTGTGCAATTTTTCGCTTTTAATCTCTTTTTTCACGCTTTCTTTCGTTTTTTTTTTACGTTTTCGCCCGTTTTTGTCTTCTTTTTTTTATGTTTTCGCTCATTTTTGTCCGTTTTTTTACGTTTTATCTCGTTTTTTACATTTTCATCCATTATTTTACGTTTTCACCCGTTTATTTTACGTTTTCATCCGGTTTTTATGTTTTCATCAGTTTTTTTTACGTTTTCACCCGTTTATTTTACGTTTTTTTACGTTTTCGTCTGTTTATTTCACGTTTTCGCCCTATTTTTATGTTTTCGTCCATTTTTTACGTTTTCATCCGGTTTTTTTTTACGTTTTCTTTCGTTTTTTTTACGTTTTCGCCCGTTTTTGTCATTTTTTTACGTTTTCTCCCATTATTTTTACGTTTTTGTCCGTTTTTATCCATATGTATCCGTTTTCATCCGTTTTTATTTTTTCTTATCCGTTTTTATCCGTTTTCATCCGTTTTTCTACGTTTTCGTCCATTTTTTATGTTTTTGCCTGCTTTTTTACGTTTCCGTCCATATTTTTACGTTTTCGTCTGTTTTTTTACGTTTTCGCCCATTTTTTACGTTTTGGTCCATTTTTTATGTTGTCGTCTATTTTTTTACGTTTTCGTCTATTTTTTTACGTTTTCATCCCTTTTTTACATTTTCATTCGTTTTCGTCTTTTGCGTTTTCATCCGTCGGCTTCTTTTACGTTTTCATCCCTTTTTTTTACGTTTCCATCCGTTTTCATCTTTTACGTTTTCATCCATTTTTTTATGTTTTGTCCGTTTTTTTTACGTTTTTATATTTTCTTATCCGTTTTCACCTTTTTTATCCCTTTTTTTACGTTTTCATCTGTTTTTTTACGTAAAAAAACTTAAAAAAACGAAAAATAACGAATCAAAAAGGTGAAAACGGATAAGAATATATAAAAACGTAAGAAAAACGGACAAAAACGTAAAAAAAAGGGACGAAAACGTAAAAGATGAAAACAGATGGAAACGTAAAAAAAAGGGACGAAAACGTAAAAGATGAAAACGAATGAAAACAGAGAAAAGCGTAAAAAAGGGATGAAAACGTATAAAAACGGACGAAAACGTAAAAAAACAGACGACAACATACAAAAAGGGCCAAAACGTAAAAAAAAGGGCGAAAACGTAAAAAAAAAACAGACGAAAACGTAAAAATACGGACAGAAACATAAAAAACGGGTGAAAACGTAAAAAATGGACGAAAACGTAGAAAACAGATAAAAGCGTATAAAAACGGATAAGAAAAAATAAAAACGAATGAAAACGGATACGTATGGATAAAAACGTTAGAAAAACGGACTAAAATGTAAAAATAATGGGCGAAAATGTGAAAAAACTGATGAAAATGTAAAAACCGGATGAAAACGTAAAATAAACAGGCGAAAACGTAAAAAAAATAGATAGAAACATAAAAAACGGGATGAAAACGTAAAAAAACGGACGAAAACGGGCGAAAACGTAAAAAAAGGACAAAACAGGCAAAAACGTAAAAAAAACGAAAGAAAACGTAAAAAAACGAACGAAAACGTAAAAAATGGACGAAAACATAAAAAAGGGGCGAAAACGTGAAATAAACAGACGAAAACGTAAAATAAACGGGCGAAAACGTAAAAAAACTGATGAAAACGTAAAATAAACAGGCGAAAATGTAAAAAAATGGAATGAAACGTAAAAAACGGGATGAAAACGTAAAAAAAAGATGAAAACGGACAAAACGGGCGAAAACGTAAAGTTTTAAGCTTTCTACATTTAAAAGTTGCAACCTTTCCATAGCATCTCACCTCAAAATTAAATAAAGTTTCAAGCTTTTGGAGATTTATCGAAGATTATGGGTTATATTGAAGTATTTTGGGTTAATTATGAGCTTTGGATGTGGTATTTAGTTTAGTGTTCTCATCGTCGTCGTTATGCTTAAGCCATATCCGATGCTTTCTCATCCTTATTCTTATTCTCTTTTTATTATGTTTATTGTCGTATTTCGTTTAATTAGGATTGCCATGTTTAGTTTTATTATTATGCCTTTTAGCGATATTAGGATGCTAGAGTAGATTTATTTATATACTTGTTTGGTGATGGGTTGATTTGAGGTGGTGATTAATTAGTGATTTGGAAAGGTTTATTATGAGTTAAGTTAACACTTTTGATTCAAACGATAATTCGGCCCAAAAACATTGTTTTAAATAGTTATAAAATTTATTTTAACTAAAATTGAAAAACGGAACCGGTGACTAATAAACTTGATTTAACATGCCAATTTAACCCAAGGGTCAAATTTCTTATCTTAAATTATTAATCATTCAATCCAAATTTCCAATTAATCATCACTAAGAATCAACCATAATCCAAACGAGTATATTTCCTCCTTTATATTTTTGCCCTTATCATTTTAGCTTATCTCGTAGTTTATTCTTTAGTTTCCTTAGTTTTATTTTGCCTTAGTTCCCTTTAGTTTACTTTTTAGATGTTATTATTCCCTTAGTTTATTATTTAGTCATAGCTTGCCTTAGTTTCCTTATAATTTTGCGTTTTAGTTTAAATATCTTAAAATCTCAAAATTAAGTTATCTAAGCATCCAACAAGAACTAAAACGCGAGTCTCAAATCCATCATTCCTTTAGAACGACAACCTGGGAGATCAATACTTACCTCGATACTTAGGTATTTAGGTTTGTATCCGTATCTTTCCCTCCCCTTTACAAATTATTTTTGGTGGGCCCCACAACGACCCCATCACTAGATATGGTACGATCTATGTTTAATCTTACAACTCTTCCTTTTTCGTTTTGGGAATATGCCTTAGAATCTGCAGTTCGCATTCTAAATATGGTTCCAACTAAGAAGGTGGATAAGACACCATATGAGTTATGGACCGGAAAAGTGTCTAACTTGTCTTATCTAAAGATTTGGGGTTGCGAGGCATTTGTTATACGTGACTCAGCAGATAAACTCAAACAAAGATATGTAAAGTGCATCTTTGTAGGATACCCAAAGGAAACAATGGGTTACTACTTTTATTACTCACCTGAAAACAAAGTATTTGTTGCAAGGTATGGAGATTTCTTGGAAAAGGAATTCATATCCCAAGAATTCAGTGGGAGAGTTTATGATCTGGAAGACGATCAAGTAGATGCATTACCTTCTGAAAACACTAGCCAACTTCCGGAAGAACCTGAAAGTTTAGGTCCTCCACCAGAAGTTGAAGTGGGTCCCATTCACAGATCTGTAAGAAATGTGAAAGCTCCTGAACGTCTATGTCTTAACGTAGAGTGTGAGGAAACTATGCTAGGGGATCTTGATGAACCTTCTAGTTATAGAGCTACCATAAATAGTTCTGAAAAAGAAAAATAGCGAGTTGCTATGAATGGGGAAATGCAATCCATGAAAGATGATGAAGTATGGATTGAAGTAGACATTCCTCCCAATGCTAAGGTAGTTGGGAGTAAGTGGCTCTTCAAAAAGAAAACTGACATGGATGGCAATGTACACACCTATAAAGCTCGTTTGGTAACTAAAGGCTTTACTCAAACATTTGGTGTTGACTACGAGGAGACCTTTTCTCCTGTAGCTGACATTAGGGCTATTAGGATTCTCATAGCTATAGCTGCATACTATGACTATGTGATTTGGTAAATGGATGTCAAAACCGCCTTCTTAAATGGTCGCCTAGATGAAGACATCTATATGGCGCAGCCTGAGGGGTTTGTGAATCCAGAATTTCCAAATCGTGTATGCAAACTTCAAAGATCTATTTATGGAATGAAGCAAGCATCACGACAGTAGAATAAAAGATTAGATAGTGAGATTAAAAAGTATGGATTCACTCAAAATCTTGATGAGCCATGTGTATATCAAAAAGCTAGTGGGAGTGATGTAATTTTCCTTATTTTATATGTCGATGACATATTGATCATGGGAAAAGACATTCCAAGCTTGCAAAAGGTTAAGGCATATCTTGGAAAGTGTTTTTCTATAAAAGATTTAGGGGAAGCTGCATTTATTCTTGGAATCAAAATTTATAGAGATAGATCTCAGCGATTGATTGGATTGAGTCAAAGTGCTTACATTGATAAAATATTGGAGATATTCAATATGCAAAATTCCAAGAAAGGATATTTGCCGATGCGAGAGCAACATGGCTTGAGTAGCAAAGTTTGTGCTTCAACACCTGCAAAGGTGGAACGCATAAAGAGAGTCCCGTATGCCTCAGATGTGGGATCTATTATGTATGCGGTGAAAAGTACAAGGCCTGATGTGGCATTTGCTCAAAACTTGACCAGTCGATATCAACAGAATCCGGGTGAACTTCACTAGACTGCTGTTAAGAATATTCTTAAGTACCTTAGGGCTACTAAAGATATATTCTTGGTATATGGGGGAAATCCAAATGCAGAACTTGATGTTACAGGTTACTGCGATGCATCCTGGAAAGGTGATAAAGATGATACGAAGTCTTAGACAGGTTATGTCTTTGTCATTAATGGAGGAGTTATGGATTGGAGGAGCAAGAAGCAGAGTACATTAGCGATGTCTGCAACAGAAAGTGAGTACATAGCTACTTCAGAAGCTGCAATGGAAGCCGTTTGTATCAGGAAGTTTGTTTCAGAGCTTGGAGTTATGCCATCGATTCAAAGACCTATAAAAATGTATTGCAACAACTCAGCTGCAATTACATTTGCCAATGAACCTGGAATCATGAGAGGCACCAGACATTTCCCGATTAAACATCACTATGTTCGAGAACAAGTCGAAATAGGTGAAATCGAGTTACTCAAAATTCACATAGATGAAAACTTAGCAGATCAATTAACAAAGCCTCTACCTGGCACTAAGCTTTATAAGCATGATGAAGGCATAGGGCTTCGTTTAGCTGAAAGTTTCATGCCCATTTGTGATTAGTATTTGGATAAAGTATGTAATGTACGATTATTATTTTAATGAAATAAAATATTGTTTATGTTTATTTATCATTGTCTTAATAATATATCATGTATTTGCATGTTTAAATCCATGAATAAATTATTATTCTAAATTGTCTGTTGTCGGTTAATGATATGGGAATATCATTAAATCAAGACAAATCTGAGTATTGGTTAGAATATACTTGATAGTATATTGATGTGTAGTCATATCAATGTCATATAATATTCAATGAATTGAATATAGGACTTATCCTAACAGGTGAGCATGGTCCAAAAACCGGACCAGACCGGCCAAGATCGGACCGGACCGAAGACCGAGAACCGGAAAAACCATAGACCGTCGGTCCGGTCCGGTCTTCGGTCGGTCCAGTCCAATTAGGCATATTTTGGCATGTTTTTTCAATTTTTTGGTCGGTCCGGACCGGACCGGACCGGACCGAGGACTGAATTAGCCAAAAAGACTAGACCGAGGACCGGACCGAATGTGGTCGGTCCGGTCGGTTTTGTCGGTCGGTCCGGTCCATCCGGTCCGTTTGCTCAGCCTTATCCTAACTTTATGATTTCACATTATGGGGCTTATTCATTAAAGTGAATCATGTTTAAAAGTTATCCTCAGACTTGAGATACCAGATAAGTGTCATGGATGTAGTGCATTTCTGTGAAGCAATTTACCGCTATCCGTAACTGGTAGTCATAAGGATTGTTTTCAGAAATGTTGCAAAGTTCATGGGTTATTCTTGTAGTCAAGAAAGAATTTGTCCATTCGAATTTGTTTTGGAGTTTAATACTGCTGGCCACTCGTAGGATTGATAAAATATTTGCGTGGCCACGCCCAAAGACTATCTGGAATACGTTCAGATGTTTTGGTTATTTTGTTCAATTGTTTACAAACGAGAAACAGAAATTTAATAAAGAATTACTTGAACCCATATCTTTATTAATGTGGTATTAGAAACAGAATGATAATAATAATGATGAATCATTAAAGGTTTTATCCATGAAACCTACCTCGAGTTGAACTAGGGGCATTGGAGTGTTGCAAGATGCTAACCAATGTCATTACACTATTACTGGATATACAAGTGGGAGCTGTTGGTTTGTGTATAAATATTAATACGTGTATGTCTAGTATCGAATCCGAGACATCGGGATTGCACACATTACAAACAAGAATTAAAGTATAATAATTATATACTAAATGTTATGTATATATAATTATTTAAACACTAGAAGGACTTAATGGTCGTTAGTTATTAACCGTAAGTACTAACTATCGTTAAATGTTAAGTTAAAGGACTAAGAGTGAAATATATAGCAAGAAGGATCCGGAAGGACCCTATGGGTTCCAAGGCCGGTCGACCCAAGGGGATTGGGAGACCTAATCCTACTCAAACTTGGAGAACAAGTTTACAAGGCAATATATACAAACACAAGGGTTATTTGTTTTTTGACCTTTTGTACACACACAATAACCCTAAAGTTTTCTTCTTCTTTTTCCTTGCTCATAACCGATCGAACACCCCTAATACTTAAGGGTTTCGATTTTTGTTTTCCAAAACAAAGTGTTTACATAGATCTTGCAATCTCTTTAATTCGTTAGTAGTTTGTGTGTACAAGAACGAGGTAATAACTCACTATAGTTATTATCAAGGAATCGATCAATAAAACGGTAAGGGATTAATCATTGATTCATATACACCCTAATTAGGGTTCATCATCATATTCTTGTTTTTAAAGCTTGATTCTTGTTCAGCTAGAATCGCACGGTACGTTCCTATTATGTTTATGTTAGTCTTTAATATGTTATAGATGATCATTCGTTTTCGCATATGTGTTTTACCTGTTTTATGATTGTCATGATTTAAATATTCTAACAACACTTGGTTAAGAATATAAATATATAACATTACATAAATATTTCATTATGTGTTGATTTAATTTGTATAGGTTTTTGTTGGACCAAAGAATTGACTTTGTATAATTGACATTGTGTTTTGGTTAATATTGTTTAAATTTAGCTATTGATATTATGTTTAAAACATTATGCTTGTTTAATAACACATAATAACCCTTAAAAATCGTTTTCTTGGATAGCCTTACTTTCAAACTTTAAAGAGTAACATGCATTATTGTTATATGTACAATATCATGTATATGTTTCATTTCACAGTAACTCATAAGGTTGTGTCTTCATTTTAATATTTATATTATTGTTATTAATAATTTAGCTATATTTAATTTTTGTACCCGTGTACGCGTGGGTAACTTATAAATAAGAATTAATGAGTCGTTATTGAATGTTGATATTAAAGAAAAATACTTTACCGGACATCCTTACTTAATCTCATTAGGATGAATAATATGAGTTATTCATATATATACAATCTCGTGTATCGTTTACATATCACATTAACTCGTGTTTTTATTTTTATATTTATAGTTATGTTCATATACATTAACAAATATGTAATGATAATAATTTTTATAAATAACAACATATATATTGTTTTTCTAAATAATTTATAAAAGTCTAGGGTTATAAAGTGTATGGGTATTTATTAAATTTATAAATTTATAATTTTATTTTTATTTTTTCTTTACAAATCGACGCATGTGTTCTTATACAATTTTTTTTTCTTATATTGAATCAAGATAAGTTTGACCAAATTATTTTAATTTTGACTTTATATTAACCAATAGGATAACTCAATTTATTTTACGCGGCAAAATTAATTATTCCCCAATTTTAATTGTTTCAACATTATTTTTTTAGCTTATTTGAAAATCTCTTATTATTAATTATATAAGAAATGATTGCTAATTGTGATCTATACAAAGAATTGCTATCATCTGTACAAGAGATGATCTATTAGATTTGCTTGTCATTTTGTTTGAGTATAATAGCTATGCTGAATATCCACCAAACTTGTTAGCATAATGAAATATTGATCAAATATTTTTTTTTGGATAGTAAACTCACTCACACCATTAAACTCATATACGTTCCAATCGAGACTTACCCTCGAGTCTTTGGGGAGGAACACCTTATGTTACATATTTACACCTTGGTACCGCTAGGCGAAAGCTCATTTGGTTTCTTGTAAATGTATGACGGGTATAACTACGAGAACTTATAGACCAGAATTATAGGTCTCAGTACAAACAAACGAGAACTGAGAGCCGTGACTTTTTATTTTGATTTTTAATCGGGAACTTAAATTTGCATAGAGAAATTTGACAAAGTAGATGCAGTTATAGCTGAAAGTTTAAAATTATACGAGTATAAAATAACATACACACACATACAAATACGAAACACATTTAACACATAATTATTAGGTTTGGCTAACAAAAGCTTTACTTGCCAACTTGTTATCTTAACTACGTTATAATGCATTTAGGCGATTTCTAAAAAGGAAGTCTTAAAAAAATAAGACCAAAAACATTTCTTTAATTGGAAGGATTTCAAACTAACACATACATATGAATAGGAATTAAGTTACATTATGAATTTTAATATCTTTATTTGTAAGAGCCACTAATATTTATGAACCTCATTAACTTGCAATAGTCAATTTAATCAATGTGATATAACAGCCTAATTAACTACCTTTTAATGCATATTTCATATATATAAAGCCCCTTTGCTTGTGCCTTTTGCTTGCTCCTTTTGCTTTGCCTTAGCTATAGGCCCTTTGCGTTGCCTTCTTTGGTCTTAGCTGCTTGGTTTGGCCTTGGTCTTGTGCCCCCCTCGCACCCTTATTTGCTGGCGTTGTCTAGGTGGTTTTGTTTTGGTTGTTTTGTCTTGGTTGTCTTGTCGTTTTTGCTTTGTTTGCTCTTTTACTTGTTGTGTCAGTTTACTGTTTTGTTTGCTTATATGCTTGTTGTGTCGTATTGCATGTATGTTCGTTTTGCTCTGTTTGCTTGTATGCTTTTATGTTTTTCTTTGTTTTGCTTTCTATTTCTTGCTTCCTTTACTTCGAGCACACTTTGCACACACTTGCCGGAGATCTTTCTGGAAGCAGTCTCTTTACCTGCAGGGTACCCTGGGGTAGGGGTAGGATCTGTCTACATCCCACCTCCCCCATACCCCGCCTAGGCGGGATTGGGTATGTTGTTGTTGTTGTATTACTTATGTTGGCAAAAAAAACACGATTTTGATTGCTAAATATATCCTAAGATCGGCAGATTTTTTGAAATTGGTTTTTAGCATTTCCCTTTTAGATCTCACATATAAAATAACTTTTTAAACAATGAAAACTTATTATGCAAAAGCGAAATGTTACGTTATCAAAAACTATAAGAAAAAAGGTTCATTTAGCAAATTAAAGTATTTTAAGAAAAAATATACCACAAATTTTGACTTGTGCACATAGTCATTGGACCATAAAGAAAAAACTGAAGTAGACCCAAGCCCACAAAATCTAAGGCGTGCATGCTTGAAACCTAAACTCAACTTGCATTACAAATTACAATGACTTTGTATTGTTTTATGTAATAATACGAAGAGTTTGGATCAAATGAGAAGAAAAACTAATTAAAATGAGATTGATAAGAAGAAACAACCACTACACATTTGAGATGCACCTAGAAAAATAGATACATCTCCCATTAAATTTTTCACTCTTATTTGAATTGTGTGGCTAGAAACTCTTCTCACTCTTCTCATTTGAATTTTTCTTCTTTCTGATAATACGAATACTTTGAGCACCATGTTTAATCACCAAGCCCTATAACACACTTGTTACATCTTTCTGTAATAATTAGACAATAAGTAGAGTACATGCATATGCAATCTTAGTAACAAAATCATTCGTAGTCTTCATCCAAGTCTTTTAATCATCAAGCCGTAAAACACACTAGCTGAAAACATATGCTTAAACAAAATACTGAGTAACAAAATCATTTAATGCCTTTTTTTTTTGGTAAAAATCGTTTAACGTCTTAATTCATCCAAATTCAGTTAGTTTACTTCAAGATGAACATGAAGTACGTTATTATGGTCTCTTCTTGATAATATGTTTTAAGAGACCAATCACTTTCTTGATAATCATGTATAAGAACATAATGAAAGGCAAACCACACAAACGTGTAGCGTGCGTTCATAATACAACTTGTACACAATCCAAAAGTCATAGTTTGAAAATTTACTTCACAATGCAAATCTTCATTTCGTGGATACGCGGTAATATGCAAATTTGGATTTTCTTTCAAGCCTCAAGTAGGCGACATTGTACCTCAACTTCCGCTATAAATAGGTAACTTACATGCATAGATTTGTATCAAGCCCTTGATTGTAAGCAACTAGCTCTTTAACATTAATGGCAATGAAATCAATCGTTTTGGTCTCCCTTTTGGTGGTTGTTTTTGCATCATCTCAAGCTGAAGCTCAACTACCTGGCCTTGGCCTTGGTAATTTGATAAACATCAACGGAACTATATTTTGCTCTCTGAATGGCAATATTGTTCCCAATGCCGCAACACCAACCCCTGCTTTTGCAAGTAAGAATTCTTATCATGCAAAAGTTATGGCTGTGTTTTTTTTTCATTTTTCTTCACTTAGGTTAAACTATTATTTATCGAAGTTATTAAACACGATAGTTAAGTTACTTAACTAACTTATATAAATTATACACTAAGATCACTGAACTTAGTAAGCATGATATATAATTTATAAAAACTATACGAACGGTTAAATGTTGTCTCTGGTGTTAAACCGAGTAGCAAGTTTAACGACCTAAGTGACCCAAAAAAATGTAGAGCAAGATAAGTGAACAAAAACGACATGTATATTTAATCATTTATTTTTTTTGTTGGATGATCTGCAGATGCATTAGTCCAAGTAACATGTGGCGGAAATGTAATATCCTCGGCCATAACAGATGCAGCTGGAATATTTAATATCGTTCTGAATCCACTACAATTCCTTCTGTCCAGTGTTCTATCATCTTGCAACCTAGTTGTTGCTACACCACTCGCAAGTTGCAATGCAAGCCTACCAGCAGTTGGCCTTCTCCAAGCCCCGTTACAATTAGCCGGAACTGCCATCAGTGGCCTCCTGAGTGTTGTGAACTTGGTTCCAGCGATTTTCAAACTAACTATTCCGCCAGTTTGATGATACCAATTTACTCTGAAGTGATCGATATAGGGACATATTAAGTATCATCGATATAATGTATGAATAAAGGAAGATATTGATTGCTATAATATCTCTCCATGTCAAAAATCTGTAACAATACTTGTTTGTAAAATGTAACTAAAATTTAAATGTCATATGAAAGGGCTATTTCATAAGCTTATCAACTGATCACTTTATATAAGTTGCTGCATTAGTTGGAAATTATGGTAGCTTACGTTATAGTACAGTACGAGTAACATATACTGTACGTCTCATGGCTCATTTAAAAGCGTTATAGTACAATACGAGTAATTTAAGCACGCTACTACACAAACAAGCTAATGCAAAAGAAATTTGCAATGGTAAATCTCCGTTGCATAGATTCAACCGTGTTGCAATGGATTGCCAATTAACTAGCAATGACTTTGACAAACGATTGCAACTGTGTTGCAAAAGAAAAACTAATTTACTTCATGTTTATTTTTGTATGTTTCATAGCAATGCTGGTGCAAATTTTCAAAAAGTTTCAAAATTTGCAACGAAAATTTCAAATGAATCGACTGTTGCATTTGCAACGAAAATTCCATATAAGTGACATAGCTTATATGGAATTTTCATGTCTTAGATAGAAAATGTTGAGCGAAGTTTATATGGAATTTCCGAACTGTTAATTTGTCTTTTAAGCTCTTTTTAGGGTGTAAAATGATACTCTCTTTTTTTTCTTCAAATAATGAAAGTGAAGATTAAAAACATGAAAAACAACGAAGCATATAAGTTTTCTGAAGATCATAACCCTGTCCACAGCTTGTAGCATACATTCATACTATTAGATCACTTGGACCACTTTTCATTTAAAAAAGAAAATTAATTGAGGAACAGACACAGTCAATTATTTTGCAAAAGGACTTAACATGCAGTTGTTACATCCTATAGGGATATAAGTCACGTTTTTCTCCTTATTTAACTTTTACTTAGTCCTTGCACAAAATTTCATAGCATCTTATGATATTTAGAGCTTGGCGCGTTAGGGTGGTGGCAGTGGCATCGGTATGGGCTGCGGTATGACCCATACTGGCGGTGAACACCGCTGCCACCTCCACGGTATGGTTTGCGGTTTGGTTTGGGTGGCATTTCATGTTTCAACGGTTTGGAAGAATTTGAACGTTGGAGCATTTACTATTTTTTACCGTTTGGCATTTTTTGAACGTTGCCAGTGAAAAAAAAATCCTTTATAAATACTAATCAATCCAGTTATGCGAGAAATCACTCTTAAGAAAAAATGCGAGTACGCGGCGAAATATGGATGACCTACCAATTTTTAGAAATAATTATGTTTTTTTTTTCCAAGTATTATGTAATGTTCTTTTAATTATTAATGAAATATTATGTTTTTATTAAATTGTTTAATATAATTTATGAAAATAAAAAAATAAAAAAAATAAAATTAGTTGAGGTATTAAATCATGGTTGCCACTAAAAAGGGGTTGAGAGGTATGAAAAAAGTATGAATGATATGGAATGATATTATTGGTGGGTTGAGAGGTATGGGTTTTTTTCAGAGGCATGATTGCCACCACCCTTATAAGGCTGGTTGATGCTATATTGCTATGTAACACTGACGTATAACGTGACACGACATCGGCACTCGTGTCATACGGCTTCGTGTCGTACCCATCAGCTCAAGTTATATGTTTTTTTCCCTTAAAATTCGCAACAAAACGATTGGGGTTTAAAAAAAAGATAACTACCAAACTAGACCAGTCGCCTTACGATTTATCACTTTCCAGACCTAAAATTTTTAACCAAAATAAAACGAATGTGACTCATTTTTTGGGCAACTCATGTCTGTGTTTGACACGTATCCTTAAAAATAAAAAAAAAAAAATAAAAAAAAAAAAAAATAAAAGAAAGATTAATTCACATGTCACAAGTGAACACTTGTCGAATAATGGTTGAGTTGTACAAGTTGTCCAGTCGCTCGGTCTATTTTGAACTTTTTGAAAATTTTAGGCCGTTAAAATGATAAGTCGTAGGGCGACTGATCTATTTTGAAAAATGATAAGATGTTGGAGTCATGTCTACTAGCCTTCTTAATAATAATAATAATAATAATAATAATAATAATAATAATAATAAATTTAAAAAAAAAAAAAAAAAAAAAAAAAAAAAAAAAAAAAAACTCATTTTACCCGCCTTTTTATCCTTTAATAATCTTGTAAATGTTATTTAAATCTTCTAACTTTTACACACACATCTACATACACATCTCCACATTAATTCTCTTTTATTGCCTTCAAAAACATGTTATGGATCCCAACTACTTACGATGTTTACTTACAAGACTATCCAAGCAAGAATACATGGATTTTTCAAGCTTATGAACAATTTCAAGCTTTGGGTAATCATCAAGCCGAGAGTTCGGGTCCTCACGCAAAGACAAACATACCACGTGAACGAGAGGTTGTGGAACAACATCTTTTGAAAGATTATTTTAGCGACGAAAACAATTCACCTAAATATTCAGAGAGGAATTTTAGACAAAAGTGTCCTATGAGTTCAAAACTTTTTAATAAATAGTCAATAATACCAATTACAATGTTGAAACTTTTCTCGTATACTTCTTTTTTTAAAAAAACCAATGACCAGATGATTTGAGACGTTTAAGTATTGATCCTCTCATGAAATGCATATCACCCATGAAGTCGTTGCATCATATGATCTGTAGATTTGGAATGCATATTTTGGTGTTATGGGGTCAAATAACGACCTCAATGTTGTATATAGTTCAAATTTATTTGATGACCTTATTGACGATATTGCGCTAGAAGCTCCATTTATAGTAAATGGAGAAAACATACAAAAAACGTTACTATCTAGCGGATAGAATTTATCCTCAATGGGCTACGTTTGTCAAAACGTTTTCCATTTCAAGGGATGAAAAAAATAATGAAGTTTAAAAGAGTTCAATAAAGTGCAAGAAAAGATATTGATCTAGCTTTCAAGGTCCTACAAGGTCGTTGGGGAATTTTACAACAACCCGCACGTGCTTACGAAATCAACATGTTACAAAGAATCATGTATTGTTGAATCATATTACATGACATGTTATTGAAAGATCAAGAAATCGGGATAAGTGAGTTTCACGAATTGTATATTTCTTCACAACCGAATTTGCAACGTACTTGGATCGAAAAATGCAACACACATCGAAGGAAAAATAAAGAACTTCGGGATAGGAGACTGCATGACGACCTTCGACAAGATATTGTGGATTATCTATGGAACCTTAATCACTAAATTGTATATTTTTTTTTCCAATGCATCGTTATTTTTAATTAAATGAAATATGTTGTTTTATTTGAATTTAAAAAAAATAAAAAAATAAATAAATAAAAAAAATAATAAATTAGGGTTCATGGATGTCCTACAACTTGAGTAATGGATGAAGACCTTTCTTATTTTTTTTATTTTTTATTTTTATTTTGTTTGTTAAGTTATAGGTCCTAAGTTATAAGAAAAAATTGCCGATGTGTCAGCACTTTTTACTATAACGTGAGCCCTATATACTCTTACAAAAGAGATAACTCCATGTGATACCTTGTATATTCCCATTTCACTATATTTTGTTATTTTTTTTAACGTTACATCACTTTTTCGCCATATTTAATTTTGTAATAGTTATCATTTATATATATCACATTTAGTTACAAACCTATCATAATTAAACGCAAAAATATCACATAACACATACTAGACTTTGGTCTGCACAAAAGTTAAAAATAATTTTTAATATTTTGACAATACAAACATATCATAATTGAAAACATTAAAGAATCGTCAAAGGGTAACATTATCCTTTTGTTATTTTTACAAAAATTAAAACTGTAATAAATGCATTTTTTTAACCGTATAATTTTTTACTGGTGACAACAACTTTGGAACGAAAGTAGCATGTAATTTGCATCTTTGATATACATACGCAAGTATTCATTTCAAAAAAGTTACTGGCATGATATAAGTATATAACTATTCAGAGATGATCTAGACTTCACACCCTAATATGTGTGAAGTTACAAGTTTAACTTAATAAAAAAATAAGGTTGTGTGAAAGTTGATTGAAACTCGATATATTAGTCACTCAAATCATCAGAAAGCAAAGTTACTAAAAATATCATACTGTAATGAATTTCATTAAAAAGAGTCAAATTGTTTATCTTTAAAACATTTACAATAGTGAAGCTTTATATAGGTTTATAAGCTTGCATAATCATTAATTTATAAATATTTTAATGTTATAAACCTATCTTCATTATGTAAAAACCTTTTACAACTTTTCAAATGATTCATGATAACACATGCATTAAATTATGAAGAGGTTCAAGAATATAAACCTCTTAATGCCACATGTACATTAAACAAATGACCACTATAGGTAAAATGAAAAATAAAACTTTGTATGAGTTTTATACCTTTTCATGAAACTAACATAGTGTATGCCTTTAGTTTAGTGGCCATCCGGCTGGTTCAGAATATTGTATTCTGATCCTTCAAGTCATTCTAGTGATTAACTGGACAAAACTATCAAAAATAAAATAATCAATAATTTATTTTTATTAGACTATTAGAGTGCTAGGTGCACTAGAACACTAATAACCGTTATTGTTGTTTTATCTCAACGTCAATTCAATAATACCTTAATAACTAAAATACTCTTCCTAACAATAACATCAAATAACACATTACAAAAAATACCCTATTCTCTCACATACACACACACGCACGCACGCATACACGCGCGCGCATGTGGGTGAAACCGCAAACGGACGAATGGCGCATGTGAGAGGTGTAGAATGGCCGTTGTAAAAAAAAAAAAAAAAAAAAAAAAAACGTGTTGTTGCCTTAGTGCACCGTGCACTCTTAGTATAGTACTCATTTCTAGGGGTGTTCATTGGTTAGTTTCGGGTTTTTAAGTTGTATGGTTCGGGTTTATCAGTTTCAAAATTTATAAACTCAAAATCAAAACCAAACCAAATAAAATCAAACCATACATTTTCGGTTTGATTTTGGTTAAACTAAGAAACTCAAATTCAAGACTTCATAACATAACTAGTAAGTGATAAATAAACACTTTAAACTTCAAATAAGATTAACAAATCAAAATGTCACGTAAGTCTAGCAAAACCAAAATGTTTCTCAACTATATGGAAGTAAATTAGAATAAAACAAAATAGAAGTTTCTTCGACAAAAAGCCTTCATTAGATGTCATTGAAAAGCTTGCATATTCCATCTCAAAGCATCCAACCCAATTTAAAAAAATTTATTTATTTATTTATTATTTATTTTTATTTTTTTTAGACTATTACTACGTAGTTAGAATGACAGGATATGATTATAAAGATATAGTCTTAGGGGGTGCTTGGTGGGGGGTAAAGGGGGAGCGGGGAATGGGTAAAGAATTGAAAAGGGCCCACATCCTTCAAATAAGGTGCTTGGTTATGAAGGGGTAAGGTATTGATTACCCCATAGTGGGTAATCAACCATTATAGAGTAAATTGGAGGGTAAGATATTGATTACCCACCTCAAGCATTCCTTTGCATTCCTTTCCCTTTCCTTTTCCCTTTTCCTTTCCCCACTTTAAACCAAGCGGACCCTTAATTTTGTTTTTTCATGTATATATAGATGTTCGCGTTTTTTTGCTCGGTTTAGGTAATTTCTTATGAAACTATGAACCAAAACAAACATTGATTATATACTTCGGTTCGATTTCAACCCGAACCATACAACCAATTAAATATTTTGGTTTGATTTTATTCGATTTCGGTATTGTATATTTTTCTGTTTATTCGGTGACAGACCAAAAACTGAACACCCTTCGTCCAAAATTATTGTTCGGTAAAAGAAAAATAGGACCATTACGCTCTTAAACCAATCAAATATGTTACGATAAGAAACATACAAATTATTTTGTGACATCTTTCAAAATAAAAAAGCAGACAGTAATTTTAAAACACAATGAGCAAGAAATTACATTAAATAATTATGAGTAGTCCTAAGAGTGCTCGATGTGGGCTCGTGGTACCCGCGCCATTGGTACCTATGGCGGACGCAAGGCGAAAAAATGCATATCATACTCGCCATTTGGCAAATAGCCACCACAATCACTCACGCCGTTGGGCAAATTTTTTTTACAATGATAAACGTTGTGTCACGGTGAAAAAAAAAAACCAAACAAAAAACAAAAATAAAACAAAACAAACTTTTTACCTACACAAATTAGTTTAAACCCTCATTTTCATCTATAAATACCACTTTTAAACATCTATTTTCCAAATATTCCAATCAAATCACGATATATATACACTTTCACTTAAATTTTAATCAACTCTTCTGTATTTCACTTACATTTTAATTTTTATGGATCTTTTTTACGGTGAAACTCGAGCCGAAGAATTTTTATGTTTATACGATTATCACAAACAATTTCTAGCCTTTAATGATGATGAAGCAACTAGTTCACACACTCGGACGTATATACCACGAGTATATGAAGCCGCCGAACAACTTCTACTGAGTGATTATTTTGGGATGCTCCAAAATATCCCGAAAGGAATTTCAGGCGCCGGTTCCTGATGAGTGGAAAACTATTTTTACAAATAGTTGAAGGTATAATTAACTATGGCGTTGAACCTATTCCCAAGCACTTTAAATTTTTTATATTACGACCAATTGCCCTTGGTAAAATAAGTATCCTCCCTACAATGAAATGCACGACCGCTATACGCCAATTTTTTAGTCATGTTAGTTAAGACAATTTAACTAAATGTATTTGTGATTTATACTCAGAGGAGTATTTAAGAAAACCCTCCCCCAATTATATTATACGGCTATACGAAAAACACAAAAACTAACATGGGTTCCCGGGTATGCTTGGCAGAATAGATTGTATGCATTGGGAATAGCGAAATTGTCCGAATGCTTTCAAAGCGCAATTCCAACAGGGGGATTACAAACATCCGAAAATAATGTTTGAAGTAGTTGCATATCAAGATTTATGGATTTGGTATGCATTTTTTGGTACAGTGGGTGCAAATAACGACCTAAATGTTCTATATCAGTTGAATTTGTTTCACGGCCTCATTCACGATCGCGCTCCCGAGGCCCCGTTTACGGTGAATGGTAGAACATACATCAAAGAATATTACCTAGCAGACAGTGTTTATCCCACTTGATCTACTTTTGTCAAATCATATACGATCGTCTTAAATCACGCTGATTTAAATTTTAAGAGGGCTCAAGAAAGTGTAAGAAAAGATGTGGAACGGGCTTTTGGTGTCCTTCAGGGTCGTCAGGGGATTATAGCACAACCTGCACGTGCTTACCAGGTGAGCAGAATACGTAGGATTATGTATTGTTGCATCATATTTCATAATCAGGGACGGAGCATATAACCGGCTGCACAAAAAAAATTGAACAATAATACTATAAACACATTTCGATGAACCGGGTGCATTTAAGATGATTTTATGAAAAATCGGTGTTTTTTTTCATAAATTAACACTGTATCGAAAAATTTCATGGGGTGCACGGGCACCCGCCGGAACCCCCTGGCTCCGTCCCTGTGCATAATATGTTACTAAAAGACCAAAAATTTGAAATAAGTGAATTTAACGAGATATATGTTAGTCTCGCTGCCAATATACAATAGATCGAAAGATGCTACGTACATGCAAAGAACCAAAAAAAACTACATGATAAAGAGGTGCATACCAACCTTCGACACGATTTTGTGGATCATCTTTGGCAACGACAGCTAGAACGGCAACAACAAGGCGATATTTAGTCTATTTATGTATTGTAATTTTTATTCGAAATGCCGTATTTTATTTTATGTATTGTAATTTTAATTTAAGTTTAATAAAATGTGTTTTTTTTAAACAAAATAAAACTAAAAAATAATGGGCCGAATAACGTGTTTTATTGGGTTTTTTTTCCTGAGGAGGAATTGTTGGTCCCAAATACGTTATTTGCACATACCACTCTAATAATCCTTTTGATTTATCTAATATGCGAATACCCCTGATTTTTCATATTTCAAAAGCGCTATCACATATTTAAAATAAAAATCATTTCCTTTCAGAAATAGACATGACATAATCAAACTCTATAAAAGGTGACAGTGTCATTCTTTAAACATAATACGAAAAGTAACACGGAGTATCAAAGTGTTTTGACATTGACAATTCGAAGGCAGTCAATGTACTGCATAAATTACCTCAATCCCGTGGCGTATGCCACCCGTTGTCACAACCTACAAGTTCTATCAAAAAAATTAACTATGCCCTTTATGTAAATAAACCGTTACTTGGTAAACATATCATACGATCAAATTACTTGCCAATATTTTATAGTCCTATTTTATAATTAGAACACAATAAAAGTACTCATGTAAGTCTAATATGCAAGATACCCTTTAACAAAACAAAAAAGAAACAAGTGCCACCTATTTCATCATGGCGAACTAACTTGGTCACTCGGCAACTGGTGCAAGGAAACGAGTAAACACGTAGGAAACAAAGAAGACGTCATCTGGACGCTGATTGATAATTACTACAAGCGCTTTAGGATATGTCGCGACAGATGTGACCATCTTTATACTACTTTTATCTCAAAATAGAAAGCAAAAGCCAGTTTATAGTAAGATATAAAAGGCTAAAACATCAAGCAATACCTTGGATGTAAACATTATTGATCATTCTACTTGATCAACAGCAAAAAATGTGACCATGCTCTTAATTCATCTCAGAAGGGTGGAAAGGTCTATAAGCACCACTACTGTACTGGGTTTTGCAGCCTGACGTAGGCCACGCGTCGAGCCAATGAAAAGTGGAGAAGAAAGTAGACTCTGCACCAACTGTCTAATTTCAATTTTGTGTGTGTGCATGCTTTGTGTGTCGACATGAGTACTTTGCGTGTATACTATGTGTTTAGTGAGACACAGATTAATAGTGATAACAAGTGATTATGACGAGGTAAAGGTAATGAGAAGAGGATAATGTCCTGCTGACATGACATGCCGATTATTAGCACCACCATTGCACCTAGCCTAACAATGACTTAAAGTAGAGATAGATAAGAAACTACTTGGTGTACTAGTAACTAGTGTGCTTCAGCATGAGCATTGAAACATGATGAAAAGAAACCATCATATTAGATTGAAGTCAAATGCCAAAAAAACACCACTTAATGAAATATAGTAATTGGCATTCTCTTATTTCCGACAGTAGACAATTTAAACCTAGAGGCAATTAACTTGTCTGGTTTTCATTACATGACTAGTCAGAAAGTACATGTATTAAATTCCACTATCAACCAACTTTCCACACATGCATAAGCTAAAAGTCATTGTCAAAAACATTTGCAAATTGTTGGTTACATAAAGTTAATCCCACAAACAATCTAGTAACATAACCAAAAGGTGAAATAGACATTTGTAACCCTTTTAAACTCCTATCAAATCTTCCAAAAAGCTATTCATCATTTCTCTCATATGCCTACTTTATTTCTTATTCTAACAAAAAACCCAACCCAAACATTATCAACTTATCATAACTTCACATCCACGTGAAGGTCCATGTGAAGGTCCATGATATAAATCATATCCAATCAAACCCAATGAAGACCAAGAAAAAGCACACTTGTTTCTAGTAGTAGCACTATCATTTCACAATAACTTTTACAATAATATATGATGATCTCCATATAAAACAATACTAAAATAAATATCTCCATAAACAAAATAAGAGGAACCAATTTATACTAAATAAAAATGTTTACTTGAGAGTATAATGGTGATTTCACTAGCTTATAACAACATTTTATTAGTACTTCACACCACTTTCATTTCCCATTTTTCATTTAACCTTATATTTTCTTGATCCCTTTTTTCATAAACTAGATAGATCTAAAATCTCAAAATCCATCTAACTCATTAAAAAAAAACCAAAAAAATATAAAAATTAAATGAAAAATGAAATTTTTAACCCAAAAAAAAACTTATAAAAAAACATTAGCTTCTCACAGACAATAATGATGGAATAGCAGATAAATTTGGTGTTTGATTTTTATTATTACTATTATTTGAACCTTCTTTTTTTGCTGTTGATGTTTTGCTAAAAGCTCTCATTGGGCTTGCTAAAGCCCACCCCCAGCTTTTGCTCCTTCCATGTGCTGACGCCATCCCCATCCCTGCTGACGTCATCTTCCCATTCATGTTACCACCTATGACGTCATTAGGGTTTGAAGCAACCCAGTAAGATGATGATGAAGAAGACGAAGAAGATGAAGTAATCATAAACCCACTAAACAAACCACCGCACCTGACTCTTTCTTTCATGCACGCGCCGTCGTGTCCCACGGCGCGTAAGTTAGTCCCTTTCTTCCCTTCGCGATTGGACTCCACGCGCCGGAGCGTGCAGTCACCAAACCCTGTAGAAATCCGCTCAAAAAAGTCCCCGGAGAAGCTCCGGCTGCCGCACCCGACGGATCTGGACCGTGATACCTTCCGGTCGAACGACGGCTGACGTGGACTATCATTCTCTTCAACTATAATCATCTCATTTTCTTTAGATCTTTGGGATCCTGATAACATGTTCGACGAAATGCCTCTCTTTGCATGTTTTTGCATGTACAAAAACGACCAAAACCCACGTTTGTTTGACCCTGATAAACCCTCTTCACCTTCCATGTAACGCAACGCGCCACCTTGTCCCGGCGCGTGACGCATACGTGGGGTAGCAGTTGACTTGCTTCTCTTAAGGTTGATGTTGGTAATGTCATTCTTTTTCTTCTTCTTATGGCTTAGTAAATAAAGTATCCTAGACTTGTTTTGGCTATGTTGATTATGTTGGTCAAGATAATGACACTCCTTAGAACTAGTAGGGTTAGTAGGGTTTGGTGGAGCTGTAGTAGTGATGGTGGTACTAACATTGGTTGTATCAGATCTGAAAGAAGGTGAAGAAGAAGAAGAAGATGGGAAAACAGTGATTGGAAAAGAGGAGGAAACTAGTTTTCCAAGCTTTTCTTGGAGGCAAAGGGCACAAATGCCACCAGCTGGTGTGGTGTTTTTGAAAGGGTGTTCAGTGCATATCATGCCACTGTCGTCGTCTTGCAAGGCGTTCATTATGGTGCTCTTGTGAGAAATGATAATGGGAATGGGAGGTTTGTGTGAGATCTGAATGAAGTGTTTTTTGTGTTTGGGTGGTGTGTGTGTGTTTCTTGAATCTGGATGTGTGTTATGTGTGAGTCAAAGACTTGTGTAATCTGTAGTGTAAATGAACGTGGAGAAAGTGGGGGGTTTGGGTAGGGTTGGATATTAGATGGTCGATATATTGTCGTGTTTAACTACACCCGTCATATTCAATCAAAAAAAAAAAAACTCGTTGCATATACTCTCAACTAACAAAATTACTATTACGCTCTAAAAAAGCTTACGTTAATACATATGGTTAAATAATCTTGCAGCGTTATCCTTCTGTCAAATGGTTAATTGATTTTAGGGTTATCTTTTTGCATCATCTATCTTTTGGGCAACGACCGCTTGTATTTGTTTTTAAAAATTTTGTATACATTTTCATTTATTTTTATACGTTTTTGTTCGTTTTTTCACGTTTTCGTTTATTTTTCCACATTTTCGCCCGTTTATGCATGTTTTCATCATTTTTTCCCCGTTTTCGTTCATGTTTACACGTTTTTGTTAGTTTTGCACGTTTTTGTTCGTATTACACGTTTTTGCTTATTTTTGCATTATTTCGTCTGTTTGTACAAATTTTCATCTTTTTTTACATGTTTTCGTCCATTTTTACATGTTTTCGCTCATTTTTACACGTTTTCATCAGTTTTTACACCTTTTTTTGTTTTTACATGTTTTTCATCCGTTTTGCATGTTCTCGTCTGTTTTTATGCATTTTCATTTGGTTTTACACGTGCAAAAATAGACTAAAAAGTGAAAAAC
This sequence comes from Artemisia argyi, assembly GCA_030686995.1. Taxonomy (NCBI): domain Eukaryota; kingdom Viridiplantae; phylum Streptophyta; class Magnoliopsida; order Asterales; family Asteraceae; genus Artemisia; species Artemisia argyi. The sequence goes on from CM060684.1 coordinate 152,002,086, forward strand.
ATCAAAAATGTGTAAAAGCATAAAACGTGCAAAAATGGACAAAACGTGTAAAACTGGATGAAAAAACACATAAAAACAAACAAAAACATGCAAAAACGAATGAAAACATGTAAAACCGGATCAAAATGTGTAAAATGAACAAAATCGTGCAAAAATAGACGAAAACGTGTAAAAATGTATGAAAACGTGCAAAAACGGATAAAACGTGCAAAATGAACGAAAACATGCAAAAACTAAAGAAAATGTGTAAAAACGAATGAAAACATGCAAAAAATAGACGAAAACGTGTAAAATTGACGAAAACGTGCAAAACCGACAAAAAAATGTAAAAACGGACAAAAGCGTGCAAACACGGAAGAAAACGCGCAAAAACGGACGAAAACTTGCAAACACGGAAGAAAGGCGTGTAAAAATGGAAGAAAACGCGAAAAAACAGACGAAAACGTGCAAAAACGGATGAAAACGTGTAAAAACAGACGAAAACATGTAAAAACGAACAAAAATGTGTAAAAACGGAAGAAAACTTGCAAAAACGGACGAAAACACGCAAAAACGGGCGAAAGCATTCAAAAATGGTTAAAACGTGTAAAAACGGACGAAAACGTGTTAAAATGGATGAAAGTGTGCAAAACGGACGAAAATGTGTAAACCAGACAAAACGTTCAAAAACGAACGAAAACATGCAAAAATTGACGAAATCGTGCAAAAACGGCCGAAAAGGTGTGAAAACGGACGAAAATGTGCAAAACGGATAGAAGCGTGCAAAAAATAATGAAAGCGTGTAAAAACGGACGAAAACGTGCAAAAAAACGAAAACATGTAAAAACAGACGAAAATGTGCAAAAAACGAACAAAAACATGTAAAACAGACGAAAACGTGCAAAAAGGAACGAAAACATGCAAAAACATATAAAAAAATTTAAAAACAAATACAAGCAGTCGTTGGCCAAAAGGATAGACGCTGCAAAAAGATGACCTAAAAACTAACGACCATTAGACAGAAGGATAAACGCTGCAAGATTATTTAACCACAGGGACTAATGTGTAAGTTTTTATAGAGCATAATGATTATTTTGTTAGTTGAGTATGTATAATGAGTTTTATTTGTAAGTATGTTAAGCATGTATACCTTTTACCCCAAAAAAATGATTATTCGTGTGTTGCGATGGCGGGTACCATTTAATTAAAATCTTCAGCAACTCATACTTTTCGAGTATAAACTTTTCTTAACAATAATATTATAAGAACTTTATAATAAATTAACTTTACACAATAGCCAACTATTATATTGAAAAATATATTAAATTTGATACAAATGTATATTGTAATATACTACATCATTATTTTGAAAATCCCACATAATATCTAATTGCCCACTTAATGTGTTCACCATTTTTAAAAAATATACCACATCGTTATTTTATCACAAAAGACATATATAAATAAATTATGAGCACATAATATAGTACTCAGTAGTAGTTACTTATAAAATAAAAGTATTACAGTAAAATTGTTTTGTTATTAATGGGCCCTACAAATAAACGAAATATATATTGAATTTTAGGCTTGCATTTTTTTTACCTTATATAAATGAATATTAAGGTTAATCGTTTTTATTGTCGTCGTGTAAATCAAATCATCATTTCAGTTCTTCCCTTCTAAGCCGCATAACGACATCTCTGGTTCTTCTATTTTGAACTTTTCTTATTTTGTTGGTTTGAAAATTTCTGGTTATTTATTTCTAAACATATTGAGTTTTTTTAATCATTTATGTTACTCTTAATCTCTATTAAAAAGTTAAGTTAAGTTATCATCTCTAGTAAAATTTATCTTCGATGCATGAATTTTGTTGATGTTATAATATGTTTTTTGTAAAGTTTTAAACTTATCATTTATTTTTTCATTGCTCGTTTTATTTTTGTGCTTTTATCGCTTAGGATAAAAATTAATATATATATATATATATATATATATATATATATATATATATATATATATATATATATATATATATATATATATATATATATATATATTGCAAGCCTAAAATTCAATATATATTTCATTTATTTGTAGGGCCTATTAATAACGAAACAATTTTACTGTAATATTTATATTTTATAAGTACTATATATATATATATATATATATATATATATATATATATATATATATATATATATATAAGAAGAAAAAAAAGTGTAACTGATATGCATATCTATCTAATGGGATAATCATTTTAGGCCAATATAATTAGATAAGGTAGCAAATATATTAATGATGTCTGCTTTAAAAGTAGGCAATTGCCTACTTTTCTTTGTAAAAAAAAATGGGTCTCAGGGGGGAAACATGCATCAGGGACTGAATTCAGGAGAAAAACTGTAATTTTTTTAAATTCTTTCAAAGGGAAGCAGGCAACAAGCCTGCATGTTGCAGCAGGCAAGATATCCCCATATATAATAAGTGCCTCCAAAATAATCAAATGTTTCTCTTATTTTAATTCTCTTTGAGATGCTTACTATTACCATTATATGAGTTATTTATTTTATGTCATTTAATATGTATTTAAAGCATTTTTACAAGTTTATTTAATGTGTATTTAATATTTTTTTTGTTAATTATTAAAGTTTGTGTTTATTAACTACATCTTAATCTCTTCTTAGTGGGCATTTGTTATCAAAATTCTTAATGTATTTGTGCTTTAAATAATTATAAATAGTAGCTTGATTATATTGTACAATGTGATAAAATGATTATATATTTGAGTGATGGGTGATTTAAATAGTGTATTAATTGTATATGTTAATGTATTTGTGATTTAAATAGTTTTAAATAATAGCTTGATTAGCTTGTACAATTTGGTAAAATGATTGTATATTTGAGTGAGTGAGTGATTTAAATAGTGTATTAATTATATGTGTTAATGCATTTGTGCTTGAAATAGTTGTAAATAGTGTTTTTTTTTTTTTTTTTTTACTTGTAATGCTTAGAATGTATAGATAGACTTGTATTGATTTAATAGCAAAATTAATACAATTTTTTTTTTCATTGTAAGCAAGTGTTGAATCTTAATTTTTTAAGCTTATAATTATAAGCAAGTCTAAAATACTTTATAAAGTGTTATAGATTTTACTCGCTGAAAAAGTAAATAAAAACACTTTTATTTTTTTACAATTAATTAATGTTTTTAATTAGTTTGTAAATTAAAATTTTGATTAGCAGTAATAAGGTAAACTCAAACAATTTTAACTTCTATTTTAATAGTTAACAATCGTTTTATGACAACAATGAAATAAAAGATGGACAATAATATATCGGAGTGAGTTCAAATATTATCAACGTTTTTTTTCATATAAAAGAATATTATATTCGGTGAAGGTTTATAAATCATGTCCATAGTGATATTGAGATTATGTGAAGTCCATGAACATAATCCTCTATTAGAGGCTTGGAGCATCAAAGTTTATAAAGATGAAAATATAAGTAGTTCATGTGTATGAATTAAAGAGAGAAATTAAAATGAGAATGACCAACTTATTAACTAATTATACAATGCTAAATAAGTTAGTTAAGATGTTCACAAACTTTATGATGTTTGCAGTATTATAGAAACAAAACTTTATAAATTTAGTAATTTTTTAAGAAAATGACAAATAGTATAGAGTTGGTTATAAGGTGTTATCATGATGGTATGAGAAAAATGATATTAGTTACACAAGAGAAAATATTTCCTTTGAACTATTAAAATTGGGAGGTGATTTGAACTTTTATATTTGATTCGGACATTTTAAAACGTGCGTTAAACCGTGATATTGTAAATATAAATTGCTTTGACTATTTGTATATTTAGTGTCTGAATCAAATTTGTGAGTATGTAAATCACTTTCTATTAAAATTAGGACTAAAAGTTATCGAATGTAAAAGAATATGCAGATAGTTAGTGACTAAACTAAAACATTGAGTATTTAGCTTCTTGCTTCTGTTCTAAAAAGAGTGTTTATAAATAAACAAAATTTTAATCAACGCAATTTCGAAAATGGCAACTAATGCAATTTTTGTTTGACAAAAAAACATTTTTTTTAATGAAACAATAATAGCGGTTTATATCTCGTGTTTTTTTAGATCCTGCTTGATTCAATACGTATTTTTTAATTCAATCCGATAGTTTGACTCAGAATTTCGTTCCGCACATTGTGCACTAATTTTCCCCAATTTTTACTTTGTAATTGATTTGGTCGATTTTGACGCCATTATTCAACATCGATCAAATCTGAATGAAAGCATGAAATTGTAGTTACTTGTTTAATTGTTTAGTTTTTAGTCATGTCTAATAAAAAGAAACTAAATAAGAGGCAAACTAAGCTACCACAGCAGTATAATGATTACGTTGTAGGTGTTATGAGTCAGAAGCATAAGGATGCAAGCAATAAGGGAACTGAGGATTGTAAGTGTGATAAAAATGTGGGGTGTGAAAAACTAGAAGGGGGGTTGAATAGTTTTGCATCTTTTTCGTTTAATAAGAATTTGTTTTTCAAAGAATTGATGGTAATTGTAAAAACCTTTGAAGCTAAAGTATAGATACAAACTAATTCACATATATCATATATACACTACTTATTTAAAGTGTTGAATAGAAATTATAATTTCATATATCTCACTTAATTACAAGTTTGTACTAATATAGATATATGTGTCTTAGTAATTGTTTATACTTATATTTTACTAAAGTATAATTAATGTTTTAAATGGAACCTAGTTTGATCTTTATGTGAAATCAATATATGCCCAACACACAATATTAACAATATATGAAAAGCTAGTAAGTAAGCAAGCAAAGAGTGAGAGATGGAAAGATCAAACCGAGAGACAAATGATTTATAGTGGTTCGGCTACAAGGACACCTTCCTTGCCCTACTCCACTCCCCGAGCACCGAACTCGACAGTTTTCTTCACTAAGTCAATAACCTCCCTTATGGCGGAGAAAACCGTACACACCAAATGCTTACACCAATTAACGACACAAAGCAAGATGTCGAGTTCTAATCGTAGCTAGAACCAATCTCCCACCAAATATCACACCACTTCTTCTTCACACCTTTGCACTACTTCAATGCTTCTTCACACCACAAGTATCTTCACACCTTCAAGGCACTAATGTCTTGACACCTTCAAGCCACTAATGTCTTCACACCTTTAAGGCACTAATGTCTTGACACCTTCAAGTCACTAATGTCTTCACACCTTTAAGCCACTAATGTCTTGACACCTTCAAGTCACTAATGTCTTCACACCTTCAAGCCACTAAAGTCTTCACAACTTCAATCTACTAATGTCTTCTAGTCTTCTTCACTTGGAACCCTCAATATCTTCACAACAAGTCCCTATTGCTACAATCTCCTATCACCAATACTATCTAACCCTTCTTCTTCACTTCAAGTTCCACTTTACACTTACAACAATTCTAGATTCTTCAACTAAATCTAGCTAACTAATACATACACCTTATTCACCAAAGAATGAAAGATTTACAAGAAAATATAAACAAGCAACTTAGATAGCAAGATGATATTAAGTTGTAATACTTCTAATAGAAGTATTCTTCTCTTTGCACTTTGAATGTTGAGGCTTGAATCACTTTGAAACAAAGATCAAAGTATATAAGATCAAAGGATTTTTAGAGAAAGGAAATGGATGTTTAGATCAGAAAGTTTCTAGTGCAAAAAGGTGAGAAAAATATGTGGAATGATCCAATATTTATAGGGCCAGAAAATACTGTTCGGGAGCGTGTCGGTCCCCTTAATTATAGGCCGGTCCCCTTAATGATTAAGGGGGCCGCCTAGTAAAATTAAGGGGGCCACCCTCCTGAACGTTTGAAAAGTTTTTCTGGATAAAATTTGCCCTTTTTGGTTGGAAATTTGAAATCATATTTTTGTGGTTTAATAAAGCTATTCCAAAAATGATTTACAAATATATATAAAATGTTAAAATCATTTTATAAAATGTTATGTCTTAAGACAAGATTTCCTTTGATCTTATAATACATTAATCACTTTGTTTATTCATACCTTAAGTGATTAAATGGTGAAAGTGAGTATTTACTACTAAATACTTGTTTACGTCATAACCTTTGGTTTGATGAGTTTTCGTTTTGTGATTATCAAAACTTAGAGATATCGAAAGATATGAATAATGCTTTTAGTCAATTATTTATATCAACAATCTCCCCCTTTTTGATGATTACAAAACCTAAACTCATTAAATCCAAAAATTAATTTTTAGACAAGTATTTAGTGAGTTTATATTCACTTCTCCCCCTTTTTGTAGAATCAAAAAGGTTTAAGCCGATAAGGTAAAGGCTCCCCCTTGATGTATGCTCCCCCTCATTTGAGGGCACCAAGGGTTCTAGTTATGGAATTCTTGCAAGAAAAATATTAGAAGCACAAGCATAGCAAAAGCAAACTCATATATCATAATACCAACAAGTAATAAGCATGGCAAAAGATAATAAGGAATACATATTAAGTCATTCATTGATAGAAGATGATTATGTCAACCAATAATCATTGTTACAAAAGCCATAACTATAGAATACTAAGATTAAGTATAGCATCCTATTGTGCTAACAAGGAGTGTCACCAAACTTTCTTGAATCCCAAAATGGTTGAAAGGTTTTATTTGAAAATGAGAAATATAAGCATATAAAAATGCTTAGTGGAGATAAACTTTTGGTTTCATGGATGTTGGTGAGCTTGGAGATGTGGAACTTGTAGGTGGTGGGTTTGAAGTTGGGTTTGTTGGTTGAGGGTGTTGATGTTGTTCAAGTGATGGTGTTTGTTGAGATCTAGTAAGAAGATACTCAATCCAAGTGAAGTGCTCATTCAAGGCAATGATTTGTTGTTGAAGGAAGATGCAACAAGGGCAATTGTTAACATGCTTCTCAATTTGGTTGTTGTTATGTGGTGATGATGGTGAGCTTGATTGGGGTGGATCCAAATTGCGTTGAGCAAGATGTAATGCTAAAAGAGCACTAAGCTCATGAGCCTCTTTTAGCTCCTCAACGAACTTCAAATGTTCGGAGGAAGGTGATGGTGGTGGAGCATGATAGTTGTCTTGGGTGAAGGTTTGAACATGCAACATAGGAATGGCATGTGAAGTTGTAGGAAGTGGTGGTGGTACTCTAGGTGGTGGAGACATGGTTGAGCTTGGGTAATCATGAAAGCATGATATGGGTGGAAGAGATGTTTCATGAGTTGATGGTGTTTTTGTTGAATGAGCAACATGAGAAGTGTTGATTGAGAAATTGGGATTATTGTTTTGGGATTGAGCATGCTCATCATAAGAGGAAGCATGAATGAGGGAATGAGTGGGTGATAGGTTGTGAGATGAATCATTATTGTGGGTTTGAGGTTTGGTAATTGGTTGACTTGGAACAATATCACTTGAGTTATGACAAGAATCAAGTTTCCTCCTCCAAACGGGTTTGACGGAGATCCTTGCGGTTCTTGAAACCTTAGGTTTTTGGTTGTTGGGAGATGACATATTTGGGTGTGATGGCATTAATGATGGAATAAGGGTATTTATAGTGTATGAGAAATGTTGTTTAGGAAGGCAAATTTTGAGGGATAGCATTGGACAAAATATGTTTGTGAATTTTGGGAAGTATAGGCTGAAATTGGTCAAAAAGTGATAAAGAAAACAGTATCCTCGACCATCAGATGGTCGGTCCCCTTAATTAGGGGCCGGTCCCCTTAATCATTAAGGGGGCCGCCTTATATAATTAAGGGGGCCGCCCATCTGGTGAATTCCATAATCCTATAATTGGGTTTTTGGCAGAAAATTTTCAGAAAGGTTGTTTTTTTGGGTTTGGATTCAAGTAAATTCAATTCCTTGAGGCAATATAGGATGTACTAAACATATATATAGGGAATGTTTTAATAACAAATAAAGAAGACAAGTAATTACCAATTTTCATGCAATCTACTTATTGGTTAATTATGTTATACAACTTAGGAAGGCAATAAAATATGCTAACCATATATTTAACTATATCAACAAGATAATATATAGGCTAGTTGGAACATATAAATGAGTGCCTACAAATGACAAAATAAAAGTAATGATTGTATGGACTTCAAGATTTGTTACAAACAAGATCCATATAGGCAAACCAAGATTCTCATGAAATGATTTGATTAAGTTGTGAATGTCATTTTATAGAAGTGTATGACACATGTGAGATAATCAAATATAGTTTTAAGAGAATGTTTTTAGTTTTATTCAACAATGTTTCAAAATAAATTCAAGTGCATATTAGAGTAAAACAAAATAGAGTTTTGCTTCATGACATGTTGTCAAAAAAAACAATTTCAACTTTTGACTTTGATTATCATAAGGTTATGGTAGCTTATGTTGTTTGAAGTAGGATGAGGTAGATACTTGAAAATTTTATTATTCAGAGTGAGAGGTTTTAAACATGATATTTTATTTTTGATAGCAAAAATCACAAGTAAAGGTTTTGAAGTAGAAGCAAATCATGTTCAAGAGAGTTGGTTAAGCCCATTGTCACACATAATCATCATTAATGGCAACTAAAGACATAGATGAGTAATGGAGAATTCTAAAGATCTTAATGCAATAAGATTATGAGGGAAAAGGCTAATTATCTATGGATGCAAGATTAATACACACACACACACACACACACATATATATATATATATATATATATATATATATATATATATATATATATATATATATATATATATATATATATATACATATACACACAATACATCATAGAGTTAAGTGCTAACTAGTTTTAATTTTAGCATATCAATTAATACAACGAAAAATGGTCATTTAGCCTACAAGATAAGCCTTCGACTATTAATCATAGGTAACATTCAACATAAATGATGAATAAGAGAAATAACAGGCTCAATTACATGTATACATATATTAGTGTTAATGACGGGAGAACAGAGCAACTTATAAATTTGATCATACTAATATACTAATCATGGCATACTTAGATATAAAATGACATTAACAAGTTTATGAAAAGAAAACTTACCTCAGGTCCAGCTTTCCTTTAAGAGTGGGCATAGGAGCAATAGAAGATGTCTTAAAATTTTGCCCAAAGCATGTAGAAGTAGCAAAGACGAATCCCAACGCAATAGATATCAAGAATGGTACAACAAGAATTCTTCGTCATGAGGTAGTAACTAACACACCATAAAGTCAATGCTCCAAGAGTGAAGAGTAAATCGCCAAAACCATAGATGACCGCAACAAAGTCATAAACACCACGTGTGTAGAATGTGAAACAGAATAGCGGGAACCAATGGTCATCAAAAGAAAGAGAGCGAGGAGAGCGATTCAAAAAATAGTAAACCCTTCGTTCGTTAATTACCTAAACATGACAAAGAGCTTGGTACCCAGATTCTCATGGGTCCGATATGATTAGTAGAGAACATCCAATGCATTTAAATGCACATGATGAGGATGTCATCGAGAAGTACAAGAATTCATCATTTGTTTGTTTTGACAAACAAACAATAAGTTTTTTGACTAGAGAAATAAACAATGGATATAAATAATAATAGTTCTAAATTTTTCCACTAGGTTTAACAAATTTTATTTGTTTTGATGTATTTGTTGAGTAATCATCTTCAGTAAATCCTAAGCCGGTTTTATCATAAAATGACTTTTGAATGTTAAGTAGATATTTTAAAGATTTAGAACTATTTTCAAATTTAGCCAATATTTTTGCTTTCTCTTTTTCCATTTTAATTTCATGTTTGTAGTCTTGACAATTTTTACATTCAAGATCAATTTCAATATTACTTTCAAGTCTAGACATTTTATCTTCTAAAATTATTTCTTTTTCAAAGTTATTTTCAACGGATGTTGAAGATTTATTTTTAAAAACAGTTTTTGATTCAATGTTGCAAAAGTACTTGAAATTGTTTTCAAGTTTTGAAAATTCTAATATAAATTGATTATAGCAAAAATGTTCGGTTTTGGATTGTACCTTATTTGTAGTTGTACAATCTTCACATGCTCTACGGTGATCAATTCTGTTGTTCATGTCGCTCCATGTTTTGTTTAAAGTATTGCTTGGATCTTGAAGCATGCAATCCTTGCCTTCACTACTTGTATTTGCATTAGTAAGAAAATTCATGTAAGCCATATCTACGTCATCTTCATCGTCCTTGTTGCACCATGGTTTATTGACATTCTTTCTTCGGATTTGACACATGTGTTCTTCGTTATTGGTACCTTCAATGACCATATTTGAACTAGTAGTATATGTGTTTATTTCAACTAGATATTTATCTATTAAGTTTTCTAGAGTAACTATTTCATGTGCAATATCAAGCTTATCATCTTTGGTTTTACATTTTTCTTGGTGAAATTTTAAAAGATATTTCTAAATATCATTTGCCGTTTTATAAGGAAATAGTCTTTCATATTCAACTCTTGGTAGAGTTTTGAAAATAAGTAATTTGGCTTTAGTGTTTTTATCAAATTTGGTTTGAAGGTTATTATATTGATTTTCAAAATCCATTTTGGTTGGTTTAAGATCACCAATTGAAATGATATGCCAAAGAGCAAGATCTATTGATTTCACATAATTTTCAAATTTGTTTTTCCATTTAAGAAAATGATCATTTTCAAATAATGGTGGTTGTTGCATAAGTTCCCCTTTCTAAATATTTTTCAAATTCCATAGATCGTTACAAGTTTTAAAATACAATCTATTTTAAAAATCTTGCTAGACGTGGCTCTGATACCAATTGTGGAAAACTAGAAGGGGGGGTTGAATAGTTTTGCGTCTTTTTCGTTTAATAAGAATTTGCTTTTCAAAGAATTGATGGTAATTGTAAAAACCTTTGAAGCTAAAGTATAGATACAAACTAATTCACATATATCATATATACACTACTTATTTAAAGTGTTGAATAGAAATTATAATTTCATATATCTCACTTAATTACAAGTTTGTACTAATATAGATATATGTGTCTTAGTAATTGTTTATACTTATATTTTACTAAAGTATAATTAATGTTTTAAATGGAACCTAGTTTGATCTTTATGTGAAATCAATATATGCACAACACACAATATTAAGAATATATGAAAAGCTAGTAAGTAAGCAAGCAAAGAGTGAGAGATTGAAAGATCAAACCGAGAGACAAAGGATTTATAGTGGTTCGGCTACAAGGACACCTTCCTTGCCCTACTCCACTCCCCGAGCACCGAACTCGACAGTTTTCTTCACTAAGTCAATAACCTCCCTTATGGCGGAGAAAACCGTACACACCAAATGCTTACACCAATTAACGACACAAAGCAAGATGTCGAGTTCTAATCGTAGCTAGAACCAATCTCACACCAAATATCACACCACTTCTTCTTCACACCTTTGCACTACTTCAATGCTTCTTCACACCACAAGTATCTTCACACCTTCAAGGTACTAATGTCTTGACACCTTCAAGCCACTAATGTCTTCACACCTTTAAGGCACTAATGTCTTGACACCTTCAAGTCACTAATGTCTTCACACCTTTAAGCCACTAATGTCTTGACACCTTCAAGTCACTAATGTCTTCACACCTTTAAGCCACTAATGTCTTGACACCTTCAAGTCACTAATGTCTTCACACCTTCAAGCCACTAAAGTCTTCACAACTTCAATCTACTAATGTCTTCTAGTCTTCTTCACTTGGAACCCTCAATATCTTCACAACAAGTCCCTATTGCTACAATTTCCTATCACCAATACTATCTAACCCTTCTTCTTCACTTCAAGTTCCACTTTACACTTACAACAATTCTAGATTCTTCAACTAAATCTAGCTAACTAATACATACACATTATTCACCAAAGAATGAAAGATTTACAAGAAAATATAAACAAGCACCTTAGATAGCAAGATGATACTAACTTGTAATACTTCTAATAGAAGTATTCTTCTCTTTGCACTTTGAATGTTGAGGCTTGAATCACTTTGAAACAAAGATCAAAGTATATAAGATCAAAGGATTTTTAGAGAAAGGAAATGGATGTTTAGATCAGAAAGTTTCTAGTGCAAAAAGGTGAGAAAAATATGTGGAATGATCCAATATTTATAGGGCCAGAAAATACTGTTCGGGAGCGTGCCGGTACCCTTAATTATAGGCCGGTCCCCTTAATGATTAAGGGGGCCGCCTAGTAAAATTAAGGGTGCCGCCCTCCTGAACGTTTGAAAAGTTTTTCTGGATAAAATTTGCCCTTTTTGGTTGGAAATTTGAAATCATATTTTTGTGGTTTAATAAAGCTATTCCAAAAATGATTTACAAATATATATAAAATGTTAAAATCATTTTATAAAATGTTATGTCTTAAGACAAGATTTCCTTTGATCTTATAATACATTAATCACTTTGTTTATTCATACCTTAAGTGATTAAATGGTGAAAGTGAGTATTTACTACTAAATACTTGTTTACGTCATAACCTTTGGTTTGATGAGTTTTCGTTTTGTGATTATCAAAACTTAGAGATATCGAAAGATATGAATAATGTTTTTAGTCAATTATTTATATCAACATGGGGGAAAGTGAATTGGTTGAGGAAAATGATAAGAATAAGAGTGATGTGGCTAATGGAAGCTTTGGTATGAATGTAAATGGTAATAATGAAATTGCTGGTGATGTAAGAATGGAGAAGGAACCTGAAATTGTGAATGGTGAGGGGACAGTGAGATATAATCAAGGTATTGAATCAGAGATAAATAACACTGTAAGTACTCCAGTTTCTGATACTAATAATAACAATGATAGTGGTGATAATGATGCTACTGATGTTAATAGTAGTTCTGCTGATATTGCTAGTTCAAATAATGTGAATAATGTGTCATATGCTAACATGGTCAAAAAAGATGAAATCAACAAATGCCTGAATTTTATTCCTACTGTGATTGCTGATAATGGTAATGAAGTTGTTGTATTTGATGAGGTGTTAGTATCAAAAGAAAGTGAAAGATGGCAGTTGACTATTTGTGGACACTTTGTTGGTTTTAACATGCATATTAGTGAACTTAGATACAACATAAGAAGAATGTGGGGCAAATTTGGTGTAACTGAGATTGATGCTATTAAAAATGGAAATTATGTTTTCAAATTTAAAGATCATAAGGGGCTTAATGAAGTGCTGGAAAAAGGCCCTTGGATGGTTCAAAACAAGCCTCTATTTGTCCAAAAATGGAGTCCTGATTTAGGAATGGAAAAATTGGAACCTAAGAAGATGACTGTTTGGGTTAAGATTACCAATGTACCTTTAGAAGCATGGTCTGCTGAAGGAATTAGTGCTTTGGCTAACAGCTTGGGGATGCCTATTATGATGGATACCATGACTGCTAATATGTGTCACAAGGGTATAGGAAATCTTGAATTTGCTAGGGTTCTTGTTGAAATGGATGTTGGAAAAGAGTTGAAGGAAGTTATTGAGATTCAGTATAGAGATGTGTGCAACAATGTTAAAGGTAGCAAAAAAATTCAGGTAGTATTTGATTGGAAGCCTCCTGTTTGTAGTCACTGTAAAGTTTTTGGTCATGTGATTAAGCAGTGTAAGAAAGTGGTTGTTGTTGAGAATGATGCATCTAAGTCAGCAAATAATGTAAATGGGGAAAAGGGTAAGAATGTTAGCTATGATGAACATTGTACCAATGAGAGGCGGGGGAATGGAAGAAACTTTCAAAGTAACTATAATGGTAAAGACTATAATTCTAAAAATTTCTCTGCTAATACAAGATTTCATAATGGTGATGCAAACAGAAATGTGAATGAGTTCAAGAGGAAAGAGTATAGGAAAAAACAAGTGAATACTGAGAATACTGAGAAGGTGAAGGAAAAAGGCAATTTGAGGAATAATATGTGGAGTGTAAATGAAAAAGAAGTAGAGGAATTAAGGAAGACAACTAATAAATACTCCCTACTTGAGTCTTTGCTAGTGGATAATGAACAAGTCGCAAGTATTGGAAAGGTTGTTGAGGATGTTTTAGATTTGAATAATGGAACAGCAAAGATTATGAGTGAGAATATAGTAAAAGGAATAGAGGGTGGTGTTCTGAATAATGATTCTAATGGATTATAAGATTGGTGTATGGAATATAAAAGGAATGAATACCCTTGATAAGCAGAAGGAGGTGATGAATTTAATTGGTAGTGAAAATCTTAATGTTTGTGCAATTCTGGAAACTAGACTTAAAAGCAAGTTAGTAAAAGTTTGTGATAAAGTGTTTCAGAATTGGGTATGGGTATCTAATATGACAGAATGTGAGAAAGGATGAAGAATTGTTATTGGTTGGGATGATAATGATACTCAAGTTCAGATCATTCATAAAACAAGCCAATCAATGTTCTGTGTTGTAAGTTCTCAAAGGTACAAGGTCAAATGTTTCTACTCTTTTGTCTATGCTGCTAATGAAGGTATGGAAAGAAGAAAGCTATGGAAAGAATTGGTTCATAATTGCAGATATGTTAATGGTAAACCTTGGTGTATAGCTGGAGATTTGAATGTTATTTTAAAGCCTAATGAACACTCATCTGGTACTTCATATATGACTACTGATATGGAGGAGTTTCAAGAGTGTCTCAATAAAATAGAAGTGGATGACATTTATAAGTCTGGGTTACATTTTACATGGACTAAGAACCTACATAAGGCCAAAATAGGTAACATGACTGGTGTGCTTAAAAAGCTTGATAGAGTAATGACTAATGAAGAGTTTATCAAGCAGTACTCACAAGCCCATGTTAAGTTCCTTCCTTACATAATATCAGATCACTCACCTTCTATTTTAAGTATTCCTACTGTGATTGCTGATAATGGTAATGAAGTTGTTGTATTTGATGAGGTGTTAGTATCAAAAGGAAGTGAAAGATGGCAGTTGACTATTTGTGGACAGTTTGTTGGTTTTAACATGCATATTAGTGAACTTAGATACAACATAAGAATAATGTGGGGCAAATTTTGTGTAACTGAGATTGATGCTATTAAAAATGGAAATTATGTTTTCAAATTTAAAGATCATAAGGGGCTTAATGAAGTGCTGGAAAAAGGCCCTTGGATGGTTCAAAACAAGCCTCTATTTGTACAAAAATGGAGTCCTGATTTAGGAATGGAAAAATTGGAACCTAAGAAGATGCCTGTTTGGGTTAAGATTACCTATGTACCTTTAGAAGCATGGTCTGCTGAAGGAATTAGTGCTTTGGCTAGCAGCTTGGGGATGCTTATTATGATGGATACCATGACTGCTAATATGTGTCACAAGGGTATAGGAAATCTTGAATTTGCTAGGGTTCTTGTTGAAATGGATGCTGGAAAAGAGTTGAAGGAAGTTATTGAGATTCAGTATAGAGATGTGTGCAACAATGTTAAAGGTAGCAAAAAAATTCAGGTAATATTTGATTGGAAGCCTCCTGTTTGTAGTCACTGTAAAGTTTTTGGTCATGTGATTAAGCAGTGTAAGAAAGTGGTTGTTGTTGAGAATGATGCATCTAAGTCAGTAAATAATGTAAATGGGGAAAAGGGTAAGAATGTTAGCTATGATGAACATTGTACCAATGAGAGGCAGGGGAATGGAAGAAACTTTCAAATTAACTATAATGGTAAAGAACTAAAGACTATAATTCTAAAAATTTCTCTGCTAATACAAGATTTCATAATGGTGATGCAAACAGAAATGTGAATGAGTTCAAGAGGAAAGAGTATAGGAAAAAACAAGTGAATATTGAGAATACTGAGAAGGTGAAGGAAAAAGGCAATTTGAGGAATAATATGTGGAGTGTAAATGAAAAAGAAGTAGAGGAATTAAGGAAGACAACTAATAAATACTCCATACTTGAGTCTTTGCCAGTGGATAATGAACAAGTAGAAAGTATTGGAAAGGTTGTTGAGGATGTTTTAGATTTGAATAATGGAACAGCAAAGATTATGAGTGAGAATATAGTAAAAGGAATGGAGCGTGGTGTTCTGAATAATGATTCTAATGGATTATAAGATTGGTGTATGGAATATAAAAGGAATGAATACCCTTGATAAGCAGAAGGAGGTGATGAATTTAATTGGTAGTGAAAATCTTAATGTTTGTGCAATTCTGGAAACTAGACTTAAAAGCAAGTTAGTAAAAGTTTGTGATAAAGTGTTTCAGAATTGGGTATAGGTATCTAATATGACAGAATGTGAGAAAGGATGAAGAATTGTTATTGGTTGGGATGATAATGATACTCAAGTTCAGATCCTTCGTAAAACAAGCCAGTCAATGTTCTGTGTTTTAAGTTCTCCAAGGTACAAGGTCAAATGTTTCTACTCTTTTGTCTATGCTGCTAATGAAGGTATGGAAAGAAGAAAGCTATGGAAAGAATTGGTTCATAATTGCATATATGTTAATGGTAAACCTTGGTGTATAGCTGGAGATTTGAATGTTATTTTAAAGCCTAATGAACACTCATCTGGTACTTCATATATGACTACTGATATGGAGGAGTTTCAAGAGTGTCTCAATAAAATAGAAGTGGATGACATTTGTAAGTCTGGGTTACATTTTACATGGACTAAGAACCTACATAAGGCCAGAATAGGTAACATGACTGGTGTGCTTAAAAAGCTTGATAGAGTAATGACTAATGAAGAGTTTATCAAGCAGTACTCACAAGCCCATGCTAAGTTCCTTCCTTACATAATATCAGATCACTCACCTTCTATTTTAAGTATTCCTGCCACCATTAAGAAAAGTGTTAAAGCTTTTAGATTTTCTGACTTCTTACTGATAAGCAGGAATTTATTCCAATTGTTGAGAGCAAGGGTGTTAGGAGATTAATGGATTCTATATGTATCAAGTTGTTAAAAAATTGAAGAGCTTGAAGATTCCTCTCAATAAGTTTGGATGGAGCAAAAGAAATCTTTTTAAAAGAGTTGAAACCTTGAGAAGTCAGTTGAAAGATATTCAAGTGGCTATTGATTGTGATCCTCATAATCATGATCTAAGATGCAAGGAAGCTACTCTTGTGGAAGAATTTTGTGAAGCTCAAGATTATGAAGAGAAATTCTTGTCCCAACAAGCCAGTATTAGATGGTTGAATGAGGGGGACAGAAACAGTGCATATTTTCATAAAGTTCTTAAAGGAAGAAACAATAGAAGTAAAGTCCATTTTCTCATTGATGAAATGGGTGCTAGACATGAGGGTGAGCAGATTCCTCATCTGTTCTTAAAGCATTTTGAGAAGTTTCTTGGAGAAAGCTTAGTTGTTTAAGAGCTTGAGTCAAGTAATACTTTATTCCAGAGGAAATTGAGCACTGATATGGCTAATAGTATGGTGGGTGAGGTGAGTAATGAGGAAATTAAAAATGCAATGTTTGATATTGATGACTCAAAAGCACCAGGGCCCGATGGTTTTACATCAGCATTCTTTAAAAAAGCATGGAAGGTGATTGGCAGTGATATTTGCCGTGCAGTAAGAGAATTTTTTGTTTCTGGAAGGATGCTCAAAGAAGTCAATGCTACTCTTGTCACTTTGATCCCAAAGGTTCAAACTCCTATGAAGGTCACTGATTTTAGACCCATTGCATGCTGCAATGTTCTATATAAGTGCATCAGTAAAATCCTTACCAACAGAATTAAACCTGCTCTTGCTAATCTTGTCAGTTGCAATCAAAGTGCATTCATCCCTGGAAGGCATATTCAAGATAATATAATGCTTACACAAGAAGTTATGAGAGGGTACAATAGGAAAGGTGGACCAAAAAGAACAGCTTTTAAGATTGACATTCAAAAAGCTTATGATACAGTTAATTGGTGCTTTCATAGAAGTATTCTTCAAAAATTTGGATTTCATGATCAGATGGTTCATTGGGTTATGGAATGTGTAACTACAGCAACATTTACTCTCAATGTTAATGGTGAAAGAGTTGGTTTTTTCAAAGGTGGGAGGGGACTTAGGCAAGGAGATCCAATATCTCCTTACCTATTCACCCTGGTAATGGAAGTTTTCACTTTGATTCTCAATAATGAAATTGCTCAAGAACATAATTTTCAATACCACTTTGGATGTAAAGATTTAAAGCTTTCTCATGTATGTTTTGCTGATGACTTATTAGTTATGTGTCATGGGGATACTACTTCTGTGAATGTTATAAAGAAAGCTTTGGAGAAGTTTAGTGGGGTTTCTGGTCTGAATCCTAATTATTCTAAGAGCACAGTTTTCTTTGGAAGTATGAATGAAGCTGATGAGGCGAAAAATGATCCGTTTTTAGGGGGTTATTTAAGCCCGAATCCGACTTTATTTGATCAAATATTGCCCTAAATCGTTCCTTTTGTGATTTTAGGTACTTGGAGAGTGAATTCTGGAAAAGAAGCCATTTTGGACGTTTTTGGAGCATAAAAGTGAAGAAAACGGCAAAGTATCAATTTTCCATGCTGGAAACACTAGGTGACGGCCTCAAGAGTTATACCCTGATGGCGTCAGACATCATGAATAAAATACCGTAGTTGATGACGGCGTCAAATGGTTGTCTTGACGCCGTCAGCCCAGTTTTCCTATATATAGTTTTCTAGTTTTTACATTAAAAGGGGAAAAGTTTTGGTGAAACCATAAAGACGAATTTGGTGCATCTTTTACAGGTTTTTCAAGGGTTCCAAACCCTTGATACCTTGCATTGTAATTGAGATAAGTGTTCTTCTAATTCAATCAATATGTCTATGTGTTGGTTGTCTATATCTTGTTCTTGTCTCAATTCCATTATGCTAGGCTAGATCTACTTTGTGTTTGCTTAGATCTAATGAAACCTAGATATTGATTATGTGTTGATTACTTGTTTATTCTTGTTCTTGGATGAATGATTTATATGTTAGGCTTAAGAAAACTGGCAGATCTCCAAATGGTAACATGCTTGAACGTCTTAAGAAACATGAACCGATGTGTACTAGGTCTTTATTGGTTGTATTTAATGCATGAGCCACTGTTTACAATCCCTATAGTTGTGCTGGGTCATGGTGTAGGAGGAGATAAGAGCTCATAGAATTGGGGAGTTATGTATGCCACCCCATGAATGGTATTAAGGAATACGATCCGTCATCCATGCAATTATAACAAGTAATTAACATGTAAAAGATATCTAGGGAGTAATGAAGTCTAAGTAAACACAATTTCTCCAATTACTGCTCACAACCTTTGTAATAATTAGTTTAATTTCATTTTCAGTATTTTATTTTGATTATATATTAGTTTTGGGTTAGTTGAATAGCAACTAATTCCGCCCACTCTCCCAATACCCGAGATTTTACTTGCTTTCATAAAAATATAAAAATACAAAAATAATCATCCCTCACCTCTAGAACTAGTAATTAGGTTTTCTAATCCTAGCGACACTATTCCTAAGCTGAACGATCAATCCCCCGGTACTTGTCACTATACTATACTACAACGATCAGGTACACTGCCTGGTGGGGGTTGTAAGCTTCTCGAGATCCCTCGAGAGGTAAAGCCTGTTGCGATTCCCACGCATCAAGTTTTTGGCGCCGCTTCCGGGGAAATAGTTATTGTCTAGGTTAGGATTTCTTTTTATTAGGTCTACTTGCTAGATTCCTTTCTAGTAAGATTTTTATTTTTATTTTTATTTTTTAGGTCTTCTTTAGTCTATCTTATTTCTTCGTGCCTTTGTTCGTAACTCTTTACCATCCGACATCATGGAAGGTGGTAACATCTTTGAACCCATCATCCCACCACAACAAAACCCACCACTTGAACCCCTTAGGCCCCGAACCTTAGGAGAGTACTCCCGACCTAGCCATCAAGGCTACCGAAACACCATTGAGCTCACCGAAGCCAATGTGACCCCCTTGCGATCCGACACCATCCGGTTGGTGCAAAGCGGATGTGCATTCCATGGACTTCGTTCCGAAGATCCAAACCAACACCTTAAGGACTTCCTCAAAATCGTAGATTCCATAGACCTAGGTGTAGAAACTAGAGAGACTACCTGTTTACGCCTATTCCAATTCTCTCTACGGGATCAAGCTAGTCAATGGCTTGAGCATTTACCTGCGGGATCCATCACCACATGGGATGATCTCACCACACGTTTCCTTGCTTAATTTTTCCCACCGGGGAGAACTACTAAGCTTAGGAATGACATCTTGACGTTTCAACAACGTCAAAATGAATCTCTTTATGAAGCATGGACTCGTTTCAAGGACTTACTCCAAAAAGTCCCTCATCATGGCATAGATCTTTAGCTCCAAGTCCAAATCTTCTATGACCATATCGACATCTCCACGAGGCGAACCATTGACCAATCGGCCGGTGGTAAGCTACGTGATCTTAGTGCGGAACAATCATGGGAACTCATAGAAGATCTTGCTCTCTATGACAACGAAAGTTGGAATGATCCCCGTGATTTGAACAAAACGGTCAAGGCAATATCTTTGCCTTCGAACAATTCTAGCACTCCCGACCGTAGGATCATGGAACTTGAGGACCAAGTCAAGTTTCTCATGAAATCTTACGAAGCTCCGAAGCATTCAAGCCAAGTGAACAAAATCACTTCTTCATGTGAATTATGTAGTGGTCCCCATGACACTCGTGATTGTGTGGAACTCCCCGGAACAGCTTTTGCGGACTACGCATCCACGCGTACCGACGAAGCAGGAGATAAGTGGTACACTTTCAAGCCCGAGCCAAACACATACGGTGATTCATACAACCCCTCATAGAAAAATCACCCAAACCTTAGGTGGAAACAAAATCAACCCAACTCCTCCAATCCGCCTAATCGTTACCAACCAAACGGTCCACCATCCAACCGTACTTTCAACAACAATCCTTCTAACAACTATGGTAGTACCAACAATCTTGAAGGATTGATGTCAAAGTTCATGGCATCTCAAGAAGCCCGCATAGCTAGGTTTGAAATTGAATTCAACCAACAACAAACGGAGATGACCAACAAGATTGACAACTTGTTGAAAGCCCTCAACAACCAAGCATTAATCACACCTCGGAAGGACACTAGGGACACCAATAGTGGAATCCAAATTAAGGACCCCTCATCATCCAAACATGTCCACTTTGTCAATGTTGTCACCATTAAACCAATAGATAAGGAGATAGAGGAGAGTGACAAGGATGAAGTTAGAATAGAAGCCGATAGTAAGGATGAGAGTAGGGAAGTTGAGGTTAATAAGGATGAGGAACTAGAGGAGGTAGAACCTATAGAAGAATACTTTGATAAGTTGCCAACCAAGGAAGAACGGGAATACCATAAGGATTTATTTGATAGTCCCGAGAAAACATATATCTTTGGCGACCCCCTTATCAAGATGGGAGACCCCTCTAACATTAACATCCCATGCAATATTGGGCACATGCATATATGGAAAGCTTACATCGACCTTAGATCACCCGTGAACATCATGACTAGGACTTATTACAATTGGGTGATGAAGAAGCAACTCAATTTTTGGATGATGCCCGGTAAGAATCTGATAAGTAATTTTGCAGGAAGAGTGAAGGGATTGCATGTGATTATAGGAAATCTTACCTATGAAATCGATTTCATGATAGTAGAAGACACTCGTCCGGTGATAGATGCTTGCCTAAGTCAAATAATATTCGGAAAACCATTTGTTGAGGCCACTAGGATGAGTTATGATCCGACTTTAGGGATAGTTAGATTTAAGGAAGAGAATGATAAGGTTGCTTATCAAATGCCCTACAAGATCGAACAATACCGCCTTCTCTCTAATTTCGAAAAAGAACACAAGCAAGCGGCTTATTATAGGAATGAGGAGGATAGACGTAGGGGAGTAGAGTATGTTAGAAATAGAATGCTTGGTTTCTACAAAGAGTGCTTGCAACTAGGTCCGGAATACAAAACTGGTTTAGAAGATGACCTAGAAAGTGGAACCAATGATGAGATCACGTAGTAACCCATGACTTTGAGTCTAGCTACAAGACTCGTAAATAAAGAAAAGCGCTTCTTGGGAGGCAACCCATGTTTGTGTGATTTTATTTGTTTGATTGTTATTTGCTTCCGTATGCATGCTTTGTTTTTATTATTGGTTGATCATGTTTCTCAATTAAAACGTGGAAATACTTTACTATGTTGTTTGGCCTAGTCTTAACTCCAACCTAAAAGTATTTTTGCAAAAGATAAGTGTAAGGGGAAACCCCAAATATGTTTTTAAGAAACAAACCGATCATGATTCTCCACAATAATAAATGAACATGTATATTCGTATTTGTTAGAGTCAAATGCTTGTATTGAGTCACAATGAAGTTTTGCAGGATTTTCCAGGAAGTAGGACCAAGTTTTTCCAGAAATTTTCCGGAAACTTAACATAAGAATTTCTGCAGGTCCATTCTGACGGTGTCAGGAGTTTACTCTTGACGGCGTCAGGAGTTAAAATCTGAAAATTTTACCGGTTTTGTTTTTCTAATGGAGTCTTATGGTTTTTGTGAATTATTAAGTTTTATAATCTACAGGAAATCTGCAAACTTCATTCCACAAGCATTATATCTTACTTTGTTTTCTAGGATTTAGTAACTTATATAGGATGCCGCCGATTTTACGTGAGGTTGTCTTGTCTATTTTGTCAGGATTTACAGGTTATGTTTGACAAGGAGATGATTTATATTCTGGAAGGGAAGCTTTGATTGTTCGTTTTCTTGGAAGAAGATTTAACCTGGCCAACCTAAAATCCATACCGAGCGAATCAGGGGAGTATTTGATTTCATTCTCTTTACTTTTTCACTTTTACATTCTTTACTTGAACATTGGGGACAATGTTCATCTTAAGTGTAAGGGGAGGGTAAAAAGATGATACCTTACATATGCACTTTCGCTTGAGTTTGTTTTGTTTGATAGTAGATGTGTAATAAAACTATGAGAAATACCTGTTAGTGTAATTTTAGCGCCAAATTTAAAATTTTTTACAACATTTAGGAGTGAAACTTTAGCCATAGCAAGCGTCTCATGGATAGGAGATTGTATGACTAGCACATAACCGTATATTCAGAAAAATTTTCCACCAAAAAATGTGAGGTTCGCCTTTAGATTTGATAGGAAAAGCATTCATTATTAGTGCTTATGAGTGTACCAGTAGCATTTAGATTCTAGAACTTGCGTTAGTGATGCATCCCGAGACCGCTAGTGAGACTACATTCGTGTGGTAGGATTTACTACATGATAAGAGGCATTAGGATCACCCTTGTGTTAAACCCGTATCATAATTACTTGACCATTTAAGTCATATTACTTGGCTAGTTAAGTCAACTAATTTTTCCCACACCCTTAGCGTTGTACTCATTTTTAGTACACGAAACCCCTAGTACACCCCTCCGACCCTATCTTTTCGTTTCTAACTTTAAGCATTTTACTTAAAGGAAGAATTTGTTACACCCCACTTAAATGTACAACCAAATCGCCTTAACCTTCCGTGTATGCGCTCATTTTTAGTGCATTATTGTTATTTGTTAAACCCTAAGTTAACTATCTAATTGATTACATGGTTGCTAAGTCGAGTCATATCCTTGTACATATTGTTTTGGGACGATTGGGACTCATGGGTAAGTACTTATTTTATGGAGTAATGGGGAAGAACATCATTTATTACCCCCATATGTGCGTTAATCTTAAAAGTGCTCAAAGTGTTTTGATTTTCTTAATTCGAGTCATTAGAATAGTTGAATGTAAAGTATGTAAAGATTCAAGTGTAAGGGGAATGTTCATACCCCTATGATGTATTATTTTGGATGGTAGGGTAAGAGTGTATGCAAAAAAAAATAAAAATAAAATAAAAAAAAAAATAAAAAAAATCGAAAAAAAAATAGAAAAATCAAGAAAAAGAAAAAAAATATAGAAAAAGAGAAAAAACATACGGACTACCATACCGTTTCATTCTATGTTCATTTTATGTTTTTGTTATTTTTCATTTGTTAGCTTAAGTCGAGTCTAGTCTTGGCTTAGCAACGCCATCTTGTACATGTAATTAACCAAGATTGTTAACTCGCCACGAGTAAAACTTCCTTTATCCAACAAAACCGTGTAATTCATATCCCGATACCTAACATTACAACCCTTTAAAAGACCTCTTTGATAGTTTATCCTAGGTGCTTACGCCATGTGGTGGAGGTTTGATCCTTTCCCAAGCCTATGGTAATCTATTTTGCTATGACAGGTAGTGAGAGATATCTTCCAATTCCATAATGTTATATTACTTTATTACACCCGAGAGATGTGAGTATCTAAACACTATTTGTGAGGTGCTTGTGTATGACCTCCGTGCTTGTCTATTGGTCTTTAGTGGAACGATTATTTGTTGTAATTACTTTTATATTAGTGTTAAATGACCCCTAACTTGTCTTTTGAGTAGAATAAAAGCTCATTTGCTTGAGGATAAGCAAATCTCAAGTGTAAGGGTATATGATGAGGCGAAAAATGATCCGTTTTTAGGGGGTCATTTAAGCCCGAATCCGACTTTATTTGATCAAATATTACCCTAAATCGTTCCTTTTGTGATTTTAGGTACTTGGAGAGTGAATTCTGGAAAAGAAGCCATTTTGAACGTTTTTGGAGCATAAAAGTGAAGAAAACGGCAAAGTATCAATTTTCCATGCTGGAAACACTAGGTGACGGCGTCAAGAGTTATACCCTGACGGCGTCAGACATCATGAATAAAATACCGTAGTTGATGACGGCGTCAAAAGTCATCCTGACGGCGTCAAAAGGCCAAGAATAAAATACCGTGGTTGGTGACGGCGTCACACAGGCCGTCATAAGTAGATCAAGGCCGTCCGAGGAAGTATTTGGCGGCGAGGTGACGGCATCACATGGTTGTCTTGACGCCGTCAGCCCAGTTTTCCTATATATAGTTTTCTAGTTTTTACATTTAAAGGGGAGAAGTTTTGGTGAAACCCTAAAGACGAATTTGGTGCATCTTTTACAGGTTTTTCAAGGGTTCCAAACCCTTGATACCTTGCATTGTAATTGAGATAAGTGTTCTTCTAATTCAATCAATATGTCTATGTGTTGGTTGTCTATATCTTGTTCTTGTCTCAATTCCATTATGCTAGGCTAGATCTCCTTTGTGTTTGCTTAGATCTAATGAAACCTAGATATTGATTATGTGTTGATTACTTGTTTATTCTTGTTCTTGGATGAATGATTTATATGTTAGGCTTAAGAAAACTGGCATATCTCCAAATGGTAACATGCTTGAACATCTTAAGAAACATGAACCGAGGCGTACTAGGTCTTTATTGGTTGTATTTAATGCATGAGCCACTGTTTACAATCCCTATAGTTGTGCTGGGTCATGGTGTAAGAGGAGATAAGAGCTCATAGAATTGGGGAGTTATGTATGCCACCCCATGAATGGTATTAAGGAATACGATCCGTCATCCATGCAATTATAACAAGTAATTAACATGTAAAAGATATCTAGGGAGTAATGAAGTCTAAGTAAACACAATTTCTCCAATTACTGCTCACAACCTTTGTAATAATTAGTTTAATTTCATTTTCAGTATTTTATTTTGATTATATATTAGTTTTGGGTTAGTTGAATAGCAACTAATTCCGCCCACTCTCCCAATACCCGAGATTTTACTTGCTTTCATAAAAATATAAAAATACAAAAATAATCATCCCTCATCTCTAGAACTAGTAATTAGGTTTTCTAATCCTAGCGACACTATTCCTAAGCTGAACGATCAATCCCCCGGTACTTGTCACTATACTATACTACAACGATCAGGTACACTGCCTGGTGGGGGTTGTAAGCTTCTCGAGATTCCTCGAGAGGTAAAGCCTGTTGCGATTCCCACGCATCAGAAGCTGAAAAAGTTGTTGTCAATAATGTTCTTCCTTTTGTTGTTCGTAAATTGCCAGTTATGTACTTGGGAGTACCTCTGATTGCTAAAAGATTGAGTATCAAGGATTGTGGGTGTTTGTTGGACAAGATTAAAGCTAGAGTCAAAAATTGGAAAAATAAGTGGTTGTCTTATGCTGGGAGATTACAACTAATTGCAGCTGTTCTTGAATCCATACATGTTTACTGGGCTTCAGTGTTTCTAATTCCTGCTACTATCATCAATGAAATCAATAAACTGCTTAAAAGTTTTCTATGGAACCAAGGAGAAACAACAAAGGGTAAAGCAAAAGTTGTCTGGAAAACAATATGCAGTCCAAAAGATCAGGGTGGATTGGGCTTAAAAGACCTTAAGATTTGGAATCAAGCAATGTTAGCTAAGCATGTGTGGAACATTGCTTCCAAAAAAGACACTTTATGGGTGAGATGGGTACATTCTGTTAAATTGAGGAATAAGAACATATGGAATATTGAAGTTAAGAAAAGTGATAGTCAGGGATGGAAGAATTTGCTTGGTATAAGAGATCTCATTAAGAACAATGTTGTACACAATATAGGTAATGGTCATAATACTTCATTATGGTATGATAATTGGAGTAGTTTGAGTGCTTTAAATCAAATGGTGACTAATAGGGATCTTTATGATGCTAGGCTACACGATATGATTTCTAATGGAAGTTGGTTATGGCCAGAAGAATGGTATGAAAAATATCCTAGTATTACTAATTTGACTGTTCCAGTCTTGGACAGTAATATGGATGATAAGATTGTATGGAGAACTAATAATGGTAAGGAGGTTGAATTTTCTGTTTCAGCTGCTAATGTTGACCTTAATGATAAAAAAACCTAGAGTGGAATGGTGGAAATTGATTTGGTATTCTCAGTGTATACCCAAGCATTCATTTATTCTATGGTTAGCTTTACATGACAGTTTGTCTACTCAATATAACCTAATGAAATGGGGAATTCATAGTGTAAACAGATGCTATCTCTGCTATAACAAGGTTGAAGATCTTGAACATTTACTATTTCAATGTAAGTTTGCTATTGAAATCTGGGGTAAAGTAAAAAATTTAGCTGATATGTGTGGGCAGGGTAATAACTGGAATGAGATTGTCAAGAATATGGTGAAAGTTGGTAATGGCAATAATATCATGAGTGTGGTGAGAAGGTTGATTTTAGCTGCAGTTGTTTATAATATTTGAAAGGAAAGAAATGGGAGAATTTTTAGAGGGGTGACTAATAGTTGTGAAGATGTTTACAAATATATAGTGGAAGCTGTTAAAAATAGGCTCATGAGCTTGACAGTTAAAGAAAGTATGGCAGTAAGAAGAATGGAAAAAGTATGGGGCATTACTTGCAAAAGAGCAATGTCTTAATAGTGATGTTACATGATACAGGGTATTGGGCTAGTGATGTTCAGTGTTTGTATTTTGAGGCCTCAGATTCTTAAGGGGTGTTTGGCATTAAGGTTTCTTATATATGCAGAATCTTACAGCTTGCATTTCTATCCTGGAATTGTAAACTGTTTCTTATTGCAGACCATAACAGAACATTGTCCTAGTACTTGGAGTTCTAATGGTAAGGCTGACTTATTTAGATCCTCATTCTCTTCCACAGTTTGGCCTAGGGAGGAAATTGTGTAGGCTTTGATGGATCAAATGAGAGGCTTAATTCATATGAATGTACCATAATATAAGACAATGTTTTGTGAAGGGTATATGGTTTGGGTGGGTAGTGTATGATGGGTGGAATAGCGAGGAGTGAAAGATGAACCTGCTTGGTCCACCCAATACACTGCCAAATGAGGTAATGGTTGGTCTTCCCTCAAGGTATGTGTTTCCAAGGAACTGAAGCCTTTTCTAAGAGAAGGAAATGTAGGTTTCTTGGAAGAGCTCTTGATTGGAAGGGTTATGGGTGCCTAGTGATGCTTTTTGTCTCCATTCTTTGATTACTGTGGATGTGGGTTGAGTGATCATGGAGTGGAAATGAAAGGAAATGTAGCTAGATGGTATTTTGGTGCATAAAGGTACATGATGAAAATTGGAATGGTATAGCAGGATGAATACTGTGTTTCTTCCATCAAAACAGAGTGTAGTTTGTTATAGAGTTTCTTGTTTTCTAATATAGGTTGAATAGTTTGGTCTAGTTCTTTGTATTGAGCTTCTGATAATGGGCATGTCCTTATCAGTTATTCTTATGATGTATAGTTTTGGCAGTAATTAATATAAAATTTACCTTTGTATCAAAAAGAAAAAAATAATTGCGGTTTATATTAAAAAAAAAAAGGGGGGGGGGGGGGGGGGGGGGCGGTCATTTTTCAGAGACAAAAGCGTAGAAGACAATATCGGAAAAACTTAAATCAGAAAAGATATGAATTTTTCAAAAATAATGGTGGCACATACATTTTTCAAAAATAAAGTGATCATCGATTTTCATGTTGGTAGTAAAATGGGGACGATCGCAGTAGTGGAGGAGGACAATAGTCTTCACCTCTTGTTACACTATACTTCAATAATCAAATATAGTGCCTAAACATTTTTTTATTAGATGTATTTATAGGAAATTAAATTTTCTTACGAAAACTAATATTTTTTCCGTCTCAAATTAATAATCAATGTTATCTTTTCGGGATGTACTAAGTTAACTGTTCATTACTAAAATAGATAAATTTGATTACTATTATTTAAAATTATTATTATAAATTAAAAAAACAAATATTAATTGATTAGTTAAAATAAAAATTAATTAAAAAAATCATTAATAATTATGATTTTCCTAGTACTGTAATTCCTAATAAAATTATCATCAAAAGCTTTTTATTTTGGGTTTTTCTAATGTGTGCCCTGGGGGCACACGTTAAGAACACCAAAAGGACAATGGGACCCATGAAAAAGTACATCCGGACCCACATAAAAGGTGTGGGTCCGGATGTACTTTTTCGTGGGTCCCATTGTCCTTTTGGTGTTCTTAACGAGGGCACACATTAGAAAAACCCTTTTATTTTTGCGAGGTAATATGAGGTGGGGATGGGGGATTGGGTACTCAGAGCACATGTGGGATACTGACTAGGGTTGATTATTAAATTGGAGTGAACCCTACATGCATTTGTACAGACTAAGGACAAATAATGTGTGCAGTAGTGATGGAGCTTAAGGGTACATTGGTAATTTTCTAATCTGAGAGAGAATCTATTTAAGTATTTAACACTGCAAATGACACAGTTTGTAGACACACTCTATCTTTATTTTAATTACTTCTTTTATTGAGTAAAGTATTTAATGTAAACGTATAGGATACAGGTTCTGTCTCTTTTACCATTCTTATCTTTCATCCAAAATTTTGGTCAAATTTTGTTACTCCGTATAACATTTTCAGTATCTTTATCATTGTTACGTGTGACTTTGATAGATTTTGATTTTGGCTGGAATTGAGAAATTCATAAGGCATCATGATTGACATATGTTTTTTTTTATGTATACTTTGATTACAAGAATATAAATATGTAACAATGTAATATATAGACCTGCCCGGCATAGTTTGGTAGTTTGGTCTAATTTTACTGAAGAAAAGTTTAATTATTCTCGTAAACAGAAAGTAACTTCTTTTTGCCAGTGAACATGTGCTGTTGTTTCGATTTTGGTGTGTTTGACCCAACTAAATTGGATGTGAAACTTTTATTCAGGATATTTGTGGCTTCTATGGTTATATTTGTAAAATGTAAAAAGACACACAATAAAGAAATTAAGTAGAATTTAAGTAATTTTGCGTAACCGAATAAGCTCAAATTTATTTAAAGACCACTTCATTATTCTACACCATAAGTTTTAGTTTGATCATTCAACGAAGATATTTTCAGCTTATCCTCCTGTAGACGTGCCCCAAGTATATCCTCACGTTACTTTGAAAGCCTTTTAGCTTAACCAAAGAGCCTGTTAAGTATGTAGGGCACGTTTTCTCTATATCTTGAATGGTATGGCTAGGATATTTAAATATTTAATGTTATACATTGAAGGAAAAAGAAAAGATAAATACCGTGGTGAAGCATTACTGCGTGCCTTCGCGTCCCTTCCATTCCCAATAGTCCTATTAAATTATTG
Source organism: Artemisia argyi (assembly GCA_030686995.1). Lineage (NCBI taxonomy): Eukaryota > Viridiplantae > Streptophyta > Magnoliopsida > Asterales > Asteraceae > Artemisia > Artemisia argyi. The sequence goes on from CM060684.1 coordinate 152,032,111, forward strand.
TCCCTCATTCCCTTCCCTAGGAACATAGGAAATGGAATATCTTTCCAAAGATGAATACTTGATTTTTGATCACAGTTATCCTAAAATGTAAGGGTGTAGAATGACCCGGAACATTACAATTAGGGCCGTAAATGAGCGGGATAAACACGGATGAAGCCTCATTCATGTTCATTCATTTAATATTAATCGGACAAATAAATGGGCATTAATGCTTAAGCGGACAAACTCTCTTGTTCATATTCGTTTACTAAGAAAATAAGTTTTTCATGTTCGTTTATATTCGTTCATTAAAACACTAAACGAACCCTAAACGAACATAAACGATCGAACGTAAATGAATATAAAAAAACAAACATAAACTTTACAATAATATTTGGTTTTGTAAGTGTTAAACAAACCATTTTTAAAATAATACAATTAAAAAATATGATATACGAATAAAAACAAATAAATGAACATAGACGAACATTAATAAACGTATAATCGGACGTTCACGAATATAATGAACGGTTGCAACATTTGTTTATGTTTGTTCATTTAACTAAACGAACGTAAAATATTGTTTATGTTCGTTCATTTAATAAATAAACGAACATAAACAAGTTTATTACCGAACAATTCATGAAATATTCACTGAACGTTCAGTTCGTTTACAACCCTAATTACAAGCATGAGGTACGCATGGTGTCATCCTGCTGGTGCACCATATGACCCACACATAACAAGTTCGGTGTAGTCGTGGTGTGCTCCCGAAAACGCCACTTGAAATGCACGGTACCCGGGCCTCTAAAGATGTTTGGTTATAAATTGGTCGTACGACCAACCGTTTAATAAATGAGTTAGGTTCGGTTTATATTCTCGACCCATTATATTTTCAAATGAACCAATCACATCTTTAAGTCTAATTAAGGTTTTAGTTTTAGGCATATAACTCATTTTTCATAACTTAAAACTCAAATATCATGAGTGCAATTTCATTTATGTATGAAAACTGAATTACGTGCCCTTATATTTATGTCTTAATATTTCTTATAGATTTTTGCAGTATTTGAAGGTAATTTACGTTTATGCTTAAATATTTATCGTATTAATTAGATATATCATAAATGTTACTATATTATAAAACATTAAGGCCTACTAAATATAGAAACTCTTAAAATTAAGCAATACAAGTTATAAAGCTAAAAGTACAAGTAATTAAAACACATTTTCTAATATTAAAGACAATTATAAGTTCTTAAGATCATAGTACAACTAATTAAAATAGAAATACTAACATTAAAAACATAATTAATGTGGTAAGATATTGAATATAGTCAATTAATTAACTGCTTAATGAATATAATTAATACACTTATTAAAACACCCATTATATAAAAGTTATAAAGCTAAAAGTACAAGTAATTAAAACTCATTTTCTAACATTAAATACAATTACAAGTTCTTAAGGTAGTGGCAACCTTTCGGCAAAACCACATCGGCAAAGCTTGCCGATCGGCAAGGCCCATTGCCAGTGGCTCGGCGAGTACCGATCGGCACTTCAAACGGGCTATCTCACCGATTCGGTGGGGAGAAGATCAAGGAAAATGTTACCGTTTGGGAGTTAATGTTTGGAGAACCGATTCGGCGAGTACCAAGGTTGCCACTAAAAAAGCATGTTGGGGTATGTTGTGGTATAAAATGTGTTGTTAACATGTAATTGGTTGGAAGTGTTTAATTTTGAGGCAAGGTTAGGCAAGGTTGGCACCCCCTTAAGCTCATAGTACAACTAATTAAAATAGAAATACTAATATTAAAAACACAATTAATGTGGTCAAAATATTGAATGTAGTTAATTAATTAACTGATCAATAAATACAGTTAATACACTTCTTAAAACACCCATTACATAAAAAATACAGTATAATATACGACCAACTCAAACACAATTATTAAATGTCACTAATACAAAAAATAATTTTTTTTTACAAATATTCAAGTCCAAACGGGCAACGGGCCAAAAGGGCTCGAGCCCGAACGAGCACGAGCCAAACGGTCACAGGATAAACGAAATTCTTGATATCCGTAAATTTAAATTGTCAAAAAAAAAAATAATAATAAACTAAAATACATTATTTGTGAAATTTTTTATTTTAAGGTACCCGCTGCTGCAACGCGCGAGTACCCTGTTAGTTTCAATAAATGTGTTCAGGTTTGTTTTGAATACTAAATGGTTGGGTTATTTTGAAGATTTACAAACATGTCAACCCTTCAACTTGAACTTGTTAACCTAGGTGTGACACGGATTGCCCCTTGCAAATGTTGTATTAGTCGGTACACAAACACCCTAGAGAACAAAGTTAAACTCACGTTCTTATTCGAAATAATGAACAATAGCATACGAAACGAGCTAAGGGTTCATTATTAAACGGCAAAATGATGAAAATAAAAGCCTAACTAGGCAAGAATAACAAGAGTTGATAGACTATAGTACAAAGGATAAAAAACCATTATATCCCTAATAGAAGCTCTTCTAAAGCCTATTTGAGACATGACACATGAATAATTTGTTCTACAAGAAGTTTCAAAGAAAATCTACCATGATATCTTGGGCTTGGAGAGCAAGACTTGGTATTCATACGTCGATTTGATTTGCACGCAACATGTATATATGGTTTACATTATACAACACCACCGGAGGCGGAGCCAGCATTTTTAGTTAATGGGGGCTGACCGTGCTTAAGGCAAGTCATAGTGATGAATATCGTTTCAAAATTTAATCTATAGTGTTGTTTTTTTATTGTTTAAGTTATTCATTATTGAATTTTGTAGGCATGCTTATAAAATAAGGGTGGCTGAATGAAAAAAACTAGTAGAAAAACGGCTCGTAGTCTAAGTAAATAATGAATGAAGTGAGTTTGATTAGAGGTGGCTCAACACCCACTAATCACCCTACTAGCTCCGTCCTTAACACCAAGTATACGTTATTTTGTTTTTCAAGTTTTTTGTATATATCTTCAATTCGTTGTTCATTAGTGCCTTAGTGGGTGAAGTTAAATTTAGTGAATGCATAGTAGAAAATGTATAGTGAACAATGAACAACACATACGACCTATAGTACTACAAAGGTGGATTTCTAGGTGAAACTTCAAAGCTTTTTAGTACTTCAAATTTGCGTTCCTGTTATCCAAGATTTCACATATTACAAAACCTATAAATTTTCTTTTCTAAATACTAATTGGCCGTGCACAGTGGTGACTCAACTTGACCTAACTTTCCGGCTGTCACGTCAGTTTTCTCTCTCTGACAACCAGACATGACATAAGTGTCACAGTGGTGACCGACTTTTTATATTTATTTATTTTTTTATTATTTTTTTTTTTACATTTTAAAAACAAATTTATAAAAATAAAAACATTCAAATTTAAACATTACATATATTTCTTGGAATTAAAAACATTACAGAAACATAACATAAACATTCAATTGTAATCCGGGTGATCCCAGGTTTATCATACTTTGGAAGTTGTTCGACGGTATGAGCGAGTTTACAAGCCATATTTTTGTGCTTGAAATGTTGGTTGAATTGTGTTTGAAATTGTGTGTTTGATGTTGGTATTCATAAGTGTAAGTTTAGAGGTTAAGTATTCCAAATAAATACCGATGAGAGTATTTCCCCGGGTCGTTCTTCCAACGAAAGTTGAATGGAATCGTGATTTTAGTTCGTGATTCGTGAAGTGAATAGGAATAAAAGGGAGATATGATAGAGATTATAACTATTAGAAAGCATACAAAACGATAGTGTAAAGAAAAATTAAACTAAAAACGCGATCTAAACTAAAAACGTGAAACTAATTAAAATCTACGTACGAGCGCGAAATTAAAAGTGAAATTAGAGCTAGACTGATCCTACAGACATGAAAATACTTTTCTTACATTCTAAATGATAAAAGAAAATTTTAGGAAAAAGATTTTTATTTTTTCGACTTTTTATTTATTTATTACGATTTAAAAACTATTTAAAAGAAAGAAAATGTTTAAAAAATAGTAAAACTTTTGAAAAAATTCTGAAACTTTTTGGAAAGGTCTATTAAGCTAATTGTAATGTAAGAAAAATAAGCTGGACAAATTAGCTTAAAGAAATAAGCTTTAAACTACAAATTTAGAAAATAAGCTAGAAAAAGATAAAGTACTTAAAAGAATAAAAGAAGGAGGACTTGACAGGAAAGTCCCAAAGGCACTTATGGTTAGGCTGTGTGGTGTTGAGGTGTTGTCTGATTAGGAGACCAGGGTTCGAACCATGGCACCCTCTTTTTGCCATTTATTTTATTTTTGAAGTTTTTCTTTTGGAAACTCAAAGACAAGCATAAACAAGTAACTTTTTATGAAAACAGAATTTTTGGAAAGTTAAGAATAAGCTAGAAATAGCAGGAATCCAAAATAGTTTTAGAAATGAAGTTTAAAAGCACAATTTGAAAAATTAAAAGCTAGTTTAAAAGCTAAAAACTAAAACCTAAGAACTGAATAAGCTACCTAGGACTTGAGGTAATCTAAATAATCTAAAATAAGCTAAATGATTAGGACTAAATAAGCTAAAAGGCAGAAAAGAGCAAATAAGCAAAAAATGATAAAACTGAAAACCAAACAGGTTCACTAGCTAACTTCAAGCTGGTGCACAAACTAATAGACTAAAAGCTAACAACTAAAAATGATGAAACCATAAAGATAAGCTACCAAACAACATATAGACCAAATCTCATACCAAAAGGAGCTTGTAAGAGCTTATTACACTAGTTCAGAAAAGGGGCCAGTGGAGACAATCATGAGTGTGAAGGGCAGCCTACGTGGGGCTATAAAGCAGACCAAAATAAGCAAACCAAATAAACTCCACAAACCAAGTTAAGCACAGAAATTAGATACTAGTACTATGAGCTTCTAGAAAAACCAAAAATCTCAAATAGATAAGCAGAAATTAAGTCAAAAAGAAGCTAAGATAAGCAAATCTGATGGTGCAGGGGTGCAGCAGGTTTGCAAGCCCAATTCAACAAGGGAAACAATTTAGAAACTACAAAATGAGCTCAGAACTATAAATCCTAAACGATAAACAACTTATAAAAGAAAGTTCAAACACTAATTCTAACTCTAACATACTGATAATTGAAATGAGAATGACCCTTATGGAAAAACTACTGTTGAAACAGAAACTACTTATGCAGGTATATAACTAAAGTAATATGTGACTAGAGTGCAACTATTTGAACAACTAAAAATACTAAGATTCCAAATATTCCTTATGATCTAATTCAAGCTGATTTAGTATCTAAAATTTGGGTTACAGATGCAAAACCTACTCAACTGCTAAAATCTAATGAAAATCCAATCTAAACAAGTAATATAATAAAGCTAAAGCTAATCAAAGTTTAAAAAGTGACCTAAACTATATTTGACTAACATAAGTCAACTAATCCAAACATCTCTTAATAATGAAATTGCTTATGATTTATAACTACCAAATGCCTATTTAAACTTAGAAACTGAATTATATCTCTAAAGTGAACTATTTTGAATCCTAAACAGCATAAGCAACAACTAAATATCAATTAATTCTAAGCAGTAAGCACACAACCGAATATAAGCTAAAATAATATGAAAATGAGAATTGGGTGAACAGACCTCAAAGCAGTTGTGTAAATCACATTTTAGCTTACCAACAAGCTACTCAAACTGACATAACCCACAAAAACACTTCTGGATCAGCTATTCATCCATCTTTGACTTTCATTGACTAACTTGGAACTTTGAAATAAAAGCAAAATAAGTATAATTGAAACTCACAAAAGCTATGGAGAGAGCTTCTATGAGCTTATGAAACAGTGAAAGCTAATGAAACCAACAATCAACTATTCTAAAGCTTAAAATGAGATTTGACAATTAACTAAAGGGAAAACTAATTTTGTATTGAAAAACAGGATTACAATACTGAAAACAAGAGTTCAAACTAATTATAAAAGCTGAATTACACTAAGAAATTAAATTGACATGAGCTAAAAATCTATACTACACACTACACTACTCCTAAACTAACAGGTTCTAATCTGAGGAGAGTGAAGGCTATTTAAAGGCTGAGGAGAGGAGCGTCTTCAGGTCTTTGAGAAGCTTCTAGCCTTTTAATCACGGCCCTTGATCATTGTCTAATCATTGATCTCAATTTTCGGCCCTAGGATCAAAGTTACAGTTGACCAATCAGGTACTGGGATTTGTCCAGCGTGTCATTCCTCTTGTCAGTCCTTCTAGAAAGTACATTAAGTGCGGGTAAAATAGGTGGAGGTCAGGGTAATATGGAAAGGGTGATTGAACAGTAACAAGGATAGATTAGGCGGGGTGTGTTTGATTATTTATTTGACCAGGTAAATTGGGGGTTTGCCCTCTGGGTAAAATAGAGTGGAAGGGTCGGGTTAAATGGTTAGTGGGTTTTGGGCTCGGGTTAGTTTTACTATGATTTGGGCTTGGGTTGTAACTGGGTAAAAGGTTTGGATTTGTATATTGGTTTTGGGTTTGTGAAAGAGTTTAGTGTTTGATTGATCCCGAACGGTCAACTAAGTTTCCCAGGTGATGGTCAACCTAGTCAAACGTCTAAAACCAACTAACCAAGGAGTACAGTGTATTCCCGGGTCGTTATGTCCCAGCGAGGTAAGCAATTGTATTAAAAAACGTTTAAAGTGATCGGGTGATTTAACAGGAGGATCAGAAATTTGATTTGAGTGATTATACTACGAGATTATGATTAAAAATAACTAAGAAACACTATTATGACTATTACTGATGATCAGATAACCTAGAAACGTGAGTAAACCTAAAAACGCGTGTTTGAGTTAAAAATAACGCGAACACGCAAAATAAAAAGTGAAACGTGAGCAAATAAAGTCCTACGAACGTGAAAATTATATTTTTACAATCCTAATGTTATAAGAAAATTTTTAGAAAAAGAAAAATAATTTTAACACTATTTAATTAATTACTATTAATTAATTACTATTTATTAATTACTTTTTAATTACTAAATTACACTAATTATTAATTAATTATGAAAATTAACTAGAAAAATGAAAATTAAATTTAGAAAAATCTAAAATATGACAAAACTAATTTTAAAACAGAAAACCTATTTTTTCTACTTTTTAATTATTAATTATTAATTAAAACTAATTATTTAATTAATTTAAACTAAAATAAATTATAAAAAATACAAAATGAACAAGGAAAAATCTGGAAAAATTCCTAAAATTATTTTAACTAATAAGAAGCCTAAGAAAAATTTAAAAATGAGAAGTGCTTATAAATAAGCAGAAAAATAAGCCAAATGGCTTAAATAGAAGCTATCACTTTCTTAATTTTTGTCTTTTTCCAAATTTTCTTTTACAAAACTCTTAAACTACAGAAAATGGGAAACTTTTGTAAAGGAACTTTTTATGAAGCTTGGAAATAAGCTATGTGCACACTCATAAGCCAAACAGTGAGCTTATGAGATGAAAATGGAATGTGCAGGAACAATAAGCAACACAATAAGCTATGGACTGAATCAAATAGTAACAAAATGAGCAAAGGTACTTAGGGTAACACAAATAAGCTATAATGAACCAGAAATTACAAGTGAATAAGCCAATAAGCAGGTTTAAGCTAGTCTTACTTTCTGAAAACAGAACAGGCCAAAGTGATGCCTTTTGGACCTCTGTGGGGTCCACAGAGGTGAAAGGGAGGCCAAAATGGAACCTGACCCTCAAAGCTGACCTGACAAGGTGCAGGATAGGCCAATAAGCACTGCTTATTGCTTAGTAATAAGCCCTGTGTGGGCCTTGGAAGATGGGTTCACAACCTGAGTGCACAAATGAGGTTCTAAGAACAGGTCCACAATGGTGGTCAAATAAGCAATAGTACAATAAGCTAGGGTGTGAAATAAGCTTAGGAGTCAAAAGCCCTACTCCCAAGCTTTCTAAATAACCAACATATTAAAGGTGGGTCCCACTAAACAAGCTAGAAAGAACCCAAGAAGTTGGGTCAATATCTGAGGTGCAGGGGAGGTGTCTCTCCCTGCAGCCCACTTCTAGCCTTTGCACAAGCTAAGAAAAAAATCTCAAAATTAAACTGAGCACAAATCCTTGTAGTTTAGCTGGTGTAATTTAGGCACAACAATTTTCAGAGACTGAATCCAATCACAAAATTCTAGAGACATCTTACAAAAAGTGAGTTTCTGATGGAGTATGCAAGTTTGACTTTTTGTTCATATCTACTCAGCTGACTTTTGTGAACTTTGGTTGATTATTATTAACTTAAGATGTTGTTATAAGCTATAATTAAACTGATTCATGCAATCTAAGTAACTGATGAACTCAAATCCATGATTATGAATCCTATTAACCTAACAGTTAACAACTAGAGTAATTTGAAGGAGCTTTTGACTTTTCTACCAAATGAACACTAGGTTTTATGCTCTATTCTCACTATTTTGTACCTAAGAAAAATGTATGAACCACTTTTACCCACTGGAATACACACTAAACCAGATTACCATGCAAATCCAAACACCCCTTTTTGTGGACTGTTGTGAAATTGGTGCAGCAAACAGAAACCATGATCAATTAGAATCTTTCTAAACAACTTATTATCAAGTGTTAAGCTATTGTTAACACAAAAACTCAGATTGAGACCACAAATACTAATTATTCTATCTTACACTAGTTGACAGTCAATTCAAGAATTTGGAACACAAAGGATTTTAATGAACAAGATTATGATCTACAGCTATAAACTTACTACAACAACACAGATAATACTCAAATAAGCATACATAATCAGACCATAAGCAATAAACAGTGGAATATGACTAATTAGGAAAAATTCTTACAACAAGCCTTCCTGCCAAGCTGAGATGAACCAAGAACCAAGTACCCACTTATATGACTCCCATGAGTCTCTATTACCAGGTCCATCCATTATTCAACCTGCTCCATGCTTTGTCCTTACTTTTCATTTATTTTTTTTATTTTCTGTATATATATATATATATATATATATATATATATATATATATATATATATATATATATATATATATATATATATATATATATATATATATATATATATTTATATTTATTGTTGATGAAACTGAAAATAGAATTGAAACTTGAATTTCTGAAATGAATTCTTATATTAAATGGAAATAACAATTACAATGCTGGAATTTAAAAGTTACAATACTTTGAAAATGAGCTAAAATTACAACTAAAACTAACTAAGTGCACCACTGCATCTCTTTCTCTTTTATAACTCCAAATTAGGGTTTGGGAGGTTCATTTGTCTCTTTCCCAGCTGCTATCTAGACCCTAGGATTTCCCAAATCAATCGCATCCGTTCAAACACTTTTGGCGCCCAATTCCAATTTGTCTGTTTCCTTTGATAATAGAAGCCAGGAGGGTGGGTTTGGAGTTTAGCACTTGTTTAGAGATGCAAGGGGGTATAGGGGTGATGATGGAGGGGGGAAGGAGTGTGGCAGAGGTGGTGATGATGAAAGTTGCAGGGGAGGGAAGAGTCACGGGTGTTTGTTTGGGAGGTGGAGAGGTCAAAGGTCAAACCTGACCTTGGTTTATTATTTCAAAAGGGAGGTGGGCTGATGGTGGGCTTGGGGTATAAGGAGTGGGCTGGGCTGGGTTGGTTTGGGTGGTGTTTTGGATTTAGGAGAAGTAGTAATATTATTGGATCCGGTTTGGTTTTTGTAGAAATAATTCACAAGGACCATTAATGTAATTCACTGAAAGTTAGGGGTCTGGTTTGTAACTTTTTTTAAAGTTGTTTACAAGGAACATTCTTGCCATGTTGAATAACCAAAGGACCATAAATGCAAATTTCCACTTTTGAAAATCTCGGGGACTAAACTTGCCAAAATTCAAAGTTGAGGGGTTAAAAGTGAAAATTTCCAAAAGTTATCAAAAATGGTTTATTTTGCCAAGTCTAAATAGTACAAAGGTTTTGAATGATAATTTTCCATTTTTAAAAACCCAGGGACCATTTTTGCCATTTTTGAAACTTCAGGGACCAAACATGTAATTTTCTCAAACTTTTCACCCAAGGATCGTTTTTGATAATTTTTGACTTTAGAAAACCTTGGGTTGACTTTTCTTTCATTTAAACTTCCAGGGACTAGTTTTGTTAATTTTTGAAACTTGAGGGACTGAAACTGCCAATTGTGCAAACTTTGTTCGTTTTTCATTTGTTTTTAAACATTTTGCATCTAAAACATATAAAACACACTTTTGGAATAATTTCTGTATTTTGATGCGTTTCTGAGTGTTTTTGGATGTTTTGGCAGTTCAGATACGATAAAAATGATGAGTATTTACACACTCATCAGTGTTATAGGTTATAGATTTGGTAGATTAAAGTTTAAAGTTACAAGGATTATTTTGGTAAATGTACAAAGTTCAATGGCCTCTTTTGTAAATTTCAATATCTTACGGACCAATCTTGATATCTTTGCAAAGTTCTTCCAAGGGCTATTTTGATCATTTGAGCACAAATATGATCCACCTTTGTAACTTTAATTCCCGGCCTCGGCTTTTTACACTCTTTTCCATTTCTCGTGCTCGTGTGTACCCGGTTTTCGCTTGATTTATGTTCATTTCTTTATTATCCGTACTTGCACGCACATAAACACAAAAACAACATATATTTGGCATTTATGGTCGGGTTTTTGGTCATTTTGGTCCGGTTTTGGTCAAATAAAAGGTGTGTAAATTAACACACACCAAATTCTCCCAGACTAATGTATTGTCGTGTCCTCACGCAATGTGATTAATTCAAGCTTTTGGGATAAATAATTTCATAACTATTCCTACTAACGTTGTAAAGTAGCAAGGAGGTTCAAAAGAGGTTACAAAATCGTTTAATCCCGCAAACCCCCCGTTTACCAATTTTATTTCTTATTCTACTTATCCCTACTATTTTTGTATATTTTTTTTTCAATTTATTCTTGTGACGGTTTGTTGAACTTTCATTATTTTGCAATAATTTTTAGGGTCATAGAGTAGAAACACTTCTCGTGGAGAAGTGACCATACGGATAAAAATCGTCATCCTTGATTTTTCACAAGCCCCCAAACTAAGCTTAAAAACGAGATCACAGCTTATCTACAAATTAGATGCTAACACTAGTCATAAAAGTTACTTGTGGAAACCTCTTACTCCTATTTTCTTAATGTATCTAGATTTTTTTATTTTTGATGAGAAATGAATTGCTTGATATTTTCTCGTTTCAATATCTTTTAAATCCGATAGAGATATCAAGTTTAAACGTTAAGTAGTTTTTCATCTTCTCTTAAGAACCACTGCTATATAAATTCGGTCCACATCAAGGAATTGGGGTACATATGAACTCATATATAATCTGTGGAGTACTACACGTGCACCTCATGTGACTAATTCAGAATCATCCACATGCACCTCACGCGCCAACAACTTTTATAACACTTAAGCACTTATTCATTCAAACTTCCACTTTTCATTTTATTCCATTTTTCACTTTCATCATTTTTTTTTCTTTTTTTTCAACAATAATAATGGAAGCTTATCGGGTAGCTCCAAAACCTCATACATATCAACTTCTTTACTTTTGACTTTTCATTTTTTTATTTTTACGTTTGAAGTGTCCTTGATATGTACCCAACTTCTAAAGCAAATATTCTTTTAAGAAGATAAAGAACTAAATATTGCCCAAACCTAAATATCACTAATTATCTTAGAACATCTATTATTTTTGGTGAAACAATTTTGCGGGAGCAAAAAGCCACAAGTACCTTCCATGAGCTCTAAAGAGAACCAACTACTCCACGTTTAGCATCTAACTTCTAAATAAACTCTTTCATTTCTCGTTCTTCGCAATTTAAGATCTCAAGTAATGAAACCCGTGAATGCTTAGCCGATAATCAGCCACACATATATAAAGTCAGATACGGAAACTTGCAATTTCTAAGAAAAGAATTCGCGTTTTCTAGCTCCTAATATAAAAGACTAGCGAAAGCTTTTAAGCTGCGCATGTATAAAGTCAAGTACGGGAACTTGCAGATTCTTGAGAAAGAATTCGCATTTTATAGCTCCTGATGTACAAGACTAGCACAAGCTTATGTGATTATCATTGGTTAAGGGAATAAGCTAGGGCTCAACACGCCCAGTCAAGTCAAAATATTTACTCCTACTCTCGCCAGCTGGAAAGTCAACAAGGTGTCAAAACACTTATTCAAATCTTATTATATTTTTTCACAACTTTTTCAAAATTTTCTCTCTTTTTATTTTTTTATTTTTTTATTTTTTTTTCCACAACATTTTCATTGATTTTTCTTCAAAATTTTTCAAATTTTCAATTTTTTAGGAAAAATGGAATTGCGAGAGTAAACGACATGGCAAAGTTGATGAGTGTGTAAATACTCATCATTTTTATCGTATCTGAACTGCCAAAACATCCAAAAACACTCAGAAATGCATCAAAATACAGAAATTATCCCAAAAGTGTGTTTTATATGTTTTATATGCAAAATGTTTAAAAACAAATGAAAAACGAACAAAGTTTGCATAATTGGCAGTTTCAGTCCCTCAAGATTCAAAAATTGACAAAACTAGTCCCTAAAGGTTTAAAATGAAAGAAAAGTCAACCCAAGGCATTTAAAAGTAAAAAATTATCAAAAACGATCCTTAGGTGAAAAGTTTGAGAAAATTACACTTTTGGTCCCCAAGTTTCAAAAATGGCAAAACAAGTCCTCAGGAATGTAAAAATTAGAATTTATCAAATACTTCCCTTGTACTATTGAACTTTGACAAGATTGGCCCTTTTTGATAACTTTGGTAAAATATCACTTTTAACCCCTCAACTTTGAATTTTGGCAAGTTTACTCCCCGGGATTTTCAAAAGTGGCAAATTGTATTTATGGTCCTTTGGTTATTCAACCTGGCAAGAATGGTCCTTGTAAGCAAGTTTGGAAATGCTACAAACTCAGCCCCTCAAAGTTTCAAAGGTACAAAATTGGTCCTTGTTTTATTATTTCTACATAACCAAACGTACACCCTTTGTATTAATAAACCCAAACCCAAATAACACAACCACCCCAAGCCCACCTTTCCTTTGGCCCAACTTATCCAAAGCCCACCATCACCCCTGGTTTAATAAAATACCAGTCAAACCAAAGGTCAAACATACCCTTCACCCCCTCCAAAACCACACACCCGTGACCCCTGCTACCCCTGTCACCCTCTTCATCACCACCCCACTAATACCTTGCCTCTCTAACCCCTCCAAAACACTCCAGTCCAAAGATTGACTACCTGCTCAAGTAATCAGACCCAATGGATAAATATTAAGTTGGCGCCAAAATGAAGCAAAGGCCAGGATCAAAATTAAATCATCCAAGGGTCAAAGTTTCTGTTGGGAAGTGACAAGTGGGTTCTGTAAACACTAAAGGACCAATATAAAAGAAGAAAAGAAACCAGGAAGAAGGAGTTAGTTTTTTAGTAGTTGTAGTTTAGTTTAAGAATGTCGTATTAGTGTAATTGTAATCTCCATTTGTAATTTTTAGTTTAAATGTCTTGTAATCAACATTTCAGTGTATCTTCAATTTTATTTAAGCTTTAATTTCATTTTTCTTTTTGGAACTCAGTTTATGCAATTTTTGAAGTGGGATTGACAACCTCATTGAAATATTGTTAAAAGAGTAGTTTCTATGTTCATTTAAGCTCATATTAGTGTCTAATAAGCTTTTATAAGCTTTCAAGTCATTGAAATCAGTTTAACTTAAAATTCTCAAAAATAGCAAAATTACAAAGAAAATAGCAAATAAATAATAAATTCAGTGAAGTGTGAAGAAGAAGCAAGGATACTGGTTGATATTGGACTCTCATGGTTTTAGAACTCCTTGGGGAGTAATAAGATTGTATGTTGAGTTCTGGGTACCTCAGTTCTTTGCTTTGGACAATTGTAAGCTTATTCCTCATTTTTGCATTTTTACTATAGCATGGCTTATAATAGCTTATATATGTTCTTGTATGCTTATTTAGTACATGTCAGTTTAATTAATGCTTACTTTTACTTATCTGTCTACTAGATATGTATATGCTCATTTTAACTCTTGAATGTCAATTTTTGGCATTCTATGTTATAGTGTGTATGTATGTTCAATATCAGTGTTTAAGTGCTTAAATATGCTTGTTATATCATGTTATGTCCTTTTAAACTAGAAACATGGACTGAACCTGTGATCTCCTTTGAAAAACCAAAGATAGTTAATCTTTAAGGGGTGTTTGGATTAGCATGTTATGCTGTGGTATTGTTGTTATTTGGTTGTAGGTTAGTTAAAGCCTAAAATTCAGGTCTCCATTAGTAGAAAGTCAAAATCACTTCAAATCTCATCTTAGTATTTCACTGTTAGGTTTCTAGGTACCACAACCATTCAAACTTGTTCAATAGTTGTTACCTTAGCTCTAGTAAGTCTCATTTTAGTCTAATATCACTTTCTCAGTTAATTAGAATCAACCAAATCTCAAAAAAGTCAAAATAAGTAGTTTTCATGAAAAGTCAAATTGCATGTTTTCAGTTTTTTCCATTTCTTGCTAGATTTTTATAGAATTTTGTGGTTAGATCTAGGTATTGATTAGTCCACCACCTCAACTAGTGATTCCCATCCTCACTTCAATTTTAGGAATTTTTCTGTGGGCCCCACCTTGGATCAAAGTGACTTGCTGGGCTGCAAACTGCCCTGTGCAGCAGACCTCAACCCAGCCACCACCACTTTGGTGGTTGCCACAAGCCACCTCAGTGGGTCCCACACTCCCCCTGGTTCCTTGAGTTCACAAGCTTGCCAAGTTTCCATTTGTACAAATAAAACTCTTCAACCATTTTGGGATTCAAGAAAGTTTAGTGACACTTCTTGTTAGCACAATAGGATGCTATACTTAGTCTTAGTATTCTATATTTATGGCTTTTGTAACAATGATTATGGGTTGATATAGTCATTTTCTATCAATGAATGACTTAATATGTGTTCTTAATTATCTTTTGCCATGCTTATTAATTGTTGGTATTATGATATATGTGTTTGCTTGTGCCATGCTTGTGCTTCTAATATTTTTCTTGCAAGAATTCCTATTCTCAAACCCTTGGTGCCCTCAAACGAGGGGGAGCATACATCAAGGGGGAGCTTCCTTTCTATTGGCTTAAACCTTTTTGATTTTACAAAAAGGGGAGAAGTGAATATAAACTCATTAAATACCTGTGATGGTTAATTAGTTTTATAAATTTTCTTATAATTTTCTAAGTCATTTAGGTATTATTACTAATTAAAAAGTAGATTTAAAATAGTTAATTAATTATTAAATAGTTTAAATTAGTTTTTAATTAATAAAAAAGTAATAAAATAATCTAAAAAATAGTTTTCTTTTTAATTTCATTTTATTTTAATTTTAAGTTTGTAAAAGTTTCATTTTCACCCCTTGTAGTTTATTTTCCTTAAAACTCACATTTTTCTCAGCACGCAGTCGTGTCTGATTTTTAATTTGGTTTACGTTTATATGTTTCTGTTTCCCGTGATTGTTAATACTGTTATTCCTAATCATTCCAGTAGTGTAAACAAATCCAAATCTTTATCTGGTTACTTCCCATTCAAATTCACCCGATCACAAACCCGTTTTGATACCATCCACACCTCGTCGGGACATAACGACCCGGGGAAACCCTATACTTCCGCGGAGATTGACTCTTAAGCTGTTTGCCCTAGTTGACCCTTCACCTGGTCAATTAGGTTGACCGTTTGGAGCCAATCAAATTTTGGCGCCGCTGCCGGGGAGGTCGTGCGTGTATTCTAAACGGTTTTACATATTAGTGAATCTGGATATACACTCATTGTATATTTACTATCCTTTGTTCATATTTTCTTATTATAAAAACAAAACTGTTCCTAAAAACTTTTTAAAATTAGTTTTCAATGAACACAAAAACACAAAAAGATTTTCTTTCTTATAAAATGTTTATCAGAAATACCAAAAATATTCACCTTTACCCTCCGACCTTTTTTATTCTTCATCCCTTTACCCTCTATCCTTTTGATTCTAACTTCTTCCACTTGTCCTGTAATTGATTCTAATGGCATCTCTCGATGACGATTTCTTTGAACAATGGGCCTTTGAGAGCAAAATTGAAAAACTTGTGGCCTTGTCAAAAATTTCTAGATGTCGTGTTGATCATGATGGACCATCGATTCCTTTTCCCTCTCCGGTGAGGGAAATGGATCAAGAAACCGGGGTGACAAAGGACCCTGTACTTCCCTCTGACGATGGAAGTGCTAAATACGTCCAACCTACGGTTGTCCAAAAATCTAAGCTCACAATTGCTCCTAAACCGTCAAGAATTGATCCTAACCTTTCACGGTTTACGGTTAAAAGTTTGTCAAGCAAACGTACAGAGCTTAGGGCAGTGACTGAAAAGAACGACTTGCCCAATCTTCACGTTTATCAATAACAAAAACCCGAGACCATAACGGAAGTGGTGGAAATTCCTAGCTCTAAGAGCACACCACTTGTCCCACCTCCGGATTTTATTCCTTGTGTTGGTTGTGGTGAGCCGCTTTTTGGTTTACCATGTCGTTGGTGTACATGTGAAAAATGTGGTAATGATATTCGAGACGGAAGTTGTTTGTTTTGTGGTTCAAGGAATTCATTTGCTTATAATCCTAATCAGAACTCATTCTACGACTCTTCAAATTTTTCCAATTACCCATCACATTCATACGAGCAACAATCATATTATCCAAATCACAATGGTGCTTCGTATAAAATACACCAAACTTTTCGTGTGAATATTGTGGAGGTCCTCACTAAGGTTTTGATTGTCAAAATAGTCAAAATTTTGGTTACGACCAATACCCATACAATTCACCAAACCAGACTAAACAGTTTAACTGTTGTGAGTACTGTGGTGGTTCACACTACGGTTCTGATTGTCAATCGGGCAACACGCTTGTCTATGAGCAGTTTCCTGATAACAATTATGACTCTAGCACATACGACTCGCAACCACATCAGTTTTACTGTTGTGAATACTGTGGAGGTCCTCACTGCAGTTCTGATTGTCAAACAAGGAATCAATTTCCTTGTAACAATTATGACTATTCATCTCAAGACCAACCTCCACAGTACCAATTGACCCAAGCAACCCCTCAATACCCGCAAGACCTTTGCCATGAGGTTCTTGAAGCATTTAAAAATTTTAAGGAGGGGTTGGCTACTACATCGTTTCAGGATTCTCGTGAGAAATCAATGGCAGAATTACTTGCTGAAGAACGAGATGCTAGAAACGAATTGAGCATGGAAGAATTACTTGCTGAGCAAAGAGCGGCTAAAATACGTGCCAATCTTCGCTATGCTGCTCTATATGATGACGATGATGACAGTGATGATGATGAAGATAACATTGTTATTATTCAAAAAGATTCAACAGATTCATCTGTTGTGATTCCTTCCATGGAGAATCAGGGAGAAAATAATGTGACGAAGTCACTAGTCGTTGATCAAATGGAACTTGAAAATTCCATAACTGCTAGTACTTCTAAACTCCCTCAGTCTGTTGTTATCACACCCGAAGTTCACACTCACTCTCCGAATATGGGGGATGAGCATCTTAGCACTGTTCCTGAAATGGAATCGGACGAATTCATAAAGTCTAGTATTGAGAACCTTGTCCCAATCCCAGGAGAGTTACAGGGAACTTTTGATCATGTGTGTGACTTACCTTCCCCTATTGAGTGTTCAAACGATCATTTTTAGACTTTCTCAGATTTTAATGATGATTGTACATCTCATGGAGACATTGAGTATATTGAGGCATCACTCCCACATTCTGATGCTGGTCATCTTCTTGAGGAGTTCACCAATATCAATTCACTTCCAATAGGAAGTGATGATGGTCTCCTTAACTCCGAAGCCGAAATTGAAAGTCTCTTAAATCATGATCTGCCACTCACTTCTGATCCCAGCAGTCCAATAGAAAATGTTAATCACTTTGTTCCCGAAGCATTCAATACTACTCTCACAAATCCTTTATTTGAATTCGATTCTGAATTCACTTTGATTTCTGATAATCCAATCTTTGGTATTCGGAATAAGGATTGTGATGAGTCTATTCCGGAACATGAATTCACAAATTCACATCTTGTGAATAATTCTCTTCATGAAGAGTTCTCCGGTGAACTCACTCATCATATCATGACTCCTCCGGAGTTTGATAGCCCGGGGGAGATGCACTCAATCATGAGGATTTGCAAATTCCCACCCACCCTCCCGGGATATTTTTGAGCTTAACCTTTGAAATCCAAATTCAGGCTAATGAGCCTGCTCTCGGGGAAGAAGATCTAATCATGATTTTCATCATGGTTTTCTTCCTTTTCTTCACCTATAAGGTGACTTCTTCTCTTCTTCACTCCTTCGGGAATGAAGATACTATCTTTGATCCCGGCATTTTCATTTACCATTATCTTGAGCCAGGATTATATCTCATCGGTGTGGAACTTTCACGTGCTTCAAATGTTTGTCCAAACATCTTGAATGAAAGTCCGATGGAGATTGTTTCTTCCACATCATGCTTCCCCAAGAACCAATGAATTCGGGGTCGAGTCAAGCTAGCGACTCGGTAAACAAAAACAGTAGCATGCTTATAGGGTTTTCACCCTAAGTGTGGGGGAGTCACCCATGCTATGGTTACCAATAAAGTGAAAAACAAAATGGTGTTTTCCACATTTGGCTTGTAATGTTGCCCTTTTACGTTCAAAGAGTCGGCATAATAGCCGGGACTTTGGATATTGAGGACAATATTTATTCTAAGTGTGGGGGGTATTTCGCTATGTTAGCGAATTTTGTCACATTTTACCATCTAGTACCCCCGTTTTTGGCAAAACTAAAATAAAATAAAAAAATAAAATAAAAATTTTTCACTTGAGTTTCAAAATTTTTGTGGTTATCAGTCCGCTATGTCTAACCAACAAAAGGATTGGCTAATCCAGGAGCAAACAACTCTTGGTAAAGATATATCAAATCCGTTTATGGCTTGCAATTTGCCCAAAATTGTATGGTAAATCAACTCGTCATATCCAAAAAAGTGAATGAGTTGGCTAGCCCGCAAGATTATGGCTTGTGGTAAAGGCAGTGGAAAAACCATAATTGGTAATCAGCTCACCAAGATGTTGACTTTGTCCATCAAGAGTTGGCTAGTCCAGAAGCAAACGACTTCTGGTAAAGACTAATCAAATCCGTTGACAGCTGGTGGTTTGCTCAAAATCACATGGTTATCATGTGGACCATAGTTCTTACTTGAATCGATACATTTGGCTACTCCATAAGTAATGGCTTTTGGTAAAGAGTTTAAAATCCATTAAGTTTTTCTCAAAAGATTGCTAGGGACTAGCAATAGTTTAGTGTGGGGGATTGATGAGTGTGTAAATACTCATCATTTTATCGTATCTGAACTGCCAAAACATCCAAAAATACTCAGAAATGCATCAAAATATAGAAATTATCCCAAAAGTGTGTTTTATATGTTTTAGATGCAAAATATTTAAAAACAAATGAAAAACGAACAAAGTTTGCATAATTGGCAGTTTCAGTCCTTCAAGATTCAAAAATTGACAAAACTAGTCTCTAAAGGTTTAAAGAAAGAAAAGTCAACCCAAGGCATTTAAAAGTAAAAAATTATCAAAAATGATCCTTGGGTGAAAAGTTTGAGAAAATTACACTTTTGGTCCCCAAGTTTCAAAAATGGCAAAACAAGTCCTCGGGAATGTAAAAATTGGAATTTATCAAATATTTCCCTTGTACTATTCAACTTTGACAAGATTGGCCCTTTTTGATAACTTTGGTAAAATTACACTTTTAACCCCTCAACTTTGAATTTTGGCAAGTTTAGTCCCCGGGATTTTCAAAAGTGGCAAATTGTATTTATGGTCCTTTGGTTATTCAACCTGCCAAGAATGGTCCTTGTAAACAAGTTTGGAAATGCTACAAACTCAGCCCCTCAAAGTTTCAAAAGTACAAAATTGGTCCTTGTTTTATTATTTCTACATAACCAAACGTACACCCTTTGTATTAATAAACCCAAACCCAAATAACACGACCACCCCAAGCCCACCTTTCCTTTGGCCCAACTTATCTAAAGCCCACCATCACCCCTGGTTTAATAAAATACCAGTCAAACCAAAGGTCAAACACACCCTTGACCCCCTCCAAAACCACACACCCGTGACCCCTGCTACCACTGTCACCCTCTTCATCACCACCCCACTAATACCTTGCCTCTCTAACCCCTCTAAAACACTCCAGTCCAAAGATTGACTACCTGCTCAAGTAATCAGACCCAATGGATAAATATTCAAGTTGGCGCCAAAATGAAGCAAAGGTCAGGATCAAAATTGAATCATCCAAGGGTTAAAGTTTCTGCTGGGAAGTGACAAGTGGGTTCTGTAAACACTAAAGGACCAATATAAAAGAAGAAAAGAAACCAGGAAGAAGGAGTTAGTTTTTTAGTAGTTGTAGTTTAGTTTAAGAATGTCGTATTAGTGTAATTGTAATCTCCATTTGTAATTTGTAGTTTAAAAGTCTTGTAATCAACATTTCAGTGTATCTTCAATTTTATTTAAGCTTTAATTTCATTTTTCTTTTTGGAACTCAGTTTATGCAATTTTTGAAGTGGGATTGACAACCTCATTGAAATATTGTTAAAAGAGTAGTTTCTATGTTCATTTAAGCTCATATTAGTGTCTAATAAGCTTTTATAAGCTTTCAAGTCATTGAAATCAGTTTAACTTAAAATTCTCAAAAATAGCAAAAATACAAAGAAAATAGCAAATAAATAATAAATTCAGTGAAGTGTAAAGAAGAAGCAAGGATACTGGTTGATATTGGACTCTCATGGTTTTAGAACTCCTTGGGGAGTAATAAGATTGTATGTTGAGTTCTGGGTACCTCAGTTCTTTGCTTTGGACAATTGTAAGCTTATTCCTCATTTTTGCATTTTTACTATAGCATAGCTTATAATAGCTTATATATGTTCTTGTATGCTTATTTAGTACATGTCAGTTTAATTAATGCTTATTTTTACTTATCTGTCTACTAGATATGTATATGCTCATTTTAACTCTTGAATGTCAATTTTTGGCATTCTATGTTATAGTGTGTATGTATCTTCAATATCAGTGTTTAAGTGCTTAAATATGCTTGTTATATCATGTTATGTCCTTTTAAACTAGAAACATAGACTGAACCTGTGATCTCCTTTGAAAAACCAAAGATAGTTAATCTTTAAGGGGTGTTTGGATTAGCATGGTATGCTGTGGTATTGTTGTTATTTGGTTGTTGTTTTGGTATGAGCAGGGTACCACAGTCCAATGTAGGTTAGTTAAAGCCTAAAATCCAGGTCTCCATTAGTAGAAAGTCAAAATCACTTCAAATCTCATCTTAGTATTTCACTATTAGGTTTCTAGGTACCACAACCATTCAAACTTGTTCAATAGTTGTTACCTTAGCTCTAGTAAGTCTCATTTTAGTCTAATATCACTTTCTCAGTTAATTAGAATCAACCAAATCTCAAAAAGTCAAAATAAGTAGTTTTCATGAAAAGTCAAATTGCATGTTTTCAGTTTTTTCCATTTCTTGCTAGATTTTTATAGAATTTTGTGGTTAGATCTAGGTATTGATTAGTCCACCACCTCAACTAGTGATTCCCATCCTCACTTCAATTTTAGGAATTTTTCTGTGGGCCCCACCTTGGATCAAAGTGACTTGCAGGGCTGCAAACTACCCAGTGCAGCAGACTTCAACCCAGCCACCACCACTTTGGTGGTTGCCACAAGCCACCTCAGTAGGCCCCACACTCCCCCTGGTTCCTTGAGTTCACAAGCTTTCCAAGTTTTCATTTGTACAAATAAAACTATTCAACCATTTTGGGGTTCAAGAAAGTTTAGTGACACTTCTTGTTAGCACAATAGGATGCTATACTTAGTCTTAGTATTCTATATTTATGGCTTTTGTAACAATGATTATGGGTTGACATAATCATTTTCTATCAATGAATGACTTAATATGTGTTCCTAATTATCTTTTGCCATGCTTATTAATTGTTGGTATTATGATATATGTGTTTGCTTGTGCCATGCTTGTGCTTCTAATATTTTTCTTGCAAGAATTCCTATTCTCAAACCCTTGGTGCCCTCAAACGAGGGGGAGCATACATCAAGGGGGAGCTTCCTTTCTATTGGCTTAAACCTTTTTGATTTTACAAAAAGGGGAGAAGTGAATATAAACTCACTAAATACTTGTCTAAAAATTAATTTTTGGATTTAATGAGTTTAGGTTTTGTAATCATCAAAAAGGGGGAGATTGTTGATATAAATAAATGACTAAAAACGTTATTCATATCTTTCGATATCTCTATGTTTTGATAATCACAAAACGAAAACTCATCAAACCAAAGATTATGACATAAACAAGTATTTAGTAGTAAATACTCATCTATACCAATTAATCACTTAAAGTATGAATAAACAAAGTGTCTAATGTATTATAAGATCAAAGGAACACTTTTGTTAATCACTAGATATTTATAAAATGTCACAAAACATTTTATAACTTTTGTAAAACATTTTTGGCATTAAAAGAATATGTTTAAATCATTACAAATTTGTGAATTCAAATTTTCAACCAAAAATGGTAAATCTAATCCAGAAAAATTTCCCTCACAAAAGGACAAGAAAATACAACGTTCAGGAGGGCGGCCCCCTTAATTTTACTAGGCGGCCCCCTTAATCATTAAGGGGACCGCCCCCTAATTAAGGGGACCGACACGCTCCAGAACAGTATTTTCTGGCCCTATAAATGTTGGATCATTCCACATATTTTTCTCACCTTTTTGCACTATAAACTTTCTGATCTAAACATCCTTCTCCATCCTCTAAAAATCCTTTGATCTTATATACTTTGATCTTTGTTTCAAAGTGATTCAAGCCTCAACACTCAAGTGCAAAGAGAAGAATACTTCTATTAGAAGTATTACAACTTAGTATCATCTTGCTATCTAAGTTGTTTGTTTGTTTTATCTTGTTGATCTTTCATATTTTGGTGAATAAGGTGTATGTATTAGTTAGCTAGATTTAGTTGTAGAATCTAGAATTGTTGTAAGTGTGAAGTGGAACTTGAAGTGAAAAAGTAGTGTTGGATAGTAGTGAAGATAGGAGAGAGTTGCAATAGTGACTTGTAGTGAAGTAATTGAAGCTTCCAAGTGGATAAGACTAGAAAACATTAGTAGATTAAAGTTGTGAAGATACTAGTGGCTTGAAGGTGCAAAGACATTATTGGTTTGAAGTTGTGAAGACATTGGTGCTTTGAAGTTGTGAAGTTGCAAGACATTGAAGTCGTGAAGTATTTTATGAAGGCGTGAAGATACTTGTGGTGTGAAGAAGTATAGAAGAAGTAAAAGGTGTGAAGAAGTTGTGGTGTGATATTTGGTGTGAGATTGGTTCTAGCTACGATTATAACTCGACATTTTGCTTTGTGTCGTTAATTGGTGTAAGCTTTTGGTGTGTACGGTTTTCTCCGCCATAAGGGAGGTTATTGACTTAGTGAAGAAAACTCTTGAGTTCGGTGCTCGGGGAGTGGAGTAGGGCAAGGAAGGTGTCCTTGTAGCCGAACCACTATAAATCCTTTGTCTCTCGGTTTGATCTTTCCATCTCTCATTCTTTACTTGTTTACTTACTTGCTTCTCGTACATTATTATTATTGTGTGTTGTGCATATATTGATTTCACATAAAGATCAAACTAGGTTCAATTTAAAACCTTAATTATACATTAGTAAAATATAAGTATATACAATTATTAAAACACATATACATATATAAATACTTACTTATAATTAAGTGAGATATATGAAATTATAATTTCTATTCAACACTTTAAATAAGTACTATCTATGTGATACGGGTAATTAATTTGTATCTATACTTTAGCTTCAAAGGTTTTTACAATTACTATTAATTCTTTGAAAGCAAACTTTTATTAAACGAAAAAGACACGAAACTATTCAACCCCCCCTTTTAGTTTTCCACAGTGTCTACAGTGCTTATTTTTATTTAGAAAAAAGTTGTTTTTACAAAAGTTGTTTGTTTTTAGGTGTAAAATAGTTTTGTGAAAGAAAAATCCAGAAAAGACAAATTTAGAATAAGTGATAGTTTCTATCTAATGTAATTTAAATTCTAATTTTCCTTTTTAGATTTCTTTTAAGCACCTTGTATTTTCATATTTTTATTAATTACCTTTTACCTTAAAGTAATTTGAGTAATTTTCTCAGATTTTTATTTTGTCTTTTAGTATTAATTAGATTTAATATTAGTTTTATTATTAATTAATTAATAATTAAGTATTAAATAGCATAATTAGTTTTTATTAAGTAAGACCTAGTTTTTATATTTTTCCTAGCTTTTAAATGTTATAAAATAATTTTAGAAAATTTTCTATAATTTTTACTGTTCATATTTTAGTATTTAGAATTTAATTAGTTTAATTAGTTATTAATTAATATTTAGAATAACAATTAGTAAAATAGTTATTTTTATAAACTTTTTATAATTTTTTAGGATTCCTGTGATGGTTAATTAGTTTTATAAATTTTCTTATAATTTTCTAAGTCATTTAGGTATTATTAGTAATTAAAAAGTAGATTTAAAATAGTTAATTAATTATTAAATAGTTTAAATTAGTTTTTAATTAATAAAAAAGTAATAAAATAATCTAAAAAATAGTTTTCTTTTTAATTTCATTTTCTTTTAATTTTAAGTTTGTAAAAGTTTCATTTTCACCCCTTGTAGTTTATTTTCCTTAAAACTCACCTTTTTCTTAGCACGCAGTCGTGTCTGATTTTTAATTTGGTTTACGTTTATATGTTTCAGTTTCCCGTGATTGTTAATACTGTTATTCCTAATCATTCCATTAGTGTAAACAAATCCAAATCTTTATCTGGTTACTTCCCATTCAAATTCACCCGATCACAAACCTGATTTGATACCATTCACACCTCGTCGGGACATAACGACCCGGGGAAACCCTATACTTCCGCGGAGATTGACTCTTAAGCTGTTTGCCCTAGTTGACCCTTCACCTGGTCAATTAGGTTGACCGTTTGGAGTCAATCAAAAGTGCAAGGCAAAAATCATATCGAAAGATCACCCCTCCCCCAAACTAAAGCGAAACATTGTCCTCAATGTTTAAAAGGTAAGGGTTCTCCTACATAAATCTATGGCCGTTTATTAATTATGCCAAAAGATAAATGTTAGTCGATAAGATTTTAGGATATATTGATTTCCATAAGCATCGATGAATGAGACTCGAGTGGAGAGAAAAAACAAAACCACGAGCACGAGAGTCATCATAAATCGGGGACAATCCTGGACAATCATAAATAAACAACCACGAAACATGAGAAAATGGAAGAGGTCGCCCTCCTCACGTCATATTAGAAAGAAAATAGAAATTTAAGAAGATGAATGAATAAGCATGGGGTGCCTCCCACGAAGCGCTTGTTTATTATTGAGTCGTATAACTTAGACTCGCCCCGAATTTACTTAATCTTGGGGGAGCCAATGGAACGGACACCCGGCATGAAAAACGGAGATGCCGGGGTCAAAGATGGTATCCTCACTCTCGGTAGAGTAGAAAAGTGAAGAAATGAGGGGATAAGTAAAGAATGGGTGAAACACTCGGATGACATAAGCAAAGTCAAATTCTGAATCATGGTTGGGTTGGGTGGGTAAATATCAAGCACATGAACATCTTGTTCAGAAATCTCATCCACCACTCCAAAAATATTCTTATCCGTGTCGGATTCACAATCTACATCGGGTGGTTTCGCGGGTGGACGAGAAGAAGGTAAATCTAAGAGAAATGAGTCAGCTTCGGAAAGTAAATCATCATCATGAATTTTTTCAAGAACATTTCTTCGAAGGACATTCTCGTCATTCTCAATACCCGGTGGTATTGAGTCATCCGCAACAAGAAATAGATCGACATCCTCTAAAAGAGAGTCACGTGACAGATTATCGGAAATAGCACTTAAAATAAGTTCAAAATCAATCTTAAAATAAAAAAGCTCATAATCCGGAAGAGAGATAGCATGGATAGTGGGATTGCCACTACTCGTCTCTTCAAATCGTAAAATTTCAAGCTCGGGAAATAAATCACTATCCATAACGGGGATAGGAAATGAAAATGTAATCACGGCATCAGTAGACGGAATCGAATTATTTAAAGCTTCGATCTTTGAAATAAGAAGATTGATATTTGATAGTTTTTCACAAAGTAAATCATCTTCAATCTCATCATAATCAAGGTCCAAATCCTTAATCTCGTCTAAGCTAACGAACTCATAAACAGAACGCGATTCATCAACATCATCGATATCTCTACAAGAGTCTTCATCACTAATTGTATACTCATCGTGAGAATCGGAATCAATCTCATCTTCGTAATTATCATCAAACGGTATATCATTCGTATCAACGTGATTATCAAGACGATTATTTTCAACAAATTCACAATCACCATTAGAAATTTCCTCGGACTCACTTGGGATTGGGACGAGGTTCTCAACACTAGACTTATTGAATTCGTCCGATTCCGTTGCCGAAATAGTGTTTAGATGCTCGTCCCCCATTTTTAGAGATCCCTCGGGTTCTACGGGAGAAAAGACGGGTGATGTTTGAGGAAAAAGGTTGATCGTAAGTATCTTCTCATCATCGGAATCGTCGTAAATAAAAGCCTTTCGTAATTTAGCATCTCTTTCCTTGGCAAGTAATTCTTCTATGGACTTCTCATGAGGATTGGAAGTATAGTAATTACGATTAACCACCCATTTCCGTACCATTTCGATAACGGAATACAATTCTTTGATTATTTTATCTCGAATTGGATTATTGACGAGATTTTGTGGGGGTTGGTTAAAACCATGAGAATCGTAACACGAATTCGGCTCATAATGAAAATTTTCAAACGATCCCCCAAAATTTTCAAAATTTAATGTATTTTGGAATGAATTATCAGTGAAATATGGTTCTTGCTCATAAGAGCTTTGAGGAGGAAGATTGAAATCATTTTGAGGATAATTGGAAAAGTTCGGATTAAAATCATAAGTATATGAATTTTCAGCTCCTGAATCACAAAACGAACAAAATCCATCGATTATATTTCTTCCACATCTTCCGCAAGTACACCGTTGACAATAAGTCGATGTCGGATCTAACGAATCTCAACATCTATCGCAATAATGTTGATCGAATGAGGATAAATCAGGTTGAGATGAGTAGTCGGAAAAATTTAGAAAATTGTCGTACGAATTTGGATTTTGATCATAAGAAAATGAATTACTTGAACCGCAAAACAAACAACTTCCATTCCGAATATCATTACCACACCGTTCACAAGTACACCATTGACACGGTAAACCGAAAAGCAGTTCACCACAACCGACGCAAGGAATAGAAGATTCCATTAGAATTAATCATAAGAAAGAGAAAGAGATAGAATTAAACGGTTTAGAGGGTAAGAGAAGAAGAATTATTCGGATAAGAGGGTTAAGAAGAATATTTTTGGTTTTATGACGTAAAAACTAATTAAGATAAAAGTAAAACAAAAGTGAAAACCAATTTTGAAAAGGAAAATATTTTTGGATTTTTGTAATTAGAAAAATGGAAAAAAGAAAAACAAATTTTGAAAAGAAAATATTTTTGGTTTTTATATTTTGAAAATATTTACAAAAACGATAACTTCACGAGGAAGGTTCTTCAAAACACGAATCGTTGAACGAAAATCAACAATTCACTTCAAACCTTCCCCGGCAGCGTCGCCATTTTGATAAGTGTAAGTTTAGAGGTTAAGTATTCCAAAGAAATACCGATGAGAGTATTTCCTCGGGTCGTTCTTCCAACGAAAGTTGAATGGAATCGTGATTTTAGTTCGTGATTCGTGAAGTGAATAAGAATAAAAGTGAGATATGATAGTGATTATAACTACTAGAAAGCATACAAAACGATAATTTAAAGAAAAATTAAACTAAAAACGCGATCTAAACTAAAAACGCGAAACTAATTAAAATCTACGTACGAGCGCGAAATTAAAAGTGAAATTAGAGCTATACTAATCCTACGGGCATGAAAATAGTTTTCCTGCATTCTAAATGATAAAAGAAAATTTTAGGAAAAAGATTTTTATTTTTTCGACTTTTTATTTATTTATTACGATTTAAAAACTATTTAAAAGAAAGAAAAAGTTTAAAAAATAGTAAAACTTATGAAAAAATTCTGAAACTTTTTGGAAAAGTCTATTAAGCTAATTGTAATGTAAGAAAAATAAGCTAGACAAATTAGCTTAAAGAAATAAGTTGTAAACTACAAATTTAGAAAATAAGATAGAAAAAGATAAAGTACTTAAAAGAATAAAAGAACGAGGACTTGACAGGAAAGTCCCAAGGGCACTTATGGTTAGGTTGTGTGGTGTTGAGGTGTTGTCTGATTAGGGGACCAGGGTTCGAACCATGGCACCCTCTTTTTGCCATTTATTTTATTTTTGAAGTTTTTCTTTTGGAAACTCAAAGACAAGCATAAACAAGTAACTTTTTATGAAAACAAAATTTTTGGAAAGTTAAGAATAAGCTAGAAATAGCAGGAATCCAAAATAGTTTTAGAAATGAAGTTTAAAAGCACAATTTGAAAAATTAAAAGCTAGTTTAAAAGCTAAAAACTAAAACCTAAGAACTGAATAAGCTACCTAGGACTTGAAGTAATCTAAATAATCTAAAATAAGCTAAATGATTAGGACTAAATAAGCTAAAAGGCAGGAAAGAGTAAATAAGCAAAAAATGATAAAACTGAAAACCAAACAGGTTCACTAGCTAACTTCAAGTTGGTGCACAAACTAATAGACTAAAAGCTAACAACTAAAAATGATGAAACCATAAACATAAGCTAGCAAACAACATATAGACCAAATCTCAGACCAAAAGGAGCTTGTAAGAGCTTATTACACTAGTTCAGAAAGGGGCCAGTGGAGACAGTCATGAGTGTGAAGGGCAGCCTACGTGAGGCTATAAAGCAGGCCAAAATAAGCAAACCAAATAAACTCCACAAACCAAGTTAAGCACATATATTAGATACTAGTACTATGAGCTTCTAGAAAAACCAAAAATCTCAAATAGATAAGCAGAAATTAAGTCAAAAAGAAGCTAAGATAAGCAAATCTGATGGTGCAGGGGTGCAACAGGTTTGCAGGCCCAATTCAACAAGGGAAACAATTTAGAAACTACAAAATGAGCTCAGAACTACAAATCCTAAACTATAAACAACTTATAAAAGAAAGTTCAAACACTAATTCTAACTCTAACCTACTAATAATTGAAATGAGAATGACCCTTATGGAAAAACTACTGTTGAAACAGAAACTACTTATGCAGGTATATAACTAAAGTAATATGAGACTAGAGTGCAACTACTTGAACAACTAAAAATACTAAGATTCCAAATATTCCTTATGATCTAATTCAAGCTGATTTAGTATCTAAAATTTGGGTTACAGATGCAAAACCTACTCAACTGCTAAAATCTAATGCAAATCCAATCTAAACAAGTAATATAATAAAACTAAAGCTAATCAAAGTTTAAAAAGTGACCTAAACTATATTTGACTAACAGAAGTCAACTAATCCAAACATCTCTTAATAATGAAATTGCTTATGATTTATAACTACCAAATGCCTATTTAAACTAAGAAACTGAATTATATCCCTAAAGTGAACTATATTAATTCCTAAACAGCAATAAGCAACAACTAATTATCAATTAATTCTAAGCAGTAAGCACACAACCGAATATAAGCTAAAATAGGATGAAAATGAGAATTGGGTGAACTGACCTCAAAGCATTTCTGTAAATCACATTTTAGCTTACCAACAAGCTACTCAAACTGGTATAACCCACAAAAACACTTCTGGATCAGCTATTCATCCATATTTGACTTTCATTGACTAACTTGGAACTTTGAAATAAAAGCAGAATAAGTATAATTGAAGCTCACAAAAGCTATGGAGAGAGCTTCTATGAGCTTATGAAAAAGTGAAAGCTAATGAAACCAACAATCAACTATTCTAAAGCTTAAAATGATATTTGACAATTAACGAAAGTGAAAACTAATTTTGTATTAAAAAACAAGATTACAATACTGAAAAATCAAGAGTTCAAACTAATTATAAAAGCTTAATTACACTAAGAAAATAAATTGACATGAGCTAAAAATCTATACTACACACTACACTAATCCTAAACTAACAGGTTCTAATGTGAGGAGAGTGAAGGCTATTTAAAGGCTAGGGAGAGGAGCGTCTTCAGGTCTCTGAGAAGCTTCTAGCTTTTTAATCACGGCCCTTGATCATTGTCTAATCA
This sequence comes from Artemisia argyi, assembly GCA_030686995.1. Taxonomy (NCBI): domain Eukaryota; kingdom Viridiplantae; phylum Streptophyta; class Magnoliopsida; order Asterales; family Asteraceae; genus Artemisia; species Artemisia argyi. Next base: position 152,062,641 of record CM060684.1, read on the forward strand.
TTGATCTCAATTTTTGGCCCTAGGATCAAAGTTATGAGGTGTTTTGACCAATCAGGTAATGGGATTTATCCAGCGTGTCATTCCTCTTGTCAGTCCTTCTAGAAAGTACATTAAGTACGGGTAAAATAGGTGGAGGTCAGGGTAATATGGAAAGGGTGATTGAACACTAACAAGGATAGATTAGGCGGGGTGTGTTTGATTATTTATTTGACCAGGTAAATTGGGGGTTTGACGTCTGGGTAAAATAGAGTGGAAGGGTCGGGTTAAATGGTTAGTGGATTTTGGGCTCGGGTTAGTTTTATTATGATTTGGGCTTGGGTTGTAACTGGGTAAAAGGTTTGGATTTGTATATTGGTTTTGGGTTTGTAAAAGAGTTTAGTGTTATAGGTTATAGGTTTGGTAGATTAAAGTTTAAAGTTACAAGGATTATTTTGGTAAATGTGCAAAGTTCAAGGGCCACTTTTGTAAATTTGAATATCTTACGGACCAATCTTGACATCTTTGCAAAGTTCTTCCAAGGGCTATTTTGATCATTTAAGCACAAATATGATCCACCTTTGTAACTTTTCTTCCCGGCCTCGGCTTTTTACACTCTTTTCCATTTCTAGTGCTCGTGTGTACCCGGTTTTCGCTTGATTTATGTTCATTTCTTTATTATCCGTACCTGCACGCACATAAACACAAAACAACATATATTTGGCATTTATGGTCGGATTTTTGGTCATTTTGGTCCGGTTTTGGTCAAATAAAAGGTGTGTAAATTAACACACACCAGAAACACATGCATAGGACTTTGAAAGGTTGCCACAATTTATGGGGAATTGATCTTCAATTGGGTCGCATTAATTCATACATCACATACATAGTTTTATCTCACTTAAACTTTTTTTATGCTTCTAAAGTTATGTGTGAAAAAAAAGATAAAAAAGAAAAAAATTGTGCATATTGCATTCCCATTGAATGCAAAACATATGTGTAGCATCTGCGAAGTATTTATGCACTATATAATTCCATCAAATTTTTTACCCTATATAAGTACATTTCATTCCACACTCTCTTTAGTTACTATCGCTCCTTCTTACCTAAATTACTTTTAAACATGTTGCTTCGAAAAGTAATGTGCAAACTTTTCACCCTCTTTGACAAAGTTAATCAATTACAAGGGAAGCCTTGCTCACTACATCAGATTACAAGGGAAGCCTTAGTCACTTCATGTGACATTAAAAGCGTCATACTTCTGATGCGTCTGGCTGAAACACACAAAGTTTTAAAACCCTCATAGGCAATGTACCTAATCATTGTAGTGTAGTATAGATAAGTCTGGAGGGTTGATCATTCTTTAAGTGAATAGTGAGGTAGGCTTGAAGTGTATTTCGGGATAAATCTAAAGGTTGAAAGGAAGTCTTTTTGGTATTTTTGTATTTATTAGAAAGCATGTAAATAATCGGGCTTTGAGGGGTTTTGTATTTTAACTACTAATTAAACTAAAATGCAAGAAAACTAGATAACAAGAAAAGTAAAAGTGTTGTGAACTTCTTATATGAGAAAAACGTATATACCTAGAGTTGCATTACTCCCTAGTTATTTTCTCATTAGATTACATAATGTCACTTCCTTGTCTAATGCAGTGTGGAGTATTTCTTATTACCTATTGCGGGTTGGTCAGTCCCACGTCTATAAACTAGCCTAAGTGAGTGAAGCCTATCTGAATGTCAATAACCCACCAAATAACTAATTCACGCTGTAAATACTCTTCATGACTAATAACTTAAGACATAAGCATTAACTAGACACGTTTTTAAGGACGTTCAAGCTACCCAAATGGTACATATCTAGTTTTCCAACTCCTAACATACACACCATTGACAAGAGATGATAAACAAGCAATCAATAATTAGGTTTCATGCAATCCTAAGAAAATACTAATTAAGTTTAGCCTAGCATATTAATAAAGAAACAATCAAATAAACAAATCAAATAATTACGATTAAACATGATTGAATATATAACTTATCTGAATAATATATGAGATCTTCAATAGCTAAAGGCTTACAAAACTGCTAAAAACCGACAAGGGTTCGGGTGTAAAAGTTCCTCCAAAGTTACACACACAATAATGAAAAACATGCGTTTGTATTTACAGATTTTAGGATATGATGTCGTCACTTTATGGGTGTGATGTCGTCCAGTTAGGGTTTCGTTTGTCCACTGCCTTATTGTGACGGCGTTACCTTATAGGTGTAAAGCCACCAGCATACCCTTGACATTGTCAAGTCAAACCGTCTCCACAAACTGAGCAGTCAGGATTAGGTGACCACGTTACAAATGTCGGTCACATGCTAGAAATTGTTGTTTTTCTCCGTTCTTCATCTAATCGTGCCTAAAACTTGTATTTTTTTCAGCATTTGCTCTCCCAAGTACCTAAAACTCAAATAGAAGCAAACCAGGGAAATATTTGATCAAATATATACAAGTTTATAGGCTAAATGACCCTTAAAAAGCGTATAAAATTACACCTCGTTAAATATTCTTACACTTGGGGTTTGCTTTTTCTCAAGTAAATGAACTTTTATCCTAATCAAATTACAAGTTAGGGAGCATTAGACATTCGTTTAAAGATAGTTTATGGCACAACACATTTGACAATACACTTTTAATGGTCATCAAGCACGAAACATATAAGACTAGCACGTCACAATAAGTGTTTTGATACTCACAATCTCTCGGTGTATATAATGGTGTATATAGACCAAAATGGAAACGGAAAATTTAATCACTTACCATGACATAGTGAGAAGGTTACCATAGGCTTGATAAAAGATCAAACCTCCACCGCTTTGGCGTAAGTACCTAGAATTTACTATCAAAGAGGTCTTTACAAGGTTTGTAACGTAGGTGTCGGGTAAAAGAATAACGATTTATGAATTGGAAAAATATGAAGTATATAAATGAAGACGATTCTTTGGCTTTTGAGAAAATAAACACGCATTTATAGGGGAAAATATGAGTACTTTATTTAAATTTTCAATAGAAGTATTTATGAGAAAGGTAAATCCAGCCTTGTCAAATGTCGCGAGGCTCACTGCGTTCTGTTGAAACATTCGTAATCAAATCGCAACATGTCGCACTATATGAAGTGTTGGGTGTGATCGTGTCCTGTTCTTTATCACGTGACCCTCACTTCGTAACTGGATCATAGTATCTTCGACATCATTCTGGTTGAAATCCGATGTGCATGAAAACAGACAAGACGAGTGTCATCATGATCGGAATGAGACAACAGTGAAGACGTTGTAATTTCCATAAAGAATGGAGGTGCGACCAATTGACCTGAATGAGTTTGATCAACACGAGTCAATATAGTATCTATTGATCTATCGAACATACTATTTACTCATAAACAAAACTTAAGATCCGATGCATAGATTGTTAGTTTCACGGATAATAAATTAATATATCATGACCGGATTCGAACTCGAGACTTCGGGATTGCACACTTTACGTATGAGTTTCAATGAATTAATAATTATTGTTTTAGTGACGAATAATAATTAAATACACGAAATATAAATTTAACGGTAACTAACGACCGTTGGACGAAACATGAAGGACTTGATTTGGAAAAGAGTGAAAGTTCGGTTCGGGTTGGGCCTTGTGAACCCATGGCCGGCCACACCCCTCTCCCCTTAGGGTTTGGGATGGCTTTTGCTCCAAGTTGCTTGAATACTATATAATGAGACCTCCTCTCATTCATTCATTCATCCCTTGGTTCCAGAGCAACCAAATCACTTCTTTCTCTTTCTTTGTGTCTAATCGATCTTTGATTGATAGGACCAATAGTTTAATCTTTTCGTGTAAAAGCGAATCTAGCATTTCCGTTGAAACGCTATTAGTACGTGTGTGTGAGAATGAAGTGTTAGCATACTTTTGCTAACGGTGATCTTGCCTTGTGACTTGCCCTAGTCAATCCATATAAGCCCTCTCCTAGGGTTTATAAGTTCTTGTTCTTGCTAGTGAATAAGAGGTACGCTTCCATTTATATTCGGTTAATTTATTATTTGTATTTGATCTATTCCGCTGCGTACTCTTTGATGTTTATATGTTTATAGTTTATTATTATCCATATATTCCAACAGTGGCATCAAGAGCCGTTAATACATTATAATGAATTTCCGAAACACATAAAATTGAATCGTTTGATTAATCACATGCTTGGTGTTCTTATGTTTTGATATTTTTCATAAACCCTAGATTTTATTTTTCTTAATTTTTGAAATTTATTTATTTTTTTATAAATGTCGATTTTATTTTTTAAAAGAAATTAGGGTTTGATGAATTATGTGATAAAAACTTGTAGAAACCCTAGGTTGCATGTAATTTATGTGTATATAAATGGATATTTGTGATATGTCGTTTGGTTGCGTTCCTTGATTGACATGATTATTTGTTATAATATGTGCAATATGGGCATCCATGACAAACCATGCATGTGTTGTTATGGATTAATGATTGTTATGATTTCATGCTTATTTATACGATTTGGTTATAATTGATGTAATGATTTAGTAAATATTATGATTAAAGATTACTAAAATTTAATTAATTATAAAATTAGGGAAGACCCTATTAATCGTCTATTAAATCAATTGTGTGTTTTAAATTGATTTTGATTTGCATGTCCATTATTGTTGTTGTTTGTTTATTTTATTTATTACTTTTGTTTTATATGTTATTGTCACATGATAGTAACAAAGGGTAATTTCTTAAATAAAATATTAAACGAACTTAATAATGGTAAAATCTTGTTTTGAGCTTATATATAAATCTTGGACTTTTGGTTGATTGATCGCGACTGTATTAAGTGGTTGTAAGGTGAAACTATTTTGACAAACTAAAAAGTGGGTATAAGGATGGCTTAGCATTAAATTGCGGCCTTAGTGAGCCTCCATTCTGGCTTACCGCTCGCCTATGAGTCAAATTTAGTTTTACCTAACATCCATGATAACTACGAAGCACTTAAGGTAAAGTTGTAAGTTTCTCAACGCCTCAATCAAAACTTTGGAGATTTAAGCTCGTAAAGAAACTAAATGAGTAAAAGTTTTTTTACATGAAACATATGCTACAAGATGAATGCATGACATCTTTGTACATATATTTTGATTACACACATCAAAATTTACTACCCTTAAATTTAAGTTATATGCCATCTAATGAAACGGAAACACCTAAAATTGGATCTACGTCAGAGCGTAACCTGGCTAGATTGCAATGGAAGGGCAAATTACATGATTTCATCACTAGCAGATCAACTGGTGTGGTGTAATTATGTAAGTTTGCTGTTTCTTAAGTTGGTTAACTTAATTGAGTTGATAGTGGGTTCTGATCACTCAAGGCATAAGAAGATGGGGATAAAACATGCTTACATTGCAACTGCGGTTGGCAAATATGTATATCCCATCGTTTCTAGGAATTGCAATTGAATATTGGCAATTGGGACACGTCTCGTACCTTGTTGAATACCGTCATCACTACCAGATCAACTGATGTGATGAACCTATGTCAATTTGGATCCTAGTTTTTCATTGTAAAATTAAATGGTTATATGATTATGAACCAAAGGTATTTAATTTTCTTGAAATTTTATTATCAAAAGTACTAACTTTTGAATTTTTTTCTGTAGAAATGGCTACACCCGAAAACACTAATATGAGCAACATGAGTTCTGCGTTCAAGCAAATGATTGATCGAGACAAGTTGACTGGTGAAAATTTCAATGATTGGCATCGATCCTTAAGAATCACCTTGAGGATGGCCAAAAGATATGATTATCTTGGTGAACCACTTCTTGAAAAACCTGCTGAGGATGCAACACAAGCACAGAAGGATGCTTATAATGTTGAATATGAAAAGCACAATGATGTGGCTTGTCTCATGTTGGCTGGGATGGATACTCAATTGCAGAAACAGTTTGAGCAATTTGGACCCATGGACATGATAAATGAACTCAGACGAATGTTTGAGAAACCACCTGCTGCAGAATTATATGATTTAATAGAATATGTGCATAATTGTAAGTAGGAAGCAGGTAAATCCGTGAGTGCCCACGTATTGTCCATGAAACACTATATGGATCAATTGGAGCGACTTGGCTGCGGATATCAGGAAAGCGTATGTATTGGTCTCATCTTGCGATCCCTTAATCAGGATTTGTATAGTGACTTTGTACGCAACTATAATATGCATTGCAAGGGGAAGACAGTTAGTGAAGTTCATGCAATGCTTATTGAGTATGAGAAAGGCCTGAATAAGAAGGCACCTACACCAGCTGTAATGGCAATACAGGGTGGTAGGATCACCAAGAGGAAACCCAACAAACCGCAAAATGTGAACTTCAAGGGTAAAGGCAATGGTAATGGTAAAGGCAAACAAATTGCGACTCACCAACAGAAGCCTAAGAAGCAAAATCCTCCTCCTGCTAAGAAGAAGGAAAATTTCAATAAGGATTTGGCTACTTGTCACTACTGCAACACTCCTAGTCATTGGAAGCGGAGCTGTCCATTGTTACTAGAGGAGTTGCGCCTCAACAAAGGTAAAATGCCTGGTAACGTCGCAAGCACTTCAGGTATGTTTATGATTGAGTTATTTTCTTTTCCTCGTAAGAATAATTCTTGGATCTACGATACAGGATGTGGTACTCACATCTGTAATACGTCGCAGGGACTTAGAGGAGCAAGGAAGCTGGCCTATGGAGAAAGATACTTGTACGTAGGAAATGGTGTACGTGCAACAGTTGAAGCCATAGGGACTTTCGATTTAGTTTTACCTTCGAGAATGATACTTGTATTGAATAATTTTCATTTTGCACCCTCTATTGTTAGGGGTGTCATTTCAGTTTCCTTGTTATTGGATAATGGTTTTGTTCACACATTTATTAATAATGGAATTTCTGTTTCTTTAAATAATGTTTTTTACTTTAATGCAATTCCAATAAATGGTGCGTTTGAAATTGATATGGAAGATTCCATGTCCAAGAGAAATAATTATGTGTATAGCATTAGCAATAAGAGAATCAAGTCTAACTTGGATTCGTCTTATCTTTAGCACTGTCGTCTTGCTCATATAGGCAAGGATCGCATGGAAAAGCTGCAACATGATGGGCTTTTGCATAAGATCAATGATGATTCATTTGATAAATGTGAATCCTGCATATCTGGGAAGATGACAAGGAAACATTTTTCACCTCAAGTGGAAAGGGCTACAGATCTACTTGGATTAATACACACTGATGTGTGTGGTCCACTTAGACATGTGTCAAGACGTAGTGCTACCTACTTCATAACCTTCATGGATGATTATAGTCGTTATGGTTATGTTTATTTACTTAAACATAAACATGAGGTCTTTAATACCTTCAAGGCTTTTAAAAGTGAAGTAGAATTACAACTCGGTAAGAAGATTAAGGCACTTCGATCCGATAGAGGCGGTGGATATTTAAGCCAAGAGTTTAAAGATTATCTAGCTGAGTGTGGCATAGTCCAGCATCTCACGGCTCCTTATACTCCACAGCAAAATGGTGTATCTGAAAGGAGAAATCGTACTTTGCTAGACATGGTACGATCAATGTTTAATCTTACATCTCTACCCTTATCCTTTTGGGATTATGCCCTTGAAACTGCTATTCGCATATTGAATATGGTTCCAACAAAGAAGGTTGATAAGACTCCATATGAATTATGGACAGGAAAAGCTCCCAACTTTTCTTACTTAAAGGTCTGGGGTTGTGACGCGTTTGTTAAACGTGATTCACCAGATAAACTCCAACAGAGATCTGTTAAGTGTATCTTCGTAGGATACCCAAAGGAAACGATGGGTTACTACTTTTACTTTCCACCAGAGAATAAAGTCATTGTGGCTAGGTAGAGATTTCTTTGAAAAGAATCACATATCTCAAGAATTCAGTGGGAGAGTTTATGATCTAGAGGATGAAGATACATCACCTTCTGAAAACACTAGCACACTTCCTGTGGAACCTGAAAGTTTAGGTCCTCCACCTGAAGTGGAAGTGGTACCCATTCGCAGATCTTCAAGAACTGTGAAAGCACCCGAGCGTCTATGTCTTAACGTAGTGTGTGAGGAAACAATAACATGGGATCTTAATGAACCTACTAGTTATAAGGCTGCCATAAATGGTCCTGAAAAGGAGAAATGGCGAAGTGCTATGAATGGGGAAATGCAGTCCATGAAAGACAATGAAGTCTGGGAAGAAGTAGACTTACCTCCAAATACTAAGGTAGTTGGAAGTAAATGGCTCTACAAAATGAAAATAGACATGGATGGCATTGTACACATCTATAAGACTCGTTTGGTAGCTAAAGGCTATACTCAAACATTTGGTGTTGACTACGAGGAGACCTTTTCTCCTGTAGCTGACATTAGAGCTATTAGGATTCTCTTAGCCATAGCTGCCTACTATGACTATGAGATATGGCAAATGGATGTCAAAACCGCCTTCTTGAATGGTCACCTAGATGAAGACATCACGTCAATGGAATAAGAGATTTGACGCAGAAATCAAAAGTTTTGGATTTAGTCAAAATCTTGATGAGCCATGTGTATACCAGAAAGCTAGTGGGAGTAATGTTACTTTCCTTATCCTATATGTCGATGACATATTAATATTAGGAAATCATATACCAAGTTTAAACGAAGTTAAAACTTATCTTGGTAGATGTTTTTCTATGAAGGATTTAGGATAAGCAACATTCATCCTTGGAATCAAGATCTACAGAGATAGATCAAAGCGGTTGATTGGATTAAGTCAAAGTACTTACATTGATAAAGTATTGAAGAGATTTAATATGCAAAATTCCAAGAAAGGATATTTGCCAATGCAAGTAGAACATGGCTTAAGTAGCAAACTGTGTGCTTCAACACCTGAAGAGGTTGCACTCATGAAGAAAGTTCCATATGCTTCAGCAGTAGGATCTATCATGTATGCAGTTAGATGCACAAGACCTGATGTGGCGTTTGCACAAAATATGACCAGTCGTTATCAACAGAATCCAGGTGGAAAACACTGGCACGCTGTTAAAAGCATTCTTAAGTATTTAAGGAATACTAAATATATATTTCTAGTGTATGGGGGAAACCAGAAGCAGAACTTGATGTTACAGGTTACTGTGATGCGTCCTTTGAAACTGATAAAGATGATACGAAGCCTCAGACGGGTTATGTCTTTGTTATTAATGGAGGAGCAGTTGACTGGAAGAGCAAGAAGCAGACAACTATTGCGATGTCTGTTACAGAAGCTGAGTATATTGCTGCATCGGAAGCTGCAATGGAAGCTGTTTGGATTAGGAAATTCATTTCGGGGCTTGGTATTATGCCGTCAATTGAATTACCTATTAATATGTATTGTGACAACTCTGCCGTAGTTACATTCGCCAATGAACCTGGAGTTATGAAGGGCGCCAGACATTTTCCTAGAAGATATCACTATGTTCGAGAACAAGTCGATATAGGTGAAATCAATTTACTCAAAATTCACACAGATGACAATCTAGCTGATCCATTTACGAAGGCTTTATCTAAGGAAAAGCTTACTCATCATGCTAATGGCATTGGACTTCGTTTAGCTAGTAGTTTCATGTAAATCTGTGGTTAGTATTTGGATAAAGAATATTGTAAGCAATAATTATTTGAATGAAATGAAGTATTGTGTTATGATTATTTCTATTCATAAATATTGTATCCTATATTTGCATGTTTAACCCATGAATAACTTTAAGTTATTCTAAATAGTCTGTTGTCAATTAATGATATGGGAGTATCATTGAACTAAGACAAATCTGAGTTTTGGTATAATATATTAAATATATTGATGCGTAGACATGCCAATTTCACATGATATTCAATACTGGATAAATTGGATATAGGACAAAATCCCAATTACATGATTGTACTTATGGATGTTGTCATTAGAGTAAATCATGAATATTTATCCTCAGACTTGAGATACCAGGTAACAACTGTGGATGTAGCTCATTTTCTGTGAGATAATCTAACGCTATCCGTAACTGGTAGTTATAAGTATTATTTTCAGAGGTGATGCGAAGTTCATAGCTTACGCTTGTAGTCAATACGGGATTTGGTTCATTCAAATTTGTTTTAAAGTTTAATACTGTTTGGCCACTCGTAGGATTAACAAGATGTTTGCATGGCCATGCCCAAGGTCTATCTGGAATGCGTTCAGAAGAATTGGTAATCTTGGTTGATCATAAATAACGAGAAACATTAGTTAATTATGGAATGACTTCGATCCATATCCATATTAACATAGTATTAGAATCAAAAGGATAAGTATGATGATGAATCATCAAAGGTGGTTTTTTTCAGGAAAACCATACTCGTGATCGTTCTGGGGACATTGGCGTATTATGCTAGACTAACCATTGTCATTGTTACATTAATCTATATCCGAGTGAGAGCTGTTAGTTTGACGGATAATAAATTAATGTATCATGAGCGGATTCGAACTCGAGACTTCGGGATTGCACACTTTACGTATGAGTTTCAATGAATTAATAATTATTGTTTTAGTGACGAATAACTATTAAATACACGAAATATAAACTTAACGGTAACTAACGACCGTTGGACGAAACATGAAGGACTTGATTTGGAAAAGAGTGAAAGTTCGGTTCGGGTTGGGCCTTGTGAACCCATGGCCGGCCACACCCCTCTCCCCTTAGGGTTTGGGATGGCTTTTGCTCCAAGTTGCTTGAATACTATATAATGAGACCTCCTCTCATTCATTCATTCATCCCTTGGTTCCAGAGCAACCAAATTACTTCTTTCTCTTTCTTTGTGTCTAATCGATCTTTGATTGATAGGACCAATAGTTTAATCTTTTCGTGTAAAAGCGAATCTAGCATTTCCGTTGAAACGCTATTAGTACGTGTGTGTGAGAACGAAGTGTTAGCATACTTTTGCTAATGGTGATCTTGCCTTGTGACTTGCCCTAGTCGATCCATATAAGCCCTCTCCTAGGGTTTATAAGTTCTTGTTCTTGCTAGTGAATAAGAGGTACGCTTCCATTTATATTCGGTTAATTTATTATTTGTATTTGATCTATTCCGCTGCGTACTCTTTGATATTTATATGTTTATAGTTTATTATTATTCATATATTCGGTTAATTTATTATGGTCATTTCTAGTTTTTGTACTAAAAAAAAGGAAAGAATATTCATTTGCAAGGCTTTTGGATAACTTTCAGCACCGGTAGCTTGAAGACTTTGCTTCGCTTGATGTTAGAATTCGTCATCAACAAACTTTCTTTAGTTTTATTATATATATTTTCAACTACACCCTTAAGATTTCACGATTTTGCCAATCAGATTGCAGGGGTTTATTAGACGATAGGTTAAGATAGTCGGCTCAAGCCTGATTGTGGACTTAGGGTCTGCTAGGATTATTGTTTCCTTTATGTGTCGTGTAATCTATATAAATTATGGCTGGATAGAATATTTAACTTAGAGGGTTTTATATTATTCAACAGTTTCAACTTAAATCATCATATAAAGTCAAGTATTGGAAGTGATATAGAAACAAGTGCACGTCCTTGAAGTATATGTTTCATTCTTCATGAATCTTGGCATGTCTTGCTCAGTTCTTTGGATTATTTTTTTCTTTATGCTTAAACGAGGTTGAAAATGATATCTTTCATTTGGCTTGCGAGGTTGCATGTTCGATTTAATACATTTGTTGTCATGTTTGCGGCTCTATGCTAGATCTGATATTAAAATATAGGTGTGTTGTTGCTTTCCCACTTTGGTCAAGTTATTTAATACCCAAACCAACCACGATGAAAGGAAGCATCAATTTCATGCATATGGGTTATAAGTCGGTGAACAAAATGAGCCATTTTGTCACTGTGTTCATGAATGTTGAAAATTGCAAGCAGGATATTCTACCTGCATTTTTCCAAAGGGAAGATGTTATTTTCGAGTGAGCTGCTAAATAGTTTGAACTTTGAACATTGTCTCTCACATACAGATTTTAGGACTAGCCGTACGTGGCATGTGTTGGTCAGCGACTCAGCGTTGCTTGTTTTCAACATTACGCATAAAGACATTCTACCATATATTTACTGGGTTAGAATTTATCATGATCAAGAGACGATTTGAGTAGGGGTGAGCATCGGGTCAAACTCGATCCGAACCGACAAAAATCGACCCGATCCGAAAACTGAAAAATGAAAAACTAAAACTGAAAACCGAACCGAATATTCGGTTCGGGTCGGTTTTTGGGTTTCGAGTCGAAAAAACCGACAAATCAAATCGACCCGAAACCGAACCGAAAGCGACAAATTTTGTATATATGGGTTTTGATTACACACTCTAATGTACAACCGGTCAAATATATTCATAATATAATTGTTTTATGTATGAATTAATGTCGACCATTGCAAAGATTTTTGTGTGCGAAATATGTATCCAAATCAAATAAGATTTCTTAGAGAAGATTTAACATGATGCATAATTACAATATGAAATGTCTCAATTATGGATCACATCAACTACCTCTTGTCTTTAAAAACCATAAATGATCCACATTGAAGAAGATAATTATTACGATGATAAGTGGGGATATGATATGATGCATGCAAAATTAGTGTGTGATAATGAATTGTTGTTTCTGGCCTGTCCAAGTCCAACACATGATAGAATCTCCACACGTGTTGTTAGTTTGACTATTTGTTCCTTATTAAAGCTGTTTATGAGTTGTTAGATGTGGTCCTTCTCATAAAAACAAACACAACCATGTTTTGTGGTCACCCTAAAGTATACTTGGTCTAAACATACCCATTGTCACTCAAATTTAATTTGTTTATTTTTATATTGTTATCGAATGATCTTTTTAAGATATTCTTCTTCTTTTATTTAAAAATAAAAATACTTATATTAGTACCTCTGTCCCATATTTATAGTCTATATTTTCTTTTTCGGTTGTCCCAAATTAATTGTCCACTTCCATAAATAGATAAGGAATATAAATCAACTTTACCATATTACCCTCATTTGTGGTTATTATTACAAACTTTAAAGAAGTTGAAAATTAATTAGTTAAAGGTAAAACTGTCTTTATGTAAAAAGTAAGAGAGAGAAAGCTGTAAAGATGATGCTTTTCTAAAACTGTGTGTTTTTTGTCTGTGAACAATAATTTTGAGACGGAAGTAGTACTAGGATGGCATCTTCTACTAATTTAGCCTAGCAAGAAGCTAGAAATATACATTACATTGTAATGCCTTTAACAAATTACATTGTTACAAGCGTAGTTTGGATCCAAGATACATGCATATCAAGAAAACGAAAGTGTCATAAACTCATCTTCTAAAGTGTCTTTCCTAAGGAGTTTGATATCGAAACAAAACTTTATTGCTAAAATAGTTGGCTTTCAAGTAAAACTCATCCATATATAAACATTGATAGTTTCTTGGTTAGAAGTTAGAAAACTTTGTATGAATAATCCTAGCTAGCTGGGTATAACAATTTTCTCTAGCTAAAATTCTAAAATACTGAGAAGATGCATCTATACCCTCGTGACAACTTTAGGCTAAATGGTAAGGTTCACATACTTTCACCATACAAATCAGCATCACGTCAGCTTTCTTTCTCCTCTCACCCCCCTTTCTTTCTCCTCTCACCCCCCTTCACCCCACTTCACCATTTAGTGGGCAAAGGAAACCCATCTTCACCTTAACTCCATTTTTTTAATACTTACACAATTAAAAATGTAAATATAAAAATATAAAAACGTAAACTTCAAATTTAAAAACACAACGTACAAAATTAAAACGTTGCATAAACTTCAAATATTAAACATAGTACATAAACCGGGAATATTAAAACAATACATAAACTACGATTATTAAAGACGCAAACATACGAAAGTAAAAGATTACACTCGAAACCCAACTTCGCTTTCATCCTAGCTCTAACCTCGTCAATGGCTTTGCGTGCCTCCCCAGTCAAATATTCATATGGCTGCATATAGAACATTAAGTCTTTTTGCTTTGACTTATATTCATGCACTTCCACTTCTTTCCTTTTTATCGCCATCCATTCAGCCTATTCTCTTCAATTCATTGTCATGTTCGACTTGCTGTGCCATCTTCAATATCATCATTTTAGCCAACGCCTCGTCATTTATAGTTGCCGACGATCCCCGACTTATCCACACCTTTTTTCTTAAAGGCTTTCGCTTTGTCCCTACCCGTTGGTCGTGGAAGTTCTTGCACCGCATTTTCATCATCATCTCTAGTGGCATCATCATTCAGGTTTATACTTTCTCCTCCACTCTCTGGGTTGAACGAAGTAGACCCAGATGACTTGTATCTCTTTGTCCTTTCATTTGATTCCTTTACACAATGTAATTTCTTATTCTTGGGACCATGGAATGTTCCTTAGTGGCTCATCGGTTTGAGCCGGCTATGGCCTATTTTGGCGTCTTCTTGGCTTCGCTGTAACTGGTGGTGGTGACGGGGTTGTGGCCTCGGTTGGAGATTCTTTATGTTGAGTGTTTTGATAATAAGCCTTGTCAAATTGAGGTGAGTACAAATCCTCATTTCGGAATACAGAAACGGGAGACATGGGTTGTTAGGTATGAGGTTGTGATGATGAACCACCTAATTGGATTTGTGACATATCAAAAGGGTACGAGTTATGTTGGCCCGAGAATTGGCTAAATGCGTTTTGTTGGTATTGTTGTGAGAATTGGTTAAAGGATGGTTGTTGTGGGTATGGATTACAGTATGGTAGGTTTGGGTATGGTTGGTTATAATATAATGATCGTGGTCGTAAGTTGAGTTGTGGGTTTGGCGGGGGAGTATTTCCTAGATTGAAGGTTCCTTCGGGTGTCGGGGGATTGCTTTGATTATTTCTTCGTTGGGTACGATTGATATTTCGGGGAATGTTTTCTTGAGACATTTTTTTTTTAAATGATGAAGTAAATAAATTGAGAGTGAGTTGAGAGTGTTGATTGAGATTGTGTTTAAAAAATAGAGGTTTGTAGGTATTTATAAAAGAAATAAGCGGGGTGATTTTTTTTTATTATTTTTTTTACTCCTCAACGGTTATAACGTTAATATTAGTACACACGGGCCCTTTTTTTTCTTGGTTTTCGCTTGGTGATCAGACCACCATAACTCATCTTGGAAGCCGTGTGTAGCGCGTGATGTTGGGAACTAGGCAAGGGAGATGGCGCGTGAGACTTGAGGATATGGTGATGTTTTCACCTCTTTGCCTTTTAGTCTTATGCATAGATTGAAGGTTTAAGTATTTATCTGAAAAAATTGGATACAATCATACAGATCATCATTTATATAAAGGTAAAATGACTCTATTAGTTGTATACTTTGTTGTTTTTCCCATTTTAAGTACTATACTTATTTGTAATATGTATGAGTCATTGTTTTTCAAGTGTTTATCATTTTAAGTAGTCTACTTAGTTTATATGTCTAGAATTGATAATCACTTGCTTCAAACTTGAAATGAGTGACAATACATGCGACTAAGTTAAAGATTTATCTATTTAATCAACAGTCTCATGATAATTTTAATTAAAAGACCAAATTATTTCGTCTCTTGCCTAATAGATCAATATTTAATGTTTTTTTTTTCCCTTTT
Organism: Artemisia argyi; assembly: GCA_030686995.1. Taxonomy (NCBI): domain Eukaryota; kingdom Viridiplantae; phylum Streptophyta; class Magnoliopsida; order Asterales; family Asteraceae; genus Artemisia; species Artemisia argyi. The sequence continues at coordinate 152,078,328 of CM060684.1, forward strand.
TTGTTCTTGTTAGGCTCAATTTTCTCTTTATACTCATAAACTTTTTATATATATCGCAAGAGCTAAAAAGAGAAAAAGGAAACTTTAAATATTGAAAATGGTAAAAGCCTGCAAATTGCTAAGTTTGCAAATTTTCATTCAACCTATGCAGAGCTTATAGTCGAGTTTGTCAAAATTTGCAGATTAATAAAATAAGAAATCATTGAACACTTTCGATAAAAGTTGTAGAAATCTCGCTTGAGTATAATGTCACTCCAGATTGTGTATTTTGATCGAGGATATCAAAACATGTGGTTGTTGATTAAATAGATATATCTCTAACTTAGTCACATGTATTCTCACTCATTTCAAGTTTCAAGCAATTGATATACATATAAACTAAGTAGAGTACTTAAAATGACAAATACTTGAAAGAACAGTGACCCGTAAATATTATAAATAAGTATATTACTTATAGGGAAAAAAATAACAAAGTATATAGAACTAACATAGTCATTTTTTCCTTCGTATAATTAGGTACTACACTGAAATATGTTGAAATGGTCCCAAAAGAAAACTACAAATCCACAGCTCCACTAGACAACGTTTTTACTATTCGATTACTCGAACCTTTTATGGCCTTTAGTGACCGCATGGTGCCATCCATGGTCCCTCCCCTATACCAAAATGCATGACATGTGTTTACCTCGAGAGAGGGCTGCATAAATATTTAAGCTGCTGAAGTGTCAACGTTGAAGTGAATGAAGTTACATATCACAGATATTAACTAGGCATGGGAATTTTTATAGTTTTATTGTAACCTTGAGGAGCCAAGTTTACATAATTTTTTGGGACCAAAAATATATCAAAAATTGAATTGTCTATAGTCAAAAATATTGCAAATTCTAATTTTGGTCACGATCGTGCTATTGCGTGATCCCATTCATAATTGAACACGTGGCATGACAAAAGGTATCATTCAAATCATTTGGTGACACACTTGTCACATTTTGAATGGGTCGCATAGTCGCACAGATGCCGGTCGAGCAAGGCAAATGTGCGAACCCATTCAAAATGTGACAAGTGTGTCACCAAATGATTAGGATGGTACATTTTGTCATGTCACATGTCCAATTATGAATCGGGTCGCGCAGTAGCATGGTCACACATGGCCAAATAAGGAAATTGCAAAATTTTGACTTAGTTGCGGACCCAAATTCGATTTTTGGCAAACTTTTGAAATATTCCCTAATTTTTTCTGTTATTTGATAAGGTATTGTATGAGCCATTCACCTAGTTTTTCAGTATTTTTTGTTTCATAGGCAACTTCAATCACTAGGGTAATATGATCGCTGACTGTCACTAAAAGCATACATAGTTCTCAAGTTTGGTCGAATTTCATATACGACCCCACTTTTGTGATTCGTCAACACGTTAACGAAATATTCATGTACCATTTATTGTATTCGATCATTGCTCGCTATTTACTAGTCTTTGGCAAACTGTGAAATGTCCTTCAGTTGCTAACATTAGAAATTGCACAGCTCTTGGCCGCAACAAGTAGTCGACATGCATAAAATATAGAGATACGGCAGTTTTGTGGCAATACCTTGGTAAATTGCAAATTTGACCCATTTTACTCTCAGATTCGTCTTTTTTACCTCCTCATCTGTTGTTGAAGGATAAATGGTCAAACCCAGTTGTAACATGCGGTAGATCAAGAAAAGGTAGCGATACACTGACAAACGACATGTGCATTCGGGTACTATAAAATAATGAGTCATTACATTATTGCGAACAACATAAACATAAATGTAGCGCTTCTATTTTTCAATCTATAATTATACTTATAAGGTAAACATCTCATTCCAACTTCTTTTCAACTCCGCATATTATTTAGTGTTTGAGCATAATACACGAAACCAGTAGCTATTTGTCGATTTCATCTTACAACCGCGATTTTGCTTGATCCAATGGAGCACTCTGTATTGCAACCAAAACTTTATATCATATTTTCGGCATTACAAAATTTTCAATAGTTAAGGAGAAAGATTATAAGAAATGCTAACCAGGGGAGCCCCGAGTGCAGCTCTTTCAGCTAAGAAAGCACATGGCTTGAAGAACCCTCCGTACGTCTTTGACCACTCCTCGAGCCTCCCATATATGTATTTAGATCCAATTGTATCCGCCCAGAACATAACCCCTCCCCTGTGCACAAACAGAAGTTGATAGCTTTTTACCATTATTCACGCTTTTTATTTGCTAGTACCTTCTTTACCTAAATATGCAATTTTAACCATTTGATGCAACAGGTTGCACACTTTGGTACATATGGCAACTATGTTGCATACGCGGTTAAATTTCTGTGAATATTGCATTTTCTTGCACTTTGTGAAGTCGCTAAATAGAATGTTAAATAACCATGTTTTGATGATTGGCAGGATATGATACCTGTAAGGTGGAAACCCCATTCCCATAACACCAGCAATGTCCAAATCAGCTGCTTTCACTGCAATACCCTCTGCATATACTCGACAAGCCTCGTTCACGACAGGAAAGAATATCATCTCTATTATGTCCTTATCCGACAATTTCGCAAGCTGAAACCAAATTAAATACCAATATAAAAAACTAGCTAAATTTACACACTTATGTTTGCATTCACACAATCTAAATTGGTTGTCACAAATTAAAGTCCACATTTTTTAGTGTGGACTAGTTTTATATATTTAGCAAGCTAATAAAGATTCATAATTCTCGTTTATTTTCTTGCGACCAATTCTTATACTTTTTACACGTTTACAGAGTGTTATAAAATAGACAAATGATTACTGTCTCCATAAGCCATAAAGAGAGTGTAGAGTATATTACCTTAGGATCAACGGAGACACCCGACATTTCTCTTGCCTTCTCGATGTATTTTTTGATTTCGGGATCGGGACTCGCTTTCCGCTTATCATTGTACACATAGAAACCTTTGCGAGTCGATTCACCTACGCAATTTAACAAACTCCATAAAAAAACTAAAAAGCTAAAAACCAGCACCATATTCAAATCTAGGGGGAATTGCATATATACCCACTAAAACATGAATATTTGCATATTTCCCCAAAACACAAGTTTTTAATGCACAATGTACAATGATGTTTAAGCATGTTTTGGGTATATATGCAAATATGCAAGTTTTAGTGGGTATATATGTAATTGCCCCTCAAATCTATATATGAAGAATAGTATACCAGCTCGTTTGTCCTCTTGCATGAGCGGAATTATCATCGATTTATAAGTTCTGTCTGGGAAATTTACAACATATTGTCCGCCAGTTGCCACCGCAACACCAAAGCCGACAAGATCACACAATCTAAATGGGCCCATTGGCATTCCAAACTTAGTAATTGCTCTATCGATTTTATAGAGATCGGCCCCATGTTCTACTAGCAAAAGAGCCGCTTGAGCATACGGGAAGAACATTCTATTGACAGCAAACCCGGTGCAATTCCCAACCACAACTGGCGTCTTTCTTATCTTTTTCCCGACATCCAATAAGTCCACCACTGCTTGAGGTGATGTTTTAGACGTACGAACAATTTCCAAAAGTGGCATCACATGAGCAGGGCTGCATTACAATCAAAAAGTTAATTGAGGAAACTACTAACATTTTGTTTTTTATTTTTAAATAAGCAAGTATCTACTAAAAGTTAACAGGGCTTTCAATTTTGGGTTTTTTCACAAACATGACAGCAAAAACATCTTGTAATGACTCAGTTATACGAAAAATAGGAAAATGACACAAACATCACAGCTGACAACATTCGTTGGTTTTTATACAAAAACCCAAACTAATACATAAGAGTAATGAGTAACAAACTAACAATCAATTACCTGAAAAAGTGTGCGCCGATTATCCTATCCTGAGAATTTGTCTTCTCACCGATTAAATTCAAGTCAATTGTTGAGGTGTTACTTGCAAGTATGCAATTTGGAGAGCAATACTTTTCCAAGTCAGAAAATATTTGTTGTTTCAAAGAGACATCCTCGATAACAGCCTGTTTGGTCAAAGATGGAAAGAAACTTATTATTCCATTCAGGCAGGTTAGGTAACACGTTACCAGTTCAAATAAAAAAAGGTCAATTATAGTACGAATTGGATAGACCAAAAACACTTTTTGTCCATTTTAGAAAGAAATGGCTTGGGTTTAGGACGAAACAAGTCATTCGGTCGACTCAAAAACACTTTTTGTCCATATTTCAGAAAAAGGTCAACTATAGAACGAGTTAGATATGCCATAAGCACTTTCTCTATTTCAGAAAGAACTAGTTTGGGTTTGGGATGAAACGGGTCATTCATTCGGGTTGGACCAGAAAAACTTTGTCCATATTTTATAACATTTGTAGGTAGTAAATAACTCATGCAGTAAAAGAACGAAAACAATACTATTACAATAATGTTGACTTCTGTAAAAAGCCATTTAGAAGGTTGTATATATTAAGAAATACACCTAGTGCAACATTCGAATCATTTGACACATTCAGCCCATTTGACTTGTTCTCATTTTAACTAAATATTGTTACTTAGCCTGTTACAGAATTAAAAAATTAACCCAAATCGACCCATTTAGAAGTCATGTTTTCCATTTTCTGACTCGCACCAAATGGAGGACACAACATATAATGAAAATACTAAATTCTCAAAATAAAAAGTAATCTAATACCTCTATCACCATGTCCACATCCTTGAAGCTTTCATAGTCAAGAACGCCTTTGAGACGAGACATAGTTTTCTCAAACTTTTCTTGAGTCAGTTTACCTTTCTTAACGCTACTCATCAGATTGGCTGCAAATATTATATTTAACATCAATACAAAAGTAATTAACCATATATTAAGAGACCAAAAGTTCGTACCTTTGACTCTGCTTAATCCACCATCTAAAAACTTCTGATTGACCTCTTTTAAGACAACTTCAAACCCACTTTGAACAAGAGCGGTTGCTATTCCCGAACCCATTAGACCTCCTCCAAGGATAGCGACCTTCTTGATCTGTCTTGGCTTCAGACCCCTATCAGTCACCCCCGGTACCTGTTAACACAAACATAACAAAATTTTAATCTTTACTCATTTGACCATTTAACACTTGAATTTCATAGAAGGCCCCTACTGTTTACATGGTGCGCAGCTAAACCATGGGCCAACAAGATAGCAAATAGTTAAAAAATAGTAATATACAATCAGTTTTATTTCATTTTAATCATTGTATTTTGATCCAGTAGTCAAAGACTCTTAAAGTTAAGGAAAAACATTACTGGTCATTTTAGAAGACTATGACCATAATTTCTTTAGAGTGATGAGGCTTGCAATGAACTAGGTGGAAACATTTTGAGTGGTATTATGGTCTATCCAAATGGAAAATGTATATAATGGAAAAAATGTACGACCAGATGTGTATTTGTCTAGGATGACTGCTTGATCCAGACCATATTCTAAAATGTTTCCACCTATATCATTGCAAGTATCATCTCTTAAAGATATTTGGCCATGTAGAAAAAGGACCAATGACTACCATATAACATTTTCCACAACTCCAATGTCTATAACGGACCAGACCAAAAACGATGAAAAGAAAACAGAATAAAACATTGCTATTTGACATTACACCCTGTATCATAATAATAACACTTTTAAATAAAAAACACAAATGTCAAAATAAAGAAAGATATATACCTTGGTAGTACCACGTTGAGAAAAGAAGATATGAAGCAAGCTCTTGCAAGTATCAGAATGTAGAAGAACTTGGAATTCATTATATTCCTGTATATTATTACATTGACAAAGTCGCATTATAATGGGTCAAGTAATGGAAATTTAATATTTAGACCAAAAACAAACCTTCATTAATCCAACACGTGGGCCAGAGACTATGCCTTCTTCAATCACATCAATGCAAACTTGTGGGTGTTGCATATTAGGTGCTTGTCTACGAGCTTGAGTTCTAGCAAAATTTAGTATTTCACGTGCCTCACCAAGAGGCTCCAACTTATCTGTCCTGTAAAGACTTGAAACCCATGGTTTTCTACGCTCTAGTATATCCAATGCCCATCGACGAGCAGCATCTACCAACGCATCTCCTGACACAACTGCATCTACGAGCCCTAAATTATGAGCTTCTTCTCCCCGAACTGGCTTTGATGTCTAGAGAGAAAGAGAGATCAATGGCTTAACAAGAATAGAAAACAATATATAGGTTCCAAACTGCAACATTTGACCCAAGATACTTTTTGTAAGATCGCGACCCGCGTGTAAAATAATGAAAAAAGATTCGGGTCAAAATGGGTACGGGACTAGGGGTTGATCCAAAACACTTTTTGTTCAAACAATCTCTAACTTCGTAGATAATTAGACTTAATAACTTGTTTAGGACGCTTAATCACCTAGGAAATTTCAACTTGTTTTCTTTTAGAAGTAACTTTTACTTATTTGACTGTTAGACATAAAACATAAGCTGAATTGACCCGTTTATAGATAAATGGATCTAATGTCTAAAATTTCCTTCAGTGATGACGAAGAAAATAACTTACAATCTTGTCAACACAAACCAATATCGTCTTACCGTTTGCTTTCATGATGATGTACAAATAAAAATACTTAGACTTCAAAACTTTCTGAAAAAGTGGAAAGACAAGACATGTATATTTTAACTTTTACGAGAAGTCACAAACGTAAAAATGTTGCTATTATCACAGATGCTGAGATAAAGAAACACAAATTCTGGTGGATTTCAATGTATAACACATACCAACATCATTTCAAGGGCCTTTGCGAGACCAACTAGTCGTGGAAGCCGCTGAGTTCCTGAGATTACTCATAAACATAAGTGATAATTTTTGTATTTGCTTTGTATATATACTGCATAATATAAACGACCATACCTCCGAATCCAGGAATAATACCGAGCTGCAGTTCAGGCAAGCCTAACTGAGCAGTGGAAGTAGCTATTCTAGCATGGCAAGCCTGATACAAAATCATGAACGTTTATAACAAAATTTTAAAAATGTATAATTTCACATAAATTAGAAAAAAATAAAGTAGTACATACCATTGCAACCTCCAATCCTCCCCCTAAAGCTAGCCCGTCAATAGCAGCAACAGACGGCTTTCTTGCAGCTGATATGGAGGGAAAAATAACAAAAAAATTTATAACTAAAATCACATAAAAAAGTAATAGTTTAGTCATGCCACCAGGATGAACCAGAACAAGAATATACCTTCCACGGTATCAGACAAAATATCAATTGAGACATAACCAGGTTTTGATGCCAGTCCTGTCGACATCGCTGCATACATGAAACCAACATAAGAAAACAAGAAATTTTGCAAAATGTCGAATGAATTAACACAAAGATAAAAATGCATTGTATACAGTATGCGTACATTTGCCATCTTGCAGTCCGCCAAATGCATTGATGTCAAAACCACCGGAAAATTTTCCTTTTGCACCTGTTCCAATTATGTAGAATTTAGAAACTTATATTTGTAAATAAATATCAAATAAGTAACCATAAAATATTGTAAAATTTACCTGTAATGACTATTGCCTTCACGTCGTCCCTTTGCAAGGCTTGATCAAAATTTTCTTTTAAGCTAATTAGTACTGAAAATAAAGAGGGAAGGATAATGTCAATATGATTAGCAAACGACAAGATACCAAAAAAAGCTATGACCCAATTGGATCATGCATGAATTTAGGCTGTAGTTGTACTACAAAATTTCAGACGTGCAAAGAAAGAAAAAAAACAGCCATGATTTATGTTAGCATATCATTTGTCGATCAATGGATCATACTTGAGGCAAAGTTACTAGTAAGGGGGCGTTTGGTTTGTATTAGGGAATCACTATGGGTATAAGTATGAGAATGGGTTTCTATACCCATCACCATTGGGGGGGTTTAGAGAATGCCTACTTTTGTGGGTTTCATACCCATTCCCGAAAATAGAACCCATAAACCAAACAACTTTATTGAAAACGAAAGTTATTCCCCATTCCCGTACCCTCAAACCAAACACACCCTAAGACCTCGTGAGACTCCTAAAACTTTTAGTGCCAGTACCTCACCTATCACGCTATATTCATGCCTCAACAAATCACCCCTCTTGTCAGCACTAACTGCTACTCATTGCATACAGAGATTCTACATTACTCTCCTACCCCTGATAGGAATATGTGAAGTTTGTAATTCGAAAGATTTATTTATAATTTAAAATTTTTAATCAGTAATCTTTAGGCTAAAAAATGATACACGTTTCTTCACATTTCTTTTTGTTATTGTTCTTTAGTTCACTATAATTATCTGTTTATCATCCTCAAAACTTCCAAATTCAAATAATTTAGACGTCCTCTTAATCTAGATGTAAACTAAAACCATAACCAAACTTCCCAACTTGTTCAAAAAACTGTAAAAAAAAAAAGAATCGAAAGAATTTCCCAACTTATATTATCATCTATGTTTCTATCAATCGGCAATTAAAATGAAGTGAACAGTGGTCTTTTACTCGTATTTTGTTTTTATAAAAAATTAATACTGAGTATAAGATATTTAATTTTATATGTAGTGATCTTCATTTGCGTATATACGAGTCGCAATCTGCTTACTAAAAACTGCTTATCTTACCCAAATAAGCACATGATAAGCTTAAGCACTTTTGATCGATCATCTAAACACGCCAAACTACTAATCCGCAGCAGCAGTTTATCATATAATAATAACCAATCCCAAACACCCTCTAATATTTATTAGAATTCTAGTATAATTAACTTTTACTCTACTGTATAACACGCTATCAACTCTAAATTAGTGTAACTGATCAAAAAGAAAAATATATAAAATTCAGATATCAAATATTAAAACTATAAACTAAAATAAAACAGTAATAATAATAATAATAATAAAAAAAAAAAAAAAAAAAAAAAAAAAAAAAAAAGTGATTACCATCAAAGGCAAGAGAATTAACAGGTGGATTAATAATAGTGATAACAGCAACTCCATCTGACCCAACTGAGATCGTTGTGCTTCCTCCCATTTTGTTGTTTTATAAATAAAGAGATTCAACTTTTTATAAACTTTTTGTGCGAGTGTTTGATTTGAAATGAAAATGGGTTGGTTTTTAATATGGGTTTGAAGAATGGGGTTAAAGGTTTGGTCGTTGGGGTGGTGCAGTGTTATTATGGTACGGTGTAGGGGTGTCCATGGTACTGGAACCGTCTCAAACCGGAACCGTCTCGAAAGAACCGAGAACCGAAATTATGAAAAAAGTGGAATTAAGAACCGTCCCAAGTTTTTCGGTACGGTTCCGGTACGGTACTCGGTTCCGGTACGGGAATTTCGGTAATTTCCCACAAGAACCTAAGTGTTTAAATAAATTTTTTTTCATCGTTGATAATTTATAAAGACATGCTAATAATGCTATAACAATACAAATACACACAAAAATGTTTCCAACAATGCAAACCATTCCAAATTTCCATTATTTGATTATCAAAACATTTATTAAATTGCAAGTAAAGTGGACGGCTAATGATTTGCACACTCTTCTTTTTTATTTGCACACTCCATCCTGTGCTATAAACAGTTGTACATTTGTTTGATGCTGCTTTGTCAGTTTGTACATTTGAGTGTGCGGATAAAAAATGAGAGTGTGCCAATCAACTCCCAAAGTGGACTCATTTATAAAATACTTTAATAAATTAGAGTTAAGATATATGAAGCTATTATTCAAAGGCAAAGGCATCTAGTTAATATTAGTTAACAAATGACAAATGATAACCATTATAATATTATATCACTATGATTGTGATCAGTATGTCATCGGTACTTGTTTACTACATATTTGAGATAAACTTACAATAGTGATTTCAAGATAAACTTACTTTATATGATGATTTTTGAATTGATTAAAAGTTAGCGTTTTATTTTTGTTATGCGTTTTAAGTTTTAGATTTTTTATGTTACAGCTTAATAATGACTAGTGTTTTTTTTTTCTTAAAAGGCTATACACATTACACAATGTCCCAAATAAACCCTATAAAATATCATATTTTCAAAGTTTTCGGTTCTTTCGGGAAAGAACCGGAACCGGACGGTTCCGACCCGAACCGTCCCGAGAACCGAAAATTTGGAATTTTAGGAACCAAGAACTGTACCATGGTTCTAATATACGGTTCGGTTCCGGTACGGTTCCTCGGTTCTTTTAGTTTCTCGGTTCTTTTGGACACCCTTAGTACGGTGTCGTATTGGATTAGATTGGATTACTGACTGACGTGTGGGTTGCTTCTGTTACTACTTCACGCGCCTTTTTTGGAGTATGATTTTGTTTAGCTCGCTAGAATACACTATTTTGGTAAGGAAAATGATTTGTTATACACTATTTTGGTAAGGAAAATGATTTGTTATTTGCAAGGTTTCGGAGATCGGGATTTTATATAGGATCGATTTTATTTTTGCAAGATCAATGTCGTAAGATTGGATAGTGATCTTAATATCTTATCATAATGTTATTTTGTTAATAATTTTTGTAATATTATACAAATATATAAATTAATATATATCATAAACACAAAATTATGTAAATGTTTGATAGAAATGTTGTTTTAAATTAAGATTTTAAAATGTTTAAAAAGATTAACATGTTATTTTTTAAATTCTACAAAAGAAAATCTAAGTTTTTTAGTTTGTGGTTCAAGAAAAGTAAGATCAGATCGGATTAAATCTTAAGATCATATGGTCAAGATCGGAATCCTATAAGATCTTGAGTTTTCAAATATCCTATGTAAAATCCGGATCATTTTTGTTTTGAAATGTCGTATAATTGTAAGATCTTAAGATCAGGATCGGGATCCTGACAACCATGATTCTTTGTACATATCTCTTCTCACTCATATTATTGGTGCATGTATAAAAGTGATTGGATGATATAATTAGAAAGAATGAATTTCACATGTTATTTTCATGTTTGGATAAGAAGATAAGCAAGAAAATATTTAAAATAATATTACAATGCTCTTTTGATAATCTCTTATTTTGTTATGAATCGAAGGAAGAACTTGTATGGCATTCACAAAAACGTTCGCTCTATGATCAACTCTAACTCTGTGTTCATCTGACTGTATGTCAAACTATTCGTTTGTGAAATAGAATAGAAGCCGTGAACATGTTTAGAGCTTCAACCATTTTGTTAAAGGGGCTGAAGTATCATTGATTAATTTTAAAAGGTACATGGTAAAATATTTATTGTTTTGTGCTAGCTAAATGAACAAGTTACACTAAAAACTAAATATTTTGAAGGGGTCAAGTGCCCAAGGCACACCTCGCCTTATGGATCCTTCGTCACTGGCCGTGACATATATGATATATGACAAAAGGTTTCTTTTTCTCAGCTAATAATAACGTTTGAGCTAGGAAAATGAATGTCTAAAAACTGACCTCAAAGTGATTATTTTGTGATATTTGTACTTGAGAACTCCACTCTTTTAAAGTTTAGTTTCAACTCACTATACTTGAATATCTCTCGTGTTTGGATTTCATCATTTTTGTATTAAAAAAATAAAAAATAAAAAAATAAATAAATAAAAAAATAAATAAATAAATAAATAAATAAATAAATAAAAAAAAAAACTTACACAACCACTACATTATATAAACACCAAAAACTTTTTATAACCTTAAATTTTATTTGTTGAGAGGCTGTCATTTTGACATTTAGTATCGTTTGTTGATCGTTAAGAGTGTAAGAGACGTGTAAAAAAATATGAAGCAAGCACTCGAGTTAATGTGGAGTTCAAAGTTATAGCTGACAAACGTCTTTGGATAAAGATTTGTAAGGCATATAAAGCAACTACTCATAAGAACTCAAGACCGAGATTTTTTCAAATGAGAGAGAATAATGAGACAAAATGAATAACATTAAAGGGTTGTTTGGATCATTATTTTGTTGAATGAAAAACAAGTATTTAACATCTAGGTGGAACATAGATGTCAATAACACTGTGAATAGATGTTTATTTTTAAAGACATCTATATTTTATTTACATGTCAATATTATTTTTGCGTCGTGACTTTTTCCTTAGTATAATTATAGAACTAGTTTTGTTTTGTTTTTTTTTTTTTTTTGTTTTTTTTAATCTTAATTTTAATATTACTTTCCTATAGGGATTTGTGTTTTATGATTTTTATTTTTTAATCAATTAATAAAGTACGTGTTTTCTTATCTCATTTTTTATTTTTTAATCAATTAATAAAGTACGTGTTTTCTTATCTCATTTAAGGATTTTTATCTCTTAATGAGCGCCTCATTTGTCAATCCTTAAATTAAGATTAACAAAAACTGTTTTCGCGTTCTACGTCATCATTACATAAAACATACGTTTCAACTTAGCTTTTTGCCCTTGAACATTAAGTATATTCGTTAATCATAAGTTGTAAAGTATTGTCTTGTACTGCTTCTAACCATGATGATTAGATTCTAAGTTACCTCCTATGCAATAAGTTCATCAAATATTGGTTTATATGTTTATTAGTTTATGAATGTCTTATATTGGATTTGATAAAATATGCGTATTCACAAACACTGAATATGCTCTTATTGACTCGTTATTTGGTACTTTTGCGATGACACCAATAGAGTTGCTATTAAGATATCTAAAATAATATTATATTTAGGTTGTAAGTTTAACGTTACACTAATGGATCTTTTTAAAATAGTGTTCCAAACAATAATTTATGAGTTATGTGACTAAGGCCGGGTACAGTGGTGACCCAACTTTCTGGCTGTCAGGTCAGTTTTCTTTCTCCAGCGATCAGACATGAACCAAATGCTACCGTAGTGAACGATTTTTTTATTTTTTATTTTATTTATTTATTTATTTTTTTGTTTTTTTTAGTTTCAAACATTTAAAAAAAATTATAAATATAAAAACGTAAACGTTCAAATTTAAACATTATATATAAAGATGTAAAGCGTTAAAGTTTCTTAAAAGAAAAGTTGTATTTTTTTTTTTTTTTTTAGTCACCAAACCATAAGTACACCTTTTATTAATAGACATTCATTTCAAAAATTTATTATACATCAAAATATTTATACTATTAAAATGCCTTGGTATTAAGGAGAGCCGAGCTTGGATAATGTTATAAAATACTTTGACATAAAACAATACTTTTTCCATCTCAAAATAATTGTCAAGATAAAAGAATTACAAATTTTAATAAAAATGAATTTATTTTAATTTTTAACCACCCAAAGAGAATATTCTCTTATTTTATTTTTTACTTTTTACTTAAAATAGAAAATGAACAATTATTTTGAAACACCTTAAAATAAAAAATATGGACAATATTTTTGAGACGGAGGTAGTAACAGATATTCATTTCAATATTTCATGCAACACCACTTTATTTGAATTGCAAGAAGAAACAAATATCGGTTGTAGACTTGTAGCAGTAACCGATTGTTGTTTTTTGCCAATCTCGACCGATATTTGAACTAGTGTTCACAGAGGTGACAACCGATATTGATATCGGTTGGAATGAGACGCTCGACCGATTAAATCCGTTTCATTGCTCTCAGCCTAATTGATTTCCTCATTTGCGGTACCCGCACGCGCTTATAGTGCGAGTGAGATTGAGTGAAAGTATATCCTTCTATTGTACTCCTTTTTCTTGGTTTCATCAACGTGTCGATATGTTGTCCTACTGTCATTTGAGTTTGTCACCGTCCAATCAATTAATAACACGTGTCCGGATCTTGATTAAAATTTTGTCGTATGCTACACACTTCCATGCCGCAATAGTTTTGCATTCCCAATGTTATCTTTCATTTTGCTGCTAAAAGAAATGTTATCTAGTCGAAAACGATATAAAACTATAAATCATTCGCGATTTTGTTATCAATTTTTTTTTTCTTTTTTTTTCCTCGCAATGTGAAATGATTAGAAGAAATTATGATATATCATTGGATGATTTTATGTATATATATATAAAGAATGAGTTCCCCTTAATTGAATGTGAGCATTAATGGTATTAGGCAAGAAACTCTATTATACAAGATTGACTTTCATGCTCAAATTAAAGTTTGAGTTCCGTGGTTCTACAAAGAAAAAAAAAGAGAAACTATAAAGCCTCATCGATGAAGAAGTTAATTTTGGGGGTGAGTTATGGCTTGAAGTTTAATGAAGGTATTAAATGCATTAATTTAAATGTGATCTAATGCATTAATTTAAAGGTGCTCAAATATGCTGCTACAACTTCCGTCGGTTGAGTGATGATAATATGTTATGCTTTGAAGAATTTGTAAAGTCACCTTCAAGAAGCAAATATAATGAATTACCTTACCCAATTACGTGAGTTGTAAACAAACATAACCAGATGGTCATGATCAAAACTACTTGAGCCCTCTTTCCATTGTCGACCAAAAGTTAGCCTTAGAATGGTTCTTCTTTATGCACAGTTATTTTGGCCCAACTTGCTGAACTCTCCAGATATGTGTATATCTTTACAAACAACAACACCGACTAAAAAAATGGCTTATCAAAATCTCTTCAATTGACTCAGATAATGAAGACCATGATCGGGGGTTCTTCGAACAATCCACTTTCCAAGCCTTTCTAGACAAATCTATTATACAACTGACATACAATAGATCAAAACCAGGTTGGTGTTCCAATCTTAACATATGAGAAAATTTGTTTACTACTTGGTATTTGTGTTGAACCTCAAATAATGGAAGCTATTGGGATTGATTATATGGTTCAAAGTGAAATATTGATATTGGCTTATCATCAGAATAATATTGTGATTAGGACTAACGGAGAGGCTGGGACGGGTGGTTCAAGTATCAACAGATATGTAAGTTTATTTTTGTGGGTATGGTTTAATTTTATTTAATTAGTAGTTTTATTGCTTGATTCAACATTTTTTATTTCGGTATGTGAAAAAAGTATGATTAAATGGTTTCATCCTGTAAATTTTGTTGTTTTCTTAGGGTGGGGGGGGGGGGGGGGGGTAGCTTATTTTCCTGGGTTATTTTCCTCTTTGTTGGTGATAGTTCCATTGTAGTGGCCTGCTGCTATATGATGAAAGAAAGCGATGACTACATGTATACGTATTAGTTAATTATGTGTTTTCTTGAATTAGTAATACTATATAACTGTGATGATTTTGGATTTTGATTTGTTGTTCCAGTATTGTGAATGGAGAAGGAAAACTTAAATGCTTTGCTTCGAGTATCGTCATGGATTGCAAAGGTATTTGTGAATTTATAATTGGTCTTTTAAGGGAGCCATATTTTGTAGTATGTATTTCGTCTGATTTGGTATGACTATTGCAGGTGATGCGTGCACAGATGTTATGTTTCAGTCAGTGGATACATGAAACCACTATGGGACGCGATGTGGTTGCTAAAAGCAACCGAAAGCCAACCTTACTTATTCCACCTAGACTAGATGTTCTCTGATAATGTATATAGATATGTTGACATCATTTATTTGGCTGTTAAACAGCAAATGTGGAAGAAATCTATGGAGTTGGCTAGAACATTGGATGGCTGCCAGTCCCTCGAATATATGTAAATGATCACAAAAGAGTTATGTCTTTATGACGAAAATGAGCCGAATATGGAAGATATGTTAATGATCGTGGAAGAGGTGTGTTTTCTGTTTACGTGTTTTTGTGTTTTCTGTTTATGTTTCCTTTTAGAAAACCGGGCTTTATGTTAAAATGGGATAGAGCCATGTTTTCTTTAGAAAAACCAGGCTCTATTACTAATATAGAACCATGTTTCCTATTAAAAAACCGGGCTTTATGTGCTAAACTATCAGACCCTGTTTACTTATGCAAAATCGGGCTATATTCCTCTACCCGCCTTAAACATTTCCATTAGTCCCGCACAAAACTTTCTCAAAAAATCAAATTCACATTTTAATTATCCCTCACTCCATACATTTAGTTTTTATCTCATATAGCCACCCTTACCCTCTTCACCTCATCTCACATTATCTCTCCATTTTTTCGTCAACTAAGCCAAATTCGATTTCTCTTGCCGGTCACAACACCAGTCATAATTCGCATCGGTGCAAATCATGCATAGAGAGGTGCTTCAAACATTAGAGAAACTAAGAACAATGTGTATAGAGAGGTGCTCCAAAGCTCTCAGTATATTCAAAAGTATGTACATGTACTTACCAACAAAAATTTTATCTTGTATTTGTAAAAAAAATTATAAGTTTGTTAAGTGTTAAGGTTAATGTATGTTTTATTTTGGCCACCACTGGTGTCAGTTTACAGAGAATGTTTGGAAGATGTACAAATGGAGTTGCTTGGGAGCTCTCACTTATGAAAAGTCATTTGTTTTCACAAGTCAAACAAAGACATTGTACGTTTGTAAGTTATGTTTTTTTGTAGAAATCACTCAAATCGTCATATACCATTACTGATGTTTTCCAACTTTGTTTCAAAAGTTATGAATCTTTGAAGTGTATGAATCCATCATCTTGGGACCTCTGATTGACTTTGATTAAAGGTAATTTCTTTCATGTTTTTTTTTTTTTTTTTTTTTTTTTTATGAATTGACTAAATAAGTTAAAATCTAACCAAGTAGACATATATTGAAGTTATCAATTTGTGTGATGCATTAGGATGCTAATTCGCGCGGAACTTCAACTTTGAATATATTGCCAGTACCATTTGAGCAGTTCAAAGTTTTATGGTTTGGTAATTAGAAAATATGACTTCTTATTTTCATGGTTTGTAGTTTGTACTAATACTGAACTTACTCAATTGTGCATATTCTTTGCCTTAGTAGAGACGACCCACAGCGGGATAAGATATTGTCAAACTACACTAGAAAGTAGTAAGTTATATATTTCTCAGAAATTTGTTGATCCGTAATCGTTCAGGTCCAGTCTGGCACTCATAATTATTAAGGCTATTTGGCATTTCTTATGTAAACTGCTTAGGTTATATGGGGCTGTTTGGATTTGGTGATTGAATTGCTTAGGTTGTATTGTAGCTTGACGTGGAAATGCTAGGGTTGAACGTAATTATTTCCAACATTGCAGAAATCCAGGTAATTATTGTAATTATTGATATAGTATTTGCACGAGGTTGAGCATTCTTTTTTTCTTATATGTACTAAGGAAATTTTTGGGATATATATGCTACTGATGAGTCCTAATATATGCAGGCTCTAAAGTTTAAACTTGCTTTTCTCTATATATTTGATGCTCGACAAGAACAAAAGCTCAAGAACAAGATCAGATAGCACAAAACTTTGGCTCTAAAGGTATACCAAACCACTCGGCGTTGTTCCTTTAAATCTTCTAAAAAATTGTAAGAGTTTTGATTTTGGTATTTAATTCATTGCAGTTGCATTTGGAATTGTTTGAAGTCTATAGCTCAAGAATTTGTTGATTTGGTTTCTTTTCACATCAAACTTTAACATAACAACTCGAAATATAGCATTAGAAGGTTTATTTATTTATTTATTTATTTATTTTTCTCTCAGATAGAGCCATGTTCCTTAAAAGAAAATCGGGCTCTGTAACCACCTATAGAGCCCGTAACCGGGCTCTATTTGTGATTCACATAGAGTCCCTCCACTTTGAGCCCGTATGGAAAACCGGGCTTGATAACCATTTTCAGCAAGGCTCTATGAGCTTTTTTGTAGTAGTGATTTAATGACTTCTTCTTGCAGTCGGATTTTGGTCTGATTCACTTTAGACGGAACTATATTTGAGAATATTGTTTGTAAGTGAAGGGATATAGAGCTTGGCCTTAATTATAGGTGATATTATCATTCTATATCTATTAGTTCACGTTAAATGTTTTCTATTACACAATCGTATATATGTAATTGGGCGATACTTTTATGAAATGCAGCTTGGTTTCTTGCATCCATCAAAGCTCAAGTCTGAGCATCCTCAACTTCGCTTTGAACGATTAGAATATATTGGTCAGAACATCCAAGTTATGCTTCTTTCTTTTGCAGGAATTTTAACCTTTTAAATGAATTATTGGGCATATATCTTAAGTGATGGTTCAGACGGCTGGATTAATGAAACATTGAATAAAGTTTTGAAACTTTATAATATCCTGGTTTTGCCAGGAAAATTTGACTAAATTTATAAGAGAAAAAAAAGACTACAGCTTGCAACCATAAACAGGAACACATCACTTTGTTACATTAAAACTTTTGATATGATAATTTGCGTGTTTAGATTCTACGCTATGCATATCATGTAAGATTTATGCTTTCATCTATAATTTTGACAGATTTCGGATTGATGATGACCGAAAGCTTAGCAACTTATTCTTGAAAAGTTATATAGCTATTAGTATTAATATTGCCTAGGATTGTAGGATGAAAATTAATTTTCTGGTGTTGGATACAATCTTAGTTAAACGAAGACCTCAAGGAATACAATACATGATAACTAATGTTTCAGAGTTGTGATTTATAACTTTGTTGAGATGTGTTGTCTATCGCATGGTAACGGGGTTATAATAATTAAATCGATGAATTTAAATGTTGTATTCAAAAGAAATCAATGTGTCAACTTAACCTGAACACTTCTTACCTATGATTCTTTCGTGATGAACAAAACCCGTGCATCGCACGGGCCATGCTGTCTCGTGTATATGACATTTTAACTTTTATACTCTCTTCGTCTAAAATTAATTGTCAACGTTACTATTTAAAAATTCTACAAAAAATTAGTATCTTATAATATATAAAGTTTATCTCTCTTAATTTAATGTGCAAGAGGAGTTGTGTACAAAAGAAAGTACGGTATAACATGCTTAAAGCAACACTTAAACTCACATCAAAGCTATAATCGAGCCTTCAATTGTCCAACAATTAGAACAAAAAATAATTAATGTGGAATATCAAGTGATGCGGAATATGAATTTTTGTTGCGGTTTTGAGTATATGAACCATCCCTGCACTTACAACACATAATGATCTCAATACTATAAATAAAAAATGCATTTACAACAAACCACAATCCCATCTCCTCCTACTCAAACACAAATTACTATCACCATCTTTACCACATTTTTTTTCCGCACCAATCTCAGACCAAGATGAAGATACAGACCGTTGACCAAACCAAAATACAACAACACTCTTTGTGACTTCAGTTAATAACATCATCAGTCACATACAAAAAGAAAAATAAACCAAACAAAAAACCCATATGTTATGGTGATTGATGTTGCCACTCCCATACCCAAACATGTCCTAAACCAATAGCAACACCAACTAAGTTCTATCCTATTTCCAAAACCCATATAAACAACTCCGTCTATTTTAATCCCATTGCCTCAACAATCAATCATTAACCAATCCTCATAGTACAAAAGAAAATTACTAAAAGAAAACAACATCATAGTTCCATGTTTGAAGACTCAACTTCAATTTATATCCGAAAAATAAAGAAGAAATATAACAAGAGTGTTATACCATTTTCTTTAATTCGTTCAAGACAAACAAAAAAAAACAACACTTGATGAACCTACCGTGACCCTCCAAAGGATCTTGAATCCTCTAACACACTTTCTTGATTCGAAGTGTGCTGCAAACGAAATCATAGGTTAAGGATCAGTTCTGTTTGTGTTGGTGCTGTTTGTTTTGTGATCTGTTATGATGGCATATGAGATGAGATGATGAAATTAGATTATCATTTTTTTTTTTTTTTTTTTTTTTTTTTTTTTTTTGTAATCTGCTAAACGAAATAAAAAGATAGAGGAGGCGGATAGAAAGTGATTAGGGTAAAGAGTTTGTATCAGGAATTGGATTTAATGTTTGGATCGGGTTGGAGGATTTTGTTGGGCCCGGGTAGGATTATCAATTACAATAACAAGTAGTTTGTCATTTTTTCTCCAAAGAAACAATGACGTATACGGGTTATTCGTAGACAGCATTGCTTCATTGTTTTGAGACTTCGACATTCATCAATAGTTGTTTTATTTATTTATATTTTTTATCCACAAATGCATTGAGCTTCTAACTGTGATCGTGTTTCATTTTTGGGCTAATAAACACCTTATACATGTTGTAGTTTTTTACGATTATAACATTACAACTAATAAGTGGCACAAAACATTTTAAGTATGTTTAGTTGTATATATTATGCAAAGTTTGGAAACGATGATAAAGAAAATATTAAAAACTTTACTTCGGATGAGTACCTTCTAAGTTTATGTACAACCTACATTGCCCTACATTTTGGTATACAACTATACGAAGTTAATTCTAAAAAATTCAATAATAGTTCATGTTAATTGTGGTAAAACAAGTATCTATTGGTTTGTATGTGTTTAAAATAAATGACAAGTTTAAGGCTGGACAAGACAAGTTTAAGGTTGGTATTCACTTTAATTAAGGTGTTTATTATATACACATATGTCTATATAATGAGTCAAAATCACATCCACCAAACCACAACTTCTTCTAACCCATAGCTCTATTTTTGCTTACATTAGATTTACTATTTTTAAGCTAACCCATTTATTTTTATTTGAGTCTGAACAATACAATATGTATTTAAAATTCACTTATGTTTCGAGTTTCTACAGTCAAAATCCTTATTGACGTTTGTCATTTTCTATATTCATTGGATGACGTAAACATTAACAAAATCTTCTCAACAATAAACAAAGTTCTCTCGCGATAGCCATAGTTACAAATTGTTGTATATTCGGCAATTTACACAAACATTAAGCGATTAACAATTAGATAAAATGTTTGTGTATCGCACGGGTTCCGAAAATGACAATAACAAAAAATAATAATAATAATAATAATAATAATAATAAATAAGCTTCTAGGCAACAAACAACATCCGGCGCAATCTTGGTAATACATTAACATAAATTCAACCATCCGCATATGTTCAACCATATGCACCAACATTAAGTACAAAACACGTAGATATTCAACCAAAATCAGTACCAACCATTTAGCTATGACAACTTAGATACAATCGGTGCATCGCACAGGTTGAACACTATGAAGTATGAACATTTATATCCAGTCCGTGTGCATAGCACGGATATCAATTACATTATTCAAAATCTACAAAAGTTGAATTATACTATATATATATATATATAAGTGGGAACGCGGGCAGCATTTATGGGGTAGTTAAAAACATGATTAAACACAACTAATGACACTTTTTGTGGTCCAAAATTTCGCATGTTACTATTTTAAGCACGGTAGCTGTGTTAATGACACAAGCTGCTACAGTGAATGGCAGAAAAATGTGGTGCACAACACGGCAATCTACTGTGTGGGCAGCTGGGCAGCAAACCTGGGTAATTAAACACATAACTACACTAATTATATTATATATATATATATATATATATATATATATATATATATATATATATATATATATATATACACACACACTAAAGATTGGGCTATCCCCCCCCCCCAACAACTTTAAGAAACAACAACAACAATAATATAACCCTCCCCCACCACCACCCATGCCTCGGTGGTGGTTGTTCTCGGTTGTCGAGCCACAACAACCAAACGGACCCTCGAAATCCAATCCAAACACAAATATATACTCCCCTTCGTCATCAAAACATCAAACAAGCCATAAATATCAAAACCCTCACCGAGTCAAGCGAGTTGACTCGGTGAGTCAACTGAGTCGCGGCCAAAACGGGTTCAACGAGAACCGAAAATGAAATCTCACAGAAGTTTTGGGTTTAAAAATATTATTAAAACATTTTTATAAAGGATTTTATATTAAAACCGGATTTAAAATAAAAATAAAATTAGGGTTTTGAAAATAATTTAAGAAAATAAAAAAAGAGGGTGCGTGGCACGCGTTTTACCATCGGAGAGTGATGGAAAACGGCGGTGGTGGCGTATGTTGGTGGTACCGCGGCGGTGGAGGCGCGTGAGGGGTGATACGAGGTGTTTGGGGTCGCGTGAGTGGTATGGGTGTGACGGGGATATCCCGATCTATAAGATTTTACAAGAAAATGAGGTTGCCGGAAAAATATTCCGGCGAGTCGCCGGAAACTGCTGCTGCTCCGATGGGGCGGCGGCCGGATTCTTCAAAGAGAGAGAGAGAGAGAGGTTTTGGTGTGAGTGTGTGTGTGTTTTTAGTATTAAAAATGAGAAAAGTGGGGGGTGTGGGGATATATATATATATATGGGTAAAAAACTATAGGGTAGTTTTTGTATTAAATGAAAGTGTAGGGTAAGGTGTAAAGAGATAGTTTAGGGACCAATGTTGCCAACATAGTAAACTTCTAACGATATAAGCTCCGGGGTCCAAACGACATAGGAAACGGACTCGAAAAATTACGAAACTTGCGCCATTGTTCACGAAATAATTTTTCCAATAAAATCAAGCATAAACTTCAGAGTTTTTCTCAAACTCAAAATAGTTCAAATAATTTGGTAAGTGCAATACGATTCGAGTTTTCTAGGTTGTGCTGAGTCAATCAAGAGAAGATTTTGCACACCAAGCATAAGATTGAAGAGTCTATCTTGCAATAGACCCTTTCTTTCTAATACTATGACAGGCCAATATTAGAAAATCAACGAAGTTTTAAAACCGTAAAACCTATTATTCGCAAAACACAAAACATACAACATAAAACACATATCTAAACACTCCCGCCGCAACGCGCGGGTTTCCTCACTCGTTATTTAGTAATTATTGGTAAATCTTCCAATAAATAAAACTTATATTACAACCATTAACGCGAACTTGAAAAGAAAAATATATACGCATGTGCACAACTATTAACACGTAGATATTCAACCAAAAACCGTGCATCGCAGGGGTTGGATAAAGCCTCGTTACTTTTACGCTTCAACCTACAAAAATAGAATTTAATACACAGATAAAACATTTGATTTGTAAAATTGGTAAATATCTCAAAAGTTTGTGTATAATAAAAGTGTACATTTAATATTAGACCAGTAGTTAGGAGGATATTTTTAGAAATGAAGGTTAGGATAAAATCTCACCTTTTTATAGTATGTGTCGATTTTTAAAGAATGTGAATATGCGATGCAAGGTTTCTTTATATCAAACTATTCTTTGGCCAAAGTGACAAAGTGTCCAAGATATATATTCATTGGTGGAGTATTGCAAGTATGAAACAGAAAGGGTAATCTATTTTTTGATAGTGTTAATCGTGTAAAACCATGAAAATCTGCTAGAAACAGAACATATGACTTTCGATTACTTTACGCTAACATCTCACCAACCATTGAGCCATTATCAAATGGACTTAAGGTGTAAAACTAGATACGTAGAATTGGCCCTTAAAACTTGTTCATATGAAGTTGAAGATTTACCACACGTCCTAGTTCTATACTCGTTTATATGAACAAGTTTAAATCTAGTTTTAGTTTAGACCAATTCAGCTTCAAAACAAATATATTACGTTTTGAAATATATTTGTTTGCCTAAACTATATTTTGTGCTAGTGGCGGATTCGAGACCAAGAGTCATCAGATTTATTTTACGAATACCAAAAATCGTAACAAAAAAATTAAGGATCACTTTTTTAGAAAATGGTATATTTGACATAATTTTACACTACACAAGAAAAATATGGGATTCTTGTGCACTCCCGGAAACCCCTCTTAGTCCACCCCTAGTATTTAATACATAAATAACAAAGTTTAAAAATAAAATAAAATAAAATGACACATAATAACAACATAGTTAGGAAAATACAAGAAGATTAATAATCACTCAAATGAGATTGTATTAAGTATCTACATGGTTGAATCGATTTGTCTGAGGTGCAGTGGCTCAAGGCAAAGTGACACTTATGCGCCATGTTATGCCACCTCATAGTAACTCAAGCTAAAACCCCACTTTCGAGACCTACCATACCCATAAATACACAAAAACCCATTAAAAAAATGCTTCATTTGGCACGAGCCAAATTCTTGACGTACACTTTTTCTTTTTTTTTTTTCTTTTTTTTTAGGGGGGGGGGGGGGGGGACAAAGGGTCACGATCCCGCGAGGGTGAGCTAACTCCAAAAACCCGTCCTCAGTTCAGATTGCAGATCGCCTGCATGAAGCCGGAATCGCTAGTAATTGTTAGTCAGCCATACGGCGGTGAATCCATTCCCGGGCCTTGTACACACCGCCCGTCACACTGTGGGAGCTGGCCATGCCCGAAGTCGTTACCTTAACCGCAAGGAGGGGGATGCCGAAGGCAGGGCTAGTGACTGGAGTGAAGTCGTAACAAGGTAGTCGTACTGGAAGGTGCGGCTGGATCACCTTCTTTTCAGGGAGATCTAATGCTTGTTGGGTATTTTGGTTTGACACTGCTTCACACCCAAAAAGAAGAGAGCTACGTCTGAGTTAAACTTGGAGATGGAAGTCTTCTTTCGTTTCTCGACAGTGAAGTAAGACCAAGCTCATGAGCTTATTATCTCAAGTCGGAACAAGTTGATTTTGTTATTGCACAAACCAAAAGGATGCCACCTTGATTTGGCAAAGGGAGGGGTGTTTGTTATTGCACTCGATGCTCTAAGGCCTAAGTCCATGAGCACGATATATCTTCTACTTAATACGAGGTTGTTTCAATGTGACATCAATAGAATCATAGCTACCTCATACATCTATACTTGTCAAAGCATAATGGTGGTTTAGTTGAGCCATTCGCCCATAAGATGGGGTAAATAAGAAATTCTAACATATACATTTCCATTTAAACTTCAACTCCAGGCTATGCTTTCAAAATTGGTGTTTAAACCAGAAAACCATACCGACTAACATTTCAAGTAAAAGTCTAAGATGAGCACACATTGTAAAAACAAAAGGTTCTAAAAGAACTGAAAAGCTTTGAAAAATAAACAAGCCAACCTGAAAAACTACCGATAATAGAAAAACTAGCAAACAACAAAAGAAACCTTTTCGAGCCTTAACTTCTAAGGCATTAGCAGACAACTGACTTTTTCTAGGTTTTCGAATTAGATAACTATCCCCTATTTTACCTACTTTATTAACATGAAATACATTTTTTATCGTCTTTTGTTCCATATCTTTTGCCTTTAACTATTTTAACTTGTCAAACTTTATATGTTTTGCATTTTTTTAACGTCAAACTTTATATGTTTTGCTGTGGAAAACTAGAAGGGGGGTTGAATAGTTTACCGCTTTTTCGATTCATGCTTAGCTTAAATATCCTTTTAGAAACTTGACATTTGCTTAAAGATATAAACACAACTTTATATGTTTGATTATTTGAAAAGCTTTTCATGTGAATAACAATTCTAACTTTACTTGTTTCATGCTTTGAAAAGCTTTACTTGTGATGATCCTAACTTTGCTTGTTTTAGTTCTTTGAAAAGCTTTACATTTGTTTCAAGATATAAATACAACTTTACTTGTTTTAATTCTTTTGGAAAGCTTTATATGTGGTTAGCAATTATAACTAAAAAACAACATGTAATAAGCAAAGATAAAGAAAGAAACGATCAAACCACAACACGATTGTTTATCGTGGTTCGGCTACAAGGACTCTTTTTCCTTGCCCTACATCCACGCCCCGAGTTTCCAACTCGAGAGTTATAAGCACTAATCAACAAGCTCCTTTCACCGGCGGAGAAAACCTTTACAACGTCGCTTACACTTTTACCGACACTAAGCTAGATGTCGAGTTCTTTTACAAGGGTACAACTACTCCCATTCGTCGCTTACACTTTTACCGACACTAAGCTAGATGTCGAGTTCTTTTACATGGGTTCAACCACTCCCGTACGTCGCTTACACTTTTACCGACACAAAGCTAGATGTCGAGTTCTTTTCCAAGGGTACAACCACTCCCGTTAGTTCTTTTACAAGGGTACAACAACTCCCGACACACTATGTATTTTGAGGCCTAAAATACTAACCACTTACATCTATATACATGACACACATGAAGTATAAACTATCAAAGCTTATACATGACCAAGCTACCAAGACTTGCAACTTTAGAGTTGAAGCTTGTAACTTCTTGAATGATCTTGTGAAGTCCCTTGCTACATAAGAGAATCACAAATCAAAAGGTTACTGAGTTAGTTGAGAGAATATGTAAATATATGTTCTAAAAGGGTTAACCAAAAATCAAGTTATGGCTTGGTATTTATAGCACACCACACTGCTTGCTTGGCGGATCAGGCGGAACCCTCAGATGGGTTCCGCCCGTGTACCCCCAGGGTACCGCCAGGTCTGCAGTAGGTTTTTGCAATAACTCTTCAAACCAAACAAGGTCTTGTCTCATAACTCCTAGCAACCAAACAATGTCACATCACTTAAATCAAGTCAAATACAAAGCTTGTAAGCAACATCAAAGCTAGTCAAACACATTTCTTTCCATAAATGCATAGTGACAAAACTTGCCCTAAATGTGATGTGACCTTACTATATTAAGAAATAAATATGATGTGACAAGACTCATTTTAGTTTAAGAAGTAAAAACAATGTTTTGTTTAAAAGGAAATGTTAACCTTAGTTAAACAAGACTTAAACACTTAAAGTGATGATTTACTTATAGCTAAACTTCATACTTTGTCATTAACAAAACTTAGCAAAGATCGTAAAATATAAATAACGTTTTTAGGCGATATTTGTATTAACAATCTCCCCCTTTTTGTTGATGACAAAACATAAACTTTATTTAAAAGTAAGCCATACGATTTAGTGTTAAGTCTTATAAAGTTAGTTATAAAACTTGTTTTTGCAAAGAGTTAGCGAAGCGGAAATATCAAAGGTTGAACAAGTTTAATATAAATTCTCCCCCTTTTTGTCGAAACAAAAAGTAGATAAGCGAAACGGAATAATGGCCATACTCCCCCTTGGTCGATACTCCCCCTAAATGGAGTGCCAAGAGAGGAGACATGGATTTTGAACCTACAAAAGAAAAGTTAGTTTCCGCACAAGATAAGTCATGAAAGCATGACATGTTTAAAACACAACTAAGAGTTGCGAAGCGGAATAAAGCAAGACTCATGCTCCCCCTTGATTGCTACTCCCCTAAATGGAGTTTCAAGGAAGGAAGACATGGATAATGAACCTACAAAAAGAGAGGTTAGTTTCTAAGTCACAAGATTTATGTATCGTATCATAGCAAGGTATAGTTCACACATCATACCTAGATAGTCGCCAAACAATTTAAACCTTGTTGTAGAATGAATTTCATTAAATTGTAAAATTTTGACTCTTAGAGAGTCAAAGACACGAAATTAAGATGACAACATCCTACTTTTAAAAACAAAGAAACACTAAAACTAAACTAAGACCATAAAATGCTACAAGGAAATCATCATTTTCCTTAATGAGAAACATTTTCCGAAAACAAGGATGGGGTTGTTTAAGGATGAAAATGTAGGTTGAGGGTTGTAGCGGCTTTTATTTAGAGAGGTGAGGTGGTGTCTTGGTTTTAGTTTGTTGGTTAAAATGGGGGATATTTTCCAAGAGAAACGGTTTTGTTTCATTTTGGAGACTCTAAGGTTGAGGTGGGTGAGACAAGGATTGTAGATGATCCAAAATGTGGTTTAGAATAAACCTCATTTCTTCGGATAACTCACGAAGTTCCGTTCGACATCTTTCACTAATGTGAGCGGTTCTCTCGCAATGTCCGCAATCATGGCGGGGGAATGATGGTGGTGGATGGATGGTTTGATTTGTTGGTGGTGGATGGTTTGAAACTGAAGGAGCAAATGTGGATGGTTGAGAGGTGTGTTTGCTTCCTTCATTTGTTGATTGAAGTGTTGTTTGTAAAACCATGATATGGTTGATTTGAGAGTCAACCATACGTTTGAAGGCATGAAGGTGGTTTAAATGAATGTCAATCTCATTATGAAGGTTTGGAGGTTTTTCCCACATGGATGCTTCTATTTTCTTATAAGAAGAAAGTAGAGACTCAAGATGTTGGGAAGGTTCTTGTGTTGATGGTTGTTGTTGTGGTGGTGGTTGTTGGTTTTGAACAAAATGGCGGAAACTTGGTTCGCCGATAAGATTTTCATGAAGGTCTTTGTAAATTGGGTGAAACACAAATGATTGTGAGTGGGTATGACCTTGATCATTTGGAAAAATGGATGGTCTAGCATAACGGTAAGCCAACCGTTCTACTAATGATGGTTGATGGGGTTCATCATCTAGTTGCTCACTAGGTTGTTGTTGGGTTTCCATTTGAGCAATGGTGTCAAAAAGTGACAAAGATGGTTGTTTAGATGATTTGGGTGATAAGTCTTCTAAGGTTTCCAAATAGGGTAGTGGTGATGTTGGAGGTGTATGAAAAAGTTCCATTGGTGTAGGTGTTGGTGATTGAGGTGATGGAGTTTCAAGATTAAGCAATTCTTGAAGGGTAATTTCATTGGTATTACAATGTGTTTGGGATTGTGTTGAGGTAGTGATATTAAGGAAATCTTGGATAGGTGAAGAAATGTTAAGTGAAGCATCACTTGAAGAAGATGAGCTTGACTTGACGGTTTTGTTCAAACAACAAGGTTTAACACTAATCCTATTGATTCTTGAAAGGGATTTTGATGACTCAGATGATGTGTTAGATTTGGTCATTTTCAAAGGTTTTGGTTTTGATGTTTGAGGGGAGAAGTCTTGATGGTGATGGTGTGATTTGAATTGTTGTGAAGCTTTCAATTTTATAGGATGAGAAAAGTGTTGAAATAGTGTTTGGATTTGATGTTTTACTATTCTAAGATTGAGGTGTCAAATGATTTTCATGATCATGTCACATCATTTGAGGTCAATCCAATGAATAGGATGGAGTGAAAGACCAACCTAAGCACTCAATGCTTTGTGATCATGGGAAGTGGTTTGGTTAAAAATGTATCAAAGGTTTGAAGGATCCTTTAAAAGGGTTCCTTTGGGTAGTTATGTTTTGAATTTGAATTTTGGCGGGAAGTGTCTTACTAATTGTTTTAGTGAGTGAGGTTTGTTCCAATATGGTTGTTGTTGTAAATGAAAGATGTTTCTCACTTAGGATGATGATTTGACACTTAACAAGTTTTTGACTTAAGAAAAATGGAAAAATTTTCTACAGGTGTCTGGCGGATCCCTCAGAAGACACTGGCGGAACCCATTTGAGGGTATCGCCTGGTCCGTTGGGCCATTTCTGGAATACCCAGAAAACACACTGGCGGACCCCAATTTTGGGTACCGCCAGATCCGCCAGGGGTAAAAAATTAGGCAGTCCGCGTTTTTGACCCGCGAGACGTTTTTCAAAATTTTCGAAAACTCCTAAAATCAAAGAGATAAGGCATTTCTGGTTGGGCAATGCAAAAATTAGACACGTAAACATGCATTTCATGGGACTTTGACCTTGAGGTCGAGGATTTCACTATACTTAGTAAGAATTGCCATAAGCATAGAAAAAATGACAAACACCTTAAACTTTGTCATAATGCATAAAAGTTCATATAAACATAATCCAACAAACGTAATAAACCATGAAAGTGAAAAACAAATGATTCATATAGTTTTAACACAAAGACGCTTCTAAAGCACTCATAAGCCAAACGCTCCTTAATCTTCTCACAACCGGTCTATCTTCTTCTTGAGCTTGTTTAGGTACCTTCCAAAACACTTGAACATTCCTTTGGTTTGCTTGAATTCTTCGGAAGCATTGTCAATGATGGGGAGAGCTTGAAGGTATTCTAAAGGAGGTAACTTAGAGTTTGGTAGTTTATCATCGTCGCTCATGCCGGATGATGATGATGATAGAGTAGGTGATCTAGTACGTTTGCCCTTATTTTTTAAAACTCGTTTATCACTTAAAGGAACGAAGGTGTGAGGAATGAAAGCGTAGTCAAGGTGTATTCCACTTTCGTTAGGAGAAATGGGCGAGATTGCTCTAAAGAGGCGGGTAAGAAACATTCCATATGGAAGAGCGGTTGTTCCGACCAAGGATATGTCGGCCATTCTTTTGGCTAGGTAGTAGGCTAAATTGAAGGGTTGACCGGTGGAAATGCTATAAAGCATGTAGCATAGGCATGTGTTGATGTGATCTCTATTTCCTATGGTACTTATGACATTAGCCCTAAGAATTTCTTCCCACTTCCTAAATTGTGGTTTAAGCTCATTGAGCTCCATACCAAAAGGATCCTTGTCTACCGTATTCCCCGAACGATTCACCCTAGTGGTAGAGGTTCTAACAAAGAGGTGTTCCTTAATAGTTTCCTTACTAGCAAGAGGTGTATCGTATGGATAAAAACGATCAATAGTATCAAGACTTGAAATGGGCCACTTATCCGTGTAGAGGCAAGTTCCCTCATTTGGTACACCAAGAATTATAGCTAAGTTTTTTAAATCTATATCATGTGATATTTGATTGGTTGTGAAGTTTAATGAGATCCTACCACCGGCACATGAGGAAAGGTTTACGGTTGCATAAAATTCCAAGATGAACCTAGGACAAATGGGTTCATCTAAATCAAGGAGACAATCAAAGTGAATTGCGGCAAAGTTTTGCCGAATAGATGTTCCTTCTAGAAAGGATGGATCAATGGTTCTACCTTTGTGAACATAGCGTTTTTCTAATGCCTTAAAGGTTTCTACTTGAACCGAGTTGAGACCTTTGGTCATATGGTGTTTGGGCATGTATTTAAGGGTTTCTTTGTGATCGGATTTGTTTGCAGGAGGCATGTTGATTCCTAGAAAACATAAAATTGTATGTTAATGACTTTTAACAACGAGGATGTTCTAATATATTCTTATATGCAAGACAATGTGAAGACATGGTTATCTTGACTCATTTTGATTCCTAAATCATTTTGTTATGCAAATTTTGTTGTAAAAACAAAAGATAACCAACATTCTCCTAATTGAATGTGTCTTCGATTGAATGTACCCGAAAATACATATTAGTTATGTATCCCCTTTAGCATTCAAGAGATAGTATGCAAGTGATGTTTAAATGATGTTTTTCATTTGTTTTAACAATGTGGTGATGAATCATGTTGCAATTAGAAAAATAATGCTCTTGGTGTGTTTGGTAAATCAAAGTAACAATGAAAAGATACATTTCTTAATTAATGAAATACATAAATGACTAGCCACCAAGTTTTTCAAGAATCATGAAGTTTTATGCAAAAGCCCTAAGATTCTAGTTAATGATTGTAAGCAAAAATGTTATGATTAAATTAAAAATGCAATTGTGATTAGAATACTTACAAAGTTAGTTGGATTGGAAGAGATTGGATTAGAAGCCCTAAAATTCGTGAGGATATGTGTTTAAGAGAGGGTGATGCTGTTTGTTAGTTTTTGTTAAGACTTAATAGGGTGTTTGGCTTTGAAATAAAAAGTTTAAACATTCTGAGGTTTGGCGGACCAGGCGGAACCAAAAATTGGGTTCCGCCCGTATGGTCTGAAGGTTCCGTGGATACTGCAGGGAAAAACTTAAAAGGAATTGTCTTGATTTTTGTGGTTTTATCCTAATGTTCAAAAACTAAGGTTTTAGGTCTTATGAGTCTTTGACTAAGCCTAGGAATTATGAATGCTTCACATTCAAGAGATTTTGTGAACGCGTTGATGGAATAGTTGACGTAGAAGACTTTCTTAGTTAAGACGTTCCTCAATGAACAATCTTACCAAGGCGATGATGAGGGATCACAATACGTCGACTAAGAACATAATGGATTGGATTGTTGCCGAAGTCGATGCTTCCAATGTTGATGAGATAAATTCCGTTGTTGACACGAGTTTGCTTGGAGCTTGTTGATGTGCTTCTCCATCCGATACTAATTTGAGAATCTTACGCGTTTTGGAGAATCATTGGGTAAGTAAGTATAAAAGTGCAGGTACCACTTGTGCTTTTCTTATCAACTTATTACCGACATAATTCCATTTGGCATACACTATGGTTTCTATTCCCGTTCTTTTGGGAGACCATAATCCTAGTTGTGTAGTACCTTATGTTGTATCCAAATAGGCTCAACTAAAGAGTTGTTTTAGGATCTTCTTTAACACGAGCACATAGACGAAAGCTAAACATAATGTTGAATCTAAATGTTATGAGAACAAGTAGTCTTCCAAACATTTCTCTATGTTTAGTTTTTACCTACGGATTTACTAATCTTATTCTTGATAAGTCATCAATAACTTAACTATTGAGAACAAGAGAGCAACTAGGAATGTCTTTAAGTTAAAATCCCTTACTTTTGTGGCTTGCTTTTATTATCAAAAAGTCTTTCAAATATTGAGACAATACTCACTTGATTACTTTGAAATATCAATTTTGTTTCACTAGTTGTTTTATTCTAAATTCCAAAAAAATTGTTTTTGTTGAATTTGTTTAGACACAACTATGACCTATAAATCAAGTTTTATGACTTATGTCAATTTTACTTGATTCAAAGTTTGACTCAAGGTGAGAAGATGTTATTATGTACTTTTGCTCCATGCTTGTCTTGCCATCATTTGGACTTTCGACTAAGTCATCATCTACCAAAGATGATATCTTAGAAGGAGGAGATTACTCGTTAAATGTTATATTCAACGATTCCTCGACTCTTTGAGTTTTCTTACTTAAGACACTATGAACACTATTCATTTTGAAAAAGTCCAAGAGGTACAACATCATGAGACTAAGTGTCACTTTTGATGTGTAAATCCTAGATGTTGAAAACTCATTTTCTTTCACACATCCTAATATATGCTAATGTGATTTATTTCACCTTGTGTG
Source organism: Artemisia argyi (assembly GCA_030686995.1). Classification (NCBI taxonomy): domain Eukaryota; kingdom Viridiplantae; phylum Streptophyta; class Magnoliopsida; order Asterales; family Asteraceae; genus Artemisia; species Artemisia argyi. The sequence continues at coordinate 152,111,039 of CM060684.1, forward strand.
TTTTATGTGAGATTATCATAAAGGAGTGATTGAAGAAAAACACAATTAAAGACTCAAAGTATGATGTTTGAGAAAGTTGTTAAACAAAGGTTTGTTTTGCAAGCAACACAAAAGTGTTAGACATTTTAACACTTAGGAAATTCTTAGTTAGCTCACTTGTAAGCAAGAGTTGAGTGAGACTCACTCAAGAGTTTTTCGTGTTTATCTCTAGATGGTTAAAGAACCAAAACACCTTATATCTCCTACTAGTACTAATGACGACATTCCTTGTTACATAGAGTCTAATCTTAGTTATTACTAATAGCAAGTAAACACTTTTAGAGTATTACTAATAACACATAATCCTACACCTAATGCTACAAACAAGAGACGATCAAAGCTGAGTTGAAGTAATGTGTACCTTTTAAATTGCATAGAGATGCTATTAAGCGGATAAGCATAATGCGTAAAATCTTGATTTGACAACCCGCTTTGAAACTCAATAACTCATGTATCCAGGAAGGTTAGATAATCATATAACAGCATAGAAAAAATAATCCTAATCCTTTTATCATGAGTTTCTATTAGAGATTGAATTATCTCTAAATCTCTCTTCTAGGTTTGACAAATTTTACTTGCTTTGTTTTATTAGTTAATGGTGCTTTTGAGTTAAATCCTAATCCGGTTTTATCTTTAAACAACCTTTGACTTCTCAACAATCTTTCAAAATATTTTGAGCTTTCATCAAATTTAACTAATAATTTTTCCTTTCTCATTTTGCATTATAATCTTATGTTTGTAATCTAGACATAATTTACATTCTAGATTAATTTCAACATTACTCTCAATTCTAGACATTTTATCTTCTAATAAGATTTCCTTTTCAAAGATATTCTTAATAGATTTTGAAGACTCATTTTCTAGTTTAGAAAACTCTAGGATAAATTAATCAAAGCAAAAGCGTTTGGTTTCAAAGTGTACCTTGCTTGATGTTTTATCTAGTTTAGAATCGCAAACCGGATGGTTGGCTTAATCTTCATCCGTGTAATTCCATGAATCGTAAGCAAGTCCACTAAGAGCTTGTCATGAGTAATCATCTTCACTTACACCTTCATTTAAGACATTTAAACTAGTAGTACATGTATTCATCTCAACTAAAAATCAATCGATTAATATATCTAAGATTTCTAATTCATTTGTGATATCAACTTGATCATCTTTGACTTGACATATTTCTTGATGAAAATGTAACATATTTTTTCAAACATCATTAGCCTTTTGACAAAAATACATTCTTTCATATTTGGTACTAAAGCTTTGTAAAGCATTGTTTTAGCTTTAGTATTTTTATCAAGTTTTAAGATAGTTATCTTGGTTTTCAAAAACTTGTTTTCTTTGGTTTGAAATTATCAAAAGAAATAATATGCCAAAGATCTTGATCAATTGATTTCACATAGTTTTCAAAATTACTTTTCCATTCAAGTAAGTTTTCTTTTTCAAATAGCGGTTGGTTTTGAATAGGTTGCCCTTCTTTGAGATTTTCAAAATCCATGGATCGATCCAAGTTTTAAAATACATTCTATTTTAAAGATCTTGAGTAACATAGCTCCTGATGCTAATTGTGGAAAACTAGAAGGGGGGTTGAATAGTTTACCGCTTTTTCGATTCATGCTTAGCTTAAATATCCTTTTAGAAACTTGACATTTGCTTAAAGATATAAACACAACTTTATATGTTTGATTATTTGAAAAGCTTTTCATGTGAATAACAATTCTAACTTTACTTGTTTCATGCTTTGAAAAGCTTTACTTGTGATGATCCTAACTTTGCTTGTTTTAGTTCTTTGAAAAGCTTTACATTTGTTTCAAGATATAAATACAACTTTACTTGTTTTAATTCTTTTGGAAAGCTTTATATGTGGTTAGCAATTATAACTAAAAAACAACATGTAATAAGCAAAGATAAAGAAAGAAACGATCAAACCACAACACGATTGTTTATCGTGGTTCGGCTACAAGGACTCTTTTTCCTTGCCCTACATCCACGCCCCGAGTTTCCAACTCGAGAGTTATAAGCACTAATCAACAAGCTCCTTTCACCGGCGGAGAAAACCTTTACAACGTCGCTTACACTTTTACCGACACTAAGCTAGATGTCGAGTTCTTTTACAAGGGTACAACTACTCCTATTCGTCGCTTACACTTTTACCTACACTAAGCTAGATGTCGAGTTCTTTTACATGGGTTCAACCACTCCCGTACGTCGCTTACACTTTTACCGACACAAAGCTAGATGTCGAGTTCTTTTCCAAGGGTACAACCACTCCCGTTAGTTCTTTTACAAGGGTACAACAACTCCCGACACACTATGTATTTTGAGGCCTAAAATACTAACCACTTACATCTATATACATGACACACATGAAGTATAAACTATCAAAGCTTATACATGACCAAGCTACCAAGACTTGCAACTTTAGAGTTGAAGCTTGTAACTTCTTGAATGATCTTGTGAAGTCTCTTGCTACATAAGAGAATCACAAATCAAAAGGTTACTGAGTTAGTTGAGAGAATATGTAAATATATGTTCTAAAAGGGTTAACCAAAAATCAAGTTATGGCTTGGTATTTATAGTACACCACACTGCTTGCTTGGCGGATCAGGCGGAACCCTCAGATGGGTTCCGCCCGTGTACCCCCAGGGTACCGCCAGGTCTGCAGTAGGTTTTTGCAATAACTCTTCAAACCAAACAAGGTCTTGTCTCATAACTCCTAGCAACCAAACAATGTCACATCACTTAAATCAAGTCAAATACAAAGCTTGTAAGCAACATCAAAGCTAGTCAAACACATTTCTTTCCATAAATGCATAGTGACAAAACTTGCCCTAAATGTGATGTGACCTTACTATATTAAGAAATAAATATGATGTGACAAGACTCATTTTAGTTTAAGAAGTAAAAACAATGTTTTGTTTAAAAGGAAATGTTAACCTTAGTTAAACAAGACTTAAACACTTAAAGTGATGATTTACTTATAGCTAAACTTCATACTTTGTCATTAACAAAACTTAGCAAAGATCGTAAAATATAAATAACGTTTTTAGGCGATATTTGTATTAACAAATGCAATCAACTCAAATGTCAGAAAACACAACCATGATAACCACCACCATAACGACAACGACCACCACCAGCACCAACGCACACCAACAAACGTCATCGTTTGTGACCACAACAACTGTGACATATCCCCCACAACAACTCCAATGTCCACGTTGTCATTCAGAAGACACAAAGTTCTGCTACTAAAACAACTACAACACATCGCAGCCACGTCACTTTTGCCGTAGCTGCCGCAGACACTGGACCCATGGCGGCGTGCTCCGAGACATCCCTGTTGGAGGTGGAAGCCGGAAAAACAGAAAAAAGAAAAAACCCTATGAACCCCACCATCACCTCGGCATATCTTACAACGTTTGATCAGCCGGAGTACCAGGACTACCAGAGTGTGATGCCGCCTCCCCAGAGCCTGCTGCCGCCTACCCAGGGCCTGCCGCCGCCTGTGGATGATGCCGGTGATGCGAATGGGTTTGTGTCATCGTTGTTGGAGGATGTTTCTATTGATGAAGGTGTCTGGCCATTTTTTGGCAATTAGTTTGTTTGTTGGTTGGTTTGTTAGTTTTAGTTATGTATGTACCCCGATCTTTTGATGGTAAATGGTATGCTTGTGAATGGTAAATGAATGGTAATTCAGTAGTTATATTTACACCCACACTTGCCCATTTTGACAATCATGTTTGACTTTTGCACATGATTGTACATGCACCAAAAGACCCAGAATTGCCCAAATTGGATCTAATTGACTATCCGTGTAACCATTGACTATTCGTGTAACCACATTCAAGGTAATGCGCAGGCACAAAAATACTCAAAATTACCCAAATTGGCAATCAAGTTTGACTTTTGCAAATAACATTATGGTTGACTTTTGCAAAAATGGCCAATGGTTGACAAGCAAACCATAATAAATCAACACAACAAACACATAACATGACATTAACATTCATTCAAATTGATAACAGAAACATAACAAAACAAAACATAATATATCATTAAAAGGAGGGAAACATTAAAGGAACATTCAAAACATAGATGAGCATGAAAGAAACTCTACAGTCCCTTGACAAATGCGTGCTTGTTGAAGAGCTTGAGCTTCGCTTCTGCCATCTTTTTCTTCAACTCCAAAAGCTCGATAACATCTGACTTTTGAAGCTTCTTCAAGAACTCCAAGCATTTGACCATCTGCACCGAGGGACGCACCAGTTCCATTTCAGCCATCATCTTGTTCCTTTGAACGACAATATCAAGCAACTCTTGATATGCCACAAACAGATCTTTGGCATACTTGATATCACGCTCCGTCTCCCTAACAAAAAAGACCGTCATCTGGTATGGTAACTCGGTTGAGTTAGCAGCCCTAGCAAGCTCCTCAAGAAGGACAAATTGAGACATTCTTTTGCAAATTTGATTCAAATAAGTTTTACTGTGTTTGTTTACTGGATGAATGAGGAAGTTACTCGGGGTATAGGCTATAAATAGGCGTGGTAAGTACATGTGAAAATGTGTTTTAGGCGTGTTTTGGGTAATAAATGATAAACGTTTGGGTTACCAACATACACATCCCAAAATTGCCTAGTTTTTTTGGCTTCCATTAGATTTGATAACATGTTATGCAACCATTGAACCTAGTTAAGATTGCATAACCGATACATAAACATAAATAAAGTAAAATTGTTATAAATGATCTACTAAAAGACCATAGCAGAATCACAACAACTTATTGACCTAAACATAAAAGCATAACCATTATTTAGCATCATCCTTGGGATTCTTGTCAGCATCGTCCTTGGGTTTTTTGTCAGCCATCAGTCTTCGCCTCTTGATTGATCTTCCTTGGTCTTCAAACTTGTCCTCTGTGATCACTCCATCTTGACCAACTCCATTTTTTCCATGTGGTATCACAGCCACATCAGAAACTCTTTGTTCACCATTTCCAATTACTACAGCACACTGATCATCTGGTATCACAGCCACATCACGAATTCTTTGTTCACCATCTCCAACTACTGCATCACAATGCTCATCTAGAATCACATCCTCATCACGAACTCTTTGTTCACCATCATCACCATCAACATCCACAAGTGGAAGCAAACTGAAATTAATTGGTTCAGCATAAAGAGCATACACCTCTATTCCTTCTCCAGCTGCAACAACGTCATCAAGTTCATCCAATGCTTTATTTATTTCAGCAAACATGTCACTAATCTCTTCAGGCTCTTGAGGCTCTTAAATCGCATGCAACTCTTCAGGTTCAGGTACATCAACTAAATGGTATGGATCACCATGCCATTCTTGTTCAACCTCTTCATCACTTGCGTCAGCATAATACGCATCATCAAAATCGAGATCATAAAAATCGAGCAAACCTGTAGACTCCTCACTTGAATCCTCCACAGTCAAGTCTTGGTCAATCTCTCCCAATAACATTCTGAATTGAAACTCATCACTCATCCTTTTTGTATGACCTGCAATCATTTTTTGGGCACAAAATGTTGGTGGAAATCACTGTCAGAATCAGTATCAAAAACAGGTCCAGCCTTCTCAGGTTGTCTTGTCTTATGCCACTCTTTATGCCACTCTAACAATAGTAATTTCCCACTGTTTTCAGTCTCACCATCAACACCCTTTCCAGCAGCCTCATTCATATCATCATCCACTATTTCTTCTATCACCACACCCTTGCCCTTAGTCATCATTCGATCCATCATCTCACACTCAACAATTGAAACACCGGTTTCAATATACAAATCCAATTGTGTAAATATAGGAACATACTCCAGAAGTGTCTTCACATCTTCGTCAGACTTTAGTGGTAGCAAACCATCATCCAGTGACTCCCCAGGTATCCTAAAGTGAGTAAACATAAGGGTACTATCCGAGTAACCTAAATCCTCTAACATTTCGCCCAATAATTCCATGGAGAAAACGTTAGAGTGAATTCCGTCAAACCAATCTGTATCTCCAAAGAGATATCTTCTTCCTGGTTTTGAGGTGAATTCACCATTGTGATGGATTTGCAAAGAAAACACCTTTTCATTCAAATCTGTGGAACACATAAAACATCAAATACTTCTGACAACAATAACAAGTTTAAATGGAAAACATTAAAATGGAACAGAGTATTCTTACTATAAAGGATTCCTAAATCAGGTATCGGGGTACTGCGTGCACGATTTTGCCAAAGCTTAACCATTCTCAAGATCTTTACTGTGAAATTAATGTTCTCCTTGGAAGAAATTGATACCCGTATATAAAGTATTGCTCTAAAGGACTAAATTTGTAAAACAAAACACTGGAAACTTAAGTTATTGGCGGGAAAGGGTTAAAATGACGATACTACCCTCAAATACGTGGCACTTAACGCTGAAATTAACGGAAAATGGCTCTCAGTGGCGATTTTGCGAAAATGTGGAACGTTGGTGGCTTTTTTGCGCTACTTTTTGTCTCGGTCCCATTTTTGCAATTTCGTGAAACGTGAAGGACCATTTTTGCACTTTACCCAAATTTATATTTGTTTTCCTATTTTGTGTTTCGCATTTTTTTTTAATTAATAAAAATAAAATAAAAAATTATAGAGCAAAGTAGTAAAAAGAGTATTATAATCATTTTTAAGGGGCATAGTTCCCAATCCAAAATGATTTAAACTTTTTCCCGCGCAAAAATCATCTACAAAACCCACACCCACCTCCATTCAAACTCCAATCACCAGTTTCACCACCATGTCTACCACCACTTCAAACCCCCTCCCCCCACCACAAGAACTCACCCCGAACGACATAATCCGCCTCGCGCAATACCACACAACAACCCCCCTCCACCCGAACCTCCTCACCCCATCCTCCCACCAAACCCTCATCTCCCATCTCCACACCCTCCCTCCCCAAACCATCAACCAATACACCACATCCCTCTTAACCCTCGTCATGCCGAAACCCGAACACGAGCCCTTAATCACATCCATCATCACCACTTACATCACACTTTTTATAAAAACCAACAAAATCCCACATACCCCCCTTTCCTTAAAAACCCTCCAATCCTTCGCTAACTACCTCGACAACAACACCCCGGTCGACGCGCTACATTCGTTATCCGACTTAATTCTGACATCTTTTATTAATGAAAATGAAAATGAAAATGAAAATGACCCGGATGATGAGTTGCAGTTGTTGGAATTGTTGCCTAAGTGTTTGGATTTGATATGGAAATGTGACGATAGTCACGATACGGGTTTAGAGTATGTTAACGGGGTGTTTGATAAGGTGTTGGAGTGTCAATGGAATGGTGTGTTGTTGAGGAAGCTCGTTGGGGTAATTCGGGAGTTTGGGTTTTTGGATAAGGTGAGGGGGAGGATGTTTGTGGATAAGGTGTTTGAGGAAATGTGTAAAGTGGAATTGCAGGATTTGCCGGGGTTGGTTTACCAGTTGTTGGTTTTGGGGTCGAAGGGGTTTTTTAAACGGGAGGTGGTTGAGGGGATTGTGAGTTTTTTCGGGGGGTTGGGGATGGATAAGGGGAGGTTGGGTGTGGTGAGGGAAGTTGAAGGGACGGTTTTGTTGCATGTGAATTTTGCGGTGAAGCAGGATCCGTCTTTGGGGATGGAGGTTATGGGGATTGTGAAGCTGGGTGGGGGGACGGTGGATCATTTTGTGGTTGGGTTGTTGTTGTCGATTGCGAGGATTAGGAGGTATGGTGAGAGTGCGATGGGGACGTTGAAGTCGGCGTTGGGGACTGTTTATAAGGATTATAAGTTCTCGAGGTATATGTCTTGTGTAAAATTGTGTATATGCTTCAGTAGACAATATGATTGTTTTTCGTGTTGCTTGAAATAATTGTTTCCATATACCTGCTTCAGAGTTGCATGTCATAAATATTGATCTTCGTGTTAGAATTTACTAAGTCACATAAACGTTGGATATGAATTTTAAGACTTGTCGCTAAAGGGATAATAGTTATTTTAAACTGTTATTGATATAATTTACTTAAAAAATATGTCATTGCAAGTGATAAGAAAACTGTTATACTGTTATGTATTTCATACAAATATGTTTTCTAAAAACGGAAGTGTATCCTTTTTGGACATGTTTTTATCATAAGCAGAATTTGGCAAAAATACTCGAAATGGCTTATTAGCTCATTGCATTTTGAAACAACATAAGCCATAAAGCTAATCCAAACACTATCACTTGATGGTTTGTTACAGCTATAAGCATTTTTTTCTGAGTAAACATAACTTGTTATATAAGCTTATCCAAACACCCCCCTAGAGTTGTGATTAATGGCCGGGGTTACTTATCGGAAAAATATACTTTGTGTGATCATCCTATTACATTCTGAGTTACAGTGTGTTTGTTCTTATTATTGGTCTGAGTTATGTCATAAGTATGGCTCCTGTGAAAGTTTTGTTATCTGTGATCATCCTATTACGACATGTGATAGATCCGTACCTGGTCCCTAAGATCGCTTTTCATATATTTGTTTTTCATCTTTGTGCAGACAATGTAAATGGCTACCTGATAGCTTAAAGGAGGAGTATCTACAAAATGCCATATTGACAGAAAAAGCAGTGCTACGAACTGTATTTTTCTACCTTCCTTATTCCAACTTTTTATATCCGTTTATGATTAGTTTACCGCTACATGCTACTCATGAAGTAACTAACATGCATGACACATCGTCTCACAACTGTGTTGTGTTTAGGTCAATGAGAGCAATTACGGAAGAGAGCATATTGTTCCTAGCATAGTCCAGTTAGGCTTTGTGTTGCTGGAATCAACGGATGAGTTAAGTCATAAAGAACTTGGAAATGCTGATCTTATGGGCTCACAAGAGCTTGGCATTCAAATGCTAAAAAGTTTATTTGAGGTTCATGATATGTCAAGAAATGAGGTCAGTATGAACAAATAACCGTATTTTGAATTAGCAATTCGTGTCATCTAAAGAAAGGTTAATTTCCGCTCCTAATCTCGTTATCTTTATATTGTGCAGATAATTGAGCAATGTAAATTCCGAATACTTTCTCTAAAGCCCGATCAAAGTTTAGCTATTATCAGGTATACTTTTTGATGCAACTTTAGTTAGGTAATTAACCTGCACGTGCTCATCATTTCCTTATATTACGTTTTGTAGATTACTTGGCAACCTAGTGCAGAACCACCCCTATCCTATGTTAGAATATGTTTCACATTTGAAGGAATTGTTAGATTATTTCGGTTTCATGCAAAGCAAAGTTGCATCTCGTCTGATTAACGTTTTATTGCCACTCATCAAGTTCAGTCATAACCTTCAGGTATCCATTCGCTCCACCATTTTGTTTAATTAATAAATAGCATGTTTAATAATGCTTCTGCATGCCTTTCCGTCACTGCAGGATTACATAATCTTGGTTGTGCGCAAAGCTATGTTTAGGCAAGAGGATCAAATTCGTTTAGCTGCAGCTGGAGCCATTATAAATCTAATATATGCAGAAAAACAATCCAAACAAAGTAGGCTATCTTCTTATCAGGAATCTTCAAGTCAAGCTAGTAGTAGTCAAGCTCATGAAATCCCACGTGGAATAAGTGGTGATCTGTTTAAAGAGCTCAGTGGCTTATTGCAACGCTGTCTCTACCAGCAGGTTATATATTTTTTTATCTGTACCCTTCCTTCAGTGCGTACGTGGTGGCTGGTCGAAATTTACTCTTTGTTTTTTGTATGTAGGCCAAAGTGAAAGAGGTTATATACAGGGGACTTCTAAAGCTTGTGCTGGTTGATCCACTGACCGCAGGGGCAGTTTTTGATTTTCTGTTACCTCACTTTTTAAAGTTCTACACAGAAGTAAGTAAAAAAAAATAAAAAAAATCATTTGCAGTTTTGACATTTTGCATGCATGTTTCTGTTCCGTGATTGAGTTTATACATTTTGTTTCAGGATGGTAAACTTATTATTAGCCAGTGTATTAAGAAGGATAATGGCAAAGTTTGTATAGTAGAACCACTGGATGAGCTCTTATCTTGTGTCTCATGGATTCTTTTACTTCAGCCACAGACTAAATCTGATGTCCGTTCAGATTCATGGGCTTCTTTGGGTTTCTCACTTACACAAGACAGCCAGGTAATCAAACTTATCACAAATGAAAAAGAAAAAATAAATAAGATAAAATAAAATAAAAAACGTTTCAATGACATTATCTTGTGACATGTTTTTTAACCATAAATAGCAGCAGGCAGGAGGTACACATTCTGGTGAGTCGTTTTCACGTGCTTTAGCAACAATCCGTAAGCTTCTAAGAACTGAAAATTTGGAAGGTCAGTGGGGTACCCTTGAAACTAATAAAATGAATTAAAATGTTATAAAACGAATAGAACCTAATAATATCTATGCTTGTGAGAGCAGGCTTACTTGGTGAGGCTAAGGATGCAGGCCCTACACCCCAACAAGGAGAGAGACACGGATCTAGTGGTCAGATTTTATCAGGTCTTATTGAGGTGGTATTGAATACTGTTGCTACGGAATTGGAGAAGGCAACTGATGATAAAAAGAACGCGTTGGTCAAAGAATTTGTCGATCTTGTTGATTTATACGAGTCGTTGGATGCATCAGCAACAACTATACCAAATACTGGTACTAAAAAAGGGATAACGCAGTCTACTGCTCTTGATCCAACATATAAAAATGAACCCGACAACTTAAAATCCTCTGCAGAAAGATCTTCTTTCTTGGCAACGCGTAGCATTTACCAGCTGTTTCAGTTGTTGTTTGAACTGTACAAACATGACACCGCGGCTTCCCAAGCCCGTAGCCAAACATCTACTAAGCTACCAAATCAGCACTGTAAACTCAGCCATTTTGTCTTAAATGCCACGTTCCGCCAGATGAAGTCTTATTCTTATGTGGCAAAAGATGATCCACTGAAAGCTTTGATCTATGGGGACATTAAGGTGCTAGGACCACCCGTATTGAAATTGATCTGGTTGTTGATGCAGGCAGATAAAAAGAAAAATGAAGCTAAAGGGAAAAAGGATAATGAAGATAGAAAGGGTCTTCTTCTTTTAGCTTTAATGTGCTTGAAGGAACTTCTGACAGTCGGTTCTCAAAGTCCGGACGAGATGAGGGAAATTCAAGATATGCTGTCAAAATCTGTAGTCGAGGATGCATCACAAGATATGCATGATAATGAAAGTGAACGGGAAGAACTCTTCATCACCAAATTTTTGAAACCGTTATTATCTAAGCTTCTTCATGCAAAGTTCTTCCATGAGGTTGAGGTAAAATATTTTGTTTATTTGTCTATCTTTATGGGTTCTACATTAAGTGTGGCAATTCGGGTTGGGTTTGTGTTGGTATTAACTAGCTCAAACATGACCATGCTTATTTAATCATGTTGAAAATTTCAACCCTGACCCAGGCATGTAACTCGAAATGACCCGTCTAACTTGTTTATCTAAACGGACAAGCGGGTCAGAGTTCCAACATGTAATCAACGTGTCAAACAGGATGTAAACCTTCAGTGGGTTGAATTTACTTTTCCTTATTAATTTATTATAATTTTTTAAAATCTAATGTTAAATGTGTTGCAAAAGGGTTGGCCAGGTCAACCCCGACAGCTTATTAGACAGCTTAGGCAAACCAACCTATTCACGACCCTGCCCGTTAACTTTTGTGCTGTTTTTTTGTGTCCTGTCAAGAATTACACTGTTCTACTTGTAGATATGATTTGGACTTATAGGCTACCTTTTTACCAGATCCTGTGCGATATGTCAAAGATGATCGGGTGTAACGTTATTGGAACGTGGGCGACACATATGTGTGAAACTAGTGATGTAGCGAACCCAAAGATTGCAAAAAGTCTAGTCACACTAGCATTAGCATGTACTCAAGCTCCAAATGATTTGGTTACCGCTCGAGACATGGCGCTAGAGCTAGTCAATGTAACTGGATCACAATTAAAGGAATCAACATTAGCTAAGTCTGAAATTTATGGCATCATCAACCGTTCAACAGAAACCATCATAGCATCAGTGTTTTTGCAGTACGCTGAATCAGTTATAACTGATATGGACCGACTCAGCATGACATTGAAAACATGCTTCACTCGTGTTTATAAAGATGGAAAACAGAACCAGTATTTTGTATTGGAAGAGACTCTGTATCAGAGGGCAGAAGCTGTGGTGGAACTATTATCTTCTTTTGTGGTGATGAACCTAAAAGGTAATTAACTTTCTTGAATTCTTTATACAAGTCAATTTTTAGGAATCCTTGGAAATTACAAGGATTCATATATTTGCAGATCCTCAAGCGGAACATCTACTGAGATTGGCTGCTAAGTTATACAAAACCTTAGCAAGGATCTCAAAGTTTCATATCGCGCCTAAAGGTTGCAAGCAAATCATACCGAGCCTCAAGTGTCAAAAGCTTGTGGAAGTGACTTGCAAGCAGCTAACGGCCCCATTATACACGTTTGTGGACTACATGCAGAAGGTGTGGGTTCTATCCTTGACTTTCGCACACTGCTAAAATCGTGCAATCACTAGTGCATGCAAATTATTAGTAATATGCCTTAATGGAAAACAATTTATTAAATTAAGTGATGCTGCAAACTTGGCATTCATTTACAGAGGACTTAGGAAGGTTGTTTTATTATATAATACTCACTATCCAAAATGGAAATTATAACATTTGTTTTGCAAATTTTATTTGACTCTTAACTAATCGTCTTAGATGTACTTTCATCTTTAAACATCATTAAGGGCCAAAAGGAACGCCATTGGAACTTTGTAACGGGCAAAAACAAAACATGTAGCTTTTGATTAGTTTTTGCCCAATATATAACCGTAACCATTTTAGCTTGATTTTTTTTGTAACATATGCAGAATAAAAAAGACAGCAGACCGAGTAAAGGAATGATAAACAAGATCAAAAGGGAGAATAAATGCATCCCAGATTTGATATTTCAGATAGAAGACTATGAAAAGTATCTGATTCTACTTAGCAAAGCTAGCAAAATCAACTTGTTAAGGCATGCAAAGCGTAGCACAGCTAGAGATTTTAGAATTAGAGACGAACAAAAGAATCCTCAGGAAGAAGTGCCTAATCAGGAACCCAGAGAGGATAACGAATCTGCACCTCAATGTGATTCGGTACAAGATTGTGAAGACGCTGAAGATGCATCAGAAAGGGTATTATCACCAGAAACTGGTAGCCCATTGGTGGCAGGTGATTCTGAAGATGAAAATATGATTCCCAGTGCAAAAACTAGTAGCCCAGAAAGGGTATTATCACCAGAAACTGGTAGCCCATTGGTTGCAGACGATTCTGAGGATGACAATATGATACCCAGTGCAAAAAGGAGTAGAATTGTTTACGACTCGGATGATGAAGCGTAAAGAGTATTTTTGGTTGAGATGAAACTTGTATATTTATGCTGGTTTATTCCGACTTAGTAACTATCTTAAAGTGTTATTAATCACAGTGGTTTTAACTTTAAAGTCATAACATGAAATACAGGATCAGTTTGACCTGGCAACCTTTGTTAGTTGTTACCATATATCTTTACGCTTTGACAGCCATATGTCATGATTGACCAAGTTGGCACTAGGCTGGCACTTATTGGTACATTTCCCCTCTTTATAGAAGTTTCTAGTGATAAGGTCATATGACCCATGACACTGCTCAAAGGGCCTTTGGCAATTGCCGAATATGATAACGACATCGGCAATTGCCGAATATGATAACGACATCAACTCCCCGTAGGTTGTTAAATTGTCAATTAAGCTCAATGTGGCCAACTAGCCAACTGTGCGACGATGATAGGATGTAGACTCAAGTCGCTAGTGAATGAGCTGGCGGCCTTGTTTGACCCAGTCTCTATGAAACTCTCCTACCAACCTATGATGATAAGAAGACTTAAATCTCTTCGAGCCTAAAGCACCACCAAACTCATTTTGACCCACATAGGATTATCGTACCCAGTATCTTTCAAGGATGCGTAGGCACATTGGATTTATTCAATAATTAGTTTTTAACCATGCCTGAATGATTGAGTAGCTCCAAAAGCATATGGTTCCCTATTGGTCAAGAACGGCGTTCTCATCCTTTTCACATGCAAATATTAGAAAATAAATAAAATGCAAGAACTGGAACAAAACATCTCTTGAAAAGATGAATTAAGCAAAATTCTACTTATTAATCATGATTACAATTTCGGATAACCTTGTTACTGTATATACTTATTCCAGCCCAATGTCAAATAGAAAGCCCCAATGAAGTCACAAGCTTTTGATAATGACCAACAGTTCTCGCATGATTTGTTGCCCTTGGTCTAATGTTAGCGTAAATTTTTCACGAATTTGCAGTTGTAACCATTGAAAATCAGAAATCCATCCTGCATATTAGATCCAATTACACTGTAAATCATCAAGTTTTGATAACCAGCAGCAGCTAGTAGCAAATTGGAAGTTCAACAAAAGGACAACAATGAAACTCAACAAAATGGTACGGACTACAAAGAGTGCCTATGGAATTGCTTATCTGCTTACAAACAGTTTGTATCATCTTATTTAAATGAGCTTATTATTCAAGCTTTCAGACTCTCATATTTAAGAACTCAATAAGCAACACCAAATACCCCAAGTATACCAATACCAGTTTATGCGGTGTTTGGATTAGCTTATTTAGCCTGCTCATGAGCTTATTTGAATATGGAAAAGTTGATCTTATGGCTTACTTAAGCTCATAAGCCGAAAAGTGATCTTATGAGTTTTTCCAAATTTATTTTAGCGCAAAAGCTGACTAAAAAAGCAAATCAAAACACCCTCTTGACACTGTTATATTCGGTAAGGTAGTTCTGGTTCGGTTATACAGTTTCATTTCCTCCCACTTTTGCAAACTCTGAAAAACTATCTAATCTAAACAAGTTCTTAGGTTAACAACAAAATATTACATTTACTATCAAAATTGGAAAAATGATCATATCTACACTTTATCAAATTCACCACAAAACAACGTAATCCATGAAACAAATCATATATCCATAATTCACAAAAAATAATCACAATTAACCAAAACTTACCCGTCTTCACCATCTTCACTCACTTATCAGCATCACAATCATCCGCAACACGACTACTACTCACTCCTCCAGGTGTCACTCCCTTCCCCACCCCACCAGTAGCCGAAACAACCATCGCACTCGACATCTCCATTTGACAAATCCTAACGGCCCCCAACAACCTCTCCGGCAACTCCTCTTCCTCAACAGCCTCAACAACAAACCCCATATCAATTGTTACACTATTCACACACCCTAACGCCAAATGCAAAATCGCAGTAGCTATTTTCGAACTACCAATATCAACATCAATTTCCAAATAATTGTCACCTCTATAATAATGACAATTCAATGCCTTCCCTAACAAACACGCGCTATAACCACCAACCGCTGTCCTAACCAACCACGGCCCTTTAACTATCCGGTTCACCATCTTGAACCGACTGTTACGAAAACTATCATCTCCGTTAATAAATCGGTATAATAATGAATTAGTTGGAATGACCTCATCCGTTGCAAAGTAAAACACAGCACTATGCTGGTCCCTACCTGCAGTAGCAGAAGCAAAATTATAAGTCACCGATGCACAAAATCTTTTATACTGTAATTAAAAAAAAAAAAAAAAAAAAAAAAAAAAAAAAAAAAGATTTCATCAAAACGATTTTGTTTACTTAAATATAACTTTACTTTTTCACATATCAATGGACTAACTTAAGGGGGTGTTTGCTCTAGCTTATTCGACTCTGCTATATATTTTACATATTATGAGGATGTTTGGGATTGCTTATCTTTCAGCATATTAAATTAGTGCAAGTACTTCCAGAACTCGTGTTTGGATTTGCTTCTTTTGTAAAAATAATAATTTGATAGAAATTTTCAAACAAATTCATTTATAACAAGGTTTTAGATTAAATATAAGAGTAAAATGTGTTTCAATTTAATACGAAATAATCAGCTTCTTATCTACCTATAAAAAACTGATTTTCTGCTTGAGAAAAAAAACGCGTAACAGAAAAATAAGCAATCCCAAACACCCTCTTAAGTCATAACAAGCTCCTAAGTCAAAAAATACGCTGGAAAAAAATGAGTCAAATAAGCACTATTTCTTTTCACCGGGTACATTTAGGGGGTGTTTTCTAAGCTTATTTTTTTGGCTCATGAGCTTATTTGATTTCGGCTTATATTTGATAATCCCGGATTGTCTGGCTTAATTTGATATTTATGGGCTTATATAAGGTTAAGTTTATCATATAAGGGGGTGTTTGGGTTAGCTTATTTATCCACCTTATGAGCTTATTTGATTTTGGAAAAGCCAATAAGCTCATTCTTTAGAGCTTATCATCTTATAAACATCACCATATTGGCTTCAGCCAATATGGTCAAGTACATAACAACTAAGCTCTAAAAAATGAGCTTATCGGCTTTTTCCAAAATCAAATAAGCTCATAAGGCGGATAAACAAGCTAATCCAAACACCCCCTTAAAACTCGAAATAAAACAAAACTCATTCCATCCTACCTACCTGGCACTTGTAAATTCACAGCAAACACAAAAGTCTTCTTATTACCACTATCCTTCAGCGCGTGGATAACACGATTATCAGCGCGTGAGAGGACGTGATCAAGTTTAGAACCGGATTTAAGCCAATCCACACCAACCGGATGAAGCAAGTAAGAAGGAGAAGAAGGTGATTTAGTTTTCTTAGTGAAATAGTTTTTATCACGGAGATTGAATAAGTTTCCTGGCGGCGATGCCCAGCCGTTGGATCCTGTTTCTAGAGGTACGTATTTTAGTGATCCGCCGTTGACTGTGGATTGTTTCCAGTCGGACATTTTTTTTGACGGTGGTTGGTGGTGGGAGCACCGCCGGGAAGTGTGTGTGTTTGTGTGTGTGGGGGGATATTTGTTTGGTGTTTGGGGTTGGGTTTTGGGTTGCTGTTTTTTTTATATAAAGTGGGTTGTTATGGAAAAAAAGTACGGAGTAGTAGTTGTGTTTGGTAGAGTAAATGTTAAAGAGAGTGACGCAGTTGTAGACTTGTAGACGTCAATTTACTTGTGAGCTTTTGTGATTTTTTGTGGTTGTTGATGACTTTCGAGTTTCGAACGTTGAGATTGTTCATTGTATTGCTGGATATTAGTGGGGTGTAAAAGAGCCGAGATCGAGTACTGCCGAGCTCGACTCGAATACTAAAACTCGAGCTTGTTCGAGCTTTATATTTTGAGCTCGAGCTCGATTCGTCATATAAAACTCGAGTTCAAAACTCGACTCGAAAATGTACTCCAGTAGCTCCATAGATGGAACTTGAACATTTTTGTCGGAGGGGCCAACTTGTAAAAAAATTATTTTAGGGGGGCCGATATACACAACGATGAAATTTTTGTATTAAAAATGACTAAAACTACAAATAAAAAGTGTAAAATGTACAAAGCGTCAAAAATTTGGGGGGGGGGGGGGGGGGGGGCGCACAACCCCCCTCGGCCCCTTATATGTTCCATCCCTGAGTAGCTCGAACTTGAGCTCGACTCGTTTAAATCGAGTCGATTTCGAGTAATTTACCAGTCAATCTCGAATAACTCGCGAGTTGAGATATTACTCGTATCTTTATTTATAAGTTAATGAAGTACTAGTACCATTTAATTTTTAGAAGTTATGGAATATAGTTTTTCTAAAATCTTCGATAAGTTATATCTGCCAAACAAAGTTTATATTTTAAGTAGCTTATTTTTTCAAAAAATAATCATAAGCTTCTCATAGTCAGTGATTAATTTGATTGAATACGATTGTATTGATTTGATTGATTGCTTATCACCATTACATTGTACAGATATATAGCATATACAGAAGATTCTGTGCACGGTCTTGGGCCCGTTACAACACTACAACATAACACGGGTTAACACTCATAACTGCGTGTGTCAATTATGCCCTATATACAAAGAGAGACAATCTTACTTAACTTTCAAAATGAGAAATGTTGAATTATATTATGAATTTCATGAGCAATAATAAATTTAACTTTTGAAAAGAAAAAAAAATGGCTTTCATTTCCTTTTTAACAAAAATACTTTCCTATGAATTTCATGAACAATAATAAATTTAACTTTTGAAAAAAAAAAATGGCTTTCGTTTCCTTTTTAGCAAAAATACTTTCCAAAAAAAAATGCACATAAAATTCTTTAAAAAAACAAAAGAAAACTTGCTTGATAACGAGTGCCATGGGATAGTGCGGTTGCGTAAGCTATGCCACAATTGTGTGGTCCCTATGATGTAACACGTCGTGTTCTCTTACTATTGTGATAAAATTTCACTTGGTTTCCTATTGACTCTTCCCTCTCTCTCATTATTTAAACCCTTGTATTCTTGCTTACTATTCACTTATAACAAAATATTAATGAAAACACACATTCTTTATCTCCCTCGCACAGACACATAAAAAGCTCACCATCGTGAGCCTGCACAACACAAATGAACCGAAATGTTAAATTAGTTGTAGTGGAAGGGAAAAGGGGAAGGGGGTGCAATAGATGTGACAATTGAGTGAGAGTGTGGAGTAAGACATTCTCTCGTCCAAAGGATCACACTTGCCTTCTATTACACACAACATAAGAAAATAATATACGGTGCATTTGAAAATGTTACTAACCCCAAGAAAATGCTCACTTACCAACCTAAACTAAACCAAACACTTGACATTACCAACTTATTACACATAAGCTAAGCTAAACGCTCATGAGCTTATAAATTTACGATATACAAGTCATAAGTTGCTTATATATATAACATAAGCATAATTTAATAAAGTTTTGGAAGTTATCTTTCACCTATTTTGGTGTTTGATTTTATATCCAGATCTGGGTGACTTGTTTGCTATGTGAAGACAATGAGAATACTAAGAACTTACCCTTGAATATGAGAAGGTGAGGGTGGGTGCATTTACCATCGTTACAGTTATGATATTGTTTAGGATTGCTTATTTTAAAGGTGTTGGGATTGCTTAATCATATATAACTGGCTTATCCTTATATGTTGTTGGTATTACACTTATTATAACAGTGCTTATTGTATCGCTTATTCTAACTGCTTATGAGGTTGTTTAGTTGCTTATTCAAACTACTTTAAAGGGGCTGTTTTGGGATTCTTACTAAACTCTCTAAATTTTAAGGGATTGTCTAAAGATAAATTATTAAATTTGCTTACAGGGATTGTTTGGAATCCCAAAGAACCCCTATAAGTAGCTTTAATAAGCCATCAAAATACAATCCCTTATAAGCTGAAGTTTTGGTAAGCAATCACAAAGTAGTCCCTTTATAAGCAGTTATAATAAGCATTCCAAACAACCCAAATCTTTTTAGTAAAAAAAAATAGAGGCCGGTTTTGATCTGAAAACTTGTCTATAAAACAAATTAAAGACATGTTCTCGATATGAAACTGACCTCCATGCGATTATTTTAAATGTAATAAAATAAGATAGATATGTATTTCATCCAAAAAGGGTCTTGATACACTAACTAGAGACCGGTTTTGGAACTGGTATAAAAACTGCTCTCAAACCCATTTGGCATAAAATTTATTTTTTCTCAAACTTATCATTGATCTTGCATGTACGATAATCTTTTCTTAAGCAAAAAATTAAACATTTCAAACACTACTCAACCCATTTTTAACAGGTATCGGATGTCTTTGTTTTAGCAGTGCTAAAAAATTGACACTCCACAACATTTCTCGTCGAAATACGATTTTCTATTGTTATTATTTTGGATTGTCCTTTTCATGCATGCATTATTTCTCCATACCACATTCCAATAAGATAAGTTTGAATGTATTTCCTTTGTTTTATTCAGTAAAACAAATACGGGCAAGATAAGAGAGTGTGTAACTACCCACTTGTTTTCTCTCATTAGAAAATGTAACAGGTTTGACGATTTGCACATTTACTGGTACAACTATTACAATATATCATCCACTAAATAAAAGTATCGAAACATTATTCACTCTGAGTATCACAAGATTCCTCTCGAGATACACACACAAAATTATTAAGCTCAACAACTACAACCTTTTTTTTAACGATATGTTGTCATTTTAAATTTAATAATGGATACACATATAGAAAAGATAACATATGTTAATTACATATAATTAGTCTGATAATGACAAATTTTCTGATGTTGGCATGCTTTGGACACCTCTTGATTATGCATAATTGCATATACTTCCACATGAGGTAGACAAGTAAGTGACTAGTGAGAGTATCTACAACTAATTTCTTGGGTACTCAAAGGCATTTTTGTGTAGCAGTATACTCCTTGACTGGTGTGGAAAGCTGTTTTTTCTTCGTCTTCCACTGCCATCTGGATCTGATGATACCCTTTATATGCATCTAGGAAGCATTTAAAAGGGTATCCGCACAAGGACTCGACCTTCCAGTCTATCTCTGGCAGTGGATAGCAGTCCTGCGGGCATGCTTTGTTGAGGTCCGTGAAGTCCACGCACATCCTCCAACTGCCATCGCTCTTCTTTACCATAACTGGGTTAGAAAGCCAGTCGTGATAGTATACTTCGCGCATGATGCCTGCATCCACTAGCTTGTGTACTTCTTCCAGAATAGCCTTTGCACGATCTGGGGCCTGGCCGCGTTTCTTTTGTCGTATTGGAGGGTATCCTTGTCGGATTTGTAGCTTATGTTCTGTGATAGAGCGCGGTACTCCCGTCATATGCTTTGGTTCCCATGCAAAGATGTCTAGGTTTTTCTGCAAGAGTGCGCATACAGCTGCTTTTCCTTTGTCAGATAAAGATCCTCCAATCGAAACTTGTTGTTTCGGATAATCTGGGTGAATAGCGACTTTTAAATTTGGCGTTTTGTCCGTGCGCTGTTCTGGAGTAGTCTCTGCTTCGGTTGTTACTGCGATGCATTCTCTTGGTGGTACTGTTGTGTTATAGAGAGTGACAATTCCCCCTTCTACTGGGAATTTAAGCATTCCGTGCGCTGTGGATGGTACCGCGCGCATGGATGATATTCCCGGTCTTCCAATGATACCATTGTATGGTGAAGGAGACTTTATTACCATAAAGTTTATCCATGTTGCGGTTGAGTGTTGTTCATCTCCTACGACCACCAACAAGCGTAACTGCCCCATGGGCCAAATCTTTTCTCCTGTGAATCCTGTTAATGATGTTGTAGCTGGTATCAGCTGACTTTGGAGTTCAGGTCGCAGTCTTTTGAAATAGTGATCGTACAGGATGTCCGCGGATGCTCCTCCATCAATGTACATGCGGTGGATGTCATGTCCCCCTGTATGTATTTCAATGGTTAGAGGCTCCACGACTGCGTTGTCCGCAGCTATAGTAGGGAAGGATATCTCTTTTTCTGGAGAGAATTTTTGGCTGACTTTTTGCTTTATCTTGCGTTGCCATGATTGTATCATGTATATAGTATCATCTTTTTCCTTTGGGGGTTCTTTCTTACCCCCGTTTCTCTGTTTATCTTTTCCCTCCTTGATGTTCTTTACGAGGTGGTCCATCCTGCCTTCTCTAACTAGCTTTTCAATTAGTTGTTTTAGTTGGACGCACTCGTTAGTGGTATGGCCTTTTTGGCCGTGGTACTCGCAGTATCCACTACCTAGGCGCTTTTCTTCTGCAGTGCGCATTGGTGGTGGTTTTGGGAAGTTCGCACATTCTGTTACAAATATTTCTCTCGGAGTCTTAGTGAGAGGAGTATATTTGTCGTTGTCTCTTCCATTGCGGTAATTCCTGCTGCGGTTGTTATTCTGATCGTTGGATTGTCTCCTCGGCTGTTCTTGTTGCCTATAGTTTGAATAACCTTTTTTGCTATCCGCAGCAGCTGCTTCTCCTTGTATAAAGGATCTGGTGCGCTTTGTTAATTCGTCAAAGGTCTGTGGAACTTTGTCATTCAGCTTGCGGATGAGTTCTGGGTTATTGATCCCATTCATGAACCCTGAAATTTTTAGGATTTCAGGACATGCTTTGACTTGTATGCACTCATCTTTAAAACGTTCCATAAAAGCGCTGGTTGATTCCCCTTGGCGTTGTTTCACTCTTGCTAGCTCCACAGGGTTTTTAGCGCACTTCTTTCGCTGGGTGAAGTTGAGGCGGAATGCTTTCCGTAGTTCCTCAAATCCACCGATGCTCCTACGTGGGAGTTTGCTAAACCATGTGCGCACGTTTCCTACTAACGTGGAATTAAACATGTGGCACCACACAGGCTGTGGCCAATTTTCGATAGTTGCGGCTGATTCGAAAATTTTTAGGTGATCGTCAGGATCATCTGTTCCATCATATGTTTTCACGTTAGCGGGCATGCGCCTACGTTTGCGGTCTGAGTAATCGCTGATGCGCCGTGTAAACGCATCAATTTTCTGGCGTCGCCATGGGAGAGACATATCTTCATTCTCTTCCTCGCGACGTCTTCCTCTTGACTTCCAGTGTCCTGTTTCTTTATCCTTGTTGTCCGAGGAGTCGCTGGAAGAAGGGTAGTCTCTTTTTCGGCGCTTGCGCCGGCTTCTTTCAGAAGAAGAGCTTGAGGGGTCTCTGCTTGGGGATCTTCTTCTCCCCAACCTGTCTTGAATCCTCCTACTCCCAGGTTTGGAAGATCCTTGGCTTGGCGAATGTTGAGGCCCTAATCGATCTTGTATTCCCCGACTGCCAAGTCTGGAGTGGACATTGGTGCGCCTCTCGCTGTCTCCTGAGTATTGTGAATCAGATATCGTACCCAACCTATCATGGATAGTGGTACGTTCTGCGCGTCTTCCTCGTGGGTGACGCGATGGTGATGGTTCGCGTTCAGGACCAAAATTGAGTCGGGCTTGTAGACCCGCGCTTGCTCTTCTTGTTGCTTCTTCTTGCATGAGGGCGGTTAGGGTTTCATAATTTTGGGATACAAAGTTTCCCAAAGTTAGATCAGGTGCGTCCTCAGTTGTTGCAAGAATTTCTGCCTCAGTGTTTGGCGCCCTGTTTCTTTCAGGCGCGCCTGGCGGCGCAGTGTTGTTCACTGCGGGTGTAGCCTGATGAGGAGTGGTGAAGAGGGTGCGTTGGAGTTCCTCAACGCTTGGGACCACTGGTGTGACTTAAGTAGTTCTTATAGGTAGTTCTACTGCTATACGAGGTAGGGTTGTTCCTGCCTCGTGGTGACCAGGTGTGCTGGTTGTCCCAGCGACTTGTCTGGAGGTTGGATCTTGTTGATTCTTCCTCTGATGGTCA
The DNA here is from genome assembly GCA_030686995.1 of Artemisia argyi. NCBI lineage: Eukaryota > Viridiplantae > Streptophyta > Magnoliopsida > Asterales > Asteraceae > Artemisia > Artemisia argyi. The sequence continues at coordinate 152,134,383 of CM060684.1, forward strand.
CGTTTTTCTGACTGCGGAGTCCGCTGGCTCGAATTCTTATGTTTTGTCATTCTAGTGCTTGGTTCTTAGTAGGGTCCCACGGATGGCGCCACTTGTTGATACAAAAGTTGGGCGTACCTGGTTATTGGGCTCTTGCTCTCGTACCAATTCTATTCTTAGCACTTGTTACCTGCGTACTAAGAAAATAAAACAACACCGTTAGGCTTATCGAGGGATTGTCTCCCCCGATTAGACTCCGGCGTGAGAGTAAGTAATCGATTTAGGGTTCTCGTAAAGAGTTAGGGTTTGTATGTCGTACCTTTGAATGAAAAGATATCATTCCTTATATAGGGGCTGAAACCGTGTAGGTTTCTTGCTCCTTACTTTTCGCATACGTAATGCTTATCCGGGGTAAGGATATCTATTCCATGAATAGGTAATCCTTATCGCATACCCGGTTAAGTTTGGTTGGGCTTTGGGCTTCGTGAGCCCAAGCCATGTTTATTACGGGCCGTTATTCGTTATAATAGCCCACTCGTGGTGGGTTTAGGCCAAGTAATGTTTATCATTTGGGCTTGTGGCCCAAATATAGACTATACGTCATCATTTGGTGATGATCTTGTCGTTTACTTAATGATCATGAGTTCATGACATATATTATTTCTTAAATAAGTATTATGGCATGTGAATCAACAGTAACCATATTTAACTAAACAAGAATAACACAATTACCTTACCCATCCAACCTCGTAGGTACAATCATAATATTTAGAAGGAAAGAATGAAACGTACACTACACATGTATGGTTTTCTTTTAAGCTTCAAACTTATATACTTTTTTGTATGATAAATGCTACTCACAAATTGTGTGCTGTAACTTTTTTTAGAAAGATAAGTTAACACATTCACATTATAGCCGTCATTTTATTTATTTATTTATTTATTTGAAATATAAAAAACCAAAATAAAGCATGGGTACAAAGGACATTGCTATAGTATTTTACGAAAAAGTTAAGAAAAAAATGAAGAGGTCCAAAAACTTGTAAACGATAGTGAGCATACATTTCATGCTTGTGTGGCATAAATTGGTTTAGAATATTAAACATTTTCATAATTTAATGCATTTGAATTATGTATAATATAATGTTTATAAAACTTTATGAGTTTACAAATTTGTGACATAATTCAATTATAAACCGTGAATTACAAACCTATAAAAAAGTTTATTATAGTAAATGCTTTAAGTTATTACTTTTAATAGGAAAATCAATTATATTACTGTCAAATTTTAAATGACATAAAAAATTAAACTCATGTTCATTGCGTAACATATAAAAAAGAAGGAAAAGAAAAAGTGCATGGGCATAATAAAATAAGCCAAAGGGACAACATGAAAATGATGGTCAAATAAATGCAGGCCGACTTCAACCGACCAAAATTACAGCGATCCTATTTTGTTGCCAGTAAAGGCTGTATCGACATGCGTTTTTACATTGTTATGCAAGAAACCGAGATTAAATAGTTTACAACCTTTTTTTTTTTTTTTTTTTGTAAAAAAAAGTGAAAAATTATTACAATTTAAATACGACCTTACCATAAGTACAAATAAATAAATAAATAAAATCCAATAGGAACAAAAGGTCATCATTATGAAAGTAATACATGATATAGTTGTAAAATGTTATGCTATCGTTTGTATACATTTATTATTATTGTTATCACAAAAGCATGTTTATGAACTAGCAAAGTGATTGAATCTTTGAGTGGCCGATATTTTGAAAGAATATGAATAACAACTTTAAGACAACAAACACAAAGTTTGTTTTGTGGAAGTATATATGCTACAAATCAAGTGGGAGCCAAAAGGCTATAATGTGAATGTTCATAATCGACAGGCAAATATTCTACCACAATATCAATCCAAGTCATATTTGACATGTATGTTTAATTGCGATTGGAAAATCCTTGGTGACTATATGCACGTATTTTCTTAATCAAGAACAAGTATATGATAACCACGAGTTTAGTTAAGGTGCTTCTTAGCGAAAGAGATCATGAGTCTAAATCCCATTAAAAGTGATAAAAGATTTTTATCGTTGCGCATGTGCATTTGCCGTTATCTTACTAATAGCTTGTTTCTATAGAACTATAGCCGAAAATCGATCAAACCGAGAACATAATGTATACACTATACAACATCCCCGATATGAGCGATATTTAGTAGACATAATTTAATAACAATATGGTATGAGTTCAAATCGTTGTTTTCAACGCCCAAAATCTGAGTACATTTATACTGTATAAATGGTCATTTGAATATAAGTTAGAGTTGGTAGGAATGTGTGTTAAAAGGTAGTAAAGTCAATAATAGAATGTATTATTACATGGAGCGGGCGGCTAACATGTTTACATGTTACAACCATGTCTCGAGTTCAATACTTGCCGCCAAACCCTTGTAATATATATATTTTTTTTATTATTATTATTTTATTTTTATTTCATTATTATTATTTGGGTTAATAAGTCTACTAATTAGAAACAAACTTCCCTCTTATACAAAGTTAAGCAATATAGTCAATTTATTATCAAGTTAGATAATAAAAATATTACCGCTTGAATATCCACATAATAAAAAACGAAAAGCAAAAACATAAAATTTTACCAATGATAATGCAGTTAAAACCAAAAACAAAATGCAGTCAATTTTACCAAGACAATGCACAGTCAAAGGGCAACACGCCAACATAACACATTTAAACAAAGCAAGTGTTATTAGTTAAACACAAAATGTCTTAAAATATCCAACTACACTACCTAATACTCGTAATAGATTTAGTGAAGAACAAGTACTTATTGTTTCACAACATAAAAATTAAATATCCAAGTGTCTTTTGGCATGCACTCATACTTGGATCGCAAATACAGACAACACAAAATATGGTCCGTATTAACCCGGCCACAGTACCATTTAAAACAACTCTTTCAAGGAGATCAGTCAAATGGTTTGTCAAGTGCGGATCCAGTCCCATTTTCATAACACTTGAACTTCTTCAATTGTGCCAAATGGATCTTCTCTTATCTTCAACTGTTTCTTCACATCAACTCTAGGCATATAGGATTTTGATGACATATGTATACTACAATATATATGATCAGTGCTAAACAGTCAGATAATATTAACCAAGTTTAAATGGTTAACAAGTCAAAAACAGCTTAGACTAATGCTCCGTGGAGTACAAGGTATCCGCAGGTCGTTAATCCCAACGAGGTATGAAATCTGTAATAAAACGGAATTTGGGATCGGGTGATTATGAACAGGAATAGGTGAGAATGTTTTATATTACTAATTTATACAATGAAACAGTTAAACAATATACTTAAACAGTTACGTGAACTAAAAACGTTTACAAATTAAAAACTTACGTCTGCGTACGGGGAAAAAGGTGAGTCTTAATGAAAATTTAAACTACAGGAGGTAAAAATGAAAATTCTACAAACTAAACTTAAAAGAAAATTTAATTTAAAAAGAAAATTATTTTTTAGATTATTTTATTATTTAATATTAATTATTTAAATAAAAACTATTTATCTTTTTAATTAAAACTAATTTAAATCAAACTAAAAATGATAAAGACTATAAATTAAACTAAAAACTTGCAAAACTATTTTCTAAACCTTTAAATGAACTTGAAGAAAGTATAAAAAATTAAAAATAAATATTTTTGTCTTTTTATGATTTTCTTTTAATTAATTACTAATTATATTAATTAAACTATTTAAACTATTTTAAATTACTAATAATACTAAAATGATTTAGAAAATTATGGAAAAATTTAGAAAACTAATTAACCATCACAGGAATCCTAAAAAAATTATAAAAAGTTTGTTTTATAAGTTTTTACACTATTTTACTAATTATTATATTAGATATTAATTAATTACTAATTAAACTAAATAAATTATAAAAACTAGTAAATGAACAGTAGAAATTACAAGAAAATCTCTAAAATTATTTTACAACATATAAAAGTTAGGAAAAATATAAAAACTAGGTGTTACCTTATAAAAATTAATTATGCTATTTTTAACTTAACTATTAATTAATTATTAATAAAATTAATATTAATTCTAATTAATACTAAATGACAAAATAAAATTCTAAGAAAATTATTAAAATTACTTTAACATAAAAGGAAATTAATAAAAATATAAAAATGTATGTTACTTAATTAAAATCTAAAAATGCAAATTAAAAAGATAAATAATATTAAATAGAAACTATCACTTAATTTAAATTTGATTTTTCTTTTACAAAACTATTTAAATACTTAAAATAACTAACTTTTACAAAAACAACTAATTTAGATCCTAATAATAAGCACTGTGAGAGCTTATTAGCTTCACAGTTGACTTTGTTTGACCAAACAAAGAAATAAGCTCAAATGGATTTGTGTGGGGTCCACAAGGGTAAAATCTAGTTCAAATAAGTTAAGTAAACATGTATAAGCTAGAAAAAGCCAATTGGGATAACAGAATAAGCCAATAAGCCACAATAAGCAATTTGATTTCTTGTTTTTAACTGAAAAATGGGACAGACTTAAGTGCATATTTCAGGTGGGGTCCACTGAGTCCTAGGTCAAACAAAATGTCAAAACTTAAAGCCTACCAGGAGGGGGGTTCAAAGAAACCAAGTTTAAGTTGTGGGACCCACTGTGGTGGCCAGAAACCACCCCAAAGATGGTGGTGTGGGACTGTGGTGGCTGCAGCAGGGGAGGTGCTCCTCCCTGCAGTTATGTTTGGTGTTGTGTGGGGCCCACAAGAAAATTCACAAAATTATAATAAACATGGGACACTAAAGACTAGCTGGGGGGTTGTAAATCCTAAAAGTTTCAAAGTCTAGTACCAAGTACAAAAATCAAAACAAATCTTGCATATTATTTGAGATTTCGTGAGGTATGCACTATTTGACTTTTTAAAATATGATCCTATGTTGACTTTTATGAACTTTTAACTAATCCTAATGACTTAATAAGTTGTTATATGATATTGTAAGACTAATTTAAGCAATAAAATCTAATTATGAACTGATATGAAAGATTTAAAAACCTAAATTTCTAACAGTTAAGCTTAAATGGAGATTCAAAAGAGATTTTGACTTTTTTCTTTAATGACAACTGGATTTTATGCTTTGTATGACATAATGGATCCTAATGAAACTTTTTTAAACAGAAAACAACCACAAAATCTTACTAGATCCTATAGTTAACAGCAAATCCAAACACACCTATAACTAACTGTTTTTAAGATTTAATAAGCAAATTAATGATTTAGACCTTATTACTGATTTACAAGGTTGCAATATGATGTAACAAACTGGTTTAAGCATATAAACACCATCAATATCAGCAATCACTGATTAATCATTAAAAAGCTATATTAATAGTTAAAATGAAAACATGAACAACAATTGATTCCAATGTTTAAGCATGCAAGATTAAGTAAGAATTTAACTAGTAGACACCTAATAAGCATAAAAAACACAGCTATAAGCAAAATTAAGCTATTCTACACTAACTAGCAACAAATAAGATAATGCTTACAAATTGTTTCCAGGCTGCAAATCATGGACCAAGAACTAATAATACACTTATAAGTCTTCCACAAGACTACTAACCCAGAGGCAATCCAAAATTTCCCCTGCTCCATGCTTCTTGATTCATTTCCATTGATTTTTTTATTTTTACTCTATTTAATTTATATATTTTTTTATTTTTCTGTTTATGAAACTAAAAAGGATTAAACAATTTCTAAACTATAAATAACTTATAATTGAGCTTATATAAGTCTATTAGAACAGGAAAATACACATTTAACAAGATTTAAGAAAAAGTGTCAATTTTTCTTAAAAATGCAAAATCTGAATTCTATGAAAATCACTTGAATTTGAAGATTAAAATGATTCAAATTACACTAATGAAACTGATTACAACAAGTTTTTACTAAATTACAACTGAAGATTCAAAAGTATACTAAGTCGACATATCTTAAAACTAATTAAAACTCTACTACTTCTATCTCTGCTTCTCTTCTCTTTTAAAGCCCCCCCCCCCCCCCCCACTTGTTCCAGGTGTCTTGCTGATAATAACCCACCAATATAAGCCTTTGGATGTGTCCAATTTCATCAGGACCGTTTAAACTTACTTTTGGCGCCAAAAGTAGTTTAGGTTGCTTGTAGGGTTTTCAGGGCAATTAATGCCCTTTGGGATGTTGTGGAGGTGTAGGGGACAATTTGGGATGTAGGGGTGAGCTGGGGATGGTGGATGTAAGGCATGGCAGGGTGTAGGAGAGGCAGAGGTTGTAGCTTTAACACATGTCCTCCCCTGGTACAAAACCAGGGGGAAAGGGTTTGTTTGTGGGCTTGACAGAGGGCAAGTGAGGTGGAGATGGTGTAAGGTGGAGGTGGATGGTGTGAACAGTGGTAGTAGCAGAGGTGGAGTGGAGGTTGGGGGTGATGGTCAATGCGGGTCAAAGATTTTGACCCCGTTTTATATTTTGGTAGGGATTGGGGTTTTGTATGTTTGGGCTTTGGATATAACTTGGACCAGGTTTATTTTGTTTTTGGAATTGGACTTATGGATTTTATTTTGGATCCGTTTGGTATGTAAGGTTAAAAAGCCCAAGGACCTTTGTTGTAACTTCTGATTTTCCAAGGACTAAACCTGTAACTTTTCTAATTTTATCAAAAAGGACCTTTCTTGCCGTATACAAATATTATAAGGACCTTTTTTATATTTTTCCAAATTTAAAAGTAACCGGGGACCATTTTTGCCAAAATTGTAAAGTATAGGGACCTTTTTGTAAATTCTTTGAATTTATCATCTAGGGGTCAATTTTGTCAACTTGTGAATTACCAAGGACCCTTTGATGATAAAATTCCATTTTTGAACACTGGGGGTATTTTCTGTCAATATTGAAACTGTAGGGACCTGTTTTGCCAATTTTGATATTTTGAACTTTCAAGGATAAAAATTGTTATTCCATGATTCCTAAGGACTGTTGTTGACTTTTCTTTAAAATAAATCATCCAGGGACCATTTCTGACATTTCTTGAAAGTTCAGGGACTGATTTTGACAATTTGGTAAACTTTGCCCGTTTTTTCCTTGTTTTCAGTTCTTTTATGTCTGAAACATATAAAAACACATTCTAAGAATATTTGTAGTATTTTGTGGTATTTCTGAGTGTTTTTACATGTTTTTGTTGTTCAGATTTGACAGAAATGATGAGTTTTTATGAACTCATAAATCCCTACACTTAACTATTACTAGTCCCTAGCAATCTAGCATCCACTAAAAACCCATTTTTGAAAATTTAATGGATTTTGAAATCTCTTTACCAGACAGCCATTACTTCTGGAGTAGCCAGATGTATCGTATCAAGTCCACCTGATAACCATGTGATTTTGAGCAAACCACCAGCTGTCAACGGATTTGATTAGTCTTTACCAAAAGCCGTTTGCTTCTGGACTAGCCAAATCTTGATGGAATAGTCAACATCTTGGTGAGCTGATTACCAATTATGGTTTTTCCACTGCCTTTACCACAAGCCATAATCTTGCGGGCTAGCCAACTCATTCACTTTATGGGATATGGCGAGTTGATTTACCATACAATTTTGGGCAAATTGCAAGCCATCAACGGTTTTGAGATATCTTTACCAAGAGCCGTTTGCTCCTGGATTAGCCAGTCCTTATGTGGATTAGACATGGTGGACTAATAACCATTTGTTGTGTTAATGCCAAGTACTTCATTAAGTGAAAATTTTGAAAAAATTTTAAAATTTTTGGCAAAAACGGGGGTACTAGATGTATAATGTGATTAAATTCGCTAGAATTCCCCCCCCCCCCTACACTTAGAAATGAATATTTTCCTCAATATTCAAAGTCCCGGCTATTATGCCGACTCTTGAACGTAAAAAGGCAATATTACAAGCTAAATGTGGGAACAACATTTATTTTATTTTTGTATTTTTCATTTTTATTTTATGTACTTTATTTACAGTAGGGGCAACTCCCCTACACTTGGGTGGTAGAACAGAGAAAGAAGTCAGAAACATGGGTGAAAACCCATGTGATGCTAATATTTTTGTTTATCGAGTCACTAGCTTGACTCGACCCCGTATTAATTAGTCCGTGGGGAAAGTTTGGAGATCTGGGACAACCACTTGTGGTATTTCCCCTCCAAAGTAGTGTTTCAAACGATGTCCATTTACTTTAAAATTGGGACCTTCATTTTGAGATAACTCAACGGTACCATATGGATAAACCTTAGTGATAGTGAATGGGCCGGTCCAACGGGTTTTTAGTTTACCCGAGAAGATCTTTAATCTTGAATTAAAGAGAAGTACTCGATCACCAACGTTAAAAACGCGGTTCTTTATTTTTGAGTCATGAATTCTCTTTGTTTTTTCTTTATAGATTAAAGAGTTCTCGTAAGCCTGATCACGTAGTTCATTTAATTCATTCATTTGAACTTTTCTGTGATCACCCGCAGTTTTGAGGTCAAAGTTGGCATGTTTCAATGCCCAGTAGGCTTTGTGCTCAAGTTCCATCAGTAGATGACATGTCTTTCCGTACACAAGATTGTAAGGTGTACACCCAATGGGTGTTTTATAAGCTGTACGAAAAGCCCATAGTGTGTCATCTAATTTATCCGACCAGACAGCAAGATTTTCACTAACAGTCCTCTCAAGTATCCTTTTGATACCACGGTTTGAAAGCTCCACTTGCCCACTTGTTTGTGGGTGATACGCGGTAGAAAGACGGTGAGTTACACCATACTTTTGCATGACTTTGTCAAATTTGTCATTGCAAAAATGCGTACCACGATCACTTATGATAGCACGTGGAGTTCCAAAACGGGCAAAAAGAGATTTCAGGAATTTCACTACAACTCGGGCATCATTTGTGGGTAAAGCTTTCGCTTCAACCCACTTTGATAAATAATCAACAGCCACAAGTATGTATTTGTTTCCTCTAGATGATGGGAATGGCCCCATAAAGTCAATGCCCCAGATATCAAATATCTCACATACTTGAATAGCATTTTGTGGTATCTCATTTCTTTGTGAAATGTTTCCATGACGTTGACAAGCGTCACAGGTTTTAATGAGATCCTGGGCATCTTTATAAATTGTGGGCCACAAGAATCTGGAATCAAACACCTTTTTGGCTGTGTAATTGGGACTATGATGTCCCCCAGTGGGTCCAGCATGGCAAGCCTTGAGAATTTCAGCGGCTTCCAGTCCATATACACACCGTCGGATGACTTGATCCGCACAGATTTTGAATAAGTAGGGGTCATCCCAGAAGTAATGTTTGACATCCTTAAAGAATTTATTCTTCTGTTGGGTTGACATCCCTTTCACAACAAAGTTACCCGCATGGTAGTTTGCGAAGTCGGCAAACCATGGGGTAGTAGAATCTCCACGAAAAGCAACCGCATTGAGTGTTTCGAGAGGAAATGTTTCATTTATTTCCTTTTTCTCATACACATATTGATGAGGGTTTTCTAATCGGGACCGATGATCAGCAGCCAGGTTCTCAGCTCCTTTTTTATCACGAATAATGATATCAAATTCCTGAAGGAGGAGAACCCAACGGAGCAATCTCGGCTTTGCATCTTGTTTTACAAATAGATATTTTAGAGCCGAGTGATCCGTATACACTACGCATTTAGTCAAGATTAAGTATGTCCGAAATTTCTCAAAAGCATACAACACGGCTAATAATTCTTTTTTCGTAGTGGTGTAATGAGTTTGAGCTTCGTTCATAGTTTTGCTTGCGTAGTGTATCTGCTGAAAGTGTTTACTTAAACGTTGCCCTAAGACTGCACCAATTGCAAAGTCACTTGCATCGCACATTAATTCGAATGGCAAGTCCCAGTCGGGGGCAACAAGAATGGGTGCTTCAGTAAGCTTTTGTTTCAAAATTTGAAACGCTTCTAAGCACTCAGGTGAGAAGATGAAAGGAGTATCCTTCTCTAAGAGATGGGTCATAGGCCTGGAGATTTTTGAAAAATCTTGTATAAATCTACGGTAAAATCCAGCATGACCCAGGAAACTTCTAACACCTTTGACGGTAGTGGGAGGAGGTAGTTTAGCAATTACATCAACTTTTGCTCTGTCTACCTCTATCCCATTCTTTGAAATCTTATGGCCGAGGACAATGCCCTCTTTAACCATAAAATGGCTTTTCTCCCAATTAAGACACAAGTTTGTGTCTTCACAACGTTTAAGCATGATTTCCAAATTGGTAAGACAAGCTTGAAAAGAATCCCCGATGACTGAGAAGTCATCCATAAATACCTCCATAGTTTTCCCGATGGTATCGGAAAATATAGCCATCATGCACCTTTGGAACGTGCCAGGAGCGTTGCATAAGCCAAATGGCATACGACGGTAGGCAAATGTTCCATATGGGCATGTGAAGGTAGTTTTTTCTTGATCCTGTGGATCAATGGGGATCTGAAAGTATCCAGAGAAACCGTCCAGGAAACAATAATACTCATTTCCTGCCAACCTCTCGAGCATCTGGTCCATAAAGGGTAGAGGAAAGTGGTCTTTTCGGGTGGCATCGTTTAGTTTTCTATAGTTGATGCATACACGCCACCCAGTAACCAAACGAGTTGGAATTAAATCGTTTTCCTCATTAGTGATAACAGTTATGCCACCTTTCTTTGGGACACAGTGGATGGGACTAATCCAAGGACTATCAGAGATTGGGTATATTAATCCAGCATCAAGAAGTTTGAGAACTTCTTGTTTAATAACATCATGTATTTTAGGATTAACTCGTCTCTGGTGTTGAACTGCAGGCTTAAAGTCATCTTCCATAAGAATTTTGTGAGTACAAAATTCAGGGTTAATACCCTTTATATCAGATAATTTCTAAGCAATTGCTTGCTTATGTGACTTTAAGACCTTTATGAGAGCAGTTCTCTCCTCATCACTTAAATCTTTTGCTATAATGACGGGTAACTTGTCGTTACCTTCCAAAAAAGCGTATTCGAGATGAGGAGGTAAGTCTTTGAGTTCAACTTCAGGAAATTCATCAGTTTTTTCAACATATTTGATTTCCTCTTTATGAAGTGTTAGTGGTAGAATAGGAGGGTGGGAGGGATATTTGTTTAACAATTGCTCAAGGAGCATGATATCCCCCTCCGGGTCAATCTCTTGATGATCAATTCCAGATGGAATTGAATCACTTCTAAGAAATGCCTCTATTTCCTCGAGGATGAAGTCACTTCCCTCAAATGGAGTGAGGGAAGGATTAGAATTATGAATTATAGGAGTAGAAGATGGAGTGGGATTGCCACTCAAGTAATCATCAGAATAACCAAGAACTTCTTGAGTGTACTCCTCACAAGCAATATCAATGACATCTATTCGGTTAACCGATTCAGAGTCATAATTTGAGGAGTACCTCGAAGTTTGATCGAGGTTAAATGTGATTGCTTCTGTACCCACACGTAATGTGATCTCATGTTCAAAGACATCTATGAGAGCACAACCCGTTTTAAGGAATCCTCTTCCAACAATTAGAGGAACCCTTTGATCTGCATCAAATTCAACAACGACAAAGTCAGCTGGAAAATGAAACTTCCCTACTTTTACAAATACGTCCTCAGCAATGCCAAGAGGACGTGATATTGATCGGTCTGCAAGCTCTAAAGTCATGCAAGTAGGTGTAAGTCCTGGAAGAGATAGTTTCTTCCATACTGAATGTGGCATCAGGTTGATGCTGGCACCAAGATCGGCCAAGGCATAGCAATCAACCATTCCTGGAAATACACAAGGTATTAGAAATTTTCCAGGATCTCCGAGCTTTTCAGGAAGCTTTTTTAATAGAACTGCAGAGCAGTTCTCATTTAACAGAGTTTTAGCCATTTCAAACAGCTTTTCCTTATTACTCAACAAATGTTTAAGCGTTGATGCAAACTTGGGCATCAAAATGATCGCGTCCGCGAAGCTTATGTCAAAATGTAATTCTTGAAATATTTGATAGAATTTGTCCATTTGATGACTAGCTTTCTCGCGAAGCTTTTGATCACTTAATCGTGATGGGTATGGAATTGAAGATTTAGGGGTAGTTTTTGGATTTTCTACGGGAACTGGTGGAGTTTCAGGCACTACTTTGTTTTTAGTAGCTGGAACCTGAATAACTGGAGGAGGGACGTCGTCGGTACTTCCTTTATCAATAGGAGGTATCGTGTCCGTTGTGACCACAGCTTCTTTTTCCAATACCTCTGGAGAAGAGAAAGAGGTAGATGGAATTTTGGGTCCTTTATATGAAGCTCCACTCCTGGTTGTGATCGCTTTTGCATCGCCCCTCGGATTCGCGATCATGGTGCTAGGTAATTTACCTGAGCCCGAGGGTCTTTCATTTAAAGATTTCTTAATGTCAGAAATCTGGCTGATCAACAACCGGTTTGTTTCTTCCTGGGTTTTCATGAATTGTTTTAACAATTCATCAGAGGGAGTAGGGTTTGGAACAACATCTTGTGTTTGGATAGGAGGGGTTTGCCCTTGGTTGTTCTGGTTAAACCCTTGATTTTGAAATTGCCCCTGATTTGGGTTTCCATGAAAGTAGCCAGGGTTAAAGTTACCCTGTCCCTGATTTCTATTCCCCTGATTTTGAAAATTTTAGGAATAACCTTGATTAAAGTTACATTGGTTAGGAAAACCTTGGTTACTTCTATTCTGGTTTTGGGGACGGTTTTGTATGTTCTGGTTAAAACCAGGTGGTACAGGGTAAGTGTTCGGACGCCATGGTGGTTCAGCAGGAGGACGATATTGATTAGCTCCTGGATTGGAACTACCGGCAATCGCATTTGTTTCAAACGTGTTACTATCGGTGGCAGTACAATTATAGTATGCATGAGGACCACCGCAAGTAACACAGACATCCACTTTCTTCACTTCAGCATGTGAAGGATTCTGTGGGAAGGAGACTTTCTTTTGGTTGGAGAGAACCAAAGCTTGTATAGCATCCGTGAGTTTATCAATCTTAGCATCGGTGCTAGATTGATTCACGGTAGATGAAGAAGGATCAACCTGTTTGTTTCGTGTGGTTCGAACCTTGGATTTGTTTTCAATTATAGCTAAAGCTTCTTTGACAGTACGACTCAAAAAATTACCTCCAGCTGAGGCATTGAGGGAGTCTTGGTCTGCTTGGCTCACTCCGTTATAAAACGTGTCGAGTTGCATTAACTCAGAAAATTCGTGGTGAGGACATTTGCGAAGCAACTCTTTGAATCTATCCCATGCTTCATTGAATGTTTCACCAGGTCTTTGTGAAAACTTGGTGATTTCATTTCTAAGATAGGCAGTTTTGGATGGGGGATAGAATTCATTCACAAATTTCTTAACTAAATCTTCCCATGTATCTATGGAACGAGGGGTTGTTTTTCTAGCCAGACTCTGGCTGCCCCCTCAAGAGAAAATGGAAAAAGAAGTAGTTTAATAGCCTCTTGCGGGACATTCTTATATTTGATGGTAGATGTAATCTTGTTAAACCATCGTATATGCGAATGAGGATCGTCCATTTCGAAACCGTAGAACTGACTAGAAGTTACCAGATTAAGTAATCCGGTTTTTAATTCGAAATTGTCAAATACTATGGCGGGTACAACAATAGCATCTCCATAACCCTCGATGGGTGCCTGGAGAAGCTCGGACATTGGGCGATCTTCTGCCATAATGACTGAAGGTTTAGGTTCAGTCTGAATTTCAGGGTCAATTTTCGGGGCAGAATGTTTTTGGATACGTCTTCGCGGAATGGTGACAAGCTCGCGGTGAGGACTTGTAGACCTAGAAGAACGAGTGCGCATGCACTGGAATAACTCTAAGAAGTCTTAGAGTAAAGAAAAAGAAAATCTTTTTGGTTTTTTATATAAATATGAACAGAGATGGTAAATTTACAATGAGTGTATATTCAGAACCACGTATGCTTCCAAATTCGTTGAACGCCGCACACCTCCCCGGCAATGGCGCCAAAATTTGATCAGTGCTAAACAGTCAGATAATATTAACCAAGTTTAAATGGTTAACAAGTCAAAAACAGCTTAGACTAATGTTCCGTGGAGTACAAGGTATCCGCGGGTCGTTAATCCCAACGAGGTATGAAATCTGTAATAAAACGGAATTTGGGATCGGGTGATTATGAACAGGAATAGGTGAGAATGTTTTATATTACTAATTTATACAATGAAATAGTTAAACAATATACTGAAACAGTTACGTGAACTAAAAACGTTTACAAATTAAAAACTTACGTCTACGTACGGGGAAAAAGGTGAGTCTTAATGAAAATTTAAACTACAGGGGGTAAAAATAAAAATTCTACAAAGTAAACTTAAAAGAAAATTTAATTTAAAAAGAAAATTATTTTTTAGATTATTTTATTATTTAATATTAATTATTTAAATAAAAACTATTTATCTTTTTAATTAAAACTAATTTAAATCAAACTAAAAATGATAAAGACTATAAATTAAACTAAAAACTTGCAAAAATATTTTCTAAACCTTTAAATGAACTTGAAGAAAGTATAAAAAATTAAAAATAAATATTTTTGTCTTTTTATGATTTTCTTTTAATTAATTACTAATTATATTAATTAAACTATTTAAACTATTTTAAATTACTAATAATACTAAAATAATTTAGAAAATTATGGAAAAATTTATAAAACTAATTAATCATCACAGGAATCCTAAAAAATTATAAAAAGTTTGTTTTATAAGTTTTTACACTATTTTACTAATTATTATATTAGATATTAATTAATTACTAATTAAACTAAATAAATTATAAAACTAGTAAATGAACAGTAGAAATTACAAGAAAATTTCGAAAATTATTTTACAACATATAAAAGTTAGGAAAAATATAAAAACTAGGTGTTACCTTATAAAAATTAATTATGCTATTTAAAACTTAACTATTAATTAATTATTAATAAAACTAATATTAATTCTAATTAATACTAAATTACAAAATAAAATTCTGATAAAATTATTAAAATTACTTTAAAATAAAAGGAAATTAATAAAAATATAAAAATGTAGGTTACTTAATAAAAATCTAAAAATGAAAATTAAAAAGATAAATAATATTAAATAGAAACTATCACTTAATTTAAATTTGATTTTTCTTGATTTTTCTTTTACAAAACTATTTAAATACTTAAAATAACTAACTTTTACAAAAACAACTAATTTAGATCCTAATAATAAGCACTGTGAGAACTTATTAGCTTTATAGTTGACTTTGTTTGACCAAACAAAGAAATAAGCTCAAATGGATTTATGTAGGGTCCACAAGGGTAAAATCTAGTTCAAATAAGTTAAGTAAACATGTATAAGCTAGAAAAAGCCAATGGGGATCACAGAATAAGCCAATAAGCCACAATAAGCAATTTGATTTTTTGTTTTTAACTGAAAAATGGGACAGACTTAAGTGCTTATTTCAGGTGGGGTCTACTAAGTCCTAGGTTAAACAAAAGGTAAAAACTTAAAGCCTACTAGGAGGGGGGTTCGAAGAAACCAAGTTTGAGTTGTGGGACCCACTGTGGTGGCCAGAAACCACCACCAAAGATGGTGGTGTGGGACTGTGGTGGCTGCAGCAGGGGAGGTACTCCTCCCTGCAGTTATGTTTGGTGTTGTGTGGGGCCCACAAGAAAATTCACAAAATTATAATAAACATGGGACACTAAAGACTAGCTGGAGGTTTGTAAATCCTAAAAGTTTAAAAGTCTAGTACCAAGTACAAAAATCAAAACAAATCTTGCAAGTTTTGAGATTTCCTGAGGTATGCACTATTTGACTTTTTGAAATATGATCCTATGTTGACTTTTATGAACTTTTAACTAATCCTAATGACTTAATAAGTTGTTATATGATATTGTAAGACTAATTTAAGCAATAAAATCTAATTATGAACTGATATGAAAGATTTAAAAACCTAAATTTCTAACAGTTAAGCTTAAATGGAGATTCAAAAGAGATTTTGACTTTTTCTTTAATGACAACTGGATTTTATGCTTTGTATGACATAATGGATCCTAATGAAACTTTATTAAACAGAAAACAACCACAAAATCTTACTAGATCCTGTAGTTAACAGCAAATCCAAACACACCTATAACTAACTGTGTGGAAAACTAGAATGGGGGTTGAATAGTTTACCGTTTAAAAACTTTAAACTTGTTGTATCAAATGTCCATTTTTAGCTTGTTCTAATATAAAAGATGTTACTTGTAGTTTATGACTAACATCACTTAAAACATGTTATCACACAAGTACAATCAACAAGTCACAACACAAACAATCACATAATGCAAACATTAAAGTAAGGCAATAAGTAAAAGGAAAGTGCAAACCGAACACGAGGATTTATAGTGGTTCGGTCACGGATCTCCTCTCCGCCCTACTCCACTCCTCGAGTACCCAACTCGAGAGTTACTTCACTAGATCAACAACCTCCCTTTTCGGCGGAGAAAACCTTACAATCGTCGCTTACACTTTTACCGACACTAAGCTAGATGCCGAGTTCTTTTACAAGGGTACAACCACTCCCGTTCGTCGCTTACACTTTTTCCGACACTATGCTAGATGTCGAGTTCTTTTACATGGGTACAACCACTCCCGTTCGTCGCTTACACTTTTACCGACACTAAGCTAGATGTCGAGTTCTTTACCAAGGGTACAACCACTCCCGCTATGTTTTGTGGCCCAACATAAAAACCTTGTGTTTTATGGCACAAACACATAAACCTTCTAATCTATATTGTTATGATACAATGATGATCCAAGACATAAAAGTCTAATGGATATGCATGCCTAATCTACATGAACTCCTTGAATAAGAAGTCTTCAACCATTGAGGATGTCAAGTGCCCTTGAATCTTCATATGTTGGAATTCTTTAATGAATGATAACTTCAAGATCTTGTAACCTTCTTGGTGGATCATGAAGTATGATATGCTTACAACAAAGATGAATGTTAGAAGCATTATGATCATTATAGAAAGGGTGATCTACATGGTTTCCTACTTATCTATGTGTGTATGTTTTATTTCATCTTTTCATCACATTTCTAAGTAAAACATAAACTTCTATTTATAGGCAAAACAAGTAAAGAAGTTTTCCAAAACCATGTTCCAAAACCATGGATTACTATTAGAGTCAACATTGACAAGACATATGCATATACTTGAAACTAAATGTTGACAAGATAAGACATATATGTTACTTGTCAACTTACAAGGACTATGACACATCTTACAAGTTCTTTGACCAAGTTATTTTCCAAAGATGTTTCCAAGTCAACTACAATCTATGACACATCTTAAATGATATTTGACAAAGATAATTTCCAAATATAGTTTTCCATTTTATGAAAAATACATTTAGACAAATGTATATATTAACTTAAAAAGGTAAATTACTTGTATATAAAAAAAATATATTAGCTAGCTATATAATATTTAGTAAGTTACTAAAAATGTTTTATGTACTTATGTTGTTATAAGACACATTTTTATATATTGTAAACTTACTAATATTATCTAGACACCTAATGTGGCACTTATTCTATTTAACACCTAAAGTGTACTTTGACACCTAAAATACTTAAAGACTCCTAAAGTATTTTTGTCATTCTAAATGGTTGGTCAAGGGGTTTGATCATAATGCTACATAACAAACATGTACGAACCTGTGTTGTAGCATACGATGACTCGAGACGTTGGGAGGTGTTGAATGTTTGTTGAGACAAAGTATGATTACAAGTAACTTATACATTTTACATTATGTATCAAGTTATACGTTTGTCATCAATCAAAACAAACGAGACTATATAGATTAAATATCGTAATATTTGCACTAACAAACTGTTTTTAAGAACTCGGCATCTAGCTTAGTGTCGGTAAAAGTGTAAGCGAGCTTGTATCATCCCTAGTGAAGTGAATTCTTCAACTCCAATTTCCTAAGGTTGTTAGCGGATCCATGGATCAAATTAAGTTCCTTGACCTACACCAAGGTTAGTGTTGTGCAAAAAAAAAAAAAAAAAAAAAAAAATTATACGAAAAATGCATGATGAATAAAAATCATTTTGGACTATGTTGACTTATCTCCTTCTTTTTGTCGAAACACAAAGGTGCGTCGAAGAATGAGAATAAAGAAAAATGCGTGCATGCTTCCCCTTGATTGTAGTTCCCCCTTGATCAATACTCCCCTTTGCTAGGGTCCCAACGTATATGACACAAGAAATAAGAAAGCTACAAAAAATAAAGGTTAGTGCATGATTAACTCCCCCTTGATCAATACTCCCCGTTGCTAGGGTACCAACGTATATGATACAAGGATAAGAAAGCTACGAAAGACACAAAGGTTAGTGTATGATTGACTCCCCCTTGATCAATACTCCCCGTTGCTAGGGTACCAACGTATGTGATTCAAGGATGAAGAACCCTACAAAATAAAGGTTAGTATAAGACAATAATTTTCCTATGCTTGACGGAAGCTCCCCTTGTTAAAGGGCGTCAATATGAACCTATAAAAAAAATTAGTATAGTGAAAGTTTTGTCTTTAGACAAGCATGTCCTCTACAACGTGTATAGACGATGCAATATGAGTGCTTGATGGATATTCCTCCTATGTCAAGAAGCACCTAAAATGAAAGAAGGAAAATATTCGATGCAAACATCATCCTTAGATGATAATGCTATATACGATCTAGCGTATATAATGGTGAACCT
This sequence comes from Artemisia argyi, assembly GCA_030686995.1. Taxonomy (NCBI): domain Eukaryota; kingdom Viridiplantae; phylum Streptophyta; class Magnoliopsida; order Asterales; family Asteraceae; genus Artemisia; species Artemisia argyi. The sequence continues at coordinate 152,153,180 of CM060684.1, forward strand.
ACAATGAAAGAGTTAGTGCAATATATTTCATCTCAAAGAAAAGTAAGATGTAAATATATAAATGATATAAGCGACTCAAGGTAGAGACCCATGATATCAAAGATCTCATGAGGTGCATTCTTGTAGAAAGCTACAAAACAATGCCTAGAGAGAAGATATGAGGATGAGATGCTTCTAATGATGTTGTAAACTAACAAGGAATGAGTTTCTCACCTAAAAGATTGTTTTGAAGAAGTGTGGTAGTTGAAAATTTGAAAAATAGAAAATAAACATTTGCAGGTGGTCTGGCGGAACCCTGCGATGACACGGGCGGAACCCTTGTGAGGGTTCCGTCTGATCCGCTAGGCCATTTTTGGGTTTCCAGAAAATTGCACTGGCGGAACCCTCGTGAAGGTTCCGCCAGATCCGCCAGATCTGGAAAACTACACAGTCCCCTTTTTAAAGTGCCGAGACGATTTTCAAAATTTTCGAAAACTCTTAAAAACACAAATATAACTCATATTTGGTTGGGAAAAGATAACAGGACAAGTAAAAACACACGTAACGTTAGAGTTTGAACGAGGGCTAACGATTTTCATTATACTTTAGAAAAAGTATTGAAAATATGACAACATCACAAGATGAATAGAAGTAGGTTTTACGCTAATCCATGGTGATGATGATTAGTGAAAGAGTTTATTGAAGGTGGTGGTGATACGTAGACAACTATTTAAAGAGTTAGAAGCTCATGTGTATAGCAAATTCTTTATCGAAAGATAAGGATAGAACATATGTACTCATGCAATCCTAAAATTCACAACTAGAGGGATAAGCAACGAATATGACTTTATCATCTACCAAAGATGATGTATCTTGCCATAATGCATGCTTGAATAGAATTGAAAGAAAGTGATAACAATAAGCACCTATGAACAAGAGTTCACATGAAAAGAGTACTAAAAACACCTATATGAGGATGAAAATGACGTCATAAGATGCGAGAGTGTTGATTAAACCAACGTGTTGAGAATGAGAGGTTGATGAAAATATCGTTTGCACTTACAATGACGTGCATGATATGTGTCGAGGAAGAAAAAGGATGAGATCCTATGATGGTATTCTAGACAATGAAGTTGTGAAGTCCTAGTTTTGAGAACAATCCTAGACTCCATTGGTTGTTGGTTGTGGAGATGAAAAACTTTGTTGAACATATGATGTGTTTTTCACTTGATGAGGTATTGGGGGTGAAAAGGGCTTGAAATATTAAAAAGAGAAAAAGTCAAAGGCTTGAAGCACTTTGTGTTTTTGTGAACCGACTTTAACTAAATGAAGTGTACCTATGTGTTGGTATTTTAGGGTGTAAGAAACATGAGTAGATGTTCTTTGAATACAATTTGACAAAATACAAATATGTGAATGAATTTCTCTCCTCCTAAATAGGTGGACATCCAACATATTGTGTAATGCATCGTATAAGGAATTATGATGAAGTGTTTAGGAGGTTGTAGGTTAATGTAAGCGATGAGCTTAGTGAAACCGATGAGCTTTGTGAAATTGAATGATTTTGAAGTGTTTAGGGATGTTGATTAGCATACAAAGAACTTTATCCTTGAAGTCATGTAGCTCTTCTCTATCAATGCGAGATGATCGCATGAAGAGGCATGTGGTTTTCTCAAAGGAGGTGGAAAGGATTATAATATTGGTATGGAGGCGACGATGAGTAATCTTGAGGATTGACTTAGGAGACTCTTTGTGAATGTGGATTATCATTAATGGATGATTGGGAATCATGGAGTTTTGAGGTGTTTTGTTGGTTGACGACTGAAGGTGAATGTATGAAATGAGGTGATGATGACTTGACAACACTTGAAGCTTGGATATCTTCTTTGTGTTCTTCACTTGCTAGAAAGTGGAAAAGACGCATTTCATAATGAAATTCACTTGACTTTCGACTACATACACAAATATGACAATGAGTGTATGGATATGATAATTGCCCTTTGTTTCAAAGAGCGACACAAGGGTGAATATAAGTTTATGTATCATGAGAGATGGTTTAACCTTAATGGGTTAGGTTGTAGTGGGGATGACACACTTTTTTGGTTACATGGTAGAATCTTCTTGTGAAGATAACTAGGTGTATGATATTGACTCTTGGTTTCTTTGAGGGTATGGAAGTGGTGGATGACTCGATATTGGTAGAACAAAGGATAACTCGTTTTTTCATTTCACATTGGTGGTTTAAGGTTTGAGTGATGAAAGGTTATGAGGGTGATTTGATCATCAAAGACCAAGAGATGTTTTAGTGTGTGATGATGGAATATGTTAAGAACGTTCTCAATAGAGATCTTTGGAACAAGTGTATAAAGTTACTAACTTTATAGGATCTTAATTGTGTATGCTCTAGAGATGTGTAGGATATGCATAAGGTTTGAATTGGGTTATGAGCAAGGTTTGGTTATGATGAACTCTTAAAAGGAAATAGACACATATGGCGTCTTTCAACAAGTAAGATTATTACGTGGAATAAAGTCACCATGCTTATGAAACATAAGAATGACTGGATGAGGAGGAGGCTCTAGATCCTAGAACTTGCAGATGTTGATTTAAGATCATTAACCCAATGGGGTATAATGAAATCTCATGTAACACAACCGTTCATGTTCAATGAGAGAATGACGCATTGGATATACAATATCCTTTTAATCATGATGAAAACTTGACGCATGATTTCTTAGGCATAATGTCTTTCAAGACATCATGTTTTCCTAAATGAAGATATGAAGCCAAAGTGTTTGAATCAGATAGTCCTATCCTAAATATAATTGGTCTCAAAATTATAATCACTAGATGATGACTAGAGGAATTCACTCGAGTTTCTTATGTATACTCCTCAAGAGTCATTGTTGCTCAGGGTTTATGAGGTTGGCTTTGAGATTGCATTTTAACATATGTTGTTAAAATGTTGATTTGAAGTTTAATGAAACATGTGCAGAAGTTAAAAGTATTACTAATACTTTGATAACTTGTGAAAGCGGAACTACTTAAACCTAGTGTAATTAAATGTGCGCTTCATGCTCATTTGATGGTGAAGGTTCTAATCCTATAGGTGTAAAGTATGGTTGAGTTTGTTAAAAGAGTGTTTAGACAAGGGGCTTTTTGAGCAATGCACTCAATAGATTCAAATGAAGGTAAGGATGGTGGATTGGTTTATCTAGGTGGTAGCTCCTTTAGTGTGTCCAAAGAAGGATGTGGTGATGTGGAGGTTTGTTGTGCTAAGGAAGTACTTAAGTTTCATAGATGTAGAAAGTGAAGAAGGATTAATCCTAATTTGTTCTCATCTATTGGTTGGTACAACTAGCGGGCGAGGTGCTTGAAGTTTTGCTCATGTTTGTGAAGCTTATGGGCTGAGATATATCACAAGGTGAATGTGATGAGATGATGGTGAAAGAACAAGTGAACTTAATTGCTAAATGTTTAAGGATGAAAACCTATTAACATTTGTTTTTGTTCCTATTGATTGGGAGAGTACTATGATGAGTGTTTTAGTTGTGATGAGTGTTTTAACAAACATTGTTAAAATACTTGGGTGTTGATTTTTCGGATGTGACTTTTAATGACTATGATAGTAAGTCAAGATTACTTGAATATTTTGAAATAAATACTTAAGTTTTCAATCCTACTTAGTTGAGAATGGATAGCAAGACTTGATAATACATCTATAACTTAAGAGTAAGTTATGACTCGATGTAAATCCTTATCGTCTTGAAGGATGAGTTAAGGATGAAAGAATGTTGTGAGTGTGTGTAGTGATCACAAATACCCAATGGCTCGAGGATTACAAGGAACAAGTTTCCGGATTCCTTTCTCTATGGAGAAAGGTATCTTGGATCATTCTTGTGAAGTATGGAAAGTATTATTATAGATGATTTTCTTATTGGTGCAGGTGAGATGTCCTAATCCTAATATGAGTGAACATTAGTGAGAAGAATCCTAGTGATGAAGGTGAGTGATCTTGAGTGAGGGATTTAAATGAAATTTTAAAAAGGAGTCTGCAGGACTGACGGAACCCTGATACATCAAGGGCGGAACCCTTTTGAGGGTTCCGTGTGATCCGTTGGGCCAAATTCTGGAGTACCCAGAAATTACACTGGCGGAACCCATTCTAGGGTACCGCCAGATCCGCCAGACCTGAAAAATTAGACAGTCCGCGATTTTGACCCACGAGACGATTTTAAAATTTTTCGAAAACTCCTAAAACATAAAATTTATACCATATCTGATTAGGAAATGCAAAGATTGGATATAGAAACATTCTAACCGTTAGTCTTTGACCGGGGGCTAGCGAATTTCACTTTACTTAGTGAAATATCCAAAACTTGAAAATTTGACAACATCCCAAATGTTGTCTACCTGCATATCCGTTAGTACAAGACAATGTACAGAGATAACAAAAGATCCTAGAAGTACATATATCCATGAAACACATTGTTTAACTACCAAATAGTTCAAATTTCAAGTAGTGCCAAACACTCCTTAACAATGGACATTTATTGACTCCCGAAACTCGTTCAAGTATCCTAATAATACTTGAAACATATGCACCTAATTAGATGTGATATATTAAAACCAAAAACACATATTCTAACACATGTTAGCATATAGATTAAGCCGAGGATTATGAGCTTACCATAAATAGAAATTAAGCCAAACATGGAAAATTGATTACAACAATGTGTTATCATCCAAACATGATACGGTTAGTTAGCATGATCAATCTAAGATGATTTTCTATCTTTTAGCACAACACATTCATTACGCATCATTGTAGAAGCATGTATACCAAACACCATTTTACAAGAATACTACATGTTTAAACCATATTCCAAGATATTTAATTAGTATTACTTAATTTTCATTCCTAAGTTAATTATGCAAAATAATCACATAACATATGCAAGGAAGAGTAACTAAAACAATAAGCAATACAAACACAAATTTTCAACTTAGTACACACAATCTAGCAAATATCCTATTGTGTATAAACATGAAATCGACAAACAAGCAAATGAATATCATGACAAGATTGACACTCATGAATCACAAATAAACAATTTGCAATCACAACTTTCAATAAGCAAATATCATATATGCACACAACTAAAACAAGTAGTCATTTAGCATAACATAAAAAGAAATATACTTTTCGTCACTTTGCGCTTAAATATGACGATGTATGCCAAGCTTGATTAGTTTCCTTTGTATATATGAAAATCACAAAATTCTTTAGTTTCAAAGAAAATAATATCAATGTTCAAAAGATACTAACTTATATTGCCTAATTCAAAAGTTTGAGTTTCTACGTCAAAACGAAACTTGTTATTTTGGACACACTATAGTATTTGGTTTATTCTTTTGACTTCAGATTAGATTTAGGCCATGACATTATTTTTAAAAGAAAGTAGACTCAATTACCTTTAAAATGATAGATGGCGCGACTCCTACGGACTTACGGTTAATTTGTTATGAATTTTTAAAGTTTGACAAAAACTGTATACTGTGCAGCCCAAGGAACCTTCGTCCAAAGGGCAAGGAACCCTTCTGAGGGTTCCGCGGGGATCCCTTCTGAGGGTTCCGCGGGGTCTGCTGTAACAAAATTTCACAAAAAGCTAAAAACGTGTATTTCGCATAGCGAAAATGTGTAGGACTTACTAGATTTGTTAGTAAACATATAATACACCTATTTTAACATCATTACTTCTTATGTGACTTATCTAAACATTTACGGAGGTGATTTTTTAACTAATTTTATAGTTAACCCAAACACTCCTTTTAAAACCGTATTTTACGTACATTAGCACTAACCACATAATTTGACACTTACAACTTTTTAAGAAAAGTTTTCTTTTATTTTTCAAGGACACCTTCAAGCTTGTATACAAACTAATATTTAACCACAAAATTTCTAAGTATACTTAACGAAACATTTTTCATATTATATTTCGCTTCAATGGTAATTTGATACATGGATCGTGCTCCATTTTAAAGACCATTTGTTTTGAAAATAAGAGCTACGAAGCTCTGATACCAATTGTGGAAAACTAGAAGGGGGGTTGAATAGTTTACCGTTTAAAAACTTTAAACTTGTTGTATCAAATGTCCATTTTTAGCTTGTTCTAATATAAAAGATGTTACTTGTAGTTTATGACTAACATCACTTAAAACATGTTATCACACAAGTACAATCAACAAGTCACAACACAAACAATCACATAATGCAAACATTAAAGTAAGGCAATAAGTAAAAGGAAAGTGCAAACGAACACGAGGATTTATAGTGGTTCGGTCACGGATCTCCTCTCCGCCCTACTCCACTCCTCGAGTACCCAACTCGAGAGTTACTTCACTAGATCAACAATCTCCCTTTTCGGCGGAGAAAACCTTACAATCGTCGCTTACACTTTTACCGACACTAAGCTAGATGCCGAGTTCTTTTACAATGGTACAACCACTCCCGTTCGTCGCTTACACTTTTTCCGACACTAAGCTAGATGTCGAGTTCTTTTACATGGGTACAACCACTCCCGTTCGTCGCTTACACTTTTACCGACACTAAGCTAGATGTCGAGTTCTTTACCAAGGGTACAACCACTCCCGCTATGTTTTGTGGCCCAACATAAAAACCTTGTGTTTTATGGCACAAACACATAAACCTTCTAATCTATATTGTTGTGATACAATGATGATCCAAGACATAAAAGTCTAATGGATATGCATGCCTAATCTACATGAACTCCTTGAATAAGAAGTCTTCAACCATTGAGGATGTCAAGTGCCCTTGAATCTTCATATGTTGGAATTCTTTAATGAATGATAACTTCAAGATCTTGTAACCTTCTTGGTGGATCATGAAGTATGATATGCTTACAACAAAGATGAATGTTAGAAGCATTATGATCATTATAGAAAGGGTGATCTACATGGTTTCCTACTTATCTATGTGTGTATGTTTTATTTCATCTTTTCATCACATTTCTAAGTAAAACATAAACTTCTATTTATAGGCAAAACAAGTAAAGAAGTTTTCCAAAACCATGTTCCAAAACCATGGATTACTATTAGAGTCAACATTGACAAGACATATGCATATACTTGAAACTAAATGTTGACAAGATAAGACATATATGTTACTTGTCAACTTACAAGGACTATGACACATCTTACAAGTTCTTTGACCAAGTTATTTTCCAAAGATGTTTCCAAGTCAACTACAATCTATGACACATCTTAAATGATATTTGACAAAGATAATTTCCAAATATAGTTTTCCATTTTATGAAAAATACATTTAGACAAATGTATATATTAACTTAAAAAGGTAAATTACTTGTATATAAAAAAAATATATTAGCTAGCTATATAATATTTAGTAAGTTACTAAAAATGTTTTATGTACTTATGTTGTTATAAGACACATTTTTATATATTGTAAACTTACTAATATTATCTAGACACCTAATGTGGCACTTATTCTATTTAACACCTAAAGTGTACTTTGACACCTAAAATACTTAAAGACTCCTAAAGTATTTTTGTCATTCTAAATGGTTGGTCAAGGGGTTTGATCATAATGCTACATAACAAACATGTACGAACCTGTGTTGTAGCATACGATGACTCGAGACGTTGAGAGGTGTTGAATGTTTGTTGAGACAAAGTATGATTACAAGTAACTTATACATTTTACGTTATGTATCAAGTTATACGTTTGTCATCAATCAAAACAAACGAGACTATATAGATTAAATATCGTAATATTTGCACTAACAAACTGTTTTTTAGATTTAATAAGCAAATTAATGATTTAGACCTTATTACTGATTTACAAGGTTGCAATATGATGTAACAAACTGGTTTAAGCATATAAACACCATCAATATCAGCAATCACTGATTAATCATTAAAAAGCTATATTAACAGTTAAAATGAAAACATGAACAACAATTGATTCCAATGTTTAAGCATGCAAGATTAAGTAAGAGTTTAACTAGTAGACACCTAATAAGCATAAAAAACACAGCTATAAGCAAAATTAAGCTATTCTACACTAACTAGCAACAAATAAGATAATGCTTACAAATTGTTTCCAGGCTGCAAATCATGGACCAAGAACTAATAATACACTTATAAGTCTTCCACAAGACTACTAACCCAGAGGCAATCCAAAATTTCCCCTGCTCCATGCTTCTTGATTCATTTCCATTGATTTTTTATTTTTACTCTATTTAATTTATATATTTTTTTATTTTTCTGTTTATGAAACTAAAAAGGATTAAACAATTTCTAAACTATAAATAACTTATAATTGAGCTTATATAAGTCTATTGGAACAAGAAAATACACATTTAACAAGATTGAAGAAAAAGTGTCAATTTTTCTTAAAAATGCAAAATCTGAATTCTATGAAAATCACTTGAATTTAAAGATTAAAATGATTCAAATTACACTAATGAAACTGATTACAACAAGTTTTTACTAAATTACAACTGAAGATTCAAATGTATACTAAGTCGACATATCTTAAAACTAATTAAAACTCTACTACTTCTATCTCTGCTTCTATTCTCTTTTAAAGCCCCCCCCCCCCCACTTGTTCCAGGTGTCTTGCTGATAATATCCCACCAATATAAGCCTTTGGATGTGTCCAATTTCATCAGGACCGTTTAAACTTACTTTTGGCGCCAAAAGTAGTTTAGGTTGCTTGTAGGGTTTTCAAGGTAATTAATGCCCTTTGGGATGTTGTGGAGGTGTAGGGGACAATTTGGGATGTAGGGGTGAGCTGGGGATGGTGGATGTAAGGCATGGCAGGGTGTAGGAGAGGCAGAGGTTGTAGTTTTAACACATGTCCTCCCCTGGTACAAAACCAGGGGGAAAAGGGTTTGTTTGTGGGCTTGACAGAGGGCAAGTGAGGTGGAGATGGTGTAAGGTGGAGGTGGATGGTGTGAACAGTGGTAGTAGCAGAGGTGGAGTGGAGGTTGGGGGTGATGGTCAACGCGAGTCAAAGATTTTGACCCCGTTTTATATTTTGGTAGGGATTGGGCTTTTGTATGTTTGGGCTTTGGATATAACTTGGACCAGGTTTATTTTGTTTTTGGAATTGGACTTATGGATTTTATTTTGGATCTGTTTGGTATGTAAGGTTAAAAAGCCCAAGGACCTTTGTTGTAACTTTTGATTTTCCAGGGACTAAACCTGTAACTTTTCCAATTTTATCAAAAAGGACCTTTCTTGCCATATACAAATATTAATTAAGGACCTTTTTTTATATTTTTCCAAATTAAAAAGTAACCGGGGACCATTTTTATCAAAATTGCAAAGTATAGGGACCTTTTTGAAAATTCTTTGAATTTATCATCTAGGGGTCAATTTTGTCAACTTGTGAATTACCACAGACCCTTTGATGATAAAATTCCATTTTTGAACACTAGGGGTATTTTCTGTCAATATTGAAACTGCAGGGACCTGTTTTGCCAATTTTGATATTTTGAACTTTCAAGGATAAAAATTGTTATTCCATGATTCCTGAGGACTGTTGTTGACTTTTCTTTAAAATAAATCATCCAGGGATCATTTCTGACATTTCTTGAAAGTTCAGGGACTGATTTTGACAATTTGGTAAACTTTGCCCTTTTTTTCCTTGTTTTCAGTTCTTTTATGTCTGAAACATATAAAAACACCTTCTAAGGATATTTGTAGTATTTTGTGGTATTTCTGAGTGTTTTTACATGTTTTTGTTGTTCAGATTTGAAAGAAATGATGAGTTTTTATGAACTCATCAATATACGTTAAATCCTCCGGACTTGGATATTACTATACAAGTCCGCTAATCAAATAAAAGTCCAAAAGCCTAAATGATGGACAGCGCCCCAGGCCCGTCACCATAACGCATGCAACATGATACCCGGTATGAGCGAATAGCGATAGTAATAATATTTAGTAGGCAAAATTTAATAACGACATGGTATGAGTTCAAATCGTTGTTTTGTTTGTACTTATGGTGGAAACATCACAAGTCAAAAAATCTGAGTACATATACGGTATGATAGGTCATTTAAATATAAGCTAGAGTTGTAGGATTGTATATTAAGACTTTGTAAATTCAAGTATTCAACGATATGATGTAACTAGCTAAAAGACCCGTGAAATTCACGGGTATTTTAAAGAACGTAACAAAAATATATTTAAATTAAATAATGGTGAAATGCTATGCAAAAAAGTGGAAGAACAATACAAATGAGTATGTCGGGTGGAAAAAAGGGCATGTTTGTAATGAAACATAGGAACACTACAACAAATTGTCTAATAATGTAAAATGAACAGGAAGTAAGAAAAATATATTAGTGATAGACTGGTAGGGTTGGAACGGTTGTCCTAGCGAAAAGACAAAGAAAAAGAACGATAGAGAGCTATACTCAAATTTGTATTGATCTATTAAACTGTATTTACAAAATTACTTCACTCGATAAAAAAGTACTAAATTACTCAAAGAACATACATCTGGCCATGTGTGAAAATACCAAATTACTTGTGTTTACATAACCACATATAGTCAAATAAAACATTTCTTCACCCAAATACCTATGTTGCGTTGCTTAGTTTTTCACCTTCATTTTGAAACCTATTTCAAGCAACATCACCTTGTGTGAGGTTAACCTACAATGAAACACAAAAAGAATATACAGCATAAACAATAAATATACAAACTACTTGAAAAATTATTCCATTAACAATAAATGATTACGGGTATGCCAAACTAAGTATATTGAATATTGGTATACCCGTAATCATTTACATGTAGGGATAAGCACGGTACCGATCCCGTACGGATCCCGTACAGAATTAGTGGTACTGATTTTTTTCTGAGCATAAATTAGTGGTACTGGTACCGTACCGAACGGGATTCGAATACTGGTATCGGTATCGGTACCGGTACCGGTACCCGGAAAACCAGGTTTTCCCCCGTTTTTTTCGGGAATTTCCCGATTTGGTACCGGTCCCGTACCGAATTACTGGTCCCGATTTTTTCCCACCTTATTTCGTAGTCCCGGTACCGTACCGTATATCGAGATCGGTTTTCGGTATGGAAAGAGTACTCACAAAGGTACGCATACAAATTTAGAATGAAAAGTAGAGAGCTAAGAAAACCTTGAGACTAAAGTCTATGAAATATACTTCAGAATAATGATATATGCATTGAACATATATTTATCGAACCAAATTGCGTGCATACTTGTATAGATCAACACTCATGACCTGATAAAGAATCAAATAAAAAACATATACGGTCTTAAAACAAAATAAACGAACCTAAATGACAATCATTTCAATTTATAAGTGTTATGATAAATCAAAACAATTAAATTGGCAAACACATAAAGATAAAACAAGAAATTGAGAGCTTAACCTGAACAATTATCGCTTATGATCATTTTCAGGAAAACGAAAATACAGATGAAAGTAACTCATACAAAACATTCATATACCAATTTTAAACGATAGTAGTACAAGTAGTAACATGACATGTATTGGTTTTTTTATTTTATTTTTATTTTTATTTTTATTTTTATTTTTATTTTTTATTTTTTGAACTTGACATCTATTAGTTCACTTCCATAATTTTATAAAGGAAATAACCAATGGTTTGAAATAATTGCATGTTCTACGTACAAACATGATAAGCACTTAAAGAAAGTAACATTAGGTTTGTTGTAGACCGGTTGCGTTCATGTTTTAAGAACACAGAGAAGAAGAATGATATCATCTTAAACGACACTTAGATTAGAGATGAAACCATTTTTAAACTTCCTTGTTGTGTTATAATCGACGTTTAGGTAGTGATGAGATTGTTAACAGCTTGGAAGATGAATTATGTTGTAAGGATGTATGCAGCAGGGGCGGAACTACGTATTCTTTAGAGGGTGGCGGTGCCCTCCATGCTTTGCCGAAAAATATTAATTTGTAGTGCAAAATTTTTTCTTTTAGGACCATTTTATTAAAGTGCACCTCACCATAAAATCAAATTGCTCCCGCCTTAAAGTCAAACAATGCAAAAACCTTGCATTTTTATTTTAATCTTAAAAAAAATATCAATTTTTAGTGTATAAAAAATATATATGACATTTTTATTAAAGTGTATCATGAGTTTTATCAAAAAAAATTTTTTTTGCCCCCATCCTTTAAGATCTTGGGTCCGCCACTGGTACGTAGCAATATATAGGTAAAAAAATTTGTAATGATTGATTAGTAAGTTAATTAAAATTAATTATTGACGGGATCGTATTAGTGCCATTCCGAAAATCATTCCAAAAGTAATATTAAAATAGCGATTTGAATTTAGAATTTGTGGGAAGTTACAGTTGACTTTCCAAACATTCTACACGTTTTGGCTTATAAATCAAAACCATTCCAAGACAATGCATTAAATGGCAACTTAATGACTTTTTTTGTGATGGATTTAAATACGGTTGAACTTTGCCACGTGTCATAAGAGGAGAAGAGTTATTTTTAGAAAAAATTAATTAGTTAGCTTAAGAGGGTTGTACAAAAAGTTGCTTAAGAGGGTTGTACAAAACTCTGTTTTATTAGATAAAATAGATATCATTTGGAGCGGTTGTTTACAATCATTTTTTTTGAACGGCGGGTTAGTTGTAAGATGTTAGTTGTTAGTTGTTGGCTCGAGTTAGTGTCGTATCCTCGGGCAGAGATACCAACCGCGAGCCTCTCCTTAGGGGATAACCCCACTCCTATTCCCGATTCGCCTGATATCATTAGAGTTTGTGGTTCTCAAGTGAGGACTTTCCGATCGGTCACCCAAACCGGTACTACTCTCACTTGAGCTCGCTTAACTAATTAAACCTTAACCACTAGACCACAAGCCCCATGATGGTTGTTTACAATCATACCATATGACCCGAGTTCAATACTTAGCCAGCTTTTTTCCATATGATATCCCTTTTTCTATTTTTCTTTTGTTATCAACCAATTGCCAACTAGTTAGTCATTACCTTCCGCTATACTCAATTCCATTAAAAGAAACTTAAAAAGTAAGGTGGTGTACTCTCTATGCTCAAAAGTCGAGCGTTAGTATATCGAGCTCGATTGAACTAAAACCTCACCAAAATTTTTACATATTTTCAGAGTTTGTAACCCGCACAATACTTTCAGATTATTTATTTATTTATTTATTTATTTTATAATTTTATAAAATGTGTCTCTTTGCTTCTAATTGCAAAACAAGTCATATTATAACATGGTTCCTTACGAGTTACGACACATGTATGAAATTTATCAAATGTCTTGACATCGTTCTATATTTAAAGTTAGGTTCATGCTATTATAAGAAAGAAAATGAAAGGTATGTTTGTGAACAAGTATATTATTATTATTATTGAATTGGCGGCATATTATTGAAAAAGAAACTAGCTAGGAGCTAGCAACTACAAAGATGATTTTAGCTAATCAGTCTAATTAATACATTTTTCCCCTCTAAACTTATACCAAGAAAAAACAGTAAAGACGAATAGAATAAAAAATATCACATATCCTCGTAACTTGACAATTGAAAACGATATTATTCAAAAACGCCAAATAGTCCAACATGAAGCAGCGAAAACGATATAGGCTCGATCCCTCTTGTCTTTTGGAGCTTGAGACGCCAAAAACAAAGAATCCCAATCGTTGCAAGAAGCAAACATCGGGAACTTTAAGTCATACCAATTACGGACTAACCTCCAAATATTAGAAGCAGTAGCACATGAAAAGAAAACATGAGCATTCGATTAAGCAAATCCATTGCAAACCTGGCACGTAATAGACTCAATTTTTAAACCCCTAGAGGAGAGGTTTAGACGATGACGCTTGTCTAGAAACAACCGCCACATAGAGTGATTGAACCATCATCAAGTGATCCAAGTAGTTGAAAGAATATGATTAACAACTTTAAGACAATAAACACAAAATCTGCTTTGCGGAGGTATATGCAACATATAAAGTGGATCCAAAAGCTTGTAACGTGAATGTTCATAACTGACCAGCAAACATCCTACCATGTTATCCATCCAAGTCATTTTTGACTTGTGATTGTAACGTCCAGTACGACTAGAAGCTCATCTTGTCTTCAAAACCGATATATGGTTACCAGTTACCACTACTAGTTATGTTCTTTTGCTAGTTTTAATTGAGAAGAGACAAATCAACACAACATGTTTTTGGCATATTGTAAATAGAGCGCTTCTCAACCAATAAATTTATAGTCCAATCCCTTGCTAAAAAGGTAAAAAAAAGCATGAGTGTCTCATTTTAAAAGAAAACACGACGTTGTTGCTTAAAAGAAAATTAGGGCCCGTTTGGTTTTTAGTGGGTTTAGGATTTGGATTTGGATTAAGGGCCATTTGGTTTGTAGATAGGTTTAGGATTAAGATTTGGATTTGGATTTAAATTTGGATTAGGATTTGAATTTTGATTTGATATAAGAAAGAAAGAAAACAATATTTAAAGATATATTATAAATTAAAATTTTTATATTATTTATTTTTAAATAAATATAATATGATTTATTATAACAAATAAAAAATAAATTAAATATGAAGGGTAGAGATTAAATGTGACTCCACTTAGAAAATAATTTTTACAAAAGTAGATATATAGGTTAGGATTAATAGATAGACAATTTTTAGGATTCATTCTCAATAATGGAGCCCACAAATTATATATATATATATATATATATATATATATATATATACTAAAAGAGGGGAGGTTAATGGGTGCAATATCGTGCTTCAAAGGGTTGTACAAAACAGTTGTTTCTACAGTAACTGGGCTGCTGTAGCATGTTGTACACTACAATGGTTTGTACAGTATTTTTTTTTTTTTTTTTTTTTTTTATTTTATTTTCAAAAAGTTGTAGCACACAGTGGTTATCCCCCCCCCCCCCCCCCCCCAACAACTTTAAGAAACAACAACAACAATAAATACTCCCTTTCATCATCAAAACATCAAACAAGCCATAAAATAAAAATAAAAATAAAACCGGATTTAAAATAAAAATAAAATTAGTGTTTTGAAAATAATTTAAGAAAATAAAAAGAGAGGGTGCGTGGCACACGTTTTATCATCGGAGAGTGATGGAAAACGGCGGTGGTGGCGTATGTTGGTGGTACCGCGGCGGTAGAGGCGCGTGAGGGGTGATACGAGGTGTTTGGGGTCGCGTGAGTGGTATGGGTGTGACGGGGATATCCCGATCTATAAGATTGTACAAGAAAATGAGGTTGCCGGAAAAATATTCCGGCGAGTCGTCGGAAACTGCTGCTGCTCCGGTGGGGCGGCGGCCGGATTATTCAAAGAGAGAGAGAGAGAGAGAGAGTTTTTGGTGTGAGTATGTGTGTGTTTTTAGTATTAAAAATGATAAAAGTGGGGGGTGTGGGGATATATATATATAGGTAAGAAAGTATAGGGTAGTTTTTGTATTAAATGAAAGTGTAGGGTAAGGTGTAAAGAGATAATCTAGGGACCAATGTTGCCAACATAGTAAACTTCTAACTATATAAGCTCCGGGGTCCAAACGACATAGGAAACGGACTAAAAAAATTACGAAACTTGCGCCATTGTTCACGAAATAATTTTTCCAATAAAATCAAGCATAAACTTCAGAGTTTTTATCAAACTCAAAATAGTTCAAATAATTTGGTAAGTGCAATACGATTCGAATTTTCTAGGTTGTGCTGGGTCAATCAAGGGAAGATTTTGCTCACCAAGCATAAGATTGAATAGTCTATCTTGCAATATATCCTTTCTTTCTAATACCATGACAAGCCAATATTAGAAAATCAACGAAGTTTTAAAACCGTAAAACCTATTATTCGCAAAACACAAAACATACAACTTAAAACACATATCTAAACACTCCCGCCGCAACGCGCGGGTTTCCCTACTCGTTTATACTAAACAATCAAATTTGGGGTTGATCCCCAAATCCAATGCCAAAAGGCATCAAACAAAACGGGCACTAAGATTTAAGAGTGCGTTTGGTTTGATATTTTGGAATGCGTTTTAAGTTTGATGTGACAAGAATTGTTGTGTGGTTCATTTTTTTAATAGACTGAGTGATAGAATGAATGAAATTTAATTCCACATTAAATTTGGAGGGTTTTGGCAAAACCCGTGGGACTTGGCATTTTCTACTTTCACATATCATTTTTATATAAATTTTTAAATGATATTTTTTATTATAATTTTATTATAAAATACATTTAATAAATATATTTTCTATTTTCAAATTCGAAATCAAATCCAAATCCTAAACCAAATCTAAATTCAAATCCTAAACAAGTTTTAAGCATGTTATACGCCTATATGATAATAAGCTTATACAACCACATTAGTTTTTGAAATAAGCCAGAAAATTATGGTTTATGAAATATAAGTTGAAATCAAATAATCTCGTACCTTAAATGTTTTGCAAAATTAATTGTTGCTAAAACTGAAAATAAAGCAGTAGATAGATATGGAGCTAACGATAGCTATACGAAATTTTCATAAATTAAAAAAGTTTTCATTTATTTATTTATTTATTTAATCTTAAACAAGTTTTAAGCAAAGAATTTATATTTAGGCTATGTTTGGCGCTGTTTATTTGGCAAATGAGCAGTGATCTTTGCAAATTTTTTGGAAAACTTATTTTTCAAATGTTTTTTTAAGAAGTTGTGAGCGGTGAGCAGTGAGCTGTGACTACAGCTACTGCTCATAACTCACTACTACTACAAGTCTACTTTTGCCAAACATAACATTTTTTTGAGTTAATTTCATAAATCGTCCTTATGGTTTGTCGGGTTTCACGGAATTGGTCCCTCACAAGAATTTTTAACGGGTTTGGTCCCTGTGGTTTTGACCCGTATCGGGTTTGGTCCTTTGACCAATATTTACGTTAGTTTGACCATTAAACTTAGAGGAAATGACATATATACCCTTAAACGTAATTGGTCCCTGTGGTTTGTGGGATATAACGAATTTAGTCCCTGTGGTTTTTCTTTTCTTTTTTTCAAAATTTTTTTTTGTCCGAATATTTAAAATTTTTTTTGACAAAAGTTTTAAAACTTTTTTGGCAGATTTTTATTTTTAAATTTTTAAAAACTTTTGAATACTTTTGACGGAGTTTTATTATAAAATTTTTTGACAAAAAAAATTTCTACTGGATTTTTGTTAGATTCTTGGCATGTTTTATTTACAAGCTTTTTAAAAAAAAAATTATAAAAAATATATGACGATAATCATACTATGTGTATATTCACGTGCATGTGTGTGTCTCATCTATATGACTATATATGTGTAATTATAGAATTATGAATAAACATTATTATGCTTAGATTGAAAAAAAAAGTAAAAATAAGAATAACCAATTTTTTATGTAATACAATAAGTTTGTTGTTATAAATTTTCTATGCCTAAATATGAACGGTTAGAAACCGAAAAAACCGAAAAACTGAACCGAAACCGATAAGAAACCGAAAAAACCGAACCGCCAAAAACAGAACGGTTTCGGTTTTGGGTTCTATAAAAACCGAACATTTTGGTTCGGTTTTGGTTTTAGCCAAAAACCGACCCAAACCGAACCGTGCACGCCCCTAATAAAAATATTATGAATTTTTTTTAACAATTTTTTTTTAAATTAAAATATTTTTTAAAACAATTGTCATAATTTTAAAAAAAAATTGCCAATTTTTTTTTCAAAAAATTTAGCCAGATATATTTTTTAAAATATATTGTTTGACAAAAAAATCATTGACATAATTTTGAAACTTTTTTTTTTAATATTTCTCGCAAAATATATATATATATATATATATATATATATATATATATATATATATATATATATATATATATATATATATATATTTTGGCACTTTTTATTAAAATTTTTTTGACAAAAAAAAAAGTTGATATCTATATAAAAAAATTTGAATTTTTTTTAACATTTTCTGTAGAATAGGAAAAAATTTGTCAAAATTTTATAAAATAATAAGAAATAATTAACACAAGGACTAAATCTGTTATAGCCAACAAATCATAGGGACCATTTATGAAACACGTTTAAGGGTATTTATGTCATTTCTGTCCCACTTGACGGTCAACAGACGGTGTTAGTGGTCAAGAGACCAAACCCGATACGGGTCAAAACCACAGGGACCAAACCCGTTAAAAATTCTTGCGAGAGACCAATTCCGTTAAACCCGACAAACCATAGGGACGATTTATGAAATTAACTATATATATTTTTTTTTTAAAACAAACGCACCTAAAAAAGAATTTTATATTTAGAAAAAACCGGCTAAAAACAGTACTCGGCGTAATTCACAAAATCCGCAGAGTGTCTTTCACCCACTTCACACTAATCAAAAAAAATTTCCCCCAAAAAAAACAACAATGAGCGAAGAAGCGAAAAGATCTCCGACGAGCCTTAAACCACCGTCACCGTCGTCAGCCGATGATCGTAAATCCACGTCAGCATCCACCACCAGCACCAGCAGCCGAAAAGTAGTCATCAAAAGTGCAGATATGAAACAAGATATGCAACACGAAGCTGTTGATATCGCCATTGCTGTAATATATTCTATTCACTCACTCTCACCATTCTGCTACGCGCGTGTATTTCACGCGCTTGTGATATCACCATTACAGTAAACATTCATTATTAGTATGATTTACGTTTTCATGATCGTGTTACGCGCGTATATGTCACGCGCCTCTGTGTGTTTGTTTACAGTAACTCACTCATTTTCCATCTGTTTAATTTCATTCACTTTCATTACCTTTGTTAACGATTTGATGATTCTGATACGCGCGTGTATGTCACGCGCTTCTGGTTTCGCCATTACAGTAACTCACTAAAGTTCATGATCTTAATTCACGATTTCATGATTTTCTGGCGCGCGTTTGTTTCACGCGCTTGTGTTTGTGTTTGTTTTTCAGGCGTTTGAGAAGTGTAGTGTGGAGAAGGATGTAGCGGAACAGATTAAGAAGGAGTTTGATGTGAAGTATGGTCCTACGTGGCATTGTATCGTCGGCAAAAACTTCGGTAATTATTTTGTTTAGAATTGGTTAGTTATTGTGCTCTAAGCCGTTGCTGTTCATCTATAGAGAGTCATATAGTTGAATGTGTTCGAGTTTGATAAATAGGCGAAGATCTAGTGATTTTAAGTTAATACAATGTGTTGCTAAGTTTCGAATTTAGTGAACTTTAGGAGATTGTTAATGTGCTTCAAAATAATGTGAGTATTATTTTAGTGCAGACGTGATTTTGTTAATTTCTGATAATAGTAGGTAATGTGCTAATAATTTGAGTTTGATTACGACAAACTGATGAGTATATAGAATGAGAGTAGGAAAAAAGTTTGATCACACATCTGACTTGGCTATTAACGAGAAGACAAAATCCATGAGCTTTGAATGTGTGTGGATAGAAAACTATGCAGCCAGGAAGTTGAATGTCGAGGGATAGTTTATAGTTTTACATAAGCCTACAGTCGTGTATGATGGATACACGTATCTGGTGTCTTTTTTTGACTTTTTGTATGTGTGCAAACATCGGTAACTATTTTAGTCCATGTTACTTGACTTGTCTAAGTTCTAGGTTGAGACCAAAAGGGATCCGCCTACAGTTTGGGAATTTGCGTTGTGATGCTACCTATTGAAACGGAAATGGAAGGTATAAAATAATAAAGAAATAAACTAACATTTTTGTCGAGTTTGTATAGACATTGGTGTTATGTTTGTCTTCAAATCACAGTCACGTCTTTGCTTAATGCAACGTCAGACAACCTGTCAACATGACAACTAATTATCTGGTTAAAATGTCAGATGCATTTTTGCTTAGGTTGAAAGTTAGTTTGTCCCTCCACAATTGACATGGAAACTACTTGTCAACTCAGGTCTCAGGCGCAGGTTTGCATAACTAGAAGTTCCTGTATAGTCCAGCTAAATCTCTCAATTGCAAGCTTAACCATTAAATAGTTTTACCAAATTTAGCTGGTTTCAGTAAACCTGTTATGTGGTAATATCTAGTTTCTCTATATCGAGTTGCTAAATTATTATTATGATTTCAATCGAAATATGCCCACTATCTGACTTTCTATCGGTATAAATCTCTTACAGACACATATGCACTTCTTTTGGGGGTTTTATATTTGAAATTTTGAACCAATCATGCGTCAGTAGTGGCAATTAGATACTAAAAGTACAATTTCTATATGCTTCAAAACTCTTGCATTCGACATTTACTGCTAAACACACCGGTTACAAAGTTCCTAGCACCTCATTACAAAGTTCCTAGCGCCTTATTATACCTTTTTCTAGAAGTAGGGTGTATGTGAAACCAAAGAGAGAATCATACAAAATACACTCTGTGGCTGATATGCTAAGGTATGTCTTGAATAGAAATTTGGATGTCTGGAACAGAGACTTGATACTGAATAGTACAAGATTATATATAGGCCTTATTAAATAGCCTTATCAATGATTGTTGCTAGAAAGAGAGGTACCATCTTTTGCAGCTACCATCTTTTGAAAAATTTCATGGTGGATCAGATTTATGGATCCTTCCATGAAATTTTTCATGTTATTAAGAGTTAAAGATGTTTAGTGCATCAGCTCAAGATCAGAGGGAAGGTCAAGCCATTAAGGCAATGACCCTGCCCCCATTCCACACAAGCATGTCATGCATGCTAATTTGAGATATCTATCTAATGTATACGTAATACTGAAGTGAGTGAAAAAAAGACGATGATAAATGGGAGGCTTAAATTATGTTGTGACCCCATACAAGAAAGGAAAAAAAAAAAAAAAAAAAAAAAAAAAAAAAAAAAAAAAAAAAAAAAAAAAAAACGTTGGCTGTGGGCCCAAGGTATAGAGGTAATCTGGAATATTTCTACCGTTTCAAAAAATGATTCATTCAATTAGGGTGTCACCATTGTTATCTTCACATATGAGAAATGTTTAGCTTTCCTAAAGGCAACCTTTTCTTCTTGTTGCCGTGTATTTTGTTTGTCTTTGTTTTTTGAGTCTCTAGTGAGTTAGAGACATGGACGCATGGTTTGAAAATGTCAAAGAGCAAGAAATAATTGAGCATGTGATTTTGTATAGCCTATAGGTTGTTAGTTGCTAGCCTGAATGTTTGCTACAAGCTGTTTGCTGTACTAAGATTTGAAGATTGCCAGTTTCTTACCTCTGTTTGAAAGTAATATATCCAAGAGTTTCTTCTGTCAGGCCAATGCAAATTAGAGAAATTCCAGAGGATACACTAAATGAAACTTTTTTCTATATAGTTATCACTAGCTTCATATGTAATCTTCGACTTTGATAAACAATCCTAAAAGATAGGCAGATAGCACACACTATGTGACCCAAAATAAATGAAGGACTGTTCAAAACATGGATACTTTCTATTCTTATGACATGTGAACAACTAGAACTTGCTTTGAGTGTGTGTATGTATATTTACGGGGTATGTGGATATGCATACATATATGCGTATACATTTTTTTTGAACGACAATTCTAACTATCTCACAATATATACACCACAAAGCTATCTCAGATGTACTAAGCAGGATTTGAACCCACAACCATTTGGTTGGGGAGCTTTTCACACAATACAGGGTACATTTCGATCATGATACGATCCCTGGATTTATTAATTATGGAATGATTATTAAATAAGTATTAAAATAGTTTTATTTATTTACTAGATATGTTTTATTTAGGAGGATTGCTACATCCACATACAATTTACAAAAACAAATTCACACAATGAGGTGACAACATGTGATTGGTGTATTTTGATACACTTTCTTCCTATTCTCTTTCATCAAACCAATCACATGTTGACACCTCCTTTGTGTGGATTTGTTTTTGTAAATTGTATGTGGATGTAGCAATTCTCTTTATTTAGATAACGATTATGATCCGACTTGTTCTACAAGAATAGGATTATTATATATAGATGATTAGGGTTGTAATTCATTGATGCTAAGTATTATTGTTTATTATTGATTTCGTGTCAATTGGGAGAGCTTATTCGACCTCTCGAACGTCGATTATTTATCGTTATTGATCTTTACATCTCTTAATCTAATTAGGTTCGTATCAGATCACAAGCCCTTTATATTATTTATTAAGGCTAGGGGAAGGGACACCAAGTTAGGGGATGGCGCCAAATGCCAACATAAATTATACTTTGTTGGCAATCCACTGTAATTATATTATTTATAGCAATAACAATCTGTTTTGCCAGCTGACAAACAATATGTTTCAAAAGATTAATTAAGTACATAAGCATTATTACCTGGAGATCTAGAAGGCTCATTTGGTTTGGTCTAAAACCAAAAGCCAAATGATTCATTTAATTTGGTTGAGAAGTCTTGATTTTTTTTTTACTTAGAGTGGGGAGGAATAGTATCCTTTACGTACACACCATGGAATTCGACCTGTATGTTTGTCATCAGCCACCCATGGAAAGTTGGGTCATGTGCCGATCCACCCTTTCTTCAACTGTTCATATCATGTGGTAATGTTTGTTAAGGATTCTGTAACTCATGGTAAGAAAGTGTTTGCCTACTAACCTACTCTAACTTTAACCGTTCATACCAACTCGTAATTAGAAGATTTTTTTAATTCTTGGAGCTTAGAAAACTGGTTACTCAGTCATCATTCTTACACATTTATAGTAGTCTCTACATAAATTTACTTCTTGGATGTTATTGTGTGCTTTTTAGGCTGTCACTATCATGCTGTTCAAAGATATATTTCTTAGACTGTGAAACATGAGAAACAGATGGCGAAACATAACATAAGCTGCAACTATAAATTTGCTTATGATTCTTTTTTCAGATACGTGTTTCACATAAAGATACTGCTGTTGGGGAAACATAACATACTCTGCCACTATGTGTGCGCACCTGCCTTCATTTCCAGATGTTGTATTGCACATATTTCATCTATTGAATTTGATGGCCGGCATATCATCATTCTTTAGACGTCCATATGCATTTAAAAACTCACATACTTTCATGTGTATCAAAGTGTGCATGCACAAGTCATAAAACACAAACAAAGATGATGCACCACTAACCACAAATAGTCCTGATTTACGCTGTATACCGACTTTTGCTGCAAGGGTAGTGGGGTACAAACTGCAAGGTTGGTGATACACATTGCACACTTCATGATTAGAGGATTGACTTATGTACTATTTGTCAGTTTGTCTAGGTCATTTGATACTCAGTATTCACAAATTTTGTCTTGTCCACGGTGAATAAATCGATGATGTGACTGTGAGTCCTATTGACTAGATGTGAAGAAAATAATAGAGTTAACACATGTGACATTATTTGTGGGTTCCATTTTGCAGGCTCGTACGTGACTCACGAGACAAACCACTTTGTCTATTTCTATTTGGAATCGAAGGCAGTGTTGCTGTTCAAATCCGGTTGAGCATGCTTTGATACTACTGCTGCTTGGACATGTATGTATTCAAAAAACCAATTAAAGCTAAATATGGTTGTGATGCTGTATATTAGTGTGAACCTATTATTGTGTTCAAATGTTATTATAATACCCTTAATTGCCTCCTATATCATCCAGTATTATGCCCTTATTAACTGTTCAGGCTTAACGTTCGGTAAGTTATAACCTCTTTGGTCTTGGAAAGATATGGAAACATATCCTGATTATGGCTTACATTGTAATTCCAAAACTACTGATGAAAAACTTTATTGATGGAGTCACAGGAATGGTAGACTTTTTGGGAGTCTCATTGGTCATTTAATGATATTTCAATTCATACAGAATGCATATGCTATTTATACATTGTAGTTAATTCTGTTCATTTTTTCTTTGTACAAGGGGATTGCAGTTTATACCAAATGATCAAACCTATAATGGTTAATATTTTTAAGTAGAACATCTTAGAAGCTTGCTACAATTTGGCTGCTTACATGTTTGATGGTTCTTCGTAACTTGATACCAACTTGATTAAGCTAATGGTAATCAAACACATGTTCTGAATGTCTAATTTAGCTGATGAATGAGAAATCTGGTTACCCTTCACAAAATTTCTACTTTTACACACACACACACACACACACACACATATATATATATATATATATATATATATATATATATATATATATATATATATATATATATATATATATATATATATATATATATATATATATATATATATATATATTTTTAATTGAACATGAGACGTATTTATTTTATTAAAGAATCTCAATTATTGACAACTCAATGACCCGTTAGGATAACTAGCCAAGCACCCGTGCATAGCGGTGGAAGTTTACAGTGGCAATAGTCATGGCTGCGAATTTATGATTCAGTATTTTGTGTTGCGTTTTGTGCATACAGTGATACAACGAAAACCGTCAAAATTCTAATAGTATTAGCTGTGTATAAGTAAATAAAAACAATTATTAATTTTAAAATGCTGAAAAAACGTGTAAAGCATTAGAAAACAAATTAATTTTAGAAAGTTAAAACCATTTATTAGTCAAATTGTAAAAAGGTATTATGGTAAAACAACTGTTCTCATTTATAGAAAAGACTAGTGTATGATCTGAAATGGCATCTGAGATAACATTAAGAGGAGGATTTAAATTTTTATTACCACTTGCTAAATAATTTTATCAACATTTTTCTTTTCTTAATAATAGCAAAAAACAATCTGTCAGATGACATCTGATTACTACCTTATTATTAGTTTTTCTCATAACCCATTTTTTTTAAGTGCTTGGTATATGTGTCTTTTAACAGACGGTTACATCAGTTGATTTATGAATTAAAACATGTCAACATCATTTACGAAGATAAAATAGCAAACATCATTTACTTGTCTGTAAACTTTTCTCAAGATAAATTGCAAGTCAAGCATTGCTTCGCTTAAATATATTTATTGGATTAACTTGGCGTCTACTAACACAACTGACAATGTTTTTTTTGAACGGCTATTCTATTAAAGAAAACTAGCAAGGAGCTAGATTACACAGTAATCAAGTACGGGTTTTTTAGCCACTCGATCCAACTAAACAAGGCTTTACTTCTAAATTTACACCAATAAAAGGAACTAGAGACAACATTATCAAAAATGAACGCCTTCGGAGGAACTTTATCTTCAAACACGATCTTATTATGATACGTCCATATGTTCCACCACATAACATAAAAAACACCTTCAAGTAACGCCTTCGTTTTAACCGCAAGCCTCAAAGACACCATCCACGTGAGCCATTCTTCATATGACTGTGCGTCAGCGTAGCAAACATTCCACCAACTAGCAATCTTGCGACCAATCTGCCTTGATAGATCACATCGAAAAAACAAGTGTTCCGAAGATTCCGTACTGCCATCACATATCGGGCACGCCAAAGATTAAATATCAATACCACGCCTAGATATATTCACTCTCGTAGGAATCGCATCTGTTTTAATTTTCCATGCGAGCACATTTAATTTAATGGGTACATACCTGATCCACCTTGTTTTAGTAAACCCTGTTTGTAAACGCTTCTCATCAATGATCTTAGAATGGAAGCCACCGTGAAATCTCCCGAGTTCTCCAAAGACCAAATTCATCTGTCACCCATAGGAACCAGATTTATCTTGCGAGTCAAATCCATAAGAGCATCATATTGGGTCTGTTCCGCACCACCCCTAACATGTCGACGAAACGTCTTGTCCAAGCTCGTGTCAGTCAACTTAACCCGAAGATTCACTTCCTTGCAATTCTCTAAGGCAAACACCCGAGGAAACAAAACTTTAGCCTTGCCAACACCCGACCAGTTATCGTTCCAAAAACACCGTATCCTCATTGCCCACCTTAATACGCATATACTCTAACACATCCGCACCTTGATTTTTCAAAACCCTTAGCTTGTTAACAATACTTCTCCAGCATGATCGCACACCTATATTACGAACTATACCGACGTTCCCGTCTTCCCCATGAATGGCCTTAATAACCTTCGCCCATAGAGAATCATTCTGATTATGAAACCACCACACCCATTTCATCATTAATCCCCTGTTAAGCGCCACAACTGACAATGTTAGTTGTCTTCTTTAAAGCTTTGTTACATTTTTTGAAAATTTGAATGTGTTAAAAGTTATTGCTAACAGGAAGAGTTCGCAAGATGCAAACTAGATAACAAAAAGGATGAGTTTTGTTTCATTTTCACATTATTAAATCAAATATCGTGTACTTTTAATATGATTAAATAAAAAGAAAAATTAAAATAAGAATGACGAGAAGAAACAACAATCACACGTTTCAAACATACTTATAAAAATAGACGCTTCTCTCTTTGAAAATCTCTCTTATTTGAAATGTGTAGCTAAGTATTCTTCTTATTCTTGTCATTTTGATTTTTATTCTCACCGAATCTTTTCCCGTGATTCTAAATGAACCTAAGTAATACATAAAAACTACATATTCACTTTCCCCTTTAGAGCACGCGGTAACGTAACCGTGAGTTAAAACTTAACGCACTGCCACGTCAGCGTCACATCAGCTTTTACCTTTTAATCTTCACTCTTGACTTTCCACCCCGGTAGCATAACTCACCTTAACTCACCTTTACCCCAATTTACAAATTAACCCTTTAATTATTTCATTCATTCAACAACCCAAATATTTCATTAATAACATTAAAAAAAAAAAAAAAAAAAAAAAAAACCTTTCGAATTAAAAAAAAAAAAAAAAAAAAAAAAAAAAAAAACTACCACATAAAAAAAACTAAATAAAAATTTTATTAACTAAAAAAAAACCTTTCGAATTAAAAAAAAAAAAAAAAAAAAAAACTACCACATAAAAAAATACTAAATAAAAATTTTATTAACTAAAAAAAAAAAACCTTTTGAATTAAAAAAAAAAAAAAAAAAAAAAAAAAAAAAAAAAAAAAAAAAACTACCACATAAAAAAAAACTAAATAAAAATTTTATTAACTAAAAAAAAAACAAAACAAAACTGCTACCATAACAATAGGGACTAAACTGTCAACATCATAATACCACAGGGACTAAACTGCAAATGTGGAACATATCTCATCTTCTTCCCCATCTCCTGTACACACACTAAACACACACACACACTGAAAACACACAAAAACACACGCAAAAAAAATCCACACAAACACAAACACATCACAAACATAAACACACAAAGAATCAAGGGGCAAAAACGAAAGTTTTTTTTTTTTTTTTTTTTTTTTTTTTTTTTTTTTTTTTTTCATGTTAACGCACGTTAAGCCCTTAACGTGGTGCGTTAACGTGGGCTTGCCTTTCATAGGCGGTAAGGTAACTCGGTCAAAAAATGAGGTGCGTTAAAAGTTAACGTGGGGTAAATGGCACCTTACCGAGTGGTCTTAATGTATTCACATCAGTTTTTTTCTTTAAAATTCACTAATTTCTCAAAATTACGTAAAAACACATTTTTTTTGAAAGGCCACAAGAATTTAAATATAAAAAGGCAACATCAAAAGCTACAAACCAAGCAAAGCGTATCACAACTGTTTGGACGGACCATCTTCACATATACAAAAGTTCTTTATAGATACAACTTTTACCATAAAACTCATCAAGCAATCTAATCCATTTTTTTTTATCAAAATAAAAAAAATAAACTTTCATCTTTTTTTTAAAACTTAAATATCTCGCAAACTGTAAATCGTCAAGCTAAAAAAAATATACCATCGCGACGAGAATTAAATTATCTTTCTATAGATATGCATTGTTATATACTTTCGACGAATTTTTTTTTGATAACTTTTTTTTTTCAAATTTTTTCGCCAAGAAAAATCATATATGATTCGTTAAAATCAAATAATATATGATTCTTACGAATCATATATGATTCATATATGATTCGTAAGAATCATATATGATTCGATTTTAACGAATCATATATGATTTTTACAAATCATATATGATTTTTCTGGGCGGAAATTTAAAAAAAAAAAGTTCGTCGAAGAAAAAAAGTTTGTCGAAAGTATATAACAATGCATGTCTATAGAAAATAATTTAATTCTCGTCGCGATGATATTTTTTTTTTAGCTTGATGATTTACCGTTTGCAAGATATTTTGTTTTTTAAAAAAAAGTGGAAAATAAAAATTGTAGAACCGTAGGGGGGGGGGGGGGGTGAATACGGTTCCTTCGGCTTTTTAGATGTTTAAAAACTTTAATCCAAAGAGAACACCAAGTGGTTGTATAATAATCCAACAACCACTAACACAACTAAAGTATATAAAGCAAGTAAAAGACACCACGATATATACTGGTTCGGGATGGGGGGTTTATACCATCCGTACGTCCAGTTACGAATCCGCGACTCTGATACTATTCACTAGTATAATCCTTTCGGTGGACTACAAACCGTTACAATTCACTCCACCGATATTCACCAATATCGATGCTTACAAAGAAGGAGTTACTCCCCAACGGTATTCCGCCCTCGAAAACCACCCAAAAGAATCTCGCGATTCGACTTCACCTAAGGGTCACCAAGACCACTACCAAAACTTCCCACCGGAAGTATCAAACCCTAACTAGATCCCCAATGATATAGGCTTGGTCACCAAGACACAAGACTTCCCTTACAAATAATTGAATGAATGAATATATGTTTGTTCAACCAAGCCCTAACCTAACCTAGAGACTCGATTGTAATAGAAAGGATACAGATAAGAAGACCCACGACACAATCACAAGAGTGGATTAGGTTCTTGTGATTCTTCCCTTGCAAAGATATGTGTTCTTTCAAAGATGTTAGTATGAAAATCAAGAACACAAGATTAGAGATAGAGAGATAGAGAGATTTGAGAGTGTTTAGAGAGAAAGAATCTAGAGAGAAAGAATAATGGCAAGGGGTAAGGAATGTAAGAGGCAAGGGTGATATTTATAGGCCAAGAACCTAAACTTGGGAATTTTTTATCGAGGCCGGCGCGTCACCCGCGCGGGCAGCGCGCCAGGCGTCTGTAAGTTTTTCCCAAGTGTTGGGTGTTTGGATATTATAAATACCTATCCTTGCTAAACCCCCAATTGTACTTCACACTAAACCTTAATATTAATCATTCTAAGGTTTACCAACTCAAATAGCCAATTTGGAAATCATTTGTGAAGTGTTTAAAGATAAACCAAATTACCAAGGGTATAAAGTGTAGATAGGGTAATTTGGAAGGGGTAGAAGTGTATCTCACATGGCATAGAAAAGAGAGAAAGAATATGCCAAGAAATATTCCAATGCTTGGGGGGAAGAATGAGATGGAGGGTTGAGAAGAGATGGTTTGAATTGAATGGCTAGGATCAAAGATGCATTGTGTTTGGATTGAGAAGGGATATTCCAAAAGAATATGCTTTGCTTGGGGGGAAAGGGGAAATCAATGGTTGTGATGGTTTTGGTTTGAAATGGATGGTGGAGATCAAACACATGTGATGGAATGGAGAGGAGGATGAGATGAATGGTTGAGATGTGTTGTAATTTGAATTCAATGGTTGAGATCAAATGAGCCTCTTTAGGAATTCAAACAATTGGCATGTGGGAAATATGAAGGGTTACGATGTGTTGTAAGGGAATGAATGGTTGAGATGTAGTGTGTAAGGGAATATGTTAGAGTGTAAGAGATTGTGTTAGAGAATATTTGATTTTGATATGATTGGATTTGTCTTTAGTAGAAATGAGAATAAGAAAAGATTAAGACATAATCTAATTGTCATTAAGAAGAAAAGGTTTAGACAATTAAGATTATGAGTTGAGAAAATCATAAGTTACTTATAAATTCAAGTAACACAACGTCGAGAATCCATAGGTTCATATCTCGTGACTTTCCACGACTCGACGTTCTCAACTAGTACCTTGGTTCAAACAAGTTAAGTGCTTTGACTTAGTTTGACCAATAAAGGAGTAAACCCGTTACGTAATTAGAGAAGACGTAAGCACGGGATATGAGCATATGGATGCTTCAACACGATGTCACGTGAAATATATAAGCTCCCTAAGTTTAGAAAAGCCTTGGCTAGAGGCGATAGATAGAAAACATGAGTTGGTGTTTTCCCGTAAATAGGTATTTTAAAAGTAGGATCTCTCAAGTCTCAAAACTCGTTTCGAGTGTTCTCAATTAAGCACATAACATATATTCATACATGTATTGAAAGATCCACATTTGTCGGCTAAGGGGAAAGTCGACTTTCAAAATTCGCCTGGAACCATACAGTGTCCTGGCGCGTCACCCACGCGTTGACGCGCGGGCAGCGCGCCAGGAGCAGACATGGGCTTCGGCGATTTTGAGCTAACGTTTGTTATTTTATGTGTTTCGATGGTTTATTTGTCATCATTAAAACAAGACAAAATCTTGATCATGTTGCCTTGATGCGTGGGGATCGCACCAGGCTTTACCTCTCGAGGGATCTCGAGAAGCTTACAACCCCCACCAGGCAGTGTACCTGATCGATGTAGTATAGTATAATGACAAGTACCGGTGGATTGATCGTTCAGCTAGGAATAGTGTCGGTAGAATTAGAAAACCTAAAGACTAGGTCTAGAGATGAGGGATGATTATTTTTGTATTTTTATATTTTTATAAAAGCAAGTAAAAATCTCGGTTTTGAAGGAGTTGGGCAGAATTAGTTGCTAGTCAACTAACCCAATTACTAAGATGCAATTAAAATAAAATACTAAAAATGAAAATAAACTAAATTAACTAGAGGTGTGAGCAATATATGGGAGAATTGTGTTTACTTAGATTTCACTACTCCCTAGATATCGTTTACAGGTTAATTACTTGTTACAGTTGCGTGGATGACGAGTTGTATTCCTTAATACCATTCATGGGGTGGCGTATTTACTTCCCTAATCCTATAAGCGCCTACTTCACTCCTATGTCGAGCCGGCTAAGAAGCTCCTAACATGGGATCACTAGAATTTGCTCATGCATTAAATACAACCATTAAAACCTAGTACACATCGGTTCATGTTTCTTAAGACGTTCAAGCATGTTACACAATGGAGATCTGCCAGTTTTCTTAAGCCTAACATTGAAATCATTCATCAATTACAACTATAAACAAGCAATCAACATATAATTAACATCTAGGTTTCATTACATCTAAGCAAACACATGATAGATCTAGCCTAGCATGTTGAAATCAAGACAAACATAAGATATATTCAAACAACACATAGACATATTGAATGAATTAAAAGAGGACTTATCTCAATTGAACATGAAAGGTTTCAAGGGGTGAAAACCCTTGAAAATACAGTTAAAAACGACCTAGGGTTTATTAGGTTCGACCCTAGTATTCTCTACACAAGTTCCTCCTTTAATGAATGAAAAATAGAAAAGTATATATAGATTCTGAGAGGTGACGGCATCAAGAACAAATGTCTGACGCCGTCATCTCGCCGCCAAATAAATTCTCGGACTGCCTTGATCTGGGTTTGACGCCGTCATGTGTATTCCAATTGCAGGCCGTCACCAAAAATACTATTGACGCCCTTCTCTTGACGCCTTCAGGTTTTCTCTGGGTCGTCATGGATTTTACTCCTGACGCCGTCATAATTTTCCTCTAGACGCCGTCAGGTACTGTTCTCAGCATGGAAAATTAAGTCTTTGCCGTTTTCTTCACTTTTATGCTCCAAAAACGTCCAAAATGCTTCCTTTTCCAGAATTCACTCCCAAAGTACCTAAAATCACAAAAGGAACGATTTAGGGTAATATTTGATCAAATAAATTCAATTCCGGGATTAAATGACCCCCTAAAAACGGTTCATTTTTCGCCTCATCATGCCTCAACAAAAATGGATGATTATCATTGGTTCATTGGTTCTATGGCAAATATGAGATCTATATTGATCTCATCTCTCTTCACATATACGCTAAGCACACAAAAGAAGATATGAAAAAAAAAAAAAAAAAAAAAAAAAAAAAAAAGGAGGCTAAAACACATGTCAAAGGCTAAATGAATCAAATCCAACAACTCTCGTCCCCCATTACTCCATCAGTGAACATAGAGACCCTCCATCAAATGATGCAGTAAGCAAACTCTATAACCAAATTATACTAGTTGGCTCCATCTAAGTCCAAAACATAAGATCGCTCCATCAAAGACCAAATTACCAAAACATAAGATCAAATTCCAATATACATAATCCCAGACGATCTCTAACACTTGAAGCCAAATAAACGTATATTATAACATTTGGAAGCATTTAAAGGGTCAATGCACCAATCACTCCAAGACGTAATTTTCCCTTTTGTTATCTGTGAAATCCAGAAGTACGCAAGAACTTGTACTTCGTCGCATAATTAGGTTCGATATCTTATTGTGGAACACTCTCTTGTTATGAATACACCATACTAAGTACAACATTGCCTAGCAAACTGCTTGCCAACATTTCTTTTGTGTGACATTATAATTATTGTGACCACTATGATTAATTATATCTACCATAGACACAACATAAAAATTACCCATGTTTCATCATTTAAAGATTTTTTCCCATCCTGTCACGACTCTTGGGTAAGACATAAAACAATGCTCAAAAGTTTCTACTTGAGTATCACAATGAGGGCAAATGATTGTGTTGAGATCCATGCCAATATGATGGAACCATGAGCAAATAGGAAGGCGTCGTTGTTGGAGCCGCTACATAAAGATGCAAATTCTTCTTAGAATGTATGTGTTCCACTTTGTCTTTTGAGTCATAACTGTTTGAGTTTAGAGTAACTTTATCAATCTTTTCTCTCACTATGTTCTCAAGTTTTGATTTTGGGTGGAAAGTGAAAGAAAGTGAAGAAAACAAAAATAAAAATGTGTTCTTAAGTTTTGTTGAGAGTGAAAGTGAAAGTAAAGTGTGAAAAACGGGATGAAAGTGGAGGGTTTTTGTTCCAAAACTTTCATCTCATTTGTGGAGTTAAAAGGAAGTAAAGTTGATGTTTGTTGTTTAAATTACCTAATTGTCCCTTTAACTTTATTAACTTATCTCCTTACTATGAGGAACTATTGTATAAGTAACATATTTATTAACTTATCTCCTGTAAATGCTTCCATCTCGACTTAAGCTAATAAATGAAAAATAACAAAAACATAAAATAAGCATAGAATGAAAAGGATGGTAGTTCGTATGTTTTTCTCTTTTTTTTTTTTCTATTTTTTTTTCTTGATTTTTTTTTTTTTTTTTTTTTTTTTTTTTTTTTTTTTTTTTTTTTTGCATACACTCTTACCCTACCATCCAAAATAATACTACCTCCGTCCCAAAATTATTGTCCCCTATTGACTTTTTCGGTCTTTACTTTCCAACTTTGACCTTAAGTATTTTTGTTTATATTACATAATACTTGATACAAAATATATGAACGGATTGAGTTTTAAATGTATTTTCATTTGGTATAATTCTTATAAAAAATTTTATAACATAAACAAAAATATTTAGAGTCAAAGTTGAGAAAAAAGGACCGAAAAAGTCAATAGGGGACAATAATTTTGGGACGGAGGGAGTACATCATAGGAAATGAACATTCCCCTTACACTTGAATCTTTACATACTTTACAATAAACTAATCTAATGACTCGAATTAAGAAAATCAAAACACTTGGAGTACTTTTAAGATTAACGCACATACGGGGGTAATATATGATGTTCTTCCCCATTACTCCATAAAATAAGTACTTTACCCATGAGTCCCAATCGTCCCAAAACAATATGTACAAGGATATGACTCGACTTAGCAACCATGTAATCAATTAGAAAGTTAACTTAGGATTTAACAAATAACAATAATGCACTAAAGATGAGTGCATACACGGAAGGCTAAGGCGATTTGGTTGTACATTTAAGTGGGGTGTAACAAATTCTTCCTTTAAGTAAAATGCTTAAAGTTAGAAACGAAAAGATAGGCTCGGAGGAGTGTACTAGGGGTTTCGTGTACTAAAAATGAGTACAACACTAAGGTGTGGGAAAAATTAATTGACTTAACTAGCCAAATAATATGACTTAAATGGTCAAGTAATTATGATACGGGTTTAACACAAGGGTGATCCTAATGCCTCTTATCATGTAGTAAATCCTACTACACGAATGTAGTCTCACTAGCGGTCTCGGGATGCATCACTAACGCAAGTTCTAGAATCTAAATGCTACCGGTACACTCATAAGCACTAATAGTGAATGCTTTTCCTATCAAATCTAAAGGCGAACCTCACATATTTGGGTGGAAAATTTTTCTGAATGATACGGTTATGTGCTAGTCATATAATCTCCTATCCATGAGACGCTTGCTATGGCTAAAGTTTCACTCCTAAATGTTGTAAAATTTTTTAAATTTGGCGCTAAAATTACACTAACAAGTATTTCTCATAGTTTTATTACACATCTACTGTCAAACAAACAAACTCAAGCGAAAATGTATCTGTAAGGTATCATCATTTTACCCTCCCCTTACACTTAGGATGAACATTGTCCCCAATGTTCAAGTAAAGAATGTAAAAGTGAAATAAGTAAAAAGAATTAAATCAAATACTCCCCTGATTTGCTCGGTATGGATAATAAGGTGGCCAGGTTAGATCTTCCTCCAAGAAAATGAACAATCAAAGCTTCCCTTCCAGAATATAAATCATCTTCTTGTCATACATAATCTGTAAAAACCTGAGAAAACAGACAAGGCAACCTCGCATAAAATCGGCGGCAATCTACATATGCTAAAAAAATCCTAGAAAACAAAATAAGATATAATGCTTGTGGAATGATGTTTGCAGATTTCCTGGAGATTATAAAACTAATGATTCAACAAAAACTTTAAGACTCCGTTAGAAAAACAAAACTGGTAAAATTTCCAGAATTTTACACGTGACGCCGTCAAGAGTAAACTCGTGACGCCGTCAGAAGTGACCTACAGAAATTCTTATGTTAAGTTTCCGGAAAATTTCTGGAAAAACTTCGTCCTACTTCCTGGAAAATCCTGCAAAACATCATTATGACTCGATACAAGCATTTGACTCTAACAAATACGAATATACATGTTCACTTAATATTGTGGAGAATCATGATCAAATTTTGTTTCTTAAAAACATATTTGGGGTTTCCCCTTACACTTATCTTTTGCGAAATACCTTTGGATGAAGTTAAGACTAAGCCAAACAACAAAGTAAAGTATTTTCACCATTTTAGTTTTGAAACATGATCTACCAACTATAAAAATAAAGCATGCATACTGAAGCAAATAACAAACAAATAAAATAAAAATCACAGAAAGCATGGGTTGCCTCCCAAGAAGCGCTTTTCTTTATTTACGAGTCTTGTAGCTAGACTCAAGGTCATGGGTTACTACGTGACCTCATTGTTGGGTTTCACTCTCTAGGTCATCTCCTATACCAGTTTTGTATTCCGGACCTAGTTGCAAGCATTCTTTGTAAAAACCAAACATCCTATTCTTCGCATATTCTACTCCTCTACGTCTATCCTCATCATTCCTATAATAAGCCGCTTGTTTGTGTTTCTTTTCTATATTAAATAGGAGGCGGTACTGCCAAATCTTATAGGGCATTTGGTAGGCAATCTCATCATTCTCCTCCTTGAACCTAACTATCCCTAAAGTCGGATCATAACTCATCTTAGTGGCCTCAACAAATGGTTTTCCGAACACTACTTGGCTTAGGCAATCATCTATCACCGGACGAGTATCTTCTACTATCATAAAATCGATCTCATAAGTGAAATTACCTATAATCACATGCAATCCCTTCACTCTTCCTACAAAATTACTTATCAAATTCTTATTGGGCATCATCCTATAACCAAGTTGTTTCTTCATTACCCAATTGTAATAAGTCCTAGTCATGATGTTTATAGGAGATCTAAGATCGATATAAGCTTTCCATATATGCATATGCCCGATGTTGCATGGTATGTTGATGTTAGAGGGGTCTCCCATTTTGATAAGGGGTGTGCCAAGGATATATGGTGTCTCGGGGTCATCGAATAAATCCTTATGATATTCCCGTTCTTCCTTGGTGGGCAACTTATCAAAGTACTCGTCTACAGTCTCTACTTCCTCTAACTCTTCTCCCTTATTAACCTCAACTTCCCTAATTTCATCCTTA
Source organism: Artemisia argyi (assembly GCA_030686995.1). NCBI lineage: Eukaryota > Viridiplantae > Streptophyta > Magnoliopsida > Asterales > Asteraceae > Artemisia > Artemisia argyi. Next base: position 152,189,388 of record CM060684.1, read on the forward strand.
GTCTCGGTTTCTACTTCAACTTCATCTTTGTCACTTTCTTCTATATCCTTATCTATCGGCTTAATGGTGACAACATTGACAAAGTGGACGTGTTTGGATGATGAGGGGTCCTTAGTTTGGATTCCGTTATTGGCATCCCTAGTGTCCTTACTAGGTGTGGTTAACGCTTGGTTGTTGAGGGCTTTCAACAAGTTGTCAATCTTGTTGGTCATCTCCGTTTGTTGTTGGTTGAATTCGGTTTCAAACCTAGCTATGCGAGCCTCTTGAGATGCCATAAACTTGGACATCAATCCTTCAAGATTGTTGGTACTACCATAGTTGTTAGAAGGATTGTTGTTGAAAGTACGGTTGGAGGGTGGACCGTTTGGTTGGTAACGATTAGGCGGATTAGAAGAATTGGCTTTGTTTTGTTTCCACCTAAGGTTTGGGTGATTTTTCCAAGAGGGGTTGTAGGAATCACCATAAGGGTTTGGCTCGGGTTTGAAAGTGTACCACTTATCTCCCGCTTCATCGGTACGCGAGGATGCGTAGTCCGCAAAAGCTGTTCCGGGGAGTTCCACACAATCACGAGTGTCATGGGGACCACTACATAATTCACATGAAGAAGTGATTTTGTTCACTTGGCTTGAAGGCTTAGGAGCTTCGTAAGATTTCATGAGAAACTTGACTTGGTCCTCAAGTTCCATGATCCTACGGTCGGGAGTGCTAGAATTGTTCGAAGGCAAAGATATTGCCTTGACCGTTTTGTTCAAATCACGGGGATCATTCCAACTTTCGTTGTCATAGAGAGCAAGATCTTCTATGAGTTCCCATGATTGTTCCGCACTTAGATCACGTAGCTTACCACCGGCCGATTGGTCAATGGCTCGCCTTGTGGAGAGATCGATATGGTCATAAAAAATTTGGACTTGGAGCCAAAGATCTATGCCATGATGAGGGACTTTTTGGAGTAAGTCCTTGAATCGAGTCCATGCTTCATATAGAGTTTTATTTTGACGTTGTTGGAACATCAAGATGTCATTTCTAAGCTTGGTAGTTCTCCCCGGTGGGAAAAATTGAGCAAGGAAACGAGTGGTGAGATCATCCCATGAGGTGATGGATCCCGCGGGTAAACGTTCACGCCATTGACTAGCTTGATCACGTAGAGAGAATTGGAATAGGCGTAATCGGGTTGACTCTCTAGTTGTAACATCAAGGTCTATAGAATCTACGATTTTAAGGAAGTCCTTGAAATGTTGATTTGGATCTTCGGAACGAAGTCCATGGAATGCACATCCGCTTTGCACCAACCGGATGGTGTCGGATCGCAAGGGAGACACATTGGCTCCGGTGAGCTCAATAGTGTTTCGATAGCCTTGGTGGTTAGGTCGGGAGTACTCTCCTAGGGTTCGGGGCCTAAGAGGTTGGTTAGCAAGTGGTGGGTTTTGTGGGTGGTCTTGTTGTGGTGGGATGATGGGTTCAAAGATGTTACCATCGCCCATGATGTCGGATGGCGAAGAGTTACGAACAAAAATACGAAGAAATAAGATAGACTAAAGAGAACCTAAAAATAAAAATAAAATCCTACTAGAAAGGAATCTAGCAAGTAGACCTAATAAAAAGAAATTCTAACCTAGACAATAACTATTCCCCGGGCTGCGGCGCCAAAAACTTGATGCGTGGGGATCGCACCAGGCTTTACCTCTCGAGGGATCTCGAGAAGCTTACAACCCCCACCAGGCAGTGAATCTAATCGATGTAGTATAGTATAATGACAAGTACCGGGGGATTGATCGTTCAGCTAGGAATAGTGTCGCTAGGATTAGAAAACCTAAAGACTAGGTCTAGAGATGAGGGATGATTCTTTTTGTATTTTTATATTTTTATAAAAGCAAGTAAAAATCTCGGTTTTGAAGGAGTTGGGCGGAATTAGTTGCTAGTCAACTAACCCAATTACTAAGATGCAATTAAAATAAAATACTAAAAATAAAAATAAACTAAATTAACTAGAGGTGTGAGCAATATATGGGAGAATTGTGTTTACTTAGATTTCACTACTCCCTAGATATCTTTTATAGGTTAATTACTTGTTACAGTTGCGTGAATGACGGGTTGTATTCCTTAATACCATTCATGGGGTGGCGTATTTACTTCCCTAATCCTATAAGCGCATACTTCACTCCTATGTCGAGCCGGCTAAGAAGCTCCTAACATGGGATCACTAGAATTTGCTCATGCATTAAATACAACCATTAAAACCTAGTACACATCGGTTCATGTTTCTTAAGACGTTCAAGCATGTTACACAATGGAGATCTGCCAGTTTTCTTAAGCCTAACATTGAAATCATTCATCAATTACAACTATAAACAAGCAATCAACATATAATTAACATCTAGGTTTCATTACATCTAAGCAAACACATGATAGATCTAGCCTAGCATGTTGAAATCAAGACAAACATAAGATATATTCAAACAACACATAGACATATTGAATGAATTAAAAGAGGACTTATCTCAATTGAACATGAAAGGTTTCAAGGGGTGAAAACCCTTGAAAATACAGTTAAAAACGACCTAGGGTTTATTAGGTTCGACCCTAGTATTCTCCACACAAGTTCCTCCTTTAATGAATGAAAAATAGAAAAGTATATATAGATTCTGAGAGGTGACGGCATCAAGAACAAATGTCTGACGCCGTCATCTCGCCGCCAAATAAATTCTCGGACTGCCTTGATCTGGGTTTGACGCCGTCATGTGTATTCCAATTGCAGGCCGTCACCAAAAATACTATTGACGCCCTTCTCTTGACGCCTTCAGGTTTTCTCTGGGTCGTCATGGATTTTACTCCTGACGCCGTCATAATTTTCCTCTAGACGCCGTCAGGTACTGTTCTCAGCATGGAAAATTAAGTCTTTGCCGTTTTCTTCACTTTTATGCTCCAAAAACGTCCAAAATGCTTCCTTTTCCAGAATTCACTCCCAAAGTACCTAAAATCACAAAAGGAACGATTTAGGGTAATATTTGATCAAATAAATTCAATTCCGGGATTAAATGACCCCCTAAAAACGGTTCATTTTTCGCCTCATCATGCCTCAACAAAAATGGATGATTATCATTGGTTCATTGGTTCTATGGCAAATATGAGATCTATATTGATCTCATCTCTCTTCACATATACGCTAAGCACACAAAAGAAGATATGAAAAAAAAAAAAAAAAAAAAAAGGAGGCTAAAACACATGTCAAAGGCTAAATGAATCAAATCCAACAACTCTCGTCCCCCATTACTCCATCAGTGAACATAGAGACCCTCCATCAAATGATGCAGTAAGCAAACTCTATAACCAAATTATACTAGTTGGCTCCATCTAAGTCCAAAACATAAGATCGCTCCATCAAAGACCAAATTACCAAAACATAAGATCAAATTCCAATATACATAATCCCAGACGATCTCTAACACTTGAAGCCAAATAAACGTATATTATAACATTTGGAAGCATTTACAGGGTCAATGCACCAATCACTCCAAGACGTAATTTTCCTTTTTGTTATCTGTGAAATCCAGAAGTACGCAAGAACTTGTACTTCGTCGCATAATTAGGTTCGATATCTTATTGTGGAACACTCTCTTGTTATGAATACACCATACTAAGTACAACATTGCCTAGCAAACTGCTTGCCAACATTTCTTTTGTGTGACATTATAATTATTGTGACCACTATGATTAATTATATCTACCATAGACACAACATAAAAATTACCCATGTTTCATCATTTAAAGATTTTTTCCCATCCTGTCACGACTCTTGGGTAAGACATAAAACAATGCTCAAAAGTTTCTACTTGAGTATCACAATGAGGGCAAATGATTGTGTTGAGATCCATGCCAATATGATGGAACCATGAGCAAATAGGAAGGCGTCGTTGTTGGAGCCGCTACATAAAGATGCAAATTCTTCTTAGAATGTATGTGTTCCACTTTGTCTTTTGAGTCATAACTGTTTGAGTTTAGAGTAACTTTATCAATCTTTTCTCTCACTATGTTCTCAAGTTTTGATTTTGGGTGGAAAGTGAAAGAAAGTGAAGAAAACAAAAATAAAAATGTGTTCTTAAGTTTTGTTGAGAGTGAAAGTGAAAGTAAAGTGTGAAAAACGGGATGAAAGTGGAGGGTTTTTGTTCCAAAACTTTCATCTCATTTGTGGAGTTAAAAGGAAGTAAAGTTGATGTTTGTTGTTTAAATTACCTAATTGTCCCTTTAACTTTATTAACTTATCTCCTTACTACGAGGAACTATTGTATAAGTAACATATTTATTTATTTCTTTCCTTTCATTCTTTTCATGTACAACTTGAGAACACATATATACAAGTTCAATTCCTTTCTTCCCTTCTCATTTTCTTTACTTTGTTTTCCTTTACTTTCTTTTCTTTTTCAAAAACACATGAGAACAGAGTAAGATATTTAACCATGAAGAGACCTTTATTATTAAGAAGCCAGCTCCATAAACCTAAATGTAAATTTAACCATTAGTTCAGTTATGTAAAAAACACGTAAATTAAACAAACGTCAAATACCACATTTATATATATAAAAAAACAATAGTTATGATTGGTGGATCTAAGTAGAGCTGAAGTTGGAGTTTATATTATGATTTTGTTTAAGCTGAAATTTATTATTGGAAAATAACATAAAAAAATATATCAAATTAAATTCATATATATTTCAAACTTTTATGTGTCATCCAGAATGCTAAAAAACATATTTAATTAACTTGACTAACTATATTTCATAGCTTATATGACAAAGAAAACTTATTTGATAAACGCTCTCTCTTAACTTTAACTTTGTTGCAAATACAGTGAGTCAGCCCAATAACCATTTTTCTCTGGGCTAACCATTCCAAATTTTTTATTGGCCCTTTTCTCCTGGTAACAAACGCGCCAACACACTCAGTAGCGGCTTACTCAATGATCCCGCCATCTGACGATAAAGGTGATTTCAATCTATTTAGGGGTGTTTGTTTCGGCTTATATAGCTTATTTGGTTTTGGGCTTATGTCTTAAATTTTTCGGCTTATATATGAGTTTGTTATGACATAATAAACTTATATAAGTCGAAAAAGTTTCGAGGTAATCCGAAAAAAACAAGCTTATGAAACATAAAATAAGACGTAAGCATAGCCGAAACAAACACGCCCTTACAATTTTTATGTTATACTCCGTAATTTTATTTTGCTTGTATGATGATGTGTTCCAGTATTGCATTCTTAAATGTGTTTATGCTGTTTGAGAACTCGATAGATAGATAGTGTCACAACTCGTAAATTCTGGTCTTTTCCCGAACTTTCACATTTACTATTCATCGGTTACTATTCATCATTTTTTAGGTCAGTTTGACATTCTAATAAGCGTTTTAAAATTTTACTATTCATAAAACACTATTCACCTCCGGAGAAAATTTGTTATTTATGCGTGAGTTGCGTCATTTCTGTATACGTACGGTTATCTACCTAATAAACGTTATCTTATGAGCTATTATTTTAAATAATTGATCCGATAATCCCAACTATGGTCCTAACACATTTTTATACTCATAATAATAATATAAAAATTTTATTATTAATTTACCCGGTGTTTTAAAATCAATTACTATATTTTACGGTCGGAGCATATAACTCCGTCGGTTTGCGATATTTCAACCCAATAATTATTTTAACACCCGATTCTCATCAGGAATATTATTTTACAATTTTTACAAGTTCATTATATTTTATTTCACCTCGGTAACATTTATTTTTAGTTAACACGGTACCCGATAACACCTAATACACTAAGTCATCCAACATTTGGACACAAATATTAATTAGCCACCAAGCCCACATTTTTTTCCCTAATTTACTCCTTTATGCCGCCCCTATGTTCCCCCCCTTGGACCAAGACCAAGACCACATTAATTATTTTTGACCAAGACTTACACTAATCAAATATATACTTCATTCCATCCTTCATTTTCATTCATTTACATCAAAACAACTAGCAAAATTCTCTCTTCTTCCTTCCTTCTTTGGGGTGAATCGGCCACCACAAGACCACCAAGAAGAAACCATAATTTTCCAAGATCAAGCCATTTTATTGTTCCTTTAATGATTCTTGTTTGAGTTTTGTAATAAAAACTCAAGGTTCTTTGGTTTTACTCATCCAAGCTCTATAATCTTTCTATGTAAGTTGTCAAACTCTTGTTCATAATTTCTTCATGTTATTTTTATGGTCATATGATTTCCATTCAAGATCTACATGCATATGTTAGTTATACTACTCATTTATATATATCTAACTTATGAACTCTAGAAATGGATTTTAGTTAGATCCTTGTTAGATCCACTTGATTTATGATGTTTAGGAACCCATGACACCCTAAGAAGGTGTATGGTAAGATTAGACTAGATTTGTGGTGATTGAAAGTGGTTTGGTTGAAGTTGGAACTAGATTGGAACACTAGAAATGGTTTTTGAAACTACATATTGACCTACTGCCCCTATTTTTGAAACGTGGGAAAATCAGTGGATGATGGGTAATTTTTGATCAAAGATTTAGAAAATACTTTCAAAAACGAAACTTTTGGCGAAAGAACGGATTAAAACGAGTTAATAACGAAGGAGATATGATTTTCCGAATTTAACGACGAAAACTATTTTCTTAAAAACTGCATGCTGTTTGGCAGTTTTCGACGGACAAAAAGAGGTGTTAAACGTAACCTAGAGGAGCCGAGTTATCAAAAATATATTAGTATATACTAAAACGAATCCGTGGATATAAAGAACGAGTAAAATGAACTTAAAACGACCAAGATATACACTTTTGAAACTAGGCGAACTATATATATATTTGACAACCTCTAATAGCACATATTCTCTTAAGTTATGGAAACACTATAAATCAACGGCAACACTTATTTTCAAACTACGAGTGGTATTGGCTTCATGTGCATGTACATTCATCGCATCCCCTCATAATCTAAGTAGATCGTATCATTCGTTCATATTAGGTCGCGGTTTGAGATCGAACCTCATTTCTGTGTATCCACTTTTGTCATCATTGCTATCGCTTCGAGGTGAGTCATAGCCCCTACTCTTTTAAATTGTTTTGTTAACTTTTTGGGGGAGAATACATGCTCATTTTTACATGAATTACTACTTGACTCTTTGAACATTGTTTTGAACCTTGAACTATTATGAACTCATTTGACCTTATAACTTGTTTTGAACTATTGAACTTGACTTGACTTTTGAACTTGACTTAAACTTTTGACCCTAATGTACCGTACGTACTATGACCTAAAGTCTCGCCATTTTTGGTGGAGCGTGCCAAGTCTCGCCATTTTTGGTGGAGCGTTCTTGATCTAAAGTCTCGCCTTATTGGTGGAGCGTGCTAAGTCTCTCCTGTTCAGAGCATCCTTAATAATTCTCGCCATGGTGGAGTGACTAATAATTCTTCACCAAGTCGGTGGAGTGACTAATAATTCTTTGCCTAGGTGGCGGAGTGACTTCAAGTCTCCCATGTTCGGAGCAACATTATAAAGTCTCCCTTGTTCGGAGCGGCCTTGACTTATTTTATATGTGGTGCTTATATTGTGACTTATTATTGACCTCATGTGCTTGACTACCAGACATATAACTTTTGGCAGTGGGTTGTGAACACACAGGTTACAAGTCTCTTATGGCGGGACTTGCAACTGAGTGGATTTACGATGCCTTTGCTGTGTGATCATTTTTCTATATACTTTATTTGTTAAACAAACTCTATGAACTCACCAACCTCGTGTTGACACTTTAGCATGTATTTTCAGGTTTTAACCAATGGCACGCTACTGGAGGTTTTGGCAGGGCATGTCATGGTCATAGAAGACTCTGATTATTTATATGGGGACCGTTTTAAACTATTTAAGGGCCTACTTTCGCACTACTTTTAACGATGTAAATTCAATATTTTTGATTTAACTATTTTATTCTAAATGATTGAAGTGAAAACCATTTTTGAACTTGTGTTGTAATACCAGTTGAGTTATACCCCAGCTACACGTATGCTTCCGCTAGACCCGATTTTTGGGGGTGTGACAGATTGGTATCAGAGCTTTGGCTATAGCGAACTAAGTATTTTTAAAACCTAGACTATAGCTACTTTTACGAAAAACTTAACCCTATGATCGTCACGTGCCTGCCTGCCAAGCTGAAGCCTCACTTGTGGTTTGTTGCTGACTTAGGTGATGAGATTTGTGTCTCATTATCTGGTATATTATATTCACTTATTCTAGTTGATTACTCTCATTGTCTTTCATATAAGCATGCTCACGTATCATATATGTCACCCTGTTATGTTTCTCCTTGCATAGTTTCATCATTTGACGTCGAGTTTGGTCACCTGCCTTAGTCTTTCTGAACGTCTTGGTATTTGTGAAGGACATAGTATTAGTATAACTGAGCTGAGTATTTCAAAATTCATGGAACCTCAGTGGAATATAGACTAGTCACCTATATTCAACCCGGGATAGTGGGACATAGGCTGACTACCTATATCCGACTCAGAAATGAATTTTGTAACACTGAGAATGGTTATAATAAAATTCTGTCTGGATTGAATCCTCTACTCAATTTCCAAATGATTCATTTATGTGTGTGTATACTCTCGTTGTCAGAACGCTTATACTTTTCATCACCTCGTAAACCGCCGCCTGGAAGCACGTCAACTGGTCATTTAATCTCATGAATTTTCACCTTTATAACACTTCGGAGACCAACGTTAACTGAACTTCGGGACGAAGTTCCCTTAAGGGGTAGAGACTGTCACAACTCGTAAATTCTGGTCTTTTCCCGAACTTTCACATTTACTATTCATCGGTTACTATTCATCGATCACTATTCATCATTTTACTAATCATCGTTTTTGAGGTCAGTTTGACATTCTAATAAGCGTTTTAAAATTTTACTATTCATAAAACACTATTCACCTCCGGAGAAAATTTGTCATTTATGCGTGAGTTGCGTCATTTCTGTATACGTACGGTTATCTACCTAATAAACGTTATCTTATGAGCTATTATTTTAAATAATTGATCCGATAATCCCAACTATGGTCCTAACACATTTTTATACTCATAATAATAATATAAAAATTTTATTATTAATTTACTCGGTGTTTTAAAATCAATTACTATATTTTACGGTCGGAGCATATAACTCCGTCGGTTTGCGATATTTCAACCCAATAATTATTTTAACACCCGATTCTCATCAGGAATATTATTTTATAATTTTTACAACTTCATTATATTTTATTTCACATCGGTAACATTTATTTTTAGTTAACACGGTACCCGATAACACCTAATACACTAAGTCATCCAACATTTGGACACAAATATTAATTAGCCACCAAGCCCACATTTTTTTCCCTAATTTACTCCTTTGTGCCGCCCCTATGTTCCCCCCCCCCCCCTTGGACCAAGACCAAGACCACATTAATTATTTTTGACCAAGACTTACACTAATCAAATATATACTTCATTCCATCCTTCATTTTCATTCATTTACATCAAAACAACTAGCAAAATTCTCTCTTCTTCCTTCCTTCTTTGGGGTGAATCGGCCACCACAAGACCACCAAGAAGAAACCATAATTTTCCAAGATCAAGCCATTTTATTGTTCCTTTAATGATTCTTGTTTGAGTTTTGTAATAAAAACTCAAGGTTCTTTGGTTTTACTCATCCAAGCTCTATAATCTTTCTATGTAAGTTGTCAAACTCTTGTTCATAATTTCTTCATGTTATTTTTATGGTCATATGATTTCCATTCAAGATCTACATGCATATGTTAGTTATACCACTCATTTATATATATCTAACTTATGAACTCTAGAAATGGATTTTAGTTAGATCCTTGTTAGATCCACTTGATTTATGATGTTTAGGAACCCATGACACCCTAAGAAGGTGTATGGTAAGATTAGACTAGATTTGTGGTGATTGAAAGTGGTTTGGTTGAAGTTGGAACTAGATTGGAACACTAGAAATGGTTTTTGAAACTACATATTGACCTACTGTCCCTATTTTTGAAACGTGGGAAAATCAGTGGATGATGGGTAATTTTTGATCAAAGATTTAGAAAATACTTTCAAAAACGAAACTTTTGGCGAAAGAACGGATTAAAACGAGTTAATAACGAAGGAGATATGATTTTCCAAATTTAACGACGAAAACTATTTTCTTAAAAACTGCATGCTGTTTGGCAGTTTTCGACGGACAAAAAGAGGTGTTAAACGTAACCTAGAGGAGCCGAGTTATCAAAAATATATTAGTATATACTAAAACGAATCCGTGGATATAAAGAACGAGTAAAATGAACTTAAAACGACCAAGATATACACTTTTGAAACTAGGCGAACTATATATATATTTGACAACCTCTAATAGCACATATTCTCTTAAGTTATGGAAACACTATAAATCAACGCCAACACTTATTTTCAAACTACGAGTGGTATTGGCTTCATGTGCATGTACATTCATCGCATCCCCTCATAATCTAAGTAGATCGTATCATTCGTTCATATTAGGTCGCGGTTTGAGATCGAACCTCATTTCTGTGTATCCACTTTTGTCATCATTGCTATCGCTTCGAGGTGAGTCATAGCCCCTACTCTTTTAAATTGTTTTGTTAACTTTTTGGGGGAGAATACATGCTCGTTTTTACATGAATTACTACTTGACTCTTTGAACATTGTTTTGAACCTTGAACTATTATGAACTCATTTGACCTTATAACTTGTTTTGAACTATTGAACTTGACTTGACTTTTGAACTTGACTTAAACTTTTGACCCTAATGTACCGTACGTACTATGACCTAAAGTCTCGCCATTTTTGGTGGAGCGTGCCAAGTCTCGCCATTTTTGGTGGAGCGTTCTTGATCTAAAGTCTCGCCTTATTGGTGGAGCGTGCTAAGTCTCTCCTGTTCAGAGCATCATTAATAATTCTCGCCATGGTGGAGTGACTAATAATTCTTCACCAAGTCGGTGGAGTGACTAATAATTCTTTGCCTAGGTGGCGGAGTGACTTCAAGTCTCCCATGTTCGGAGCAACATTATAAAGTCTCCCTTGTTCGGAGCGGCCTTGACTTATTTTATATGTGGTGCTTATATTGTGACTTATTATTGACCTCATGTGCTTGACTACCAGACATATAACTTTTGGCAGTGGGTTGTGAACACACAGGTTACAAGTCTCTTATGGCGGGACTTGCAACTGAGTGGATTTACGATGCCTTTGCTGTGTGATCATTTTTCTATATACTTTATTTGTTAAACAAACTCTATGAACTCACCAACCTCGTGTTGACACTTTAGCATGTATTTTCAGGTTTTAACCAATGGCACGCTACTGGAGGTTTTGGCAGGGCATGGCATGGTCATAGAAGACTCTGATTATTTATATGGGGACCGTTTTAAACTGTTTTAAGGGCCTACTTCCGCACTACTTTTAACGATGTAAATTCAATATTTTTGATTTAACTATTTTATTCTAAATGATTGAAGTGAAAACCATTTTTGAACTTGTGTTGTAATACCAGTTGAGTTACACCCCAGCTACACGTATGCTTCCGTTGGACCCGATTTTTGGGGGTGTGACAGATAGATAGATAGTATTTGGATTATATCTTGACCATTAACAAATTTACATGTAAAATGAGCTCAAAAATAGCCGGTTAATTTTATAACGGGTCCAATTTTGTTGGTGTGGCCACTTAAGGGTTGTTTGCACCTAGCAGAAATTGAACCGAACGTGAGATCTTTCACATTTTAGTGATGATAGTCACAAGCCTTTTGGCACTAGGCGACACTTGAGTGGTTTCTAGTGCATCATTGTGTACAATGTAGTTATATCCTCGAGTAAATATGACATTTTGATGTTTAAGTTAGATGAATATGGAACTCACCTTATACAAAATGATGTATGCAACATATATTCGATAATAGTTGGGAGTGTTTAGATAGTTTGGGAAATTACGGTCTTCAAGAGGTTTAAATCGGCGGAGAAACCCCAACTTGGTACACCAAGGGACCTTTCTCAAAGGACATGCCGGCTACCCCAAGCAATGTTTAGCTGTTTCGTGCGAACCGGGGGAGTTGGGATTAAACCCAAGACCTATTTCTTCAAAAGCCCTCACTTTCCTGCCCCACAAGGACGTATGCGCTGTGGAATAAGCGCTCGAATGCTGGCCCAAAAGTTGCCGTGTGTGAGGTTTGAATTTGAGACCTCCACTAGAAAATCCCAAGCCCCACTACTAGGCCACGCCTCCCACCCACTAGGCCACACCTTTGAGGTTAGTTTAGGAAATTAGGTTGTTTGGATATGATTATAATTTTGATAATCAGAAAAATAAGATGACACTATTTTGGCCAAAGATGAATATAATTTGTTCAACAGTTTTTGTAAAAAAAAATAAAATAATATTCCTTTTATTCCCAGCCTAGAAGGGTAGATCGTGCTTATGCTACGATGAAAGTTTTATCGCTTTCTAACTCATATTTATTGGTTGTACCTACTCAATAATAATAATGTTAGTATGAATGATTCATTTTAGTTTCGGTTTTTGGGTCGTAATCATTATCTGGGAGAGATGGCCGAGTGGTTGAAGGTGTAGCATCGGAACTGCTATGTAGGCTTTTGCTTACCGAGGGTTGGAATACATCTCTTTCCTTACCTTCACCTAATTTAGCGATCTTACTAACCACTATAGATCAAATAGCAATGTATACTAGTCATACTACTATTCCAACAGTTGGACCTTTCTTTGATATGGATTTTTTTTAATTTTTTTAATTTTTTATTTTTATCTCTTTTACTAAAAATACCGTTAAAGAGAAGAGTAGACATGGAATGAAAATATCCCTCTCAGTCTATGACACCTAAATTGGGGGGGGGGGGGGGGGGGGAGCAGGATTCAAACCTCAAGTTATCTTAACCTTAGGTTAATTTACTTCGCCGAAAGGGAGCAAAATTGGTTGAACCCTTGTTCTTATTAGTCTTGCTAAAATGGATTGGGCTTAAAGTGTGTTTTGGACTCAAAAGTATCATGTCACTTGACAATGATTATACTTGACTTTCACAATGCAAAGCAAAATGATCCCATTATTGGGTTAGAGCATTAGGTGTGGTCGTGCCATGGCTTCAAGCCGTGGCACAAAAAGTGCTTTCACGTCAGCAAAAAAACTCCATGGCACCAGAAACCCCACGGCACCACATTTTGCCTGTATCCGTTGGCACCAGAAATTCTGGTGTCGTCGGCCATTTTTATTTTATTTTATAGAAAATAAAACATACACAATATTAACTAAAAATAAACTTCATTAATTAAAAAAACACACACTACATTTAAAAAAAAAATACAAACTAATTATTCAAGGATCGAAATTAGGGTCGTTGGGATTGTTTGTATTCATGATTGAAAGAAAGTTGGAAATTAGAAGAGTTTTTGTATGAAAAAATTAGAATTGAAAGAGGTATTTATAGATGTTAATGGAGTCTATGTAGTTAATATCGGCGATATCTCGTGTATCGCTCCTAAAAAAATCTCAGATCAAAATATCGCCCCAAAATATCGGATCCGATAATATCGGCGATATTTTGACGATATTTTGGAATCGCGATATTTTGGAATCGGCGATATTTTGTAGATTGGCCGAGATTGATGCTGAACCCTTGGTCAACGCCGGTCAACGACCGTATAACTTCAGATCTGTTTTTTTTTTCACGCAACTTCAATGATATCTTGTTGATTAACTTGAGATACGAGTTTTTTCTTTTTCATATCGGTGCATATGATTTTGATTGGAACACATTTTTGGTGTTTTAGTTTTCTTCATTTTATTTTAATGAACCGGTTTTATTAAGGTGAGAAGGAGAGAGGGAAGAGAGAAGAAGTGGGGCTATGTTAAAAAATTTTGTAACCCTAATTGTAACCCTTAATAATATAGTGGTTTTTTGGCCCATTAAAAGGCTTATACAAAAAGCCCAACAAAAAACTCAATAGACTTTAATAAAAGTAGCCCAAAACTAATTAAAATCACTAAATTTTGCAATATATATATATAAAAGATATATATTTAAAGATAATAAAATCACTAATAAAATTATTAAAAAAATATATAAATTATAATATTAAAAACGATATCTCACCGCGAAAACCGCTATTTCAAATATCGGACCTTGAACGATACGAGATATTTGACCGAGATAAATACATAGAATGGAGTGATGAGAAAAAAAAAAAAAAAAAAAAAAAAAAAAAAAAAACTAGCCGTTACACGACGACCATATTCAAAGAAAAAAGAGGAAAAAAAAAATCTACGGCGTGGAGCCATGGTGACGGCGCGAACGGTGACGGCATGACCTCCGGTGTGGTGCGCCATGGGGTTTTTTGGGCTGGTGGTGATGGCGCCACCCACGGCACCACCACACCCCATGCTCTTAAAGATGGGCTTATTTGCTTCAACAAATGTACTAATGTACTATGTGTTCATGCTTATCTTAGTAGTGTACAAATTAAAAATCACATAATTACTATCACACTAGGCATCAAAAGAAGCATCCCTCTCATTTTGCCTGTATTCTGTGACAGTAAAGGCTAAACCAATAGATTCTCATGGCCAAATGACACCTGCACTCACTTATCCCTTAGTTAAATGGATGTTTAAAACTTCAAAATATACAAGATCATTATAATGACTTCTAATATAACATTGGGACGTAATCTGTGACTGAGATGAAATCGAATACGTAGGAGTTCCTTTTTTCATGCATATTAACTACAGAAATAGTTCTGTGCATCTTATCCAACCTACTTAACTAATCATACGAGGTCTACAGATCTCCAGTCGGTCTATAGACAGCCCATCTGTGTTACTAAGCAATTTAATTGGCACATGGATTTCCTAAGTAGCCTAGATCTCTTTTTCTGTTTTTCCTTTTTTCTTTTTACTATTTAGATGAGGATATTTTTCACATGTAGTCTCATGTTCTTTTGATACCTCAAAGCGCCTGTAGATTGCAACCACTTGCACAGAATAATGTCTTAAAATCTTGTGTGTTATTCTTATGATGTACAAATTGATTGGAATTAATAAAATATTTCACCTTTGCACCAAAAAAAAAAAAAAAAAAAAAATAATAAAAACAAAAATAATGTCTTAAAAGTGTAATTTTCTCTCCATATTCTGTCACACAAAAATTCAGTTTTTTTATATCAAGGAACTTTTTTTTCTTTGTTTATTTGTTTACTTGTAGTTGTTAAAGACCGAAAGGAGGGACATGGGTAGGAATGAGTAGTACATATCTTTGTGCTCTGTCGACAAAACATACCATATATTGTGTGACATAAGAATTAAGAAATATTAAACATATATCATTTTTCACACAATACCAGATTCTTTGTACATAAATGTGTATTAACTGATCAAGATCCATCTTTCTAAATAAACCCAACCCCTTGCTCGCATTCAATAGTTTGATATTCATAGGTGCATTCACTGCTTCTTCCGACCAACTGTCTTGCATTCGATGATTCTTTCTCCCAATCTGTCCTATATATCACAGTCAAGATTGACAGTACACATGCCACCTGCGCTGCTAAAAGCCCATAACAAAGCCCCAAAAATTCAAATTTCCACACAAACGCTAAAACTATGGCTACTGGTGTACCCACCAAGTAAAAAGAACATAAATTAATTTTTGCTCCAGTGGATGGTCTTGCACTTCCACGAAGAACCCCAGAACACGTGGTTTGTGGGCAGTTAGCTAGTTCACATAGTCCAATTATGGGTAAAGCTGCCATTGCTAGCTCAAGAATTTCGGAGTCATTTGTGAACACTTTCCCCCAAGCTTCTCTTCCAAAGGTAATCCCCAACAACCCAAAAACAGAACTCACGAGTGCCAGCCCTATTGCCACTAGTGTCGCCAAATGGGCCCTACCTGGTTCACCTGCTCCTAGTTCATTTCCAACCCGGGTTGATATTGACATACTAAGTGCTGATGGCAATGTGTACATCAAAGAGGTTGTTTGGATAACTATAGCAGATGTAGCTAAAGCAACATGCGGTTTCTGAAGATAACCAGCTAAGATAATCATCAACTCATACCACCACCATTCAGAGCACACAGCCAAACAGCTAGAAATAGCGAGTCTAAGTAGCACACCCCAACCCTCTGCTACTGAGCCTTCTTCGGTGGATACACTTCTAGACTCTGGTTCAGGCCATGGTACAGACTTGGGGGTATGAGTGAAAAAAATGTAGCTGAGAATGAAAATCATTGTACTAAAGTTGGTTATAAATGTGGATAGAGCAACCCCTTGAACCCCAAGATGAAGGGTGAAGGCTAAGGTATTAGTGATGGGGAAATGTAAAAGTGTCGCTAGTAAACTACACCACAGTAATGGCCATGTTTCTCCTTTACTTCTTAAGTAAATACGTAAAGGGTTTAACAGGCAGTTAACGATAAGATCTGGTGCAGCATATTGACAATATATACTAGCAATGTGTGCTATTTCTGGGTCCTGGTGTAGCTTAAGCATGAGTGGCTCAAGGTTAAACCATAGGATCGCAATTGGTATCGATGCTAACAGTAACATGAGGATGGTTCTTTGTAGTGTTAGAGTAACCGTCTGTAAGTTTCTTGAACCAAAAGCCTGACTGCAAATTGGTTCCATTCCCATAGCAAGACCTGATAGCACCGAGTAGCCAGTAAAGTTTGTGACCCCTATTGCTAGTGCACCACCAGCTAGCTCAAGTCTCCCCAACCTTCCCATGCATGCAACTGCAATCATATTTTTTAGATAACTCACCAATCCCATAGCGAAGAGTGGGAACCCTATGGCTGTCATCATCTTCATTTCCTCCATTACCTACACAAATCCCAAAAAATAAAATAAAAAATGACAGTCATTTGTAAAACAGTATGTTTCCTCACGTATTAGGACTTAAGAGTACTTACCATGGGAACTATCAGATTGATTTGAGTGTGGTCTGGCATTATTTGCTTGTATGTGATGGAGAGATAGGATTTGATATAAGACATTGATGTCTTCATGCGGATATAGATACACACACACTAATAAAAAGTGACACGAGAAAGGAGGGAGAGTTATAGAGGACAGAGGCATAGTTGTCAGTGTTTATGAAGAATTTATCATGATTTTATAGTAGTGAAAGGTGACGGGGCTAACCTTAGATGTCAAAGAAAAAGGGACAGCTACTTTTTAGAAGCTAAAAATCTATTGAGACATCTTGAATATCAATGAGATTTTACATTACTGTAGTACTGTAATCATGTTTTCACTTCCCTAAGTATGCAATGTTACAATACATACTACACTATTCTGCTCAGTAACGTCCAATGCCATCATTATCATGCAGTGTGCCAGTATTACTAATTTTTCATCGGGTTCTTTTTACTGTACATACAGATGTGAGAACTATTGATGTACAAAAAGGCGATTCTATACTCTATAATAAAAAAAGTATGAAGTAGAGGTTTTAGTTTTATATCGTCAAAGAGGCAATGAATCTCTCATACAAGATATCAGATGTCATAAGTTGCAATCTTAACCATCATGTGACAAAGTTCGATATTCCTCTTCCATGACCCGAGGGATCTGAGTTCCTACTTTTATAAATGTGTTATGTTGCTGTCTTACCGGAAGCAACATGTGACAAGGTTCGATTCCAGAGCGTGAACAATGTGAAGCTTATTCATTGTATCATAAAATAAGGATATCTAGTTTTTATTTCAAGGACCACTATAGAAGTTACATAAGTTGATGAAAACATGTCACATTTTCCTGTTGTTGAGTAGCATAAATGGCTCAAAGTGATGAAGAATTGGGAAATTTGGTATCGGTCCATGTCATGGTAATCAGACAATTTTTTCACCATGTGTTCTCTCAGATTTTTTTACTAGATTGACATCTAAGGTTAAGAAATAACCGTTTATAGTATCAGGTGACTCACAAAGGTATTATAGCAACCTTTCTGTGTAAATCTTATCTTACCTTCTTTCTGAGTCTTGTAATATTACAATACTTGCAGTACAACTTGCTTTTTTTGTTATTATAATACAGTACAGTGCTGTCCTGTTTGGGGTACATAAGGAAATATAACTGCTTGAACATTCCTGTTTGAATAAGTTGCTACAGCAATTTATGTTCATTCACCATAAGACACACGCTTGAAATTATTCGTAATCATGCCTCTCTCTGCTTTGTGTATCAACACTTAACCAATTCATTGCCTACTATAATTTTTTCGTAAGGCAAATTATGTTAATGTAACTATATTCTGTGATGCATAGACACATATAAAATGATTGCGATTGTGAATTCTGTGTTTAAAAGTAGTTATATGTGGTCTTTATTAGTTTGAAGTAACTTCTCTCTCAAGCTTTATCTCTCTCGGCACATGATTAGTTGACAATCATCCATATGGTAAGATGTTATTTCAACATAAAGTCTCGTTATCACACTTAAATGAATAAGCATGCATGTGGATTGGTTACAACCTATGACAATTAATTTGCTGAAAAATCAAGTGTCATCAATCAAAAGTATCAAGCTTATCCCCTACTTTTAATAACCCTCCTATAGAAAAACTGATTTCTGCTTACTCATTTTAATCATGGACGATCCAACAACTTCCCATCGTAACAACTTTCATGATATAGTTGGACACAATGGAGCCATCTTTCAAGATCTCACTCTTTTTGCGGTGTCACTGAATGCTTTTTGGTCTCAAAGATTTCAGGCATTGTGAGAATTTGAGGTTTGTTTAATACCCACGTATTCCTTCATTAGGATGCCAAATTAAAAAAGTTTGAACCCTTTATATTTTGCACCAAACCATTGCTTGCAAATTAGAACTTAGAAGATACAACTTGCATCAACTGCCCCACATCACTCGGTTTCGTCCTTCTTCTGTATTATCAACAAAGATTTTGGATAAAAGATCACGTGTTGAAATGACGATCTTGGTTGTTTTTATGGGCTATTGTGATAATCAACCAAAAACTATTTGCAGAGTCGCTGGCATTCTTACTAGATAGAGCACCATTATCCTCTGTTGTCATTTGGGTCGACATTATCTTGTCTTACCTTAAAAAGCCTAACTATGCTAGTGACATCACTGCATTAATCATTGTTATAGAGCGACTTTTTTATACCAGATTTTTCTGCTACTTCAGTATTTTTATAATTTTAGCTTATGAAACATTTTTGCTTTGAAAATCTTACAGTTTATGTTGACTTTTATTTCAATATTCTTGATGTCATTGATTTGGTCCACAAGAGATCATCTTATTTTATACATTGTATAAATTGTCAAACCCTATTGTAAAACTCAGTACCCAATCAGATGTTACAGTTTTGTGGTACTAAGGGAGTACCTTTTTATAGATTTTAAACAGATGAAGTTGAAATCCATACATACTTTTAGGTCCTTGTCAAGCAAAGTGCTCAAGGACCATTATTCACGTTCACCTCGGCTGTCCCCCTTTTCCCAATATAATAAAAACCATGAAAATGTTGCTATATATACTGTATTTATTAGGTAGGATACCTTACAGTTATGTGTATTTGCATCAACTTTTTGATTATGTACTGCCCTCTAAGTTTTGTATCAGGCACTAAATAATTCTAATGGGATTGTGTTAATATTTGTTGCGTTTTCTTTTCAGATATTTTATGACGTAGGTATATTTATGTTTCACGGAATTAAGTGAATTTACAGTTATGAAAAACATACAATTAATGAGTTGGTCATCACATGAACAACTGTGGGTGATCCTTTATTTATTTTTATTTTAGATAAAACGATTAAACGATTAAAAAGCAAGTTAGGTATGTGAATTGGCCTGTGCCCCCTTCTTATTCGCTCTCCAAGTTACACATGCATATAGGGACCAAAGTGAGACATTTGATGGGTCGGGGGTGTGGGAGAGAGAAAATGAGGCACTATCTTTTGCAAGCTAAACCGGTTTAGTAGTACTGAAGTATTCCCAATAATACGAACTGTTTGATTTTAGAATTTATAATAACTTACAATGGTGATGTAAAAAAGGTTAACTTTGATTGACAGCTGAGGTTAGCATGCATCCATATATGTAACTCTTTCAATTACTCTTGCTTTTTTGTTACTGTAGATCAATGGAAGGATTATTCATTTACCCTTTAGTAAATGATGTAACTGTGTGGTCCAATATTCCATTTGTTATACTTGGCAGGCATTTCATAAGTGTACTTTGAGGATATGTATGTGCTTTAAGCATCCATAATCGTACTTGTTTCACTTATTGATATGCAATTAATGTACCACCGGGCATACATGGTATGATCATTTTCACATCTATGCATATGCAGGTAGGCTCGGGTTAAGATTCTTTTCTAAAGCTATATTTTCTTTACTTCTGGGAAATATCAGATCTATACATGTATAAGGTAATATTACACACATGTATAAATGCTACTTTGTGTCATCGAATGCAAATATTATAGACGATAGTTTCAATTTCCAGTTGATGAATTAGGGGACTTTTATAATTGATTGCTTGTTTGTAATCAACGTTACAGTGGACCCCATGTCATTATCGATATAGTACTTGATTATGCTTCTCTTTTAGCACATGTTATAACTTTTAAGATACAAACTATAATCATATTGTATACATAATTTTCTAGAGTCAAAAGGAAACATTAGATTTTAGGATGATATCCCACATCCATCCCACGATATCCATCTCATCTAGTCCCTTTTCATAGCATATATTGCTCGTCCAACATAGTGTTTGGTCCCACCAAAATCCGTCATGTTTCCATCTTAACTTTCTTTCTAGTGTTAAAGGTAATCTGATTCTACCGTGCATGTTGATAGTAAGGGGTCATGACCCGTAATTGCTACCATCATGGCATGTGATTTTGAAAAGATGGAAATGCCGATTCATAGATTACTAAACTGAGTGAAACGTACTGGGAAAACATATGGATGAGGAGCTTGATAGCGATTACGAAATCTGAGCACCCACCCACACTATATATTAAATGTCACAAGAGTGTCCTTTTTTCAGTTTTTAGACCATTACTCAGCATGTGGCTTATCACATCACACTTCTATATTCCTCCTAACTGCTTGGAACTTCATGGAATCTTACAACATGACTAAATTATAATTACCATTATCACTGGTGCAAAAATAGCAGGTGCAAAAATCTAGTGCATCCAAGTTAAATATCTACCAAATAAATTTCTAGATTTGCTGGATAAATTTGATCAATCGTATTTTAAGTGATGTTTCAGGATTAATGTTAGATTTCTATCTAAAACATGATACTTTTAAGTTTTAGTTATGGAAACAATGTGTTCAGTTAGATGTTGTATCAGTTCATAAGGAAAACTTTTTTTTAATAAAAATAATGTGGATGTATAATGCTCGTGTTTTTTCTTTGCTGTCGACAAAATAAGTTTGTTAGTAATGAACATGTGTTATAGCATGACTTGGAACTGTTGGCAACTTTGCAACCAGAATAAATTTTCACCCAACCTGGCATTTGGGATGAGTAATAGTGTGAGTTGGAATTGTTGGCAACTTTGCAACCTGAATCCATTTTTACCTGACCGGCATTTGGGAAGTGTGTAATAGTGTTAGTTGGAATTATTGGCAACCTGAATGGATTTTGAGTAGAGATGACATGCATTTGGCAGTATGGCCCAAAGCATAATGTCAAAGTAATACGTGTAAGCGGTAGGTAGATGGAAGTGCAGTTTTGAAACAACTGTACCTATACAAAGTAAGATTTGTTCTCCTGACTGTGCTGTGTAGCTAGGCCTATCTCGTGAATGTACTGGGCAATGTAAATTTCTTTTGTTTGTGTGATTATGTTGTATATATTTATGCGCCTAACAACACTGATTCACACAGATGTACTAATAATCTTATCTTGCTCAATAAACTTTTGATGAGTTATAGTTTGATGCATAAACTCAAGTATGATATTGTCGCGTACGATTGTACGAACACTCACATTCTGGACCACGTGCATTTTGTCGAACAATGCAATGATCTATTGTTTTCACTGATTTTTATAAACTGGACAAAATGATGGATGAATAGTAATTCGCCTCTTCACCAGGACGAACTGGATATAATATATCAAAGGTGGTAATAATAGACTCGTTCTAGTTATTTTGTAAAGCTAAAGTGTGATGATTAAAGTTGTTTCCTGGGTGTTTTCTTTGCGATTTTATTATTACTAGTCGTAGAAAAAATAAAATAGTACAACAATAACGTTTGGGAAGTTGTCCAATAATTGTTAAAACTATATTTTTTGGGTGAGTGTATCAGTTTGTATGGGCTGGTCCAGAGCATGTTATTGGGCCTGTACTTGGGCCAGTCTCTATATCTGGTTTAATTCTTCAAACCCAATGGAGATCTTTTTTGTTAAACTTACAAACCCTAAGTGTTTTTTTTTTTTTTTTTTTTTTTTTTTTTTTTTTTAAATAAAAATAGGATAAAAAGTAGCACAAAAAATAGTCATAACCGATTTCCCTCCATCTCAACACGTTTTAAAATTGCAACTGCTTTTTCACCATGCATCATTCTACATCTTTTTCAACTTACATCCACAAAACCTGTAATTAAAATGACTTATTTCATGCCTCATCAATCGTTCATCGTCATTGCTATCGTGATCACTTGCTTTATCCTTCCTAATATACAAACATCAGGTACTTAACATCTACAAGAATGCTACAACGCAAATAGTTTAAGGGTTAAACCGTAAACTGAGTGAGTTTTAAGGTTAAATCATTATCAACCTACATCAAGAGTCTTATTGTTTTTCTTTTTTTTGGCAGATGGTAACTTTCAGAGTCCTACTCTATTTTTTGTTTGGTTGGATAATAGGAATGAATTTAGAGTAGGTGAAACTGCAATTATTACGATGAAGTTTTATCAAGGTTTCAAGAAGGAACAAGACAAACGTCTTTTTAATCCACATGTCTCGGTGCAATCCATAAAGGGGAATAGTAGTTTCATTACTGGGATTCATTCTCATCTCGGCGATGATCTGAGTAAGTGGAGGATTATGTTTATGCCAATTATGGTTGGGGCATACTATATGATTATCACCGAGGATCATTTCAGAATCATGGACCACACTTTGCATTATAATGCTTTACCAGGTTTTTGTTATAAAGCTTATTTGCGTAAAGTTTTGTTATCAATTTTTCACTCGGTTTTTTGACAATAAGTTAAAAAATTGTTAATGATACATGTATTTTTTTTTTTTTTTTTTTTTTTTTTTTTTTTTTTTTTTTTTTTTTATAACAAAGGTGAAATCTACGAGCCTGGCTGCATTGTCTCATGGATGGAACCAATGAACAATTTTATAGCTGGGACGAAAGCTACAGTCTTGATACTGCCTAAAGATGCATTCGGTAACAATGTAACGTCAGACAGTGAAGGACACAAGACTTACAATTTTGTGGTATCTGCAACTTTTGATAATGGCTCGAATGTAAACGTGGTGGATGTGAAGTTCCAAGGATGGAACAAGTTTGGTTATCTCTCCTACGAATTTGTCGTAGTCACAGCAGGACGTCTTTTTATTCACTTAAAACACCAAAACGAAAGCTTGATTAATTCCCCATTGCCTCTAAAAGTTCACCCAGGTGGTTTAAGTAACATTTGGTAATAAATGATCATAATTTTATTAAATTGAATGCTAAAGTTTTATGAACAGGGGAACTTGATGTTGGCAACTGTGTGGCACAGTGGAGGACCGAAGCAACATCTTTTCAGCTTTCATCTAGGATGGAAACTTTTATACACCAGCGAGATAAATACGGGAACCTTGTTCCAGGATTTCACGATTTTGATATTCAAGTTGTGAATAAGGGAACAAAGTTGTCTTATCCCATTGGTGACTTGCGATCTAAGGAGGTATCACCGGGCATTCAGTCTTTTTCTTTCACAACTGCTGAACCAGGTGACTTCATCATGATCATCTCAGATGAGACTACGAAGAAACATATCTTGAATATGCCATATGAATTTCATGTCTTCGTAGGTGCGCTAAAATCCATTTCTCATCATTATGATGTATGTTTGTTAAAAGAACAATATCGTTAAAACCTAGGTTGCAAAATGGTCTAACCTAGTAGTTAAAGTTAGGACAATGAGCTAATCTGCTAATTGAAGTTTTTATTTCTTTTGCTTCTATCTAGTATTTAGTTTCTTAACTCCTGCTTAGTTGTATTACTTTGTACACTATAAATACCGAAAGAATCACTGTCAAAAGCTTTAGTTACCCGTAAACAAATAAGTACAATTACCAATTTGGGCATTCTAGAAAGGGATAATTACCAAAGTAGATCAGTCGCCCAAAGCACATTCCTTGAATAGATTTTTTTAAATCACTTTCCTCCGGCGGATCAGGGCAACTTGGCGATTGAGCAACCTTCATATATGTGCGACACGTGTCGAATATTTTATTAATATAGTACAGAATCTAGAATCTTTTTGGAATGTATAGTACAAAATCTAGAATCTTTTAAGGACACGTGTCGCGTTTATATTGTGTTGCTCATTTTTTAAGTTGCCCTGATCTAATTTTGGAAAGTGAAATTTGAAAGTCTACAAAGTGACTAGTCAAAAAGTCAACGATCTATTTTGGTAATTATCCCTTCTAAAAAAGGAGATGCTAATAATTTACTACATTATCGAATTTTACCTTGTTAAAATGATGATTTCTAATATGCTTTATATTTAAATAGGATATTGTAATGGAACCACAAGTATTGTCAATGGATCTATTTTGGTAATTATCCCTTCTAAAAAAGGAGATGCTAATAATTTACTACATTATCGAATTTTACCTTGTTAAAATGATGATTTCTAATATGCTTTATATTTAAATAGGATATTGTAATGGAACCACAAGTATTGTCAATGGATCTGGTATAACGGGCTCACGTGCCGGGAATGTTACCAAGTTTAGTGTATATTTACGGGATACTCATGGATTATCTTCTCCAATCGAGTTAGAAAGGCTTGAAGTACAAATTACAGTGCCTTCGTTCTCGCTTCATGTTAATCCAAAAATTTACCCAAAGGTTTCTGTCAACGGTATAAGTTATATCATCTTTGCTTAAATATATCTCAATTTAGGATTTCATTTCAAAATTTATCAGCTTACTTTGAATTTGTCCCGTTTTAGTCATTGAAACTTTTTGTACATTGATATGATTCATGAAAGATGTGTGTCATATTTGGGTCATTCTTCCCCTATTTTTAACTGTTTTATATAAAACATAACATTATATATAAATCTTACAGCTGTATACAAAAAAATTTATATTATTGTATAGAAATCATTATTTTTGTAGCAGAGTTTTGAGGATTTAGCTATGAAATGATTCAAATGGACACATAACCATCTTTTAATGATTCAGTTATAGAAAAAGAAATACAATGACCGAAACAGGACAAGTAAACATGTGCGGTGTTATTTCACAGAAAAAAGTGAAAAAAACGGGCCTTTAATTCATACCAAACATATATCAAACAGATACTCAGCCACCAGAAATGCTCAGTTATGGTGCATTTGGTCACACGGGGATTGCTTCTGTTCCATCTTTTTACTCATATAACAACGTAAGATGTACTTTCCATCTTTATTATTAGATACATTGTGTTTTAGACAAAAAGGCTACTGGCAGTTTCTTATATTTATTAATTATTTATATTTAGTCTGCTGAGAACTGGCAAACAAGGAGTAGCGATTTTGATGTCGTTTATGTGCCTGAAAAGGGAGAAGTACATGAAATTCTTATATTATGTGGTAATATTCCATTAAATAATGGTCAACCATTTTTAGCGGTCATAGATCCAGGTATTTTTATACTATATCTAAGCATAATATATAATAATCATCTACTGTATTATTGTACTCTAGTGAACAATTATTGTATTCTCATTATGGTAAAGTTCTACTATGTTCTTTATTTCTGGTGCAGGCGAAATCAATTTGTCAATGTCAAAAGTTGTAAAATATGAACCAAAGGTCTCAACTTCGATTGAAAATTACATGATAGTGCAACTGGTGGATTCTTATTCTAATCCAGTCTTGTCACAACAAGCAAAGTTGGCAGTGGAGATAGATTCAGTTAACGGAACACATTCCTATCCTGGCGGATTTATTGAAAATTATAATGGGACATACACCGGGGGCTATGTAATGGTGGATCCCGGCAAATACGAAATATCTGTTTCATTTAATGGAGCACGCTTCTCGCCCTTCCCTTTGGAGGTGATTGCGTATAACTGTAAGTCTAAATGAAACACGAATATATAACGTAGAGTTCCTATGCTTGAAATTGGCAGTCTCTAATCAAGTACTGAAACATATATATATATATATATATATATTTCAGCGGATATCTTTCCTAAAGCTCAGGATGATAGAGTTGATGTCTGGGAAGATCAGTCCATAGGTTTTTATGCCTTACAAAATGATTTCTTTGCTGGTGGAAACGCAAAAATCGTAGGATTGCAGAAGGTATTTTTTAAAGCCTCTAATAAATTCCGCAACTCCCTTACTGTAGTTGTTATTGTTGATCCACATATCTGTTATTGAATGCTCCATCGGTCCATATACATCTGTCCACTAGGGGAAGAAAAAAAAAAAAAAAAAAAAAAAACGTGTATGAAAAACATGGTTTAGAGAGAGAATTATCAAAATTCTCAATAAATTACGTGTTTAATTTTGACAGGTTAGATCAAATTTTCAAAGTTCAAAATTGGACATAAATAACTGAAATATTGACAAGATTATCCCTCTATACTAAAACAGATGAAATGTTTAATAGGGCGCATTGTATCATGGTATTGTTTGAATATTAGTACCCTAAAGTTATATGACTGCATGAACAATTATAAGTTTGCAAGACTGATACATTGTTTTGGCAGCCCAGTCATGGTTCAATATTACAGTATGAAAATCTCCTCAGATATACACCATACAAGAAATATTATGGAAGTGATACATTTACATACACGTGTTTGGATGTAAATGGCATCAATGTTTCTGCTAGTGTAAACATAGATGTTCTCATTATTCCTCCACAGTTTGTTTCTATTCCACGGGTGTTGCAAGCAACAGAAGACACACTAAGTCCTAAAATTGGGTAAGCTATCATACGCTTCAACTTTCTGAATTTGAGTACCAGTGTACTGATAATCTTTTTTTGCAGCGGTTTTCAAGGTTTTATGCTCACATATTCAGATTTCCAAGAAAACTTCTCTGTTAAGTTCAGTGCACAACACGGGGCCATTTTTCTTTCCCCTTTTTTGATGCAACTTTGGGATCCCATGTGGAATGAACTTTCCTTCAGTAAAGAGGAAGGTAAGGTCGGAAACTTGTATTTAACCGGTTGTTTGGAAGTTATCAACCTTGCCATCCAGTCACTCCAGTACATTGGGTAACTAGTATTTTTAATGTGTGAATAATGGTGACAAAGTTGCATATATCGACTACTTATGTTGTTGTTTATAAAACAGAGAGGAGAACTTTTATGGAAATGATAATCTTACAATTTCCACCATCAATACAAATGGAAAATATGATTTTAATGTTCAAATCGTTGTGGAACCAGTCAATGATGCTCCGTTTATTGATGTACCTAAGTTCATTATCTTGGAGAACGAATATGAAGATGGAGGATTCCTGATCTTTGATAGACAGCGAGACAAGTTTAACTTCCTCGTTGGGGATCCAGATCTTCTTCGCTTTCCAGGTACATTAGACTTTACTTAAGACGTCAAAGTATTAAATGCTTTATCCGATTTGATACTTTGAATGAAAAAATAAATGATAAATACAGAAAATAAATGTAGTACTAAAACAGTTTGTTCCTTATGGATATCTAATAAATGCCAGTTTAAGCTGCAGGGATTGAAACTCAGTTTCGGGTCATGTTTTCTGTGGAAGTTACTTCTGGATATATTTCAGCTAAGCTGCCAGCCGAGCTTATAAGCACAACTGAATTGAAGTTAGAGAATAGCAAACACTGGCAACCCCTAATAACATTTGTTGAAATTTCAAGACACTTTACTGTCAAAGCGAAAGGCATTAGATTCCAAGGAACAATTAATGACAGCAACACTCTTCTTCACCAACTCATTTACTTTGTGAGCCTTATATTCATGTTTTTAGTATCAACATTTTATTCTAGCAGTGTCAGATGAAAACTACGTATATTCACATTGGAAGTCTTTCGTATTGTTTGCCACTTTTGGTATCATGTCGGCTGACTACTTGACTATCTGCGAGTACAGAGAGGCAAACATGCTGGAGTCATGAGAGTGTGTGTCAATGATATGGGGAGGTATGGGTGCTATCCAGATTGTGCAGACATGAAGATAGTGCCTCTTGAAGCTGAAGCTACCATAAACTTGATATCAAGGATGCCAATAAATTCAGTGGTAGCTCATTGTAAGTTGATTTAATTTGCATCTAACTTTTATTTAGTCTCATGAAGTAATGGAATAAACTTTTTTTATTTGGTACACAAATTTAATTCGATCAATAGCATACCAACTATACTTTAATTTCTAGAGATGCGTGGTTTCACATTCGAGTTCTTTGTGTTTCTCGTTATGCAATTAATGATATTTTAATTTTTGCATCCTTAAAGAAAACTGTTTTGCTGATAATGGTTATATTACATGATGTACAGCTCTTGGATCAGTGATTGTGATAGAATTCATTATATTATCTTCGTTGGCTCTGATTCTGATGTTTTTCACATGTAAATGCGTAATTGTTCTTTTACGTGAAAAGAAGAAGCAACAAGTCCAATCTCAGGATCTTAAACTTGCTGAGCTGAAAAACTCCAATGAACAAAGAGTAATACATTCAAAGCCTCTGTATATCCTTATTTGTTATTCTTATCTATTTCTTTTTGTTTTGTTATATTTTATTTTGAAGTTTGCAACCTTATGTGCAGTTACGTAAAGATTCTTCTGAAAACATGAGCCACCTTGCTGATAATTCTCCTATCCACTTAACTCAAAGTGAACAACCTCTCAACTTACCAAAGCACTAAGTATTTGTACAATATGCATTTGACAAGAGTTGAAGGATGTAGCTGAAGTTGTAAATATGGTCTAACGTGTTAAGCTCTCTTGCTAAATTTGTGGTTTTTTGTTTGCACCACAAATTTATTAACAATTTATATGTTGTCAGTTTCTCTTTTAATCTTCAAGAAAACGTTATTCATTCGTTCCTCCATTATGATTCGCATGTTTCCTGTCCTAGTAGAGTGAGAATCGTGCTGTTCCAAGAAACACAAATGTGATGGCATACAAGGAATTACAGGCACACCATAAAATAAATTCATACTGCATGGAAGTGTTTGAGAAAGTTGTGATGCACCATCTTTACACTATAACACAACAACTTAAAAGTTTTGATTCATTGTTTTTTGATAGAGGCTTAAGTATGTGTAGGCACGTAAGGTGCACATGGGTGGTTTTAACCAGACACGTGAGTTGCATGTGACTCTTCCACACAACTTAACTAATTTTCCCGCTCATTTCTCTTGTCTAAATAGTAGTTGTTGTTCAATTCCAAAATTTATGATTTGCGACTAATTCTCTTTCTCTCAGCCAGTTTGTAACGAACGTTCAGTTTGCTAATAAAACTATATTTCGACTTTCGTTTAATTAGCTTAAAGCTTTTCTTCGAGTTGATATTTCAGGTATTAGTGGTATCAGAGCTGCCTTCGTGGCAACATATTATCATTCCGGTGACTTCATGTTATTTTTCCAATAAAAATCGTTATAATTTCATGTATACACCATTAACTATACAATTCGGTTATTGTGTTACATTTCCGATCAACTCATTTACATTTCCGGCCAATTGATTCCGTTCAATTCAACTGCTTCGAAATATGCTTCTAATCTCACATATGTTCTTTGGTTAACTGTTAAATCCTTCTTTCAAACAAATATGTTAGTGATCTTTAAGATCAATTAGGTTCATAACTTCACAAAACACATTATCCCTAATCAAGGATCTATTAATCATTTATTAGGGATCATTGAACGGTTTTTGAAATCAATTGGCAACAGATGTAGGATTATACAATTTCGTTAGACACTCATACTTTTAAGGATAGTCTTGTACGTTTCCTTACTAGACATTGTTGTTCTACATCTACTTGTTATGCTAAAATCTATGACACAATCATATTGAACACATAAACAAATGCATGGCGTGTTGTTTATCAACTATATGAGGTTGTTCCATGCACAAGTGGGAGAAATGTTATCTTTATTGTGTGTAAGAAACAACTCATAAAGATATGATTTAATGGATTCTCTTGACTACAAGGTAAGAGAATAACGTTCTAATATGAATTATACTAATCTAATTCAAGAAACACTTGGTATTACAATTTATGTTATGTGAGAGCTTAGCTAGATTGCAACAACAAGGTGAATTTCATATTTTCATTACTAGCAGATTAACTGATGTAATTGAATTATGAGAATTTGCAGTTTCTAAATTAGATACCTATTAGAACATGTGTCAATATGATATTAAGACTACTTTAAATTATATATTTATGAATTCATGGAATGACATAAATTAATAAAGTAATCTAATGCTGCTTCAATCTGGATATTTATGTGTTCTTGGAATGACATAAATAAATAAAGAAATAATGTTATTTACATTATTGTGAAGTAATATATTAACTTGAAATTACTATTGAAACCAAAAGATGGTGTTCATAATTACTTTAGTTAAACATGTTTCTGTTTCAATGTAAAGATATAAACATGAAGTCTTTTAATTGTTACAAGACTTATAATAAAGTAATACGTTATCATGTTATGGTTTTTTATATGAAGTTATTAAATTGTTAAATAACTTATAACGTATAGTGGGATTATAACAGTTTATGTTTTCTTGTAGAAACATGGACATGAAGTGTCTTTGTAAAAAGTACTTGTGTTAGAAAGCATGTAATTGGCTTGAAAATACTATTATACTATTAAAATGACTTAGTTGGTAAATAGACAAGCCAAAAGGAAATATGGTTATCTTAAATATTGTTAGATTGTCTTACAATATTAATACTAATGAAATACCAAAAGTTTATGGTATGTTCAATTAGGAAAATCAAACTCTTGTTATATTGTTTGATTAAAGATAAATATAATTTCTTTTCTTCCAAAAGTTATCAAGGTTAGAATATTGACTATGACTTGGACATACTTAATAAAACTCCAACATAGAAGATTAATAAGACATTATCATATGATAGAATGTGATGAATGTGATGAATCACGTTAAGTTCTTATATTGAAGTTCTAAATTTGTTTAACTGCTTATGAAGAGGTTATTAACAAAGTAAAGTCAGGAACTGTCAATAAGTATTTGTAATATCCCAAAAGAGAACATTGTATTGTTGCTTTATTTGCTAAGTATTTAAAGATAGTCTTTAAATTACTAAAAGCAAGTGGGAGTTTTGATCTTTAAAAGATAAAATTACAAGATACATAATCTTCTAAAATACACTAGCAAATATCATGATGAAGTTTAACATTTGAATGTTGAATCTCAAGATGATAATAAAGTTTGACATTTAAATGTTAAATCTCAAGATGATGGAATTCTCATTCATAGAATAGCAAAATATCTCAGATATTTGATTAATATGCTGAGGGCTATGATTTACAGGATTATTGTAAACCTGATAATCATTATTATACATTACCAAATATGAAATTGGGTAAAGTATACATGATATGAATGATTAAGATGCTGTCCATAAAGATAATCAATTTTAGAAACTTGGTTTATCTTAATAGTAAGACTAGAAAATGAAGATGAGTTTCTTCAAAGATAAGGTAACCATGGTGGTTTAAATCTTTATATAGAAATCATATGGACAATATTGTGCACGTATTTAATGCATGTTTTATGACAAGATTATTAATCACACTTAAGCAATTAACTGTGATTGAATATTCTATTATAAAAACATTAAATATATAAAGAGTATGATTGTCATATTTAGTTTCATTTATATGAAATTGACAATGGAATATCAAACTCTTTCTTGTATGATTACTTGAGCGAGGACGATAAGTAATCAAAAGGAGTTTATGAATTCAAATAAATCTTTGGAAGTGTACAAAGTGCAATAATCCATGGATGGATAAATGCATGCATCTAGAAGATTACTCTTATGTTTAATTATAAAATTTATGTTTTGATTTATAATTGAAATAAGATAATTTCTAAGTATTCCTAAAAGCTAGTGGGAGTATTATGTTTAATTTCTTAAATCATATATGTTGTAGAACATATAAAAGGTAGCATTCCATATAAGTTAAAAGTTAAGTCTTAGTTTGGAATGAAACTTTACTTGAAAGATTTAGAAAATAAGGCATATAACCATGGAATGAATGTTTATTGTTGAAACATGTGCGGTAAATGAATAGAATATAACATGATATATCATTTAGAAAGCCTAAATGGATATGAATGACATGAATAAAATCTAAGTATGACTCAAAGAATTTTCATGCACATCATATTTTATAGTATCATTCTTGATTACAAGATGATTTGGAAATATTAATATCTAATTAAAAGGTTATTAGATAACTTGTGTAATATTCTATTAGAATATGTTTGATTATAGAATCACATCCTAAAATCTGGAACAGCTTCCAAATTCTATAGATGAATAATTTTTCAATTGTTGTGAAAATTGTCTTAGCCAACAAACTTGAAAGTTTGAAGGGCATCAAACATTACACAATAGATATTAATGTTTACGGGAAGTTTTAATAGCATATTGTTGTTGCATACAATGATGCTAATGAAATTGAGATGACACTCAATACTAGTCATGGTAAGGATTTCATCCTTGGTCATGTGTACTAGTTGTACTTAATAAGAGCATAGTTGCATTATACATTAAGAGAATAAGAATACTTCAAACTTTAAAATGTTTGAAAGTTTGATTATCATAAATTGGTGGTTAAGGATGTCACATATTTTATGAAATATTATATGGCATTATCAAAATTGTTGAGTATGTACATACAAGAACTTTAATAGTTTAATTCTTGAAATAAGTATTCTTAAAAATCCGATAGATCAAAGTTGGATGATTTATGCCTTGTCAACGAGTATGAAGGTCATTACTTGAGACATAATTCATTAACAAGAGTTATCATGCATTGATCTATTTAGTATTTGGATAAGGGATGTTAAACAATTATTATAATAAATTTAAATACATGGTATGTTTAATTTATAATATATTGTATCCTATATTTGTATGTTTAATCCATGAATAAATGTTATTCTAAATTGTCCTTTGTCAGTTAATAATATGGGAATATTGTTAAATCAAGACAAATTTGAAGGTTGGTATAATATACTTAAAGTATATTGATGTGTAGTCATGCCATTTCAGATGATATTCAATGATACTGAATATAGGACTTATCCCAACTACATGATGTTACTTTATGGATCTTGTCATTAAGTACATCATGAGAAGTTATCCTTAGACTTGAGATGCAAGATAAGTGTCATGAATGTAGTACATTTTTGTGGAACAACTTAACGCTATACGTAACTGGTAGTCATAAGGGTTGTTTTCGGAAGTGTTACAAAGTTTGTGGGTTTTGCTTGTAGTCAAGATAGAATTTGTTCATTCAAATTAATTTTTGGAGTTTAATACTGCTGGGCCCCTCGTAGGGTTGTCAAGATGTTTGCATGGCCGTGCCCAAGATCTTCCCTGAATATGTTCAGATGATTTGGTAATCTTGATCAATCACTAATAACGAGAAACAGAATGGTTAATTAAGGAATGACTTTGATCCATATCCTTATTAACGTGGTATTAGAACAGAAGGATAATAATAATGAGAAATCATTAAAAGGTTTTTCCAGGAGCCTTACTCGAGATCGTACTAGAGGCATCGGCGTGTTGCAAGATGCTAACCGATGTGATCACACTATTAAGATATGTCAAAGTGGGAGCTGTTAGTTTTATGAACATAAATTAATAGTTGTGTGTTAGGATCGAACTCGAGATCATGGGATTGCACACAATACGTATGAAGAGTAAAAGAATAATTATTTATAAATGTTATATGTAATTATTAATAAACACAAAACTAGTAACGACCGTTAGTATTTAACGGAGAATGACTAACGACCGTTAGACAAAAAAAAGGAAAGTAATACTTGTGAATAATTGGAAACAAGAGAAGGTTCCGGAATCCCCTTGGGGGGTGCATGACCGATCGGCCAAGGGAGGGTTTCCACCTCCTTTGTGCCTTGAGCTCCAAGTATTCACTAGTATATAAACACCTCATGGGTTATTGGTTTTCTCATAACTTGTACACACACATCTTGGTGTTTTTCTCTCCTTCTCTTGTCCCATAATCGATCCATCAAAACAATCCCATAAGGGATTCGATTTTTATTGATCAACAAAGTTTTGTGTTTAATTTACTTGCATAAACTTTTACTTGAATTAATACGTGTGTACAAGAACGCGATTCAAACACACTATTGTTTGATTCTTGGATTGAATTACAAAAGAGGTAAGAGGTAATTCTTATAATCCACATAAACCCTAATTAGGGTTCTTGATTTGAAGATTGCAATTTGATTCTTGTTCGAGCTAGAATCACAAAGGTATGTTTACTATTTATTATTGATTAATTAATTACATGTTATATGATCTTGTTATAATTGCTTCCGCTATGCTCACTTGATGTGTTTGGTTTATTTTATATGAATGTCATGATATAATAATTCCAACAAGCCTCCCGTACAGGAATAGATGAAGGAAACTGAGAACCACTTCATATCCGAATAGGTATCTAAATTTTGGATGTCAAATTACAAGAGATCTAAACCTTTTCGAGAGTGATTAAGAGGATGGGGGAGTCTATCAAGCATAACTCGCCACATGAAGATATTAACTTTCATAGGAAGAGAGTTACACCATCGTGTAGGTGTGTCCAAAGATGTAGGATAATTTCATCAATATGTTGCCGTGTTTCCCGAACAGAGAAGGAGCCATCCATACTTAATGACCAAATCCAAGTACCTATATTAGATGATGTACTTACATGATGGATCTCTGAGCAGGGTGTCCAGCAGAGTGCTATTGCGACTAGATGTGATATCACGACGCCAATTCCAATTCCACTCTCCATTTATAAAACGAACACAAACTTTTGCATCTTCGTTGCAGTCAAGACGGAAAAGATAATTGTATCGATCTTTGAAAGGAGAGACCCCTATCCAAGTATC
The DNA here is from genome assembly GCA_030686995.1 of Artemisia argyi. Classification (NCBI taxonomy): domain Eukaryota; kingdom Viridiplantae; phylum Streptophyta; class Magnoliopsida; order Asterales; family Asteraceae; genus Artemisia; species Artemisia argyi. The sequence continues at coordinate 152,224,832 of CM060684.1, forward strand.
TTTACACAAGCGAACTAAATGACCATTGCCAATTTTATATTGAAGAGGCAATGATCTTAGCCCAAACCCTTACGTGTTACTACTTTAGGATATAAACTGGCTTAGTCACCATGAATATATTTGATTAGCTTAATTGTTAAAATGATAAGCTTCAGCTGTCAAACACATGGCCTCAATGTCATTCAGCTATAGTTCAAGACTCAAGGTGTACCCGCCTAAATTCTTTAAGGACTAAAAGTGCATACTTAGAAGAACTTAAAGAAGCACTAGAGTAAAAGGCTAGTATATAATGTCTTAGCCTCTCATTTAGGAGATAGTTTTCTCTCATTTTTCTGTGTGTTTTGTTATCTCTTTCTGGTTCCTGAGGTGAGAGAAACCCTAGTTTTGTGTAATCTTTTTATCTTTGTTTTTCTGTATTGTAAACTGCTATTCTTTAGCTTGTTATAATAAAAAGAGTGAGTCAAGGGGAGGTTGGTTGGGTTCATTCTATACTGAATCTTGTTGATTAGCTTTGGTTTATAAGTTTTTACATTAACCCATAATAGATTTGGGTTATTAACTAATATCCACTGCCACTTTTGGAGTAAAGCAAGATTAAATGCTTTTAGACTTCCAATACCTAGACCAACTTTATCACAGGAAGCCAAGACATTTGGCCATTAATCCAAGCTATGTTTCAAGATTGAGAAGATCCTCCCCAAAAGAAAGTAGCCCAAAGACGTTTCAAAGAATTTTGAATGGTTTCTGTAACTCTAAAGAGGGACATGTAATATATCCTTAAACTTCCAAGAACTGATTTAAGAAGAGTCATACGACCTCCAATAGAGAGAAGGTTCGCCTTCCTTGTAGAGAACCTAGCTTTGAACTTATCTACCATTGTCTGCCAATTGGTAGTAAGAGACATGCTAGATCCAATCGGAAGGCCAAGGTATGTGAACGGAAATAAACCTGCTGCACAACCCGTAATCCTGGCCATGGATTAAATTTCATCATCCGTAATGCCTACGCAGTAAACATTAGATTTTTGGATATTTATTTTAAGTCCCGAGGCTAAATAAAAAACATACAAAACACGAATAATGTTGTTGATGTCACTCCGACTTCGGTCGGTCACTAAGACAACGTTATCTGCATAAAAGAAATGAGAGAAATGAGAAGATTGATAACCGTAGTACCTTCTGTGAGGTTAACATGCATCTTTGATGGCGAGATGGAGTCCTTCCATGACAAGAATCAACAGGTAATGAGACAGAGGGTCTCCTTTCCTTAAGCCTCTTTTGGGAGAGAATTTGATGTAGGACTACCATTTACGAGAATAGAAGTGCGAGAGGAATTTAAACATTCCCGGATCCAACCCCTCCAAATATCTCCAAAACCGAAGTGTTGTAAGATGTGATCAAGGTATTGCCAACTTACTGAATCAAAAGCCTTCTCGAAGTCTACTTTGAAGATCACAAGTTTTTTTATTTCTCTTTTTGTACTAGTCAATAAGCTCACTTAACATAAGAGGGCAATCAAGAATTTGGCGGCCCACAATAAAATCCGATTTCTCATGACTAATACTTTTGTTAACTACCGATGCCAAACGAGTAGCCAATATTTTTGCAATTATTTGTATTATAGACCAATAAGCGAGATGGGTCTAAAGTCTTTTATGAAAAGCGGGTTTGGAACCTTTGGAATTAGAGTGATGAAAGCCGAGTTGGATCCTGGTGGAAGCTTACCCGTGGCGAAAAAGTCCTAGACAAACTTTTCGATGTCTTTTTTGAATAATTCCCAATAAGTTTTCAAAAAGAGGAACAAGAATCCATCCCTGCTCGTGCTTTATTACTACCACAATCCCATGCTTCCTCTTTGATTTCGTCTAGAGTTACATTCTGCTCCAAAAGTTCCCTTCCGGGTCCCAAAAATGAATCAAAAGACAAGTGATCAATGTAGCAGATTTTAGGAGAGAAATGGTCAAGTTTATCTTTATAAAATTCAGGAAAGCCTGTTTAACAAGGTGTAGTTTTGAGCACCAATTGCCATTAACCATGATGCCTTGAATCATTTGGTTTTGTCTTCGTTGGTTGAGCAAACTATGAAAAAACTTCGAGTTTTCGTCACCTTCTACGTCCCAATTGATTCTAGAGTTTTGAAAGATGTCCATTGATAATAAAGATTCAAGGTTATTGAGCTCTTGAATTAATTGAATACGTTCCTCCCTTTCTATGAAAGCGAGGATCAAGACAAAAAAGACATAATCTTTGACACGAAACACCCTTAATTAATTATTCACATATATCGGTTTATTACACTACAATAATTTTGTACAATCAATTAAAATCATATCTACCAAATTAAAAACAACCAATTAAAGTACCCCTTACTAAAAAGTACAATGGAATTTTCACAATGTACAATTTAAACAAGCTACAACAAAATAAAAAATATGAAATAGGGATAATCTATAATATGCCCGATTGTCCAATTGATTTGCTTTTTTGCCGCAGAATTCAGAGTTTCTGTATTTAGACCAGGGCAACCTATAGTTTTTGGGCAACCGAAATCTGCAAGTGACAAGTGTCACTTTTCGGATTATTTTTGGGCAACTTGTGTACTTCTGGGCAATTGGCGGCCCTCATGTCGGACACTTGGCGTCATCAAGTTGCCTGGTCTAAATACGGAAACTCCGAATTCTGGGGCAAAAAAGCAAATCAGTTGGGCAATCGGGGCATATTAGGAATTATCCCATTAATTAGACACACTAATTAATGTTATTTTTAAAAAACCTTAAAATGAAAAGTACATGTTATTATGCACATTATACAAATTAATAAAACACATAAAGTTTCATACAAGCTAACAAGTTGATGGTACATATAGTTTTGAAAATCGGAACGGACCAAAGGGTCCAACCCGGAACCGGTGTCACCACCGGTTCGGCTAACCAATAAAAGCCATCCAAAAACAAACCAGAGAGGACTCATTCAAACAGATACAAACTGGTGAATCAGGTCTTATCGAGATATATTTCTTCAGTTAATCGTCACAGGGTACCCACCGCCGCAACGTGCGGGTACCCTGCTGTACTACATATAAAAGAAAAGCCAAAAAGTAAAAAGTGAAAAGTTGAAACTAAAAAATGAAATGTTGAAAGCATATATTTCAAAAAGAAATTATTAATACATATCGAAAACCGAGTTGACCCGGGATGCTTCAAACCTGGCGGGTTGACCTGGTTTAATTTGACCCGTTTTCGGGTTGACTCAGTTTAAATCAAGCCGTTTTTCGACCGAAACGGTTCAACCGGTTGAACCACCCAAGTCGAACCGGGTTTCAAAACATTATTTTTAATCCACAAATCTTCAAACTTTTATTATTTTTCGTTTATAACCCATAAACTTTTTTTTTTTTTTTTTTAACACAAAACGATCTGTCGCTATAAAATCCCGTTGCTATGCACGGGTACTCGTCTAGTTTAATTAATTTTTCTATCAAAAGGGTGAAGAAATTTATTATCCACTTTTTTTTTTCGCGTGGCCACCCGTAATGCAACCCACAACAAAATTGAGGACACCACCGGCACATCAGTTTTTTCTCTTTATAACAACTTCATGATCAACTTATTGTAAGAAGAAGACCGATGACACACACAAAAATATCATTTAATAAAAACACCCCACACACACAAAACCTCACACGACTCGGTCTTATTTTCGACTGAGTTCTTCCTTCTTGGCATAAGGGATGTATCAGATGAGGGGAGGTCTAAGGGAGAGCGTGCATAAGGGACGCTTCGTGTTGGGGTCGACTATGTCGGACGACCAATGCATTACGGTTAGACTGTACCAAACATGAGAATTGAGTCTATTGAGGGTCTGCAATATTTACGATTGAGATTATGGGCTAACGTATACTAAATAAGTTGGGCTGGGCTAGTTGCCTGACCTGACTCGAATAAAAAGTTTTCATACAAATTTACTAATCCTACACATTGGCCATAACTGATTTCCCGCCATTTCAATACAAATTCAAGCACCAACCGCCCTTTTATCAGTTTCACTATGTAAATTCATTTTCTTCAACTTATCGATCCATTAAATCTTCCAAAACCTTGCTATATCATGTCTCATCAATCGGTCATCTGCATCGCTATCGTCACCTTTTTCATGCTTCCTAACCTATCTATATCAGGTACAAAATTTATAATAGTTATCGTTTCTTACACATATGTTTTTATTTAGACGGTAAACAAATCTGATTGAGAAACTTCTTGAGAAGCTAGAAATTACATAGAACCAAAACTAGTTCAGACTTCAATCAACAGGATTCGACATGCAAGAATAATATTTATTTTCTTTTGTATATATGGTCGATATCAAGTGCACATTCATGAAACTACTAGCAGTTACTAATACCTATGGCTATAACCATAATGCCACCAGTGCCGGGAAATTTTGCTTCAACTTGTGCTCTTAGTATCTGTCCGACGTGCTAACTGTTCCAAGTCACACTTAAGAGTTGTTTTGCAGACATAAAATAAGGTCTTATTTGTTGTGTTGCAGATGATTCAGCCTTGGCAAGTCCCACACTAGGTTTTGAATGGGTAGATTGGAAGAATAATTATAGGGTAGGTGAAATTGCAAGTATTAAGTTTGAAGTAATAAAAGATTTCAAGACTGAACAGGACAGACACCTTTTTAGTCCAAATGTCTCGATGAATGACGTAATGGGGAACAGCAGTGTCATTACTGGGCTTTCTTACGATTTTGGTGCAGCAGATGTGAATGATTGGAGGATCACGTTTATACCAATCAAGGTCGGGTTGTTCAATGTGCTTATTACTGAGGATAAGTTTAATGTTATGGAGTCGACTTTGCATTATTTTGCTACACCAGGTTTTTGTTATAGGCTTCTTCTTTCCCGTTTAGTCGTTCTACTTTGTTGTGTATATTTGAGTTATTGAATAATAGTTTTGTGTCCCTTTTGGGTCATTTTGTTACAAAAAACCCCTTAAAAGCTGGTTTTCAATTCAAAAATGATAATTTTTTTAAATAAAAAAGGTTACATTTCTGTATAAAACTGTTACGTACAGTTATATGTAATATTTAATATTTATGTACAATCATCAAATTTACGGGTTAGTTAATTAATAACCCAAATGGTACACAAAGCCATCTTTATACGAATATCAGTACATTAGCTAAAACATGACAATTAGAAAATCTTGTTAGCATGTTATATATGCAGATAACCATTTGTTTTAAATTAAGTTTCCAATTTAAAATAGTTGATGATAAACGTCTGTTTTAACCAAAGGTGAAATTTATGAGCTTGGTGGCATCGTGTCATGGATGGGACCAGTGAACAATTTTATAGCTGAGATGACAGCAACCGTCCTGATACTACCTAAAGATGCATTCGGGAACACTGTCACATCTGAGAGTGAAGGGCCAAAGGATTTCTATGATTTTCATTTCTCTGCAAATTTTGATGATGGGTCCTATGTAGATCCAGGGAAAGCAAATTACAAAGGATGGAATGAATTTGGTTATCTCTCCTACGAATTTGTTATAGTCACATCAGGAATCCATTTACTTCACGTAAAACACAAGAACAAAAGCTTGATTGGTTCTCCATTGCGTTTAGAAGTTGGTCCAGGTGACTTATGTACCATATGATCTAATAGTCATGCGATTTAAAATGTTAATTATGATTATATCTTTATTGTTACTGATTTCAAGAATTTAATGAACAGGGGCACTTGATGTTGGCAACTGTATGCCAGAGTGGAGCTCCGAAACAAAATCTTATCAACTTTCATCTAAGATGGAAACTTTTATATACCAGCGAGATAATCATGGGAACCTTGTACCAGGGCTTCATGAATTTGATATTCAAGTTTTGATTAAGGGGACAAAACTGTCTTATCCCATTAGTGACATGCGATTTATGGAGGTATCACCGGGCATTCAGTCGTTTACTTTCACAACAACAGTACCAGGGGACTTTATCCTTACCATCTCAGATAAGATTACTAAGAAACAGATTATGAATATGCCATATGAATTCAATGTCTTCGTAGGTGTGTATTTTATATTTCTGTCATCATCATGATGTACTTTTTTAGTTAAAGGAGTAAACTTAGTAAAATATCAACTTTATTGAAATGGTCCAATCTGGTAATTATAGTATTTTAAATCCCAATCTAGTAATCAAAGTTACGAAGATGAGCAAGTTTGGTAAGTACATTTTACTTTTGCAATTACCAAATTGGACGATTTCGAATAGTAAGTGTTGATGTTTTATGGACATGGCTAGTTAAAATAATGATGATGGTTTCAGTTTTCTCAATATTGGAATAGGTTATTGTGATGGTGTCAAGAGCATTGTCAATGGATCCGGTTTAACAGATTCTCTTGTTGGGCAAGCTAGCAATTTTTCTATATTTTTGAGGGATGCTTATGATTATTCTGCTCCACTCGACTTAGAAAAGCTTCAAGTAGAAATTAGAATACCTGGCTCGAGACCCATGCATCCACAAATTTACCAGAGGGATTCTGTCAATGGTATAACTTAAATAATATATATATATATATATATATATATATATATATATATATATATATATATATATATATATATATATATATATATATATATATATATATATATATATATATATATATAATTTAAATTCATATGAAGCTTATATGTTAATGATCAAACAGGTACTCAGCCAAATGGAATTTTTGCTTATGGCCCATTTGGTCAGACGGGAATTGCTTCTGTTCCATCTTTTTACCTTAATAATAATGTGATAACTCTCTTCTTTATCCTTTCTTTAATGCATTACTGTTTTGATATCAAGACTAATGATAGTTTTTGTTATCTATATTTAGTCTTCTACGAACTGGCAAGCAAAGGGTAGTGACTTTGATGTCGTATATGTGCCTGAAAGGCAAGGGGACTATGAAATCCGTATATATTGTGGTAACATTCCTTTGAATGACGGCCAACCGTTTGTAAAGAATGTAGTAGGTTCAGGTAATATGATACACGCAAGCATGATATATAATCATCTATATATTTTATTATAATCTAGTGAACAATTAGTTGTGTCCTATTTTTGGTAGCGTTCTATATTCTTTAATTTGGTGCAGGCGAGGTCGATTTATCTATATCAGAAGTTTTAAAATATGATCCAAAGCTCGCAACGATGGAGATCGGTTACATTACTGTGAAACTGATAGATTCTTATCATAATCCAGTCATGTTCAAAGCAAAGGAGTTGTATGTAGATACGGGTGACAATATGACACATTGTGGGTTTCGTGTACCAATTAAAGAGAACTTTGATGGGACATATACCGGGGGCTACTTTTTTGCAGAACCTGGAAATTACGAGCTATGTGTCATGTTTAATAAAAAGTGTTTCTTGCCCAATCGTTTAGGGGTGATAGTGCACGACCGTAAGCTTAAAAACTTAAATATACCAAATAAAGTTCCTTTGCTAAATCTAACAGTGTGTACTGTTTTTTTCAGGGTTTACCTATCCTAAAGCTAATGATGATAGAGTTGATGTCTGGGAGGATCAATCCATTGGCTTTTATCCTTTAGGAAATGATTCCTTTGTTGGTGGAAATGCAAAAATAGTTGAATTTCAGCTGGTAATTAACGTTTAAATCCTCTGATAACTTCTGCAGATCTGGTGTAATCATTATTGTTAATGCATCTGTTTATCATATTCCCTTGATGTTTAGAAGGACAACACTAGATTCACGACACTGCACACAATGTAAGGAATTTAGAACAAAGTGTGTAAACACATTCGGAGAGAAAATTGTTGATATAGTTAAATTATCAAAACTTAGAAGGGAAGTCCTATATTAAGGACATGTCTAATTTTGTCAGCTTAGATCAAAATTTAGAGTTATAATCTGGAAACAAGCAACTGAAATTAAGCTAAGATCACATGATTAAAGATAATTCTAGCCTTCACGTGATTTACGATTTACGATTTTATAAATTAAAGAAACAAACTAAAAACAGAAATTCTTTAAATTAAGGGGAAACTAAAAAGTGGACTTCATAGTTCCAGTGACTCCCAAAGAATTCCTAGTGTTTTGATAGTATGACGGCGTTAGTTGAATATTAGTACATACTCTAAACTCTAAAGTTTTATTACTACATGCACGATAACAAATTACCAAGACTTAGTGTAATACATTGTCTTGGCAGCCCAGTTATGGTTCAGTTTTGCAGTATGGAGATGTCCTCAGATATACACCATATAAGGGATATTATGGAAGCGATACATTTTTATACACATTTTCAGATGTTTCAGGCATCACTGTTTCAGCTAGTGTAAACCTCGATGTTCTCCCTATCCCTCCGCAGTTTGTTTCTTCTCCAAAATCTTTGCAAGCAACTGAAGATGCACTAAGTCCTAAATTTGGGTAAGCTGTTAAGTGTTATAGAGGCTCTTTAGTTTGAGTACCATTGTACTAATTCTCTTTTTACAGAGGTTTTCCTAGCTTTATGCTCGCATATTCAAATTCCCAACAGTATATTTCTGTTAAGCTTAGTGCCGAACATGGGAAGGTTTTTCTCTCTCCTCTTTTGATGCGGCTTTGGGATCCGGTACCCATGTGGAATGAACTTTCGGTTAGTATAGTGGAAGAGAACCCTCAATACTTGCATTTAGTTGGTACCTTGGAACTCATCAATTTTGCCATCCAGTCACTCCAATATACTGGGTATAGTACTACACATCAAACTAACGTTTTTGGTTATTTATTGAGTACCTCCCCAATAGTTTTAATCATCTTTAGTCTTTACCAATTTATTTATTTGTTAAAGAGAACAATGCTTTTGGGACGAGAGTAGGTACCCTATTTTATGTTAGAATATTGGTAATTAAGTTGCATATATATGTTGACTAGTTATTTATAATGTTTATAAAAACAGAGAGGAGGACTTCTATGGAACTGATACTATTACAGTTTCCGCCATTGATAGAAATGGACACAATGATTTGAATGTTCAGATCATCGTCGAACCAATCAACGATCCTCCATTTATTAATGTACCTAAATTTATCATCTTGGAGAATGAGAAAGAAGACAAAGGATTCCTGATTTTTGATAGAGAACGAGACAAGTTTAACTTTTCCATTGGGGATCCAGATCTTCTTCACTTTCCAGGTCCATTAGCGTTTACTACTATGATTTTTAGAATTAAATGCTCTGATAGGTATCGAAATGAATAAAGCAGTATTAACCTAAACAAAACAAGTGTTTCAATAAAATTATATGAATCCTACAAAATTTGTTACTTCACATTATGAAGTAATATTCCAATTTGTAATATATTAAGGCACGGAAGCACTGTTTGATGTGATATGAAATTATAATTCAAGTTGAGATTGTAGTGGCGGATGTGAACATGTATATCATCAAGGGTTATTTGCATATAATTTATTTTTTATTTGTCCCATTTCCGGGTCATTCAAAGATGACTTCTTTTGTCAAGTCTGGGAAATATATTTTGTATAAAAAAGTTTTCAAAAAAAAAAAAAATCAATATAGAAATTTTACATAGCTACAATATGACTGGCATGGAACACAAGGCCATCTTTAATTAAATGACTCGGATGTAAAATAAGTATAAGACAAATATAGGAGAAATGATGAGTACGTAATTGGTATTATATGAGAACAATGCTGTTATCAAACAAGTACTCCGTATGTATTTCAATTGAGCCCGTGTATTACCTTTTATACCTAAGGGTACAGGAATATCTAATATCCTCCAGTTGAATTTGCAGGCAATAAGACTCACTTTCGGGTCATGTTTTCTGTGGAAGTTTCTTCTGGATATTTCTCAGCCAAGCTGCCAGCCAATCTTATAAGCACAACGGAACTGAAGTTGAAGAATAGCAAACAATGGCAACCCCTTATAACTTTTGTTAAAATCTCAAGACATTTTACTGTCCAAGCAAAAGGCATTAGATTCCGTGGAACAATTGATGACTGCAACATGCTTCTCCATCGACTTATGTATTTTGTGAGCCTTATATTCTTGTTTTACTATCAACACTCAATGCTAGCTGTCAGATGAAAATAACATATCTTCACACTGGAAACTGTTGTACCCTCTGCCACTTTGGAAAATTTATACTTCATATCTGAATATTTGTATATACTGCGAGTACAGGGAGGAAAACAGGCTGGAGTCATTCGAGTGCGTGTTAATGATATGGGGTGGTATGGGCGTTGTCCATATTGTGCAGACAACATGTCAGTGCCTCTTATTGCTGAAGCTACCATAAACTTGATAACAAGGATGCCCATGAATCCAGTGGCAGCTCACTGTAAGTTTATTTTAGTTAACTTCTAATTTTTGTTGCTCATCAACAAATGTAAGAAGATTTTCATTTGATATGCAAGTTTACTTTTGATCAATGAGATACCAAATGTATTTAGATCTTTAGAGACACGTACCTTCACTGTTCAACTGATAATGGTTATGTTACATGATGTACAGCTCTTGGATCAGTGATTTTGATAGAATCCCTGATATTATCTCTGCTGGCTCTGATTCTCATGTTTTTCACGTGTAAATGCGTAATTGTCCTTCTACGTGAAAAGAAGAAACAACAAGTCCAGTCTCAGGATCTTCAACTTGCTGAGCGGAAAAACCCCAATGAACAAAGGGTAAATTACACATAAACCTCCAGCGTTTACCATTATTTCTTCTTCATATGTATTTATTTTGTTTTATGTTAACACATTCCATATGTTTGAAACTAATGTGCAGTCAAGTACAGATTCATCTGAAAATATGATCCACCTTGGTGGAAGTTCTCCTAGCTCCTTAACTCAAATTGAAAATCCGTCTAACTTACCAAAACCGTAAGTATTTGTTCATTATGCAATATGTATTTTCATGTTAGAATGTCCTTAAGTATTTGCTCATTGTCATCGTTACATCATGCAGGGTTGAAGAAACTGATGTAGCTGAAGTTGCAACAATGAATATTTAGTCACTTGGTATAGTAACCGGTAGATATAATCTAACGTGTTATGTTGAGTTAGTTTGTTCAAGCCACCAAATTATTAATTTTTAGTAATGGTATTGTTATTATTATTTTCATTCAATACTCATTATTTGTATACTGATGAACTTATTGTACCTTAGTTTTAAATTACACAATTAAACACAAATGTGAAGACATACATGAATTCCACGGACACCAATATCATCAAATAATCATCACGGAAGTTTCTGTAAAAGTAATGGATATGTTGGTTAATTTCATCGGGCTTTTCTTCATGGAGAAAAGGCCCGACACCTGGCATTATGATAACATCTTCTAAATGTGGCACATCCTTCTTGAATTCGCCTTTGTGTATATAGTTTTGAATCCCTGCTGAATTGTAAGACAAGTCAATGTCACCCACAATGAACTTAACTGGTACTTCCACTCGCGACCCAGTCCATGCCGCACTCGGTCCCAGTTCCTACAAACCGATTATTTCACTCTTAAATTAGCAAATTATGATAATCAAAATGCCTACTAAAAATATTGGGACGTGTAATCTATGTTAAGGACCCGTTTAGGAGCATTGGAACTTATGAGTTGAAGGATCGATAATAGTTTAGCCTACCAGTAATGCCTGTTTTCTCATATTTGCTTGTATAAGCAGTATCCTCTTCGGACAAACATGAGGGCAGATTATCAGGTGAGTCCTGTAACAGACTCTTGGGTAGAATAGGTAGGCCGGGGTTGCGATAAGCTAAGATTTTTCTCAGAACTCTTTCGTACCCAATTGGCAAATTCAGCTTCAATTTCTCCAGGTTCCCAATACATAGTTGTATTTTATTTCTTCTGTTTTTTTGTTATAAAGTACTACGTAACTATTATGCATATAAAACTTTAAACAGAATACTACGGCGCGCTATCCCTTCCGATCCTCGTGCTAACAGCTTGTTTCAAATTAACAGGCATTTGTTAAGCAAAACTAAACAAATTTAGACACAAAAGTAAAAATCCACAGAAATACAACCACCGGTGGCTATGCCTGCACATTGAAAGTTGTACCAGCAAATTGGTTATATATAGTACCTAACCAAAATTTTGTTGGGGTCCTAATGAGGCTGTGAAACCAAGTGTCGGGCTGCAACAAGATCTCTTCAAAGTCACACTTAACTATAAATTTCAGCTCTTAAACAGTTCAATTTTTCATTCTTAAAGTGGCGTCTTTTGCATATTATTTGAATAAACATATAATTCGGACTAAAAATGTCAAGTCGTGGTAAATTAAACATATGGACCTTTATCAATAACTCTAGAGATGGCAAAATGGGGGTGTTTTGGTAATGGGTCAAAACAGGCCAAATTAAAATTAGGGTTAAACGAGTTTGGGTCGGAACGGGTACGGGTCAAGATAAGTTGACGCATTTTTTTTTTTTTTTTTTTCGTTTTTTATATTTGATAATTAGTTTTTTATTATAGTTTAATCATAAAATACTGAATTATTACTCAGTTCTGCCTCAAGTAGTTACAACTTCATTAGGATAAACCATAAACATTAAGTTTCAATTTCATACCTGTTATTGTGTTATAATTCATAGTAACATATGCAGATGGTGTTAAAAACAAAATGTAGAGAATAAAGAGAACCTGAAATCTTGAAATGTAGTAACGTTGTCATATAAAGCACTTAAACAATCAATCATTTTAATTTTTGAGTTCTTGGATTAAAACTAACACTCATATTCACCAATGCCTTCATTTTATCAGGCCTGTATAAAGGCACAAACCACACGCAATAATTGCACCCCAATCATGTGCCACGACCAACATTATCTTCTCCTCATTGACACCGATCGCAACATTTATGAGCGCCCCCAAGTCACCAATCACATGGAGGATTGTGAACTTGGTAACATCATTAGCTGGTGCTCAAATCGTGTCTCCAGAGCCATGAGATCTGGTGCCAGTGCATGGTAGCCATTAGCGGCAAGGTAGAGTATCTGATGGCACCAGTTATACCATAGCTCTGGGAAGCCGTGGATGATCAGGAGGACCGTTGGGACATGACCAAGCTCTGCTATGTGCATGCTTATTCCATTTTTGTGCTCTATCTTGTCCATTTTTGTGTTGTATCGGTTTCACGGATTTGGGTTATTATTATAGAAGAGATTTGATTTATTTGGACAACTAGAAGTAAACAAACATCCTTGCTTTTGACAAGTTCGAAATAATTATATCCATAATTGATATTGACATGTTTCTTGAAATTTATAACTTTAAAACAATAGCTATGTCCAAAGATTATAATAATACATAGGTGCTGTACTTTTAAAAGATACCAGATCCTGGCCATAATTTTTGTTGCCGGCCAACTGATCGTGATGGTTACCTCACCTCCCAAATGGAACTCGTCAAGAGCTATAACTCTGAAGGGTTCGTTCACTCAAGACTCAAGAGGGTCCTTATCTTAATTTGTGTACGATTCGACCAAAGGGTACCATCCCCCAATGATCCTCACATATATTGCATGGACACACAAAGCTCCACTTTTGATCATTTCTTCTTATACAGAAGGTCAAAATTCTACCCGTACTAGACCACAGATGCTGTGCCAGCAATTAACCGCAGAGTCATGTAGCATTGATGCATGTATGATAATTAATACTAGAACATGTAAAATTTAAATTCAAATAGATGGATCTTGACAATCTAGGAAAGCACAGCTTTGTAATACGAGTTAAACGAAATTCTTGTATTAAAAATAAGTATTAACTTAACATGGTATTCAATATCACACATAATTACTATAGGTATATAAGTTCATGGCTAGTTTTACACGAAGTTCACAGAGATTACACTTCGAACCATGTATTTACTAGATACCCACATTATATAACCTTGAGAATATTCTTCAACTTCCTCATTTGTGCGAGTGAATGTCACGGAGTATGTAGCCTTCTCATTCATTTTTGTGAAGTTAATCTTGTTGGGATTCACAATCACAGATACTCCTTTGGGAGCACTAATTGTGACAACATATGATGTATATGCCTCTCCAACATTAGTTACAGTCCTTGTAAATGTTTGAGATGGTCCCAATGTAACAGCAAACGAAGGGTAATTTAACTGTCCTTCTGGTATGCTAGGTTTTGTCGCACATTTAACTGTCCGATGTGCAATGATCCCAACTTCTTTATCAGTGTATCCCAAACCACACAAGTAAGGTATGTAATCATCAGGCTGGATATCATAGATCAGTCCAGGATTGTTAGCTTTTGACGGGTTAACATGACCCGAACCAGTAGCAAATATGTCTGCTGGTTCTAGTGTTTCATCTACAATTGGTGTACCTTTGAGATTTACTAGGTCTGCAGAAGTCATAATAGCCGACTTTATAGCTGCTGGTGACCAATACGGATGTGTAGATTTGATTAACGCCGCAACACCACTGAGATGTGGGCAGGACATTGAAGTTCCAGACATTAGGTTAAATGGTGATTTTGTGTTGGTATCTCCAGCCAGTGGGATTGCCCATGCTGCTAAAATACTAACTCCTGGTCCAATAATATCTGGTTTCAAAATTCCGGGGCTCACTGTATTTGGCCCTCTGGAAGAGAATGAAGAGACAGCTGGAGCTAGAGGGTCTCCAATTACTGTTCCATTGAACAACAATGTTGCCAATGGTGTATGTGTTGAGTTGATGTAAGCTTTAATCTCTAGTCCAGTTGCATAACTCACGTGTGCTGCAGGAAGAACGTGTGCGTCGGCATCTAAGCTGAATCCCTGTTCTTCTTGGTTCATCAGTATCATAGCTGCACCACCTGCATTTTTGACCACTTCCCCCTTCTCTATTCGCGCAGTCACACCTCTTTCACACAAAACTATTTTTCCTTTGACATCAATACCGTCAAGAGATCCGTTGACACATAACTTGGAATCTTGCTTCTTACTAATACCAGCATATACTAGTGGCATCAGTGTACTTGGGAAGTCTTTTGGCTGGAATAAAGATTCACCATCGAATTCTTTATTATTTCCGAGTTTTGCTGTGACTTTAATTTTTCTGTCAGTGGTGCTTGCTCCAACTGTTAGAACCCACGGGGCCACATTTGTTGCAGTGCCGTTGAACGGACCTGCATTCCCTGCTGCACAGCTCACAAATATTCCTTTTTGAACCGCAGAAAATGAGGCTATTGCAATGTTGTCCTGAAAAAAAGGGACATTCTCTTCTTCTCCAAGGGAAATTGATACCACATCAACTCCATCCGCAACTGCAGCATCTAGCCCAGCTAATATGTCACTTTCTGGACAGTCTGGACCGAAGCATACTTTATAAACTGCCAGATGAGCATAGGGTGCTATCCCAGCAGCTGTCCCTGAAGCACCACCGAGGGCTTCTGCATTCTTCACAAACCGCCCAGCAGCCGTGCTTGCAGTATGTGACCCATGTCCGTCTTCATCAAGAGGTGTCTCTACTTTCGTGCTTGAATTTGATGCCATTGCTGCAATGTTAAAAGATCTTGCTCCTATGAGTTTGTTGTTGCAGCTTGATGCGTTAAACTCACACCTCCCTTTCCATTTAGAAGGTGGAGGTGGCATCCCATAGTCGCTAAATGAATCATGGTCTGGTACTATTCCACTATCTAGCATTCCAATGATGATACCTTTGCCAAAACTTGATTGCTTCCAAAAACCAGATTCTTGATGCAACCCCAAGAATCTTGGTGTATGAGTCGTTTTAATCTTCAAAGTTCTTTCTTGGCGAGCTGATAAAAAGCCGTCTTTCTTTCTCATGGCTTCAACATCAGCTTCAGTGAGTCTCGCTGCAAAACCACTGACCACATTTTGGTACGAGTAAAGTAATGGTTCTTGTTTTTCTGATGATGCAATACGAATGGGAAGAAATGACCGATGATATGCTTTATGATCGTCATTTTGCCTGGACAGTGAAGCTTGTGGTTTCTTTACATGGACAATGTAAGTTTTCAAGTCAGATTCACTTCCGTCTGCAATGCTAAGCGAGAAAGTAAGTAGGATCAAAATTAGGAGTGAAGTGATAGCCATTTTTAACATGTGTTTACACTTCAATGTGTGGTAGACTTTGCTATGCTTTAGTAGAACTTGAACTAGATATATATAGACTCCAGAAAGGGTTTGAGCCAAGATTACGAAGCGGCTAAAAGAGGATTTTTGCCTTTGGATTTAATATTTGTTTTAATTAGCCTGCAATAAATATTAACAACTTGGAAGCTATCATCTCTCTTACGGATTTGGATTCATACAAATAAGGAAATAGGGAGAAAAATTTTGATTGGTAGGATCAGATATGTAACTTAACGCAAGTTCTGGTTGTCATAATATTTTATAAAATATGTTCCTAATGTGTCTATAGCTAGCGTCTTGCTGTGCCGTTTGATAATGCAAGTTTGCAGCTTAAAAAATTATCAGTGTGCAACATATAGCCTGGTTGCACAATAGCGTATGTAACTAAAGGCCGTGGATCAAAGACCCGACGTGCTACACCTACATTAACATAGATTCAACGGTTTTTGAAGATTTTGTGCTGGTTTAGTCTAATGTACTAATTGGTACTTATTGAACAATATCAAAAAGGTAAGAATTTAACAAATATAGAACCTTAATATTAATTATTTCTGTAAATTCTTAACCACTTAATTAATCTGAATCAGGCCTTCCATAAAATAGTTCGAATGGAGGTTAACCATATGGCATGTCAAGGCTCGTTTAACTTTATACTACTACAGGAATCTTGGAACAAATCAACCGATTAGGATTATCGTTTGTTTATAATATGACAACTTTGTTTATTGGATTATTATGTTTATCGTGGTTCAATGACCGGATGATCCTTTCTTCATTTTTTTTAATCAAATGAAAAGTTCAATATTTTAGCAAGTCCAATAAATGCAAGATATTTACCCCCGCCCCACTTCCGGCAGGGTTGTAATATTGTTGTAAGACTTGCAAAGTATTCAAGTTTTAGATGGTTGAAATTCAAAATAATAAACCCAAGTAACGCTTGAAAAAACTCAGATGTCGATTCATAACTATCATGACATAATATGAGATTATGGACGAACTCGATTTATACTTTTGTTCAAATCCAAAATGGTTGCTTCTTGTTGATACAAAAGTTGGGCGTTCCTAGTTTGGACTCTTGCTCTCGTACCAATTCGTTCTTAATGCTTGAAACCTGCGCACTAAGAAAATAAACAAACACCGTTAGGCTTATCGTGGGATTGTCTCCCACAATTCTCCTCCGGCGTGAGAGTAAGTAATCGGTTTTAGGGTTCTCGTAAAGAGTTTAGGGTTTGTGAATCGCACCTTTAATGAGAATTATGTCATTCCTTATATAGGTGCAGAATCCTCGTAGGTTTCTTGCTCCTTACTCTTCGCACACGTGGTGCTTATCCGGGTTAAGGATATCTATTCCGTAATTAGAAGATCCTTATCTATGACCGGGTAGTTTTGGTTGGGTTTTGGGCTTCGTAAGTCTAAACCATTGGCGTTGTGGCCCAAGTCATTGTTATGATGGCCCACTCGTGGTGGGTTTGGGCCTAGTAATGTTTATCATTTGGGCTTGTGGCCCAAATATAGACTATACGTCATCATGTCCCCTAGTCTAGTGTGCGCGGCTCGTAGCCGCGGGTACTAGACTAGTGATAACAGCGGTAAGCGTGGCGGGAAAGATTTAAATGGTTACCACCCAAGGGTGGGAACTATGTATCCAGTCCCTAAATATCTCAATCTTACCTCGGGAAATGGGGAGTGTAGCCACGTATTTCTTGGAAGATGGGAAAAAGTGCATGTACCGTTTCATATTCTAGCCACACGTTTTATGAATGGGATCCACGTGGCTTACATCTAGGGTTTTTATGACCTATATAAGAGTCACCGCCTCCCTTTTCACTATAACATCACAGTAAAAACGATTTCCGCCATTTTTACATCTTTTTAAAAGCTTCTTTTAAGAGATCAACTGTTTCTATTAGGTAACTGCGCGTGCGTATCTTAGTAGATCTAGTCATACTGCTGAAACGGTTGCTCAGTTAGAGGATTTTCGCTTTGCGATGGATGAGGATGAACTGCGTCAGTTCTCTTCTGATTACTTTATTCCTCTGGATGTGCATCCGGAAGTCCCGAACGTCGATGCGTGTATTGCCGATTTCCCCGAAGGGAAGATAGGGTTATACACGCGCTTCTTTGAGTACGCTAACTATCGCGTACCAATATCTGTATTTTTTAGCAACGTGCTCAATTTCTATCACCTTCATATCTCTCAGCTGCACTGTATAGATGCGGCGAAGATATCAAATTTTGAAGTAAACTGTCGTTTACTTGCAATAAACCCAACCGTCGACCTATTCCGTGCGTTTTACCACACAACGTGGTCGCATGGATGGGTATCCTTTGCGAAGCGCGTAGGGCGCCTTCAGTGTTATACCGATAAGGTAGATTCCTTGAGGCATTAGAGGGAATATTTTTCTGGGTGGATGATGTGGTGTTTCCTTCACCATTTGAGTTTTATACTCAAGAGACGTTGCCGAGGGATGGGCGCCCAGCACCCGGTTCGTATAGCTTGGCGGATGCGGAGACTATTGATGCCAACCGCATCCCCATTAACCCTTACCCTGAGGAGTTTTTTGTGCACATGGGGTTGAGTCGCAACTATTTCCATGGTGCTAACGAGGTGCCAACCTTCATTGATGAGAGCGGCCGGGGTGGGTGTTCATCCCTTTTAATTGTTCGCTTCAAATAATGTAAGTTTTTCTGTATGCGCACTTTTAATAACTAATATGTGTGTTGTTATTTGTTTATGTGTTGCACAGAGATGGATTTGTTTGCCGTAGTGAAGCTTGAGAAGCCAAAACAGGTGACCGTTGGTGTGCGCCCTCTGAGGGAGAATGAGCAACCACTCTTGGATGCGACTGCTGGGCATCTGACTGTGTTGGGGCCAGCTGGTCCTGAAGATTCGCCCCCTTTTCTTGTGATGCCAGTACAGAGCGTGGCTCCCACTGTGGAGCCTGCACATGTGGAGAAGTTGCAAGCTGAATCTTCTGACAGCGTGGAGGTACTAGAGCCTGGGGTGGTAGCGCAGAATCTAAAGCGCAAAGGAGAGGTTGGTGGCAGTGGTACTTCCAAGAGGAGGCGCCATCTGATCGCGGATGAAGAGTCATCCGCAGAGGATGACACATCCGCTACTGGCGCGGATAAGGAGACTGCAAAGGCTTCTCCGCTTCTGTAAGTGATATTCCTCATTCCTCCTCATTCTTTATATATTTATTATTACTTGTCATAATATGCGCTGACTTTCTTCCTTATTTGTTGTAGTGACCATGCTGCAAAGGATGATGCGGCATTTGTGGAGAGTGTGGTCCCTCCTCAGAATGAAAACGTGGAGGAGGGAGTGAAAGTGGCTGAAGATGTATCTGCACAGCAGCTGTTGGTGGAGTTGGCTGCTGCTGCTGAGCGTCAAACTGAGCTAGTCGCTCAGTTGAAGACGCGATACGTCGGGGAGAGTAGCACTCTCTCTCAGAAGGATGAGGAGATTACCCTTCTCCGTGCGCAGCTAGCTGAGGCGCAAGCGGAGGTAGGGTCCGTCAAGGCGCACGCAGACAAGGTCACTGATGAAAAGTTGACCATGATGGTTGAGCTGCAGCGTGCGCGGGGTGAACTTCATCAGTTCAGGGCTAACCTTACCTGGGGGGTAAGGTATCTTGAGGAGAAAAAGGCTGAACACTTTGGCCATATTGATGAGTTCCGCCTGCGTATGGAGAAGCTTCTAAAGGAGCAGGAGGAGAAGTTGCGCGGCCTGAGCATAGACTATGATGAGGAGTTATACCCTCATCTTATGTCTACAATAGCAGGTACGCCCTTATATATTTTCTGCAATGTTGCCTTATTGTATTTATTGGTTTGTCTCTTTTCGTCTAATGCATCCTTTTTCTGTTTATGTAGGTGGTTGATCAGTCATGGCTTGCGCCTGGCTGCGATGGGCACCTTAGAGTCTCCGGAAGTATTGGAGACCTTTGGAAAGGTGGTTCAGTGCGCTGTGGAGCGTGGTAGGGCGCAAGCCATGGAGGAGCTCCATGAGGCTAAGTTGTTGAATGTGGCGCTTGCTGAGGTGCCTGGTTACGATGCCAATGCTTATGACGAGCTGATGAAAGCGATGGAGGGAATGAAGCTGCTTGAGCTTCCCCAAATTGCGCGGCTGGAGCGCGACCAGGATTACCCTATAAGGGTAATTATGGAGGGGTTAACTCTGGGGCGCCATATCTTGGAGGATGCAGAGGCGCAACCAGAATATTTTCTAAAGCCTGACGAGTCGCAGCTGCAGGTTCCTGTTTTTGTACAGCCGCGCCATATGTTGAATCCTTTTGTTCTTGAAAAGGAGGTTCCTCTTAAGGAGGTATTGGAGCTACACGCAGAGAGAGCTGCCAAGAAAAAGGGTGTTAAGGGCAAAGCCATCTTATGTGGTGTGGGCGCTGCGCATATTCCCAGGTCAGATGGGATTCCTGTTAGTGTAGCAACCGTATCGCTTAAGGATGCGTTGCTTTTGAGAAAGCTCCAAGAGGCAGGAAGCTCCGCTGCCCCAGAAGATAGTCCTGAGCATCGTCATAGTGTGTAGGCTGTTATAACTTGTATATTTATTGTATAAATAACAAAGTATATCTTTTGCGTGTTATGGTATCCGTACGTAAATTGTTATCTTTTTATGTAAAAAGATTAAATAAGATACTCTTTTTGGATCTATGTTTAAATTAAGTGTGTGACTTAAGATAAATTATAAGTATGAAAATAAACTTGCATTATTTTTGCAAAGTTTTATTATGTGACCAAGAGTCTTGGCTCGTTATTTGCTAAGCTTGTACAGTGTACGTGATATTTGCGCATCCTTCGTGGGATGCGCAAAGAAAACTTACTTCAACGTCTCGAAAGTAAGGCGCTTAGCAAGGATGCGTGATCCAATGTTGATGGGTTTGCAACCCTCTTACTCAACGAGTGAATTAGTAGGTTTACTCATCCTTTCTGCCCTCGTGGGGTCTTAATTAGTGCATGCACGCCATGTAGGTAAAAATATAATATAACAATATTGACACATATAAGAATGTACGCAATAAAGTAAAATGTGTTATGGAGTTAGCTAGAAACCATAACGTTTTATTGATACTTGCAAGTTTTTGAAGAGTAAAAAACAATTCCTAATAAAGAAAAGAAAATCAAACGACAAACAATTATTGGGCACATACTAAAGTGCGAAGTTGTCTGTTTGTGGGCCGTAGCCTTTCCTAAAGATAGCATCTTTTTAGATTGCAGATATTCCAAGTGCGCGCTAGATTGTGACCTTCCATATCGCGCAACCTGTATGCACCATTACCTAGCGCATCGGTGACCTCATAGGGTCCTTCCCATTTGGGTCCAAGCTTGCCTGTGTCTTCTGCGTGGCTTGCGTCGTTAGCGCGATATACAAAGTCTCCTGGCCTGAAGGAAGTAGGTTTGACTTTTGCATCATAATACTTCTTCATTTTTGCTTTATCCTTTGCTTCACGTATAGCTGCGCGCTCACGTCTTTCTTCCAGTAAGTCCAAGTCTATGCGCCGCTCCTCGTCATTTGTTGTGACGTTGACCTCTGCTATTTGTATAGTTGGCATTCCTATTTCAGCTGGTATGACGGCTTTTGTTCCGTACACAAGGGAGAATGGTGTGTCTCCGGTATTGGTTTTGATTGTGGTGCGATGCGCCCATAAGACATGTGATGTCAATGCCCCATTTATAGAATGGTCATGGTGAGGTGATGGGGGTTAGCTCTTGTTGTGGTTGGCGCGGAATTGGCCTGTGTACTTGGCAATTGCTGCATTTTTTAAACATATCTCACGCATCGCGGTGCATAGTAGGCCAATAATATCCTGACCGTAGAGCGCGCGCTACAACATACCGTGGTCATGAGTGCATGCTACATGATCCAGCGTGAATTTCTCGGAGTACATAGTCTGCTTGAAGAGGTCCAACACATCGGAGCCAAGGTTGCAAGAAAGAACGTCGATACAGGATGTTATCTCGTAGTTCAAATCGCTGCGCTGTGCGCCACACTCTTCGAGCGTCCTTATGATCTTGTGGTAAGACTCCTTTGCTAATGAATTCAATGATAGGTGTCATCCACGTGGGATCTTGTGCTTCTATCACCGTGGATACTTCCATCTCCAAGATTGATTTGTTTTTTAGAGTTTCTACCAATACCTGTTTTGATAAGTGCGCAAAGCTTGTAGATGCAATCTTGCTAAGATCATCAGCTTTCCTGTTGTCCCCTCTAGGTACTTGTTTGATTGTGAACCTATCAAAGTTCTGAATTAAGGACTTGGTCTTTTCTAGGTATTGGATCATGTGTTCATCCTTGGCTTCATACTCACCTACCACATGGTTAGCTACTAGCCTGGAATCCGCATTTGCCTCTAGGTTGCGTACACCCATTTGAATTGCAATGAGCAGTCCAGCGAGTAAGGCTTCGTATTCCGCCTCATTGTTTGTGGCTGTGAATTCGAAACGCAGCGCGTAGGTGAACTCAATTCCTTCTGGATTAGTAAGGATAAGGCCTGCGCCTGATCCATCCACGCATGAGGACCCATCTGTGAATAGAATCTAGGGTTCCTGTAGGTCTGTTTTGCTTGTTGAAGGTGGACTATCAGTATCTAGCTTTTCAACAATAAAGTCGGCTAATATCTGCCCCTTGATTGCAGTGCGTGGTCTATACGAGATGTTATACTCGCTTAACAACACACTCCACTTTTGTAGCCATCCTGATGCGTCAGGTTTAGAGATAACTTGTTTGATTGGCTGGTCTGTGATTACAGCTATTGGGTGCGCTTGAAAGTATCTGCGCAGTCTTTTAACTGCGAATACTAGAGCTAAGACCAGCTTTTCCATGGCGCTGTAGTTAGTCTCTGTCTTCTTCAATGCTTTGCTTACAAAGTATATGGGTGTCTGGACGGAGTTTCTATCTGTCAATAGTACTGCGCTAACTGCTCCATGGGTTGCAGATAAGTACATGATTAACTCTTCCCCTGGTCGCGGTGCGACAAGTTTGGGGAGTGATGCCAGATGCTGTTTTAGCTGTTGGAAAGCTTCTTCTGCTTCCTCAGTCCAACGAAAGTCTCCCTTTTTGGTGCACTTCGTGAGTGTTTTAAAGAGAGGAAGTGATTTGTCTGCTGACTTAGATAAGAAACGGTTTAGCCCAGCTAGCTTTCCGTTTAATGACTGGACTTCTTTGAGTGTGCGCGGTGAGGGAAGATCGATAACAGCTTTTGTTTTTTTTGGGCAAGGCTTGATTCCATCAGGTTCTATTAAGTATCCGAGGAACATGTCTTCTGTCGCGCCAAAGGTGCACTTCTTGGGATTTAACTTCATGTTTATTTTTCCCAATGTTTTGAACGTTTCCTCGATGTCGCGCACCAATTCATCCTCTGTGTGGCTCTTGATGACAAGGTCGTCAACGTAGACTTCCAAGTTTCGACCTACTTGTTTTTCGAAAGTCGTGTCCACCAATCGCTGGTATGTTGCGCCTGCGTTTTTTAGGCCAAAGGGCATTTTCATATAGCAATAGACCCCTTGACTTGTGTGAAAAGCTGTTTTTTTTTGGTCCTCCACTACCATCTGGATTTGATGGTATCCTTTGTATGCGTCTAGGAAGCACTTGAAAGGATATCCGCACAGGGATTCTACTTTCCAGTCTATCTCCGGCAGTGGATAGCAGTCCTGTGGGCATGCCTTGTTGAGGTCTGTGAAGTCCACGCACATCCTCCAACTGCCATCGCTCTTCTTTACCATCACTGGATTAGAAAGCCAGTCGTGATAGTATACTTCGCGCATGATGCCTGCGTCTACAAGTTTATGTACTTCTTCCAGAATAGCTTTTGCGCGATCTGGGGCCAGGCCGCGCTTCTTCTGTCGTATTGGGGGATATCCTTGTCGGATTTGTAGCTTGTGCTCCGTGATAGAGCGTGGCACTCCGGTCATGTGCTTTGGTTCCCGCGCAAAGATATTCAGGTTCTTTTGCAAGAGTGCGCACACAGCTGCTTTACCTTTGTCAGATAAAGATCCTCCAATCGAAATTTGTTGATCTGGGTAATCGGGGTGAATAGCGACCTTTAAGTTTGGTGCTTTTTCTGCGCACTGTTCTGGAATATTCTCCACCTCACTGGTTACTGCGTTGCATTCTTTGGGTGGTACTGTGGTGTTGTATAGGGTGACAATTCCTCCTTCTACTGAAAATTTGAGCATCCCATGTGCTGTGGATGGTACAGCGTGCATGGATGATATTCTAGGTCTCCCAATGATGCCGTTGTACAGTGAGGGAGACTTGATTATCATGAAATTTATCCATGTTGCTGCTGAGTGTTGTTCATCGCCCACAACTACAAGTAAGCGTAATTGCCCCATAGGCCATATCTTTTCCCCTGTGAATCCAGTCAGCGACGTTGTGGCTGGTATCAATTGACTTTGTATTTCAGGTCGTAGCCTTTTGAAGCAATGCTCATATAGAATGTCTGCGGATGCCCCTCCATCGATATACATTCGGCGAATCTCGTGTCCCCCAGTATGTATCTCAATAGTTAGTGGCTCTACTACTGCGTTGTCCGCAGCTAGAGTGGGGAAGGATATTTCCTTTTCTGAAGAGAACCTTTGACTGACTTTTTGTTTTGTCTTGCGTTGCCATGACTGTATCATGTAGATGATGTCCGCTTTGTCTTTGGGAGGTTCTTTTTTGCCCCCATTCCTTTGTTTGTCCTTCCCTTCTTTAATGTTTTTTAAGAGATGATCCATTCTACCTTCCCTTAGTAACTTTTCAATTAGTTGTCGTAACTGGACGCACTCGTTAGTTGTATGGCCTTTTTGGCCATGATATTCGCAGTATCCATTCCGTATGCGCTTGTCCTATGCGGTACGCATTGGCGGAGGCTTTGGGAAGTTTGCTCCTTCTGTTACAAATATTTCCCTCGGAGTCTTTGTGAGAGGGGTATACTTGTCATTATCTCGTCCACTGCGATAATTCTTGCTGCGGTTGCTATTCTGATCATTGGATTGTCTCCTAGGCTGTTCTTGTTGCCTATAATTTGAGTAGCCTTTTTTGCTGTCCGCAGCGGCTGCTTCTCCTTGTATGAAGGATCTTGTGCGCTTCATTAGCTCATCGAAGGTTTGGGGAACCTTGTCGTTTAGCTTCCGAATGAGTTCTGGGTTATTAATCCCATTCATGAACCCTGAAATTTTTAGGACTTCGGGACACGCTTTGACATGTATGCACTCATCTTTAAAGCGTTCTATATAAGCACTGGTTGATTCCCCTTGGCGCTGTTTTACTCTGGCTAGTTCAACAGGGTTTTTAGCACACTTCTTTCTTTGGGTGAAGTTTAAACGGAATGCTTTCCGCAATTCTTCAAACCCACCAATGCTCCGTCGTGGAAGCTTGCTAAACCACGTGCGCGCATTCCCTACTAAGGTGGAATTAAACATATGGCACCACACAGGTTGTGGCCAATTTTCAATAGTAGCAGCCGATTCGAAAATTTTTAGGTGGTCATCCGGATCACCTGTTCCATCATATGTTTTGACATTAGTGGGCATGCGCCTCCTCTTGTGATCGGAGTAATCGCTGATGCGTCGTGTAAATGCATCAACTTTCTGGCGACGCCACGGAAGAGACATGTCTTCCTCTTCTTCTTCGCGACGTCTTCCTCTAGACTTCCAGTGTCCTGTTTCCTTATCCTCGTTGTCTGAGGAGTCATTGGAGGAGGAGTAATCTCTTTTGCGGCGCTTGCGCCGGCTTCCTTCAGAGGCAGAGCTTGAGGGGCTTTCACTTGGGGATATTCTCCTCCCTAATTTGTCGTGAATTCTTTTGCTCCCAGACCTGGAGGAACCTTCGCTTGGTGAATGTTGAGGTCCTAATCTGTCTTGTATCCCTCGACTACCAAGTCTGAAATGAACATTAGTGCGCCTCTCGCCGTCTTCATATTCCTCTGAATATTGTGAGTCAGATGTCGTACCCAGCCTATCATGGATAGTGGTATGTCTTTCATTATTTCCGCGTCTTCCTCGTGGGTGGCGCGGTGGTGATGCTTCGCGTTCAGGACCAAAGTTGAGCCGGGCTTGCAGGCTCGTACTCAACCTTCTCCTCGCTTCTTTTTGCATGAGGGCGGTTAGAGTTTCGTAATTTTGGGATACAAAATTACTCAACGTTAGGTCAGGCGCGTCCTCATTCGCTGCAAGAATATCTGCCTCAGTATTGGGCACCCTATCTCGGTTTGGTGCGCCCGGTGGCACAGTGTTGTCCACTGTAGGTGCCGTTTGGTGAGGAGTATTGAAGAGGGTGCGCTGGAGTTCCTCAGCGCTTGGGACCACTGTGGTGACTTGGGTAGTCCTTATAGGCAATTCTACCGCTGGAAGAGGTAGGGTTGTTCCCGTCTCTTGGTGACCAGGCGCACTGGTTGTCCCAGAAGCCTGCCTAGAGGTCGAATCTTGTTGGTTCTTCCTCTAGGGGTCACGTGTTTTTTCCAACTGTGGAGTCCGCTGGCTTGAGTTTTTATTCTTCGTCATTCTAGTTTTTTAGTTCTTAGTGTAGTCCCACGGATGGCGCCACTTGTTGATACAAAAGTTGGGCGTTCCTAGTTTGGACTCTTGCTCTCGTACCAATTCGTTCTTAATGCTTGAAACCTGCGCACTAAGAAAATAAACAAACACCGTTAGGCTTATCGTGGGATTGTCTCCCACGATTCTCCTCCGGCGTGAGAGTAAGTAATCGGTTTTAGGGTTCTCGTAAAGAGTTTAGGGTTTGTGAATCGTACCTTTAATGAGAATTATGTCATTTCTTATATAGGTGTAGAATCCTCGTAGGTTTCTCGCTCCTTACTCTTCGCACGCGTGGTGCTTATCCGGGTTAAGGATATCTATTCCGTAATTAGAAGATCCTTATCTATGCCCGGGTAGTTTTGGTTGGGTTTTGGGCTTCGTAAGTCTAAACCATTGGTGTTGGGGCCCAAGTCATTGTTATGATGGCCCACTCGTGGTGGGTTTGGGCCTAGTAATGTTTATCATTTGGGCTCGTGGCCCAAATATAGACTATACGTCATCACTTCTAATATATATGGGGTGTTAATCTGGCCAGGTCGTCGAGTTATATAGCCGGTTGAATCTGGTTTCGCTTTCCAAAATGTGACCCTCAACCCAACCATATAAGCAGGGACGGAGCTAGGGGGTTCCGCGGGTGCCCAGGAACCCCATGGATTTTTTCGATGTAGTGTTAATTTTTGAGGAAAACACCGATTTTTCATAAATGCATCTTAAATGCACCCAGTCTTTTGAAATGTGTTTCCAGTATTACGGTTCAAAAGATTTTGTGCACCCGGTCATATTTGATCCTGTGTCCGTCCATGCCTATAAGCATGGTTATTGGTTTCCGGTCTAATCGGATTTGGTTTATATCAGGCCATGTTTAGATACTTATCTGGTTTGCCATATTTTAAGTCCTGAAAAATCAAGCGCAAGCCAAAAATCACATCTAGCCCAAAATATAACAAACAGAGTCCTGAATCCATTTTTGTACATCGTTTGAAATGAGTACTTGCTAGAAGCATAAGCATAGCTTGTATTTGTAGTTTATGAAAGAAATGTTATTTTGTACGGTTCAATATAATCTGGTATAATCTTACAGACATACACCTGAAACCACCTCTAGCATCTACGCGTGTATCGCTAGAGGTCCAGGATGTGGTCGGACTAAAAGCCGCTGGCTTAGGTACTGTCGCTAAAGGTTTTATTCACTACATCTTTTGCTTATAGTGACAACGCCGTTGAGTTGAGTTGACTTTTTTTTTTTTTTTTTTTTTTTTTTTTTTTTTTTTTTAATTTTTACCTTTTTGACTTTTTGACCAACGACTAACATTTTGTGACGAAACCTATAGCGACTACAAGTAGTCGTTAAAGGGTCATTGAATATCTGACGAAAAAAATTTAGTGACTACTTTTAGCGAATTGATTGCTTGACCAAAAATTTAACGGCCACCTCTAGCAACCACATGTGGTCGCTAAAGGTTGACCAACCAAGGAATAATGGCCACCTATAGTGACTACATGTAGTCGGCTAGTCGCTATAGGTGTCTGCAACTTTTGCCACAACATGCTGCTTTTAGCCGTTTTCCCAAGTCTTTTCGACCCATTTCTGCTTCCAGATTTTCAACGCAAACAATAACTTGAACATACAAATCACATTCGCTTCAAGTGTTCAAGGACAAAGTTGTTCAACGACTACATTATTTAATGACAAGAACATAAACATAACTTGTTCAACGACATAAATAGAAATTGTTCAAAACCATAATTGTTCAACATAAACAAACTTAAACAAGCACATTTCGGTCTCCTCATCAGGGGCATCATCAAATTCATCACCCATAAATTGACTTGGGTCAAGCGGGGTGTGCGGGCTCACCAGAATGTTGGCATCGATCAACTGTTGGTGGAGATGGGATATCTGTTGCTGACTCGCCAAAAAAGCTCTAGCCCACGCCACTTGAAACATCGATGGTGCAGGGGGTGGGAATGTACGGAAGACGAGGACGAATACAATGAACTACCGGGAAACAATTCATCACCCATAAATTGACTTGGGTCGAGCAGGGTGGGCGGGCTTACCTGGATGTTGGCATCGATCAATTGCTGGTAGAGATGGGATATCTGTTGTGGGGGGGGGGGTGGGGGGGGGGGTAGGAATGTGCGGAAGATAAGGACGAAAA
The DNA here is from genome assembly GCA_030686995.1 of Artemisia argyi. Taxonomy (NCBI): domain Eukaryota; kingdom Viridiplantae; phylum Streptophyta; class Magnoliopsida; order Asterales; family Asteraceae; genus Artemisia; species Artemisia argyi. Next base: position 152,253,656 of record CM060684.1, read on the forward strand.
CGATGAACTATCGGGCAATCTCCTGCCCCGTCCAAGAAAAAAGCCCCGGCTCTATCCCAAGACCTGGCCCAATATCTCTTCATTCGTAAAAGGCATTTCTTGCCCTTTTTAAGCCTCCCTCAACCTGATCATCTAGTTCTGTAAAGTCACAAAACAAGTTAATTAATTTCACAAAAATTGAAAACGACTTAGTTGACCCATTTTAGCCTAAAAGTGTACTAATAAGTAACATTTTCGTTCGTTCACCCATTTTAGCCCAAACATGTACATGTTTGGGCTAAAATGAGGGAAATGGGTCAAAACGGGTGAAATGGGTGTAATGACTCACATAAACAACAAAGGTACTAATTCGTACTTGTTTGGGCTAAAATGGGTGAGACAAGTGTAATATAAACGAGAAAGTTAGTTATTAGTATACGTTTCACCAGTTTTAGCCCAAACGTGTACACGTTTAGGCTAAAATGGGTGAAGTGGTCAAAACGAGTAAAATGGGTGTAATGACTCGCATAAATGACAAAGGTACTTATTCGTACTTGTTTGGGCTAAAATGGGTGAAACGGGTGTATTACAAACGACAAAGTAGTTATTAGAACACATTTTTCCCGTTTTAGCCCAAACGTGTATATGTTTGGGCTAAAATGGGTGAAAAATGGGTGAAATGGGTCAAAATTGGAGAAATTACTCACATAAACGATAAATGTACCTATTTGTACATGTTTGGGCTAAAATGGGTGAAACGGGTGTAATATAAACAACAAAGTTAGTTATTAGTACACGTTTCACTTGTTTTGACCAATTTCATCCGTTTTAGCCTAAATATGTAAATGTTTGGGCTAAAATGGGTGAAATGGTCAAAACGGGTGAAATGTGTGTTTGGTTCCTAAGTGTGTGTTTGTGTTATGTGCCAATAATTTGTTTTGTCGAATCCCAGAAAGAATTAGTTACATATCTTCGTTCAGCAACTGCGTTGTTCCACTTTCCACCCTTCGTATGCTTCTGGCGGAACTACTCCATAAGATCCGGAAATGCACCAGTGGCCTCGTAAAAATGAGAACACATCTAATGAGTATATAATAATAAGAAAAATTTAGACAAACACATTCAAATAGCACAAGCATCACAATTTAGACAAACACATTCAAATACCATAGTTTCACATAATATCACAATTAATGATGTAAAAGTTTTCAAAGGCATAAAAAATTAAACACAAACATTAACAAAAAAAAAAAAAAAAAAAAAAAAAAAAAAAAAAAAAGATGTGGTTGTGGTGATGGGTTGGAACGGCATCAATAGCGGCGACACGGCAGCAGCTCGGGTACTACAAACCATAAACCAAATTAAAAAATAAAACAAACTAAAACCATAAATCAAATGAAAAAATAAAATCCAAACCATAAACCAAATTAAAAAATAAAACAACCCATAAAAACAAACTAAAACCATAAACCAAATTAAAAAACAAAGCAAACCGTAAATCTCTTCATTTACCTGTTGGTGGAGGACAGTGGCGAGTGGTGGTGCCCCGTGGTGGTGGTATTAGTGGTGAATGTGGTGGTGGTATTGCTGGTGAATGTGGTGATTTTTGGTGGTTTTGGAGTGAAAAACGAGAGTAGATGAGATAAAGTGTCAAGTGTTAGTGAGATGAGAGTAAATGAGATCTGCTTTTGGTAGCAAAACCTGTAGCGACTACATAGGGACTTATAGTGACTAAATGTAGTCGCTATAAGTCTGGTTGTTTTGTCATCTAGCGCACCTTTACGCTCAAGAACACAAAGTGCAATAACTACTTTCTTCACCAATGCCATCCTTTACTTTGCCCTTCCCATTCCAGCCCCCTCCATTCTTTAAAATTTAGACTCGAGAACAGAGCGTTAGCGACTACATCACGTAGTCGCTAAAGGTGTTCGTCGCGAGAAGTCCAAAATGGTGTAGTGAATTATATATTTTGATTACTTCCAAAAACCATTCTTGATGCAAATCTATCCACAATGGGATTATTTGTAATTTTTTTGAGTGTACTGGCCACGTACCACTTCCAGACATTAATTATATACGATATGATAACGTATAACTAATAAACAGAGTCCGTACATAGCCTTTCAATTTGTTTGCTATATATGTGGATCTTTGAGTATTCTAGAGTAGACGGAATCGGGTCCAGAAACTACACGGATGAAGAAGTCAACAAGGAACTCGACTTTCGTGTGGGTGTATTTAATTAGGTGTCGACACTTCAAAAAATGCTAGACCACGAAGAAAAAGTTGGGGAGCTTCTAAAACGACGTATGAACGACAAGATCATTCTGCTATTCATATCCTAATTATCTAAATTTTAAGTTGAATCTTATTGGGCTATAATACCCGAAACTTTGTTGGGCTTATTCATTTCTCACGTAATGTTAAATACGAAGCAAATGCAAACATTTATGTTTTCTTGACTAACAGGAAGAAAGCCATGATGCTACTATAAATGTAATAATATAGCGTGGGGCATGTCAAAATTATTTGTAGAATATGCATGAGTGAATATTTGTTTGATAAAAATATTAATAGCAATGCAATTATAAAGTTTTGACACGGGCTATTTGAAAGGGAAGTACCATGCTTGGACACTGAAAAAAATAGATGCTAGCTTCTTCATCATCATAACTTAGTGTTATGTTTTGTGTTATTTTGTATTCCGGTTTAAAGGCATTGATGCTCGATATTCACAACTTGCAATGATCGAAGTTAGCATAAATCGTGTGAATGATCGAATTTTTGATTATCATTTGAAGATTTTTATATTTTGTGCATGTTAACGGTCTAAGTGGTTGTGTAGTTGATCCACATTTTAGATGATTCTTAGAAACATTACGTGCTACGATAACTCAACAATTTACTCAAATATTACGCGATGAACAATTAGATTTAACATGTGTACATCGCACAGGTTCGTAATTTCTCGTAAATAACAATGAGTGAACCACTCATGGGTGGCTAGCGGTAAGAGAATTGACATCATCGTAAAACTAAGAGAAATGATATTTCCTCCTACTACATGTTCCTACTCATATTCCTACTTACAGGATCCTGAAAAGTGTCAGAATAGACGGTTTGGATACATAGAAATAATGAGTGGAGAAAAAACATATTATATTATTGTGTGTGTAGGAGGCTATGTAGGAATATAATGTATGAGGATATAGCAAAACTCTAAAACTAAATATCAGAGGCTTAGGTACCATAACGTCCACACCGGCGTTATGCTGATGTGAACCGGCGTTATCATACCATCCCACCCAAAAGCGCAACGGCTTTACGTCCCAAGTAGCCACATCAACGCATGTTGTAACGTGGTGCTTTATTTTTGTCCCCCCCCCCCTCCCCCCTCTAATTTAATGGTTATTTGGTGTGTGTTTTTAGTGTATGTTTTGGTGTGTGTTTGTATACATGTGTGTTTTTAGTGTATGTTTTGGTGTGTCTATTGTTGCAGCTTTTCAAGATGAAGAAGAAGGTTAGTTTCACTTATTTACATTTTTAGTCCTTGTGGTTTTTTTTTATCATTTTTTTGTGTATTTTTGCCAAAAATAAATAAATAAATAAATAAATAAAAATTAAAAAAAAAAGTTTTGTAACTTTAAAAAAAATGTTATTTTGTATTTTAATTTGATAATTGAAAATAATTTGTTTAAAGAAATTGAAAAGAAAAAAAGTTGGTCCCAAAAGGGTGGTGTTATAAGATGTTATGATAAGGGGTTATTTTTAGTGTGCTGGTGTTAAAATAGTAAAGCGAGTGTTATTGTGTTATGGTACCTTGGCCTCTCATAAGTTTCAAATTCAATTGTTGTTAGCTTAGCTTTAAATAACTTTTAAATGATCACACAAATCTTTTAAAATAAAAAGACTTTATCTAATTTGTGTTTGTGTAACGATAGATTCAAACCTTATGAATCAGCCAGCCATGTCACATTAAGTGCAAACAATGTTAAAGACTTCATGAAATATTATTTTTAATTCAAAATACCCATGATTTTCATGGCCCATCTATCTACATATAAATAGAAACTAGACGAATACCCGCGCAAAGCGACGATGTATAGCGGTAAAAAAATATACTTGCGAAATCATGATTCTGGATCGACCTTTGATGTAAAGCGTATGTCTTTTTTTTTTTTTTTTTTTTTTTTTTTTTTAATATAAAGCGTGTGTTTTTTTAAAATTAATATAGTGTGTGATTTTTAAAAGTTGCCTAGTTTATAATTGAACAAGAAAAGACATAATTTAAGTTGCAAGTTTTTAAAAACTTGTCAAGTTTAAAGGGTACTTAAAGGTAATTTAAGAAAACTACATTAATTTAAGTTTTAAGATTCAAATTTCAAGTTTTAAGAAAAATATACACTCTTTAAAAGTAGTAAAATTCTGCGCATATTAATTATACATAAAAAGATATCTACGTATATTTTTTCAATGCAAAATTGAAATATTAATTCAATATTTTTTCTTTTTAATATTTTCCAAATTTTTGGGGGTGATTCTCGATTAGTCTTTTTATTTTTTTTCATTATTTCTATTTGATTTCTGATTGTGTTTCTTCTATCAATTCTATGTTTAATCTCTTCTTTTGCCTGTGAATAATCTCTAGATTTATTTTGACTAAATGATTCATGAATTATATGAGTGCTGATTATCGAATCCTTTTCTGTTTGAGTTTCACTTGATTCATATATTTCTCTCAGTATAAATAATGGAATTTTCTTTCCTTTTAAAAGTATTTGTTTTAAAAATAAAAATGCTTTTTCTTGTTGCTTTGTTATTTTTTTTAAAACTCTTTGAACTCTAAAATTAAAATTTCTTATTTCGACTTTGTAGTCTATATCTTTAAAAACGGGTTCAAAAAAGTCTTTGCTTAAAACTCTTAAATGGACATGTACATGCCCTCAAATGTAAAATAGTATTATGTCTTGATGCATATTCGGTAATGTCAAAATGAGATATAATTGCCAACCTTTTGCTAACATTTTTTAAGATATATTAATGAATGAGGAAATGATCACTGTTGTTAACGATAGCAAACTTGCCTGCTGTCCTTTGATGTATGGCTTGTTTTCTTTTATTTTAGCCCAATTATTTTCATCTAAATCGTTGTTTTAGCACCTTTTCATCATCCATTGAAGGGGAACAACTGAATTATTTTGAAAAGAAGGCTTGCATCATGTGATTGAATAAGAAAAAAGGGTGTGGAAGAAAAAAAAATGGGTAAATAGGCTTGAGCAGCAGGTAAGTTTGCTGCTGTTAACAGCAGTGATCATTTTCGGTGTTTTTAAAACAAAATTTAACATCTTTTGCCAGCTTTTTATGCATGACAACTCTTTATGAATGTTGTTAAACAAAAAAGGAGATGACAAAATTATTAGTTATTAAAAAATAAACCCCAACCTCTAATATATAAATCTCAGATTCAAAATTGTTGTAAGTTATCATTTTCTGGTTCACTGAATGTTTTTATACGCTCTTTGATATATTTTAAGAGTTATTCTTGGTGTTGAATATCGTATATTGCAACATTTTTCAATTAAATTTTGATTAATACGTGGTATGCATAAACGTTACACAAAACATATAAACTACAACTGTAACTATTTGCCGCTATAAAATCTCGTCGTTATGCTTGGATGCTCGCCTAATAAACTTAAACTATTTGTTTGTATATCAATATAATGTAAAAAATATTAATAATGGTGTAAGATTATTTTTTATTATTTTATTTTTCACAAAAAGTTAAGAGGCTTTAGGCCAATTCCTAATTAAGGTAACACGCTACTCCGTATTAAAATTATCCAAAATAGTAGTCAACCTTCAAAATTCGTTCAAAAATGGTAAACTTTACATTTTAAAGGTAGATATGATAGACATATGTCAGCATGTAACCGTACAATCTCACAAAAATTATCATCTTTGAATGGATTCTGAAAGTTTAATACTCCCTCCGTCCTTAAATAACGAGGTGGATCACCTGCACGTTGCTGGGAGATGTTTTGCCAAAGAAGGTTCAGCCCTCATGTTCTCGTTTACTGTAACCTTAGCCGCATCTTCCGACATTCCTGTCAGCCAACACATACAAATGATTCTTAAACCATGATCAAAACCTGTGACAGTATGCAGTTTCAATTTCAGGACTCATTTGACCTTGCATATTAAAAACAAAACTAACAGAATGCTTATTATCTATAAATATATATGATTACTTATGAATTTAGAGTTTTTGTTTTTAATCAAAAAGATTTAACATGTAACTTACTTAGGCTTATGGCTTATTGATAAGACATGTTTTAAGTAAAGGGCATACAGACAAAAAAAAAAAAAAAAAAAAAAAAAAAAAAAAAAAAAAAAAATCACTTCCAAAAAAAAAAAGAGAACAATAATCAAGAAATTAGCACATCGTTAAATGCTTTTGGCTTCAATTTTTCCCATCTCCAAATGGCCAAGACTGAGCTATAGATGTTGAGGTTTTTTAAGCCTTTTTCCAGCTTTAATAGTCGGTTTTCAGAAGACCACCACTCTCTGCATTAGGCTGCAATATAGACAGGGATACAATATAACTATCACTTTATGAATCAGGCTGTAATTCGATAGCTAAGAATTTGAACTGAAATAGTGGGTGTGTGCGACCTACGCTATCAAAGATGCCCATAATAGCAGACCATAACTGAACAATACAAAAATGAGCTGGCAATACTGACCCAGGTCTATCACGTTTTGCTATTTTACGTCTATCCACGCACAGTTACCAATTTTTCTGCAAATAACAACACAAAATGATTTTGATCATACCGCGCATAGCATAAGTTGTCGATGCAAAAAAGATAAGCCAACCATGTATGTGAAAGGCATGCGCTAAACATCCACTTACGCATATGATGCTGCATTATCTTGTGCACCACATTGATGATATTAGATTTTGAAGTATAGGCTCAGATAGGGGTACCAATTAAGAAAAAGCGGATGCACCCGCCAGGGCTGCAACCTTAAAAGGCTGCCCTGCCAAGATACGGGCAATCTCATCTCTAACCTGACCCATTCAAACTCATCACAGCCTCAATGTTATATTTTTCTGCAAATAACAACACAAAATGATTTTGATCATACCGCGCATAGCAGAAATTGTCGATGCAAAAAAGATAAGTCAACCATGTATGTAAAAAGCAGGCGCTAAACATCCACTTACGTATATGATGCTGCATAATGTTGTGCACCACATTCATGATATTAGATTTTCAAGTATAGGCTTAGATAGGGGTACCAATTAGGAAAAAGCGGATGCACCCGCAAGGACTGCAACCTTAAAAGGCTGCCCTGCCAAGATACGGGCTATCTCATCTCTAACTTGACCCGTTCAAACTCATCACAGCCTCAATGTTATATTTTTCTGCAAATAACAACACAAAATGATATTGATCATACCGCGCATAGGAGAAATTGTCGATGCAAAAAGGATAAGTCAACCATGTATGTGAAAAGCAGGCGCTAAACTCATCTCTAACCTGCCCTGCCAAGAAAAGGCTTACAATTAAGGTTGACTTAATTTTTATTCCTAAGGGTCTGCATAAGAGTCTGATGCAAATATACCGTGACAGAACAGAAACATTTAAACCGTTCATTTTTTTTACTCATCAGAATGTAATTAAAATATAGAATAAAGTGTCAGTTGTCTCTCTTTTCTATTAACACATAGGTTTGAATTGTGTTGTATGGTTAACATGTCAAATATAGAATGGTGGCTAAAAAAAGCAACAATCACACATTTATTATGAATAGACTGTTACTCACAATGGGAAAATTTCAATCGACGTATTAGGAAAGAACTATTACTCACCTTGAGCCTGAACATCAATCATGATCCAAATACCTTTGTTTGTCATCACACTTTATGAATAGCAGCCATAGGCTGCAACAAAATTATAGCACAGTAGTCGTGCCAAAAACCCCTGAGTGTTTCCTTTCTGTACAACCGAGGCTCAGACAGATGGGTCGAAAAAGCAAGCGCACTCGCCATGGTTGCAACTTCAGCAGGTTACCATGCCAATAGGCGGTCATTCTCAGCTTTAATCGACCCTATTCATGTTCATCATAGCCAAGTATCATTCCACTCTACATAATAGTGAAAGGTATTCAAAATCGTCTGGTGCTATACATTCATGTTCCCAAGAAAACCGGTTTACGAAATCTTTAAAAACCCTTTTCCATTATGTACAATGGAGGCTCAGATAGATGAATCGAAAAAGCGGACGCACTTGCCATGGCTGCAACCTCAGCGGGTTACCATGCCAATAGGCAGGCATTCTCAGCTTTAAGCGACCCTATTCTGGCTCATCATAGCCAAGTATCATATTACTGCACATAATAGTAAAAGGCATTAAAAGTCGTCTGCTGCTATACATTCATGTTCCCAACAAAACCGGTTTGCGCTTGGTATTCAAATCCAAGCAGCTTAATTTGAACTGGAGGCACGGGCCAAAAAGAGTAGATTAACAGAACTTGGTTCACAACGACAACCAATAGGCGTTATACAAAACAGGCGTATAAGCCAAATATTGAAAGCCAACCATCGGCTCATACAGGTGAACATTTGACTAAAGAGGATACGGTCGCCATGGCGGCAACCATAATAAGCTGCCATGCCAAAATGCAGATTTTTAGTGCTTATAAAAGGGATTTATTATTTTTGAGTTTCATGTTTTTTTATGATAGTTCCGTTTCTTATAATAATTTCATCAAACACGTGGTGTACACAATGTTTTCCTACACTTTTTTCACTATAACCACAACCACACACTTTTTCCACTACCACAACCACAGCCGCACTTCCTTTTCATGAAAATAAACAAAAATCCAATTTTTCTTAAAATTATAAAGAACGAATTCAGATGATTATATAAGCACGATATCAATCTAATCTAGGAATTGTAACTATTTTTTATAAAGGACAGTATGTACATCAGCAATCATCAAAAAATCTTGAATAAATTCATTTCGGTCCACAAAATTTCCCAATACTGTCCTTGTTCTTTATTGACTGGTGTTTTAGATATTTGACTACAAAGCAATAATATAAGTAATAAATCAAATGCAATGCAAGACTAAACTTTATACCTACCCATGTTTGAAAAAATCAAATGCAATGCAATCCTTGACCTCATTTATATTTGACCCATTACCCAACCCACCCATTTTTCCTTTATTTTTTTAAAACCTATGATCCTTTGTTTTAGCGTTATTCAGCAAAGTCAGCTATTATTAGCATACTACAACTATCAAACCTGTAATGACAAACAATCATTGTCATTCTGCCATCAACTGCACTTACTAACAAAAAAAGATGCCTTGGACCAAGGCAACATAAACACATTCTATTAGCCCTAACACTAGTACAAAAAGTTCTATTGGTCACGCATGGTCGATTTTGAAATGTCACACTGTAACATTTATACGTGTCTAAATGTACCAGAATAAAATAAACAGCCACACTTGATCCGACTTGTGTGACCATTTCGGAATTCTATTGTCACACATTTAAATATTTATATGACTAGAGGTAACTGGAAAAAAATTTTGGATTATTTAGTCACTTTTAATTCGAGACGTGTGACAGATACAAAGCAGCTCGAAACAATAGACACACTATAGATATGTATATGTGACATATATATGTCACACAATTGAAAAGTGTGACCAAAATAGATATATGGTCACATGAGGTAATTGTGTATGTGGCTAAATTATATAGTCAAGTTTGTCACACATTATTTAAACGTGACTGCTATTCTTTGCTGAATATTTAGCCACATAGCGTTTGAAATGTGTGACAACAGAAAAGTAAGTTTGAAGCGTTAGTCACGAAATGCGTTTAAGAGTGACAAATATATGTCACACACTTGAAGAGTGTGACCAAATGTCATATTGGTCACACTAAACCATAGAAACATGATTAAGTGTAACTAAAATTTGATACATATGGTCACGTAAGTTAATATGTGTGTCTAAAGTTTAGTGTGTGTTTGTTTGCCAAATCCTAATGGGTATTACATGTGCCCAATACATTCAAAATAGTCACATTGTGAAATATTCATGTGACTATTATTTATAGCAAAATGTGAAGTCAGTTATCACTAACCTTGATATTAGTCACATTGAGTTTTTGTGTGACTAAATTAAAGATGCTATATATATGGTCACATGAAGTATTTATTTAGGTGGCTAAATCATAGTGTCATATTTTGTCACACATTATTTAAATGTAGTCACAATTCGATACATATGGTCACACATTTCTGATAACTAATGTATACGTACTCTATCTAGTTTGAGTCTAATTTGATATTCACTGCATGAATTGAGTTCAGACTATTAGTCATGACTCTTCATTTGCCCCATTACAATGCTCCTAGTTATACTTAGAACTGTTAAGTATATTTAGATGTTGGGATCATTGTGCATATGTTATGGCTTGTATTTTCTTTGTTTCTAGACTAACATTTTGATGGAAAAGCAACAAAAAAGTTGTTTGGATTGGAATTTGGGTGAATGCTAGTAACTCCGAACTTAATGCTGCTAATGCTGGTAACTCGGAACTTAATGCTGCTAGCCCGTTAGTGCCCTCACGTGCGTTGCACGTCAGGGTATTTTCGTCATTTCACTGTTCCAGCTATAACACATTAACACACTTCAGCTACCACCCTTTCACGAAAATCGATGAGGACATTTTTTGCAAATAACAAAACTAAGTCGTGTTTAACACAACAAAATCACACTCACATAAACGCTCTATGCTCTATCTTCTTTCAACCTAATATCTCAAACAATACAGTCAATGCTTAACAGTCGAGATTCTTAAAAAAACACACGTACCAGGTAACCACATTTACTGATTTTTACTTCATTCAAATGGTATTTTGCATTGTTTTATAACCTTAATCGTGAATGCAGTAACCATGTTTGGTAATCAATTTATTTGCGCTGTGGACAATCCTAATGTTTTGGATGAGTTTGTAAGTTAACACCATTATTGACAAGCTGTTATTTCTCTAAGAAACTAGTTTAATTACTCCTTCCCATAATTATAGTCCACTATTGACTTTTGAAGTCTTTAGTTTTCAACTTTGACCTTAAATATTTTTATTTGTGTTATATATTACTTGATGCAAAATATATGAATGGATTAAGTTTTGAATGCATTTTCCATTGGTATAATTTTTATCAACTATTATATAACACAAATAAAAATATATAAGGTCAAATTTGCCAAATGAAGACTTAAAAAGTCACACATTAAGTGTCCACTATGACTTTTTCAAGTCTTTTTTCTTCAACTTTGACTTCAAATTTTTTTGTCCGTGTTATATAGTACTTGATGCAAGATATATGAATGGATTAAGTTTTTAGTTGTGTTTTCATTTGTATACTTTATTTTCATATACAGGAACTGCATAATGATTATGTTCTAGGAGGTTCCTATACTGGCAATGGTTTTATTTTCTTAGTTAACTGTGGGGGGGGGGGGGGGTGTTAGATGGAAAGTTCGTGTAAGGAGAGTCTCACAATTTAAGTGTGTTGTTGAGGGAGCAAGGTGGAATGATTTTGTAATTCACAACATTTCCTGTTCTGCTGTTGAGTACATACATTTTGTTGAAGAGGGTGAGGATGTGTTTTATGTAACTTGCTATGGTGAGGATGGGTTGGAGTTTCACAATTATGAACCCGAGAGTGCCCCATTTTGGAGATGTTTAGTGCCTGTGACAGACACATTTCTGCTATGCAGTCGTTGGAGGAAGACTTTCTGAGATATCTGGATGGTCCAACCCCTACTGATTCGGTCGTGGTTTCCACTAACACGACTGACTACAATGTTAGGGTGGCCAGTAATCATTTCTATGGTCGATACGTTCACTCCTTCTTCTATGGCGGTGGTTGGGTGACACTCGCTCGAGACTTGAATTTGAAGGTTGGTCAGTGGATGGTTTTTACTCAGGTTTACCCGGGCCAGGAATTTAATGTGATGTTGTTTGAACCTGATGGAGGGGCCATCACAACTGTGGAGACATACAGCGCCAATATTGCCATGAATGCCTTGTGTCACCAACCACATGACTATGGTATTTTTTCCTTTATTAGCTTTAGGGACAAGTCTGAATATACGTAACAAAGTTTCACAAAATTACCAAAATACGTAACATACTAGTTTTATTCCACAAACTGCTAACTAACTTTCAAAAATTGTTCAATATACGTAACATTGCCACTTTTTTTTCAGGGTGGTATTTTTTTATACCACGTGTATATTCCCAATAAGCACAATATGCCACTTGTGTATTCCACTACTATGACCCATTTTAAAACCCAATTACCCAACCCATTTTTTACCATTATTAAACACATTTGCCCCCTTTTAACCATAATTAAATTAAATATCCCCAATTCAAGAACCCTAGTTTTACACAATGTCTGCCTCATCTTCTAACATTCGAAGCCGTGTCCGTCCTAGTCCTACACATTGTTATTGTGGCATTCGTCTGGCAAAACGTGTTTCTTGGACTGAGAGAAACCCTGGTCGTCGTTTTTTGGTTTGCCCAAAACCCTCGGTATGTATGTTATAGTAGTATGTTAACAAATTATAAATCAAAGTATTGTTTTAAATAGATTTCTTTTTATAGTTTTGTGCTGATAGATGTGATGCTTTCTTTTGGATTGATGCTGAGTTGCAACCTTGGTACAAACATGCAATGTATGAGATGTACTTGAGTATGAATGGTGACCAGAGAGATGTGTTTGCAGAAGAGATTAATAGGCATGAGTTGGGAATGTTAGCTTAAGAAAGACTTGCTTATGTGGAAGCTGATTTTGACAACTACAAGTCAAGGATGGTGCTTGCACTAAAAAGGGAACAATCCAAGTATGCAGTGTGGAGGAAGATTTCTGTTTTCATGATGTTTCTCTTGACTATAATGTTTGTGTTGTTGTTGATTGTCATTTAGGTCAAGGGAATGGTAGTATGAAGTGGTAGTATAGGGTGGTTGTTTAGTGTTTATGAAGTAGTTGTTTAGTGTTTGTGATGGTATTAGCAAACTGGTATGTATTCACAACAAGTTTTGTATCAATGAAAGTTGTGTTTATATAGTATTTGTTGTCTGTTTTTGGTTAGAATTCAAGTGTATTGCACATGCTAATGTCACCTTTTTCAAGAGACTACACATGCAAGTATGCATAAGGAATATATCAAATACTGGTGCAAAGTTAAACTAGAATATATAACTGCATAGATTAGCCAACTAGTGATACCAGCCATGTGCAAAGTTTACAAAAGATGTGCCATCTTGGTCACATATATCTAGCAGCCTACATAGACATGAACCTAAACCAGTGATACAGGCACAATTATAATGTTTACAAAAGGTGTGCCATGTTGGTCACATACACATTCCAGACATTAATTACAAAAGGTTAAGTGTTTCCAAGGCATCAAGAGTGTTCAAATGCTGAATGGCTTGGATGGAGACCTACCAATCCCATCTGGTGGAAAGTTAAACTTCCTTTTCTTTGCAATTCTCTCTGACCTGTTTCTTAGCCTGATTGGATGCCTTTGTCTTGGATTCTGCCTTGGTGCTTCAATAATAGGTGGTGCTTGACATTCTTCTGTTTCAACAGCAATTCTCTCTACCCATTGCAGTCAAAAGCTCACCCCTGCACATATGTGTGATAAAACACCCATCAATCCCTATTACCCTTCTACACCCTGCAATCCATCCATCCTTGATACCCTTAAAGCAAACATACATTCTGGTAAAGGTTTACATAATATATGCAATCAAATACCTAATCGCATTTGTCAGAAATTGGGTTAATTAGTTCTAGGGTTTGAATTAGATAAGGTGGAAGAGAGATGTGAGATTTTGGTAAAGTGAAAAGGTGTGTGTGTTTTTACGGGTTAATAAGGGTTAAAAACGGGTTGGGTAATTGGGATTTTAAATGGGTTATAGTAGTGGAATACACAAGTGGCATATTATGCTTATGTGGAATATACACGTGGCATATAAAAAATACCACGCTGGAAAAAAAGTGGCAATGTTACGTATATTGAACAATTTTTGAAAGTTAGTTAGCAGTTTGTGGAATAAAACTAGTATGTTACGTATTTTGGTAATTTTGTAAAACTTTGTTACGTATATTCAGACTTGTCCCTTAGCTTTAACTACATCAAATATATGATATCTTTGTAACATTTTGGATTATCTATAACTTACTCATTTTGTATTATTAAATTCAGATTTTGAAGCCGGACGGATGAACTGGATGTGCAGATGGTCGTTTCACACTGTCCACGACCAAGAAGATAGGGCATTTTACCGACCACTGACTGCATGCTTCTAGAGAAATGGACGACTAGTAAGTGTCTTGAAAACTTTGATAATTTGTCAAATTGTAATTATGCTACAATTTCAATGAGATTACAAACTAAAAAACTATCAATCTATAGCAGTTGTAACTTTGTACATTTTGTAACAGACTATACCATCAAAAATTGTGCACAAGTACAACTTGTATGGGTACTCTGTCGTTGTTGTGAAGCACCAAATGATACAGAAAGTGTTTCAAGTATGTGAGAGAATAGTGGTGGTACCTGGTCGAGGGAAGGTGAGGAGGAAGGTATTTATTGTTTCATGCTCTGGTTTCAGGGAGTTGAGACAGGAAGCCGGCTTTCGTGCAGCTGCAAGGGTCCGCTTCTTTTTAACAGATGACACAAACTGGTCCCAAAGAGTCTTAAGGTTTGATGTGTGTTGATGGTTTGATGGTTGTTGATGGTTTTATGTTTGTTGATGGGTGAAACAATGTTTGAAAGTTTTTATAAGTTGGATAAACTTTTTTGTAAGTATCTGATGTATGATAAACCAAATGGGTTTGTCACTAGACAATGGTATGTAATTAGCTAATGTAGGATGAACCATATGGGTTTATCCGTAGACAATGTTACGTAGCAAACTATGTAGGTTGACATTATTGTACGAAAGCGGCTTATACGGCCTTTGATTCGTGAAAATCAAGTTATATTATAGTATAAGTATTACTCAAGAAATCCACAAAGAAATACGGATAACCCGAGGTCGTAGTCCGTGTGAAGGGTGAATGGAATTCTTAATTCCCGATTCGTGAAACGTGTCGTGAAAGTGGTAAAAAGTGATATTGATGAGATTATACTAATGAATAAGTAAATGAAGCACAAATAATCACTTAAGCACGTATTTCAAATAAGGAAACTAAAAACGTAACGTAAAATCGAAAACGTAAAATAAACGTTAACGTACGAAATAAAACATAAATTTTTAGCTACACTACTCCTACGGACTTGAAAATAATTTTGAAAAGTTAAAAATGATAAAAGAAAATTTTAAGAAAAATAAAAATATTTTTTTTTTGACTTTTTATTTATTTTTTGTGAATTAAAAACTAATTAACTAATTAAAAATTAAAAGTAAATGCAAATTAAGTGAGAAAAATGAAAAATAAATTCTGAAAATTATAAAATAACTAAAGAGTAATTTTAAAACTAAAAACTAATTTTTTTTTGGCTTTTTGTGTAATTTTTGGGAATTAAAAACTATTAATTCTAATTAAAAAGTAAGTAAAATTCAAATTAAATTAAAGATTAATGGGAGAAATGCAAAATAAATTTTTAAAAATCTAAAATAACTGAAAATAAATTTCTAAAATATTTTTGGATTTTTCTAGGCTTTTTCTGATTTTTTTAGAGTTTTTGGTAATTAAAATATATTAAAAATTGATTAAAAATGAAAATTAAATAAGAAAAATAGCAAATCAACTTGGAAAAATATGAAAAATTCAGGGAAATTCAAAAAATATATTCTAAACTTAAGAAAAATAAGCACTGTAGATACTGTTTGGCTTAAAACTGCTTATAGAAAATTGCTTATTAATAAGCAGTGTTGACCAGGGTTGACCCAAACTTAAACCAATAGACTTTTGGACAAAAATAAGCTTAAATGAACAGAACTTAACTCAATGCACACACAAAAACACAGATTTAAACAAATCAGGTCAAATAAGCAAATTGGAATAAGCAGTAAAGCAAAACAGAATAAGCAATAGGTAGAAGCACAATGGAAACAACAACTACAGGTGAATATGAACTTGAATCAATCACTAAACTCAGGTTAGAATCACTTATTCTCAATTGCAGCCCTAATATTTTATGACAGATCCTTGTTTGAAACACCCAACAAGACAGGCCAAATAAGCAGTTAAGATAAGCTGAAAATTGAAATCTTATGGGGGCAAAAGACCTTCTGACCAACTGAGACTACAAATTAACCAAGAGAACTGAATCTAGATCAATTTTGCAAACCTAATAGTTGCCTAGAAAGAGGGTCAAAACCTGATGAGCAGGGCAGACCTTGGTTCAAACAACCAACTTAAAACCACTTTTTCAATAAGCAAATGAGTTACAAATTGAAATTTTCTTTTTGATTACTATAAACTGACTACTAGGCTTTAAAAATCAGCAATCCACAGGTAATTCCAATTGATAATGAAAACTACAAATCCACTCAAAATTTGGACCAAAAACTGAGCACAAGTATTTTTGACTCTTTGATTTCAATGTAATTTTGACCAAATTGAATTTTGATTGCTAAATTATAATTGAAAATGAAATATTAATCTAATTTGAGAGTGAAATCAGCTTAAAAACAAACTTATGCAACTATTATGAATGATTATGCAACTAATGAACCTACTTGTTAACTGCTATGATGAGATGAAGACTAAGTTGACTTTGTGATGAAATTTCCTATTGACTCTAACTTGATTAAACCTAATTTTGACCAAAGTGACTTATCTAAACCAAATGCAACTTCTGAAACAATGATTATACCAGCAAACCAGCTATATCCAAACACCTCTCTTATAGTGACTGTCTCACTATATCTCCTCAAATCCAACTCCAAATCAATTCAAAACTCAAACTTAGAGCCTAACTAGATCCAGTATCACCAAATATACTCAGAAACAATAGATCTCAGGTGCAATCAAACTCAGACACTCAATTCCTACTAATCCAAATTCAGACAGAACAATGACACAGTAACAATCCAAATCAACTCAAACTATTATGAAAAGATAAAATTAATACTACTATATTACTAATGATGCAAATGACAGAAATAAGCTAAAAATAAAAGATCTATACTAGAGTTACTTTAATAATGCAATAGAAATAAAATTGAATGAAACACTTACAACCAAATCCCCCTCAGCAGAAAATAGGGGGTTTCACTATGCTTGCCTGTCTTTTGACAGGCCAATTGGACACCTTATTGGCTGCCTTTGATCCTCAAATAAGTTGGCTTAATGGAAATAAGCTCACAGTTGACTTTGATTGACTATTTTGAGTTTTGAACAATTTGACTGAACTAACTTTCAAAAGCTATAATAAAGCTAATTTAAACGTATGTAAACAAAATAAAACTTGTTTGAAGCTGAAATGTAAAATTGAAACTTTTTTTTTTTTTTTTTTTTTTTTTTTTTTTAATTTTTTTTTTTAATTTTTGGATTTTCTATATAGTTTGAAATAGAAATAATGAACAGAAATTTAATCAGACAACTAAAATTGATTTAAGCTAATTATAAGAAATTAAACTAAAATGAAACTTAAAACAATAATCTGAAATGAAAACTAGAATTATATTAATAAAATGAAATCTGAGTACAATACTTTGAAATGAGAATTACAATAAATTTAAAAACAGAAAAGCTAAACAATACTAAAAACTTAAACAGACAATACTAAGACACACTACACACTCAATACATTAATGAAGAGGGGGTATATATAGTTGAGGGGGAAGCTGCTAGGGTTTGAGGATCCTTCCAGAGGTGTGCTTCTTTCCTTCAATCTCTACCGTGCATCCTAGCTTCATATGTAAGCATAATTTTGGTCCCTTGGATTGCGTGATGGATGTGACCTATCCTCCGTGTATCTCCTCATTGGTCCACGTGTGCTGATACCTCCTAACACCAGCTGTCAGCTTCTAGAAGCTTATATGATTGGGTAATTATTACCCAATCAAGGTAATTAAGGGTAATTTGTGCGTGGGTTTTCTAGGGTTCATGTTCTGGGAATGAGGTAATATTTGGGGGGCGGTAAAATGGGATTGGGTTGTTTTTATTATTAGGAGGGTTGACCGGGTATGACTTGGGTTATTTGACCAGGGAATGGAGCAGGTTGGGTCGGGTACAAGGGGGAAGGGATTGGGCTCATGGTTTATTTAGGCTTGGTATGGATTAAGGGTATTATTGGATCCGGCTGTTATTGTTAAGAGTAATATTATTACTAAGGACCTATTTTGTAAAACTCAAAATCTCAGGGACGTAAATCATCCAAAACTTCATTCAACGACTTGTATTGTCAAATGCTGAATTATGAGGGACCACTGATGATTTTTCTTTGATAATTACTTTAAGGGACAATTTTTGCCAAACTCTAAAAATGCAGGGACTAAAGTTGCCAATTCTTCAAATCTTTCACCAGGGACCAAATATGCAACTTTGTGAATCTTAGAGGACTTCCATTGATAATATGAGCTTTCTTTGATCATTTTGCTTCCCCAGCTCCGGTCTTTGACCTTTTTCCAATCTCGTGCTCGTTTTTGTCGGTTTTGGTTTCGTTTTTATTCATTTCTCACATATCCGTACCTGCACATACACAATTACAAAAACACATATTCTCTTGGCATATTTGGTGTATTTGGTCTGATTTAAGGCTAAAAAGGATGTGTGAAAAAGCACACATCAGCCTTATAACTAGTTAATTGGGGATTTAAACTCTTAAGTGTAAATGTTACCAAACCACCCCTGCACTCTCATATCTAGCAGTACAAACCCACCTGCAGTAACGTTTTCTTAGGAGCAGAAACTTTTGATTTTTTTTTATTTTTTATTTTTTTTAACAGAGCAGAAACTTTTGACTAAAATAATACAAAATATATCCCAAGTTCATGTTAATGAACACAACAATCAAAATATTGTAACAATTAAGTGTAAATGTTACCAATCCACCCCTGCACTCTCATATCTAGCAGTACAAACCCACCTGCAGTAACGTTTTCCTAGCAGCAGAAACTTTTGATTTTGATAACTTTTGATTAACATGTTACAAAATATATCCCAAGTTCTTGTTAATGAACACAATCAAAATATTGTAACAATTAATGAGAAAATTTAGCAATGACAAAGTACGGGAATTAAAATTAAACATATTCCATTAAAACTTGAAATGAAAATTTACAAAATACTGGTAACAAAAGGTACACATTCTAAAATTTTACTAATCTAAAAGGATTACAACATGTTTATTTGTAAAGTCAAATAAAGTAGTACAAAAGGATTACAAGGTTTATTCAAATTACTTCCTAACTCAACTAATACATTTTCTTTTTACCCTTCCCTTTTGAACAAACTTTGGGCATTTTTGGTTCCCATGGTTTTATAGCCTTGTCTTCACAAGTCTTAGCATTGGGCAGGCCTAGCACCTGAACCCTCTCATCAAAAAGCTCTTTGGCAGTCTTTTTTGGAGTTTTAACCTTCCTAGCATCTTCCTTTTTGTGCCTGATCCAGAATATCCCTTTGGAAAGTAGTCTGCCCATATATTTGGAGGACCTTCAGAACTGCTTGATATGTGAAATGAACTTGAGTCACTGCTGTCAATTTTAATGATTTCTGAAAAAAAAAATAAAAAATGTATTAAAATTAAAAAAAATATAGTGTAAATGAAATAAAAGATAATGTTGCAATTCAGGGTGTGTTTGAAACAACCTTTGTTCTTGTGTCACACCCCCAATTTACCTGACTTGCAGCGGAATGGAATACCTGGGGGTGTCTGTCATAGCGTCACAGTTACAGTTACATTGAACGACCTAAAGTGTCGTTTGGAAAATACTTCGTTTGATCATTGAAATAATCCAGAGTTTACAATATGAGGTCCCCAAAAGGTGTGGCTTGTTTATGAAAACAAGTCCTACTAGATCAAACGTTTACATAAGTGCATGAAATAATGGTGAGACGCGTCGACTCCGCGACTCCATAAAGGTCCAAATGCATGTCACATGAGCTACCTTAATAACCTGAAATACATTGCGAAAACGTCAACACGAATGTTGGTGAATTCCATAGGTTTATAAAATGTAATGATGTACGGCCACCACAAGTATAAGTGCAAGATAAAAATCAAGTAAAATAGTACAATAGACCTTAAGCTCATGACCCCGAAGCTATCACTGATGAAATTATATGCCCCTCCCGAATGTTTTACTAGAACACTCCCAAAATGTCAAAATGATATGCATCCGCTTACTGTTGGTAATAACTACCACGGATGGAGGCGTCACCCTCGATAGATCTATCCACTCACTCTCGCTTAATCGGCAAATTAACGGTCCATGATAATAAATAGGGGACTTTAACAGGTTGGTAAGGCAACTTAAGCAATGTACATATGTTTTGGTACTTAGGCTCATACTAAAATGATTGATGCAATGTATTCCCCCCGTGGGATTTGAAATCAAAATGTTGAATTGAAAACGGGGCTATGAAAACTCACCTGATATGATGGTACCATGAACATGTAATGAGCTGAAAAACAAGGCGCGCACACTAGCCGCAACCTAATATGAATGATGAACGATCTACTTTAGATCATGAAATGATGTTATGAATGTCCATGCACATGTTTCCTATACCACTCTACTCTTTGGAAAAATACTTGTTGTTATCAAAAATATACATTTTCCAAGACTTAGGAAAATATGGCTACTAGAAAAATAAGACTAGTTGAAATGTATATATATATATATATATATATATATATATATATATATATATATATATATATATATATATATATATATATATATATATATATCGTATGTATCAATGTTAGTGTTGAAATCCTCGGTTTGAAATCCTTGATATAACGCCTTGTAGTGATAAAAATATACTTGTAATCACTAATACTTCATTAGTTATGAATTTGGGTACTTGGTATTATTTCTAGAAATCTAGAGTTACTACGTAGTGTTAATATTATTTTTCCAAAAGCTGTCAAAAATAATATAAGTTTTGCCGATATTGAAACGTGAATATCTTTGTCGTTATAAGTCCGTTTTACTTGTTCTTTATGTCCACGGTTACGTCTTAGTATGTAGTAATATATTTTGGAAAGTTAGACTCCTCCGGGTTACGTCTAAAGCCTCTTTTTGTCCGACGAAAAATGTCCAACAGCATGTATTTTCAGAAAATATACTTTTCGTCAATAAACTTGCAAAAATCATAACTTCTTCGTTATAAACTCTTTTTAATCCGTTCTTTCGCCTACGGATTCGTTTTTGAAAGTATTTTCTGAAAATTTTGCCAAAGTTTCCTTTATGTTTACTAATTTTCCTGGATTTACAAAAATGGGACAGAATGTATAAATACTTGTTGCAAATCCATTTTTCATGTTCAAAACTAGTTTCTACTTCAACCAAATCTCTTGCAAACACCACAAAGCTATACTAATCCTACCATACACCTTCTTAGGGTGCCATGGGTTCCTAATCACTACTAATCATGTTAATTTAACAAAGGAACACCTAAATCAAAATATAGGGTTTGTATGTTCAAAAAGTTAACAAAAATAATGTGGTATAGCTAACTTGTACATGAAATTAAGCATGAAAACCATAAGATACAAGTATTAATTAGATGAAATCATGAAAATAAAGTTGATAACTCACTTTGAAATAATGGGTGATTAGATGATGAGAAACCTTGTGTTACTTGTGTTTTTGTTGTAAGATTCTTGATTATAATGACAAAAGGAACAACTTTGTAGCTTTAAACTTTGGAAAATAATGGCTTGATCATGGTTTTTGGATTTGGGTCATGGGTTTTGGGTGAAGGAGATGAGAAAATGAACTTATGATTCTTAGAAATTGTTATGTTTATGTTTTTGAGGTTTTTGGATATTAGTATAGGTTATATTGTATTATAATGGTACATAAATACATAAGGTTAAAAAAAATAAAAGTCATGTGGTCTAGGGGTGTGCTCATGGCCGGTTTTCAATGTGCAAAAGGGAAGCAAAGTCGGTTTTGGTAACTTAGGAAATGTAGTGTACTAATAGTTGTAGTTTAGTGTAAGTATTAGTTATAATCGGGTACCGGGTTTGATAGAAATAAATGTTAACGAAGTTATCCGGGACTTAATAAAGTCATAAAAATGATAAAAATATGTTGGGTACAATTACTGAGTGTTCGGGTGATTATTGTTTAGTTTTCACGAAAACCGTCGTAATATTTATAAACTTACGTTATAAATAAAATAAATTTCCAAAATACTGGGTAAATGAATATAATAACTTTTATGATGAAATAATGGATATAAAAATATGTCGGGACCATTGTGGGAATATTTAGATATATTCGTTGTGTTCATTAACCGGGTGTTAACATTTATTTATAAATAATTATAAGGAAAACGTAAAATGTATCAAATATTTAAATTTGAAAATCCTAAGAGTGGTATAACATGTAATTGACCTACTGATGATATGCAGACTATCTCTAGTCCGTATGAAATGTTATTATTGATAATGCATGAATTCGCACCTGAACCAATACGGTTACGCGAATTTAAATACCCGTAAACTAAATTTACGGTGAAATGAATAATGCACGTGAATGATGAAATTTCTTCCGGAATGAATAGTGTTCAATGAATAGTAAAATTCTCAAATGTTTCTCAGAATATCAAATTGACCTCGAAAACGATGAATAGTAAAACGATGAATAGTGTTTTGATGAATAGTGTTTGATGAATAGTGTTTTCCCAAAGTTTGGGAAATGACCTGAAATAGTGAGTTGTGACAGTCTTCCCCTCTAAAAGGAACTTCGTCCCGAAGTTCAGTTTATGTTGGTCTCTGAAAACGTATTGGTGAAAAGGTGATGATATTCGAGAATTCCAGCGAACTCTAACGATAGGAATTCGACTCTGCTTCAACTGTTTGACCACACGGTCCATGATTTTTGTTGGTTCTCTTACAAGGTCTGAGTTTGTCCTTGGGTTGGATTCCTTTCCAAATGGGATTATGAGTGACTAATCTGTAAGTCATTTCTTGAGATTTGAAAATTGTGAAACATGTTTGTGTAATCCTGCTGTTCTCTAACAATGTTCAAATCTGACGGCCACTAGGCCTACTCTGTCTGAAATATTGCATGGTCCAATGTATATCGGGTTTAACTTTCCAAGTTTTCTGAATGATATCATGCCTTTCCTAGGCAGAACTTTCTGCATAACTCTGCCTACCAACTTGAAGTTTGAATGGTTTACAACTTATTGAACTTGTAACTGATTCTTGACTTGTAGAAAATTTCTGGTTATTTCATGAATGCCTACTGGACTAGTGAGTTGAGCTTTTTCCGAGTTTGGCCCATCAATAGATGGTCTGCGCTTCTTAATGTTTTAAATGTGATACTGGTAATATATACTGCTGAATTCTGCCAGAACTCAAGTTTGTATGCTAGTTGGTCGATTCTAAAATGAATCTTAAATGGTCCAATATGCTAAAGGTTCAACCTCTCTTGTTATCCAATTTGTATCATGCCAATCCAAGGCAATGTTTTTAACTTAGTTTGTTCTCCCACTTGAATCTGGATGGTTTGTTGTTCAGGATACCCAATCCAAATGATGTGTGTTATGTACCAACCTAACTTCTGCCAGTTTCTCGCTGTTGGTGTGATAACTATTGTTGTAGATGAATTTGATTTATGTTAAAATGATTAGTCCAACCCTTTCTAGGGTCAATCACTCATGCTCTGAGCATACTTTCCTATGTTTGAATTGTTCTCATGCTTTGACCATCGGTCTGAGGATGATAGGTGATGTTTACATCTAAATAGGTTTCTGAAGGAAATCCTGAAATGATTTCTTGAAGTCCAAGGTGAATCGATTTCCTTATCAGGAATAACTGAAATGGGTACAATAAACCTTTGTGACTAATTCCACAACGTTCGGTCCTTCGAACTTGGCGTTATCTGAAAGGGATAGAATATAGGTAACAATTTGAGTCCTTGTGTTTTGTTCCAACGGATGATAAGACATATGTCCTTCTTTGTCTATTGGGTTTGGTCTCCACTACTGAAGTTCGTGATTAATTTGTGATGTCCTTCCTAATTCCTTCATCACATATTCCAAATATTCTTTATTGTCAAGTCACAAATCCTAAATGCATAAGCGATGTTGTAGGGAAATTAGTTCTGAAAATTTGTCTCGCGATTGTGAGTTTTAGTTGAAATCCTTTTATGAATAAACGAATTTAGAAAATGGAGCAAATGATTTGCTAAGTAATATTTTTCCTAATGATTCAAAATTTCAGTAGTTATGAAGTAGAAAAAAAAATGTTTTCAAACATGTTGTGATTAAGACTGCTTACCAAAGTTTGATGTTTATGTATATTTCTCATTGTACAATAGTGTTGCTAAAGATTGACCAAAAAGGATCGTACTTGTTCAAAATATGAATTTCAGAAATCATTTTTCCACAAGGTATGTGATTTATGTAAACGCATCAACTTTATTTAATAGTGAAAACACTAACAAGGATAAAATGGTAGAATGGGAAATGTTCGCTTAAATGCATAGATGTCTTAACATTTAGTTCCTGAGGTTGGATAATGCCTATTGGTGATTATCAGGCATAACTACAAGCATAGGTATTTAGACTAACTTAAGTCCTGAAATAGTTTATCGTTGTAATTGGCAAGGCGAACGTATCACTTGGTGTTGTGTCGATGAATGTCTATTCTGTTTTCCCATGTAGATGAGGAGATATGTTCTGGTTTGATCCCTTGCTTGGTATGAAGGTGAGGTTATCGGAAATTTCTAGTGACATAAGGCCTTAGGGGAATCTACATCGATATTCTGGATTCAAACAATTGTCCTTTGTGAAAAATTACCGCAGGAAAGTTTATGTACGGATGAGGCCATGTTTAAATGAAATGCTCTACAGTCACAATTAGCAGCTTGGTTTATTTCTATTGTGTTGTCCTGCGGACATTTATATTGAGTTCAATCCTGTAGCTCAGTCTAGCTAGTACCTTTAAATGATAGAATTTGACAACTAAGTCAGAGATGGTGATTCGGATGGTCTCGCAGTATCTTAGAATTTGTTGTTGAGTTATGAATTCTCTCACTATATACTTCTAGTCCTGGTTAGTAGTTCTGAAATCCTTTCTTTGCTTCTATTGTATAGAGGAATCCTGCATGTAATTGATATGGAAAGTCTCTCTTAGGGAAGTCAATGGGAAAATCCAACTTAATGGCTATGTGGGTGACAGGTGGGGTAAGTATCCAAGGATAGTTCGGCAAAAGGGATGTTTATGGAAGAGTTCCTTTGTTTACAAAACTTTTAAATGAAGATTGTTATTAACAATCCTTTGAAAAGGTAATTATTTCCTTCATGGCATAATCCTTCCTGAATTTTAGATAGGTGATCAGGCTATGTACAATTGAGGACTAATGATGCGATGTTAGATTTTTTCAAAATATCATAACTTTTCTCAAAAGTTTTAGATGGTGTTCAACGCATTGTTATTAAAAAAATGGTATCCTGATGTTTTCTTTCAAATAACATGAAAATTGCCTCGCGTAATAATAGTAATTACTTGGTGTAATGACAGAAAATCAATTTATAGGATGGTAATAAAATAGCTTACTTCAGAAATTTTTCTGTAAAACAGTTTCCCCATATGATAGCAAAATAGCTTGAATGGTGTATTGGATACGTGGATGAATCTTGTCGAATGGTAATAGTCTACTAATTCATCAAAAACGAAATCAACCTAATCCCTAATAAGACAATGATAAAATGTTGCGAAACGATTGAAGTCTGAGCAATTGGGATAGAAAAATGGAGTAAATGAAGGTTATGATTATCACAGAGGTAACAAAGGATAGATATTACATTGGATAGAAAAGTGCTTAATACAACTAGGTTATGTCATCGTACCAACGGTAAGTACAAAAGGAAAGATACAACCCTAAAGGGCTCGAACTACGGTTTATATATTGAAACAAGGCTCCTTCTGTAGAAACATTGTTGTTATCCTTGATGTTGCTAATATCCTGACGGTTCTCTTTCAACAGCTCACGCTATTCCTCGAGCGATTCAGTCTTGATTCCAAGTTCCTGATTTTCCTTGTTCCTTAGTTCCGGGCAGTCATTCTTGAAATGCCCTAAGTTTCCACATTTGAAGTAACTCCCTGGGGTCTTCTGATTTGTGAGTTTCCTACATTCTTCAGTCCGATGACCCTGCTTCTTGCACACTCCACACGTTTTACTGCAATGATCTCGGTGATGTTGATTACACAGGTTGCAGTAAGGTAACTTTCCAATATACCTTCTCTTTGTGTGCAGTTCTGCAGCAAAGGCTCTATTCACTTCTTGTCCTTTGGGTGATTGTTGAGTAGCGTTGCAACCTAGATTGTCATTCCACTTCCTTTTATTGTCACTATTGTTTCCTGATGTCTTGGCGTGAACTATGAGTTCCTTTGCTTCGATCGCCATTTTGATAGCTTCAGACATGGTATCGGGTTCCCATGCGATGACCAACATACGAATTTCATGGGAGAGTCCCCCGATGTACCTTTCAAGTTTCTTGCTTTCCGGTTCATCCATTGCAGAACCTAGTCGTGTTAATTCATAAAAATGAGTAGTGTACTCGTCAACATCATTTCCTACCATGGTAAAGTTTAGTGTTTCCTGTTCCTTTTCTCGTAATTCATTTCCTACACCAAATGTTATACTCATCATCCTTCTTAGTTTCTCCCAAGACCACCATCTTAATATGTTTGGTCCACCATTCCTGGGCATGATCCTGAAAAGTGCATGTGGCGAACTTAACCTTGTCTTCCTTACGACAGTCGCCACATTGAAATATTGTTTCTATTTCTTCGAACCATTTGAGAAATTCCTTTGTGTCTCTAGTTCCGCTAAAGGAGGGAGGATTGCACCCCATAAATTCCACGTGAGTAAGTTCCTTAGTGAGGGCGGTGGCTATGTTCTTGGCAATGACTTGTCCAACAGCAGCTTGCGTCATGCTTGGAGTGGTTTGCTTAAATCTCTCTTCATCAAATTATAAGAGACCATGAGGATATAGTTAATAAAAGTCATCATATTCACAACACATGAATATAATACATGAAAATTTCGGTCTACGTGAACCGATATCACAAATAGCACAACCATTTCTTACATAGTAGAGTCACACTTGATATATTTGTTTGTACAACAATCAAAAGACAACAAGTTCTTTAGACTATGTCCCACACCTTCTGTGGCTAGGATAATAGTAAAAGCTAGTGAGGATATAAGTCTGGTCTAGGGACTTCCTGGTGTCCCTCTGTGTAAAATCAGGTTTGTGGCATCATAAGGTCGAGATATTCCTGAAGTGGTGTCTGAAGTTGTGCATCGATCAAATCTTAGATAATGTAGGTTCTGAACCATTCCTGAAGAATCTGCGGATGTTTCTGTTGAGTCCATGATATTGGTATTATCTACTAGGTGTTATCTAGTTCATGGCAAGTGGGAATGGAAAAAGGAAAATGACAATGATGGTACTAGTGAATGGAATACTACCCTCTTTCGCGCTACCTCGCGACATCTAAGAGGTAAAACTAAAGTACGCACTGTGGGACGACCAATAGTGTAATAAGTAACTGATGGTGGTGGTAGTACCTGAGTAGTGAGTGCTCTACTAGTGATGGAAAGAAACATACTATCTTCCTTGCAATAAACATCCTAATAAGTCCATTAAGATTAAGTCTGAATACTCTACCAAAAGGCATTCTATGTTTGGGCTAAATGATAGGAAAACCCTGTTCCTATGGCAAATCAATAGTGCTAATGGTGGTGTAAGTGCAACTGGTGGTATAATGGTAGTGGAAGATGACAAGGCATCTTCAATGTCGGAATCCGATAAAAGGATGTCAGGGTGAGTATCTGAAGACATGTCACTTGTGAACCAGGTCAATAAAATGATATATATATATATATATATATATATATATATATATATATATATATATATATATATATATATATATATATATATATATATATATATATATATATATATATATATATATATATATACAAATATGAGTATAAATAACTCGCACAGGGTATGCATGAAACAACATGTATCATGATTATGTACTTATGATGAAATGATGAGATGCTATGCTGATGTGGTTATAGTCTAGGGTCCAAGATACATCCTAGTTCGCTATAACCTTAGCTCTGATGCCAATCTGTCACACCCCCAATTTACCTGACTTGCAGCGGAATGGAATACCTGGGGGTGTCTGTCATAGCATCACAGTTACAGTTACATTGAACGACCTAAAGTGTCGTTTGGAAAATACTTCGTTTGATTAATGAAATAATCCAGAGTTTACAATATGAGGTCCCCAAAAGGTGTGGCATGTTTATGAAAACAAGTCCTACTAGATCAAACGTTTACATAAGTGCATGAAATAATGGTGAGACGCGTCGACTCCGCGACTCCATAAAGGTCCAAATGCATGTCACATAAGCTACCTTAATAACCTGAAATACATTGCTAAAACGTCAACACGAATGTTGGTGAATTCCATAGGTTTATAAAATGTAATGATGTACGGCCACCACAAGTATAAGTGCAAGATAAAAATCAAGTAAAATAGTACAATAGACCTTAAGCTCATGACCCCGAAGCTATGACTGATGAAATTATATGCTCCTCCCGAATGTTTTACCAGAACACTCCCAAAATGTCAAAATGATATGCATCCGCTTATTGTTGGTAATAACTACCACGGATGGAGGCGTCACCCTCGATAGATCTATCCACTCACTCTCGCTTAATCGGCAAATTAACGGTCCATGATAATAAATAGGGGACTTTAACAGGTTGGTAAGGCAACTTAAGCAATGTACATATGTTTTGGTACTTGGGCTCGTACTAAAATGATTGATGCAATATATTCCCCCCGTGGGATTTGAAATCAAAATGTTGAATTGAAAACGGGGCTATGAAAACTCACCTGATAT
This sequence comes from Artemisia argyi, assembly GCA_030686995.1. Classification (NCBI taxonomy): domain Eukaryota; kingdom Viridiplantae; phylum Streptophyta; class Magnoliopsida; order Asterales; family Asteraceae; genus Artemisia; species Artemisia argyi. The sequence goes on from CM060684.1 coordinate 152,282,830, forward strand.
GATGGTACCATGAACATGTAATGAGCTGAAAAACAAGGCGCGCACACTAGCCGCAACCTAATATGAATGATGAACGATCTACTTTAGATCATGAAATGATGTTATGAATGTCCATGCACATGTTTCCTATACCACTCTACTCTTTGGAAAAATACTTGTTGTTATCAAAAATATACATTTTCCAAGACTTAGGAAAATATGGCTACTAGAAAAATAAGACTAGTTGAAATGTATATATATATATATATATATATATATATATATATCGTATGTATCAATGTTAGTGTTGAAATCCTCGGTTTGAAATCCTTGATATAACGCCTTGTAGTGATAAAAATATACTTGTAATCACTAATACTTCATTAGTTATGAATTTGGGTACTTGGTATTATTTCTAGAAATCTAGAGTTACTACGTAGTGTTAATATTATTTTTCCAAAAGCTGTCAAAAATAATATAAGTTTTGCCGATATTGAAACGTGAATATCTTTGTCGTTATAAGTCCGTTTTACTTGTTCTTTATGTCCACGGTTACGTCTTAGTATGTAGTAATATATTTTGGAAAGTTAGACTCCTCCGGGTTACGTCTAAAGCCTCTTTTTGTCCGACGAAAAATGTCCAACAGCATGTATTTTCAGAAAATATACTTTTCGTCAATAAACTTACAAAAATCATAACTTCTTCGTTATAAACTCTTTTTAATCCGTTCTTTCGCCTACGGATTCGTTTTTGAAAGTATTTTCTGAAAATTTTGCCAAAGTTTCCTTTATGTTTACTGATTTTCCTGGATTTACAAAAATGGGACAGAATGTATAAATACTTGTTGCAAATCTATTTTTCATGTTCAAAACTAGTTTCTACTTCAACCAAATCTCTTGCAAACACCACAAAGCTATACTAATCCTACCATACACCTTCTTAGGGTGCCATGGGTTCCTAATCACTACTAATCATGTTAATTTAACAAAGGAACACCTAAATCAAAATCTAGGGTTTGTATGTTCAAAAAGTTAACAAAAATAATGTGGTATAGCTAACTTGTACATGAAATTAAGCATGAAAACCATAAGATACAAGTATTAATTAGATGAAATCATGAAAATAAAGTTGATAACTCACTTTGAAATAATGGGTGATTAGATGATGAGAAACCTTATGTTACTTGTGTTTTTGTTGTAAGATTCTTGATTATAATGACAAAAGGAACAACTTTGTAGCTTTAAACTTTGAAAAATAATGGCTTGATCATGGTTTTTGGATTTGGGTCGTGGGTTTTGGGTGAAGGAGATGAGAAAATGAACTTATGATTCTTAGAAATTGTTATGTTTATGTTTTTGAGGTTTTTGGATATTAGTATAGGTTATATTGTATTATAATGGTACATAAATATATAAGGTTAAAAAAAATAAAAGTCATGTGGTCTAGGGGTGTGCTCATGGCCAGTTTTCAATGTGCAAAAGGGAAGCAAAGTCGGTTTTGGTAACTTAGGAAATGTAGTGTAATAATAGTTGTAGTTTAGTGTAAGTATTAGTTATAATCGGGTACCGGGTTTGATAGAAATAAATGTTAACGAAGTTATCCGGGACTTAATAAAGTCATAAAAATGATAAAAATATGTTGGGTACAATTACTGAGTGTTCAGGTGATTAATGTTTAGTTTTCACGAAAACTGTCGTAATATTTATAAACTTACGTTATAAATAAAATAAATTTCCAAAATACTGGGTAAATGAATATAATAACTTTTATGATGAAATAATGGATATAAAAATATGTCGGGACCATTGTGGGAATATTTAGATATATTCGTCGTGTTCATTAACCGGGTGTTAACGTTTATTTATAAATAATTATAAGGAAAACGTTAAATGTATCAAATATATAAATTTGAAAATCCTAAGAGTGGTATAACATGTAATTGACCTACTGATGATATGCAGACTATCTCTAGTCCGTATGAAATGTCATTACTGATAATGCATGAATTCGCACCTGAACCAATACGGTTACGCGAATTTAAATACCCGTAAACTAAATTTACGATGAAATGAATAATGCACGTGAATGATGAAATTTCTTTCGGAATGAATAGTGTTCAATGAATAGTAAAATTGTCAAATATTTCTCAGAATATCAAATTGACCTCGAAAATGATGAATAGTACAACGATGAATAGTGTTTTGATGAATAGTGTTTTCCCAAAGTTTGGGAAATGAACTGTGATTGGCTCCAAACAGTCAACCTAAATTGACCAGGTGAATGGTCAACCAAGTCAAATAGCTCAGAATCAATCTCCGCGGAAGTATTGGGTTTCCCCGGGTCGTTATGTCCCGACGAGGTGTGATGGTTATTAAACGGGTTTGTGATCGGGTGAATTTGGACGGGAAAAGGTTTGTGAGTGATTAAACTAAGGAATATACGAAGAAATAACTTAAATAAGCTATATGAATAAGACTGTAAAATTAGGAAAAACCATAAACGTTTAAAACCTAAAACGCGTACGTTCACGTTTTAAATAACGTAAACGTACAAAATAAAACGTGAAAATTGAAATCTGAAAACACCCAGGGGTGAAAATGACTTTTTTATAAACTAAAAGATAAAAGTATATTTTTAGAAAAAGAAAATTAATTTTTACACTAATTAATAATTTAATATTAATTAAATACTAATTAATACTTATTATTAATATTTAAAACACTTAAATATAATACAATATTAATTAAATACTAGAAAAATGAAAATAAAATTTCTAAAATTATAAAATAACTAAAAACAAGTTTTAAAATTAAAAATAAGTCTTTTTGTCTTTTTGTGAATTTTCTATTAATTAGTTATTAACTAAATATTAATTACCTAATTAAACTATTTTAAATTAAGAAAAATAGAAAATGAACAGTAAAAATTACAAGAAAATTTTTAAAATTATGTTATATTATATAAAAGCTAGGAAAAATATAAAAACTAGGTATTACTTAATAAAAACTAATTATGCTATTTAAAACTTACTTATTAACTAATTACTAATAAAACTAATATTAAATGTCATAAATACCAAATGATGAATTAAAAATCTGAAAAGTTTACTGAAAATACTTTAATATAAGAGGAATTTAACAAAAATATAAAAATGCTAAGTACTTAATAAAAAGATAAAAATGAAAATTAAAATTTAAATAAAATTAAATAGAAACTATCACTTAAAATTAAAACTTGATTTTTTGGAATTTTCTTTTTCTGAACTATTCTAACATTAAAATAAGACAACTTTTGTGAAAACAATTTTTCTACAACTTAAAATTAAGCACAATGGAAAGCAAAAAAGCCAAACAGTTGATTTTGTTTGACCAAGGAAGGAAATAAGCTAAAATGGCATTAAGTGGGACCCACAATGGATGATTCTGGTTCAATTGAGTGTGTTGGAAATGTATAAGCCAGAAAAAGCAATTAGGAACCACAGAATAATCAAATAAGCTAGAATAAGCACTTAGAAACTTGGTGCCACACAGAAAATGGGACAAGTTTGTGGAGTTGATTCAGGTGGGTCCCAGTGGTTCCAAGGTCAAATAAATGGTCAAAATCCCAAGCCTACCAGGAGGGGGGTTGAATGGAACCAAATGAGTGGTAGTGGGACCACTGTAGAGGCCAGAAATCACCACCAAAGTGGTGGTGATGGTGGTGTTAACTGCTGATGCAGGGGAGTGATGCCCCCTGCAAGTGACTTTGAGGCTAAGTGGACCCCTCAAGAAAAAACCACAAAAATCAAATGAAGCTAGGAACTCAAAGATGAGCTGGTATACTATGATTAGGAACCAATTTCAAGCCAAGAAACCTTATACAAAATTCAAATAAATTCTTGCAAGTTTGGAAAAAAAACTGAAAGCATGCATTTTGACTTTTAATGGAATCTTGATAAGTTGACTTATTTGAACTTGTGATGATTCTAATGGACCAAATAAGTTGTAATATGTTAATTTAAAACCAAATTAAGGTTAATGCACAAGTTTTAAACCAAATGGGTGGGTTTTGAGACCCAAGAAACTCAACAGTTAACTGTTGGGTGGATTTGGTTTTGATTTTGACTTTTTAAGCTAAGAGTGCAATCTAGTTGGCATACCTAGACCTAATATGACCTAACAATACTAGTGGTGCAGAAAAACAAGCCAAGTGATGGCTTACACCAACAAAACAGTGCACAACCAAACACCCCTATAAACCTTGACTGATTTAAGTTATTGAAACAAATGGACAAATTAAGCTATGGTACTGATATGCAATGATCCAACATGATATAATAAGTAAAAAAAAAAAAAAAACATAAAAACATAAACTTAAATATCAAGCACCTAGGATTCTAACTCAAGCTGATTTGGCAGTTAAACTAGAGAGGAGTGAACATGAAGAAATCTAGTAAACAAGCTCTATGTCTTAAGCACTATTACTACTGAAATACAACTAAAGATCATGAAAAACACAAGGATGAGCAGGTATGAGCTGTGAAACAGTAGGAAGTAAAAAAATTGAAATGTGGTTACAAATGATTCCACAAGACAGATTAATGAATCAAGGACTTAGAACCCATCCTATTGCTTTCCACAAAGCACTAATACCTTAGCAATTCCAATTCAACCAACTTCTTTGCATCTTCTCCTTATACAAACTGATTTTTCATTTTCACTATTTTTCTTGATTTATTGATATTTTTGGGTTGAATGAATCAGGGCTGGTTCTAAAGTTTAACAAGTTTATAAAAGGTTATTGGTAATCCAACTGAATTCACAAAACCAATCACAAACAAGTTTCAACAATATTAGGATGAAATATGATTTTAAGGTAAAAAAATGCTTTAACTAAATTAGAACTAGCAAACTGAAATTAATGATTGAAAACACTTTAAAATACACAGTAAATGCTTAATTAACTGTTTTTACACTAAGAAATACACTGGAAATTGGAATTACATTAAAACGATTTACTATACTAAGCTATAACTAATCTACTCTAACTAACTCCTTTTTTCTGCTTCATTCTTCACTTTAAATATGTCTTTGAGGTACCCTTTTTCGTTCCCACTTCATTACAGCCTTTGGATAGGCTCAAATCAATCCAAGCCTTCAAATTCTATTTTGGCGGGAAATGAGTAAAAGGCAGTTGTGTGGGGTTTGGTAAGCAATAAATGAGGAGGGGGGATGTATGGGTGTAGGTGAGGTGATAGTATTAATTGGGTTTGGTGAGGACTTTGGAGGAGGGGGGGGGGGACACAGTTGCTGGAAACCAGGGAAGATGGGGATGGTGGGTGTTTGACTGTTTCGTTTGACCCTGGTTGTTTGACTTGTTGACCTGGGGTGGGTAATATTAAAAAGGGAATGGGCTTTTGGGTATTGGGCTTGGGTTTATGTTGGATCATGTTATTTGGTTTTGGTATTGTTTTATTTCCATTTTCAAAATTACAAGGACCATTCATGTAATTAGCTAAAACTTGTGGCCTGAATTTGACATTTCCCAAAAGTTATTAAAAGGTTCATACTTTTCAAGCACCACTAACCAAAGGACCATAATTTGTAATTTCCCAAAAATTGAAATCCCAGGGACCTTTTATGTCAAATTTGAAAGTTTAGGGGCCAAAATGTAAATTTCTCAAAAACTTCACCCAGGGATCACATGTGATAACTTTTGAGTTCCCAAGGACCAAAATTGATTTTTCTTTCAAAAATATCCCACCAGGGACCAATTCTGTCATTTTTTGAAACTCTAGGGACCAAACTGTAAATTCTCAAAACTTTTCCAATTTTTCACCAAAGGACAAAATATGACAACTTATGATTGTAAAAGGACCTTTGGTGATTTTTCTTTTAAAATATGTGCTCAGGGACTATTTTTGCCAATTATTGAAAGTTGGGGGACTGAAACTGCCAATTTTGCAAACTTTGTACGTTTTTCATCTGTTTTTACTCTTTTTGCATCTAAAACATATAAAACACAATTTTGAAATATTTTTAGTATTTTGATGCATTTCTGAGTGTTTTTGTATGTTTTGCAGTTCAGATTTGACAAAAAATGATGAGTGTTTGAGCACTCATCAATCCCTCACACTAGACTATTGCTAGTCCCTAGCAATAACTGTTTTGAAAACTTGATGGATTTTAAACTCTTTACCAAAAGCCATCACTTCTGGAGTAGCCAGGTGTAAGAACTGTGGCACATCTGATAACCGTGTGATTTTGAGCAAATCACCAGCTGTCAACAGATTTGATTAGTCTTTACCAAAAGCTGTTTGCTTCTGGACTAGCCAACTCTTGATGGAATAGTCAACATCTTGGTGAGCTGATTACCAATTATGGATTTTCCACTGCCTTTACCACAAGCCATAATCTTGCGGGCTAGCCAACTCATTCGCTTTATGGGATATGGCGAGTTGATGTACCATACAATTTTGGGCAAATTGCAAGCCGTAAACGGATTTGAGATGTCTTTACCAAGAGCCGTTTGCTCCTGGATTAGCCAATCCCTTTTGTCGGTTAGACAAGGCGGACTGATAACCACAAAATTTTTGAAGCACCAGTGAATTTTTTTTTAAATTTTTTGAAATTTTGGCTAAAAACGGGGGTATAAGATAGTAAAATGTGATAAAATTCGCTAGAATAGCGAAATACCCCCCCCCCCCCCCACACTTAGCATGAATATTGTCCTCAATATTCAAAGTCCCGGCTATTATGCCGACATTTTGAACGTAAAAGGGCAATATTACAAGCTAAGCGTGGAAAACACCATTTTGTTTTTCACTTTTGTAATCATAGCATGGGTGACTCCCCCACACTTAGGGTGAAAACCCTATAAGCATGCTACTGTTTTTGTTTACCAAGTCGCTAGCTTGACTCCACCCCGAATTCATTTGTCCTTGGGGAAGCATGATGTGGAAGAGACAATCTCAATCGGACTTTCATTCAAAATGTTTGGACAAACATTTGAAGCACGTGAAAGTTCCACACCGATGAGATAAGTATCCGGCTCAAGATAATGATACATGAAAATGCCGGGATCAAAGATGGTATCTTCATTCCCGAAGGAGTGAAGAAGAGAAGAAGTCACCTTATAGGTGAAGAAAAGGAAGAAAACCATGATGAAAATCATGATTTGATATTCTTCCTCGAGAGCAGGCTCCGTAGCCTGAATTTGGATTTCAAGGGTTAAGCTCGTAAACATCCCGGGAGGGTGGGTGGGAATTTGCAAATCCTCATGATTGAGTGCATCTCCCCCCGGGCTATCAAACTCCGGAGGAGTTATGATATGATGAGTGAGTTCACCGGAGAACTCCTCATGAAGAGAATCATTCACAAGATGTGAATCTGTGAATTCATGTTCCGGAATAGACTCATCACAATCCTCATTCTGAATATCAAAGAGTGGATTATCAGAAATCAAAGTGAATTCAGAGTCGAATTCAAATAGAGGATTGGTGAGAGTAGTATTGAATGTTTCGGGAACAAAGAGATTAACATTCTCTATTGGACTGCTAGGATCAGAAGTGAGTGACGGATCATGATATAGGAGACTTTCAATTTCTCCCAGATCGGCTTCGAAGTCAATGAGACCATCATCACTTCCCGTTGGAAGTGGATTGATGTGAGTAAGTTCATCAGCGAACTCCTCAAGAAGAGGATCAACATCAGACTGAGGGAGTGATGCCTCAATATACTCAATGTCTCCATGAGATGTACAATCATCATTAAAATCTGAGAAAGTCTCAAAATGATCGTTTGAACACTCAAGAGGGGAAGGAATATCACATATATGATCAAGAGTTCTCTGTGACTCTCTCGGGATTGGGACAAGGATCTCAACACTAGACTTTATTAATTCGTCCGATTCCTTATCAGGAACAGTATCAAGATGCTCGTCCCCCATGATCAGAGAATGAGTGGGAACCTCGGGTGTGATAGCAGTTGTTTGAGATGGAAACTCAACTGCTGGGATATCAACTGATGAACTTGATGGATCTTTATAGAATTGAAGGATATCAAGTGTATCTTCATCATCACTGTCATCAGGAATAAAACGGAACTGAGAGCTAGATTTGGCTGCTTTTTCTCTTGCAATTGATTCCCTAACAGATTTTTCATAGGCATCTTGGGAATTTATTCTAGCAGCCTGCTCTTCAGCTAGCAATTCTTCCATGGATTTTTGTTGAGTATGCCTTTGGGCAAAGTCTTTAACTAAACCCTTAAGCTCATCAACGATTTTCATCATATTTTGCATTTCTGGAAGAAGTGCTTGATTCATATCGTACAATGGAGGTTGGTCATAATAAGATGTGTCAAAATTGTCACAAGGATATGGATTCCCTGATTGACAATCTGAGCTGAAGTGTGGACCTCCACAGTAATCACAACAGTAAAACTGTCGAGGCTGTGAGTCGTATGTGCTAGAGGCATAATCGTTATCGGGAAACTACTCATAGACAAGCGTGTTTCCCGATTGACAATCAGAACTGCAGTGTGAACCACCACAGTACTCACAACAGTAAAACTGCTGAGAATCATGGTGTGGTAGCTGGTGGAATAAATTAGTCGTGTCATGGTAGGATAGGGATCTTGGTTATAGACAGACCCGTTTCCTGACTCTACCATGCCACAACCGGGGCAATTACCACCATTATAAGAACTACCACACCACTGGAAAACCAGAAAGTGTGGATGAGACATAGAAAGAATCAAAAGGTTTGGGAGGGGTAGGAATGAAGAATCAAAGATGTGAGAGGGTAAAGGAGAATGTTTTTGGATTTTTAAATAAACATTTTGTACAAATAAGAAAGAAAATGTTTTTGTGTTTTTGTGTTCGTTGAAAACTGAGTTTAAAAAGTTTTCGGGAACAGTTTTGTTTTGATAATAAGAAAATATGAACAAAGGATGGATAAATGTACAATGGAACGAATTCCAAAATCACTAATCAGAAAAACCGTTTAGAAAACGCACACAACCTCCCCGGCAGCGGCGCCAAAATTTGATTGGCTCCAAACGGTCAACCTAAATTGACCAGGTGAATGGTCAACCAAGTCAAACAGCTCAGAATCAATCTCCGCGGAAGTATAGGGTTTCCCCGGGTCGTTATGTCCCGACGAGGTGTGATGGTTATTAAACGGGTTTGTGATCGGGTGAATTTGGACGGGAAAAGGTTTGTGAGTGATTAAACTAAGGAATATATGAAGAAATAGCTTAAATAAGCTATATGAATAAGACTGTAAAATTAGGAAAAACCAGAAACGTTTAAAACCTAAAACGCGTACGTTCACGTTTTAAATAACGTAAACGTACAAAATAAAACGTGAAAATTGAAATCTGAAAACACCCAGGGGGTGAAAATGACTTTTTTATAAACTAAAAGATAAAAGTAAATTTTTAGAAAAAGAAAATTAATTTTTACACTAATTAATAATTTAATATTAATTAAATACCAATTAATACTTATTATTAATATTTAAAACACTTAAATATAATACAATATTAATTAAATACTAGAAAAATGAAAATAAAATTTCTAAAATTATAAAATAACTAAAAACAAGTTTTAAAATTAAAAATAAGTCTTTTTGTCTTTTTGTGAATTTTCTATTAATTAATTATTAACTAAATATTAATTACCTAATTAAACTATTTTAAATTAAGAAAAATAGAAAATGAACAGTAAAAATTACAAGAAAATTTCTAAAATTATATTATATTATATAAAAGCTAGGAAAAATATAAAAACTAGGTATTACTTAATAAAAACTAATTATGCTATTTAAAACTTACTTATTAACTAATTACTAATAAAACTAATATTAAATGTAATAAATACCAAATGATGAAATAAAAATCTGAAAAGTTTACTAAAAATACTTTAATATAAGAGGAATTTAACAAAAATATAAAAAATGCTAAGTACTTAATAAAAATATAAAAATGAAAATTAAAATTTAAATAAAATTAAATATAAACTATGACTTAAAATTAAAACTTGATTTTTTGGAATTTTCTTTTTCTGAACTATTCTAACTCTAAAATAAGACAACGTTTGTGAAAACAATTTTTCTACAACTTAAAATTAAGTACAATGGAAAGCAAAAAAGCCAAACAGTTGACTTTGTTTGACCAAAGAAGGAAATAAGCTAAAATGGCATTAAGTGGGACTCACAATGGATGATTCTGGTTCAATTGAGTGTGTTGGACATGTATAAGCCAGAAAAAGCAATTGGGAACCACAGAATAATCAAATAAGCTAGAATAAGCACTTAGAAACTTGGTGCCACACAGAAAATGGGACAAGTTTGTGGAGTTGATTCAGGTGGGTCCCAGTGGTTCCAAGGTCAAATAAATGGTCAAAAGCCCAAGCCTGCCAGGAGGGGGTTGAATGGAACCAAATGGGTGGTAGTGGGACCACTGTAGAGGCCAGAAATCACCACCAAAGTGGTGGTGATGGTGGTGTTATCTGCTGATGCAGGGGAGTGATGCCCCCTGCAAGTGACTTTGAGGCTAAGCGGACCCCTCAAGAAAAAATCACAAAAATCAAATGAAGCTAGGAACTCAAAGATGAGCTGGTATAATATGATTAGGAACCAATTTCAAGCCTAGAAACCTTATACAAAATTCAAATAAATTCCTGCAAGTTTGGAAAAAAAACTGAAAGCATGCATTTTGACTTTTAATGGAATCTTGATAAGTTGACTTATTTGAACTTGTGATGATTCTAATGGACCAAATAAGTTGTACTATGTTAATTTAAAACCAAATTAAGGTTAATGCACAAGTTTTAAACCAAATGGGTGGGTTTTGAGACCCAAGAAACTCAACAGTTAACTATTGGGTGGATTTGGTTTTGATTTTGACTTTTTAAGCTAAGAGTGCAGTCTAGTTGGCATACCTAGACCTAATATGACCTAACAATACTAATGGTGCAGAAAAACAAGCCAAGTGATGGCTTACACCAATAGAACAGTGCACAACCAAACACCCCTATAAACCTTGATTGATTTAAGTTATTGAAACAAATGGACAAATTAAGCTATGGTACTGATATGCAATGATCCAACATGATATAATAAGTAAAAAAAACATAAAAACATAAACTTAAACATCAAGCACCTAGGATTCTAACTCAAGCTGATTTGGCAGTTAAACTAGAGAGGAGTGAACATGAAGAAATCTAGTAAACAAGCTCTATGTCTTAAGCACTATTACTACTGAAATACAACTAAAGATCATGAAAAACACAAGGATGAGCAGGTATGAGCTGTGAAACAGTAGGAAGTAAAAAAATTGAAATGTGGTTACAAATGATTCCACAAGACAGATTAATGAATCAAGGACTTAGAACCCATCCTATTGCTTTCCACAAAGCACTAATACCTTAGCAATTCCAATTTAACCAACTTCTTTGCATCTTCTCCTTATACAAACTGATTTTTCATTTTTCACTATTTTTCTTGATTTATTGATATTTTTGGGTTGAATGAATCAGGGCTGGTTCTAAAGTTTAACAAGTTTATAAAAGGTTATTGGTAACCCAACTGAACTCACAAAACCAATCACAAACAAGTTTCAACAATATTAGGATGAAATATGATTTTAAGGTAAAAAATGCTTTAACTAAATTAGAACTAGCAAACTGAAATTAATGATTGAAAACACTTTAAAATACACAGTAAATGCTTAATTCACTGTTTTTACACTAAGAAATACACTGGAAATTGGAATTACATTAAAACGATTTACTATACTAAGCTATAACTAATCTACTCTAACTAACTCCTTTTTTCTGCTTCATTCTTCACTTTAAATAGGTCTTTGAGGTACCCTTTTTCTTTCCCACTTCATTACAGCCGTTGGATAGGCTCAAATCAATCCAAGCCTTCAAATTCTATTTTGGCGGGAAATGAGTAAAAGGCAGTTGAGTGGGGTTTGGTGAGAAATAAATGAGGAGGGGGATGTATGGGTGTAGGTGAGGTGATAGTATTAATGAAAAGGTTGGGTTTGGTGAGGACTTTGGAAGAGGGGGGGGGGGGGACACAGTTGTTGGAAACCAAGGAAGATGGGGATGGTGGGTGTTTGACTGTTTCGTTTGACCCTGGTTGTTTGACTTGTTGACCTGGGGTGGGTAATATTAAAAAGGGAATGGGCTTTTGGGTATTGGGCTTGGGTTTATGTTGGATCATGTTATTTGGTTTTGGTATTGTTTTATTTCCATTTTCAAAATTACAAGGACCATTCATGTAATTAGCTGAAACTTGTGGCCTGAATTTGACATTTTCCAAATGTTATTAAAAGGTTCATACTTGTCAAGCACCACTAACCAAAGGACCATAATTTGTAATTTCCCAAAAATTGAAATCCTAGGGACCTTTTATGTCAAATTTGAAAGTTTAGGGGCCAAAATGTAAATTTCTCAAAAACTTCACCCAGGGATCACATGTGATAACTTTTGAGTTCCCAAGGACCAAAATTGATTTTTCTTTCAAAAATATCCCACCAGGGACCAATTCTGTCATTTTCTGAAACTCCAGGGACCAAATTGTAAATTCTCAAAACTTTTCCAATTTTTCACCCAAGGACAAAATATGACAACTTATGATTGTAAAAGGACCTTTGGTGATTTTTCTTTTAAAATATGTGCTCAGGGACTATTTTTGCCAAATTTTGAAAGTTGGGGGACTGAAACTGCCAATTTTGCAAACTTTGTACGTTTTTCATCTGTTTTTACTCTTTTTGCATCTAAAACATATCAAACACAATTTTGAAATATTTTTAGTATTTTGATGCATTTCTGAGTGTTTTTGTATGTTTTGTAGTTCAGATTTGACCAAAAATGATGAGTGTTTAAGCACTCATCAACCTGAAATGGTGAGTTGTGACTTCTTGGAACTCCAATGGCTACATTACCTGGTGGATTGTTGGTTTTAGATCATAAAAAAAAATAGAATGCAATAAACCAACATACGTAACCTTTCTAACTTCCCACTACTGCTCCTTTTGTCGTTTCAACTCCCTTTGAGCAAAGGACTGCACCAGCCGCATTGCTAGATTATTGAAAAAACAAAAGAAACAGTATGGGAAGTTAGAATGGAAAGGTATGTTGAAATTCCAGACTCAAAGACAATCTACAAATGTTGAGAAAATAATAGAGTCTAAGTAACATCACTCATCTTGAATGCGATAATGGAGTGTGGCATGTCATGAACAGTACACACTATATCATTATTGCATTGAAGACGTCTCAATGATCAGGCCAGATCTATCTAACGTTGCAGTACCGTCTAATAACCACACAAACGGTAGTAGACATTTTCCAAATTAAGCAATTGAACCATCTACAACGCTATAAAGAGCGCCCTAATCATTGAGCTTTAAGTTATTAGAAAACAGATTCTTACTATCATTTATATTGCTCCCTTAGATGTGACGAACATACATATTAATTATGTAGATTCTACGACATTAGAGAGCTAATTTTGCATAAATGAAATCATATAAAATTTATATTAACAATGCAATGAACTACCATCCTTTCTACCCTAGCCAACAACAACACATTATTCAGCCTTGAATCTCTAACCTACCAACATGCTGGAAGACGAAGACGCTAAATTCAAGCATCGAACCTACAAATTATACTTGATAATTGTTTCTGTGTTTTGGCTAAGAGCAAAGATGAATCATCGATGGATGAAACACCAGAACAAGTTTATGTTCATACTTGAAAGTGGTGTCTTTGCATCCATCGATGATACTTCTTCCATCTTTAATACTTGGATATTTTAGCCTAACTATTCGCACACACATCCGTCACTTTTCTTCCTTATTCTCTCAATAAAAATGCAACATAATTCTTATATCAGATAGTCAACCTAAGCCTAAGATAAAATAAGCTAATCCAAGCAAACCTTAATATCTCTTTTGCTCTAATTATTCACAAAAACAACACAGCATGTTCTTCTTTATTCTGTCAATACAAATGCAACGCAATTCTTATAATAGATAATCAACCTAAGCCTAAGAATAAATAGCTCTAAGGGGGTATTTGGATTATATTAATTAATTTGTGATCTTATCAGCTTTTTGAGATTTGGGATCAAAACCCTAGATCCGAGTGAGTTGCAACTGTGAGTGTGAGATAGAAAGAGAGGATTATGTTGAAGTGTTCGAAGTGTGTTTGATAAGAATAAGAAGATGAAAACCCTAGATCCGAGTGAGTTGCAACTGTGAGTGTGAGAGAGAAAGAGAGGATTATGTTGAAGTGTTCGAAGTGTGTTTGATAAGAAAGAGAGGATCAAAATGCTAGATCCGAGTGAAGTGTGTTTGATACTCTTGGTAGGGGTAATTTATTTATATTATACTAGACGAGTACCCGTGCATAGCAACGGGATTTTATAGCGGCAGATGGTTTTAGCGATAAAAAAGTTTATGGGTTATAAACGAAAAATAATAAACGTTTGAGGATTTGGGGATTAAACATAATGTTTTGAAACTCGATTCGACCCGGGTGGTTGAACCGGTACAACCGTTCTGGTCAAAAAATGGGTCAATTTAAACCGGGTAACCCCGACGGATTGGGTCGAAAACGGGTTTAATTAATCCGGGTCAACCCAATGGATTTGAAATGTCCAGGGTCAACCCGTGCATAGCAATGGGATTTTATAGCGACATATAGTTTTAGTGATAAAAAAAGTTTATGGGTTATAAACGATAAATAATAAAAGTTTGAAGATTTGAGAATTAAACATAATGTTTTGAAACCCGGTTCGACATGGGTGGTTCAACCGGTTGAACCGTTCCGGTCGAAAAATTGATCGATTTAAACCGGGCCAACTTGCTAGGTTGGGTCAAAAACGGGTCAAATTAAACCGATTCAACCCGTCGGGTTTGAAGCGTCCCGGGTTAACCCGGTTTGTGATTTATATTAACCACGGATGTAGTAAAGATACGGCTCGGTTCGGTTAACCACGGTGTTGATATAAATAATGCCTAAAAACGTTATTAACATATATGGATATCTCTATGTTTTGATAATGACAAAACGTAAACTCATTGAACTACAAATTATGACGTAAACAAGTATTTAGTCGTAAATATTCACTTTAGCATCCATATCACTTAAGGTATGAATAAACAAAGTGTCTAATGTATTTATGATCAAAGGAATTTTTATTTTTACAAACCTTACATTTTATTAAAGTGGGACAAACATTTTAAACTTATACAAAATATTTTTATATTTATAAGAAATGTTTTATTCAAAATAAATATTTTGAATTCAAATTTCTACCAAAAAAATGGCTACATTCTTCAGGAAAAACCTCCCCCACAAAAAGACAAAAAATCAGAAGAATTTTTTTTTTCATTAGGCGGCCCCCTTAATTATTAAGGAGACCGCCCACGCTCCCAAACAATATTTTTTCCTCTATAAATACTGGTTCATTACACAGATTTTTCTCACCTTTTGCACCCCAAAACTTTCTGTTCTAGATCTCATTTCTATTCTCTAAAATCCTTTGATCATACATACATAAATCTTTGTTTCAAAGTGATCCAAACATCATCATCTCAAGTGCAAGAGAAGAATACTTCTATCCTCCAAGACAAGAAGTATTGTTAGCATTAAAAATATATATATAGAAGTGATGGTCATTCTCATATTGTAACTTTGTGTCGTTTATTAAGATTAGTAATAGTTTAGTCATTGGGCTTTGGACTTGGTAAACTAATATGTCATGTGCTATGTTTCATAAGCCTTGTTATCTACCATGTAACCAAGTCCAAGCCCAAGCCCATAGAAAGCCCATAGGGCATCTCATGTTATGAACTATTTAAACACCTCAAAGGCTCATTTGAGGTGTGTACTTGTGTGTGTAAGTGTGTGTGTTTTTTAATAAAAGCTTTCTACTTCATCTCTTATTCTCTCTTTATTATTAACGCCACATACATATATTCAAGTCACCATCTTTCCTTCTTCTAGTGCTTATATTTGTGTTAAAGTTGATATATCTAAGGTCCTACAAGTGGTATCAATCGCCTAACAATGATTTAGGAGTGTTTTTATCAAGTTTTTTGTTAAAAAGTTGCATTTTTCATTCATTTGTGCACTTTTTCTTCAAAAAGTTTTGATTTTTACAAGTTTTGGTGTTAAAGTTGTTGTTTTTATTGAAGTTTTAGTGATTCTAAGTGTTTTGGGAAAGATTTGATCATTAGAAACGAGTGAAAAAGGAGTTTTTGGATGAAAAAATCAAATTTTTGAAGTTTTCTGGTCATCCTACACGTAAGTTTGAGTATAGTACATATAAACAGCTGTCTACAGTACTTTCTACGCGTAAGTTGTGGTCAAAACCCTTTTCTTACGAGTAACATTGGTCAAAACCCTGTTCTTACGCCTAAGATTGGATTCTACGCCTAAGATTGAAGTCTACGCATAAGATCCTACGCCTAAGTTCAGTTTCTACGCAGAAGTTTGTTCTTACGCATAAGATTAAATCTTACGCGTAAGTTTCAGAAATCTACGCAAAAGTTTCTTCAAAGGTCTTCTCTTCGTGCATCAGTGACTCAGTACGTCCCTGACTTGGATAAGTTTGTGGAATACTTCGACACGGGATATCTTTCAAGCTTGGATAAGTTTGAGAGATCATTTTGGTTTGTAAACCTTACGCGTAAAAATCTTACGCATAAGCTAAACCTTACGCGTAACTAATCTTACGCATAAACACAAAGCCTACGCATAAACTACTAATCTTACGCATAAGTATTTTTCTTACGCATAACTTTTGTTTACGCATAACATTTCCTACGCATAAGATTTTGTTTATGCATAAGTTTACCCTTTACGCTTAAGTTTACTGTTTACGCATAAGATCAGGACTTCTAAAACATGTCGTTTCTCAAAATTTTCTTCACAATGGCTTTTGTATACATCAGTACGAAACTCGGACCCGAACAATGACTTCTGATTATTTTCAAATCAAGGACTCGTACGTTCAATGACGAACTCTTTTTCAAAAAGTTCGAGTATAAACAAACGAAAAGGATTTCAAGCATAAACTCGTTTTTCAAAATAAAATTCTTGAGCACTTTTTCAAGATTGTTCAAAAGATTTCTCAAAATCTCTCAAAATGAGTGCTCAAGATAACTCCCTCAAAACCCTTAATTGATTTTAAAATGTGCTATCATTAAGGGGGAGTACAAAAACAAAAATGTTCCGTATTCATGCAAAATGAAATCTGTCTTTCTCTCCAAAAAGTTTTTTGTTACTCAGTTGATATCAAAAATATCACAATATGCTATTTTTGAGGGGGAGAAGACATGATTAAAATGTGATCGAAAAGACTTGTCCTGGAATGGGTAATAATTTCAAGTTAGTCTAACTAGTGATGTAAGCGTGTCTCGAATAGGACTTGTCTGAGTAGAATGTACCGTATCGAGAGACTTTCTTTGGACTTAACCAGGATGGGTAATAATTTCAAGCTAGTCTAACTAGTGATGTAAGCGTGTCTCGAATCGGTCATGTTCACTGAAAGTGGATCAATTCAAAAAGTGCAAACTCCTCACGCATGTGCAAATTTCTTAAAAATTCATGAGCACATGTGAAGGGGGAGTCCTTCTAAAGTTGCAAAACTCTCAAAGTGGTAACAACAATGTGTTTTATTATCATAAACACTTTGAGAGATTTTCGAATAAATGGTTTTATGGCAACAATTATAGGATAGTCATGGAGTTATAAGGTGACTAAGGTTAGGAAAAACCATCCTATGATCCGCCAGAGCCGGAGGGATCTACCCAAGGACAATTCCAATAGATTAGAATTAGAAGTCCTTAGGTATGATTGAAAAAAAGGAGAAAATGAGAAAGGAGAAAGAAGGGGTTGAAGAATTAAAAAGAAAAGATATGAAAAAGGGTGAAAAGAAATAGCCCTCCAAATGTTCAACCTTAGGGTAGACACCGGGTTCAACTCATATGCTACTGGCTGTTACCAAGGTGACACCGGTATTGAAGATAAAGACGTCATGGACCCAGTGACGCACTGCACTAAACCTTCTTAACCACTCAAGTTCTCTTAAAAGAGCTTGTTTCATTCTCACGGGGAACCGGTGTAATCTATCGACCTGTCTCTTAGAGATGGTTGATATTGAAATAGGAGACCTCTCCCTAATCTCCGCATAGGAAACCAAATGTGCACTTATCGAGTCTAGAGCCCCGAGATTCATCAAAAGTTCTCATAGGAACACATGATATTTCTACACTGGTTGTTCGTCATTAAGGACGCCAGATGTAAACTTTAGAGTCCTACACAGATCTTAGCAATCTGCCAGAACATTTATGAGAGGATTCACTTTTGTGATTCTCAGTGATTGAATGGAAATTCCTGCCAGGGTCAACATCAAGCAGCCCTGACAGCAGGTCACTTCGGTAAATCTTTATGGGTTACGCTTAGTGTTCACGGTGGTTTCAAACGGTCTACAGTCGTGGAGTGATCCCCAGCGACTCACCCAGTCATTGAGCTACTTAGTAGGTCTTGTAAGCTCTCTCGAGAGTATCTGACATGGGAACGGGCTTGGTAAGGGTTAGAAGGAGTCTTCACACTATGCTGTTGACGATCTCTAATTCTTATCTGTAAGTACCGGTTGTTTTATTGCTAACTGCTTATATGCAGGGACACTTCATCTCCATGGTGACAAATTCCACATGCTCATACATACATCTGGAAGTTAAAGAAAGCTCCCTCAAAGATCTATACAACACAAAGTTTAAAGAAAGATTCTACGCCAAAAAGAAGAATCTACAAAGTATAAAGACTAAGGATCAAACTGAAAGAAAGGGAACTACGTGCATATGAATATCAAAGTCCAAAGATGTATGAGCATGTTGGAATGGCAAACAACCACCACAGACGCAGAAGTGACGAATGGCAGATAACTCCACATCACAAAGGAATAAAGAACGATGAAAAGTCAGTCATCAAAGATCACAAAGCATGAAGGAACAAAGACTAAAGACTATTCTACAACGACACACAAAGTTAAAGACAAAGAACACGGAAGACCCACTCACGTGGAGCATCATTCGAATGACCACCCCTTAGGGGGAGATTGTTAGCATTAAAAATATATATATAGAAGTGATGGTCATTCTCATATTGTAACTTTGTGTCGTTTGTTAAGATTAGTAATAGTTTAGTCATTGGGCTTTGGACTTGGCAAGCTAATATGTCATGTGCTATGTTTCATAAGCCTTGTTATCTACCATGTAACCAAGTCCAAGCCCAAGCCCATAGGGCATCTCATGTTATGAACTATTTAAACACCTCAAAGGCTCATTTGAAGTGTGTGCTTGTGTGTGTAAGTGTGTGTGTTTTTTAATAAAATCTTTCTACTTCATCTCTTATTCTCTCTTTATTATTAACGCCACATACATATATTCAAGTCACCATCTTTCCTTCTTCTAGTGCTTATATTTGTGTTAAAGTTGATATATCTAAGGTCCTACAAGTATTACAACTTATTGTGACCTCAACATCCAAGTTGTTAGAAGATCATCCATTGTATCTATCTCTTTGTGTAATTAGTTGTGAATATTTGATAATAGATAGTTTTGCTTGGTGTATAGATAGTGTGATTGGTTAGTAGATTGTTTTGAAGGAGAAAGTTAGGAAGTAGATAGTTGTGAAGAAGATAGGTGTGAAATAGATAGTTGTGAAGAAGATAGGTGTGAAATAGATAGGTGTGAAGAAGATTGTTGGGAAGAAGATAGTTGTGAAGATAGATAGGTGTAAAGAAGTTGTGTAGAAGTTGTGATTAAGTTGTGACGAAGTTTTGGTGTGTAAGGTTTTCTCCGCCATAAGGGAGCTTGTTGACATAGTGAAGAAAACTATCGAGTAGGTGACTCGGGGAGTGGAGTAGGGCAAGGAAGGTGTCCTTGTAGCCGAACCACTATAAATGCTTTGTCTCGCGGTTTGATCTTTCCATCTCTTACTTATTATCTTGCTTATATCGTTATTACTTTCGTAGACGTAGAAGTGTGTGTGTGTATGTGTATATATATATATATATATATATATATATATATATATATATATATATATATATATATATATATATATATATATATATATATATATATATATAGTTGCTCATATAGTGCTAGTGTTGATTTCACTTAAAGATCAAACAAAAGTTTCATTCTCAAAACAAAGTCTTTACTATCAAACTAAAAAGATAACATACATATAATTGATCATTTCGATCAAGTATAGTTTTTCATACAACATATAATTAAGGAGTACATAATAAACGTTTACTTACTTATCTCTCGTATATAGCTATAATTGTTTATATTTTGCATGTGTTGATTTCACATACTTAGCTTACATTACTATTATTGTTCATACTTAGATATAGTTGTTCATATTGTTCAAGATTTGAGTTCACATAAGATCGAATCAAAGTTTTAAAAGTAAACAATGTTTTAAAACTAAACTAAGTTTTCAAAATAATATTAAAAAGACGTAAATCTATTCAACCCCCCCCCCCCCCCTTCTAGTTTTCCACAATTGGTATCAGGAGCCAAGTCAAGCAAGATTTTTAAAATATATTGTATTTTAAAACTTGTAACGATATATGGAATCTGAAAAATATTTAGAAGGGCAATCTATGCAAAGACCACCAATATTTGAAAGTGATGGTTTTCTTTATTGGAAAAATAGATTCGTAACTTATGTGAAATCAAAAGGTCTTGATCTTTGGCATGTTATTACCTTTGGTGATTTCCCCCTATTCAATATAATTTTGAAACTAAAAAGGATGAAATTGTATCTTTTGAAAAACAAAATGGTGATTTGAAAAAGAAACTAGCAAAAAATAATGAGGCTAAAATGATTATTTATAATGCGTTATCACGCAAAAAATATGAAAGAATTTTTATGTATAAAACCGCAAAAGAAATTTAGGATTCTTTACTAATCACTCACCAAGGTAATAGTCAAGTTAAAGATAACAAAATAGATCTTCTTGTTCAACAATATAAACAATTTACGATTCCGGAGGAGGAATCAATAGATAATGCTTTTGCTAGATTTAACACTATTATCACAAGTTTAAAAGCACTTGATGAGAACTTTTCTAGTAAGAATTTTGTTAGGAAATTTCTTAGGGATCTTCATCCAAAATGGCGAGCTAAAGTCACGGCTATTGAAGAATCAAAGAATTTGTCAACTCTGCAACTTGACGAATTGATCGGCAACTTAAATGTCTACGAAGAAATAATAAAGAAAGACTCCGAGATGGTCAAAGGAAAAAGGGAGCAAAGCAAATCAATTGTGTTGAAAGCTAAAAAGGACTCTAGTGATGAAGAATGCTCAACCTCCAAAAGTGACGATGAAGAGTATGCTATGGCCGTACTAGACTTCAAGAAATTCTTCAAAAGACGAGGAAGATACGTTAGGCAACCATATAATGAAAGGAAGTGTTTTAAATGTGACAATCCAAATCATCTCATCGGAAAGTGTCCAATGATGTCAAGAGTTCAAAATCAAAAGGCGTTTATTGGAGGTGCTTGGAGTGATAGCGATGAGGACAAGAAAGAAACCACAAATGAAGAAAAGTGTCTTATGGCTAAGACATCAAGCGAGGTACGTTCCGAAACCGAATATTTAGTGATGAAAAACAATCATTAGATGAAAAAGACCTAGATAATGAATATAATAGGTTATGCAAATTAGGTCAAAAGGTTATAGCTAAAAATAAGTCACTAAAACATGTTAATAATCTATTAGAAAATGAAGTACTCGAATTAAAAATTAAACTACAACATTTGGAAAAAGGAAAAGAAGTTTTTATAAAATGTAAAACATGCTTAGAGGTTAAAAATGAAAACGAAAAACTTAAAGATGAAAATTTCAAACTTGGCAAGTTTAAAAATAGTAGTAACCCACTTAAGAAAATAATAAGTGTTCAAGAAACTTTGGGAGATAAAACCGGTCTAGGATTAATCTCAACTAATGTTTCAACTAGTGAGAATAAAAGTATAAAGTTTGAATGTGAATCTAGTAAACAAAAATCATTAGAATCAAATCCTATGTATATACTTACAAAAGATAGAAAAATGCCCATTGCGAATGATGAAAAAATAAAAACTTTTTATAAACCATCCTTAAAGACCGAAGTAGGATCCTCTAAACCTAAATTAAGATATAAAACTCCACCACCAAGAAAACCAAATAATCCTCATACTCAATCTAAAACACCTCAACCTATAAGAAACCAAAATAGACAAAATTACAATAACACTAGAAATCAAATGTGGAATTATCAACCAAGTTACAATCCTTGGGAAATATTACTGCCATACATGCATCCTAGCCAAATGTTAAATATGTTTGGACCAAACAGCTTTGGACCAATGAGACAATGGGGAACAAGTGGCTAAGTTGTCAATCTTGGAAGAAGTTGGAATATCATCTACAAATGACTTCTATAAGTCAACATGGTCACTTGAAGTGCTTGAAGATATTCCATTGAAGACTAAAAGGTACGCGTTTCTTTTAAGTTCATCGCTATAATTTGCATGCGTAGATAAATGATTAGTTAGATTAATGCTTAGCTATGTACACAATAGCTCATATTCTTGTAACCTAGAAACATCATTGGTCGACTTTCCTAGGAATAAGATAAAATTGTTCATTGCCGAACAAAATAGAAAATGGAAATCTTCTATATCCACTATTAACAAACTCATGGTGATGAAGTGAAATGAGTTAAGTGGATCAATCGTTAATATAGAAGTAGAATTAGATCCCTCGCGTAAGAAAACTATGGATGAAACAAACTCTCGTAAACTATGACATTAAGTTAGATAAGCGTGCGAAAACAAAGGAACTATAGATGTTAGGTTATACCCCATCCAACACTCTCGCATCTAACATATAAATTGTCATCATCACTTACTTTAGGATCATAGGATATGTGGGAACGATAGCCTGAGATAATAATAGGTATAACCAATCCTCTTGAGTATGAGATCTTTAATAAACATCTTTTAAAATATATGATTAATGATATTTGTCGTCAAAAATCTAATATATCTAAAAATATGCAAAAACCTCTCATTTTGGAAAATAGTTTTTCAAATAACTATCCCACTTTTAAATAACATGTTTTCACTATCAATATCCACAATTTTGTTTTGATCAAAACCAAAGATTGGGAAAATTTTCTTTACCTTTCATTAACACATTTTGAAGTAAAACCCAATCTATTCTATTCAAATAACTCTCACATCTACGTGAAAACCTACTTTCAAACATTGTTGAATAATGCTAAAAATGTCTCTTTAAATCATGCATGATAATCTCATATTTGTCATCTATATTTATATAAATGACACTTATAAGTGAACTAAATCAAAATCAAGAGGACTATGGTTTGTCTATTAAGACCTTGTTTGTAACAAGTCTAGAAATCCATGCTATCATAACTACCCACTTATTGCACATTGATACACATTAGGATTCATCCTCCTAGTTATGTAGTTATGAAATACTTGATGTTGCTTATTGTTTCCTAACACTTATATTTTACTTGCTTGATAAGTATGTTTGCATGCTAGATGAAATTTCTTGTTTACTTAATCTCTTTGGTTAACATGCTTTGGCTACATAATTAGTATATGCTTAATTGCCTCAAAAAGTTGGACTTATTTGAAACCAAAAAACACAATCTTTCTGCAATCCACTACCAAAAACCCTTTTCTAGCAATCTTGGAATCACCAGTTGGGCGGCCCCCTTAAATCATAAGGCGGCCCCCTTAATTATTAAGGGGACCGGCCTCCAATTAAGGGGACCGGCCATCTGATGGACGAAGATGTTGTTTCCTTTTTAGCCCATTTCATCCTACACTTCCCAAAATTCACAAACCTATTTTATACTAAACCTTCTATCAAAGTTTTTACATCCTTATTCCCATCAAACTCACCCATATCCTTCTACCTTACACTCAAACCTTAAAACCATTACACACTTAAACCTCATAACCTTTACTCACCTCAATCTCAAATTTCATCTCCTAGTGCACCTAATGCACCATCTATAACACCCTCCTACGAAGAAATCCCTTCCATAAACATCGCTTTTTCACTCTCACAAATCACATCACTTGATATTCATTTCCCATCTTCACCAATAACTCTACCTTGTCATCCTAAAAAAAAAAAAAGGATTCAACCATATAACCATTCCATATACTCTACAAAGTGTGTCATCACCACTACAACTTAACCCATGAAGGTCAAACCATATTTCATGATACACAAACCTCATGTTCACTCAAATGAACACTTTTACAAACCTCATCATAATAACCAAACATCCATCCTTGTTCCCAAAAATACACCTTCATCTCACCCACATAATCCATATGAAAAGCATGTTCAATCTCAAAACAACAATCCCAATCATCCTCCTTGGAAACCTTGAAGTCTTGTGAAGAACTTGACCAACTCCATGATCTTCGTGATCTTAATACTATGCACCTTGCACAACGCAATTTGCATCACCCACCTTCCTCTCCATACTCGAATTGCTTACCTCACATCTTGTTTTACCTACCAATGCAACATCCAAAAATATTCCATTGAACCATTATACAACCTTACCACATTGGCCAAACATCCACCTTCATCCCAAACCACACAAACTAACTTTAATGAAACCTACCACAATCCCTATCAATTTGGTCAATCATCCAACTACACACCCAAACTCCATCCATTTGAACCAAAACACCCTCCAATTATGAAACACCCTCTTCTACCATACCTTCATCATCATCCATCAATTATTACCCATAATCAAAATTGTCTACATCACCGAAAGAATTATCACCACCTCCTACCAACACACATGTTATCCCTATGTTGGATGTCCAATCATCCATCCCTAATAACAACTTTCCTCTAGCTCTCCTTCATCACCTCACAACTTGAATCAAGTTGAAAAACATGTCAACAATTGACCTTGTTGCATCTTTCTCCTAAAAACCATTGCATTCAATGAACACCTCACTTGGATTGAATATCTTCTCACTAGATCACATACAATACTCTTACTTGAACAACGTCCAAAAACTTGATCAACCTCTTCCGCTACAAACTCTCCACCACCAAACTCTCCAACATTCATGACCCAAACATATACCTCCATTAATCCAACAACCTTACCTAACTCAACCATCTTCATTCCAAACACTCCATCATCAACCATCTAAGCATACTATATGCTTATGATTTTCACTTTCAAATACGAATCAACCAACCTTGTGTTACAAGCAAGTCCGATGGCTCTCTTTGGCAAATTAGGATCTTTTAACATAATCACTTTGAATTAATTGTTATGTATCCTTAATATTTGTTTGCTATGCTTGTTATTTGTATATTGCATATTATTCTATATATGCTTGTGCTTCTAATATTTTTCTTGCGAGCGTTCCATATCTCGATTCCTTGGTGCCATCGAACGAGGGGGAGCTTTCATCCCATCTAACTTCATTTATGAAGCTAGCCGGCATAACCTTTTTTATTCTACAAAAAGGGGGAGAAGTGAATATAAACTCACTAAGTACTTGTCTAAAAATTAATTTTTAGACTTAATGAGTTTAGGTTTTGTAATCATCAAAAAGGGGGAGATTGTTGATATAAATAATGCCTAAAAACGTTATTAACATATATCAATATCTCTATGTTTTGATAATCACAAAACGTAAACTCATTGAACTACAAATTATGACGTAAACAAGTATTTAGTCGTAAATATTCACTTTAGCATCCAAATCACTTAAGGTATGAATAAACAAAGTGTCTAATGCATTTTATGATCAAAGGAATTTTTATTTTTACAAACCTTACATTTTATTAAAGTGGGACAAACATTTTAAACTTATACAAAACATTTTTGTATTTATAAGAAATGTTTTATTCAAAATAACTATTTTGAATTCAAATTTCTACCCAAAAAACGGCTACATTCTTCAGGAAAAACCTCCCCCACAAAAAGACAAAAAATCTGAAGATTTTTTTTTTCATTAGGCGGCCCCCTTAATTATACTAGGCGGCCCCCTTAATTATTAAGGGGACCGCCCACGCTCCCAAACAGTATTTTTTCCCTATAAATACTGGTTCATTCCACATATTTTTCTTACCTTTTGCACCCCAAAACTTTCTGTTCTAGATCTCATTTCTATTCTCTAAAATTCTTTGATCATACATACATAAATCTTTGTTTCAAAGTGATCCAAACATCATCCTCTCAAGTGCAAGAGAAGAATACTTCTATCGTCAAAGACAAGAAGTATTACAACTTGTTGTGGCCTCCACATCCAAGTTGTTAGAAGATCATCCATTGTATCTATCTCTTTGTGTAATTAGTTGTGAATATTTGATAGTAGATAGTTTTGCTTGGTGTATAGATAGTGTGATTGGTTAGTAGATTGTTGAGAAGGAGAAAGTTAGGAAGTAGATAGTTGTGAAGAAGATAGGTATGAAATAGATAATTGTGACGAAGATAGGTGTGAAATAGATAGGTGTGAAGAAGATAGTTGGGAAGAAGATAGTTGTGAAGATAGATAGGTGTAAAGAAGTTGTGTAGAAGTTGTGATTAAGTTTTGACGAAGTTGTGGTGTGTAAATTGGTGTGTAAGGTTTTCTCCACTATAAGGGAGCTAGTTGACATAGTGAAGAAAACTCTCGAGTAGGTGACTCGGGGAGTGGAGTAGGGCAAGGAAGGTGTCCTTGTAGCCGAACCACTATAAATGCTTTGTCTCGCGGTTTGATCTTTCCATCTCTTACTTATTATCTTGCTTATATTGTTATTACTTTTGTAGATGTAGAAGTATATATATATATATATATATATATATATATATATATATATATATATATATATATATATATATAGTTGCTCATATAGTGCTAGTGTTGATTTCACTTAAAGATCAAACAAAAGTTTCATTCTCAAAACAAAGTCTTTACAATCAAACTAAAAAGATAACATACATATAATTGATCATTTCGATCAAGTATAGTTTTCATACAACATATAATTAAGGAGTACATAATAAACGTTTACTTACTTATCTCTCGTATATAGCTATAATTGTTTATATTTTGCATGTGTTGATTTCACATACTTAGCTTACATTATTATTATTGTTCATAATTAGATATAGTTGTTCATATTGTTCAAGATTTGAGTTCACATAAGATCGAATCAAAGTTTTAAAAGTAAACAAGGTTTTAAAACTAAACTAAGTTTTCATAATAAAATTAAAAAGACGTAAAACTATTCAACCCCCCTTCTAGTTTTCCACACACGGATATCTAAAAGTAAAAACCGAAACCAAATGCTTGGTTTGTCAGTTTCTCGGGTTATTTGAACCAAGGTTTTCAAGATCAGGATCCTACCCAGGTTCGTTTTCGTCTTTGCAAGATCGTGATCGTAAGATCAGATCGGGATCTTAAGATCCTACTATAATGTCATTTTCTTAATAGTTTTGTAATATTATACAAATTTACAAATTATTATATATCATAAACACAAAATTATTATATATCATAGTTTTGTAATATCATTTTCTTAAGATCCTATGGTCAAAATCGAGATCCTATAAGATCTTAAGCTTTCAAAGATCCTATGTAAGATCCGGATCATTTTTGCTTTGTAGTATCGTAAAATCGTAAGATCCTAAGATCAGGATCGGGATCCTGACAACCATGATTTAAACACCGCTAATGCTAATTGGTAGGGGGTTAATTATAGGGGGTGAAGAATGGGAAATGTAATGAAAAAACATGCTTTGGTAAAGCATAATGCAATGACCCATTACCCAATAGTGTGTTACCCATTGTCGATCACCAGGAATGTATTGGTCGATAACATGACACTATAAGCCACTTTTAAAATTTTGAATTTAGCAAAACTAAATAAGTTGTAAACTCAAATTAAAATTCTAATATAACCTAAGAATTGAAAACTCAACAATAACTCGCGTCGAACTTATATAAGGTTAAGCTCAACTCATTAAACATTTCGAGTTCATTTGATATATATAGGCTTGAGCTTGAGCTCAAAGCTTGATAAGAATTAGCTCGAACTAACACTAGTTGGCTTGAGCTCAGCTCATTTATGCCATTAAGAAAAAATTAGAGTTTAGCTCGAGCTTGGCTCTTAATATATCTATTTTGAGCTCGTTAATAAGCTTTTTATCGAGCTTGTTAATAAGTTCACCTATAATACAAATGCATAACATTTTATACATGTTTAATATGTAAAATTTCGTAGTGTCATTTAGGCTCGTGAGCCAAATCAAGTTTTTTATGTAAAACTCAGGCTCGAGCCCGATTGATAGATGAGCTGCAACTTAGGCTCGAGCTCGCGAGCTCGTTTAAGCTTGGCTCATTAATATGTTCCTGAGTTTTTCACGATCGGCTCGGCTCATTTCCGCTTCTAACATAAACAAAGATTAATTAAGGGTGCGTTTGGTATGTCGCCGTCAATCACAATATGAATGATTTTGATAGTAGTGGTGGGCCCCTCGGTATGAAAGATTCATACCTTACTCTTTTGAGGTATACATAGTATGGAGGATTTCTATCATTCATTACCATAGTTGTGGGCCCTCTCATCTTAAACAAATAGATCTACCAATTTACTTAAAAGTACAATGATTTATTCACATTGTACAACTAGTTAAAAACATATCTAGCAAATTAAATAAAACCAATTAAAATAAAAACCGGGTTGACCCGGGACGCTTCAAACCCGGCGGGTTGACCCGGTTTAATTTGATCCATTTCTGACCCAACCTACCAAGTTGACCCAGTTTAAATCGACCCATTTTTCGACCGGAATGGTTCAACCGGTTGATCCATTGATGCGTGGGAATCGCAACAGGTTTTACCTCTCGAGGGATCTCAAGAAGCTTACAACCCCCACCAGGCAGTGTACCTAATTGTTGTAGTATAGTATAGTGACAAGTACCGGGGGATTGATTATTCAACTTAGGAATAGTGTCCCTAGGATTAGAAAACCTAAAAACTAGGTCTAGAGGTGAGGAATGATTCTTTTTGTATTTTTATATTTTTTATAAAAGCAAATAAAATCTCGGTTTTTGAAAGAGTGGGCGGAATTAGTTGCTAATCAACTAACTCAATAACTAAGATGCAATCAAAATAAAATAACAGAAATGAAAATAAAGCTAATTAAACTAGTTGTGTGAACAATAATGGGGAAAGATGTGTTTACTTAGGTTTCATTACTCCCTAGATATCTTTTACAGGTTGATAGTTTGTTACAATTGCATGGATGACGGGTTATATTCCTTAATACCATTCGTGGGGTGGCGTACATACTTCCCCAACTCTATAAGCTCCTACTTCACTCCTATGTCGAGCCGTTAAAAGCTCCTAACATGGGATCATTAGAATTCGCTCATGCATTAAATACAACCATAATAACCTAGTACGCATTGGTTCATGTTTCTTAAGACGTTCAAGCATGTTACCATTGGAAGTCTGTCAGTTTTCTTAAGCCTAACATCGAAATCAATCATCCGTAACAACTATAAACAAACAATCAACCCATAATTAACATCTAGGTTTCATTACATCTAAGCAAACACACAAGAGATCTAGCCTAGCATGTTAAATTCAAGACAAGCGTAAGATATATTCAAACAACACATACACATATTGAATGAATTGAAAGAGTACTTATCTCAAATTGACATGAAAGGTTTCAAAGGGTAAAAACCCTTGAAAGAACAGTAAAATTCGTGCTAGGGTTTCTCCAAAGTTATACCCTACTTGTCCCTCTAAAGTTACACACTAATGAATGAAAATTGCAAAACTATATATAGATTTTATAGGGTGACGGCGTCAAGAAGGAATGTCTGACGCCGTTAACTCGCCGCCCATAATGATATTGGATTGCCTAGATCCAGATTTGACGCCGTCATGTGTACTTCAACTCTGGGCCGTCACATGTATTTGGACCATGACGGCCTATGGTGACACCGTCATGCCCATAGTGTAAAATCTTTCTGGATCATCATGAACTTTATCCACTTCCACCTCTTGTATTACTCTTGACGCCGTCATTAAGAGACTTGTGACGCCGTCAGGTACTGTTCCCAGCAAGAAAAATTAAGACTTTGCCGTTTTCTTCACTTTTATGCTCCAAAAAAGTCTAAAACGCTTCCTTTTCCAGAATTCACTCAAAAAGTACCTAAAAAGACAAAAGGAACGATTTAGGGCAATATTTGATCAAATAAATTCAAATCCGGGTTTAAATGACCCCCTAAAAATGGTTCATTTTTCGCCTCATCATATACCCTTACACTTGAGATTTGCTTGTCCTCAAGCAAATGCGCTTTTATTCTAATCAAAATACAAGTTAGGGGTCATTTAACACTAATATAAAAGTAATTACAACAAATAATCGTTCCACTAAAGACCAAAGACAAGCACGGAGGTCATACAGTAGCACCTCACAAATAGTGTTTAGATACTCACATCTCTCGGGTGTAATAAAGTATATATCACAATATGGAAATGGAAAACATCTCTCACTACCTGTCATAGCAAAATAAATTACCATAGGCTTGGGAAAGGATCAAACCTCCACCACATGGCGTAAGCACCTAGGATAAACTATCAAAGAGGTCTTTTAAAGGGTTATAACGTTAGGTGTAGGGATATGGAATACACGGTTTTGTTGGATATAGGCAATCTTTACTGGTGGCGAGTTAATCATCTTGGTTAATTACATGTACAATATGGCGTTGCTAAGCCAAGACTCGACTCGACTTAAGCTAATAAATCAAAAATAACAAAGACTTCAAACAAACATAAAATGAAACGGGATGGTAGTCCGTATGTTTTTCTCTTTTCTCTTTTTCTAATTTTTTTCTTTATTTTTCTAATTTTTTTCTATATATATATATATATATATATATATATATATATATATATATATATATATATATATATATATATATATATATATATATTTTGCATACAATCTTATCCTACTATCCAAAATAATACATCATAGGGAATGTACATTCCCCTTACACTTGAATTTTTACATACTTTACAATAGACTAATCTAATGACTCGAATTAAGATAATCAAAAAACTTGGAGTACCTTTAAGATTAACGCACATATGGGGGTAATAATATGATGTTCTTCCCCATTACTCCATAACACAAGTACTTTACCCATGAGTCCCAATCGTCCCAAAACAATATGTACAAGGATATGACTCGACTTAGCAACCATGTAATCAATTAGATAATTAACTAAGAGTTTAAACATATAACAATAATGCACTAAAGATGAGTGCATACACGGAAGGCTAAGGCGATTTGGGTGTACATTTAAGCGGGTTGTAACAAATTCTTCCTTTAAGTAAGATGCTTAAAGGTAGAAACGAAAAGATAGGCTCGGAGGGGTGTACTAGGGGTTTCGTGTACTAAAAATGAGTACAACGCTAAGGTGTGGGAAAAATTAGTTGACTTAACTAGCCAAGTAATATGACTTAAATGGTCAAGTAATTATGATACGGGTTTAACACAAGGGTGATCCTAATGCCTCTTATCATGTAGTAAATCCTACTACACGAATGTAGTCTCACTAGCAGTCTCGGGATGTATCACTAACGCAAGTTCTAGAATCTAAATGCTACCGGTACCCTCATAAGCACTAATAGTAAATGCTTTTCCTATCAAATCTAAAGGCGAACCTCACATATTTGGGTGGAAAATTTTTCTGAATGGTACGGTTTTGTGCTAGTCATACGACTCCTATCCATGAGACACTTGCTAAGGCTAAAGTTTCACTCCTAAATGTTGTAAAAAAATTTAAATTTGGCGCTAAAATTACACTAACAAGTATTTCTCAAAGTTTTATTACACACCTACCATCAAACAAACAAACTCAAGTGCAAGTGTATCCTATAAGGTATCATCATTTACCCTCCCCTTACACTTAGGATGAACATTGTCCCCAATGTTCAATTAAAGAATATAAAAGTGAAATAGGTAAAAGAATGAAATCAAATACTCCTCTGATTCGTTCGGTGTGGATAGTGTGGTAACAAGGTTAGATCTTCCTCCAAGAAAATGAACCATCAAAGCTTCTCTTCCAGAAAAATAAATCATCTTCTTGTCATATGTAACCTGTTAAACCTGAGAAAACAAACAAGGCAACCTCGCGTAAAATCGGCGGCAATCTATATATAATAACAAATCCTAGAAAACAAAGTAAGATATAATGCTTGTGGAATGAATGTTTGTAGATTTCCTGGAGTTTATAAAACTAAAGAATTAACAAAAACTTCAAGACTCCGTTAGAAAAACAAAACTAGCAAAATTTCTAGAATTTTACACATGACGCCGTCAGGAGTTAACTCAGGACGCCGTCAGAAGTGACCTGCAGAAATCTTTACGTTAAGTTTCCGGAAAATTTCTGGAAAAACTTATGTCCTACTTCCTGGAAAATCCTGCAAAACATCATTATGACTCGATACAAGCATTTGACTCTAACAAATACTAATACACATGTTCATTTAATATTGTGGAGAATCATGATCAATTTCGTTCTTAAAAACAAATTTGGGGTTTCCCCTTACACTTATCTTTTGCGAAATACATTTGTATGAAGTTAAGACGAAGTCAAACGACAAAATAAAGCATTTTCACAATTTTATTTTGAAACATGATCTACCAATAATAAAAATAAAGCATGCATACGGAAACAAATAATAATCAAACAAATAAAAATCACACAAAACATGGGTTGCCTCCCAAGAAGCGCTTTTCTTTATTTACGAGTCTTGTAGCTAGACTCAAGGTCATGGGCTATCGTGAGTCGCTTATGCTCACATAACCAAGGGTGAGCCACCTAATAGTCGCCTCATCTTTCTTATAATAATCACTTAACTCTAAACATCCACGATAATACCTTTTATTCTTTTCATAAGTATATTTAAGCCTTTTTCTTTTATCATTCTCACTTAGCATTTCTAGGGTCGGATACCTACTACACTTCTCCATGGAAAAATCCTTGAACCTAGGGTGTGCACGGGGCATTTGGTAAACAAAATCCTCATCCCCATCCGAGAATGTAATTAACCCTTCCATAAGTTTTTCATCAAGGTTGGTTAATCTTTTGAAGGGTTTCCCAAACACAACTTGGGTTAACTTACTATCCATAAATTCTCCTAGATTCTCCATAACCATGAACTCAACAAGTTAAACAAAGCTTCCTACAAACACATGCAATGACATTGCCCTAGCAATAATGTTATCTCCTTTGTATTCTAACTCATCTACCATGATTTTATTGTATTCACTATGCGAGATTATGTTCATTAGTAGAGATGAGTTAAGGTAGGCATCAAAGCTCCTAAATCCAATCTTACAAGGAAATTGCATATTAAATGAGCTATTATTCTCAATCCTTGTTCTAGGGTCGATATACCTAAGAGGGTCTACTTCATCTTCCATCCTACCCTCATTAATTACGTCACCATCATCTAGGTCCTCATCGGTGTCTGAATAGTAAAAAGGACTAGCCCTATGGTCATCATCATGGTCAGACTCCTCCATTTCAGAATTATTGTCAAAGTGGTGGTTAGGCGAGAGGTTAGGTGGGTTCTCATTTTCCACTAAGGGGATTAGGGCGGGTATTTGGAAATTCCTACGATGAAAAACACGAATAACAGGAATCAAACGATCAATGCTTTTGTTATCCATCGAGATAGTTTACGAACAAAGGAAACAAAGAAATAAGATAGACTAACGAGAACCTAAAAATAAAAATAAAATCTTACTAGAAAGGAATCTAGCAAGTAGACCTAATAAAAAAATCCTAACCTAGACAATAACTATTCCCTAGGCTACGGCGCCAAAAACTTGATGCGTGGGAATCGCAACAGGTTTTACCTCTCGAGGGATCTCGAGAAGCTTACAATCCCCACCAGGCAGTGTACCTGATCGTTGTAGTATAGTATAGTGACAAGTACCGGGAGATTGATCGTTCAACTCAGGAATAGTGTCGCTAGGATTAGAAAACCTAAAAACTAGGTCTAGAGGTGAGGGATGATTCTTTTTGTATTTTTATATTTTTTATAAAAGCAAATAAAATCTCGGTTTTTGAAAGAGTGGGTGGAATTAGTTGCTAATCAAATAACCCAATAACTAAGATGCAATCAAAATAAAATAACATAAATGAAAATAAAGCTAATTAAACTAGTGGTGTAAACAATAATGGGGAAAATTGTGTTTACTTAGGTTTCATTACTCCCTAGATATCTTTTACAGGTTGATAGTTTGTTACAATTGCATGGATGATGGGTTATATTCCTTAATACCATTCGTGGGGTGGCGTACGTACTTCCCCAACTCTATAAGCTCCTACTTCACTCCTATGTCGAGCCGTTAAAAGCTCCTAACATGGGATCATTAGAATTCGCTCATGCATTAAATACAACCATAATAACCTAGTACGCATTGGTTCATGTTTCTTAAGACGTTCAAGCATGTTACCATTGGAAGTCTGCCAGTTTTCTTAAACCTAACATCGAAATCATTCATCCGTAACAACTATAAACAAATAATCAACCCATAATTAACATCTAGGTTTCACTACATCTAAGCAAACACACAAGAGATCTAGCCTAGCATGTTAAATTCAAGACAATCGTTAGATATATTCAAACCACACATACACATACTGAATGAATTGAAAGAGTACTTATCTCAAATTGATATGAAAGGTTTCAAAGGGTAAAAACCCTTGAAAGAACAGTAAAATTCGTGCTAGGGTTTCTCCAAAGTTATACCCTACTTGTCCCTCTAAAGTTACACACCAATGAATGAGAATTGCAAAACTATATATAGATTTTACAGGGTGACGGCGTCAAGAAGGAATGTCTGACGCCGTCAACTAGCCGCCCATAATGATATCGGATTGCCTAGATCCAGATTTGACGCCGTCATGTGTACTTCAACTCTGGGCCGTCACATGTATTTGGACCATGACGGCCTATGGTGACGCCGTCATGCCCATAGTGTAAAATCCTTCTGGATCGTCACGAACTTTATCCACTTCCACCTCTTGTATTACTCTTGACGTCGTCATTAAGAGACTTGTGACGCCGTCAGGTACTGTTCCCAGCAAGGAAAATTAAGACTTTGCCGTTTTCTTCACTTTTATGCTCCAAAACGTCCAAAACGCTTCCTTTTCCATAATTCACTCCAAAAGTACCTAAAATGACAAAAGTAACGATTTAGGGCAATATTTGATCAAATAAATTCAAATCCAGGAAATGACCCCCTAAAAACGGTTCATTTTTCGCCTCATCAACCACCCGGGTCGAACCGGGTTTCAAAACATTATCCATTACTTAAAAGTACAATGATTTATTCACATTGTACAACCAATTAAAAACAGATCTATCAAATTAAATACAACCAAATAAACACAAACCGGGTTGACCCGGGACTCTTCAAACCCGGCGGGTTGACCCGTTTTCGACCCAACCTAGCAGGTTGACCAGGTTTAAATCGACTCATTTTTCACCCGGAACGGTTCAACCGGTTGAACCACCTGAGTCGAACCGGGTTAATGCGTGGGAATTGCACCAGGCTTTACCTCTCAAGGGATTTTGAGAAGCTTGCAACCCCCACCAGGCAGTGTACCTGATCGTTGTAGTATAGTATAGTGACAAGTACCGGGGGATTGATCGTTCAGCTAGGAATAGTGTCGCTAGGATTAGAAAACCTAAATACTAGTTCTAAAGATGAAAGATGATTATTTTTGTATTTTTATATTTTTTAGAAAGCAAGTTAAAATCTCGGGTTTGAAGGATTTGGGTGGAATTAGTTGCTAGTCAACTAACCCAATACTAAGATGCAATCAAAATAAAATACAAGAAATGAAAATAAACTAAATTATACTAAGGCTGTGAGCAATAAGTGGAGAAAATGTGTTTACTTAGATTTCACTACTCCCTAGACATCTTTTACACGTTAATTACTTGTTATAGTTGCATGGATGACGGATTGTATTCCTTAATACCATTCATGGGGTATCGCACATAACTCCCCAATTCTATGAGCTCTTATCTCCTCCTACACCATGCCCAGCACAACTATAGGGATTGTAAACAGTGGCTCATGCATTAAATACAACCAATAAAGACCTTAGTGCAATAGGTTCATGTTTCCTAAGACGTTCAAGCATGTTACCATTTGGAGATCTGCCAGTTTTCTTAAGCCTAACATATAAATTCATTCATCCAAAACAAACTATAAACAAGTAATCAACATCTAGGTTTCATTAGATCCAAGCAAACACAAGATAGATCTAGCCTAGCATGATGGAATTAAGACAAGAACAAGATATAGACAACCAATACATAGACATATTGATTGAATTAAAAGAACACTTATCTTAATTACACATGAAAGGTATCAAGGGGTTGGAACCCTTGAAAAACCTGTAAAATTCGCACCAAAATCGTACTAGGGTTTCTCCAAAACTTCTCTCTCTTTAATGTGAAAATTAGAAAACTATATATAGGAAAAGGGGTCTGACGGCGTCAAGACTAAACTTGTGACGCCGTCACCTCGCCGCCAAAACTCTTTTCGGACTGCCTTGATCTACATTTGACGCCGTCATGTGATAATCATTTCCAGGCCGTCATGACTTTTACTCTTGACGCCCTACTTCGTGACGCCGTCAATTCTCTACTGGACCGTCATGGAATTTTGCTCTTGACGCCGCCAGGATGTTACTCTTGACGCCGTCACCTACTGTTCCCAGCAAGAAAAATTAAGACTTTGGCGTTTTCATCACTTTTATGCTCCAAAAATGTCCGAATTGCTTCCTTTTCCAGATTTCACTCCCAAAGTACCTAAAATCACAAAAGGAACGATTTAGGGCAATATTTGATCAAATAAATTCGAATTCCGGCTTAAATGACCCCCTAAAAGTGGTTCATTTTTCGCCTCATCACGGGTTTCAAAACATTATGCTTAATTCCCAAATCTTCAAACTTTTATTATTTTTCGTTTATAACCTATAATTTTTTTATCAATAAACTATGTACCGCTATAAAAAATCTCGTTACTATGCACGGGTACTCATCTATTATAAATTAAATTAGATTTCCCTCTCACATTTTTAGTTGTCCCGCTCTAAGTTTTCTCCAAAAATCAAAATTATCCCCTCCATCCAAAATTTGAAAACCAAACAAAATAAACCACCATCATAATCCCCAAATCAATTCCCCATTAGATTTCCCTCTCACATTTTCAGTTGTCCTGCTCTACGTTTTCTCCAAAAATTAAATTATCCCTCCATACATCAATTTGAAAACCGAACAAAATAAACCACAATCATAATCCCCAAATCAATCCCCCCCCCCCCCACAACAAAACCAATTATCCCCCAAATCAGTTAATCCACAAAAAACCACACACCTTTAATCAATTATTCCACATATTGCCGGTTTACAAACCTACAACACCAGGAAAAAACACTAGTCTTGAATCTAATTATTATTTTTTTTATCATCAAAGATCATACATAAAGATGATTAAATACACCTGGCAAAAATACCGGATCTGGGAGAAACCAAACACATGCCACCAAGGTTTGAGTTTTATTGGTAAGATTTATCTTTTGATTTTATTCCTTTTTTGGGGTTTTTAATCTCGTTGATTTTGGGGGTTTTAATTAACTGTTATGTTTTCTTGAAATTAGGGTTCAATTCGTTTCATCCTTTAAGAAAGAATCATTAATGGAATGCGCTACCTGAAGCTCGGGGTATATGCTAACTCGGCGGATTGATACCAGTGGTGCTCGAAGTGAAACAATCATTATCATTAATGGAATGCGCTACCTAAAGTTACAACATATTAATTTTTGGTTAGTTGTTTTATTTGTTAAAGAAAAGTATATAGTAATACTGTGAATACCTTTGGGCAGGTCAAGACAGATGGCGGTCTAAATGCTTCAATTCGGCTTCCTTTGTGGCAAAAGCCAATCCTCTAAATCGTGCTCCCCATAAATGAAAGAGTGAACTTCACCATGCACTTTGCAATATGTTGTCAAACATTTTAGCACCACTTAAAATGGTGGAAAGGGTAACTGACCTCCACCTGGTGTACACCCCGCACTTAACTTATGGTATGAAGCAGTTGCACGCATAATAGTGCAACTCATGCATTGGACAGATAAATATAGCAAACATATAGCTGTAAGTAAATGACAAGCATCTTCAGGTAACATTAATTAGTTTAACTCGTTGTCTAGAGATGCATTTGAACAGTACTATTTACAACCTTGTTTTGACCTTTTTCTATCATTGTGCTTCATTAGCAGCTCATGACATTGGCCATTATGTTCCAAAAGCAAAAGCTGCAATTGAGTCCATATTGAGGTCATACAATCGAGCTTATAGTCAGGCTATCTTCACGTCTTCAACAGCCCACATATGGACTACTTTATCTGGCAGTGGGGAGATGATGTTCGAGTACTTGGCCGTCCCTGTTGTGAAAGGGAAAACTAGTGAGCTGGAGAAGTTTGCTGGCGGGCTTTATACTACTAGTGTGGAGGTATCTGTATGTATTATAGATTGACCGATAAATGTATTATAGATTGACCTATAAATGTAATCCATGCTTCAGGAAGTCAAGAAGGATGTGAAAGCTAAGACAAAAGGGGAGGTCGGAGCTGCAAAGACACTTTGTTCTCCATTTGACCAGCTTGAACTGCATGAAGGTATTTTTTAATTTGAGGGCTTTTCTAATTCTGTTTGCAATACCCGTTAAATTCATACAGATTAATAACACTAAACTATCTGCTCGTTTTGTTCTACAACTGCAGCAAAATTGGTATTTGAAAGCAGATGACACATCAGACCGCTTTTCCGTTAGCTCTTGGTAAATTTATTCTTATCTCTTAAATGCAAGCACATGCACATACACATACAAATCAAACACAGTCATCGATGGCAAGAAAGGATATTGTATGTGCTTCTAACTTTTGTCTTTTCTACTTAAAAGAGACGGAGAATATCCAGATGATGAGATTAGTACAAAAGTTAGTGCTGCTAGTGAAAGTTAGTATTGCTAGTATAAAGTGTGGACTGCTCAAAGATTAAGACTGCTCGACATTAATACTGCTAATGTATTATTTACAACTGCTAGTTATAAGTTAGTAGTGTTGTTTCATATAGTTAGTATTGCTTGTATAGTATGATATGTATTAGTTGTTTATGAAAAAGATTATAGATACTTAGGAAAGTATTGTAAGCCGACTAGGACTCCTTGGTGTATAAAAGGAGGTACCGAGACCCGGCATGGCTGCAACCACAATGTGGATGTGGCTGCCTTGCCAAGACATGGGAGTTGATAAACTACGCTTACCAAAGACATAAATGCAGAAAACTATCGTCATCGCCTTAATGACCCTATTATATATACATAATCATTCACCATCAACTGCACTTACTAACAAACATGCCTTAGACCAAGGCAACATAAACACATTCTATTAGCCAATGTACATGCCACATGAAAACGACAGCG
Organism: Artemisia argyi; assembly: GCA_030686995.1. NCBI lineage: Eukaryota > Viridiplantae > Streptophyta > Magnoliopsida > Asterales > Asteraceae > Artemisia > Artemisia argyi. The sequence goes on from CM060684.1 coordinate 152,322,493, forward strand.
CTTATCATACCTTTTAATATAAGGACATGCTCAATTACATATGGATCCCATAACATTAACCATAGGCCTATAATAAAAATCTAACTCTTAATCTCCAACATGAAATCACGAACAAAACTAAAATAGCACTTTTTAGAAACACCAAAAACTATAAACCCTGAAACATAAGAACATATACCTTCTTTATTTTAAGCTTATTAAGCCCAAAAAATAGTCACCAAACAGCAGGTGGAACCAAATACCCATTCAATTAACCCATTGACAAATAGCATCCTAACACCGAAACCGGCATGACTAAACAAACCCCCTTGGCTCATCACACACAGAAGCAAACACGATTAAACTCAAACCCATTAGATTTTAAGGTAGTTAAACCCCCAATTGTTGTTATTACTTTTAGATAGAGATCTGGTTTTAGAGAGAGAAAAGAGGTGGGTGAGATCTGCTGCGTGATCGACACTGTAGGTTTGTTATTTGTTTGTGTGGAAGAAGATTCGGGAAAGACCCCGAAACATTAAGAAAGGAAGAGGGCTGGGGGGGATTTTTACTATTTTACTGTGCGTTTTATAATTCTTTTGTGAGTGGCTACAGGAAATTGCTACAGAAGTTTTGGGGGAGCAATCCTAGTAAATGTAGGTTTTATAAATTATCCACTATTGACTTTTAAAGTCTTTCTTTTTTAACTTTAACCTTAAATAATTTTATTTGTGTTATGTAATACTTGATGAAAAATATATTAATGGTTTATGTTTTAAATGTATTTTCAATGATATGATTTTTTCATTAAGTATTATATAACAGAAATGAGATAATTTAAAGTCAAAGTTGAAAAGAGAAGACTTTAAAAGTCAACACTGAACATTTACTTAGGGACGAGGGAGTACCATTTTTGGTAATTTGATAGTGTGTTGCGGGAATTGGCCTATAGGTTTGTTATCCTTAATCGGGAATTGGCCTGTAGTTTTTTTCTTTTCAACAAGTATGACATTTTGTTATACCGACTCTCAATGACCATTGCTTATTTATTTATTTATCTATTTCCCTTCTTTCTTTATATGTAAAAGGAAGCAAAAAAAAAAAAAAAAAAAAAAAAAAAAGGCAAGAGTACAAAAAAAGCACAAACCAACATAGCAGTTAGGACACTTTCCTAACTTGCCAGCTTTGTGATTCTTTTACTTTACAAAATTTAATTTGTATCATAATTTAACGCAAATTCAATCCCTGCTAGGTGCATATAATCATGAAATGGCAATATCAACATCTTAAAAAGGGAGGGTTATAGCCGATTTAACTCTTTGCGGAGGTGAATTCAAACCCCGTAAATTAGCATGATAAAATGAACCAAAACCACGATTAGGAAAAAAAACAAGGAGTAATTTTAGCCAAAAGTACCATATAAGATCCCTACCGCTGACATGGCAAACATGTGTTGACTATTGACCTTCTGAATACTTAGGTCAAATTATTATAAGGCCCAACATAAAATGATGTACTAAAACATATAAGGCCCAACATGAAACGATGCTCATTTTTTCTCAAGACACCAATCTCATTTAAAAATAAAAGTATCTACTCTCCTTCTCCTATTATTTTTTTTAAAAGGCAATAATTTTATTAAAACAAACTTGCAAAAAGCTAAAAAGTACATCAATTAAACACTTGACCAACACGACCCTATAAATACAACGACCCTAAAATAAACATAGTGAATAATCAAATAATCAAAAGAATAAACTCCACCATCTCAACCCGAAAACGCTAACCACTGCAAATGCAATCACTCTGTAAGAATTATGGAACAAATGAATATCTACTCTCCTATTATGACAATCGATAATCAGATGGCGAGACGGCGAGAACTATTTTTATCTAATAATTTTGATGAATCACTAATTATGTGTATTTACATATATTCAATTAAATAAAGGGTATATTATTAATTCTTAAATAAACTAGCAGGGTACCCGCGCAGCGAGTACCCTGTAATAATTTTTTTTTGCAAGATATGTAGTGACATTATAAACAAGAAACAATGGAGATACTAAAAATCATGCATCCAACTAACCCCAACTATGGAGATACTAAGCACATGAACTCCTCAAATCCCACTTCAACTTCATATAAGTAATAATGAATTAACCCCATAGTCATTTCTTACTTTTAATTACCCAATATAGCCTTTTTATGATTTAAAATAAATCTTGGTAATGGTTTATTCCGGATCTCGTCAATAAAACATAACCTCAAAAATTAGTAAGTTCAAAAACACCCGCTAACCAAGATTATACCAATATTTAGCATAAAAACCAAATATTAGCCATAATACACAATTTGCAGCCAAGACGACCCAATAGTATGACAGCCCAAAGCTCCTTGTTAGACCAGGCCCTAGTTACAAACACACACACATTGTCCAACTCCAACCCAATACTAACCCAATTCAAGGATAACCCATCAACTGGTCCAACCTACACCCTAACTTTTAGGGATAGAGACCACAACCCTAATGTTTAGTCATTTGGTAACCTAATAACATTATGTGCAACCAAAACACGCACAATGAAAAACGCATTCATCATCTAATCCCATTTCTCTCTTTAAACACAAGTAGCACACAACAAACTACTTCTACTACATAATCCATCTTATAGTTTATGAAGATCGAATCAACAATATCCCTTATTTGTTTCCTACAGCTAAACCGAAGACATTTTCATTATTTATTCTCCAACCGAGCTGCAGATAAAACATGCAATTAGTGTATGGTCTCGACTAAGATCTTGGTAACCAAGGTCTCGGGTAGGCATTTGTATTCTTTTTCGTTTATAGAACTTGACGGATGTAAAGGAAGAATGGAACATAATTGTTCATGTTATTTCTTTTTAATTCGGATATATGAAAGAGGTTTTGCTTCAAAATGATCAATGATGGTTTGCGTTACGTGTATCTGATCTTTAAAGGTCATGATTACCAAGAAGTTGATTACCAAGAACTTGACGCATCATTTTGTAACATGAAATCGAAAGTAAAATGTTTTTATTGTATAACATTATTAACAACTTAATTGAAAACGCAATATACTATACAATATACTCTACAAAGTAATGGATGCAATATAACCAATAATTTATTTATTATTTATTTATTTTTAATCAAATTCAACTTAACTGACAAAATGATTACTAAAAAGTTGATTTGCAATTTACAATCTTAATCTTATATCAAACCATTGTAATTTTTATTTTTATCTTTCAAGCAATATTCTTAAAACTAGCTGCACAAAGGGCGGGCCTTGAAGCTAGTATTGAATAATACAAAACTTGGTAAGCTGAGATCAATATTTATTTTGTGTTTACGTTGGACTTGTGTTTAAAGGTCATAAGTTTTCTTTGCCGGACTTGTGCTGCTTATTTTTTGTACAATACGTTTTTAATTAATTTTAAGCAGCTTGCTTGGTAATTAATATGGATGGGTTTTAATGGAGGGTTGCAGCTATTGTACATTGTGCTTAAATGGTTGTAATTTTTTATGAAGGGGTGTTTTTAATAGCATTAATGTTGTGATTATGAAATTTTGGTCAGAAAATGTTATTATGTTTATTTTTGTTGTACAATATGGTTACTTTGTTGTAATTATGAAAATTGAGTGCATTATAGTGTTGTAAACCTTACATTATTTCTTGTAAATCTGAAAATTTTAAAAAGAGGGTGCTTTGTTTATTATATGTAGTATAGATTACATTTTCAAAATAAATCTGCATTTTTGTAAGTTCCTTGATATATGCATGGAAACTAATTATTATTATTATTATTATTATTATTATTATTATTATTATTATTATTATTATTATTATTATTTTATTTTTTTTAGTAGCAGTAGAGACATATATGTAGCCTTTAGAAAACTTACCTAATTCTTGCTAAACTTATACAGTTGATTAAAAACTCTAGGATTGGATAGAGTTTGATAAAATTTGGTTTTGTTCACGATAAAACAATCAATTTTTCATGAACATTGTGGCTTTAACAAAAAACGTGGTGATTACAAAAGAAAATACCTGTGCATAACTATAGTGACTACGGATGTAATCTTCTTAAGCTTCTAAATTTCTAACAAAGCAAGCATGCACATAAACACAAATCCAGTTTTTCTCAAATTTCTTATTAGCACAAATAGACTTGATTTTCAGATTTTGACATATGCATGCACATGTGCTTCTCCACGTTAGATGCACTCTCCTTTTCCTTGTATCAACATGAGCATCCGAGTTTATCCATATGCACATGTGCATCGGCCATCTTTATCATGTTATATATCTTCATCAGACACAATCAGATGCATATATGTATGTTTTCTTTCTGAATCAAACACGTGAAATGCTCATAAAAAGCTTGAACGAGCTGAGCTTAAATATATGAGCTCGAGCCTATGTTGCAACTCATTTATTAATTGAGCTCGGGCCCGAGCTTTTCATACAAAACTCGATTGGGCTCGCGAGCATAGACGAGCCTAAATGACACTGGATATTTTAAGTATTAAATATATATAAAATGTTATGCATTTGTATTATAGGCGAGCTTATTGACGAGCTCGATAACAAGCTTATTAACGAGCTCAAAATAGATATTATGAGTCGGGCTGGAGCCAACTTTAATTTTTCAATGCCAAATCGTATTAGCGAGTTGAGTCCGAGCTTATATAACATACCACGAGCCGAGCTCGAGTTTAAAAAATGCGGGTCAAACCGAGCCGTAATCTAGCTCAAGCTTTATTAAACTTAAACGAGCCAAGCTCGGGCTCAGTTCCACCCCTAAATTGTATTGAACATTAAAGATTTTTACTGCCCAAGTCCTAAATATATATATATGGTGAATAAGTAACTATATTGTCTTTTTAGTTTTTACGGATCCTCCTATTAGTAAAATCAGGTAGGCGTATACGAATCAAAGTTCAAAACCACGAAAAGTTATGATGGTCATGGTATTTTATTCTAACAACGTAGTAGAGATTATACTGTCAAAGGTATTAGTAACCGATGATTATCTTCTCAAACTAATGAAAAATATACATGACTAACTTGGATGATGCAGTTTGCTTGGGAACCTATAGTAACTTTGCTCGTTCATCCATTCATGAGGAAATATGGTTGCTGCCAATGAATATAGAATTTAAAGACAACTTTACAATAGCGTTTATCTATGCAAAAGGTTAGTTTGCAAGTGATGTGTTTAATGTCTTTTCAAAACACCAAAAGTTGCTTGCAATGTCTAATAATTGACTTTTCTCTACTTACTACTGTATTAGATTAAGGGGTCGTTGAGCTAAGCTTGTCAAAAGAGCATATCCACTACTCCAAACTAACAAACGAAAGTTTTTGTCTTGTAGTACTAACGATTGAAAACTAAGATATTTTTGAGATGTTTTAATATTTAATTAAAATAAATATATAAAACTTGTTGAACCACTAGACAATATTTAGATAAAAATAATATAGATGTTAGACTTTTGGGTGGAGGCCGGGAACCTATGCAAAAACGCTTAAATATCCAATAATTCGAATCTAGATCTTGATTTCCAATTATGGTCGACAATGAAATTGTACCCAAGGGAAGCCACGTTTTCTGATCCTAAAACCGAAAAGTCCTCGAGTTGGCCAGAGACAATGGTAAAACAATCGTTCATCCCATGTCAAGCTTTCGTCATCACTGCCCACACCTATCAGAGGGCGGACCTAGGGGGTATCGGAGGTTCACGAGAACCAAATGGATATTTGTTGCTTAATGTAAATTTTCGTTAAAAATCCTGCTTTCTCCTAAGCGAACCTGGTCTCGGATTTTTTTGTTACACAAATACATGTTGTGTTAGTTAGTCGGTTAATATACCAAAAGAAATATATGTTTCTTAATTTGTTTATTAGTTTTAATAATGTTGCAAAAATTGTAAGTCGGTAGTGAGGCGGTTGAAGATCTTGTAGTGATTAATAACCGATTACAAGGCTGATTACCTTGTAAAAATGAACAAGGTGAAAGGCTGTACGCCTTGTAATTGTCAATTACAAGGCCGATTTGACCGATTTATGCAACATTAAGTTTTAATGAAATCATACATTTTAGTTCATGTTTCTTTACTTTACTCTGGGGAAAAAAATGTTGTGTACCTGATAACTTAGAGTCCTGAGTCCGCCCCTGCAACTATCCGTCTCGTCTCTGAGTTCTAGATTTATGCTTTTCATGACTACTTGTTCACGCAAGGATGTTTTAATCTTACGTTACTCCTCATTGTTAAATTACACAAAAATGAAATCAAGCATCGGAATAGTTTCGAAAATCCACCGACATTTCTCCCACTAAAAGTGAAACACTCTTTTATAGATTTACTTGTAAATTTTGGATTTTAGTGGTTTTGCTAGAAAATTAGCTATAGACCTACACCATATATGTTACATCTTTTGTAAAAGTAATCGTAACTAACACTTAGAGGTATAGTTGTTAAAATCTCGATCACGATCTTATGATCTTACGATTTTACAATAATACAAAGTTAAAAGGATCCATATCCTACGTAGAATCGTAGCAATAGGATTTTAAGATCTAATCCGATCCAATATTACTTTTCTCAAATCGCAAATTAAAAAACTATAAATTTATGGATTATGTTATATAGAATTTAAGAAACAATATGTAATCCTCTTAAACATTCAATAATCATAATTTAGTTTGTCATTTTAATAAAACATTTATATAATTATGTGTTTATGATATATAATAATTTGTAGATTTGAATATTATTACAATGACTATTAATAAAATGACACTATAGTAGGATCTTAAAATCCCGATCTGATTTTATGTTGGGTGGAAAAACGAAAACGAAGCTATGTGTTTATTTACTCATCATGCGTCGGGTGCAAAAATGAAAATAATCCTGAGTAGGATCCTGATCTCGAAAACTTTTTAGAGGTGTTTCGCTAAACTTACTTTTGTGTACATTGTAACACCCCCAATTCATGATGCAGCGGAATTCAACTTGGGTGTTACTCGACGGCATAACAGTCATAATAATAGAAAACGATCTCTAACTGAGTCGTTTTAAAAAGACTTATCATTCGAATTATTCAAATATATTAGAGTTTACATAGTTAGGTCCCAAAAAGGTTCCATGTTTACAAAATACATCAATATAAAGTCTTTTGATGTTTTATCGAATGACAAAGTAGATTATAGCCTTCTTCATTTAGTCCGTGCCCCTCCGTGCCATTCTTGATTATCATGGACCTGAAATACATGCTTAAAAGGTCAACACAAAAGTTTAGTGATATTCATAGAGTTTGTTTAATGGTTGAACACAATATGTTGGTAGTATGAGTTAGTTAGACTCATACTCATGGTTGAAAAACAAAACAGTTATTATTATATACTAAGCTCATGCAACCAATACGTTAACGGGTACCAATATCAATCGACGGTTTTTGTTGCCTCGGTAAGTACTTTGCCGTCATACTTAATATTTCAAATATAGTGCATTTGTTTGAACTCATCTAGTCAAAACAAATGGGATTCGTCAATCCCAATAGGCCTATTCTCAATACTCGCGCTCACTAATACTAGTGATTAAATGGTTCATGATGTGGGGCCTAGGATTGGCAAGGATGGTACATAGTAATAATAAAACAATCAGGCAGCATACAGTTTTCAAAGCATTGTGTTCGGTTTAAAATAGCATGTATTCCCCCCAAGGGTTTGTAAAACATTGAAGTAATGGAAAGTGGGGCTATGAACTCACCTTAAGTTATGTAGCAAGTAGTGAATATAATGGTCGAATCGCGAAGGTTTCTACGAGCAACCTATAATATAATGTTGCGACTTAGGATTGGAGTAAAGAATATGAAGAATTGTCTATATATGTCTTGCATTTAGTCCATGATGTAGTACTTAGTATAGTGTAAGTCTTTGAATAAAAATGGTTTATGAAACATGTATAGTTTGTATATCGCTTACTACCGTTCGGGCCGACATAATTCAGAGGTCATGTAGTAAACGTTCGAGGAGCCAGGACACTTTAATTCGTAAATCCACAACTCATCTCGACGGCTTACTTTAATAAACCCCTCACATGAGGATCCCTACTATTGTAGTATTTGATAAAATATATATAAGTTTTTGATCCGAAAAGTTACATGTCCAAATATTTGAATAAACTTAGGAAAGTTTACTTTTGGATGAAGATTGTTATTACAATGAGTTTCTTGAGTCTAGTATGAATATTACTTGTAAAGTCTCATGGTTATTTTGATGGAGTAGATCCAAATTGGATGTTTATATTGCCATTAACTCTTTGGTTCATGTTTTCGTCTTGGTAAGTTTATATGGTCTTTAGCCGTGGCTTTTCCGTGACTTTGGTCATTGTTACCATTGTCTTGAGACTCATCCTTGGCCTTAGCCATGGTTGTGGTCTTGGCTTTAGGTCATTAGACCTCTTGGTTTCATTTAACCATAACTATTACAAGGTCATTTGGTCTTAAAATGGGCTGTTAAGAATTTGAAGGAAAATATCACTCGTAAAGCGTTTTCAGGGCTCGAGCTTCTTTAATCCTAAATGAAAACGTCGTTCCGGACAACTTTCATGTTTTAACTTTTTGATGAATCGTATCATAAGGGCCACTTTCAAAATGGTCAGATTGTTAACAGGTTGTTTTAGGCAGTTTCGGCGTTTTGATTTCGCTAACTTCTTATGGCCATAACTTTTGACTCGTGTACTCGTTTTAGGTGATTCAAATTGCTATGTTTTCCTTGTTAAGTCCTCTACTACAATATGTAATTGTCCTGGCTTTTGACACTTGTTGCACTTGGCCGGGCAGGGACCTGCATGATGGTAGTTGCACTTGGTACACTGTGGTAGAGTCCCAATGTATTTACCTTCGGCTGGTGCAGCAACATAAGCCATCGCGGCTTCTTGTCTTTTGTTTTGTTGATTATGATGGTTGTTGTTTCGAGTCTGGTTGTTGTTGTTGTTGTTACTTCCACGGTTACCATCCCATGGTCGCTTGTTGTTGTTGTTCCTATTGTTATTGTTGTTACGGTAGTTGGAGTTGTTGGTGTTATTGGTATTGTTGTTGTTGTTGTTGGTGTTGTTTTGTCTTCGGGTTTCTGTTGTAGGCACCACTTGATCCATGAGGCTGCGAGACATCCGCATAGCTTCATCAAGTTCCTTGGGATTGGCTGAAGTTACATTCCCTTGTATACTTGATGGAAGTCCCCAGATATACCGTTCCAACAATTTCTCTTTTGTTGAAACCATTGTTGGACATAGTATCCTCAATTCTTGGAATCGACGGTTGTAAGTTATGATGTCATTTCCCTTAACAGCATGATCCCAGAATTCTACCTCTAACTTCTGCATTTCACTGCGGGGGCAGTACTCTTTGATCATCATCTTCTTCAAATTATCCTAAGAAATCTTATAAGCATTTTCAATGCCCATTGGTTGAGATATTGAATACCACCATGATAATGCCTCATTCATCAGTGTACTAGTGGCATATTGCACTTTATCACTCTTAGTACATTTGCTGACCGAAAATACCGACTCCGCTTTTTCAAACCAGCGGGTCAACCCTACGGCTTCTTCAGTACCCTTAAACTTTATGGGTTAGCATTTCAAATAGGCAATGTATGAGCAACCCTTAGGTATTGAAGCAACATTCGTCACTAGAGGGCTAGTTGGGCTTGGTCCTCCAGTGTTAAGGTTGGCAATTCGGGCAGCTTCTGCAGCTCTAGCAACTTCCTCAGCTGTGGCGGCTTCAGCGGCTGCTGCAGCTTCTGCAGCTGTAGCAGCTTCAACGGCTACTGCAGCATCAGCAGCTGTGGCGGCTTCAGCGGCTGCTGCAGCTTCTGCAGCTACGGCTACTCGTTCAGTTGTGAGTGATGCGTTTACACTGTCTTTAACTAGTTTGCGAATAGCAGCTTGAGTCATTGCTGGTGGTGTCTTCTTCTTTGGCGCCATGATTCTATTGTACAAAAGATACGTCGTAATTAGGGAGTTGTGAAATAAGCACAATTTTTGACAAGAACGGTAGGATAATAATGTTGAACTTTAAAAGCATAACACATGATAGTATAAAACAAGAGTTTTATTCATATAACGTTGATTGATTTACAAAATCAAAACCTATTACAAGCTTCTTCAAAATTCACTAACTGATACTTTTAGTTTAGTAATTACAACGTTTCTACTATCGCTAGCTATTACATGGATTTCATAACTTTTGCTAACTGATACTAATCAGTTTAGTAGTACAAAAGATAACAAGTACTAGAACACTAGTCTAACATAGGTTGGAGGTTTGTTGTAGTCCGGATGGATCGTTGTCTCCATATGTTGCTAGCACATCCACACTCTCATTGGGGCAGTTTTCTTTGACATCTATCTGATATAGCTTTTGTTGTATGGCACACATTTGAGATTGCATTCCATATATCTCATTCTTGAGTTGATACCGGTCAAAGTTAGCAACGTCTAATCGGATTTCTGCTGTAGTTAGGCAGTTTCGTAGTTCATGAATTTGTGCCGCATCTTGGTCTTGAGCTCTTTAAACTAATGTAAGTCTATCCCTGACGTCTTCTAAGCCGGTCAAGGGATCCAAGACTATGTCCCCAACATGAGTCAAATCTCTCCTCACATAGCTCTTATCAAGTTTAAACCAATAGAGGTCTTCCTGTGCGTTCATGGCATCCATCTTGGCTGAATTAACCTTGGATATATAGTCATTCATTTGGCATGTCATGCTTTGAACTTTACGTTGAGTTAGGTCGAGGCCTTGTTTTAAGGAATATATTTCATATTGGGCAGAGTTTACGAATATAGGTGTGAATGTAGATGTTCCGCCCACTTCATAAGTGGACTTTGGAACTTGAGTGGGAGTAGTATGATTAGGTTCGGAGGAGTTTGGTGAGATAGGAGGTGGTGATGTTATTGGTGATAGTGGTCACACAACCATTGGTTCCTCAACTTCTTCGATGTCTATGCCCATTTCAGGATCCTCGTCTGGATCTTCTTTGTACTCATTGCCTAGATCATCTTAAGGTTCTTCCTCGTCGTCGTAGTCAAGTGCTTCAAGGTAAGGATCATTGGGTCCGGGAAGAATTGGTAAATGAGCGGGCATAGCAGGAAGATGACCGGGAGATGGAGGTACAGACATGATGTCTACAATGAGTATTATGATGTCAAAAATAAATCTAATGTTTATGGGAAGTGCTCAAAATATGACAAGTGTGTATATATCAATATACTAATATGTTCATGTAGCATAACATGCATAATAAGTCCATAATCTTCTGGAGGATGGAAGGCACGAAGAGCGGAAGGCTATAAAAATGTTTTTGCTTGTAATTGTAGTTATAGTTTAGGTCTCAATTAGACCCGTTTCTCTATAACCATGGCTCTGGTACCAATCTGTAACACCCCCAATTCATGATGCAGCGGAATTCAACTTGGGTGTTACTCGATGGCACAACAGTCATAATAATAGAAAACGATCTCTAACTGAGTCGTTTTAAAAAGACTTATCATTCGAATTATTCAAATATATCAGAGTTTACATAGTTAGGTCCCAAAAAGGTTCCATGTTTACAAAATACATCAATATAAAGTCTTTTGATGTTTTATCGAATGACAAAGTAGATTATAGCCTTCTTCATTTAGTTCGTGCCCCTCCGTGCCATTCTTGATTATCATGGACCTGAAATACATGCTTAAAAGGTCAACATAAAGGTTTAGTGATATTCATAGAGTTTGTTTAATGGTTGAACACAATATGTTGGTAGTATGAGTTAATTAGACTCATACTCATGGTTGGAAAACAAAACAGTTATTATTATATACTAAGCTTATGCAACCAATACGTTAACGGGTACCAATATCAATCGGCGGTTTTTGTTGCCCCGATAAGTACTTTGCCGCCATACTTAATGTTTCAAATATAGTGCATTTGTTTGAACTCATCTAGTCAAAACAAATGGGATTCGTCAATCCCAATAGGCCTATTCACAATACTCGCACTCACTAATACTAGTGATTAAATGGTTCATTATGTGGGCCTAGGATTGGCAAGGATGGTACTTAGTAATAATAAAACAATCAGGCAGCATACAGTTTTCAAAGCATTGTGTTCGGTTTAAAATAGCATGTATTCCCCCTAAGGGTTTGTAAAACATTGAAGTAATGGAAAGTGGGGCTATGAACTCACCTAAAGTTATGTAGAAAGTAGTGAATATGATGGTCGAATCGCGTTGGTTTCTATGAGCAACCTATAATAGAATGTTGCGACTTAGGATTGGAGTAAAGAATATGAAGAATTGCCTATATATTTCTTGCATTTAGTCCATGATGTAGTACTTAGTATAGTGTAAGTCTTTGAATAAAAATGGTTTATGAAACATGTATAGTTTGTATATCGGTTACTACCGTTCGGGCCGACATAATTCAGAGGTCATTTAGTAAACGTTCGAGGAGCCAGGACACTTTAATTCGTAAATCCACAACTCATCTCGACAGCTTACTTTAATGAACCCCTCACATGAGGCTCCCTACTATTGTAGTATTTGATAAAATATATATAAGTTTTTGATCCGAAAAGTTATATGTCCAAATATTTGAATAAACTTAGGAAAGTTTACTTTTGGATGAAGATTGTTATTACAATGAGTTTCTTGAGTCTAGTATGAATATTACTTGTAAAGTCTCATGGTTATTTTGATAGAGTAGATCCAAATTGGATGTTTATATTGCCATTAACTCTTTGGTTCATGTTTTCGTCTTGGTAAGTTTATATGGTCTTTAGCCATGGCTTTGCCGTGACTTTGGTCATTGTTACCATTGTCTTGAGACTCATCCTTGGCCTTAGCCATGGTTGTGGTCTTGGCTTTAGGTCATTAGACCTCTTGGTTTCATTTAACCATAACTATTACATGGTCATTTGGTCTTAAAATGGGCTGTTAATAATTTGAAGGAAAATATCACTCGTAAAGCATTTTCAGGGCTCGAGCTTCTTTGAACCTTAACGAAAACGTTGTTCCGGAAAACTTTCATGTTTTAACTTTTTGATGAATCGGACCAGAAGGGCCACTTTCAAAATGGTCAGATTGTTAACAGGTTGTTTTAGGCAGTTTCGGCGTTTTGGTTTCGCTAACTTCTTATGGCCATAACTTTTGACTCGTGTACTCGTTTTAGGTGATTCAAATTGCTATGTTTTCCTTGTTAAGTCCTATACTACAATATGTAATTGTCCAAAATCATGATTATACCATTTTGGTCAGATTTCTCCATGAAAGTCACTAGTTTTCTTGTTTTCTTAACATAAGTTAACATATATATACCATAACTTGTTTTACCAATTTTTATACATCATGAACATAATAACAAGACAATATATAGTATGAATGAAATATAAATAGCATGAAAATGATATTTAATAAGAAAGTATATTAGGGTTTGCTTACAACTTTGGGCTTTCTAAAAGAAAGGTAAGTAGCTAGTAAGGAAAGGACTTTGATTGAATAAGCTTTTCTCCACTTTAGCAACCCTTATACTCTTGTATTCTTGAAGGAATTGTGATGAAGATTTAGGTGACTTGAGTGGATCTAAACTCAAGAGAATCATCAAGAGTTTCTAAGGTTTTGAAGTAGTTTGGTGAATCAAAACCTAACTGGGGTTTATGTGTTGATATTGCTCTTGTTTTCTTGCATAAAACTTGAAGTAAACTAGCTAAGTGTAAGGTGTTTTTGTGTGTGATATGGGACGGCAACAAGGAGGGGAGGGGGTATTTATATGGGCTTGAGGAGGTTACAAAACATGACTAGTCAAAGCTTCCTAAACAAGCTTGTACACTTGGTTGAATCCTAGGGCTTTTAGCATAAGATTAAGCCACACAAGGGTGTGACTCCCCCCCCCCCCCCCCTAATGGCGGTTCACAAGGGCTAGGGGTGACTTGGTCCTTGGATGATATTATCCTATTTATATAGTTAGTTTTGACTCCGTAAAATGCTAACCGTAAATGATTAAGCCACAAAACGTAAAACCGGGTATCGTAAAAATGTGGAACTTGAAAGAATGACTAAACATGTCAATATACTCTATAATAAAATATAAATGAGAGGTAGGTTCCATTGGGGTGCTCAAACCCTGCTAAAACTGGAAACACGGGTCTAAAACGCGTAATACGTAAAACGTACGAATATTGTGTAAAATTGAGAAAAGTAAAATGTTACTTTTCTCATATGATAATAATGATTTAAAATGACTTATAATGTCTAGACAGGGCTCAGTCTAGTGTCGGTTGGTATTTAATGTCTTTAAGACATAAAACCGTAAGCCTAAAAATCAAGGAATGATTTATAAAATCAAGGAATGATTTTTGGTCAAAGGGGGAGGGAAAAATATGTTGACTTTTTCAAAAATGTGAAAACTCAAATCGTCTTAGAAAATCGGTGCAGGTATAGGCTAAGGTTACGGCTAAGTAAAAGTGCTTAACAACGTAAATTTCTGTTTCTCACGGTCCAGGGTTTATTTGGTAACATTATTATTAGTCATGATTAATTCTCTAATTAATCATGAGTGTATCAAACATTTATCTTATGCGGGGAAAATTAACGCGGTTGAGTTTCGTTGTGCGTAGGATTTTTGAATGACGTTTTATCCTAATACGTGTAGTTCCTTAATAACTTTCGCGAAAATGATCTGATGAGTGTCAAACTTTTATTTTGCCATGAAAATAATTTATCACACGAGAATATGAAATAAAAATTAAATTTCAGAAAATGAATAGTAGAAATGAACAGTGAAATTTTTCAGGAATAGAAATTAACCTGAAAATGCGAATTGTTACATACATTAGCATATTCTATTATCTAACTATCTTATAATCGAGGAAAACTTACTATTAATAGAAATACTTATAAATTAAGCAATATAAGTACAATAACCAATACTACTTATAGAAATTCTCTTCATATTTAATTCTTACATACAATTAATACTAACATTAAATACAATAAATAAATTATTATGTATATTAAATACAATTAATTAACTGGTCAATTAATACAATTGATGCACTTATTAAAACACCCCTTATATAAAAAATACAAATTATCAAGCATATTGTACAACCAACTTAAACATAATTCCTGCATTAAATGTTACTAATACAAATAATAAAACGCGTTATACAATTATTCAAGCCTGAACGGGAAATGGGCCAAATGGGCTCGAGCCCGAACGGGCACGGGCCAACGGTCTCGAGCCCAAACGAACACGAGCTAAACGAAATTTTTGATATCCGTAAATTTATTGTCAAAAAGAACATAATAAACTAAAATACATGATTCACCGAAAAATTTTATTTCAGGGTACCTGCCGCCGCAACGCGCGGGTACCCTGCTAGTTAAATACAATAAGGTTAGCTAAACACTTAAGACAATGTGTATTCACTTTCATCTTACAATATTTCTTAAGTAATTTCGGTTTCTGCAAATGAAATATATGGTTATCTTTTGGGGAGTAAAAATCAATATATATAGTTAAAGGATGAAAAACTAACAAAAAGTATTACCCTTTTGAGGAGATAACTATGTGAATATTTTTACGTTTTCATCTATTTTTTTGCATTTTTGGTTAAAATCTCGCGAGCCTTGATGCAAAACATTATTCCGACAACTTTTGTGTTTCACAATTTTGATGATTCGGACCAGAAAGGGGTCAAAATCGTGATTTAAAATCGACACAGAAATATTTTTATCAAATGTCAAATTTTCTTTTAGTATACTTACCTAATCACAAAAAATAGGCGAAAACAGATAAAAATATAAGAAAACAGACAAAAACGTAAAAAAGCAGACGAAAACGTAAAAGAACGGTTAAAAATATAAGAAAACAGACTGAAACGTGAAAAAGCAGACAAGAACATAAGAAAATGGACAAAAACTTATAAAAGATTGACAAAAACGTAAAAAGTGGACGAAAACGTTAAAAAACGGACGAGAACGTTAAAAAATAGACGAAAACGCAAAAAGATTGACAAAACGTAAAAAATGGACAAAAACGTTAAAAAACCGGACGAGAATTTAAGAAAATAGACGAAAACATGAAAAGATTTACAAAAACGTAAAAAAATAGAAGAAAACGTTAAAAAAAATGGACGAGAACGTAAAAAAATAGACGGAAATGTAAAATGATTGACAAAAACGTAAAAAAATGGACGAAAACGTTAAAAAAATAGACAAGAACGTTAAAAAATGGACGAAAACGTAAAAATATTGATAACGGTGCAAAATATTAACGGAGGGACTAACGGTGCAAAAAATGAGGACTTTTTTAGAATATGAGGACTAACTGTGCAAAAAATATTAACGAAAGACTAACGGTGCAAATAACTTAATGGATAAACTAACGGTCATCCAAATTAGGGAATAAATGTGTGACAAGTTTCAGAAAATGAGGACTAACGGTGCAAAAAATATTAACGAAAGACTAACGGTGCAAATAACTTAACGGATAAACTAACGGCCATCCAAATTAGGGACTAAATGTGTGACAAGTTTCAAAAAATAGGTATCTCTAGTGTAATTAAAATGACTTAGGGACTAAACTTGCAATCTAAGTAAACCACAGGGACATCCGTGTAATTTTGTCCTTTCTTTATAATAAAAAACCTTGAACAAAATTTAACTGCATAAGAATAATATTTTTGGCATCTTGTTACCTTTAATCTACATAAATTAAAGAATGTATTGTGTAACTAAGGTTGTCTTTTTTACAAACGTACTTCAATTTTAAAACTTTATATTGTTGTATATCACGCCTCATACGTGTGGTCATTTATAAGCAAGATGTACATTTCCAATCTAAACTTCAATTAAAAACCTCATTATTTAAAATCTCATAACCTTTCTCTTCTATGTTAAGAGCATTAGGTGTGGCTCACCACCACCACCTCGCCAGTCCACTTAGCAGCTTGCCGTGGCTCGTTGCCACACCACCTCTCCTCAACTAAACTTGCCACTGGATTGGAAATCGTCTGCACAACGAAGATATAAATTGTACTTTTGTATTTTTTTTTTCTAAATTTGTAGTAATGTTTTAATTATGCAAGTGTTTATATGAATTGTGTGTGTCTATGTAATGTGTGTATTAGTGTGTGTTGCAGGTATGTAGAAAAAAGAAGAAACAAGTTTTTATTTACACTTTTGGTCTTTGTGTGTTTAGTTCTTGTGGTTTTATTTATTTACAGTTTGGTCCTTGTGTGTTTAATCTTTGTGATTTTATTTATAGTTTTTTATTATTATTTATTTTTTTTAGTAACTAACATTTTTATTTTTAGTTATTAGTATTTGTTTTAAATAAAATAAATTTAATTTGATTGAAAAATGAATAAAAAAAAATAAAGTTTTAAGTGGTGGCTGACCTTAAATGAGTAAGTTGAAGTTAATTGTTAGTGAAAGGGTTATTTGTGGAGGTTTGTTAAAGTGATGTGACAACCTCAAATGACAAACCTTGCTTTATCACTAGACCTAATGATCTAATTGTCATATTGTCGACTACAACTTCTTTGCTACACACCAATATTGGCTGACCTTTTTCCACAATGTTTCACTCAGGTTAAAACACCGAGATTCCTTTCATTAATGTTATACAAAGTACTAGAAGTAACCGTTGTATGTCAAGAGCTTTTTTAATGTGCCGAAAATGTATGTCAAGATGTGCTACCTTACTTCCTTTTTTAAATGTGTCAAGTGGCCGGTTTTATAATATCAGTAGGCGCCAGCTACAAGGTGCAAAGAATAATATAAAAAAGTTGACCATAACAAGGCTGAACTCGCTATAAAAAGTAGGTGAATTTCTTGTTTCAATTAATTGCACCAATTTCATTCAAATTATCACATACATCTCAATTATTCAGATACAAAAATCCCCCACTTTACCCAATATAATTACTATAAACAATGGCGGAAGTCATTGCTTCCCTTATCGAAGCAGTTTTTCAGAAGCTGACCAATGAAGCCTTGAAGCATGTTGTTCGTACACAGGGAATTCGTTCTGAGCTGAAGAATTTGGAGAAGACGTTGTCCGATATCCAAGATCTCCTTATTGATGCTTCTGATAAGGAAGTAAAAGAGTTTCGTGTTCAAAAGTGGCTCAATGGTCTCCAACATTTGGCTTACGACATTGACGACATTCTTGATGACTTGGCAACTGAGGCCATGCATCTTGGGGTGACCGAGCGATCCGGAGGCCGCACCAGCATGGTACGAAAGCTCATCCCATCTTGTAGCACTAATTTCTCATTAAGTAGTAAGATGCATCATAAGTTAGACGATATTAACAATAAATTGCGAGGTCTAGAAAATGAGAGAACAACTCTTGGTTTGACTGTGAAGGATGGAAGGTCAAAAGATATAAATAGAAAATTCCAGACCTCTTTGGTAGATTCATCTAGCATTGTTGGCCGACAAGGTGATAAGGATGAATTGGTTCTTAAGCTGTTTGGTGATGAACCATGCAAAGAAAACTTTAGCATCGTGCCCATAGTTGGTATGGGCGGTGTGGGTAAAACCACCCTAGCTAAAATTTTGTATGAAGATGAACAAGTGAATGTTCGCTTTAAAATTAAGGCGTGGGTTTGTGTTTCTGAGGAGTGGGACACCTTTAGTATGAGCTATATTATATTTCAGTCTGTGACCGGGGAATCAAAGGAATTTAAAGATTTAAATCTCCTTCAAGAGCTCTAAGAGATCAACTTAGAGAGAAATTATTTCTATTAGTGTTGGACGATGTGTGGAGTGAAAGTAGTGACGACTGGGAATCACTAGTGGCCCCTTTAAAAGCATGTGCTCCTGGAAGTAAAATAATCATGACAACTAGGAAGGAGAAGTTGCTCAGACAGTTGGGTTGTGGTAAATTAGACCATTTGAAAAGTCTCTCACATGACGATGCTGTGTGTTTATTTGCTCATCATGCGTTGGGTGCAAATAACTTTGATTCGCATCCAAGACTTAAAGCACCCGGTGAAGGCATTATGAGAAAGTGTGATGGTTTGCCTTTGGCTTTAATAGCACTTGGAAGGTTATTGAGGACAAATGAAGATGAAGTAAAATGGAAGGAAATAGAGGACAGTGAGATATGGTGCTTAGAAGAGGGAGGTAAAATAATTCCTGCTCTTAGACTAAGCTATCATGAACTTCCTGTCTATTTGAAGCTGCTCTTTGCATATTGCTCCTTGTTCCCAAAGGACTATGCATTTGACAAGAACGATTTGGTTCTGCTCTGGATGGCAGAAGGATTTTTGCACCAAGTACGTCTGAGCAAGTCAACTGTAGAACGTTTGGGTCACGAATGCTTTGATGAGTTGTTATCACGGTCATTTTTTCAACACTCACCTAATGACAAGTCTTTGTTTGTTATGCATGATCTGATGAATGATTTGGCCGCATCTGTTGCTGGAGAATTCTTTTTCAGGTTAGAGAAGGAAATGGGAAAGAATGTTAGAAAACGAGTTTTTGACAAGTTTCGTCATATGTCTTTTGTTTGTGAGGAATATGAAGCTTACAAGAAGTTTGAGGGAATCAAAGGAGCTAAAGGTTTGAGAACATTCTTGTCGGTACGGGTGAATGAAAGACGGCAAAGTAACTACTTATCGAGTAAGGTTTTGATTGACTTACTCCCCAAGTTGCATTTCTTAAGGGTTTTAAGTTTGAGTGGTTATGAGATAAGCGAGGTTCCTGATTCCATTGGTGAATTAAAGCATTTACGCTATCTTAATTTATCTCGAACTAATATCACACATTTACCAAAAAATGTTTGTGATCTTTATAACTTAGAGACGTTGATCCTTTTTGGTTGTTCTCATTTAACTAAGCTTCCCAAAAACTTCATAAAGCTTAAAAGCTTGCGGCATCTAGACATTAGAGATACGCCTCTTTTAATAGACTTGCCATTAGGGGTTGCTAAGTTGAAAAGCCTACAAACTCTTTCAAAAATCATTATTGGTGGAGAAAATGACTTTTCGATAACCCAACTTAAAGATTTTGAGAATCTTCATGGGAAAGTTTCCATTGAGGGCCTGGAAAAAGTAAAAAACGCAACGGAAGCACGAGAAGCAAACTTATCACAAAAGAGGCTTACCGAGTTTGAGGTGGAATGGAGTGCTTCATCACGTATTACCCCAATGGAAACAACTGAAGACGCTATACTTGATGCATTGATACCATATAATGATGGTTTGGAGAAGCTAGGCATTGTGAACTATCTGGGTTTAGAGTTTCCAAAATGGGTTGGAGATCCCTCGTTTCGTCAGTTGGCTCGTGTGTCTATACGTGGTTGTAAAAAGTGTACATCTCTACCACCACTCGGGCAACTAAAGTCACTTAAGGAGTTATCTATTCAAGACATGGGTGATGTAAAAGTTGTTGGTTTAGAGTTTCTTGGGACTTGTGTTGCATTTCCTTCACTTGAAATTCTAAAGCTTGAAGGTATGCCGGGGTGGGAGGTTTGGTCAACCAATAGTACAAGTGGGGTTGGAGATTCTGTGTTTCCATGCCTTCAAGAGCTCTCTGTAAAATGTTGTCCTAATTTGGTTGAAGTCTCAGTTGAAGCAATACCTTCACTAAGGGTTCTAAAAATAGAAGAATGCGGGAATGGTGTGGTGAGAAGTCTGGTTCATGCAGCTCCATCAGTCACCAAGTTGGAAATAGTTTCTATTTCAGGGCTTACTAATGAGTTGTGGAGGGGTGTTATATTGGATCTTAAGGCAGTTGAAGATTTGAGAGTCAAGGAATGTGATGAAATAAGATATTTGTGGGAATCAAAAGAAGCAGAGGTAAGTAGTATGGTTCTTGTGAATTTAAGGAATTTGGAAGTATGGAGATGTAAAAAATTGGTGAGTTTATATGAGAAAGATGAGGAGTACAATTATGGGAGCAGCCTCCTAACCTCTCTTAGGTCATTAGTGGTACATGGTTGTGAAAATTTCAAGCATTTGAGTTGTCCAAACAACATCGAAAAGTTGAATACTGCTAATTGTGAATCAATTACATGTGTCTCCTTCTCAACGGGAGGAGGGCAGAAGCTCAAGTCAGTTAACATTTTCAACTGTGTGAAATTAATGTTAATGGAGGAGTTGGGAGAAGGAGAAGAGTTAGAGAAGAATAAGTTACTTATCAACAGCAAAAGCATGCCAATGCTTGAAACTGTACAAATAAGGAGTCATCCAAATGTGGCATCGATCATTGATTTTTGTGGTAACTTCATTCACCTCACCAGTTTGGCAATACAATACTGTGAAAGTACGGCGGAGTCATTATTTGCAGATATCCAATTGCAGAATCTCACCTCCTTAACTCTTTTGGTAATAAGCTATTGTCCAAGTATGGATGTTCCAGCAGCTGGGCTTTGGCCTCCCAACTTGCGTGTCCTTGAAATTGGGTGCTTGAAGAAGCCCATATCAGAATGGGGCCCACTGAAGCTTCCAACCACACTAGTTGGCCTAATCTTACACGGTGAAACAGAAGCAGCGACTAATTGGAGCCAATTGTCTAATCTTGATCTTCCTTCATCTCTTACTCGACTTTGCATCTTCGGTTTTAAGAATTTGGAAAGAGTCTCCGAGGGACTCAGACACCTCACCTCCCTCCAAAATCTCACCATTTACAAATGCCCAAAGATGAAAGATCTACCAGAAAAGTTGTTGCCTTCACTTTTAAGTTTGAAAATAGACGAATGTACTAGTGATCTGAAAGAAAGATGCAGTAGAGGAGGCTCCTACTGGCCCCAAATCTCCCATATCCCCTGCATTAGAATAGACAGGGAATCACGAACATAAATGAAGGTATGTCGTCTCTTTATTCCCTTTGAGTTCTTTTACAGTATTTATTATATCTTATAAGTAACTAATTAACTTCTTTTTTCAGTTAATTACGAAAATTTCATTTACAAATTCTAAAATAAATAATGAAGTAGAATTTTGATTATCTGTTTAGTTCATTAAGTGAAGTGGATGTGGCTTCACTGTATATGGTGGATGTTATATACGTAGTAATTTATGTTCCTTTAATTTTATATATTCAGACAATATTTCTTTTGAAATCATGCGTTTCTAAACAATTTCACATCTCATGTTCATAATAAAGTTCCATTTGAATACAATTTTAAATATCTTATTTACAAACTTATATTTCACTTGTTGTTAAGTTAATATTCTAATTAAGTTGGTTTAACCTCAAAACTTCTATCTGTTGCAGTCATTGTATAGAGGACTGAATCACATTCGAGAGGAGTTGTATCATCATACGTTTCTGAGTTTGCCTTGTAAGTTTTTGACCTTGCCTTCTTTATACGTAATTAAGCTGTTTGAATTGACCTTGATATGGTTTATTATTGTTCAGTTTTGTTTTATTAGTGATTGAGACGCCTCATTATGGGAGAGTTTTGAAGCTGCTTTTACAAGCACATAGTTGAAGGCACAAATAATTCAACAAGTTTTCATCCACAATGTATCAGCGAAACAAAATATGCAAATACATTGTTGAACATATACCTCTAAGTGAGTCCATCTTTAGTATTAATCAATACCACTGGTACTTAGATGTAGTCTCATGCAGTAACTGGACTATTTGAGAGTTATATGGGCTTATATATTTTTTTTTGTTTGATCATGATTTCAGGGCAAACAAGCTTGGGGAACATGAATACGTACAAGTAACAAAAGATCTTACTGCATCGTCTTTGTAGTTTGTGTGTCAGAACATGTTAAATGGAGTGTTAACAAATGTTCAATTGCTAGATCAGATCAATATGATAGGATCAAGTGTTGAAGCTGATTGTTAATTTTCTCTATTCAAGTTACTTGATAGTGCTTAACTGGGAATCCAAGATCAAAAAGTTAAGCTCATGGAATGTCTTTGATATCATCCTTCTAAAATGCAATAACACGAGTATGCTCATAGATGTCTAACAAAGCATATTCCAAAAGAGACATTGAATATCATGATGTGGTGTCCTGCGAGTATTCCAGAGTCAAAAGAGGTCTTTATATGCTCATGGTTTATTGATTGGCAGTTCATTGGTTGAATTGAGTTGGTATATCATTTCGATGGAGGCTAGTGAGTTATTGTGAAAGATGAGACTACTTCGTCTGAACAAATGATATGGCCAAAAGAGTGAAGACAAAGCTGTTTGATGCATCAAATTCAAGTTATCAGACTGGTTTGTGTTGCTGTTTTGATAGTTTTTTCGGCTAGCAGTTTGAATCTTCGTTTGTTTTAGATTGTTGATTTGTTTTGCTTACTCTGTTTTTAAGACACAAGGAAATGTCTTTGGTATTTTGAGCTAGCTGTGTAATTTGATATATATAATTTTCTTTTCACCAAATTGTAACTAAACTATTGCATTTGCCAGACTTCCTTGTACATATTTAAGTTTTCTTTCAACTCTAAGGAATTATGGCTATTTGCCATTCCTAGATGATCATGGCATCTTGTATTTGCTGCATAAATAAATATTTCATTATGTAGAATCAGGTATAATCTTCTATCGATTTTCCTACTTTATTTATTTATTTATTTATTTCTCAAGCAAGAATGTGATTGACAAGTTTATCTTAATTACCACCGGGGTATTGTGTCTAAAAGGTACAATGGCATTTGGACAACCATTTTTTATTCAAAATTTGTTTCGACTTCTTGGGCACCACTAGGATTTTCTACAATGGGCCATGGTGATACATGTTTAAAATATTTAATAAACTAAAATTACCATAATTAAATATAAGTTGATGTTATTACTTTTCAAAATTTCTTTTATATACTAAGCTTATGTATAAAATATACAACTCATTTAATAATAGAGGATCATAAATTCCTACAAAACACACAAATGATACATGTTATATAAATTCCTACTCATATTTATCATATAAATAATGAATCAATACTATCAGTCTTTCTTTTTTTATTAAAAAAAAAAAAAAAAAAAAAAAAAAAAAAAATTTCACCCTTTTTTTAAAAATTAAATATCTCGTAAACCGTTAATAGTTACGCGAAAAAAATCATACCATAGCGACGAGAATTACATTATCTTTTTTATAGATATGCAATTTTATATACTTTTGACGATTTTTTTTTTCAAAATTTTCGCCCAGAAAAATCACATGTGATTCATAAAAATCATATGTGATTTGTAAAAATCAAATCATATGTGATTTTTACGAATCACATGTGATTTTTTAAGGCGGAAATTTTTAAAAAAAAGTTCGTTGAAAGTATATATATAATTGCATATCTATAGAAAGATAATTTAATTCTCGTCGCGATTGTATATTTTTTGTAGCTTGAAGATTTACCGTTTGCAAGATATGTTATTTAAAAAAAAAATGTGAAAAATGGTTTTTTATTAATTTAGATAAAAAATGTATGACTATGATTGGTTAATTGATATGACAAATATGAGTTCTATATTGATATCACCTCATCACATAATTCAGACACATTCACTACAACAAAATAGTTAACTTTTCACATTTATTAAAGCATGTCTTCACACTTTGAAGTGTGTGAAATTGAAAAGTTCACACTTAGCTTGTATATGTGAATCAATTGGGTGTAACCTTCGGTAGTTGGAAGTAGAATTGAGACTGGATGTGACGGAAGGAAAAGGGAGAACAAATAAATTCATTATTAAATATGAAGATTAAAAACAATTCCTCACATTTAAAGTAAGCTTTTAATTCTTCACACTTAAAAAAATTGTGAGGATTTATAAACAATTCTTCACACTCTAAGTGTGAGATATTAATTCTTCATACTTTGAAGTGTGAGGAATATTAAAAAAAAAAAAAAAAAAAAAAAAAAAAAAAAAAAAAAAACTTTGAAAGTGAAGAGTGAAGAACTTTAGATGTGTCTTTAATAAGGGGATAGGCAAGCATAAATAACTGTAAATTTGTTTTAGTTGTAGGACATATGCAAGTTTTCAGTGTGGATGAGGGTCGTGTAAGCGATCGATAATCGTTTGTGTGTTGTGTGTGTATTTATTAGTATTTTTGTGGGATATGTTTTTTGTAGTGTAGGTCGTCTTACTGTGATAATCAATCGCTGGAGAGAGAAAGCTGACGTGGAGGATAAAATGAGGGTCAATCCCTCCCCTTACTCTATTTAGCCTTACATGTTTGCGCCACATCATTAATTAAAGAGAAAAAGGTTCAATAATTAAGCAGATGCTACCAAATTGTTAATATGCACGTTACTATGAAATAAAAACCTAGCCAAAAGGAAAACAAGAAAAATTTAAGCTAAACAAAGAAGGGTATAAACTTCAGAATTTCGTGGAACCAGTTAAAAGGGAGAATGGTCAATAAAGTTTTAGTAAAGAATTAATTCAACAGTTAGTTAATATCTGGGTCGCCTAACATAATCAAATACACGTTAGCATTATGTGCCAATAATTAAGTACATAAGTAGAGCAAACCTTAATGTAAATTCGAATAATTATTTAAAATTAAAACCTGACTTTATATGAGGTTTAATACAAGTAGCACCTACTTCGCGAGATCTCTTGATGCATCTTGAACATAAGATCCTTCGTTGTTTTATGTAAAATCTCAAGGTGCTCGGCATAACGTGATCTTTTTTTCTTCGATTTCTGTAGAATATTAAGAAAGTATAAGTCATCATATTACATTAGAATAGCATGCGTAAAGAGTTAACTTTTCATAGAATAAAGGTTACACATTCATATTTCATTAAGTAATATAAACTAACCTGATATATAGGAAACTTGAATACACTCGATAAAACAGTTAACAACTATCATTCACAAGAAGGCAGCAGTATGATGATTCTATCCATATAATTCAAAGCCTTCCTGCATCTCAATATGTCTAAATGACACAAAGTGTGACTTTCCACACATTCAAACAGTTCCCTTAAAAACTAACTCATTCCTTTTCCCCTGTTTGACCCGTTATAAGAGAAACCCAAACCAGAATTGGCCCATTTACAAATAGATGAATCAAAAGTCCCCCTCTAATTCTTTTTAAAATTTTAAAAAGCTGAAAAAAAATTAAAGTTGACCAGATCGATTTAGTTAGCTCAAAAAAACTACTAATGTCAGTCCAAGTATCAGTATCCTCACTTTAAATACCACTCCAAACTCATAAAAAAATATATGAAAAGTAAAACTAAACATGGAAAATTTCTAGGAGAAACTGTGCTTCATGAACTAATTTCTCACTCAAATGGCTCTTTAGTGCCTATGTAGTACAGGATGATAGTAGCATGGGACCCGACTACTTACACAAAAAGGATAAATCTTCATTTCGTGTGATGTATGTGTACTGTGTGCAATGTTAGTTTTGCTACTTTGCCAAGTTTGTAAGTTTAATTTGACACAAGTTTATAAGTTTAGTTATCGGTTGCATCTTGAAAAATAGTTTAAGCCAACGAAACTTGAACCTATGAACCAGAAGAACTGAAATCTATACTACATATAAAGCATGAATGACTCTCTCTCCAAAATTTTAAGATTTACAAGAAATTAAGCATGGTTTACAACACTTTAAAGCACTCAATTTTCAGAATTACAACAAAATAAGCATATTGTACAACAAAATAAAACATGATGTCATTTTAAGACCAAAATTTTATCAAACAACATTAATGCTATTAAAAATACCCCATCACCAAAAATTACAACCATTTAAGCACAATGTACAATAGCTGCAGCCAATTTTTTGATTTACAACAAAATGAGCATAGTGTACAACAAAATAAGCATGATGTAATTTTCAGACTTACAACATTAATGCTATTAAAGTGGTCAATGTTATTAATGACTATAATGACTACTACTTACAAGAAAAGAAACATAGTGTACAATACTTTAATGCACATAATTTTTAGACGTACAAGACAAGAAGCATAGTGTACAACAAAACATCACATTAATGCTATTTAATGTAGTTAATTATTTAACTCGT
This sequence comes from Artemisia argyi, assembly GCA_030686995.1. NCBI lineage: Eukaryota > Viridiplantae > Streptophyta > Magnoliopsida > Asterales > Asteraceae > Artemisia > Artemisia argyi. Next base: position 152,349,512 of record CM060684.1, read on the forward strand.
CAATAAATACAATTAACACATTTATTAAAACACCCCTTACAAATACAAATTATCAAGCATATTGTACAACCAAATTAAATACAATTCCTGCATTAAATTTCACTACTACAAATAATAAAGCACATTATACAAATATTCAAGCCTGAATGGGCAACGGGCCAAATGGGCTTGAGCCCGAACGGGCGCGGACCAAACGGGCTCGAGCCCGAACAGGCACGGGCCAATGGGTTCGAGCCCGAACGGGCACGAGCTATACGAAATTCTTGATATCCGTAAATTTATTATCAAAAATAACATAATAAACTAAAATACATTATTTATCAAAAAATTTTATTTCAGATTACCCGCCGCTGCAACGTGCGGGTACCCTGCTAGTCTCATTAATAAATAAATTTGCCCCCTCCTGGAAAATTTTCTAGTTCCGCCCCTGATTGTGTAACTTTATGATATTCGATATATTTTTGGGACTTTGGGACAGGGCTAATTAGCTGAATTCAGTTTTTGTACATTGTTTGAAATGAATACTTCTAAGAAGCATTGTTTTGAATTGCTCACTTGATATTTGCTGAAAGATTCTTTCTTGTCCGGTATAATATAATCCAGCATAATTCTAAAACTTGATTACTTCCAAAAACCACTGTTCCAGACATAAAGTATATATAATAATCGATAATGTACAACTTAATAACTGAGTCCGTAAAAGCTTCAAGTTGCACCTGTTTGGATGAAGGCATGCCCATGCATAGATTCATTGTCAGCTGTGCAGAAGCTTCCTTCCTGCATCTGCATGCGCACTTCCCCAAAATTTGTTATATATGTGGCTCTTTGGATCTTCTGGAGTAGATGGAATCGGGTCCTGCATGCCGTTCTTTACCTTTGTTCGCACTTATATTTGCAGGAGAACACTATTTACCTGTTTATATGCGAGAACAATCTCACAAAATTGTAGGCTTTTTAGGAGTTTAGAATTTGGGATAATAGCAATTTTTGACAGATTTTACACTTAATGAAGAAGTCAACAAGGAAATGTGGACTTTATTATATATAGTTTTACTAGAACTGCATTCAAGACTGGCCTTGCATGGGCACAAAATATATTCAACATCAAATTTATAATATAAGTCCATAAACCATACAACTGAAGTATGGCCTTTAACAACCAACAAAAAGTACCAGATCTTGTAAGAAGTTGGAAAAAAACTATCAGCAATATGTGTTGACTTCTGAATTTCTGAAAGAAAAGCCAAGAAATAAGTACTCTATAATAACCTTATATACTTAGGGTGTGTTTGTTTCATTAAGATGTTTTGGGTCTGAATGTGACTACCACATCTTACCAGTAAGAGGTGGCTAGAAAGTCTGAATATGAACGAAATAATGTTGTTTGTTTTTGTATAATTGTCCGAATGATTTTAAGTGTTCGTTTCTGCAATTTATTTAAGTAAGTTATGTAAATATGAAACAAGACTTTTTATCATAAATATAACATAGTTAATAAACCATCAAATATATTATATTAACACGAGTCTTCAATCTCTTATCGAGTAAGAGGCAGTAAGACAAGTCTCACACCTCTTACCAAGTAAGATGTTATATGTCTAACTGGGTCTGACTCAAAAGAAAAAAACAAACAAACAAAACGTGTGCCCACCTCTTACTGGTAAGAGTAAGAGGGCTGGTAAGACTTAAAAAAAAAAAAAAAAAAAAAAAAAAAAAAAAAAAAACCCCTTAATGACCTTAAAGCATAACCCCAGTGAAATTTAACTTTTTGCACATAAGTTGGAAGCCCAAAAACCCAACACTATAAAAGGCTACAAGTTTATGGACTGTTTTACATGAAGGTCACAGAAATTACACTTCTAACGGTGTATTTAGTAGAAACCCACGTTATATAACCTTGAGAATATTCACCTGCTTCCTCCTTTGTGCGTTCAAACGTCACTGAGTATGTAGCTTTCTCGTCCATCTGTGTGAAGTTAATCCTGTTGGGATTCACGACCACAGAAACTCCTTTTGGTGCTACAACCGTGACATCATAAGATGTACTACATGGATCTCCGACATTAGTCACTGTCCTTGTAAATGTTTGAGATGGTCCCAATTTAACAGCAAAAGAAGGGTAGTTCAGCTGGCCTTCTGGTATGCTGGATTTTGTCGAACACAAAACTGCTCGATGTGCAATGATCCCAACTTGGTCATCGCTATATCCGAGGCCACACAAGTAAGGTATGTAATCATCAGGCTGGATATCATAGATCAAGCCGGGATCATTTGCCTTTGATGGGTTAACATGACCCGCACCAGTAGCAAATACGTCTGCTGCTTGTAGTGTTTCATCAATTATTGGTGTACCTTTGAGATTTACAAGGTCCGCAGATGTCATTATAGCAGACTTTATTGCTGCTGGTGACCAATACGGATGATTAGCTTTAAGTAATGCAGCAACACCACTGAGATGTGGGCATGACATTGACGTTCCAGATATCATGTTAAATGCGGATTGTGTACTGGTGCTTCCAGCCCATGCAGCTAGAATGCTGACTCCAGGGCCAATAATGTCTGGTTTCAAAATCCCAGGACTCACAATATTGGGGCCTCTGGAAGAGAATGAAGCAATAGCAGGAGCTAAAGGTTCTCCAATTACTGTTCCCTTAAACAATACTGCTGCTACTGGTGCAGCTGTCGAATTAATGTAAGCTTTAATCTTGAGTCCTGCAGCATAGCTAATATATGTTGCAGGGAGAACGTGTGCATCTGCAGCAAGGCTGAATCCATCTGTTTCTTGGTTCATCAATATCATAGCTGCACCACCCGCGTTCTTCACCACTTTTCCTTTACCTATTCTTGTATTCATACCTCTTTCACACAATACTACTTTTCCCTTAACATCAATACCTTCAAGTGATCCATTGACACATAACTTGGAATTTGGTTTGACATTAGTACCTGCATAAACGAGTGGCATCAGTGTTGGAGGAAAATCTTTTGGCTGAAATAAAGATTCACCATCAAATTCCATCTTGTTTCCAAGCTTCGCAGTGGCTTTTATCTTTCTGTCAGTGGTGCTTGCTCCAACTGTTAGAACCCATGGGGCCAAATTTGTTGCAGTGCCTTTTATCGGACCCGAGTTCCCTGCTGCACAGCTCACAAAGATTCCTTTCTGTACTGCAGCAAATGAGGCTACTGCAATGTTGTCCTGAAAAAACGGGACATTATCTATCCCAAGAGATATTGATATCACATCAACTCCATCAGCTACTGCAGCATCAAGCCCAGCTAGTATGTCACTATCTGGGCAGTCAGAATCGGCACATACTTTGTAAATTGCCAAATGAGCATAGGGTGCCATCCCGACTGCTGTACCTGCAGCAGCACCACCAAATGCTTGTGCATCCTTCACAAACACTCCAGCTGCAGTGCTTGCGGTATGTGTCCCATGTCCGAAATCATCTAGTGGTGACTCTACATTCAACCTCAGATTTGAGGCCCTTGCACCAATGTGAAATGATCTAGCCCCAATGAGCTTATTGTTGCAGCTCGACGCACTGAACTCACACGCCCCTTTCCATTTAGAAGGCGGAGGCGGCATTCCATGGTCACTAAATGAAGCATGATCTGGTATTATCCCAGTATCTAACACTCCAATGATCGTACCTTTTCCAAATCTCGATTGCTTCCACAAACCAGATTTTTTATGCAAGCCCAAGAATGTTGGTGTATGAGTTGTCTGAACCTTCAAGATTCTTTCTGGACGAGCTGATACAAACCCATCTTTCTTACTCATGGATTCAACATCAGCATCAGTGAGCCTTGCTGCAAAACCACTGACCACATTCTTGTACGAGTATAGTATTGGATCCTGTTTCTCTGAGGATGCAAGATGAACAGGCAGAAATGATCGATAATAGGAATCAAGCTCATATTCACTTATATCAGTTACTAAAGCTTGTGGTTTCTTTACATGGACAATGTAAGTTTTCAAGCTACTAACACTTCCCTTATCAGATTCACTTCCTTTAGCAATGTCAAGATAGAATGTAAATAGTAGGATAAAAGTTAGATGTGTAGTTTTTGCCATTTTTAGCATATGTTTCAATTAGATCTGGTTTAGAATTTAAAGATATATCTAAATTTAAAATGTGTTTGACTCAACCATGAGTTAAAAGGAGCTTAGGATATGATATAATATAACAATAATGTTATTTAAAAGACACCATATAAAAATCAGACAACAAACACAAAACTAACAGTATATATTAATAAAATAACAGCAACATCTGTAAAATGTGACAATAAAAAAATAACAAATGAGTCAGACTATGAGCAAAAAACACATTACAAGCAAGCCTGGAAAACAACATCCAGATGTGTTGACATTAATTGTGAGCGCTACTTAGGTCAATTATTATGGACTTATATAACATAACCCGTTATTTAGGACCTTGTACAAGCCCATAAAACCCAACACAAACACTGTACTAAAACATAAGATGATGTTAGCTATATATCAAGTATCAAGACACACATCTAGCTCTTCTAGAAGAAATATATAACAATTTATTATGTTTTAAAATGCATCTTGAAATTTTTTTAAAGTTTTATACTACCCATTTATAATTTCTACTTTTTTATACATTTCTGACATGGCCATGTAGATGTCAAGACTCAAGATTAAGCTTAAATGAACAAAAACAAACAACCATTTGTTTGTTAGATTAAGCTTAAATGAACAAAAACAAACAACCATTTGTTTACCGATCTGTGTGTATTAACTGCTATAAGACTAAGAATTATCATGGTTTAGATTTGGGGTCATAAAATAACAAACTTTTTTTTTTTTTTTTTTTTTTTTTTTTTTTTTTTTTTTTTGTTAATTGTCATATCCTAAGAAAAAAGTCAAAAACTGATAACATTAAGTTTTTGGGTTATTAAACGCTATTGTTGATAATTCAAAGACGAAACAAACAAACAAATTCAAACAAACGAAGCGGAAGCTTTATTCAATTACCAAAACAAATACAAAACCAAATTCAAAGGTGCCAAACCAAAGTTCTAATTCAAAAGGTAGCAACCACAAATTCAAAAGGTACAAAGAAAACTAATGCCATCAATCCCTATCTATAGGCTAAAACTAACCATCATAGATTAGTTTCCTAATTCCAAACAAACTTATGGACAAGTCAAACAAATTAACAATTTTACCAAATAACCCCTAAAGTTTAAGTCACTTTTCTAACAATCTCCACCATGACTTAAACTCCTCCACCTGCTTCAAATCAAATTCAAAGTTCCAAATTTCAAATTCCAAAATCCAAAATCCAAAATCCAAATTCCAAATGCCAGTAATACTAGCCAAATTCAAAAGGAACGATCGATTCCTAAAAGCAATCAAAACAAATTCAATCCAAAGCAAATTCAATCCAAGACAAAACGCCGGTAACTTCAAAACGAACAATCAAACGTTAACCGAAAAATTCAAAACGGTCAAATAAACAAACAAATCGGCTCAAATGATCTTCAAATTTCGAATACCAAATTCAAATTCTAATAGTCCACTTATATAATAAGAATTACGACCCAAATATCAAATTCATATTCTAATGACCCACTTATGTAATAAGAATTATAATCCAACTTCAAACTTATTATCCAAGTATCAACCAAATTCAAGTTAATAAATAACTTGACGAATGGACTCTAATAATTCAAACGTCCCAAATATGATACAGATAATAATTCTAATGACCCACTTATTATGATAAGAATTACGGTCCAAATTTCACATTCAAATACAAATACTCGAATAACCTAATCGTAGGCTAGTTTTCGAAACAATCTCTCAAAAATCCAAACAAATCCCATCAAATGCAAAATCTATTTCAACCGAAGTCTTCAAAATTCAAATACCCGAAGCAACAAACAAAATACCGATAACCAAATTTCATATGATAAACAAAAGCATAGAACAATATATCCTAACCAAAACAGTGATCAAGTAAAATACTAATTACCAAAAACAATGTCTAATAGCCCAATAATAACCAAAAGCCCAAATCCAAAAACGATCTACAAAATCCCAATTACTATATGCAAATTTCCAACACCAGTTAACCATCGAATCCCCTATTAGATATTGCGAACGAATCGAAACCAATATTCAAATCACGAAAATCAATTTTTCTAAACAAATTCAAACCAAACAACTAAAAACAAACCAACCTATGCTTCAATCTAAACGAACCCAAAAAAAACTTTTTTTTTTTTTTTTTTTTTTCTTTTCTTTTTCTTCTTCATGGTTAATCGAACCAACCTAGCTCTGATACCACTTGTTGATAATTCAAAGACGAGACAAACAAACACACAAACGAAGTGGAAGCTTTATTCAATTACCAAAACAAAGACAAAACCAAATTCAAAGGTACCAAACCAAAGTTCTAATTCAAAAGGTAGCAACGACAAATTCAAAAGATACAAAGAAAACTATTGCCATCAATCCTATTTATAGGCTAAAACTAACCGTCATATATTAGTTTCCTAATTCTAAATAAACTTGATGGACAAGTCAAACAAATTACCAATTTTACCAAATAACCCCTAAAGTTTAAGTCACTTTTCTAACTGCTATTGGAAACCTTCTATCACTTGGGTGGTATAGTGTTCTTTGATTATATATGTATCATGTTTCCGTAAGTATGTGATAAGTAGGAAGCAGGATTAAATGCGATTGTGCATGAAATGATAAGATCACAAAAGAGAGCTAGTATTATTAACGATGAACAGCCATATCCTTAATTTATGGAAACAAAAGTGCATTTTAACGGGTAGTAGCAGAATGATGGAGGAACACTTTGGCTGTTACTCTCACACAAACTTGATAGAGAACGGGGTTCTGACGGAGTATTTACCATCACTCCAAGTCATAGATCCTTCCGCGTATGAAGGTTTCACCTCATACTGTCTATCTCGTATGAATTGCACTTGATATGTCAACTTTTGGTTAACTTCAGTAAATATGAGCTCTGCTGGACCAACGCCTAATATTAGACCAAGTGGTAAAGTAACAGTTTTGATGGTGTAAGTTGAATTCGCTGCACCAACATTAGTCACTGTCCTTGTAAAGATTTTATCATCACCGATTCCTAGAGTGACAGCAAAGGAAGGATAGTTCAATTGTGCTTCCGGAATTACTTTTGAGCATGTAACTCTTTTTTGCACAATGACCCCAACTTGTTTGCTTGTATATCCTAGACCACACAAATAAGGTATGTAGTCGTTGGGTTGAATGTCAAAAATAAGTCCTGGATCACTAGCTTTCGATGGGTTGACATGTCCAGAACCTATAGCAAATATGTTTGCAGGGAGCTCTCTCTCGTCCTGGATGGGTTCGCCATTCAGGTTTAGCTGGTCCGCTGTGGTCATAATTGCGGACTTAATGGCTGCTGGTGACCAATCAGGATGTTCACTTTTCAACAATGCAGATATCCCTGAAAGATGAGGGCATGACATCGAAGTACCAGAGATCATGTTAAACGTTGATTTTGTCTGTGTTGAGTTTTCAACAGATACAGGCCAAGCTGCAAGTACACTAACTCCAGGGCCAATGATATCGGGCTTAACAATTCCTGGACTTGTCAAACTAGGTCCTCTGGATGAGAAAGAAGCTACCTCGGGAGCATCTTTTACGCCAATTACAGTTCCTTGAAATATGATGGTAGCAACAGGTGATGAACTTGAATTGATGTATGTCTTGATCAAAATACCATCTTTATAACCAATGTGTGATGCAGGAAGAACATGAGCATCAGCTTCTGTACTAACCCCATCTTCCACTTGGTTGGCGAGAATCATCGCGGCTCCTCCGGCATCTTTTACTGTCTGTCCTTTGTCAATTCTAGCTATACCACCACCTCTGTCACACAATACAACTTTTCCTTTGACATCAATATCTTTTAATGATCCTTGTGCACACCATGCTGCTTGTTGACCACCGTTTAACCCTGGGTACACGAGAGGCAAAAAGTTTTGAGGGAAATCTTTTGGTTGAAATAAGGATTCTCCATCTAGCAAGGCCTTGTTCCCAAGAGATACAGTTGCTCTTATCTTTCTATCAACAGTACTAGCACCAACTGTGAGAATCCATGGTGCCTCATTTGAAAGTGTTGAGTTAAATGGCCCTGAATTAGCAGCTGAACAACTTACAAAGATTCCTTTCTGAATAGCACTAAATGCGCCGATCGCGATACCATCCTGATAATATGGAAGCGAAGCTCCACCAAGTGAGAGTGAAAGCACATCTACTCCCTCCTCGATAGCTGCATCCATGGCTGCTAAGATAGCACTTTCAGAACAACCAATAGTATCACACACTTTATACATGGCCACGTGAGCGAGTGGTGCCATTCCCACTGCAGTACCATAGGCATTTCCGAATACATTGGCACCATCTACAAAGTTCCCACCAGCGGTACTAGATGTATGAGTCCCATGTCCTTCATCATCGATTGGTGAACCACTATTAGTAAAATCTCTCGCTCCAATCAACTTATTGTTACATCCCGGAACTTCACATTTGCCTCTCCATTTTTGTGGTGGAGTAGGGACTCCTGCATCATCAAAAGAAGGATGGCCTGGTGTAATTCCGGTATCTAGAACCCCAATAATGATTCCTTTTCCATAGTTTGATCCTCTCCATACTCCTAAATTCTTATGTAACCCCAAGAATTTTGGAGTATGAGTTGTGTGTAGTTCATACACCCTTTCAGGTGTTGCAGATATGAACCCATCAAAAGTTTCCATTACTTTTACTTGATCCGGAGACAGCTTGGCTGCAAATCCGGTAAGCACATTGTGATATGCATGGATTATGCTTGCTTTCTCATTTGAACCAGTACTGCTTTCCAACAAAAAAGAATTGTACCAATTGTGTCGGTCTTCTGGCGTAGCAAACACTTTGCCATCAGGAGAGTTTAAGTGTACAATGTAAGTTTCCGCTTGGTTGTCACTCGCAGAAGTGATGCTGAAAATAGTGAAAGTAAGAACAAACATAAAAGAAACTACCGATATAAGGTCATATCTTTTTCTCTCCATGATTATTGAAGAGTTTGAGCATATGTCATGAGATTTTTAAAGGATCTATATATAGAGTTAAATAGCCTCGTTGTATGAATACATGATATTTGACCTTTCCTGTTGGACTATAGGAAATAGCTAAGATGAAACTGCTTTCTTACATAGTATGAAGCGATTACTTCTAAGCTTAAATGATATCACCAAGAATTGTACCATAGCTGGCATTGTAATCTCTGAATTTAGTTTCACAACATTTTACTTATCTATATTACATATTCATATATGATCTAAATTCTAATGCATGTTCCATTTTCTCAGAAAAAAAATCATTTTGTATTTGTGTTCATAGTTTGCTATGAACATTTTAATTTCAATTATGGAAAGTTATTGGAATGGTTTAACCTCGTTTACATTTTTCATTAAACCAACACCAAGCTAAACCAACAACTTAACATAATATTTTACTTCTCTTTCAAATGTGCCGGAGTTATCTTATTATTATTATTATTATTATTATTATTATTATTATTATTATTATTATTTTATTATTATTATTATTATTATTATTATAAACATCACTTTTATTATTATTATTATTATTATTATTATTATTATTATTATTATTATTATTATTATTATTATTTATTTATTTATTTATTTTCAAATCAAACTAGAGTTGTATAAATCCAAAGCTGTAACAGGGATCAATCAACTATTTTTGTATAATGCCTTGAATGAAAGTTATTACAGTATACAATAAACTAGCTAAAAGCCCGTGAAATTCATGGGTATTTTAAAAAGAGACCACAAAAGTAGATAATGATTTGTGTAAAAATGAAACGTAAGTGTTACAAACAAATAGTCAAATAACCAAAAGAAAACATAAAGCTACATAAGCACATATTGTGTATTTTGTTTTTGATGAACTTGTTTTTATTATGAGAATCTAAAGGCATGTTGGTTCATTTGCCTTTTTAGTTGATCTTTAGATAATCATAAGCGCTTATTATGGTTTTTAGTTTTTGATGAACTTGTTTTCGTTGCGAGAACCTAAAGACATGTTGATTCACTTGTCACCGCCTTTTTAGTTGATCTATAACAATCTATTAGATACATGAAGTCCCTTCAAACTATTGTGCTATTTGTTAGATATGATCATAAATTTTGTAGCACTTCTTTGTAGATCACTGCACGTTTATTGGGCTATTCATGAGTTTAATGTCTTCATCGCAAATAACAATCTCCAATATTCCTTTTCTCTTAACTCGAGACACATTAACATATGGCTAGCCATATGTGGCAACATGGCGTGACAAATACAAACTCATTTGCCAAGAGATTGTTTGTGGTTCTTACCCATGTAGGGCATTGATCGAAAGTTACAGTTGTGTGTACACACACTCACACGTTTTACTTTCATACAAATATCCCTTTTATTTATACATGTGTTTTAAAAGCTCCGTCAAACTGACAGGGATTTTAAAGAGTTGAAAAAAATAGATAAATGTCAAATTATTGTTAAAACTAATAATCTTCAAAAAGCGTCTAGAATTATTCCATGCTCTTAAACATGAATGGGTAATTCACCTTTGTTATTGACGATCGAAACAAATAGAATTATTATACCACTAAACATTTTGTCATGCTTTAACTCACAACTTTTTCTGCACATGCAACTTTTCTTTTGGACAAAATGTTCATTCTACATTTCTTTGGATTGTCAGAAGTAAACTCATTCATAATTGTATCCGACTGCGACTCTAGAAAACTATAGTACAATCAGTTTATTAAGGGGTAATTCTATACAAACATCCCCAACATCCTATGTACAAACATCCCCATTATTATTATTATTATTATTATTATTATTATTATTATTATTATTATTATTATTATTATTATTATTATTATTATTTTTATTATTATTATTATTATTTTTAAAACATCACTTTATTAAAAACTCATAAAATTTACAAGAAGTTAGTGGGAAGCCGATATACTAACTCGACTTCCAGTCCTTTAGCTATAAAAAAGCTAATTCTACTAAATATATGAGCAGCAGCACGTGCTCTAACATCTTGGATCATCGAGAACTTTCAGATATTATTATTATTATTATTATTATTATTATTATTATTATTATTATTATTATTATTATTATTAGCCGGTGTTTGGTAGTGGTGGTGGTGGGAAAGGTTGGTGGTGGCGACGGTGATTGGAGGTGGTGGTTGCGGTGGTGGACTTAAATTGTAAAACATAAAGGATGATCATTAAATATTTAACGAAAATACTCAAATCGGTTAAAAAAAATGGCTATCTTTTTATGCCCCAAAAAAATAAGTGGGATATCTTGATAAAAAATTACCTTTAATTTGAGTACTTTTTTGCATCGTTTTCTTATATTTTTACTTCTATATAATGTAAAAGAGTTTCAAAACTTTTAGTCAAATTCTTTCAATAAAAGACCTTTATACAATTTTTTTTTTTAAAACTTGAGGCATTTTACATGATCATTTCCATCTCACATAAAATTCCTAATTTTGTATATTACGACGTAATTCTATATAATCTAAGGGGATGTTTAGAAAACATTATGATTTAGTGCTGAATGATTTAAAAGCTTTGAATGATTTAAACCCTCTGAATGAAATTGTAACTGATTGAAATGTATTGTTTGACAACCGTTTAAAATAGATATTCTGAAAGACATAAACAGTTATTGTATTTTATTTAAAAAATCACTATCTTTCAATATTTTACTAAAATTTATTGATCATTGAGATTCATTTTAGGTTTAAATAATTTTGGTTTCAGTGAATACATGTAATATATCGTTTACTAATGCAATAAACTACAACATCGTTAAAATAAATAAACTTGCAAAAGATCAATATTTGGCGTGATGTATAAGAAGGGATAATAAATAATATGATAAATAAATACATATGTAGAATTTGGCAATCCAGAATGTTTATTTTATTGTAACAAATAAGCACTAAAATAATGTTTAAAGGGTACTGAATCATTTTGCATGCCTTTATTGCTTATTGGTTTACCACCTAGTGGAACAATTAAGAGAACTAAAAAAGGTTATCATAGAATAAGGTCCACTGAATGAATCAGAATGTGGCCCATTAAGTGGCTATCAAACAACCCTAAAAGAGTTTCAAAATTTTTCATAAAGTTCTTTCAATAAAAACTACTACAAAAAAAAGTTAATTAGATCTGTTAGAAACCCTTATATAGATCAGTAACCAACTACTCTATCTAAGGGTGATCTTTATGAGCAGATACCTATATAGATTGGTTCGAAACTGATCTTTTTAATGTAACAAAAAGATCGGTCAATAACGAATAACCGATCTAGTTAATAGCTATGATTTTAAAAAAAAATTATACAAAAAAATGATTTCCCAGAATTTAATAATCCAAAAGTGCAGATTAATTGTTCCAGATTTGCAATTCATTACCGTACACAATATTCTAGTACAAATAACTTAGATAAAGATCAACATTTAAGTTACAGAACAACTTCAACTGAAAAACGACAATTGCAACATAAGACAACACCCTCAAAATAAAAGTTCACAAGTCCTACTAACTACTATCCAAAACTCCAAGCTGCTCCATTGCAAATATATAGGTAGAGATTCACTCATACCTCAAAATAAGAAAAGTAATCAAGGATGCCATAAGAGTAAAGCTTTGTGACCTTTGGAACCATTTCCTTACGGGGTTGTCGTAGATGTTGTCGTTGTTACCCGCTGTCAACACTACAACAAATAGAATCCAACTTTCAAATCCCTTAACAACTACTGTATCAATATCACATCATTAAGGTTACAAACAAACTTAATCATGACATCAAGAAGCATATCAATTTTCATTTAAAAATAATAATTTAGATTGGGTAGTAACATACCTCATCCATCGCGCCACAATGAATATTGGTAAAACCCTCTAAAGTTTCTGTAGAAAATGATCGAGAACCTCACCTTTCGAAGAATGGAATAGGAGATTACATCCAGCTTCTACAAATGAAGGTAATTTTCAAGTGACAACTTCGCGACCCACAGTGTTCCTGAGGCTTCTTGGAACTCCATTTCGAGTGACAAAAACAAATATATTTTATTGGTGACAAATCGAGCAAGATTAACATATTTAATGCAACTTGAAGACCCATGTTGGATGCAATGTATACACTTTTAGGCTTACTTGATTTGGTTTAGTCACATTAATCAGGATCTGTTTACATGACTACGCTACCAGTCTAAGAAATAAAGGGACAAAACTCAGAAACGCCACAAATAGAGCCACTAGTTCATTTCATCGCACTTCTAACTCTCACATAGTTTAGTTCTTTACACAATATATCAAAGTTTAATAGAACAAGAACACGGTATGGTGAGCATCAAAAATAGAGGTAAACATACCTGGTCGTTGCCATTTCAAGCATCTCATCGTCTGATACATTTGATGGGGACTTTTTACCTTTAATCCACTCACTGAAATCCAATAACATACTGCAAATGGAGTTATATATCTCTATCTCTATCTCATACTAGTTCTACATCAGTTGGTATAAGCATTTTGAGCAAATAAGTAATTACTCTTCCCGAAAGTCATAAACTAAAGAACTAATTCAACCTGACCAATTACTGTCATAAACAAAGCTAGTAAATAAGTGACTAAAACCATTATATTCACTTTACTTTCAACAACAAAGCTATGTATAAAAAATTTATCAACAAATTTACAAGCTATGTATACACGAAATAGAGTAAAACCATCATTCCCTAAAAAGTAAAACTTTTAAAACAAAAGCAATTTGTTCAGTGAATGCAAACATAATTTAGAGTAAAAGGCATAAATTGAAGTCATGGAATATCAAATACAGTTACTAATTCACAAAGACTTTGAGTGATTAGATCAATTTACCTTGTTGAGGAGCGGCGGTGAAATTTTGGGGAAATATCTAGGGTTTGTTTGGTGAGAGTGGTATATGATTTTGGGGAAATGGTAAAAGGTTTTGTGTGTTTAAATTATATTTTGGTGATTTTTGGTGAAGCGGCAAATGAAAAATTGGTATCTCGCTAAAACTATTGGGGTGAATACATAGGTTTATTTATTAATACCCGATTTATGTAGTTTCTCAGGTTTATAGTTCATGGGTGGGTGAAATATGTGACTAGTAAATAGATCGGTTAATATTAAAGAACCGATCTAACTATTTTCAAAGTTTAGTAGATCCGATCTATTTAAAAAACTTTCCCCTTCTTTTCCTCTATTAGATCAGTTTTTAATATAACCACTCTATTTGAAGTGATCTATATAACCTTTTGTGTAGTCGTGAAAAGACCTTTTTACAATTTTTATAAACTTGAGGCATTTTACAATTTACATGGTCATTTCAATCTCAGATAAAATTCCTATATTTTGTATATTATGACATAATTCCTACCAAGATAAGTAACATACTTTTTTTAACATCAGAAAAGGAGTATATATATAATGAAAAAAACAGCTACCGAGTAAGTAACTAGGAAGCCAAGAGTACAAAGGTTAATTACAAAGAGTGTTACAAGGGTTATCGAACCAATAGACCCAACTTAGGTGAGCCTTTTTAAGCCTACAAGAGATCCAATTCAATGAAGAGAGCTTAATTTCATTGAGGATCAACTCCTTAGAAGGGCGCTTCTAGAAAAAAGACATCTCGTTCCTGAATCTCCAAATACACCAAAGGGTAGTTTGAACAACTACGTCAAAGGGGACTCTAAGATTAGCCGTTAAGGGGACGTTATCAGCTAAGTTAATAGAATCAGTGAGAGAGGAGATTCAGATGTTATGAATATTCCACCATGACAGAATCTTGGACCATATATCTTTAGCAATGCCACACGAAGTAAATAGGTGTTCTCCCGTCTCGATATAATCATCACAAATGGGGCAAATAATAGAGTTCAAGTCAACACATCTACGGTCAAGGTTGGAGCGTGTTGGAAGTCTTCTATGGAGGATTCGCCAGGATGAGATGTTGATTTTGATCGGGAGGATTTTATTCCATCTATAGGGTTGAGGGTCAAAGGGGTGGAGGATTTTAGTTATATGTTCCCGCATATACTTAACTGTGAAGTTCCTATCATCACTAATTTTACATTCTCAGATATCCAAGACATTAGAGAGGCGAAGATCGGATAAAAGGGAGACTAAATCTTGATACTCTTGTAGTTTTGATGTTGTATGTAGAGGTCTAGACCACTCCCAAGCTAATGACACACCCCTGGGCATTGGAAGAGTTGGATTGGCAGAAAGCTCAATGACAGATGGACTTGTTGCTCGAGGGCCAAATGTAAAGACACGAAGTGAATCAAGGGCATCAATATTAGCAGAGGCAGGAACATTGAGAGATTCCCTTTCACATACTAAACACTCACTGTCTTTATCTAAATGATAGAGCCTTGGGAAAACATTGAAAAGGGTTGGACCACCTATCTACGAGTCAAGGCAAAACTTAGTGTTGAGACCATTGCCAATCTTTCGTTTGAACAAAGAAGGGAGAGATATAACATACGATAGAATGTCATCCTTCAACTTCATTATTTGATACCAAGGTCCTGATTTGTAAGATGAAATAGAACCTATTGCGAGGCCTCCATGGGGACCATGGATATAGATAATGACTTTTCTCCATAACACATTTTCTTCTTGTAAAAAACGCAGCTACCATTTTGCTAACATGGCTTGATTAAATACTTTGAGGCTCCCAATATTGAGACCACCTTGAGCAAGAGGAGCAATAACTTTATCCCAAGTAATCCAAGTTATATTTCTTTCTTCAGAATTACCACCCCAAAAGAAATTCCTACAGATACTTTCAAGCTTGTTTATGATAGTTGTAGGGGCCTTATAAGTAGAAAAGTAGTAGGTAACTAAGCTATCGAGGACGGACTTGATGAGGGTTAGGCGACCCCCACAAGAAAGAGTTTTGCATTTCCACTTAGAGAGCCGTTTATTGAAGCATTCAATCAAAGGAGACCAATTAGAACATCTTGACATATTAGCACCAATAGGTAAGCCTAAGTAAGTACAAGGGAGTTGAGATGGTTGACACCCGATGGATTTAGCCATCAAATTGAGCTCATGAGTGTGTACTCCAATTCCAAAGAGCTTACTTTTGTTGAAGTTAACCTTAAGCCCGGATGCAAGATGAAAACATGTAAGAATTCTAGACATGTTTTTTGCATTGAGGAGCGACCATTGTCCAATAAAGAGTGCATCATTCGCAAATTGTAAATGAGAAATGGGGACTTTATCTTTGCAAACTTTGACACCAATGAAGATATTCTTGTTTCTAGCTTCTAAAAAAGCAACATTCAAAGCTTCAATCACTCATATAATCAAGAAATGGGAGAGAGGGTCACCTTGCCTAAACCCTCTTTCAATCTTAAATTCCTTTGTTGGAGACCCGTTGACGAGGACTGAGGCATAAGCTGAGTTAAGACAAGCTTTAATCCAAGATCTCCATTTTACACCAAAGCCCATTTGAGACATGATAGTGTCCAAGAAAGACCTATTTAAAGTGTCAAATGATGACGCTTGAATTATACATATTTTATATAGCGTTATTTGTTAGTTTCTTAATGGATTATAAGGACTTTCTATACTTAATTGCTTGAAAATACATTTCAGGTCCAAACGACAAAGAACTTCAAGAACTAAGATAAAATGTACACATCTAAGCCATTTGGATGCTAGAGCAAAGTTATGCCTGCCAAAGTATAAAAGTGCGTCGCTCTTCTAGTCAAAGTACGCCGGTTACGGGGGCATAGGATGTCTTGTACAAATCTGAGTCAGCATAGTAAAGTTCGCCGCTTTTATCATCTTTGTGCACCGGCCTTTAGTTTAATTAATGACCTTTGGCGCCAAAGAAATCTATTGAAGCCCGGCCGGTGTTTTCTTCATTGTTCGCCGGTATCGCTATTGAAGCCCGCCGATCTTACCCCAAGTACGGCGTACATCAGAATTTGATCAGCACTCCTAGCCTATGAATAGAGCTTCAATCCATCTCAATTTCACACAAATCTCATCCCAACTATTTCTAAAGCTCTGACAACTATTCCACCTCGAATTACAACAAATGGAGTGATCAAGTGAAGTCAAAGTCTCAATAACATTGAAGTGCTTTCTTGATATTGTTATAGTGATTGCTAGTGACGGTAGCTTCATCATTATACTGATTCAAAAAGTATGTTACTCATTTCAAACAAATCAACTACTGTAAGCATGATTACTGAAGCCATGTTAGGTTAAACTCTTTATGGTTGCTTGGATATGTTAATATAATAAAGTGGTTGGTTGTGGTATGATCTCTTGTTGATTTCTTGTTTATGTTAAGACCTTGCTGTGTTTCTAAACTAATTATCTATTGTCTATCATCTTTGGTTATATTTGTCAATTGGAAGGGTCGAAAGATTCAATTGATATTCTATAATTTTTTATATATGTCTATGTATATTGATCAATTGAATTGAGATATCGCTTTTTTTAAGTCATAAACAATATAGTTTAAACATTGCA
Source organism: Artemisia argyi (assembly GCA_030686995.1). Lineage (NCBI taxonomy): Eukaryota > Viridiplantae > Streptophyta > Magnoliopsida > Asterales > Asteraceae > Artemisia > Artemisia argyi. The sequence goes on from CM060684.1 coordinate 152,367,158, forward strand.
ACTAGTCCTTGAGCTTGTTAACCACTTGTCCAAGTTCTAGTAAACATAACTCTTGAATCAAACCTGTTAACCTATGAAACGTTATTTTGATGAAAACAACTAATTGTTGGTTGAACTATTCCATCATTGAGATCATCATAATTTGCAACCACTGAGTTATATAAACTATCCAAGTAGTCATATTTGTCTCATACTTGATTTACATCTTAATCTTTGCATAATTACTTAAACATTTTCTAAATTCATCTTGATTACTTAATTGATATACAAGAAAAATCTCAGTCCCTGTGGAACGACCTGGTCTTACCAAAACTCTTTACTAAATAATGAGGGTTATACTTTTACCCGTGTGTTTTGAAATAAAATAATCGGTAGAATTAGTTAATATAAATTTAAAGCTTTCGAGACACATCAAAGTTTTTAGCGCCGCTGCCGGGGACTAGCACTTGTTATTTTATCAGTTGTTTAATCATCATAGTTAAATTTGGATTACATTTCTGTACTTATAATTCGAATATCATCTGCTTTGTTTCATAAACCACCACTTTCTTAATTAGATTGCCACTCCTTTTCCATGATCACGACGTGCTTTTTCCCAAAGAACGCCGCTTTTCTGGAAAACATAACACTTTTTCTGGAAACAAACAACACCATTCAAAAAAAAAAAAAAAAAAAAAAAAACCACAAAAACAATTTTAAAAACAGTTGAGAAGGAAACTCCAACCATACGTACTCATCAGACTTTTTTCCAATTTTTTTTTTCCAGAAGTGCGATGTACTTCACCCTGAAGTACGCTGTACTTATCACCTCTGAAACAAGAATTCAATTCATCCGAATTGAATTTTGGTTTTTCACCACCAAAACCCCTAGTAGCCCAGTATTGGATGGTCACACGATCTTCCAACGCAGATCTTTCTAGTCCTTTATCCAAACCCGAAAGAACCATAAACCAAAAATGTAGACGTAACAAAAGAGTTCCATTTTCTCAAAAAGACTTAAGACCCGAAACACCTAAAGAGATAATCCCTGCTGTTGACCATCTTTCTCTTTATCAACTTCATAAAACTTCACGATCCAATGTATGAGACCGATAATGAACCTATGTGGGCTAATGAACGAACCGTTGCTCCTTCTCTTGGCCCTGCAATAACTTTACCTGACACTGCCAACGAATTCGCCATTAAAGGAAATCATTTGACCCTTGTCAAAGGTAACCAATTCGATGGAAGAAACAAAAATGATCCTCATAAACATATCCATGAGTTCCTTGGAATTTGTGAAATGTTTAGATATGGAGAAACCAAAAATGAAGCCGTCTGGCTCATTATTTTTCCATTTTCCCTAACCGGGTAAGCAAAAACCTGGTTAGATGAACTTGACGAAGGAACCATAGCAACATAGGATGAACTTTGCACTGCCTTCATAAGCTGATTCTTTCCGCCAGCATTATTTGATCGACTCCTTGGTGAAATCCGTGCTATTTCTCAGCAATACCGAGAAACATTAACTGAATCATGGTTATGAATGAAAGAGTTTCTTAGTAATTGTCATGGACGCGGTCTAAGTAAAGGAGACATAATCAAAATCTTTTACCATGGACTTGACGAGAGCACACAATAAGCCTTAAATGCTGCTGCAGGAGGAATTTTCTTATACAAAACCCCAAATCAAGCCTACCAATTACTAAAAGACAAAGTCTTACTCAAACATGATTGGGCTAAAAACCAAAAATCAAAAATCAAAAACTGCTCTTCGCAAAACTGTTGCTTTCGCCGATGACGGTAGTAGTAATTCTAATACTGACAAAATAATGGCTCGAATGGATGCCATGACCCTTAAAATGGATGCTCAGTACAAAGAAATGAAAGAGAAATGTGAATCTTGCAACAACTATGTTGGAAATCATTCAACAGCAAACTGCAATGATGATGATACACCCATGTCTCGCGAAGAAGAAGCCAAGTTTATGAAATCATTTAGACGAACTTGTTTTTACAATGACTATCATAACAGGGATCGAGATTGTGATAAATGGCGTACTGGCGAAAGATCTGACTACAATCGTAATCAACCTCGATTGTCATACTATGACAAAAAACTAGATACGCAGAAACAACTCAGCAAATTCATTAAATCACAACAATCTACACACACATTTGTCAAAGAAACTTTTATGGACCTTAAATAGAGGTTAGAATCCACAACCAAAAATCATTAAGCTTCTATCCAAAATCTAGAAGAAAAATTAGACAGACTTGCCGAAAAACAAACTAATCGATCTCCGGATCACTTCCCAGCAACACTACACCTAACCAAATAGGTGGTACCTCTAGACCTTATCAATCGCCTCAAGCTCGTCACGAACATGTGAATGCCATCACCACTCGAAAGGGTACTTCATATGAACCACCACCTGATGATCCTAGTCAAACACGACCAACTGTTGAAATTGATAGTGAGGAGGAAGATGAATCAGCTCCTCAGAAAAAACTCAAAATAAAGGAAGATCCTATAACACCTGTTCTGTAACCATATAAACCAAAAATTCCATATCCCCAACGTCTTAGAAAAGAAAAAATGGAAGCACAATATGGGAAATTTCTTGACATGATTCGTGTCATTCGAATCAATGTTCCATTAATCGATGTCATTTCTGGAATGCCGAATTACGACAAATTCCTAAAAGAACACGTGAGTAATAAAAATAAATTAGAACAAATTTCCACAGCCTTTGTAAGTGATGAATCTTCAGCAATAATCCAAAACAAAGTTATACCAAAATTAAGAGATCCCAGAAGTCTTTTGATTCCATGTAATTTTGGAAAAACATTCTCTTGCAATGCCTAGGCCGATCTTGGTGAAAGTATCAATCTCGTGTCATATTCTCTCTATGCCAAACTTTCTCTAGAAACTCTCAAACCTACCAAAATGAGTGTTCGATTAGCAGACCGATCTTTTAAATATCCTGTTGGGATAGCTGAAAATATGCTAGTCGAAGTTGGTAAATTTACCTTCTCAGTAGATTTTTTTATCTTGGAAATGGAGGAAGACAACAAAGTCCCTCTGATTCTAGGAAGACCATTCTTGCATACCGCTGATGCAATAATTTGGGTCAAACAAAAGAAACAAGGGTGTGTTTGTTTTTTTTGAAAAAAAGTCTTACTAGCCCTCTTACCCTTACCAGTAAGAGGTGGGCAGACGTTTTGCTTGTTTGTTTTTTTCTTTTTAGTCAGACCCAGTTAGACATATAATATCTTACTTAGTAAGAGGTAGGATACTTGTCTTACTGCCTCTTACTCGATAAGGGTTTGAAGACTCGTGTTAATATAGGATATTTGATGGTTTATTAACTATATTATATTTATGATACCAACTTGAAACGCCCAGATTTTATATATATATATATATATATATATATATATATATATATATATATATATATATATATATATATATATCTGTAAACTTTATACATTGATAAAACTAGCGGAAGCGTATTTTCTACATCATACGGGCTTATTCCAAATGTCCTGTTAAAATACTAAATTTTGCAAAATACATAATGACTTTTTAAACTTGGTAAAGAAGTTGGTTCTTGATTTAGGGGCATTCCAAACTGATAACAAATGATGGAAATGAGAAGCTCGTTACCTAACCCGCGAGCTACACCATTTTAACCCATTATGCCCCATTTAACATGTACATGGTCTCATCTTGCATACCTACTAAAATATAAACTGAGAACGGTAAGTCTATACGAAAAAGTCTTGTTTCATATTTATATAAGTTACTTAAATAAATTGCAGAAACGAGCACTTAGAATCATTCGGACAATTATACAAAAACAAACAACATTATTTCGTTCAGATTTAGACTTTCTAGCCACCTCTTACTTGTAAGATGTGGTTGTCAGATTCAGACCTAAAACATCTTAATGAAACAAACATACCCTAAATCTCGGAGTTGGAGAAGATAGAATATCTTTTTCAATCGATTCAGCCATTAAACATTCCTACTCTAACAATGACACATGTTTTAACATTGATGTTATTGACGAAATTCTTGAAGAAGATTTCGAAAACTTACTTAACGAAAGAATGGAAATTCTTCATTCCATCCAAGGAACAATTCTCGAAGAGAAACTTTATGCAGAGTTCGATGAATTCATAGCCATGAATATCGAAGAAATTGAAAAAGATGATGAAGAAGAAATCATATTCGAAAGAATTACCTTTAATATAGAATACAAAGTTAAAAAATCTCTAGAAGAACCACACACTGACCTTGAGTTCAAACCTCTTCCTAAATATCTTGAGTATGCTTTCCTAGAAGGAACATCCTTACTTCCTGTCATCATATCTTCTGAACTTTCGGATAAGTAGAAAGTGGACCTTCTCACTGTTCTTAAAAATTATAAGCGAGCCTTTGCTTGGAAAACCTCAGATATACCTGGAATTGGTCCCTCATTTTGGAAACACAAAATTCAAATGTTGGAGGACAAGAAACCTGTGGTACAAAAACAGAGAAGGCTAAATCCTAACATGTAAGAAGTAGTAAAGAAAGAAGTAACAAAACTCCTTGATGCAGGAATAATATACTCTATTGCTGATAGCCCTTGGGTTATCCCTATTGATTGTGTACCAAAGAAAGGTGGTATCACCATGGTCACAAATGAAAAGGATGAGTTAGTTCCCACTAAGACTGTCATTGGTTAGAGAGTTTGTATAGACTACCGGAAACTCAATGAGGCCACAGCCAAATATCACTTTCCCCTACCTTTCATGGATCAAATGTTAGAAAGACTAGTAGGAAATGAATACTTTTTTTCTTGATGGTTTTTCTAGCTACTTTCAAATTCCAATCGATCCTCTAGATCAAGAAAAAACAACATTCACATGCCCTTTTGGAACATATGCTTACAGACGAATGCCTTTTGGCTTGTGTAATGCACCTGCTACCTTTCAAAGATGCATGATTGCTATATTCCATGACATGATTGAAGAATCTATGGAAGTTTTCATGGACGATTTCTCTGTCTTTGGAAATTCGTTTAAAAGTTGTTTAGTCAACCTAAGCAAAATGCTGAAGCGATGTGAAGAAGCCAATCTAGTTCTCAATTGGGAAAAATGTCACTTCATGGTTAAAGAAGGAATTATGCTCGGACATAAAGTGTCTGCAGCAGGATTAGAAGTGGACAAAGCCAAAATCGAAGTCATATCCAAATTGCCACCACCTACTAATATCAAAGGTATTAGAAGTTTTTTTTAGAACATGCCGGTTTTTACCAGCGATTCATAAAAGACTTTTCCAAAATAACCAAACCTCTGACTAAGCTTCTTGAAAAAGACATCCCATTTGAATTCAATGAAGAATGTATTACGGCATTTGAAATATTGAAAGAAAAATTTACATGCACACCCATTATAGCTAGCCCAAATTGGAATCTTCCATTTGAGTTAATTTATGATGCAAGTGAGAGTGCCGTTGGAGCCGTACTTGGTCAACAAAATGGGAAACATTTTCATCTGATATACTTTGCAAGTAAAACATTGAATGCAGCCCAACAAAACTACACAATCACAAAAAAAAAAAAAAAAAAAAAAAAAAAGAAAAAAAATATTATGGTTGTTGTATTTGCATTTGATAGATTCTGGATCATACCTTGTTCTATCAAAAATAATTGTTTACATGGATCATGCAGCCTTAAAGTGTAACACCCCCAAAATTCTGGTATAGCGGAAGCATTCGGGTCATGGGGTGCTACGTAAATCGGTAATCACAACACAAGATAATAAAGAACGGATTTTCAAAACCCGTTTAAAACATACATTAACTTAAAAGTTGTAAGTTGACATCATAGTCAAATTTGGAGTACAAGGCCCATAAAGTTTTTAGTTGTCCCAAATACAAAAGTAGTTAAGTGTGGGAATTTATTCCACTCCAAATGTGCCTATGACCTTGCCAAGCCAAGCCTTCAAAAGATCACTTATAGATAAGTCAAGCACCTGAGAAAAACATGCTAAAAGTCAGCAAAAAGCTGGTGAGTCTATAGGTTTAAAGCAGTAAAATCATAAGTTTGGACCATGAGTTTAGCATATGAGCATTACAACACATATAATGTCATATAAAAACAGTCTATTACGCTAGCACTAAGTTCATGCAACCGAAGCTATAACAGTGTGCATGCTCAAAGAGCATGTAATCAAATATAGGTGCCCGGCAAGTGTTTATCCCAGACACTTGTGTTTCGACATGGTATACGTTCGTTTGCCTATCCGGTCAAACCGAACGGGGGCGTTACTCCCAATAGATCTATTTATAACATTCGCGCTTCCCAACAGGAATTAACGGTTCATGAGTTGGGCATAATGGGACATAACAGGGCTTAGGCTAATCCACGTAATAGCATAAACAATAGTTTTGGTCCATAAAAGAGTTTTGCATGTTTCTCACCCCAGTTTGTAAAACAAGTATAGAAAGAGCGGGGCTATAAACTCACCTTAGAGATCAACGTACGCTAGTATAATGAAAACGAGTTTCTACGCGTGAAAACTCAACCACGACCTAAAAATATATAAGTCGTCTTAGGATTTGAAATATGTATCATATGCATTTTATGAAATCCATTTATCACCCATATATGTTCGTAAAGTAATTTAGTAATAAAATATGTACCTTTGTAAATGAAATAATCATAACATTCAAATATTTGCTAAGGTTCATGTCCGTTGTGTTTTTCTTGACGTTAAACAATATATATACAAAAGCTGTGAATAGTGACTAAAAATATATATATCTTCCCGGTCTCGTGCTTTATCGATAGTTTCATGTTAGGAACGTTTTATAATTCTCCCAACGCTCCCAAGTAATATACACAAGTTACTAGTGGTTCCGAGTATGCCGTTTCGGCTAAAAATGTGCAAAAATACTAAAAAGTCTCCTTTTTACTTTTCCATCAGCTTTTTACAAAGCTGTTAAAAATATAGTTTTCGTCTAATTATTCGGAAAATCATAACTTGCTCATTTTAGGTCCGTTTTCTAAGTTTTATATATCCCCGCGAAGGTATTCAAGTATACTCTAGGATTTTTAAGTTCTCGGCTAGTCTAAACATCATTTAACCTCAGTTTTCATAGCTAGAAAATCGGGACAGTTTCTATATTTTCAGAAACTATAGTTTTCGTCGTTAAATCTTGAAAATAGTATATCTTTTTCGTTATAAGTCCGTTTTAACCCGTTCAAGCGGCTATGTTTTCATTATTAAGTCTATATCCTATATTTTGAACCAAATCTTATGTTTTGAAAACCCATTTTTCTGTAGCAGCAGTTTCGGGACAGCATAGTATATAAGTTACCAAATCTCATTTTTATTACATGAAGTCTTTAGATCTAGGTAAATCAACTCCCAAAAATCATCCTAGCACTTACCCAAAACTCTTCCAACAATATCAATAGTTTCAAGGCTATGTTAATAACTTGATATATATGTCAAGTCTCAAAAATAATTAAACTTAGAGTAGGAAAACATATAGATCACATAAATCATAACTTGTACAATAAAATTTATCATGTGTTTGGACATGAACCTAGCCATTTTTAGTAAGTAATATTTATGTTAAATATGTTTAAAATCACTAGGATCATAACAACATATATGTAATAAGGGTGATAAATGTTATGTATGAGTTTAAAAATCAACATAATCATGATCTAAGTAAAAATCATCCTCAAGATGAGTAAGTAAAGTCATAAAGAAAGATTTTTAGACTTACTAGTAGTGTATGTATGTATGTAGGTAGAAAGATGTGATCACAAAGGGTAACCCGAAGCTCCAAAATATATTTATACTACCCGAATATATCTTGAAAATCACTAGATCTTGTCAAGATTTTTCCTTCCCCTTTTGTTCTTGCCCTAGATCGAATGGTATGTAGGGATGAGTGGTGGTGATATTTTTTTTTTTTAAGTATCAAGTTACCTAGTGCAAGTATGTATATATAGTCCCTTTGGTCAAATGGTCAAAAATGTATTATCATATGGTCCTTGTGGTTGGCGAAATTTAAGGGAAAGGAGGGGGGCAAGGAGTTGTCCTAGCCACCCTCATTAATTCCATGTTTCATGTAATGTTTTAGAAAATTTGTACAAGTAGTCAAAAAAATAAATGTGGTAATTAATTGTGGAACAAAGGGGTGGCTCATTGTCTCCCCTAGGAGATACTTATATATCTTTGTATAAAATGTGTATTTTGGATGTATTGGGTAGTAAAAATATGTATTGGGTATTAGTTTAATAGTTAACGAAAGTTATGCGTTTTTAAACGTTTAAATAAAGAATTTGCAATAAACGTAAGGAAATATTTTCGGCACTTGAGAAATCATTTAGGAAGAAATAAAATGTAAGAAAAATATTTATTAGGAGCATTGGGTACCTCGTGTGATCATTTGTATAGGTAAAATGTTTGTTAAATAAATATACTTAACTAATTAAAGATTTTAATTGTTAGTAATGTCATAAGATATATAAGTTGTCCTTATGACCAAAATAACTAGTCTGATATGTTTCAATGTGCGGGATGACTTCCCAAAACTTTGTCGAGTGAGCTAAAGCATGCTCAATAACTAAGTGTGTAATAATAAATAAGGATTTATTATTAAAATAAGGTGTGGAAAATTACCGATTGTCACAGTCTCCCAGCCTCATTTGAATGTCGTCCCGACATTCAATTCGAGTTATTAGATGAAGATGCGAAAAGATGAGGGTATTTAGTTTTGATTTCATCTTCACGTTCCCACGTGAATTCGGGTCCTCTTCTTGAGTTCCATCGAACCTTGACAATCGGAATACGACTATGCTTCAACCGTTTGACTTCCCGATCCATGATTTCGATGGGCTCTTCAATAAAGTGTAGTCGTTCATCAAGGTGGATTTCCTCCAAAGGTATGATGACTTCTTCATCGGAAAGGCATTTCTTCAAGTTGCACACATGAAAGACGTTGTGTACAGCGCTGAGTTCTGCAGGTAACTCGAGTCGGTAAGCTACCGGCCCAATCCTGGCAAGGATTTTGAATGGTCCAATGTATCGGGGATTTAGTTTTCCACGCTTACCGAAACGTATAACGCCCTTCCATGGTGATACCTTTAGCATGACTCGATCTCCTACTTGGAATTCAAGAGGTTTTCGTCTTTTGTCCGCATAGCTCTTTTGACGATCGCGAGCCGCTTGCATTCGGCTTTTGATCTTCACAATTTTCTCTGTCGTCTCATGTATCAGTTCAGGACCAGTAAGTTGGCTATCTCCGACTTCAGCCCAACATACCGGTGATCGGCACTTTCGGCCATAGAGTGCCTCATAGGGTGCAGCTTTGATGCTGGTGTGATAGCTGTTATTGTAAGAGAATTCGGCTAGGGGTAAGTGTCTGTCCCAGCCGTTGCCAAAATCAATCACACATGCACGGAGCATGTCCTCTAGAGTCTGAATAGTCCTCTCACTTTGACCATCTGTTTGTGGGTGATATGCGGTACTCATATCGAGATCTGTTCCCAATGCATCCTGGAGTGACCTCCAAAAGTTAGAGGTGAATCGACTGTCACGATCAGAAATGATGGAAATTGGGACACCATGACGTGCAACAATTTCTTTAATATACAATCTTGCAAGTTTGTCCATGCTGTCGTTCTCTTTAATTGGAAGGAAGTGCGCGGACTTAGTGAGACGATCAACGATTACCCAAATCGTGTCGTAACCGCTTGATGTCCTTGGCAGTTTGGTGATAAAGTCCATTGTTATGCGTTCCCACTTCCACTCGGGAATCTCTGGTTGTACAAGCAAACCTGATGGCCGCTGATGTTCAGCTTTGACTTTGGAACAAGTCAAACAGTGATTGACATAATTAGCAATGTCGGCCTTCATGTTTGGCCACCAGTATAGTTTTTTTAGATCAAGGTACATTTTATCGGCTCCCGGGTGAATAGAGTATTTAGACTTGTGAGATTCATGCATGATGAGGTCACGTATCCCTCCGTAGAGTGGAACCCAACTCCTGTCCTTGAAACACAACACTCCATCAGATCTCTTCACAAAACCATTTTCATTTTCAGGCATACCATAGATTTTCTCATTGGGTCTGTTCTCTTCCTTGAGTGCCTCGGTCTGAGCCTCAAGGATTTTTGATGGAAGGGGTGAAATGATTGTCATACCCAACGATTGTACTCTCAGAGGTTTTGGTCGTTCTTTTCGACTAAGTGCATCTGCTACTACGTTTGCTTTACCCGGATGGTATCGAATCTCACAATCATAATCGCTGAGCAATTCTAACCAACGGCGTTGTCTCATGTTAAGATCCTTTTAGTCAAGGATATGTTGCAAACTCTTGTGGTCGGTGTAAACTACACATTTGGTGCCATAGAGGTAGTGTCTCCAAATTCTAAGTGCAAACACTACTGACCCCAATTCTAAGTCATGTGTAGTATAATTCTTCTCGTGCTTTTTCAGTTGTCGAGAGGCATATGCTATCACCTTCTCTCGTTGCATTAAGACGGCTCCTAAACCTTTGTGTGAAGCGTCACAGTAAACTACAAAATCTTCACTGCCATCGGGTAAAGCCAAAATGGGTGCACTACACAACTTATCTTTAAGGAGTTGGAAAGCTTCCTCTGCCTTATCTCCCCATTCAAACTTTATATCCTTCTGAGTTAGTTTGGTTAAAGGCTTAGCTATTTTTGAGAACCCTTCAATAAACCTTCTGTAATAGCCAGCAAGTCCTAAGAATTGGCGTATTTCGGTAGGTGTTGTAGGTGTCGCCCAATCCTTTATTGACTCGACCTTTGCAGGGTCCACATGAACGCCTTGGCTATCGATCACATGACCCAAAAATTGTACAGTCGGTATCCAGAATTCACACTTAGAAAACTTAGCATACAATTTCTCCTCCTTTAATAGTTCCAGAATTTTTCTGAGGTGTTCCTCATGCTCCTTCTCGTTCTTAGAGTAAATGAGAATGTCATCGATAAAGACGATCACAAATTTGTCTAAGTATGGCTTGCACACCCGGTTCATAAGGTCCATGAATACAGCTGGTGCATTGGTTAAACCAAAAGGCATAACTTGGAACTCGTAGTGCCCGTAACGGGTTCTAAATGCCGTTTTTGGAATATCTTGTTCTCGAACTCTCAGTTGGTGATATCCGGATCTCAGATCAATTTTTGAGTAAACGCTTGAACCTTGCAGTTGATCAAAGAGATCGTCGATTCTCGGGAGTGGGTAGCGGTTCTTGATGGTTAGTTTGTTTAGCTCCCGATAATCAATGCACATCCTAAATGTTCCATCCTTCTTCTTGACGAACAAGACAGGGGCTCCCCAAGGTGAAGAACTCGGTCTTATGAATCCCTTCTCTGAAAGTTCCGACAATTGGTTTGATAGCTCTTGGAGCTCTGTCGGAGCTAATCGATAAGGTGCTCGTGCTACAGGCGCGGCACCAGGCACTAAATCGATTTGAAATTCAACTTGTCGGGTCGGCGGGAGTCCAGGTAATTCTTCGGGAAAGACCTCCGGGAAGTCTCTCACGATTGGTACATCTTCCAAACGTTTTCCTTCTGACCCCGTTTCTTCCTTCATGTTTACTTGTGCTAGGAAAAGATGGCATCCCTTCTCGATGTACTTCTGAACCTTCGTACAAGAGATTATGTTTAACCGGGATGCACTTCTCCTATCTCTTCGGTCGCCCTCAACAATCAGGACTTCGTCTCCGTAAGGCAGTCGAACGATTTTCTCGTCACAAATAATGGCGGCACGGTATTTCGACAACCAGTCCATGCCAATAATGACATCGAAACTACCCAATTCTACTGGCATAAGGTCGATGTTGAAAGAATGGTTTAGTAGGTTTAAGGTGCAACCCCTTATGATGGTATCTACCCTTTCTATGTTCCCATTAGCTAGTTCCACATCGTATACATTGCCTAAGGTAGTCGGGGCTATATTTAGTAGTGGGCTAAATGCAGTTGAAACAAAACTTCTATCTGCCCCAGTATCAAACAATATGGATGCATAGCGGTTATTTAGAAGAAACGTACCCGTCACGACGTTTGGGTCCTCCTGGGCTTCCACCCTGCCCACAGCATAGACCCTTCCTCGGGCGCCTTCTTCTTTCACTGGGTAGACCTGATTCCCACCAACCTTCTGATTTCCCTTGTACCCATTGTTGGCTTGATTACCCCCAGTACCCTGGTTCTTCTGTTCACGGCACTCACTCTTGTAGTGCCCTTTCTTTCCACATCCAAAACAAGTCACATTAGCTTTCGGGTTCTGTCCGGGTGCTGTCTGTGCAGTAGCAAGGTTCCTCGACCTACAGTCTCTGGTCATATGCCCCACCTTCTGACAGTTTTTGCACTTCACTGTGCACGGTCCGCTGTGATGAAGCTTGCAACGGTTGCACAGTGGATGTTTTCCAGCATAGGTTTTCTTCTCGGTGGTTCCTGCTGCATATACCTTGGCGCCTTTCTGTTTCTTGTTAGAGAAAGTGGTGTTTGAGTTGTTGTTGTTGACAGAAAGGTCATCCCATTTCCTCTTGCCATCAGTCACCTCCATTAGGGTATCCTCAACAATTTGATCCATCAACTGGTTGGCCAGTTCCATTGCCTCATGGAGATTAGCAGCCTTGGAAGTAGTGACACTACCCTTGATGGATTGGGGTAATCCTCTAATGTACCTTTCCAGTAAACGGGTCTCAGTCGGGACCATTTCAGGACACAACAAAGCTAGTTCCTGAAAACGCTGGTTGTAAGCAGCCATGTTGGTACCTTGAACTTTGAGATTCCAAAATTCAACCTCTAGCTTCATGACCTCATTGCGGGGGCAGTACTTTTTAAGCACCATTTCCTTAAAGTTTTCCCATGGCATTGAGTAAGCAGTGTCATACCCGGCAGACTTCAGATAGTTATTCCACCAGGTTAGAGCAGCATCTGTGAAGGTGAATGATGCATACTTCACCCTATCCTCATCTGCACAACTACTTATCCTGAACACAGTTTCCAACTTCTCAATCCATCTAACCAATACCACTGCTCCTTCAGACCCTCCAAAACTCCCAGTCATAATCTTGCGAAAATCTTGGTAGTTGCAGCCTCGGCCATTACCCCGATTTGGTCTGGAAGTGCCAACAGTGGTGGTGGAGGTGGTTACGTTGGCTGCGGCTAAAGCTGCCGCTACTCTCTCATCCACCAGTTGGTCTAACATTGCTTGGTTAACAGTAGGTGGAACAGTGGCGGTAGCCTTAGCTGAGCCTGGGTTGGCTCGTGTGGTTCTGTTTGACTTCTTTCTAGGAGCCATTTTGCTACAAACACAAACAAAAGATAGAGACAAATGAGATTCCATATGGAAGGTTTATTATCATACGTGTACATAGTCACCACAGGTAGAGTACATAAATAAGATCATTCTCAGAACGAATGGCACAATAGAGTAAACAACCAAGCTTGTCATAGATTAAGATCAATATGTGTTCACAAAATTACAAGCTCATGGTGCATCGAAGGAAAGTACGAGATTCGAATACATAATGGAAATACAAGGTTCGAATGAAAGGAAAGTACAACAACACTAAGCTAGCATCATCTAGTACAACAACACTAGTCTCGAGTACGCTCACGGCGTAATCGCTCCACCTCTCCTGTCAATCGCTCCACAGCAAACTCCAATCGTCCTATAGTGGACTCCAATTGTGCAATGCGTCTCCTGGACACTAAGACCTCCCAACGGTCCTCTTGTTCCGCCCTTGTCACCCCAGCAATCACTGACTCCATCTCATGCATCCTATGCCAAGTGGTCCACTCTGCATCCCAAGCTCTATCCTGATCTCTCCCAATATCCATTATCTGGCGACGCACATCTGTAAGCTCTCTGTCATGTCTATCTGTCCGCACATCCAGTCTCCCCAGCCTCTCCAGCTGATCTGTGTGGACATCAAGTAAACTGGCATGATTAGCCAACTGTATAAAAACCTGCTCAAAACGTGCTGGTTGTAACCCTTCCAGCTGATCAGTATGGTCGTCCAGTACGCTGGCTTGCTGATAAAGACGGGTCCATATCGAATCAAGAGTACTCAAATCATAGTCAGGGGGATTAGGTGTGGATACATCATCTGGAATGTCTGTCATTGGTGAGTCTAGAGTGTTAGGCAGTGGCGAGTCTGGAATGTCAGGCAGTGGTGAGTGTGGCTCAGCTGGTGATGGTGGTATGAATGATGGAGAGGAAGGTACATAGTCCGAGCTGACTGCTCTGGGTGGAATGCTCTGAACACACTCAATATCTTTCCATATCTCCTCATCAGTATCATGTTGCTCTTCCCTAGCTTGTATCATAGCAGCCCTCAACCCTAGCCCCATAGGCACATCTGTATCACCACCCTGAATCTGGGCTGCTCTCGAGCTCTGTCCCGTCTCGAAAATACCCTGAACCTCCTCAATACTTTGTTTGCCTTCTTTCTGTAAGCATGCACCTCCCTGGGCATGCTCAACTGGTGTAGTCTCAACAAGTGCATGCTCTGTTGGTAGGGGCTCCTCTTCGGGATTTTCATCTGGGTCTAAGTCCTCTTTTGGATCCGACTCCTCTTCCGGATCCTCATCTGGGTCTGACTCCCCTTTTGGATCCGACTCCTCTTCCGGATCTTCCTCTGATTCTTCTGAATATGACTCGGTGGCCCTTCTGAGCCTCTGACGGAGTGGTGAGTGAGTGGGTGATGATGCTGGTGATAATGATAATGGAGTGGTGGATGTACCCATGTAAACAGCCCGGGTCCTCTTCGGGGGTGAGGATGGTAAGTTTGAGTATCGCATTCGGCGTCCTGGGACACGTATACGGGCTGTACGGCGAGTAGGGATAGTCTGAGTAGTAGTGGTGTCAGCTATGGGAGTGAATGTAGGTTGTATGGGTAATGATGAGGTAGATACAGGCTCAGTAGTGTCAGGATTCGAGGCGTTGAAAGCCCGAAGTACCCTCATGTAGGGGTCATCTGAGTTTGGTGTGATTTGGCGAGGTGGTGAGGTGCTAGTGTGCAAGATCGTTTCGATGACGTCAAAATGAGGCATGGTCTGTGACAAAGACGGTATAAGTGTGTAAGTATATAGAAATACTTATAGTATATATATATTTACGTATGTATATATATAACGGTAAAGCATAATACATAGCTAAGATAAGTAATCAACATGTAAAGTGACGAACAAGGCTGGCTGGCAAGTGGCTGTCATAGGGACTTGTTTTTGTAAAAAGCGGTTATAGTTTAGGATTTATATGTACCTAGTTCTCTATAACCTTGGCTCTGGTACCAATCTGTAACACCCCCAAAATTCTGGTATAGCGGAAGCATTCGGGTCATGGGGTGCTACGTAAATCGGTAATCACAACACAAGATAATAAAGAACGGATTTTCAAAACCCGTTTAAAACATACATTAACTTAAAAGTTGTAAGTTGACATCATAGTCAAATTTGGAGTACAAGGCCCATAAAGTTTTTAGTTGTCCCAAATACAAAAGTAGTTAAGTGTGGGAATTTATTCCACTCCAAATGTGCCTATGACCTTGCCAAGCCAAGCCTTCAAAAGATCACTTATAGATAAGTCAAGCACCTGAGAAAAACATGCTAAAAGTCAGCAAAAAGCTGGTGAGTCTATAGGTTTAAAGCAGTAAAATCATAAGTTTGGACCATGAGTTTAGCATATGAGCATTACAACACATATAATGTCATATAAAAACAGTCTATTACGCTAGCACTAAGTTCATGCAACCGAAGCTATAACAGTGTGCATGCTCAAAGAGCATGTAATCAAATATAGGTGCCCGGCAAGTGTTTATCCCAGACACTTGTGTTTCGACATGGTATACGTTCGTTTGCCTATCCGGTCAAACCGAACGGGGGCGTTACTCCCAATAGATCTATTTATAACATTCGCGCTTCCCAGCAGGAATTAACGGTTCATGAGTTGGGCATAATGGGACATAACAGGGCTTAGGCTAATCCACGTAATAGCATAAACAATAGTTTTGGTCCATAAAAGAGTTTTGCATGTTTCTCACCCCAGTTTGTAAAACAAGTATAGAAAGAGCGGGGCTATAAACTCACCTTAGAGATCAACGTACGCTAGTATAATGAAAACGAGTTTCTACGCGTGAAAACTCAACCACGACCTAAAAATATATAAGTCGTCTTAGGATTTGAAATATGTATCATATGCATTTTATGAAATCCATTTATCACCCATATATGTTCGTAAAGTAATTTAGTAATAAAATATGTACCTTTGTAAATGAAATAATCATAACATTCAAATATTTGCTAAGGTTCATGTCCGTTGTGTTTTTCTTGACGTTAAACAATATATATACAAAAGCTGTGAATAGTGACTAAAAATATATATATCTTCCCGGTCTCGTGCTTTATCGATAGTTTCATGTTAGGAACGTTTTATAATTCTCCCAACGCTCCCAAGTAATATACACAAGTTACTAGTGGTTCCGAGTATGCCGTTTCGGCTAAAAATGTGCAAAAATACTAAAAAGTCTCCTTTTTACTTTTCCATCAGCTTTTTACAAAGCTGTTAAAAATATAGTTTTCGTCTAATTATTCGGAAAATCATAACTTGCTCATTTTAGGTCCGTTTTCTAAGTTTTATATATCCCCGCGAAGGTATTCAAGTATACTCTAGGATTTTTAAGTTCTCGGCTAGTCTAAACATCATTTAACCTCAGTTTTCATAGCTAGAAAATCGGGACAGTTTCTATATTTTCAGAAACTATAGTTTTCGTCGTTAAATCTTGAAAATAGTATATCTTTTTCGTTATAAGTCCGTTTTAACCCGTTCAAGCGGCTATGTTTTCATTATTAAGTCTATATCCTATATTTTGAACCAAATCTTATGTTTTGAAAACCCATTTTTCTGTAGCAGCAGTTTCGGGACAGCATAGTATATAAGTTACCAAATCTCATTTTTATTACATGAAGTCTTTAGATCTAGGTAAATCAACTCCCAAAAATCATCCTAGCACTTACCCAAAACTCTTCCAACAATATCAATAGTTTCAAGGCTATGTTAATAACTTGATATATATGTCAAGTCTCAAAAATAATTAAACTTAGAGTAGGAAAACATATAGATCACATAAATCATAACTTGTACAATAAAATTTATCATGTGTTTGGACATGAACCTAGCCATTTTTAGTAAGTAATATTTATGTTAAATATGTTTAAAATCACTAGGATCATAACAACATATATGTAATAAGGGTGATAAATGTTATGTATGAGTTTAAAAATCAACATAATCATGATCTAAGTAAAAATCATCCTCAAGATGAGTAAGTAAAGTCATAAAGAAAGATTTTTAGACTTACTAGTAGTGTATGTATGTATGTAGGTAGAAAGATGTGATCACAAAGGGTAACCCGAAGCTCCAAAATATATTTATACTACCCGAATATATCTTGAAAATCACTAGATCTTGTCAAGATTTTTCCTTCCCCTTTTGTTCTTGCCCTAGATCGAATGGTATGTAGGGATGAGTGGTGGTGATATATTTTTTTTTTAAGTATCAAGTTACCTAGTGCAAGTATGTATATATAGTCCCTTTGGTCAAATGGTCAAAAATGTATTATCATATGGTCCTTGTGGTTGGCGAAATTTAAGGGAAAGGAGGGGGGGCAAGGAGTTGTCCTAGCCACCCTCATTAATTCCATGTTTCATGTAATGTTTTAGAAAATTTGTACAAGTAGTCAAAAAAATAAATGTGGTAATTAATTGTGGAACAAAGGGGTGGCTCATTGTCTCCCCTAGGAGATACTTATATATCTTTGTATAAAATGTGTATTTTGGATGTATTGGGTAGTAAAAATATGTATTGGGTATTAGTTTAATAGTTAACGAAAGTTATGCGTTTTTAAACGTTTAAATAAAGAATTTGCAATAAACGTAAGGAAATATTTTCGGCACTTGAGAAATCATTTAGGAAGAAATAAAATGTAAGAAAAATATTTATTAGGAGCATTGGGTACCTCGTGTGATCATTTGTATAGGTAAAATGTTTGTTAAATAAATATACTTAACTAATTAAAGATTTTAATTGTTAGTAATGTCATAAGATATATAAGTTGTCCTTATGACCAAAATAACTAGTCTGATATGTTTCAATGTGCGGGATGACTTCCCAAAACTTTGTCGAGTGAGCTAAAGCATGCTCAATAACTAAGTGTGTAATAATAAATAAGGATTTATTATTAAAATAAGGTGTGGAAAATTACCGATTGTCACATAAAGTGTCTCTTTAAGAAGCTAGATGCCAAATCTCGTCTCATACGATGGGGTTTGCTCTTGCAAGAATTCGATATAGAGATTAAAGACAAAAAGGGCATTGAAAAAGTGGCAGCTGATCATCTATCTAGAATTGATAAACAAGATGGTGATGATCAAGAATTCGAAATAAATGATAACTTCCGAGAGGAAATTCTAATGAAAATAAATTTAGAAAATGAGCCATGGTTTCAGACTTTGCAAATTTCTTGGTTGGAAAAGTTTTATGAAAAAGGATGGCATATCAACAAAAGAAAAAATTATTCTCTGATCTTAAATACTTTTTTTGGGAAGAGCCACATCTTTTTAAGATATGTCCTGATGGGATCATAAGGAGATGTGTAGCAGGACCCGAAACTCGAGCCATTCTAGATGAATGTCATCATGGACCTACTCGAGGACACTATGGGCGTCCATTACAGCCAAGAAAGTGTTAGAATCTGGTTTCTATTGGCCAAAAATATTCAGAGAAGCTCATGCCTTAGTTTGATTGTGTGAAGCATGCCAGAAAACTGGAAATATATCAAAACGAGATTAAATGCCTTTAAACTGCATCCAATTATGTGAGATATTTGATGTGTGGGGAATAGATTTCATGGGATCTTTCCTAAAATCCCATAAGTTTGAATACATATTGGTTGCTATCGATTATGTCCCAAAATGGGCAGATGTCCAAGCTCTTCAAAATAGTGATGCAAGACTTTTTCTCACATTCCTAAAGAAACTATTATGTCGCTTCGGGATATCATATATTCCTCAAACTAGTGGTCAAGTGGAAAAATACAAACAAAGCTTTAAAAAGAATCCTTGAAAAGACTGTGAAAGACAATCCTGCTCTTTCGTCTAAAAAATTGGATGATACTCTGTGGGCTTTCCGCATAGCATATAAAACACCTACTGGAACCACACCGTATAAACTGATATATGGTAAAACTTGCCATTTGCCACTTGAAATCCAACATCGTGCATATTGGGCACTCAAGAATTGTAATACAGACTTAATAGCAGCTGGGAAAAAAATGAGTGTTTCAACTTCATGATTTAGATGAATTTCGTTTACATGCTTACGAGAATTCTATGCTATATAAAGAAAGAATCAAAGTCTGGCACGATCGTAAGTTATGAATCCGTAAAGAATTCAACAAAGGAGATAAATTGCTCCTATTCCACTTAAACTATAAATTCAAATAGCCAAAATTGAAATCCCGATGGCTTGGACCTTATATGGTTAAAAATCAATATCCACCCGGATATGTTGAACTGTACAGGAAAGATGGTAAAAGTTTTATTGTCAATGGTCATAGACTTAAGTTATATCATGAAGAAGAAAGTTTCAATGATCAAAGGGAAGAACTAACTCCCTTCTTCCAAAAAGCTTAATCATCCCTACTATGAAGGTCTAGTAAGAGAATCTTAGAGAAAAAAAAACAAGCGCTTCTCGGGAGGCAACCCGTGATCTCAAGTTTTTCACCACATTTTTATTTAAGTGTGGAGGCATTCTGCCTATTGGTTATGGTAAAAAAAATAAAAAAAATACATGTTTGTTTGTTTGTATGTTTGCAGGTTTTTATTTATGGATGCAAGGAGAGGAGTCTAATTCGAAAAATTGGAAAGTTTCGTTTCTCTTATCTCGATTTTTCCTATTTTTGTTTTTAATTAGTTTTTCACACTGAGGTCAATGTTCAACTTAAGTATGGAGGGGGGAAAAATAGGTTAAATCAGGCGTAATTCTGCACTATTGCTTGTTCCATGAATTTTGCAAAATTTTAGGTATTAATATTAGGAATTTAAGTAAAAAATTGCTCTAAGCAAGGCAAGTCAATACATATCTAGTGAAAGCAAAAACCACTAAATTGTGAGAATATTCTTAGCCTTATGAAGTGTATGATCTTTTTGCACTTCCTGTTTCATATTATATGAGTGTGTCGGTAATTCATTTTAACTCTAGAACTTGTGCATGTATATCGTTTGCTAAATCACAGTGAGGTTAATTTATAGACGAATATATATTATGAAAAGGCAAAATATTCACCCAAATCAAACCTTATCCTTATCTCATATCCCATTTATCCTTGGTAAACAATATACACCAATATCAACCCAAAACAGTGAGAAAATCAAAGAAGTATTATGCTATATCCTTTCTATTAGCTAATCACTGATATGTCAAAAAAAAGTCAATGAAAGAAAGAAAAAAGAATCCATCGAAAAAATGTGAATAAAGGCAAGAAAAGTAGATGTCTAGTATAAGTGAAGTTAAAGTTATGATTGTGGATAGCGATAGTCTGATATAGTAAAACAATATTGATGTTATATCTCTCAAAGAACCTACTAAAAATTATCTCAATTTCCCAAGAGCAAATAAACCCTTATTTTGCCTTCTTTTGATATATTTTTTTGGTGCTCACGCCGCAATGGTTATACTTACGTATCTTGTACAAGCCTATGGTAGTTTTATGAGTTATGTATGTGCAAATTGAGTGTTCCCATATAATCACCCTTATTGAGCGAAATTTTGTGAATCAAAATAATTCCATTGTGAGGTGATCTAGTTATGTGTTGATGCCAAATGTATAAATGTCTTTGTCTCAAACAAATAAATCTCCTTCAAAGTTTAATCTATCAAATCTTAAATCTATTTTGTTTGCTTACATTGCTTGGAGGCAAGCAATAGCTAAGTGTGAAGGGATTTGATGACGCTCGAATTATACATATTTTATATAGCGTTATTTGTTAGTTTCTTAATGGATTACAAGGACTTTCGATATTTAATTGCTTGAAAATACATTTCAGATCCAAACGACAAAGAACTTCAAGAACCAAGATATTATGTACACATCTAAGCCATTTGGATGCTAGAGTGTTAGGAATATAAATATTCATATGAAAGACTCGGTCACCTCGAGTATCTGTACACATCTAAGATATTATATACACATCTAAGCCATTTCGTAATATACTTTCACTTTCTCTCTCTAAAAGGCTCCCACTCTCTCTTTTTCTCTCTCCAGAATTTGACTAAAACTAGCTATCTTGTGTGTGTTATGTTTATGAATATCCTACAATTGGTATCAGAGCGCCATGGTTAGATTAGCTTGATTGTGTGTTCTTGATTCATGGGTGTTGGTTCTCATTTTTGTGTTGTTTGAATTAAAAAGCAATGAAAACATTGCTTGAGCTTTGTTTATGGTTTAATTTGCTAGAGTCGTGTACTTTCGAGTTCAAAACTATCTCTTGTATCATTTCTTGCAAATATACGGCTTACTTGGTGATTTCCTTGAAAGATTGAAGAAAAATTCTTCGTTGCGTTTTGCTTTTCGGTGTGTTTTTCTTTGTTGCGAGTTGTGGTATAAGGGAAAGTAGAAGGTTGCAGTTTGGCAAGTATTCAGGCTATGGTTTGGTTTGTAGCTGAAAAGGGAAAAGGACAAAACTCAGTGAAAGAGACATTTATGTCTTTTGCGTTTTGTCTGTTTCCCACTGCAGTTTGACTTGCTGCATTTTGAAGTCTTGCGATTTGACTTGTTACGTTTTGAGGACTTGCGGTTTGACTGCTGAGGTTTACTGTTTTCGATTGTGGTTTGACCAAGATACTAACTGCTGTTTTACCTAGAGTTCCTACATTTTGACTTTGCGTTTTGCTCAAGACTTTTGTGATTTGACCTTGCATTTTGGGTCTTGCGTTTTGTACTATTTTTCAGGTTGTGGTTTGAGTTTTACTGTCTGCGATTTTCCACTTGCAGTTTGCTTTAGCTTACTTGCGTTTTGCCTATTGCGGTTTGCTGCTGCGTTTTTGCCTTACTCAAGACCAAATTATCAAGACAAACTAAACGTTTTTGCTGCCAAAGTCTTGTCAAAACTTGAGTTTTTGAGTATTGAGATTTGCTTAATTCATAACGTAAACTCATTTCAATCAAACCAAATCAATTCTAAACAACTTATCACCCAATCCAACAAACAATCACCACTCCCAACATACAATCTCTAATCATCTTATCGATCTAACTTTTATCTTAACACATTCAAGTAATCATTATCTCACGGTTTATTCTTGATTTTGTAAAATCCCACGAAAGATTCTATTTCTCGGGTTAAATCATAGAATTGTAAAATCCCACACACATTAACATCATGACAAGCAATTATGATGACATTCAAGCAGTCGGGTTCGATACGCGCCCTCCTATGCTTGATTGGACGGATTATGAATCATGGGCACAAAGAATTAGACTCTATTGTTTGGTAAGGTTAATGGTGTTAACATTCTTCGATTGATTGATGAAGGACCTTTTCAGATGGGCATTACTAGAGACACAATCTATACAACTGAAGATGGAACTGTCACTCTTGGAATAGACAGGCCACGTACTTACAATGATCTCAATGAGGAAGAGAAGAAGCGTTATGATGCAGATATTAGAGCTTGTAACATTGTGATTCAAGGGCTTCCCAAAGATGTTTACAAGCTCATCAATTACAACACTGAAGCCAAAGATGTTTGGGATAATGTCAAAATGCTTCTTGCAGGC
This sequence comes from Artemisia argyi, assembly GCA_030686995.1. Taxonomy (NCBI): domain Eukaryota; kingdom Viridiplantae; phylum Streptophyta; class Magnoliopsida; order Asterales; family Asteraceae; genus Artemisia; species Artemisia argyi. The sequence goes on from CM060684.1 coordinate 152,390,025, forward strand.
TCAGAATTAACTACAGAAGATCGAGAATATCAGTTGTATGATGCGTTTGAACACTTCAAGATGAATCCGGGTGAACACATCACTGACGTTAGATTTCACAAACTGGTGAATGACATAAGGATCATTAAGATGACAATGCCGAACATTCAACTCAACTCCAAGTTTGTGAACAACATGGCACCCGAGTGGGATAGGTTTGTGACAACGGTGAAGCTCAAAAAAGGACTAAGAGAGACAAACCATGAATAGCTCTATGCATATCTACAACAACATGAAAAGCATGCTTTTTATGATTGTCAGTTGAGGGAAAGAGTCATTGTAACAACAAGATCATGTTTAACAGTATCCTTCCTCATCACAAAATCAGACATCAATTGTACAATCATCTTTGTACCTACCAACTGCTGAGAAAACCCAACCTATTTCGGGCTACACTTATACGGATAAGCTGATTGACAACCTCTCCAACCAAGTTTCTTTACTCATCCAACTGTTCAGAGCAACACTCCCTCAAACCAACAACCAACTTAGAACTTCATCAAATCCACATAATCAAGTGATGCGTGATTGCGGACTCGCAAAAGTTATACTTCTCAAGGGATCTTGAGAAGTTTGCAATCCTCCAGGCAGTATACCTGACCGGTTTAGTATAGTGAGTGGCAAGTACCGGGGGATTGATCGTTCTCTATGGGAATAATGTTGTTAGGATTGCGAGCTAAATCAACTAGGTCTAAAGGTGAGGGATGATTCTTTTTGTATTTTTATATTTTAAAAAAGCAGTAAAATCTCGGGTATTTGGAAGATTGGGCGGAATTAGTTGCTAGTCAACTAACCCAAAAACTAATAATAAACAAAATAAAATAAAAATAATAAAAAAATAAATGCGGTGGATTACTTATAGGAGACAATTGTGTTTACTTAGATTTCACTACTCCCTAGTTATTTTTAAAGGTGGGGGCTCGATTCCGGACTCCAACTTGGTCAGCCAGTGTTGCCTAGGTAATTTACCGGGATATGCCTTCCTTGTTGGGTGGGGGGCTCGGTACCAAAAAGGTACACGGACTTGAGATGGTTCCGCCAAATACCATTTTTTTTTTATTGAAGGATTGCATTCCTTAATACCAGTCATGAGGGGGTGTACGTCCTTCCCCAACCCTATGAGTATTTATTTCTTCTTATGATGACACGTTTAGTGTCCTATCATAGAATCATCAACAACTACTCATGCATTAAATATAATCAATAAAACCGTAGTACACATCCGATTATGTTTCTTAAGACATTCAAGCATGTTACCGTATAAGAGATTAGCCAGTTTTCTTAAGCCTAACAATCAAACAATCAATAACAAACCAACAATCAATAATCAATAACTAGGTTTCATTAGATCTAAGCAAACACTAAGAGATCTAAGCTAGCATGTTAATGAAAAGAAAAGATAAATAATTAATCAAACAACACATAGACATATTGAATGATTAAAGGAGAACTTATCTTTCATTTAAACATGGAAGAAAATAGGGTTAGAAACCTTAAAAATGCTGTAAGAGTCGGACTCCAAAGTTCCCTACAAAGTTCCACCTCTTTTGTGAATGAGAAAACCTAAACTATATATAGAGATACAAAGCTGAAGGTGTCAGGTTATAGATCCTGACGTTGTCAGATCGTAGTGTTCTAGGGTTTCGTATCACCCAAGACACCTTCTGACTTCATCACTTGTTACTTCATCTGGGCCGTCTCACTTTAACTTAACACCTGACGTCCTTGCAAAAATTTTTACCTGACGCCGTCAGGTGTAAACTTGACATTTTCTTCTTGGGCGTCTGGTGTTAAAAATCCACCGTTCTTCTCATAAGGTGACGGCGTCAGCTCCAAAGTGCTACAACTGTGGTGGTGTGCAAAACAGAGTTGGCAATGCTAATCAGAGACAAGGAAGGAAACCCAAGTACTACAACTGTGGTGGTTTAGGACACATTGCAAGGAATTGCACTCAGCTAAAATATCCATAGAACTCTGAATACTTCAAAGACATGATACTGTTGATGCAAGCCCAAGAGAATGGACCAACAATGGATGAAGAAGAGTTACTATTTCTTGCTGGAGAGGAGGGAAACACGTTTGATGCTGATGTGGATGACCAACCAGTTCATGACTTGGCATAAAATGTTCCTAACATCTTTCAGGCTGATGACTGTGATGCTTTTGAGTCGGACGTTGATGATGAACCCACTGCTCAAAGCATCTTCATGGCAAATCTGTCCTCAGAAGTCTCATCACCTCAACAATCTGGTCCATCAAATGCATCAGTCATCTTAGAGGTACTCAAACTATATGATAGGGTTGATGAACATAAGATTCCCAACAAAGTACAACAAACAAACGTTTCTGAATCAGATAATGCTAATATGGGAAATAGTAATGTTATCCCATATGAACAATATGTAAGTTTATGAGAGAGTTGCGTGAAAACTCTTTTCTGGAAATAGAAATAAAGACGCATACGAGCATGTTGAACATGTCTTGTACATCACCAGCCTCTTCAACACCCCAGAAGTTTCTCATGATGCTGTTATGCTAAGGGTGTTTCCTATGACACTCACTGGAGCTGCTCGAAGGTGGGTTGATCGGTTACCTGTTGGAACCATCAACACGTGGAACCACCTCAAGAAGGTGTTCTTTCAACGTTATTGCCCTCCTTCTAAGATGGCAAAACAGTTAGAGGAGATCCACAACTTCAGACAAGAATCTGACAAGACATTGTGCCAAGTTTGGGATACGTACACTGATCTCTTTTACAGGTGCCCTACTTATGACTTGAACAAGCAAAAAATGGTGAACCTTTTCTACAAAGTAATTAACATTGCGACAAGGAAAATGTTGGATTCCCAGGGGCCGATCCCTGGGATGACTCCTATTCAAGATCTAGACACTATTCAAGACATGGCCGACCACTCTCAGAACTGGCATGATGGCGGCAGTAGCAGAAGTTTGGAAGGTATGAATGCTCTAGCTAACAAACTTGAGAATCTTGGTAGGGAAATGAAAAAGCTTAAAGAAAATGTTCATGCTATATAAGTTTGATGTGACACTTGTAAAGGAGCTCACCTAGCCAAAGACTGCCCACTTAAAGAAGAAGTCAAGAGAATAGAAGAGGTGAAATATGGAGTGACTAACAAGCCATTTCAGGGTTACAGTGACAATGGAGCTAAATACCGTGTAGGACCTCAGGGATATTACACAAGGATCGATAACAGAGCTCCATACGAGACTAAGAAACTGATAAGGATTTATTTGATGCATTTTTAGGTGGTCATTTAACCCCTAAGTCGTGAATTTATGATCAAATATTGCCTTAAATTGTTTCTTTTCTCATTTTACGTACTTGGGACGTGAATTCTGCAATATGGAGCATTTTGGACGTTTTTAGGCTCAAGAATGAAGAAAACAAGAAAGTAAAAAAAAGTCAGGATTTACACCTGACGGCGCCAGGCTTGGATGCTAATGCCTCCACTTCAATAATGGAACTGGTGGATTTTAACACGTGACGCCCATAAAGAAATTGAAGATTTGTACCTAACTGCTTCAAGTGCAAATGAGGCGAGGCCGTTAGGCTTTGAGATTACACGAGACGACCCAGAAGGTTTTCTAAGTGACGATGTCAGAACTTTGTTTGGGTGATACGAAACCCTAAAGAGCGACGTTCTGATGGCGTCAGGACCTATAACATGACTCCGTCAGCTTGTAAAATCTATATATATTTTGGAATTTTCATTCATATGGGTGGTGTAACTTTGTGCAAAACCCTATAGACGAATTTCCAGAGATTTTAAGGGTTTCTAAACCCTCTTTTCTCACATTTTTCATTATATATAAGTAATCTTTTAATCATTCATCATGTCTGTGTTATTTGATTTTGATGCGTGGAATTGCGCCCTCGCAAAAGGTTTTACCTCTCAAGGGATCTTGAGAAGCTTGCAATCCCCACCAGGTAGTGTACCTGTTCATTGTAGTATAGTATAGTGACAAGTACCGGGGGATTGATCGTTCAACTCTAGGAATAGTGTTCGCTAGGGTTAAAATTCTACTAAACTAGGTCTAGGGTTGAGGGATGATTCTTTTTGTATTTTTATTTTTAAGGAAAGCAATTAAAATCTCAGGTTTTGAAGGAGTGGGCGGAATTAGTTGCTAGTCAACTAACCCAATTAACTAAAGATGCAATCAAAATAAAATAAACTAAACTTAAACTAATTTGTGGTGTAAACATTAATGAGAGAAAGTATGTTTACTTAGATTTCATTACTCCCTAGATATCTTTTACTTGTTGATTAGCTTGTTACAATTGCATGGATGACGGGTTATATTCCTTAATACTAGTCGTAGGGCCGTGTACGATCTTCCGTAACTCTATAGGCTTCTACCTCAATCCTATGTCGATCCGACTAAAAGCTCCTAACATGGTATCCCTGGAAGTTACCTATGCATTAAATATAACCAAATAATACACACCCGATCATGTTTTCTTAAGACGTTCAAGCAAGTTACCAATTGGAAGTCTGCCAGTTTTCTTAAGCCTAACATCGAATTCATTCATCCACAACAATTATAAGTAAACCATCAACCAATAATTAACATCTAGGTTTCATTACATCTAAGCAAACACAAGGGAAACCTAGCCTAGCATGTTAAAGAGAAGACAAGTGTAAGATATAATCAAACAACACATAGACATATTGAATGATTTGGTATAGTACTTATCTTCAATTGAACATGGAAGAAACAAAGGGTTGAAACCCTTGAAAAAGCTGTAAAATTCGTCTAGGGTTTTATTCCCTCAAAGTTGCACACAATGAATGAAAACTAGAAAACTATATATAGATTTTGTCTCCAGACGGCGTCAAGAGTAGCTTGTGACGCCGTCAACTCGCCGCCAAAATAAACTTGTATTACCTAGATCCACTTCTGACGCCGTCACTCTATATGGGTTCTGGTCCATCACTCTTGTGATAACTCTTGATGGCCTTGGAAATTTTGTACGTGACGCCGTCAGATCCCCTTCACAAAACATTCTGGCGCGTCACGTGTATTTGATTTATCCACCCTTTTGTCAACTCATGACGCCGTCACTAGCAGTATGTGACGTCGTCAAGTGTAATTTCCAGCATGATTTGTGACTTTGTCGTTTTCTGCACTTTTTCGCTCCAAAAACGTCCAAAATGCTTCCTTTTGTAAAAATCCACTCAAAAGTACCTAAAATGACAAAAGGAACGATTTGGGGCAATATTTGATCAAATAATCTCGACTTTGGCCTTAAATGACCCCCCAAAAGCGGTACACTTTTCACTTCATCAGATTTCTTGTTTATCTTTTCTTCTTTTTAACATGCTAGCTTAGGTTGTTTTGTGTTTGCTTAGATCTAGTGAAACCTAGTTATTAATTGTTGGTGACTTGTTTATTGTTTGGTTGATTGATTCGCGTTAGGCTTAAGAAAACTGGCTAACCTCCTTTGTGTAACAAGCTTGAACGTCTTAAGAAACGTAATCGGATGTGCACTACGGTTTTATTTGTTGTATTTAATGCATGAGTAGATATTGATGATTCTATGATAGGGTACTAAACATGTCATCATAAAAAGTAATAGATATTCATAGAGTTGTGGAAGGATGTGCACGCCCTCACGACTAGTATTAAGGAATACAACCCTTCAACTAAACAATTGTCATTCAACAAACCAACAAGAGATAACTAGGGATTAGTGAAATCTAAGTAAACACGTTTGTCTCATATACGTAGTCCACCACATTTACTTTTCTTGTTATTTTTATTTTATTGGGTAGCAACTAATTCCGCCCACTCTTCCAATACCCGATATTTTAATTGCTTTCATTAACTACAAAGAGGTCTAGGAGGCGGTTCTAGGGTTTGTTTGGTGGTTATGAAGCCACAGCAAGAAGGAGGTGACAAGGTGTTGATCCACCTCCTTGCTTACTAACTTAGAGGTGCTAGGATGTGTGCTAAGCATGACTAAGGTGCTAGGTTGATGTGCTTGATGTGCTTATGTTTAGGTTTTAACTAGTTTAGGTTTAGTTTTATCCTAATTTGGCTTAGTGGAAGATTAGGGTCTAGCTTAGGGTTTAGTGTCTAGATTAGTGTCCTATGAGTGTTTAATGACCAATACTAGGCCCTAAGAGGCTTATACTAAGTGGTGGTAGCTTATGCTGAAGTTTTGGGATAGTTTAGACTTAATTTCAGGAAGTTACGACCTAGTTTTGGTTTTGTACTGAAGGGACTTGTACCTGATGAAGCAAAAAGTGTACCGCTTTTGGGGGGTCATTTAAGGCTAAAGTCGAGATTATTTGATCAAATATTGCCCTAAATCGTTCCTTTTGTCATTTTAGGTACTTTTGAGAGGAATTTTACAAATGGAAGCATTTTGGACGTTTTTCGAGCGAAAAAGTGAAGAAAACGACAAAGTCTCAAATCATGCTGGAAATTGCACTTGACGACGTCACATATTGCTAGTGACGGCGTCATGAGTTGACAAAAGGGTGGATAAATCAAATACACGTGACGCGCCATAATGTTTTGTGAAGGGGTCATGACGGCGTCACGTATTGTCAAGGCCATCAAGAGTTAATGCAAAGAGTGACGGCCCAGAACCCATAAAGAGTGACGGTGTCAGAAGTGGATCTAGGCAATACGAGTTTATTTTGGCGGCGAGTTGACGGCGTCACACATTACTCTTGACGCCGTCAGGAGACAAAATCTATATATAGTTTTCTAGTTTTCATTCATTGGGTGTACCTTTGAAGGGAGTAAACCCTAGACGAATTTTACAGCTTTCAAGGGTTTCAACCCTTTGTTTCTTCCATGCTTAATTTAAGATAAGTCCTTTACCAAATCATTCAATATGTCTATGTGTTGTTTGATTATATCTTACGCTTGTCTTCTCTTTAAGATGCTTGGGTAGGTTTTCCTTGTGTTTGCTTAGATATTGATTATGGGTTGGTTGTTTGTTTATAATTGTTGTGGATGAATGAATTCGATGTTAAGCTTAAGAAAACTGGTAGACTTCCATTTGGTAACTTGCTTGAACGTCTTAAGAAACATGATCGGAGGTGTACTACGATATATTGGTTGTATTTAATGCGTAGGTAACTACTAATGATGCCATGTTAGGAGCTAGTAGTCGGCTCGACATAGGAAGAGGTAGAAGCTTATAGAGTTAGGGAAGATCGTACACGGCCCAACGAATGGTATTAAGGAATATAACCCGTCATCCATGCAATTGTAACAAACTAATCAACCTGTAAAAGATAGCTAGGGAGTAGTGAAATCTAAGTAAACATAATTTTCTCTCATTATTGTTTACACCACAGTTTAGTTTATTGTATTTTGATTACATCTTTAGTTAATTGGGTTAGTTGATTAGCAACTAATTCCGCCCATTCCTTCCAAAACCGGGATTTTTACTTGCTTTCCTTTAAATATAAAAATACAAAAAGAATCATCCCTCACCTCTAGACCTACTTTTAGTGAGTTTTAACCCTAGCAAACACTATTCTTTGAGTTGAACGATCAATCCCCCGGTAGTTGTCACTATAGTATACTACAACGAACAAGTACACTGCCTGGTGGGGATTGCAAGCTTCTCAAGATCCCTTGAGAGGTAAAACCTTTTGCGAGGGCAGGATTCCACGCATCAGTACCTAAGCTCTAAGGGGTTGTACTAGGGTCTAAGGGTGCTAAGATATCCTATTATTTCTAAGGTAACTCATACATAATCCTTAAACACTTTTAAATTTGTTTAGATAGGCAATTAGGGTTTTATAGACACATAGGCCTGATTAGGGCTTAATTAGGGTTAGATTAGGGTTTTGTGATGAGTTTAGTGTGTTAGGTTGCTAGATTACTTATTGTGGTGTTGTTGTGATCTTATGATTGACATACTAGAGGTTTATAGGATGTGTGGGTAGAGATATTTGGCTTGTGTGGATACGTGAGCAAGTCTAGAGAGTCATGTAGGTAATAAATGCACATAAAAAGCAAAAATTTACCTGTGAAATAGCTGACATAGGTATTTGTAGTGGAAATGATAGTGATGAGATTTGTGGGTTGTTATAGTCTTACCCCCTTGGAGAAAATCTTGTCCCAAGATTTAGTTAGACGTAGAAGTTGTGGGGAAGAATTTCTGATACCAAAGAAGAGTGGTGCGAAAAGAAGAGGAGGTTTGTACAAGCGGAGTAGGAAATGCTTGCACAGATGCCAGATACTTAGGCTTATTCATTTATATCTCATTGCTTACAAATAAAGGTGTCCCAATATTTGTAAACAAGAGCTTATAAATTCATAATCCATTTGATTTACAACTTTCTCATTAAAACGAAGAAGCGTCCTAGTCTATTTTAATAGGATAATCATTATAAATCATCCTTAAGTAGTATCGGTGAAAAATGGAGAGAGTTTACCACACTTAAGGAAATGTGGTACGAGATTTTTTTAGAGACAAGGTCCAACCATGATAAAGACTAGTTCTAGTCATGGTGGAGACAAGTTCTAGTCACAGTAGAGGCAAATTCTAGTAACGATAGAGACAAGTTCTAGTAATGATTGAGACAAGTTCTAGTCATGATAGAGACAAGTTCTAATCATGATAGAGACAAGTTCTAGTCATGACAGAGACATGTTCTAGTCATGATAGAGACAAGTTCTAGTCATAACAGAGACAAGTTCTAGTCATGATAGAGACAAGTTCTAGTCATGACAAAGACAAGTTCTACAGTCTCCCTGTTTAGCAACTTGTCACATGGTAACTTTCCATGTTATGACTAGAATGACGGGCATTGAAGATCTCATTTTTTCAAATCTTGCAAAGCGAGATTTAATATCATAGTTGGACATAATGAGGATTAGAGTTCGATGTAGATATTATTACAAGTTCTAACTAATAGAATCTTTTGATATGACGAGAAATACAAGGTCTAACTTTTAGAACATTGTAGGATGAGGTAGGGAGAGAGTTTAGAGCGAAGAAAATAGAGTGTAAAATGACGGAGGGATGAAAAGATGGAAGGAAGTGGAAATATGGATCTTTATAGGAAGGAGTGAAGAGGAAGAAGGAAGGAAAGGGATGAAATAGGAAGGTATGAAGGAGTAGGAGATAATGAAAGGATGGAAGAGTAGGAATAGGTGGAGTGGAAAAAAATAGGAGTATAGGATTAAATGGTAGAGTGAGGAAAAACGGGGGGAATGGGATTTAAACGGAAGAGTGAGGAAAAACGGGGGAATGGGATTTAAACGGAAGAGTGAGGAAAAACGGGGGAATGAGATTTAAACGAAAGAGTGAGGAAAAACGGAGGAATGGAATTTAAATGGGTGAGTGAGTATATAGAATACCTAAAAAGATGGTATTCCTAATGGAATTAAGATTTACTAGATTCCTTCAAAGTTTGTTTTCCCCTAAGGTTCTTCTAGTTTTCATAACTAGTCCTAAGGCTCTATGTAACACCCCCAAAATCGTCACGTCAGCGGAAGACTTAAAAATGTCAGCGGAAGACTTTTTGGGTGTTACTTCGAGGATCTTTGTCACAATCATAGAAAACGACACAAAAGTGACGCCTTAAAGTTTAATTCATTCAAAATACCAAATATTCGAGACATCAAGAAGTTTCATAATTTAAACAACAAGTTTATTTGAAATATGTCAAAATGTTTATTTAAGCCCATGCCGGGTTACAAGCCCACTCCGTGCCTTCAAGTTCCTTCTTGTATAGTTACCTGAGATAAACACATGCTAAAAAGTGTCAACACAAAGGTTGGTGAGTTCATAGAGTTTATAGTTTAAATCGTTAATTAGAAAAAGAGTGATTTCCTTATCAATACAAATCAATCCGTTGGTTTGCCCTTCACCGGGTCAATATCAAAAATAGTAATTGGTTTATAAATCCATTTAACATGAGTTTCGAATCACAAGTTAAGAATGTATTGTAATCACATACAATCAATAAGTTTAATTCAATGTTCCTGTTATTGCCTTAAGCTCATGATACTCAACGATTAACAGCCAATCATAATCTCAAGTTATGACGGTAAGTAGTAGGCCCTCAAGATAGGTATTTGCCAATAACCTATAATAAGAACAATAAAGTGCGCCTGGTGTTTTCTCTAACAACCAAACGAGGATTGTCAATCACTAATAGTACTATCCACATTTATTTACGTTCACCCTTCAAGTGATTAAGGTTCATGATCGAGGGACTTTTGGCAATAGTAACTTAAGCAAATAACATTGGCCTGACGGTATTTCAATACCCGGTATAAAAGACTTGTGTTCGAGTTTTAAGCATGTATCTCCCCCACGGGAAAATAGTTAAAGAGTGGGCTATGAAATCACAGTAATATGTAAATAGTTAATGAGTACTTGTAAAAGTATAAAACAATAGTTAAGCATGTATCTCCCCCAAAATGTTTATAAATCATTATAAAACAATTAAGAGTAGGGGCTATGACTCACCTTGGAAGGTAGTGACGTAAGTAACACATCGGTGCCAAAGAGTATGGCCGAAAGAGTAACATAAGTGATGTCAAGAATTGGAGCATAATGATATTGAATTTGGCACGACCACAAGAATGATGAGAAGGAGCGTTGCAGGGCTGGTGGAATGGCTGTGGTGGTTCATTCGAACCAAAGGAGACCCTATGCTTCACTCGAATCCATCAACACCGAAACCATAACCATTCACAAAAATAGATATGTGGTATGCTTGTGCATGTGTTACCTACTGAACTTACATGGATGAGTTATATAGTGAGTTTTAGAAGGTGATAGCAAGCTGAGATCACGAGGGATGGAGTGATAGATAGAAACGAATGCATGCCACCTCTCACCATGCCCAATCGAGAAGTTACAAGCGAAATGTGTAAGACCTTGTGGCTGAATATTCCTGACAGTTTCTAAGATGTCTATAGCTGGTTTTGTTGTCATTGGGGAACAAGGGAGGTTGATAGAGAGTTTGTGACATGTTCTACAAGTTTTTACTCAAGTGATTTTCATGGTTTACTTAGGTTGTATTTGAGGCAGTAGATGAGTGAGTGAGGTCAAGAAATTTGTACTCCTCCATTCTTTGAAACCTGGCCATTTGGTTTGTGTATAAACATGTACATGCTGGGTAACGATTCTACAAGATAACGAGGTGTGTTTTTGAGGCTTGGTGACGACAGTGAAAAGAAAGAAGCAAAGAATTCTTAATATTGGCTTCGCTGAGCTTGGCCTGGTGGGCTGGTGGTATTTGGCAGATTAGGCCCAACCGAAAATAAATATAATTAAGGTCCCGTTTGGTGCTGTAATGTGTCATAGGAAAAGAAACAAACGACAATATATTTTAGGGCGAAATGTTGTATGTTATAACGCATGTGTTAGTGTTTTTATAAATACGTCGATATGTTTATTGTTCAAGTTGTCATGTGCATTGGATGTTAGTAGAGATAGGATATATGTTGTGAAATTAAGAATTTGAATAGATTGATTATATTATTTTACAAGGTTCGATTAATGTTTCTAGAATAAATCATGGGTTCAATAATAGTACGTGACTAAAAGCCTTTTGGTTCTTAGAGGTCTATTATTATTAGTGAGTACGCATGGAAATTTTTGTAGGCTCGGGATTTAATAGATAACATGTTTGGTTGATTGATGAAACGTATATTTATTAAATACACAAGCTTTAAGTCACTTGTGATATATAGGCTTTTAAATATAGTGTGAGTACCGTTAAAATAATGTGATTGTCAAGTAATTAAAATAAAATAAAAAATTGTCATGGGTAAAAATGGTTATTTTTATGTGTTAATCGTAGGAAAATTTTTACGGGATGTTATATTACCTACCCGTTAAACGGAATCCCGTCCCGGGATTCTAAGATAAGGTAGCTGTAAAGGTGAGTTGAAAGGGTGAACAAATAGTCATTCCTAACGATCTAACCCCTGAACGGTTTTTAATTTTTCCTTTCGAGCTTAAAGTATCTACTACTACATTAGCTTCTTCTTTTTAATTTTTCTTTCCAGCTTAACGTATCTACTACTACATTAGCTTCTTCTTTGATGATAGCAGTTCTCATAGTTATAATTGTTGAGTAGTTCTAACTACTTACATTGTCTTATGTTCAATTTCTTTTGATTAATCTTGACTTAAGAAACAATTTCATTTTGAATGAAGATTTTTATTTTAACATGTTTTGAAGATAACATGGTTCACAATATCTTGTTTCGTGAAAGTTAAAATCTGTAGGGTAACCTACCCGTTAAACTAGTTGCTTGTTAACAGATTTTTAATAAGATTTTTCAAGTGAAAACTTGTTGAATGAAGAGAAAGTTGCTGAACTTCAGCTTTTGTATAGTTTTAAGTGACAACACGGTAATTGGTTTCAAGCTTTTGTAGATGATGAATCTGTTTGTTCCTTAGCAATTCCATATCTTGAATTTTTATTAGAGGAATTTATAGATTTTGATGGATTTTAGGTAAAGTTGTGAAAGGTTCGGAGATTACTATATCACTCATAGTGTAACACCCCAACCCGACATGGGTCCGGAGCGCTACAGTATGGTGACATATCAAAGCATACAACGCAAGCGGAAGACTTAAAACAAAAGGTTACAAGGGAAAAATCTAAAAGTATAAAAGAAATACTAACACTATAAAAGAAAGGAAAGTACAAACTAAACAAAGTTTAATCTAATCCAAGTCAAAAACTAGTCCAGATGTAATGGGCTTCTAGTCCATGGGGTAGTCCACTAAAGCTCCTATGCACTCTTCACCCAAACCCAGCTTCCAACCTAAAACCTGCCGCAGGAAAGGAAATGCGGCTGAGCTTAAAAAGCCCAGTGAACAGATATATAACAAAATGAATAATCGAAGCGTATATAAGTATAGGAAAAGGAAATCATAAACTCCTGCTGAAATGAATATCATCTGTCAAATGCATAAGAGATCAACGATAACTGAACAAATATCATAAGTCAAATGATTAATGAGTACGAAGAGTCAACTGATAATATGAATCATATAGTAACCAGAATCAAAGAGCACGTATCAACAAAGGCTTGTCTAACGAGATACTCGAATAGACACACGAAACATAGGAAAGCCACGAGCCGACCTAACGAGATACTCGAATAGGTCTCCTACCATATAATCACATATCCGTCAAATCATAAGTGCACGAAGAGGGAATACCTCTAAGTACCAAAATGGAGGCGCGACCTCCCAAACGTGAAGAAGTGTAAGCACACACTCACATTCACCCTACACAAAACAGAATACCTAGGATGCATCCATACGCCCCCCCTACAAAGCAAATCATACATATCATAATAATCCAGAGCTCATAACATATCATATCAAATGGGGACGCCGTGGATCAATCACACCTCCACAGAAAGTGTCATGCCATTGGTGCTTCAATGACACGCCCATGGTACCTCCATGAGTAGAATAAAAACTTGGGCATCAGAACAGAACAAATCATATCATATCATTTCGAATCATCATATCATATCCAACAGAACATAGCAAACTGAACTGAATCATATCATAGCAAACGAATAGCAAACGAATGTCAAATCATAGAATCATATCAACGAATCATATCGAATGAATCATATCAAAGCTCATATCAGAAGGATCATATCAGAAGCTCATATCAAAAGATCATAACAAAGGGATCATAGCAATGGCTCATATCAAAAGGGATCATAGAAAAGTCAAGGATCAAAGAGAGTCATGAGAAGTCCCTACTGAAAAGGGATAGAATATCTGTACCTTAAACCGCCGACGAAACCATATCATAACATAAGAATCGGAAATTACTCCTTCAGCGAATCTACACGAATTAATTATTGGCTTATTATTAATACTATTTTAAATCAGATTACTCGTTGTAGTCGGCTTTCCATTTTTAGTAACTTTTTAATTTAGCAAGTTTCCCAAATTAACAAGTTTCCATGTTTATTAAGTTTCCCAAAATAGCAAGTTTAATACTTTAGGGTTATAATTGACAATTAAGTGTATTTAAGGGTTAAAATGACCAATATAATAGTTTAAGATTAAAAATGTCAATTTAGTAAAGTTTAGGGTTATAAGTGTAAATTATCAAAATTTAATAATTAAAATGTCAAATAATTAACTTTAGGGTGTAAAATGTAATTAAATTCTAAGATGACAATTTAGGACTCCGTCGTCTCGTAATTTATAAAATATATCCTTGACGTCATTTTAGACCGTAACGGTAATACCACAAATTACTATGCATGCATCGACACACAAAACTTATAAATTTTATTTGTTACTAAACCAATATATTACACACAAAACTTATATACACTTCCATGTAAATTATTTGACTCCATGACTCATACACTTAAACATGCTAACACACTCTACACAAACTGATTACACAACTCAACTTACATAACGCTTATATTCAAAATATACATGCATGTGTTCCCAGCCTTAACCCTTACACAAACCGACTTACTCACATACCTTCACACGTTTCCCTTTTATTTTATTTTTTTCTTTTTCTTTTATACGAATCAAAACACACCCTTTATTATATATACAAGTTCACATGCATGCAGTCCATACCCACGTGAAGATATTCTTATGTTTATTTCAGGTTCTAATCTTATTCCTAGACACTATATAAACGTCCTAAAAGATCTGATTCAGTACGTATATCAAACATGTTCGAAAAGCAAAACCGAATAGAGATCGACCATGTTATACATCACCCCATAACAACCCCTTCGCGACACAAAAATAAATCCGTGACACCCCTTGTATATATATATAGTCTGCGATTCAAAACTAAAACCGAAACAAACATGTATTTCTCTTCTTCTTAGCTCGACAAATATTAGTTTCAAAGCCTGTATGAATCGTATATTAGTAAGCCAAGATCACGTAAAAAAAACTGACTCGAATACAAGATTTATAGGTCGCTTGTATTATTTTCTATTCGTTATTTTATGTGATGTTGTTTGTGATATTAGGTGACCTGTTATGATTTTATGTAACATGTATTTGCGCCAATTCATGAAGTCTTTTGGTGACATGTTACTACGGTATATACAGATCACCATGAGAAGGAAAAAAAAACAAGACGAGGGAAAGTGATACCTTGTGGTCGAATGAGAAAGAAAACCAGGAACCTTGACCAGAACCAATACTATAGTCGACACCAACAACCAAATCCTTTTGAACCCGTGACCTATGATTACCACAACCTTTCATTCGACTTTGTACCACCCTTCTTGATCGAATAGGAGAAGAAAGAATCTATGCCGCCCCTTTCAAGACCTTGTGCACGTTGATAATGATCGAATGAAGAAAAAAGGATGTGCCGTCACTTTGTGTAATATTAGGGTTTCGTGCAATGTGAAAGATGATATAGATTGAATGAAAAGCGAAATAATGTGGGAATATATTATGGGTTGGTTGCCGAGATTAAGGGAGAGTAAATAAGTAATATATATCTCCTAACTTCACCAATCATCTAGGCCCATCTCGTCCTCTCAAAATTTTATGGATACATCTTCCCAAAGTGTAAAATTGGTAAGGAATTCGTGATTGAGGGAGGTGATTATTTTAAATTTGGCAAAGTAATAAAGGTGTGCTAAATTTTGGTTAAATGAATATCAATTTCGGTTATAAGGTGCAAATTATAGCCAAGTTTCAATGGGTAATTTCAATGCAAATATGTAGTTTATCACTTCCCAAAAACGTGTGATATTTATAGAAGAAAAAAAAAAAAAAAAAAAAAAAAAAAACGTATACGATTTATGTTATCATAAGTTTTTATTCTCATTTCACGTTTATTGTTCTCGTATTAAGTTTTAATTACTTCGGTTAAGATTATTATTCGTTCTTCGAAAGTTTAAAATCATAGAGGTATTTTGGGTATTTGAGATGTTCAAAATTTCCGGGTCTCACACATAGTGCCGGAGAAGTAAGAGAGACCATTGTAATCACATACAATGTCGTGAAAAGGTTTCATAAATCGCCAGAATGTAAAGTAAGTGCATGATAGAATAAATGTGGTTGTGCCGTAATGCCTTAAAATTAGGCATACGCAGAAGAAAATTGTGAGTTTTTGGCTGAAGTTTTAGTGTTTTATGAACTTTAGTGATCCTAGATTTCATACGCATGCCATTTCAGATATAATTAAGCCCACTTATTTATAATTCGTTATTTACATAGAGAAGCGTCCCAAACGATGTAAATAACGAAGTATAAACTTATGGTTCGGCGGTTTACAATTTCTTTATTTCAATAAAAAGGCGTCCCAATCCATTCAAATAAAGACATTGTAAATCATCCTACTTAAGAATTTCTGACTCAACACCCATACTGATCGACAAGGTAATGCGCAGATTTTTCTGAGAGTACAAAAGAGTATGTCATAAGCATCTATAAAGATGAGAGCGAGATAATTAAGGAGGATTGGTATAGTATTCAAAATAGTTGGGGGAGCATATAAATATATATATTATACTAGAGTGTAGTTGTACCATAAACTATTTAAAAGTCACATAATAGTCTAGCGGATGGAAATATGAATACACGGTATTTGTAATAATCCCGATTAGTAAACATAGTTATTAGCATAATCGTAACATGTAAGCATATATCAAGTTATATAAGTAAGAAATAATGAGAAGTAACTTTTCTACCAGATGTTGGAATGTAGGCACGGAGGGCATGAAGTAGTATTTTGTAAAAATGGTCCAGTTAAAGTGTAGTTATAGTCCAATGTTTAAAAACATCTGGTTCTCTATAACTGTGGCTCTGAATACCAATCTGTAACACCCCCAAAATCGTCATGTCAGCGGAAGACTTAAAAATGTCAGCGGAAGACTTTTTGGGTGTTACTTCGAGGATCTTTGTCACAATCATAGAAAACGACACAAAAGTGACGCCTTAAAGTTTAATTCATTCAAAATACCAAATATTCGAGACATCAAGAAGTTTCATAATTTAAACAACAAGTTTATTTGAAATATGTCAAAATGTTTATTTAAGCCCATGCCGGGTTACAAGCCCACTCCGTGCCTTCAAGTTCCTTCTTGTATAGTTACCTGAGATAAACACATGCTAAAAAGTGTCAACACAAAGGTTGGTGAGTTCATAGAGTTTATAGTTTAAATCGTTAATTAGAAAAAGAGTGATTTCCTTATCAATACAAATCAATCCGTTGGTTTGCCCTTCACCGGGTCAATATCAAAAATAGTAATTGGTTTATAAATCCATTTAACACGAGTTTCGAATCACAAGTTAAGAATGTATTGTAATCACATACAATCAATAAGTTTAATTCAATGTTCCTGTTATTGCCTTAAGCTCATGATACTCAACGATTAACAGCCAATCATAATCTCAAGTTATGACGGTAAGTAGTAGGCCCTCAAGATAGGTATTTGCCAATAACCTATAATAAGAACAATAAAGTGCGCCTGGTGTTTTCTCTAACAACCAAACGAGGATTGTCAATCACTAATAGTACTATCCACATTTATTTACGTTCACCCTTCAAGTGATTAAGGTTCATGATCGAGGGACTTTTGGCAATAGTAACTTAAGCAAATAACATTGGCCTGACGGTATTTCAATACCCGGTATAAAAGACTTGTGTTCGAGTTTTAAGCATGTATCTCCCCCACGGGAAAATAGTTAAAGAGTGGGCTATGAAATCACAGTAATATGTAAATAGTTAATGAGTACTTGTAAAAGTATAAAACAATAGTTAAGCATGTATCTCCCCCAAAATGTTTATAAATCATTATAAAACAATTAAGAGTAGGGGCTATGACTCACCTTGGAAGGTAGTGACGTAAGTAACACATCGGTGCCAAAGAGTATGGCCGAAAGAGTAACATAAGTGATGTCAAGAATTGGAGCATAATGATATTGAATTTGGCACGACCACAAGAATGATGAGAAGGAGCGTTGCAGGGCTGGTGGAATGGCTGTGGTGGTTCATTCGAACCAAAGGAGACCCTAAGCTTCACTCGAATCCATCAACACCGAAACCATAACCATTCACAAAAATAGATATGTGGTATGCTTGTGCATGTGTTACCTACTGAACTTACATGGATGAGTTATATAGTGAGTTTTAGAAGGTGATAGCAAGCTGAGATCACGAGGGATGGAGTGATAGATAGAAACGAATGCATGCCACCTCTCACCATGCCCAATCGAGAAGTTACAAGCGAAATGTGTAAGACCTTGTGACATGTTCTACAAGTTTTTACTCAAGTGATTTTCATGGTTTACTTAGGTTGTATTTGAGGCAGTAGATGAGTGAGTGAGGTCAAGAAATTTGTACTCCTCCATTCTTTGAAACCTGGCCATTTGGTTTGTGTATAAACATGTACATGCTGGGTAACGATTCTACAAGATAACGAGGTGTGTTTTTGAGGCTTGGTGACGACAGTGAAAAGAAAGAAGCAAAGAATTCTTAATATTGGCTTCGCTGAGCTTGGCCTGGTGGGCTGGTGGTATTTGGCAGATTAGGCCCAACCGAAAATAAATATAATTAAGGTCCCGTTTGGTGCTGTAATATGTTATAGGAAAAGAAACAAACGACAATATATTTGAGGGCGAAATGTTGTATGTTATAACGCATGTGTTAGTGTTTTTATAAATACGTCGATATGTTTATTGTTCAAGTTGTCATGTGCATTGGATGTTAGTAGAGATAGGATATATGTTGTGAAATTAAGAATTTGAATAGATTGATTATATTATTTTACAAGGTTCGATTAATGTTTCTAGAATAAATCATGGGTTCAATAATAGTACGTGACTAAAAGCCTTTTGGTTCTTAGAGGTCTATTATTATTAGTGAGTACGCATGGAAATTTTTGTAGGCTCGGGATTTAATAGATAACATGTTTGGTTGATTGATGAAACGTATATTTATTAAATACACAAGCTTTAAGTCACTTGTGATATATAGGCTTTTAAATATAGTGTGAGTACCGTTAAAATAATGTGATTGTCAAGTAATTAAAATAAAAAAAAAATTGTCATGGGTAAAAATGGTTATTTTTATGTGTTAATCGTAGGAAAATTTTTACGGGATGTTATACTCTAAGGGTGGTGTACTAATCTTAACTGGTAAGGAAGTTCCTATGTTGGGAGAGGGGCTAGGTAATTTCTTATCTAGGGGTTTACTAAGAGTGTTATTATGCTTAGGTAGGGTTTCACACTTAGTCTTTTGTCCTATGTTGTCTAGTACTATGAGTATCACTATTACTATAAGTATCACTATTCCTAGGTACTTAAATCCGGATAGGGTAGTATCCATAGTATGCTCTAAGTAGAATTTCTAATGTGTATCCTATAAAATGTCAAATCCTAAGAAACTAAGTATAGGTAGACTAAAATCCTCAAATGTTTCATTCCTAGTTATAACTAGTAACCTCGAATTTTAGGTCTGGGTTATCCTAATGGTATATCATTCCTAGGAATTTCTAAATCCTCAAACGTGTGTGGAAAATCTTAGTATGGGGTAGGCTACGTAGGTCTAGGTAAACTATATCCTCGAAATGACTTATATAGTGAAATCTTAACTAGTCTTTCTATCCTATATCTAACTAGGTGCTAAAGGTTTAAGGTAGTTTACTAATCTAATCCTCAGTCATTCCTAAACTTCCTAGGCTGTATCTAAAAGCTTCCTAGGTTTAATCTATGACTAATTATAATATCCTCGATATTAAATAAAATTCCTATCTTAGACTAAATTTATCCTATTGTAATATCTGTCGGGTATAGGTTCTAGTTTAGTTTCTAGCTAATAAGACCTCGAAGATTTCTAATCTTATTTTTCTATTTCCTCAAGCATTTCTTAAAGTATCCTATTCTTATGTTTACCTAAGGGCATCCTAGAGTTATTTCTATCCTTAAGTACGATCAATCCCCCACACTAAACTATTGCTAGTCCCTAGCAATCTTTTGAGAAAACTTAATGGATTTGAATCTCTTTACCAAAAGCCATTACTTCTAGAGTAGCCAAATGTTTCAGTTCAAGTAAGAACTATGGTACACTGATAACCATATGATTTTGAGCAAACCATCAGCTGTCAACGAATTTGATTTGTCTTTACCAGAAGCCGTTTGCTTCTAGACTAGCCAACTATTGATGCAGTTATTAGCATCTTGGTGAGTTGATTACCAATTATGGGTTTCCACTGCCTTTACCACAAGCCATAACCTTGTGGGCTAGCCAATTCTTCACTTTTTAGGATACGGTGAGTTGAATAACATACAATTTTGGGCAAATTATCAGCCATAACGGATTTGATATATCTTTACCAAGAGCCTTTTGCTCCTGGATTAGCCAGTCCTTATGTGGGTTAGACATGGTGGACTGATAACCATAAATTTTTTTGAAATAAAGTGAAAAAATTTTAAAATTTTGGCTAAAAAATGGGGGTACTAGAAGGTATAATATGATCAAATTCGCTAGAATTCCCCCCCCCCCCCCCCCCCCCACACTTAGAATTGAATATTGTCCTCAATATTCAAAGACCCGGCTATTATGCCGACTCTTTGAACGTAAAAAGGCAACATTACAAGCTAAATGTAGAAACACCATTTTTTTTCACTTTATTTCTATACATACATTTTTTTTGAAACTTATATACATGGTAACAACAGCATGGGTAACACCCCCACACTTAGGGTGAAAACCCATATGCATGCTACTGTTTTTGTTTACCGAGTCGCTAGCTTGACTCGACCCCAAATTCATTGGTTCATGGGGAAGTATCATGTGGAAGAGACAATCTCCATCGGACTTTCATTCAAGATGTTTGGAAAAACATTTGAAGCACGTGAAAGTTCCACACCGATGAGATAAGTACCCCAGCTTTACCTAGAATGGTAAACGGAAATGCCGGGGTCAAAAATAGTGTCTTCATTCCCACAGGAGTGAAGAAGAGGAGAAGTCACACTAAATGTGAGAACCAGAAGAAAGATTTTGATAACAGTCATGAGATAATCGTCATCATTATCAAATTTGTCATTTAAAAACATCACGGGAGGGTGGGTAGGAATTTTGTCATGTATGAGCAAACTCTCATGAGAGAGTATGTTTCCCTCCGAGTCATGATCTTTCGCAAGATCAAAATACGATTGATTGCACTATTGTGGAGATATGATGTGAGTGAGTTCATCGGAGAACTCCTCGGGACAAGAAGAATCAATCAAAGAATCATGAGTAAGCAAAAGTTCTAACTCTCTTAGATCTGATTCAAAATCAAAGTTTTCATCCCCTGGTCGGATGGGATCAATATGAGCGAGTTCATCGGAGAACTCCTCAAGAAGTGAGTCAGTGATAGAAGTGATACTCTTTAGCTCTAACTCATGAGGGATATACGGAGGTGGGACATGTGCGGTACTTTGTGGGCTATAAACATGCACCTCGTCCATTATAGTCTCCATTTCAGACTCATCACTATCCTTGATAATTTTCTCCGGAGGAAGAGAAAGTGACGGTTCTTCGTCTAACAATTTCTCAAGAAAAAGGATATCTCCCTCCGGATCAAGATAAGAATCATCAATTTCAGGAGAAATTGAATCTTCTTCAGCAAGAAAAGCATCGACTTCTTCCAAGAGACGATCATCTCCCTCAACTGGTGTGAGGGAGGGGGAAGAGTCGGGAATGGTCGGTTCAGAAATCGGAGTAGGATTTCCACTCAAAGGAAGAATCGATGTCTGAGCTTCTGAAGGTTCATCCTCATCACTCTCATCAGAGTCTGAAAAGTGAATAGTGTTAGGATGATCTAGTCCTTGTTGGCAATATTGGTTTATATAACTTTTGTGATTGCCAAGGACCTCAATTTGAGCAATCTCAGCGGGAATGTAATCGGAATGATGAGCACTCAAATCAGTGGTAGACTGATAATGAACTTCAGTATCCCACTGATAGTGATGATTTGTCATATTCTCGAGTAAATTATAAGCTTCTTGTGGAGTTTTCCGCATAAGATTACCACCGGCAGCCAACATGATTTTGTCTCGATCAATTGAAGTTATACCATGATAAAAGGTTAGGATTTGATCAAGAAGCAAAATTTTGTGATCAGGACATTTCCGTAACAATGATTTGAATCTTTCCCAAGCTTCAAATACGGATTCCATGTGCAATTGTTGGAAATTCAGAATGTCTTTCCTAAGCTGCACCGTTTTAGAACGTGGAAAGTATTTTGAAAGAAACTTGAGGAACACCTCTTCCCAAGTATGAATTGAGTGGGTTTTGAGAGAATGGAAATAGATTCAGACGAATGCTATCTTGAGAAACTCCTTTTTGTTTCATGGATTGAGTGATAGTTATGAACTTGTTTAGGTGCTCGTTTGCATCCTCATCTCGAAATCCGTGAAATTGGCAATTTTGCCGGATCAGTCGAACCATGTGATTTTTTAATCTGAAATTGGTTCCAGGGACTGATGTTGGAGTGATCGGTCCTCCTCTACCGTCAAGTGTTGGACGATAGAGATCCTCTATGGTCCGAGGATCATGGGGATTATATGGTGAGGAATCGATCATTGTGGAGAATCAAACAATGAGAGGATGATAAGAGAAGAATTAAACATTTTAGAGGGTAACGAAGTTAAATCAAACGGATAGAGGGTAAAGGAAAGAATCAAAAGTTAGGTGGGTAAAGGTGAATATTTTTGGAGTTTTTGGAAAACATTTTATAAAAATAAGAAAGAAAATCTTTTTGGGTTTTTGTGTTCATTGAAAACTAATTTTAAAATGTTTTCGGGAACCATTTTGTTTTTATATGAAAATATACACAAGGATGGTAAATACGAAATGAGCGTATATCCAGATTCATTAATCTGCAAAACCGTTTAGAATACGCGCACAACCTCCCTGGCAGCGGCGCCAATTTTTATTGGTCCTAAACAGTCAGACAATATTGACCAAGGGTATTGGTCAACAAGGTCAAACGGCTAAGACTAACTAACCAAGGAGTATAGTGTATTCCCGGGTCGTTAAGTCCCAACGAGGTGTGCAATTGTACAAAAACGGATTTGTGATCGAGTGATACTGAACTGGAATAGGGTGTGAGTGATTGAGACAAGGAAATGTAAATGAAATAGCTTAAACAAGCTATGAGAACAAGTACGGGAGACTAAAATACTTAAAAACGTTTAAAAACTTAAAAACGCGAAAGTTTAATTAAAATTACGTTACTGAACAAAATAAAATGTGAGTTTTGAGAATTAAAAGGCCTACGGGTATGAAAATTATATTTTTACAATCTTAATGACAAGAAAATTAATGGAAAAAGAAAATTATTTTTTATACTATTATATATTTATTATTAATAAAAAAACCTATTTTATAACTATTAAAACTAATTTAAATTATGAAAATTACTAAATGAACAGTAAAAATTCTAATTATTTTTATAAAATTACTTTATACTACAACTAAGCTTGGAAAAATAAGAAAATGCCAAAATTGCTTATAAATAAGCTGGAATTAAGCTAATAAGCTTATTAAGCTAAAAAGGCTTGTACTACTAAACTTCCTAGGCTGTATCTAAAGGCTTCCTAGGTTTAATCTATGACTAATTCTAATATCCTCGATATTAAATAAAATTCCTATCTTAGACTAAATTTATCCTATTGTAATATCTGTCGGGTATAGGTTCTAGTTTAGTTTCTAGCTAATAAGACCTCGAAGATTTCTAATCTTATTTTTCTATTTCCTCAGGCATTTCTTAAAGTATCCTATTCTTATGTTTACCTAAGGGCATCTTAGAGTTATTTCTATCCTTAAGTATGAGAATCCTAGAGTTATATCTAACCTCAAGTATGGGAATCCTAGAGTGTAATACGGTTTTTTAAGGGGGAATAACTATTTTAAGAATCATAGTAATTTAGGGGTGTCAGGAAGGGAAGATTGAGAAGGAAGGCTAAGGGAGTAGTGAGGGTTAGGGATATTGAATTTGGAAAGAATTCAAATCTCTATGATGTAGAATAGGAATTCTCATCATTAGTATCATATGAAATGATAGGGAAGGGTTTTTATGGAATTTGGTTTTTAGGAGGAGGAAAAAGGGATGAAGTTCGAAGGAAGATGTTATTCACGACATATAATATCATGAAATAACGGGAGTGGAAGTTACAACTACATAAGGTCATAAATAACTTGTTTTCCAACAAGTGTCGCTATTTATGCCAAATGTTTTGTTGTTAGATTTATGAGGACAGGGAAAGAGGAAGGTTGAAATTAGGAATAGGGAACAGACTCTATAGAATGACACTTTAGGTTTCCCTATAATGCCTAAAGTTCAAGAATAAGTATCCTTACGAGACGATTGATGTGGCAAAAAATGAACCGTTTTTAGGGGGTCATTTAAGTCCGGATTTGAATTTATTTGATCAAATATTGCCCTAAATCGTTTCTTTTGTCATTTTAGGTACTTTTGGAGTGAATTCTGGAAAAGGAAGCATTTTGGACGTTTTTGGAGTATAAAAGTGAAGAAAACGGCAAAGTCATAATTTTCCTTGCTGGGAACAGTACCTGACGGCGTCACATGCTACTTAATGACGGCGTCAAGAGCAATACAAAAGGTGGAAGTGGTGACGTGTGGAAAACTAGAAGGGGGTTGAATAGTTTTACGTCCTTTTAAAAGTTTATTACCAAAATATTTTGTAGGTTATTAAAAACTTTCGATTCGATCTCAAGTGAATTCAAATGACAATCAATATAAGCAATTCTAATCAAGTAATGAAAGTATTGAAATGTAATGAAGAAAAGATAGAGTTAGAAAGATCAAACCACAACACGAGAATTTATAGTGGTTCGGCTACAAGGACACCTTCCTTGCCCTACTCCACTCCCCGAGTACCACACTCGAGAGTTTTCTTCACTATGTCAACAAACTCCTTATGGTGGAGAAACCTTACACACCTTGGCTTACACGAGTTAACGACACTAAGCTAAATGTCGAGTTCTAATCGTAGCTAGAACCAATCTCACGAATTCTTCAAGGATTCACACCTTCTTCACAACTTCATAACTTCTTCAAGGCTTCACACCTTCACAACTTCACACCTTCTTCTATGCACAACTAATTCACAAATACTAAAATACTTTACAACACACCTATTTTCTACACACAACAAATTTACACAACACTTTTACAAATATCTACCACAACTACAATATGAAACTAGCTATTCACAACACTACTACAATTTGATGGATGTAGAGGAGTGTTCTTCTTCTTTCACTTGAATGGATGAAGCTTTGGATCACTTGGAAACAAAGACTTATGAATTATATGATCAAAGGATTTTAGATCTAGAGATGGAGGTTGGATCAGAAAGTTTATAGTGCAAAAAGGTGAGGAAAATGTGTGAAATGATCCAATATTTATAGGGCCAGATTTTACTGTTCGGGAGCGTTCCGGTCCCCTTAATTAGAGGCCGGTCCCCTTTTTTGTTGGAAATTTGAAATCATATCTTTGTGGTTTAATATAGCATTACCAAAAATGATTTACAAATATATATAAAATGTTTATATCATTTTATAAGATGTTATGTCTTAAGACAAAATTTCCTTTGATCATGTAATGCATAAGATGCTTAGTTTATGCATACCTTAAGTGATATAAGATGTAGAGGTAAATATTTTTTACCAAATACTTGTTTACATCTTAATCTTGACTTAATTTGATTTGAGTTTTGTGATTATCAAAACATAGGTTTATTGAGAGATATTAATAACCTTTTTAAACATTATTTATATCAACATGACGGTCTAGTGAAAACGTGAAAGATTGACGGGTAGATATCTCCCCCTTGATGTGTACTCCCCCTCGTTTGGGGGCACCAAGAGAACGAGCTATGGAATGCTTTGCAAAAAAAATATTAGAAGCACAAGTATATGCATGCAAACATGTATAAGGTGATAAAAAAAAATAAAGCATGTTTAAAAAGAAAGCATTCATATTAAATAGTTGGTTGTGTCAAGACACAACATACAAGTAGCAATTTGAATTACAAGTAGAAAAGCTAGTTCACAAATAAACAACTAGGAAAATACATCATCATGCAAAAAGTACATGGTCTTCATAGAGCTTGCAAGCAAAAGGGTGGTAGAGGCTTTATTTATTAAGCATATGAAATGCTTAATTAGGAGAGGATGATGGTGATGGTGAAGGAATGGGTGAGAAATGTGGTGGAGGAATTATTGGAGAGGATGGTGGAGTTGGTGGTGGTGGTGGGTTGGTAAGCAAATGTTCAATATATGAAAACATATATTGAATTTCATCTCTAAGGCCAAAGATGACCG
This sequence comes from Artemisia argyi, assembly GCA_030686995.1. Taxonomy (NCBI): domain Eukaryota; kingdom Viridiplantae; phylum Streptophyta; class Magnoliopsida; order Asterales; family Asteraceae; genus Artemisia; species Artemisia argyi. Next base: position 152,416,400 of record CM060684.1, read on the forward strand.
TGCGGTTATGGATGCAACAAAGACAAGTATCCCCATGGGATTCAAGTAGCCTCCAAGGCACAGGATTGGCAAAGAATGGTGGTGTAATTGGTGGAGATGAGAGATGAGCATCAAGTGGTGTTATTGGTGAAAGTGAGATGGTAAGATGGGTGGACATGGGTTCTTGTGTAGGAAGTGGTGATGATACTTGTGGTGACAAGTGTGAGTTGATGTAGTCATTGATTAATGAGGTTGAGGGTATGGAGGATGAGGAAGTTCCATGAGTGGAAGGTGTTTTAGATGGTGCATTGGGTGCACTTGGGGATGAGCATTTGGGTGGAGGTGATGATGTTTTGTTGTCTTCATTTGTTAAGTCAATGAAGAGTTGTTTTGGGGGGATGACCACAAGTTTTTGTTTCTTGGAGGTTTTGGATTGTGAGGTGCTTGGTGGAGTCATGATGATTAAGATGGTGAATGATGAGATGAAGAATGGTGATTGTGGAGGGAATTTATAGTATGGAAATGGTTGATTAAGGTATGTATTTGAAATGGTTTAATGAGATTCTAAAATCAGTTGGGTTAAAATGGGAAATGGTAGCTGAAACTAGAGAAAGGGTTCACAAGATGCAAAAGAAAACAATGAATCCAGTTCCAGATGGCCGGTCCCCTTAATTGTATGCCGGCCCCCTTAATAATTAAGGGGACCGCCTAGGGAATTAAGGGGGCCGCCCATCTGGTGTTTTTCCAGACGACCAGAAACCCAAAATTTGCAAAATTTGGTGATTTTTCAAGTGTGTTTTTCCAGCAAGCTCTATTAGAAGTACATACTCTAGGAATGATGATATATAAACATATATATATAATCAAATTTTGCATGCAAATTAACATATTATAATCCATCTTGAAAAGAAGCATGGCATAACATTATGATAGAAGCATGATAATAATAAAAGTCTAAACATCATTCCAAATAACACAAGAAATATCACAAGTATTTCCGAATAAATCGGACAAATAGCAAACCATACAAATGTCTAAAGGAAACAAGTAATAACAAGTAGCAACATGTCAATATCTTCTACTTCTTTTTCTTTCCAAGCATCTTCCTAAACATCTTCCTAACGGATTTAAATCCTTGTTGGGTCTATTAGATTTGATGATACAAAACAAAGAAAGAAAGAAACAATAGGGACTTAATATGACAAGAAGGAATTCTACAAAAGATGGAGAAGGACTTGCTTGCAAAAGAAGATTTATATTTTAGTCCTTCATAGTATTTTGTAAACCCTAATTCTCTATTATATAAAGAGATTAAGGGTACAGGTTTTTAATTAAGTATTCCATAATGTAGTTGACTAAAGGTGTGTGTGTGCCTAGGCGTCAAGTTCCTACAATAGACGCCTAGTAAGTTAGTAGTTGTTAGAGATGATGACGAAGAAACCTTGTTTCAATAATAATGATGTTTGTTTATTCCGATGCGTATCATGTTTATTGTCATTGTTATTTTTTAACCCTAGTGCTTAAAACGATCCAAAGAGTCTAAAATTATACTTTGAGTTGATATTGACAAATATGAAAGATGAAGGACTTATGTAGACAAAGGAAGAAACTTGCAAAGAAAGAAAAAGATTACAGCATATCTTTTATTTTATTAGTTTATTCCTTGTAACCCTAGTATCTCTATTATATAAAGAGATACAGGGAATAGGTTTTAGTAAGTCTTCCACAATGTAATATACAGAAAACGTGTGAGTGTATGTCTAGGGCTGGAAACGGCTAGACTTGTGTGTACAGGTATTTTATGGGAAACACCTAGGGTAGATTGATGTTAAGCCTCAACTATCTTAGATAGCTGTTAGGATGTAACCGTGCTACATTTGATCACGTAGCATTGGGGCTTTGGTGTTTGTTAGAGTAGAGATGATGACGAGAAACCTTGTTAATAATATTGTTCTTATTCCGCTATGATTTATCTTATGAACATTATTATTCCTAGATTAGACTTAATTGTCTTGAGCCAAAAAGGTCCTAGAAACTACTTTATTATGGCGTTCTTAGTTTCTAACATGTGGTATCAGAGAGGGGGCTCTTGATATCTGGGATTTACAAGGTTTGGTTCGTAGAAGAACGAAGAAAGCAAGAAAAATTTGAATTTGGTTCACTTTTCGCAACTTTCTGCATGTCAGTTTTCAAACGGCGATATCTCCTTCGTTAACCGTTGGATCGGGCTAAAATTTTTTCTGGAGGTTCTTGGTATATCAAGGAAGAATCCCACCGGTGGGATCTTCAAACGGAGTTGTCAATCTAAAGATATACGTGCTCAAAGTCTGCTGCAGAAACATGTTTTGTTAGTCGAATTTTAGGGTTTTCTTGATATTCACCTTCAAGAATTCGTGGTTACTTGTGTAAATTCATTATGGAGGTTGAATATATGATGTTTGGTGTCAATGATTCATGAATGAAAGCAACTTTAAAGGGTGTTAAATTGATTTGTTAGGGTTTTTCAGAAAACAGGTGTTTAGGGTTCTACCAAACCCTAATAGAGCTGATGTATACACTACTCTTCAAAGTTCCATTGTTGCTGCGATTCATTAACCCTATAAGATTTTCTTTGTCAATGGGTCGCTGGTTTATTAAATTTCTTGATGATTATGTTGACACACAAGGAAACCATTTGGATACATGATGGTTTTGGATAGAAGGTACATGGATATTATTCTTAGATGGATTTGGACACACACTGAAGACTGTTTGGATTTTTGGAATATTGGTTCACACACACAAGGATGTTTGAAGATTGTGTTTTGATTTATTGGTGCTACAACAGATTAAAAGGCTCGTTCTTATTTGTTTTAATTGATTACGAAGAAAGGTTTTTATCACCTATTTGACGATGAAGTGGAGTTTCACAGGTTTGTGTTTTATCATACCTTTTTCAGTTGGAGGTAACTTGTTCGTTCGTTCAGGTGACTACGAATTGACAAACACTTGAAGGAGTTACGTTATTGTGCTCAGTGTTTATTGTCAAGAGATTGTGATCTCCCTATACGTTAAGTATACGTTCGAAGTCAATTTTAGTACAAGATATAAGGCACAAGTTTGGGTGGTTCTACTTCAGCATCAAGTTGGTTATACTTAGTTTTCTTCATCAGTAATCATTACATGGAGCCTACATTCAACAAATGGTTAACATATAGGTTTCAGGGGAAGCTTAAGTGTTAAATGTTTAACCATTTATATGCTACATCAAGGTGAAGGATTTTACAACTACTAGTTGTTATTGTTACTGATAGTTTGGGATTCTATTGTTTTGAGTTCATTTATAGTAAGCTTTTTGGTGTTCTTAATTGTGGGTAACTCGAGACATTGGAAGACTGGATTGGAAGTATGATAGTGGTTCGTGGTTGTGAAGATCAAGGTTGCTTACATTTGTCCCCTATTTGATGATGACAAAAAGGGGAAGAAGAATACTTTGAAGATTGCAGCTTGAAGATCCTTGATAATATGCATGGTTTGAGGGGAAGACGACATCTTTCATATACTTGGTTTTGTCATATCAACTAGGGGAAGATTGTTGGGAATTATACTTTGAGTTGATATTGACAAATATGAAAGATGAAGGACTTATGGAGACAAAAGAAGAAACTTGCAAAGAAAGAAAAAGATTACAGCATATCTTTTATTTTATTAGTTTATTCCTTGTAACCCTAGTATCTCTATTATATAAAGAGATACAGGGAATAGGTTTTAGTAAGTCTTCCACAATGTAATATACAGAAAACGTGTGAGTGTATGTCTAGGGCTGGAAATGCCTAGACTTGTGTGTACAGGTGTTTTATGGGAAACACCTAGGGTAGATTGATGTTAAGCCTCAACTATCTTAGATAGCTGTTAGGATGTAACCGTGCTACATTTGATCACGTAGCATTGGGGCTTTGGTGTTTGTTAGAGTAGAGATGATGACGAGAAACCTTGTTAATAATATTGTTCTTATTCCGCTATGATTTATCTTATGAACATTATTATTCCTAGATTAGACTTAATTGTCTTGAGCCAAAACGGTCCTAGAAACTACTTTATTATGGCGTTCTTAGTTTCTAACAATCCTCCACGAAGTTCTTCATGCATTTGTTTTTGACGGTTGATGATAGACGTTTGACGAGTGAAGAGAAGCTCATCGGTACGTTCATGAGGAAGAGGAATTTGATACTCGGTATCATCAATATCGGAAAGATCTTCAACAAAGGTCGTGGGGGATGGAGTACTAACACGTGAGGTGTCTTCCTCCTCATCATCATCGTCATCACGATGAGATGTAGAACCACGAGGCCTAGAATATAAAGGAACACGAGATTTTCCTTTGTCACTTCGAGAACGACGAGTACGAACAAGAGTAAGTTGGTTCAAGGTAGGAAGGATATGAACGTAGTAGTCTCTTTGAAGATGTGGATAATGTTCCATCACATAACGATAAAGTCGTGTGAGAAACATACCGTAAGGAAGATTGGCATTAGGGGTGTTTTTGGCGGACATGATTCGATGAATAAAAAGATAAGCCAAATTGTATTGCTCTTCAGCAATAACACAATAAAGCATGTGGGCAATGCTTGCCGTGACATGATCACGATGACCACCAGTACCGAACGCATTCTCTCGAATGAGTTCTTCCCACTTCTTTATATCTTGGCTTAGCTCTTTAAGGAGGATTTGATTGGCATGAATATCGACATTCTTTGACTTGATTACTCGACTAGTCGTACGACGTTCTAGTTCAAGCATTCGACGAATGTCTTAAGGACTAGGAATCTCAGAATAGTAGGGGCCATCCTGAGGACGATTTCTTTCAAGAGAGGAAAGATCCCATTCATTTGAGAAAACGGCTTGGCCGTTGTATGGGATTCGAAGAATTTGACCAAATTGAGCAAGAGTAAGAGTGATGAATTGATTTTGAATCATGAAGGAAATGAGGATATTACCATAGGGATCGGTTTGCACCGTCACTTGGCTATAGAAATCGAGGACAAAACGAGGAATGATTGGTTCGTTGATTTGGAAAAGACATTCGAAACGAATATTGGTGAACATTCGTTCGGTTTGATCATTTTCATAGAAAGATGGATCAACAATTCGTCCTTCGTGAATGTTTCTATTTTCAATAGGACGATAGAAACATGCAACTAAAGGAGGCATGCCGGGAGTAGAAGAGACATTTGGAATGTATTGTTTGGTTTTGGAGACATCACCAACCGTGGTCTTAGGCATTTTCACCTAAACAATATAACAACAAAAATAAAATTAATATAGAAACAACTATCATGCATATGTTATATGTATATGTATATATAATTATATGCAATATATGTGGAATGAAATTCTACTTCGACACACACACAAAAAATATTCAATGAAGTAGTTTCATAATGTTCCTTTTATTTGGATTTTAAACTCGTTTAGAATATATGATATCAAAGAGTATGATATCATAATTCTCTTCGAAATAAGGCTAGATATATATTTGTTTATATATCTTCCATTTCATAAGAGTTTGACACAACATAAGTTTGTTTAAAAGATTAAAATGTGAATTTTAGTTTTCAAAAATATCATTTTTGAGATAAACCAAACGCTCCCTTAACTAGATAAAAATCTCCTAAAACATCAATATATATATATTGATTATATATCTTGATGACGTCTATTGATTCTAGTAGTATTAACAACTTTTATGAACTAGTTTTAAGTTTCAAATAACTACCTATAGTTATAGTTTGTTCATGAACCAAACGCCCATGTTGTCTTCATGAACCATTTTATAACAAATTTAAAAGTATGTTTTGATTGTTTAGAACGTTAAAATAATGTAATGTAGTAAGTTTAAAGTAGTTTTTAAGAGTTATATCAACAATGTGTCTTTTGAAAAATAAAATTTAACAAGGGTTTATGGGCGATTAATGATTTTGACAAAATGATATGTTATACTAAATTAGAGTTGCAATACATTATTCTAATCCTATGGGAAGCATTTGGTAGTTCAATTTCTAGCTTCTATTGCACTTAAATTTGAATTAAAATAAATTTTAATATAATGCATAATTATTGATTAGACACCAAATCGAATGAAATGTGATGAAATGCATCTTGGAAAACTTACAAAAGATGTTGTTACATGTTTGGTTGATGTTTGCCCCTTGCGAAACAACCCCGGATTGGTGATATGATGGAGGATTTTGATGGTTTTGGGTGTTTTGGTTCGTAGTCAGTAGCAGTGGGGAGGAAGTGAATGAGCAAATGGAGTGTTTGGGAATGGAATTAAGGAGGAAAACGGATTTAGAAGTGTCAGATGGCCGGTCCCCTTAAACATTAAGGGGACCGCCCTCGATAACAAGCCGGTCCCCTTAATCTTTAAGGGGGGCGCCTTTGAAATTTTCGAAATTTCGCGGAATTAGTTACTGGAACAAAAATATTTATACGTATATAATTAGATTTATAATATATAAAAAATACGTAAACGTTTATTGGCACGATGATAAAATTCTTAACAATTTTTAATTACCGTTTCGATAATTAAAATATACCTTTGACAATTTTTGGATAAAATGATCAAAGTGTTAAGTTGATGAAGGGTTTGAGGTGTGTTCGGGAATATGTGAATAGGTGTATATATATATATATATATATATATATATATATATATATATATATATATATATATATATATTTATATATAAGTATAAGTGTGAGTGAAAGATGGGTTGATGGGTGAGGTTTGAAAGATAGTAGCGGAGACAGGATAAAGTCGGCTAGAGGAGTTTGTTTTATCCATAGTGTTCACGTGCGAAGGCGTTCTTGCATGATAAAAGTCCACTTGACTCATATCCCTTCATCATCATGAGTCTCCTAAAAGAGGACTTAATAGAATAACGCGAGGGGGGAAGGAAAGGGTTCGATAAAGAACAATTTCCTGGAGTTCTAGAAAGTCAACTAATGACGTATCTAGGTTATGTGCAAGCAATATATATATATATATATATATATATATATATATATATATATATATATATATGTATTTAATATATTAGGTATTAAGAGTATATGTAAATATAAGTATATATATGATCGAACAATTAGAGAGAAAAAGGCAAGCTATATCTATGCAAACAATGTAATCAACTAAAGCATATTTATCTAAGCATGGCAATGAGTTATGAAAGAATGGTGTACCCCGTGGTCTTCATAAAATCTTCAAAATCATCAAGATGATATATAGACTTTGAAAAAGTCTATGTTGAGAGAAACTTCAAGATTGCCTCAAGGAATGTTCATCTAGCCATTCGATCCCCATTGTCTCTTTGGTCCAAAGTTGTTTGGTCCAAACATGTTTAACATTTGACTAGGATGCATGAAAGGTGGTAGTATACCCCAAGGATTGTAGCTTTGTTGGTAGTTCCACATTTGATTACTATTGTTATTATAGTTTTGCCTATTTTGGTTTCTTCTTGGTTGAGGTGTTTTAGACCTAGGATTAGGATTATTTGATTTTCTAGGTGGTGGTGTTTTAGATCTTGTCTTAGATTTAGATGATCCTACCTCGTTTTTCAAAGACGATTTATAAAAAGCTTTTACTTCTTCATTGTTGGCAAGAGGTATTTTTCTATCATTAATAAGTATATACTTAGGATTAGATTTTAGAGATTTTTGTTCGTTAGGTTCATTTTCGAATTTGACATTTTTAATCTCACTTGTTGAAGCTTCATTTGAGTTAAATCCTAAACCGGTTTTATCTCCGGATGTTCTTTGAATACTTATTATTTTACTAAGTGAATGACTACTATTTTCAAATTTATTAAGTTTGCGAATTTCTTCCCTAAGTATTTCGTTTTCACTTTTAAGCACTTGACATGATTTACATTCTTCAAAAATTTCTTTACCTTTTTCAAGTTGATGTATTTTAATTTTTAGTTCAAGTACTTCATTTTCCAATTGATTGTTTATGTATTTTAGTGATTTGTTTTTGGCCATTACTAGTTGTCCTAATTTGCATAGCCTATTATATTCATTATCTAGATCTTTTTCATCTAATGATAAACTTTCATCACTAAAATATTCGGTTTCGGAACGTACCTCATTTGATGTATTCGCCATAAGACACTTTTCTTCTTTTGTCGTTTCTTTCTCATCTTCATCACTATCACTCCAAGCACCTCCAACAAAAGCTCTTTGATTTTGATCTCTTGTCATCATTGGACATTTTCCGATGAGGTGATTTGGATCACCACACTTGAAACATTTTCTTTCAATCTTGTTGTTCTTGTCATCTTTACTCTTTTGAAATGTTTTCTTTTCATCATGTGGTTGTCTTACAAATCTTCCTCGCCTTTTGAAGAATTTCTTGAAATCTCTTACGGCCATGGCGTATTCTTCGTCATCACTTTCGGAAGATGAGCTATCTTCGACACTAGATTCCTTTCTAGCTTTCAAGGCGATTGACTTGCTTTGCTCTCGTCTTTCTTTGACCATTTCGGAATCCTTCTTAATGATAACTTCGTAAACTTTTAGATTTCCAATTAATTCATCAAGTTGCAATGTTGACAAATTCTTCGATTCTTCAATAGCCGTCACTTTAGCTCGCCATTTTGGATGAAGAGCCCTAAGAAACTTCCTAACAAAATTCTTACTAGAAAAATTCTCATCAAGTGCTTTTAAACTTGTGATGATAGTTTTAAATCTAGCAAAAGCATTATCAATTGATTCCTCTTCCGGAATCGTGAATTGCTCATATTGTTGAACAAGTAGATCTATCTTATTATCTTTGACTTGACTATTACCTTGGTGAGTTATTAGTAAAGAGTTCCAAATTTCTTTTGCGGTTTCACACATAAAGATCCTTTCGTACTCTTTACGTAGTAGCGCATTATAAATAACCATTTTTGCTTCATTATTTTTAAATCATCATTTTGTTTTTCAAAAGGTACGATTTCATCTTTCTTAGTTTCGGGGTTATTTTGAATAGGTAAAAAATCACCATTAGTAATAACATGCCAAAGATCTAGATCTTTTGACTTCACATAAGTTTCGAATCGATTTTTCCAATATAAAAATCCATCACTTTCAAATAGTGGTGGTCTTTGCATAGATTGCCCTTCTAAATATTTTTCAGATTCCATAGATCGTTACAAGTTTTAAAATACAATATATTTTAAAGATCTTGCTAGACCTGGCTCTGATACCAATTGTGGAAAACTAGAAGGGGGGTTGAATAGTTTTACGTCCTTTTAAAAGTTTATTACCAAAATATTTTGTAGATTATTAAAAACTTTCGATTCGATCTCAAGTGAATTCAAATGACAATCAATATAAGCAATTCTAATCAAGTAATGAAAGTATTGAAATGTAATGAAGAAAAGATAGAGTTAGAAAGATCAAACCACAACACGCGAATTTATAGTGGTTCGGTGATGAGGCGAAAAATGAACCACTTTTAGGGGGTCATTTAAGCCCGAAATTGAATTTATTTGATCAAATATTGCCCTAAATCGTTCCTTTTGTGATTTTAGGTACTTTGGGAGTGAAATCTGGAAAAGGAAGCAATTCGGACGTTTTTGGAGCATAAAAGTGAAGAAAACGCCAAAGTCTTAATTTTCCTTGCTGGGAACAGTAGGTGACGGCGCCAAGAAGGAATTTCTGATGGCGTCAAGAGTAATTTCCATGACGATCCAGAACAGATTTGAAGGCGTCACGAAGTAGGGCGTCAAGAGTAAAAATCATGACGGCCTGGAAATGCATAACACATGACTGCGTCAAAAGTAGATCAAGGCAGTCCGAGAAATATTTTGGCGGCGAGGTGACGGCGTCACAAGATTTGTCTTGACGCCGTCAGACCCTATTTCTTATATATAGTTTTCTAATTTTCACATTAAAAAGAGAGAAGTTTTGGAGAAACCCTAAGTACGAACTTGGTGAGAATTTTACAGGTTTTTCAAGGGTTCTAAGCCCTTGATACCTTTCATGTGTAATTTAGATAAGTATTCTTTTAATTCAATCAATATGTCTATGTGTTGGTTGTCTATATCTTGTTCTTGTCTTAATTCCATCATGCTAGGCTAGATCTATCTTGTGTTTGCTTAGATCTAATGAAACCTAGATGTTAATTATGTGTTGATTACTTGTTTATAGTTGTATTGGTTGAATGAATTCGATGTTAGGCTTAAGAAAACTGGTAGATCTCCAATTGGTAACATGCTTGAACGTCTTAGGAAACATGAACTGATGTGCACTAGGTTTTATTGGTTGTATTTAATGCATGAGCTACTGTTTATAATCCCTATGGTTGTGCTGGGCATGGCATAGGAGGAGATAAGAGCTCATTGGATTGGGGAGTTAAGTGCGCCACCCCATGAATGGTATTAAGGAATACAATCCGTCATCCACGCAATTATAACAAGTAATTAACGTGTAAAAGATATCTAGGTAGTAGTGAAATCTAAGTAAACACATTTTCTCCACTTATTGGTCACAACCTTAGTATAATTTAGTTTATTTTCATTTTTAGTATTTTATTTTGATTGCATCTTAGTATTGGGTTAGTTGACTAGCAACTAATTCCGCCCAAATCCTTTAAACCCGAGATTTTTACTTGCTTTCTAAAAAATATAAAAATACAAAAATAATCATCCCTCATCTTTAGAACTAGTATTTAGGTTTTCTAATCCTAGCGACACTATTCCTAGCTGAACGATCAATCCCCCGGTACTTGTCACTATACTATACTACAACGATCAGGTACACTGCCTGGTGGGGGTTGTAAGCTTCTCAAGATCCCTTGAGAGGTAAAGCCTGGTGCGATTCCCACGTATCAAGTTTTTGGCGCCGCAGCCTGGGGAATAGTTATTGTCTAGGTTAGAATTTCTTTTTATTAGGTCTACTTGCTAGATTTCTTTCTGGTAAGATTTTATTTTTATTTTTAGGATTTCTTTAGTCTATCTTATTTCTTTGTGTTTTTGTTCGTAAAAAGTGTGTCATTATGGATATTAAAAGCCGACGTTTGGAAATTGAAAAAAGATTTTTACTACGCAACCGAATGGAAAGAGAAATTAAGGGGTTTAATGAGCTTAATGAGTTAATTAAAAAAAGAAAGGGAGTTAAAAATAGACCATTGTGAAAATAACACCGTCTTTTACAACAACAAAACAATGGAGTCTAGGGATGATTTAGAAGTATTTCAAAACTCTTCACCAATTCTTGAGGCATTAAGTCACCATAGGTTTCTTTTGAAATATCCTTGTCCTGCTAAACATCGAAAGAACCCATGGATTAAAAAGGGGGGCTATTTCAATGTGAAGGTTCCATGCATGATTGGTCATATGTTTAGGGAGCATACCTGTGTTGACTTGCAAGCCCCAATGAATGTTATGTCTAGGCTCTATTATAATTGGATCATGAGCAATGAGCTGAAACCTAGACAAGACCCCTATAACCCTAATCGACTATTCAATTTCATAGGTATTGCTAGAGGTTTACACGTTTTTATTGGGGATTTCGTTTATCAATGTGATTTCATGATCTTAGAAGATGTGAAGGGAATTATGGATCAGCATTTAGGGGAAATAGTTTTGGGAAAACCCTTCATCAACACATCCAACATGACTTATGATAAGGATGAAGGCACCGTTACATTTTCCAATGAAACCGGGTGTGTTAAGTACATGATACCTTATAAGTTCGAAAAATTCAAAGGTATTGATGGTTTAGATGTCGACAATATTCCAACATTTGAGGTTAGTGATGTTAACCAGAGAGGAAATAAAATTAAGTATTCGGGATGTTTGGCCTTAGGCCCAGAATACAAGTGGGATGGAAGAGTGATTAGAAGTTTCAAAACCGCATTCCTATTGCTGAATAAGGTCACGTAGTAACCCATGACCTTGAGTCTAGCTACAAGACTCGTAAATAAAGAAAACGCTTCTTGTGAGGCAACCCATGCTTTGTGTGATTTTATTTTTATTTGTTTGTTATTTGCTTCCGTATGCATGCTTTGTTTTTATTGTTGGTAGATCATGTTTCTCAATTAAATAGTGAAAATACTTTACTTTGTTGTTTTGGCTGTCACACCCCCAAAATCGGGTCCAGCGGAAGCATACGTGTAGCTAGGGTGTAACTCAATTGGTATTACAACACAAGTTCAAAAATGGTTTTCACTTGAATCATTTAGAATAAAATAGTTTAATCAAAAATGTTAAATTTACATTGTTAAAAGTAGTGCGGAAGTAGGCCCTTAAAATAGTTTAAAACGGTCCCTATATAAATAATCAGAGTCTTCTATGACCATGCCATGCCCTGCCAAAACCTCCAGTAGCGTGCCATTGGTTAAAACCTGAAAATACATGCTAAAGTGTCAACACGAGGTTGGTGAGTTCATAGAGTTTGTTAAACAATTAAAGTTTATGCATATGTATGAAGGTTTCCCAGCAAAGGCATCGTAAATCCACTCAGTTACAAGTCCCGCCATAAGAGCCTTGTAACCTATGTGTTTACAACCCACTGCTACAATATATAGTATGAGTAAAACATATATAAGTTTATCACAACAGTTAAGCAATTAGTCGTGAGTCTACACTTCATCTCCGAAGACCTCACGTTTGTATGTATATTTCCATGGTTGTGCCCAGCAACTTAATCTGGGGCCATTGGAAATATATAAGTCTCCATGGTTGTGCCCAGCAACTTAATCTGGGGCCATTGGAAGTATATAAGTCTCCATGGTTGTGCCCAGCAACTTAATCTGGGGCCATTGGAAGTCTCAGTAGCTCAAGAATACACATCACAGTTTAGTATAACCCAGTTAAGTATATCACAATCACGTATGTATGAAATCAAGTGTAAAACAATCAAGAATAAAAGTTTTGAGTATCAAGAAAGTATGTTTTGATTATTTATACTAGTAAGCAAGTAGTTGAGCATGTATCTCCCCCAAAGAGTTAAAACAAGTATAAAGAGTAAAAGTGGGGCTATGACTCACCTGGTGCGAATAGCTATGATGACAAAAGTGGATACACAGAAATGAGGTTCGATCTCTAACCGCAACCTAATATGAATGATAGTGATCTACTTAGATCATGAAAGGATGTAATGAATGCACATGCACATGATACCTATACCACTCGTAACTTGGAAATAATAGTTATTGTCAAAGTAAAGTATTTTTCATACTTAAGAAAAATAAGTCCAACTAGGCTTATAAAAACTTGTCGTAATATATCGTATATAAAAACGTTAGAGTTATATTCCTCGTTTTGAAAACCTTAAGATATCGTCTAGTAGTCGCATAAATAAACCTTGGGTCGTACGTATTTCGTTAGTTAAAAATAAACTCCTTGAATAAGAAATCTAGAAAATATATTATTTAGTACGTAGTTATATTATTTTCTAGTAGTGACTATATATATATATATAGTTTTGACGATTTTAAAACATGTATAACTTGGTCGTTTTAAGCTCATTTTACTCGTTCTTTATATCCACGGATTCGTTTTAGTATATACTAATATATTTTTGATAGTTCGGCACCTCTAGGTTATGTCTAACGCCTCTATTTGTCCAACGAAAAATGTCAAACAGCATGCAGTTTTCAGAAAATATAGTTTTCGTCGTTAAACTCGTTTTTAGCGTATCTCCTTCGTTATTAACTCGTTTTCATCCCCGTTTTCGGCCATAGTTCCGTCTCGGAATGTATTTTCTAAATATTTGGTCAAAAGTTACCCCAAACCCACTGAGTTTGCCACGTTTTCATTTTAAGGACAGTAGGTTTGTATATATGTTTAAAATCCATTTCTAATGTTCCAAACTAGTTTCTAATCCAACCAAACCACTTTCAATCACCACAAATCTAGTCTAATCTTACCATACACCTTCTTAGGGTGTCATGGGTTCCTAAACATCATAAATCAAGTGGATCTAACAAGGATCTAACTATAATCTATTTCTAGGGATCAAAAGTTAGATATATATATAAATGAGTGGTATAACTAACATATGCATGTAGATCTTGAATAAACAACATGAAACTAGTAAAATGAAAGTATGGAATGATCAACAAGTGATCTTGAAGCTTACTTGATGATTGGATGAGTTTTGAAGATGATGATGTAAAGAAAACTAGAGTTTTAACACAAAACCCTAACTAGGATGGAAAATAGAGCTTGATTGTGACTTGATCTTCAAAAATCCATGGTTTCTTCTTGTTGTTCTTCCTTGGCCGATCCACACAAGAGGAGAGAAAGAAAGAAAGAAAGTTTACTAGTTGTATTATTTGGTGAAATGAGAAATGAGATAAAAAGTGTAGTTTTTATGTTATATGTATTATTGTCCTAGACAAGATCCATAATTTATGGAGACTTAGGGGGGGGGGGGGGGCGGCAAAGTCAAGGGTAGGAAGAAAGAAAATGAAACTTGTAAGAAATCTTGACTTTTGGTGTAGAATTGGGTAGATATTATTAGTTTTAGGTGATACCGGGTACCGAGTTAACTAAAAATAAATTGTAACGAGATAAAATAAAATATAATGAAGTTGTAAAAATTGTAAAATAATATTCCTGATGAGAATCGGAAGTTAAAATAATGATCGGGTTGAAATATCGCAAACCGACGGAGTTATAAGCTTCGACCGGAAAACGTAACAGTTGATTTGAAAACACCGGGCAATTTAATAATAAAATTTTTATATTATTATTATGAGTATAAAAATGTGTTAGGACCATAGTTGGGATTGTCAGATCAATTATTCAAAATAATTGCTCATAAGATAACGTTTATTAGGTAGATAACCGTACGTTTACAAAAATGACGCAACTCACGCATAAATGACAAATTTTCTCCGGAGGTGAATAGTGTTTTATGAATAGTAAAATTTTAAAACGCTTCTCAGAATATCAAACTGACCTCAAAAATGATGAATAGTAAAATGATGAATAGTGATCGATGAATAGTAACCGATGAATAGTAAATGTTGAAAGTTCGGGAAAAGACCAGAATTTACGATTTGTGACAGTCTCTACCCCTTAAGGGAACTTCGTCCCGAAGTTCAGTTAACGTTGGTCTCCGAAGTGTTATAAAGGTGAAGATTCATGAGATGAAATGACGAGTTGACGTGCTTCCAGGCGGCGGTTCACGAGGTGACGAAAAGTATAAGCGTTCTGACAACGAGGGTATACACACACATAGTTGAAGCATTTGAAAATTGAGTAGAGGATTCAATCCAGACAACATTTTATTATAACCATTCTCAGTGTTGCAAAATTCATTTCTGAGTCGGATATAGGTAGTCAGCCTATGTCCCACTATCCCGGGTTGAATATAGGTGACTAGTCTATATTCCACCGAGGTTCCATGAATTTTGAAATACTCAACTCAGTTACAAATACCAAGACGTACAGAAAGACTAAGGCAGGTGACCAAACTCGAGGTCAAATGATGAGACTATGCAAGGAGAAACATAACAGGGTGACATATATGATACGTGAACATGCTTATATGAAAGACAATGATAGAAATCAACTAGAATAAGTGAATATAATAAATCAGATAATGAGACACAATTCTCATCACCTAAGTCAGCAACAAACCACAAGTGAGGCATTATCTTGGCAGGCAGGCACGTGACGGTCATAGGGTTAAGTTTTTCGTAAAAGTAGCTATAGTCTAGGTTTTAAAAAGACTTAGTTCGCTATAGCCAGAGCTTTGATACCAATCTGTCACACCCCCAAAATCGGGTCCAGCGGAAGCATACGTGTAGCTGGGGTGTAACTCAATTGGTATTACAACACAAGTTCAAAAATGGTTTTCACTTGAATCATTTAGAATAAAATAGTTTAATCAAAAATGTTAAATTTACATTGTTAAAAGTAATGCGGAAGTAGGCCCTTAAAATAGTTTAAAACGGTCCCTATATAAATAATCAGAGTCTTCTATGACCATGCCATGCCCTGCCAAAACCTCCAGTAGCGTGCCATTGGTTAAAACCTGAAAATACATGCTAAAGTGTCAACACGAGGTTGGTGAGTTCATAGAGTTTGTTAAACAATTAAAGTTTATGCATATGTATGAAGGTTTCCCAGCAAAGGCATCGTAAATCCACTCAGTTACAAGTCCCGCCATAAGAGCCTTGTAACCTATGTGTTTACAACCCACTGCTACAATATATAGTATGAGTAAAACATATATAAGTTTATCACAACAGTTAAGCAATTAGTCGTGAGTCTACACTTCATCTCCGAAGACCTCACGTTTGTATGTATATTTCCATGGTTGTGCCCAGCAACTTAATCTGGGGCCATTGGAAATATATAAGTCTCCATGGTTGTGCCCAGCAACTTAATCTGGGGCCATTGGAAGTATATAAGTCTCCATGGTTGTGCCCAGCAACTTAATCTGGGGCCATTGGAAGTCTCAGTAGCTCAAGAATACACATCACAGTTTAGTATAACCCAGTTAAGTATATCACAATCACGTATGTATGAAATCAAGTGTAAAACAATCAAGAATAAAAGTTTTGAGTATCAAGAAAGTATGTTTTGATTATTTATACTAGTAAGCAAGTAGTTGAGCATGTATCTCCCCCAAAGAGTTAAAACAAGTATAAAGAGTAAAAGTGGGGCTATGACTCACCTGGTGCGAATAGCTATGATGACAAAAGTGGATACACAGAAATGAGGTTCGATCTCTAACCGCAACCTAATATGAATGATAGTGATCTACTTAGATCATGAAAGGATGTAATGAATGCACATGCACATGATACCTATACCACTCGTAACTTGGAAATAATAGTTATTGTCAAAGTAAAGTATTTTTCATACTTAAGAAAAATAAGTCCAACTAGGCTTATAAAAACTTGTCGTAATATATCGTATATAAAAACGTTAGAGTTATATTCCTCGTTTTGAAAACCTTAAGATATCGTCTAGTAGTCGCATAAATAAACCTTGGGTCGTACGTATTTCGTTAGTTAAAAATAAACTCCTTGAATAAGAAATCTAGAAAATATATTATTTAGTACGTAGTTATATTATTTTCTAGTAGTGACTATATATATATATATATATAGTTTTGACGATTTTAAAACATGTATAACTTGGTCGTTTTAAGCTCATTTTACTCGTTCTTTATATCCACGGATTCGTTTTAGTATATACTAATATATTTTTGATAGTTCGGCACCTCTAGGTTATGTCTAACGCCTCTATTTGTCCAACGAAAAATGTCAAACAGCATGCAGTTTTCAGAAAATATAGTTTTCGTCGTTAAACTCGTTTTTAGCGTATCTCCTTCGTTATTAACTCGTTTTCATCCCCGTTTTCGGCCATAGTTCCGTCTCGGAATGTATTTTCTAAATATTTGGTCAAAAGTTACCCCAAACCCACTGAGTTTGCCACGTTTTCATTTTAAGGACAGTAGGTTTGTATATATGTTTAAAATCCATTTCTAATGTTCCAAACTAGTTTCTAATCCAACCAAACCACTTTCAATCACCACAAATCTAGTCTAATCTTACCATACACCTTCTTAGGGTGTCATGGGTTCCTAAACATCATAAATCAAGTGGATCTAACAAGGATCTAACTATAATCTATTTCTAGGGATCAAAAGTTAGATATATATATAAATGAGTGGTATAACTAACATATGCATGTAGATCTTGAATAAACAACATGAAACTAGTAAAATGAAAGTATGGAATGATCAACAAGTGATCTTGAAGCTTACTTGATGATTGGATGAGTTTTGAAGATGATGATGTAAAGAAAACTAGAGTTTTAACACAAAACCCTAACTAGGATGGAAAATAGAGCTTGATTGTGACTTGATCTTCAAAAATCCATGGTTTCTTCTTGTTGTTCTTCCTTGGCCGATCCACACAAGAGGAGAGAAAGAAAGAAAGAAAGTTTACTAGTTGTATTATTTGGTGAAATGAGAAATGAGATAAAAAGTGTAGTTTTTATGTTATATGTATTATTGTCCTAGACAAGATCCATAATTTATGGAGACTTAGGGGGGGGGGGGGGGCGGCAAAGTCAAGGGTAGGAAGAAAGAAAATGAAACTTGTAAGAAATCTTGACTTTTGGTGTAGAATTGGGTAGATATTATTAGTTTTAGGTGATACCGGGTACCGAGTTAACTAAAAATAAATTGTAACGAGATAAAATAAAATATAATGAAGTTGTAAAAATTGTAAAATAATATTCCTGATGAGAATCGGAAGTTAAAATAATGATCGGGTTGAAATATCGCAAACCGACGGAGTTATAAGCTTCGACCGGAAAACGTAACAGTTGATTTGAAAACACCGGGCAATTTAATAATAAAATTTTTATATTATTATTATGAGTATAAAAATGTGTTAGGACCATAGTTGGGATTGTCAGATCAATTATTCAAAATAATTGCTCATAAGATAACGTTTATTAGGTAGATAACCGTACGTTTACAAAAATGACGCAACTCACGCATAAATGACAAATTTTCTCCGGAGGTGAATAGTGTTTTATGAATAGTAAAATTTTAAAACGCTTCTCAGAATATCAAACTGACCTCAAAAATGATGAATAGTAATCGATGAATAGTAACCGATGAATAGTAAATGTTGAAAGTTCGGGAAAAGACCAGAATTTACGAGTTGTGACAGTCTCTACCCCTTAAGGGAACTTCGTCCCGAAGTTCAGTTAACGTTGGTCTCCGAAGTGTTATAAAGGTGAAGATTCATGAGATGAAATGACGAGTTGACGTGCTTCCAGGCGGCGGTTCACGAGGTGACGAAAAGTATAAGCGTTCTGACAACGAGGGTATACACACACATAGTTGAAGCATCTGGAAATTGAGTAGAGGATTCAATCCAGACAACATTTTATTATAACCATTCTCAGTGTTGCAAAATTCATTTCTGAGTCGGATATAGGTAGTCAGCCTATGTCCCACTATCCCGGGTTGAATATAGGTGACTAGTCTATATTCCACCGAGGTTCCATGAATTTTGAAATACTCAACTCAGTTACAAATACCAAGACGTACAGAAAGACTAAGGCAGGTGACCAAACTCGAGGTCAAATGATGAGACTATGCAAGGAGAAACATAACAGGGTGACATATATGATACGTGAACATGCTTATATGAAAGACAATGATAGAAATCAACTAGAATAAGTGAATATAATAAATCAGATAATGAGACACAATTCTCATCACCTAAGTCAGCAACAAACCACAAGTGAGGCATTATCTTGGCAGGCAGGCACGTGACGGTCATAGGGTTAAGTTTTTCGTAAAAGTAGCTATAGTCTAGGTTTTAAAAAGACTTAGTTCGCTATAGCCAGAGCTTTGATACCAATCTGTCACACCCCCAAAATCGGGTCCAGCGGAAGCATACGTGTAGCTGGGGTGTAACTCAATTGGTATTACAACACAAGTTCAAAAATGGTTTTCACTTGAATCATTTAGAATAAAATAGTTTAATCAAAAATGTTAAATTTACATTGTTAAAAGTAGTGCGGAAGTAGGCCCTTAAAATAGTTTAAAACGGTCCCTATATAAATAATCAGAGTCTTCTATGACCATGCCATGCCCTGCCAAAACCTCCAGTAGCGTGCCATTGGTTAAAACCTGAAAATACATGCTAAAGTGTCAACACGAGGTTGGTGAGTTCATAGAGTTTGTTAAACAATTAAAGTTTATGCATATGTATGAAGGTTCCCAGCAAAGGCATCGTAAATCCACTCAGTTACAAGTCCCGCCATAAGAGCCTTGTAACCTATGTGTTTACAACCCACTGCTACAATATATAGTATGAGTAAAACATATATAAGTTTATCACAACAGTTAAGCAATTAGTCGTGAGTCTACACTTCATCTCCGAAGACCTCACGTTTGTATGTATATTTCCATGGTTGTGCCCAGCAACTTAATCTGGGGCCATTGGAAATATATAAGTCTCCATGGTTGTGCCCAGCAACTTAATCTGGGGCCATTGAAAGTATATAAGTCTCCATGGTTGTGCCCAGCAACTTAATCTGGGGCCATTGGAAGTCTCAGTAGCTCAAGAATACACATCACAGTTTAGTATAACCCAGTTAAGTATATCACAATCACGTATGTATGAAATCAAGTGTAAAACAATCAAGAATAAAAGTTTTGAGTATCATATTATTGTTATTTACATATCATTCATGTTAACTTCCTTTCTTAATTGAAATCCAAAAGTTGTAAGCAAAACCCTAACATACTTCTTGTTAAATATCATATTCTTGTTATTTACATATCATTCATGCTATATATTTTCTTATAATTATGTCCATGATGTATAAAAATGAGTAAAACAAGTTATTGTAAATGATTGTTAAGTTAAGTTATTTAAACAAGTAAACTAGTGACTTTCTTGGTAAAATCTAATCAAAATGGTAAAATTATGATATTGGACCATTACATATTGTAGTAGAGGACTTAACAAGGAAACCATAGCAATTTGAACCACCTAAAATGAGTACACGAGTCAAAAGTTATGACCATTTGAAGTTACCAAAACTTTACGGCAAAACTGCCTAAATACTTCTGTGACAGAAGATAAAACACGCAAAAAGAGGCCTTTCTGGTCCGTTTCACGAAAAAGTTAAAGCACGAAAGTTGTCCGGAATCACGTTTTCTTCAAAAACTCAAGTGCACGTCTCCAGAAAACCAATAACGAATGAGATTTTCTTCAGTTTCTTAACAGCTATTTTATATACCAAAGTCACTATATAATAGTTATGGTTTAATAAGACCAAGAGGTCTAATGATCTAAATTCAAGACCACAACTATGGCTAAAGCCAAGGTTGAGTCTCAAGACCATGGAACAATGACCAAAGGTCATGGCAAGGCCATGACTAAATGACCATATAAACTTACTTAGGCGAAAACATGAGCTAAAGAGTTGGCGATAACTTAAACATACAATTTGGATCTACTTCATCTAAAAGAACCATGAGATCTTACAAGTAATTGTCAAACAAGATTTAAGAAACTCATCCTAATAACAATCTTCATGTAAAAATAAACTTTCCTAAGTTTATTCAAATATTGGACATGTAACTTTTCGGATCAAAACCTATATATATATATATATATATATATATATATATATATATATATATATATATATATATATATACACTTTATCAAATACTACAATAGTAGGGAGCCTCATGTGAGGAGTTCATTAAGCAAGCGATCGAGATGAGTTGTGGATTTACGAATTAAAGTGTCCTGGCTCCTCGAACGTTTACTACATGACTTCTGAATTATGTCGGCACGAACGGTAGTAAACGATATATAAACTATACATGTTTCATGAACCATTTCTTTTCAAAGACTTACACTACACTTTGTACCACATCATGGACTAAATGCAAGACATATATAGGCAATTCTTCATATTCTTAGACATTATTCCAAACCTAAGTTGCAACAATTATTCTAGGTTGCTCGTAGAAGTTCTCACGGCATATCCATCATTCTCATTAAACATCATCCAACTCAAGGTGAGTTCATAGCCCCACTTTCCATTACTTAATTGTTTTACCAACCCTTGGGGGGAATACATGCTATTTTAAACCGAACACAATACTTTGAAATTGTATGCTACCTGATTGTTTTATTATTACTAAGTACCATCCTTGCTAAAACCAATATCCCTTATTATGAACCATTTAATCACTAGTAATAGTGAGCGCGAATATTGTGAATAGGCCTATTGGGATTGACGAATCCCATTTGTATTGACTAAGTTCAAACAAAAGCACTAATATTTGAGATTTAGGTATGTTAGCAAAGTACCTAACGGGATAACTCCGCCGATTGATATTGGTACCCGTTAACGTTTTGGTGTCATAAGCTTAGTGTATATTACATTTTATGGGTGTATAATAACGTAGCCTACCTGTTTTGTTTTCCAACCATGAGTATGAGTCTAATTAACTCATACTACCAACATATTGTGTTCAACCATTAAACAAACTCTATGAATATCACTCAACCTTTGTGTTGACCTCTTTAGCATGTATTTCAGGTCCATGATGATCAAGGATGGCACGGAGGAGCACGGATATTCAAGAGGGCTATAAATTTTATTATCATTCGAAAACTCATTTAATGTAAATTGTAAACATGGAACCATCTGGGACCTCATTTTGAAATCTCTGATATTTATATAATTTGAATGATAAATCTTTTAAAACGACTCAATTAGAGTTCGTTTTCTATTATTGTGACTATTGTGCCATCGAGTAACACACAGTTTGAATTCCGCTGCATCCATGAATTGGGGGTGTTACAGATTGGTATCAGAGCCATGGTTATAGAGAAACGGGTCTAATTGAGACTTAAACTATAACTACAATTACAAGCAAAAACATTTTTATAGCCTTCCGCTCTTCGTGCCTTCCATCCTCCAGACGATTATGGACTTATTAAGCATTTTATACTACACAAACATGTTAGCACATGGATATATGTACCCTTAACATAATTGAGAATTTCCCCGTAAGCATTTTATACTACATGAACATATTAGTATATTGATATATAAACTCGATTTATTTTCAATCATTTATCTAAACAATGGACTAAACATATCTGCGTATGCCTATTCTAGGGCATTTTGACACAACCACATCCTCCCAATCATGTTCCTACTCCAACATTTTATGTCCAAGATATTGTAACTAATTGCAATGGTCTTTCATATTTCCAAGACATTGTATGATACAATGGTCTCGTCTATTTTCCAAGACATTGTATTATACAATGGTCTTAATCATTTCTCAAATGTTTTGAGTCACACAATGGTCTAACCTACTTCCCAGACATTGTGAATTGCACAATGGTCTAATCTACTTCTGAGACATTGTGATTTGCGCAATGGTCTTTGGAATTATTCCATCACATCATCAATATCATTTCATATGATATCAAAAACCCATCACAACCTATCAATTTCAAAATAGAAATATGAGATTTCTAAAGGATAAACTAATCCATCATCTACAAAAGCTGAAGTTTCTCTACATCCATCAAAGTTTTCTTCTGAAACCTTCATTATTTAAAGTTCGTGATCCTGACCAAGTATGGACTGTTTCAGAATTACTTAAAACTTCCTTTCCACACGTATCTACCCGTACTATCTTCTATGCAATGGAATGTGAAAACATAGGTTACAAGTCTTGTATGGGCGGGACTTGCAGCTGAATGGTTTGACATCGCCTTTGCTTAGTGGACAGTTTCTCAAAAGCAACGGACATATCACAAGTATACCTAATTTAGGTATTTGAATATTTATCGAACCTCGGCTAAATATAGACTAGTCACCTATATTTAACCTAGGGACAGTGGAACATAGTCTGACTAACTATGTTCGACTTAAAATTTTCACATACTGAGAATAGTTGTACTAGGGTTATGTTCAGATTAATTTCCTACTTGAACTCGATAAACCACCAAAATTCATTAAATCAATCTAGAGACACGATAGTGTCTTACCACTCAGCGAGATCTTAACACCTTATTTGTACAACCTAATTTCATTCTTGAAAGTTTTCATTTAAGAGATAATCCGAACTACTATTTTGGGATAGTTATCAATTCTTCTCTTCATCTCGTAGAAGTACTATCCTGTTTAGTTCCTACAGATACCATTCCGTCATAAACTTTTAAAATCTCTTAAGATTTTCAAAGCAAACTCAACATCTATACCTAAGAATATTAATGTTAAGCATACACTACACACTTTTGTTCATCAACATATCACATCATTATCTTCACAACCGTTGCAACCACAAGCTCATTAACAGATCTTGATGCACTTTTAAAGCTCAAATCATCCTTAATTACACCACAAGCACCCTCATCAGCTTTACAAGATTGAATATTCATCTTGTACTTTTGGAACACCAGTATCATCTCGTAATACACTACCTTGTAACTCACCGGCTAAGTATAAATGTTGTGTTGGGAATTCTTAAGTAGGATGATTTATAATAATTTGAATGGATTGGTATGCCTTTTCATTTAAATAAAGAAATTGTAAATCACCGAACCATAAGTTTATATTCCCCTATTTACATTGTTTGGGATGCCTCTCTATGTAAACTAAGAATTATAAACAAGTGGGCTTATTTGTATCCGAAATAACATAAGTATGAAGTCAATAAACACTAGGTACAACAACAGATTACCTACTAGACTATGATTGCAACTACTATCCCAATTTCTGTTTGATATTCAACAACTATATCAATTTCTGTACAACTACTATATCAATTTCTATTAATATTCGACTGCTATATCAATTTCCTTTGATATTCGACTATTATATGAATCTCTATTAATCACTCTTACCCTACCTACGTAAACGTAAGCCTCATCCGACACCATACACTGAAACGACAAATCAAACTACATCATTGGTAATCCCAGACTCTAGTCCTCATAAGTAACCACACCTTTTCATCGACACCACTCCAACGTATAACACACATAGAACTTCGGGACAAAGTTCCCCGTAACGGGTAGAGACTGTAACAATTCACATTTTCAGGTTAACTACTATTCTCGAAAATTTCACTATTCATTTTTACTATTCACTTTTTACTATTCATTTTTTCGAAATTTGATTTTTATTTCATATTCTCGTATGATAAATCATTTCCATGGCAAAATAAAAGTTTGACACTCATCAGATCATTTTCGCGAAAGTTATTAAGGAACTACACGTTTTAAGGTAAAACGTCATTTAAAAATCCTACGCACAACGAAACTCTACCGCGTTATTTTTCCCTGCATCAGAAAAATGTTTGATACACTCATGATTTATTTGAGAATTAATCATGACTGACAAAAACATGACCAAATAAACCTCGGCCGTGAAAAACAGGAATTTTTATTTTTAAGCATTTTTACTCAGCCGTAACCTTAGCCTATACCTGCACCGCGTTTCTAAGACGATTTGAGTTTTCACATTTTTGGAAAAAGTCAACATATTTTTCCCTCCTCCTTTGACCAAAAATCATTCCTTAATTTTATAAATCATTCCTTGATTTTTAGGCTTACGGTTTTATGTCTAAAAGACATTAAATACCAACCGACACTAGACTGAGCCCAGTCTAGACATTATAAGTCATTTAAGTCATTATTATCACATTAGAAAAGTAACATTTTACTTTTCTCAATTTTACACAATATTCGTATGTTTTACGTATTACGCGTTTTAGACCCGTGTTTCCAGTTTTAGCATGGTTTTAGCACCCCAATGGAACCTACCACTCATTTTATATTTTATTATGGAGTATTTTGACAAGTTTAATCATTCTTCCAAGTTTCGTATTTTTACGATACCCGGTTTTACGTATTATGGCTTAATCGTTTACGGTTAACATTTTACGGAGTCAAAACTAGCTCCATAAGTAGGATAATATCAACAAGACCAAGTCATCCTATCCTTATCCATGTGAACCGCCTCTAGGGGGGGGGGATTCACCTTGTGTGGCTTGATCTTGACCATTGATTCATTAGATAATTACATGTGTTCAACTTAGGCTCCAAGTAAAACTTGGTCACCAAGTTTAGGAGATTTCCTAGTTATTTCCTAACCTCCTCAACTCACTATAAAAGCCCCCTCCCTCCTCCTTGTGCCATCCCATATCACACACACCAAGACCCTTTCATTAGCTAATTTCTTCCAAGTTTCATGAAAGATTCAAGTGCTACAACAACATAGAAACTCTAGTTTGGTTTTGATTCATCAAACTACTTCCAAACCCTAGAAACTTTGGTGATTTCTCTTGAGTTTGAATCTACTCAAGTCACCTCAACTTTCATCATCTCTCTTTCAAGAATACAAGTGTAGAAAGATTGCTTGAAGTGAAGTAGGGTGAAGCTTAAGTCTATCAAAGTCCTTACCTTAAATGTTAACTTCCTTTCTTAATTGAAAGCCAAAAGTTGTAAGCAAAACCCTAACATACTTCTTGTTAAATATCATATTCTTGTTATTTACATATCATTCATGCTATATATTGTCTTATAATTATGTTCATGATGTATAAAAATGAGTAAAACAAGTTATTGTAAATGATTGTTAAGTTAAGTTATTTAAACAAGTAAACTAGTGACTTTCTTGGTAAAATCTAATCAAAATGGTAAAATTATGATATTGGACCATTACATATTGTAGTAGAGAACTTAACAAGGAAACCATAGCAATTTGAACCACCTAAAACGAGTACACGAGTCAAAAGTTATGACCATTTGAAGTTACCAAAACTTTACGGCAAAACTGCCTAAATACTTCTGTGACAGAACATAAAACACGCAAAAAGAGGCCCTTCTGGTCCGTTTCACGAAAAAGTTAAATCACGAAAGTTGTCCGGAATCACGTTTTCTTCAAAAATGCTAGGGCACGTCTCCAGAAAACCAATAACGAATGAGATTTTCTTCAGTTTCTTAACAGCTATTTTATATACCAAAGTCACTATATAATAGTTATGGTTTAATAAGACCAAGAGGTCTAATGACCTAAATTCAAGACCACAACCATTGCTAAAGCCAAGGTTGAGTCTCAAGACCATGGAACAATGACCAAAGGTCATAGCAAGGCCATGACTAAATGACCATATAAACTTACTTAGGCGAAAACATGAACTAAAGAGTTGGCGATAACTTAAACATACAATTTGGATCTACTTCATCTAAAAGAACCATGAGATCTTACAAGTAATTGTCAAACAAGATTTAAGAAACTCATCCTAATAACAATCTTCATGTAAAAATAAACTTTCCTAAGTTTATTCAAATATTGGACATGTAACTTTTCGGATCAAAACCTATATATATATATATATATATATATATATATATATATATTATATATATATATATATATATATATATATATATATATATATATATATATATATATATATATATATATATACTTTATCAAATACTACAATAGTAGGGAGCCTCATGTGAGGAGTTCATTAAGTAAGCCGTCGAGATGAGTTGTGGATTTACGAATTAAAGTGTCCTGGCTCCTCGAACGTTTACTACATGACTTCTGAATTATGTCGGCCCGAATGGTAGTAAACGATATATAAACTATACATGTTTCATGAACCATTTCTTTTCAAAGACTTACACTACACTTTGTACCACATCATGGACTAAATGCAAGACATATATAGGCAATTCTTCATATTCTTAGACATTATTCCAAACCTAAGTTGCAACAATTATTCTAGGTTGTTCGTAGAAGTTCTCACGGCATATCCATCATTCTCATTAAACATCATCCAACTCAAGGTGAGTTCATAGCCTCACTTTCCATTACTTAATTGTTTTACCAACCCTTGGGGGGAATATATGCTATTTTAAACCGAACACAATGCTTTGAAATTGTATGCTACCTGATTGTTTTATTATTACTAAGTACCATCCTTGCTAAAACCAAAATCCCTTATTATGAACCATTTAATCACTAGTAATAGTGAGCGCGAATATTGTGAATAGGCCTATTGGGATTGACGAATCCCATTTGTATTGACTAAGTTCAAACAAATGCACTAATATTTGAGATTTAGGTATGTTAGCAAAGTACCTACCGGGATAACTCCGCCGATTGATATTGGTACCCGTTAACATTTTGGTGTCATAAGCTTAGTGTATAATACATTTTATGGGCGTATAATAACGTAGCCTACCTGTTTTGTTTTCCAACCATGAGTATGAGTCTAATTAACTCATACTACCAACATATTGTGTTCAACCATTAAACAAACTCTATGAATATCACTCAACCTTTGTGTTGACCTCCTAAGCATGTATTTCAGGTCCATGATGATCAAGGATGGCACGGAGGAGCACGAATATTCAAGAGGGCTATAAATTTTATTATCATTCGGAAACTCATTTAATGTAAATTGTAAACATGGAACCATCTGGGACCTCATTTTGAAATCTCTGATATTTATATAATTTGAATGATAAATCTTTTAAAACGACTCAATTAGAGTTCGTTTTCTATTATTGTAACTATTGTGCCATCGAGTAACACCCAGTTTGAATTCCGCTGCATCTATGAATTGGGGGTGTTACAAAATGAACCGTTTTTAGAGGGTCGTTTAAGCCCGGATTTGAATTTATTTGATCAAATATTGCCCTAAATCATTCCTTTTGTCATTTTAGGTACTTTTGGAGTGAATTCTGGAAAAGGAAGCATTTTGGACGTTTTTGGAGCATAAAAGTGAAGAAAACGGCAAAGTGTTAATTTTCCTTGCTGGGAACAGTACCTGACGGCGTCACAGGCTACTTAATGATGGCGTCAAGAGCAATACAAAAGGTGGAAGTGGTGATGGTCCAGTGAAAATGTGACGACGTCACCCAAGGCCGTCACGGTTCAAGAGTTTGTGACGGCCCAGAACAAATTTATACATGACGGCGTCAGGATTTACCTGACGACGTCAGATGATTTTAGAGTGATGACGTCAGAAAGAAGGATTACACGAGAAGAAACCTTAGTAAAACCATCACATGTTGACCAAGACAATCAAAACTTGCGCGCGGAGTAGCTGATATTGTTTTGGTCATAACTTTTGCATACCGACTCGGATTTAGGTGATTCAAAAGCCCACGCGAAGAGGATGAAGAGATCTACAATTTGGTGAAGAAAATTTGGTCATGACGCCATCACTCTTTACGGGGTGATGCCGTCATGCCTTGCCGACAGAAACATTCCTATAAATATAACATCATAACTTCACTTTTTGTAAGCCCTAAACCCTAAGGTCGATTCCTGGGTTTAGGTAGGTGTTTTTCCAGCAACTTAGAGGGTTTCAATCACTCCATAAACATCTTGTAATGGTTTGATGATTCTATCTTAATTCATGTCTTCAATTATCATTATTGTTGCTTGTTCTTTATTAATTATGCTTGGCTAATTCACCTTGTGTCTACTTATGATTGTGTGGAACTTGTATATAATTGATTAGATCTTATTGATTCCTTGTTGATGTTTGTGTCTATCTTCATCAATTAGGGTGTGACACTTCGATAGATCTAATTGGTTTAGCTTATAATTCTTGTTTCCTATTGTCTCTTGTTTTAGTTGAATGATATCGATGTTAGGCTTAAGAAAACTGGCCAACCTCCTATATGGTAATGATTAGTGCTCAAACACTCATCATTTTTGGTCTAATCTGAACTGCAAAACATACAAAAACACTCAGTAATGCATCAAAATACTGAAAATATTTCAAAATTGTGTTTTATATGTTTTAGACGCAAAATGAGCAAAAACAAATGAAAAACGTACAAAGTTTGCAAAATTGGCAGTTTCAGACCCCCAACTTTCATAAAATTACAAAACTAGTCCCTGGATATTCAAAATATGGAAAATTATCACCAAAGGTCCTTTTACAATCATAAGTTGTCATATTTAGTGCTTTGGTGAAAAATCTTAAAAGTTTTGGAAATTTACAGTTTTGGTCCCTGGAGTTTCAAACTTTGGCAGGATTGGTCCCTAGTGGGAAATTTTTGAAGAAAAAGCATTTATGGTCCTATGGTTACTTATTTTGGCAAGATTAGTCCTTGGAATGAAAGTTTGGTGAAATGGCAATTTTAGTCCCCGAGGTTTGGAAATTTACAAAAATGGTCCTTGAGTGTTTATTTGTGAAAAAGCACATTTTGGGTCCTTGGGTATTTGAAGTTGTCAATTTTGATCCTTGTGATAACTTTGGAATAATTACATTTTCCACCCCCAACTTTTTGAAATTACACAAATGGTCCTTATGGTTTTATTAGCAAAAATTACCAAACCAAACTAATCCTAATCCAATAACTAACCTGGTCCACACCCTTAGCCCACTTAAAGCCCAAAACTTCCCACCCTTTTTTATAATAACAAGCCGGTCAACAAGCCAGTCAACACCCCCACCCCGTACCACTGTTCATCACCTCCTTCTTCCCCACAAATTCTGCAACCATGTCCCCCCTTCCTCTCCTATCTCCACAAAACCCTCACCAACACTCACCTTCCCCCATTAATTAACCAAACCAACCCCCCTCATTAATTATTTCACCTGTTCCACTAAAACCACCCCATTGGCTTTTCTCGCCAAAAAGCCA
Source organism: Artemisia argyi (assembly GCA_030686995.1). Lineage (NCBI taxonomy): Eukaryota > Viridiplantae > Streptophyta > Magnoliopsida > Asterales > Asteraceae > Artemisia > Artemisia argyi. The sequence goes on from CM060684.1 coordinate 152,446,569, forward strand.
TTCAAAGGCTGTGATCATCTAAAAGCCATCCAACGGCTTGGAAGCAAGTGGGAAAGGAATAGAGATGCTCCAGGACCTATATAAGGAAGAAAGAGAAGCTGAGAAAAGCAGTTAGGTTAAGTAGTTAGTTAATTAGTTTTTCTTAGTGTAATTTTAGGTCAAATGTAATGTTAATTAGTTAAATACTTCTGAATTGGTCTTGTAATCTCTTTTCTATTACTAAATTTATCTTGGTAATCAAAGCAATTCAGCTTTTGTTGTATATTGTTCACAGTTACACTTCATCATTTAGATTAAAACTCAACTGTGCTCAAATAGATTTCATAAGCTTCAACAAGCTTAAGTTTGGTTCATTGAAGCTCAATGTAGCTTAACATAGATGGTAGTAAGCTTAATGGTCAACAGAAGCTGATTTAGTAATAATTTCCAACAAGTCAACAAAAGTCAACAAAAGTTCATGATGGTTTATAGTAATACAGGAAGGGTAATTATGTGTTGAGCATGTTTTAATGGGTTGTTGATAAGCTCTCATAAGCTTTATACCATTGTCCTAAGGTCAGAAGCTCTTTTGCTCATTTCAATTCTTAATATTAGCTTATATAATACTTTGTACTACATGCTCATTTTAGCCTATTATTAGTGTTCATTTCTGATTGCTTAGTGTTTATCTCAGCTTGTTTTAGTTTAGGGATGACCTGTTTATGTTTGGATTGATTGGATTTGTTCTATCTCAGCTTGTTTTAGTTTAGGGATGACCTGTGTACTACATGCTCATTTTAGCCTATTATTAGTGTTCATTTCTGATTGCTTAGTGTTTATCTCAGCTTGTTTTAGTTTAGGGATGACCTGTGTATGTCTGATTGCTTAGTGTTTTTCTAACTTCTCCGTTTGTTATTCCAACTAGCCCCAATGCTATGTGATCAAATATAGCACGGTTTACAATCTAACAGGGATCAAAGATCCTTGAGGCTAAACAAACCTAACAACAACAGACCCCTTGTCTGATGTTCCCACACACACTCTTTTAGGTGCTTTTACATTTTAACACACTTGGTGTTATTGTAATTTCTAAGTACGAAGCACCTTGGAGGTGACGTTCACTTTGTTTCACTGTGAAGCATGCACTCACCACCACTTTTTATCTAAAGGGGTGTGATCTCCTTTTTATAGAATAAAGGAGATCATTACAAAATTGATAAGTCTTAGTCATCTACTATCTAGCTTATGACCAGGATGTCAAGTCATCTTAAGATACAACACGTATCTATGTTTACAACTCATTTAGAGTGTTCAATTTGATGACTGATGAAAGATATTATCTTCAGGATATACTTTACTTTTATGCACATAATATCTTCTTTCATCCTTATCCATTCAGTAGTATGACTCACTGATCAACAGCAATGTCAATCAGCAGAATCTTTGCTCTTCAGCAGAATCCATCAGTGGAACTATTTTGCTCTTCAGCAGAATCTTTGCTCTTCAGCAGAATCCATCAGTGGAACTATTTTGCTCTTCAGCAGAATCTTTGCTCTTCAGCAGAATTGCACTTATCGTAATTTGTTTATCATTTCAGTATTCTTCATGTTTCATTCTTCTTGTTTCAGATCATCAAATCTATCAAATCTATGGAATATTTAATTCCTTACAGGGTGTTTGGCATATGCTGGTTCAAAGCAGCTCAGGGTATCCTAGGTTTTTGTTATTGCTTCTACTAGTCACAATAGGTCCTGTTAGAGTAGTGAATGCATAAAATTTGGTAGGGGTTTAGTAAAAAGTCAAATGAACCTTTGATTTTCTTGTTTGAGCTCACTGCCTAGGATGTTTAACTGATAATGATTCATTCCAGTACACAAGTTGTTAAGAAAGCTTAATATAATCTCATCTTAGCTTGTAACACCTTATTCAGCATTGGAATCAAATTCAAACTCATTTTAGTCAAAGGTAGGTTCAAAATTGAAAAGTCAAAATTGTGTTTTGTGCAGAAAGTCAAAAATTGCAAGATTTATTTTGATTTTTGTATTGAGTTTTAGGGTTCAAACTTTTTACATGTTCTAGTACCTCAGTTAATCTTTAGGAATTAGCTTAGTTTGTAATTTTGTAATTTTTTCTTTATTGCTTAATTGGTGCTTAAAGAGGGTTGCAGGGCAAGCATGTGCCCTGCACACAGACCCCCAATCCACCAGACCCTTTTTCTATTGTTCATAACTTGTGCTTTAGTGGGCCCCACAACTTGAATCTTGGCTTATTGGAAAGCCAATAAGCCAGGCTCCAAGTTTCTTTGCTTATTTTGTGGTTTGGGACTCATATAATAGGGCTGCAACCCCGCTTTGTTTTGTCCAATTTCTTGTCAATGTCGAGTTACTCAGTGTGCAAGCCCCACTTCAAGGGGTCTTCAAGTGCTTATTAGTGGGCCCCAGGACCTGCTTCTTGGCTCATTTGGGAGCTTACCACCCCAGCTGTTTAGATTAAGTTTTAGTTTGGTTCCTTGATCACTAAGGTGGGCCCCACAGACCTCCCATGTTGCCTCATTAGGCCTGTGTGGACTGTGGTGATTGGTGGGTTGCTTATTACTCATCATTGCTTATTTTCTTGTGTTTTCTGGTTCCATTGGCTTATTTCATGCACCTTTGTACCTGTTTTAGCTTATTTGCTCCTATGATGGCCTGTGGTAGCTTATGCAAGCTTTTCCCTAGCTAGTTTGACCAAAAGTCAAACTGCCAAGGGAATAAGCACTTAAAAGTGCTTATTTCTGAGCTTATAGCCAAGTGCCTTTGTTAAAGTTTCATTTTTTAAGTATACAAATAGTTTTCTACAAAGAAAACTCAAAAAAGCCAAAATTACCTAAAGTGATAGCTTCTATTTAAGAAGCTTATTACTTAAGTGCTTATTTTCCTTAAGCACTTTCTGTTTTTATAATTTTCTTAAGTTCCTGTAGTTGTAAAATAATTTCTGTAAATTTTTCATATTTTTCTCTTTTCATTTAGTATTTTTAATAATTAATATTAGTATTTATTAATTAATAATTAGTTAATAACTAATAGTAATTATTTAAATAGTCTTAAAAATATATTTTCTATTTTAAAATTAGTTTTATATTATTTTAAATTTTTCTAAGTTTTAATTTTATTTTTCTAAGCTTATTTTACATTTTCCTATTATTTAGTGTAATTTTAATTAGTTTAAAGTAGTTTTTAATTAAAAGTAATTATATAAAAAGTAGGAAAAATATATTTTAAGTTTGAAAATTAGTTTTATATTATTTTAGATTTTTCCAAATTTATTTTTCATATTTTTAGTGTAATTTCATAATTAGTTATAATTTAGGTTAATTTAAATAATTAATAAGTAATTAATAACTAGTATTTAATTAATAATAATTAATTAAATAGTGTAAAAATTACTTTAAATTTTCTAAAAAGTTTATTTTATTATTAGGATTGTAAAAATGTGATTTTCATCTTTGTAAGTATTTTATTTTACCAAAACTCGCGTTTTATTTCACGTTACTTAAAACTGAACGTACGCGTTTTTAGGTTTAAATTGTTTCTGGTTTTTCCTACTTTCCTTTCTTATTCTTATAGCTTCTTTAAGCTATTTCATTGTATAAATCCTTAGTTTAACCAATCTCAAACCCCTTTTTTTATCCAAATTCACCCGATCACAAAGCCGTTTGTTGACCATCCACACCTCGTCGGGACATAACGACCCGGTGATACCTTATAGTACCCGGAGCATTGGTTTAGGCTATTTGACTTTGTTGACCATTCTTTGGTCAATATAAGTTAGTGGTTTAGCACCAATCAAATTTTGGCGCCGCTGCCAGGGAGGTTGTGTGCGTTTTCTAAACGGTTTTTCTGATTAGTGATTTTGGAATTCGTTCCATTGTACATTTATCCATCCTTTGTTCATATTTTCTTATTATCAAAACCAAAACCGTTCCCAAAAACATTTTAAATCAAGTTTTCAACGAACACAAAAACACAAAAACATTTTCTTTTCTATTTGTACAAAATGTCTTTCCAAAAACCCAAAAATATTCATCTTTATCCTCTCATATCTTTGATTCTCATTTCCTCACCCTCTATATACATTTGATTCTTTCTATGTCTCATCCACACTTTCTGATTTGCCAGTGGTGTGGTAGTTCTTATAATGGTGGTAATTGCCCCGGTTGTGGCATGGTAGAGTTAGGAAACGGGTCTGTCTATAACCAAGATCCCTATTCCTACCATGACACGACTGATTTATTCCACCAGCTACCACACCATCAGTCTCAGCAGTTTTACTGTTGTGAGTATTGTGGTGGTTCACACTACAGTTCTGATTTTCAATCGGGGAACACGCTTGTCTATGAGCAGTTTCCTGATAACAATTATGACTTTAGCACATACGACTCACAGCCACATCAGTTTTACTGTTGTGATTACTGTGGAGGTTCGCACTTCAACTCTGATTGTCAAACAAGGAATCCAATTCCTTGTAACACTTTTGACACATCGTATTATGACGAACCTCCATCTCCACCAGTTCCTCAAAGTCTTCTCCTTGATCTTTTGGATTTAGTGAAAGATTTGAGAGGAATCACACATACCCCAGATAATCCAAACCAAAAATCGATGGAAGAATTGTTAGCTGAAGAACAGGCTGCTAAAATAAATTCCCAAAATGCTTATGAAAACTCTATTAGGGAATCAATAGCAAAAGAAAAAGCAGCCAGATCTAGCTCTCGATTTCGTTTCATTCCTGATGACAGTGATGATGAGGATACACTTGATATCCTTGGATCTTATAAAGATTCATCAGGTTCATCAGATGAGATTCCATCAGTTGAGATTCCATCTCAACCCACTCTTATCACACCCGAGGTTCCCACTCACTCTTTGATCATGGGGGACGAGCATCTTGACACTGTTCCTAATAAGGAATCGGACGAATTCATAAAGTCTAGTGTTGAGGACCTTGTTCCAATCCCAAGAGAGTCACAGGGAACTCTTGATCATTTGTGTGATATTCCTCCTCCTCTATTCTTCCCATCTAATCATGATGAGATGTTCTCCGATTCTACTGATGACAATTCGTTATCTTGTGGAGACATCATTTATATGGAAGAATTACCTTCTCAGCTAGTTAGCTTGGAAGAAGAGAATGATGAGATTGACACAGAAATCAAGGATGAAGCACTTCGTGCAACATTATTGAATGTCGATCTCCTCATTTCTAAAATCGAGGCTTTCAAAATGAAACCTATTTCATCTCCTATCCCCATAAAGGATAGTGACATTGTCTCCGACGATCCTATTCCGGAGTTTGAAGCCTTTACCTTTGATCATATGGGAGAGAAGATTAGTGGCATTACCACTTCTCATTCTCAAATTTCTCTCCCCGAGTATGATTCATTTACCTTCGAGGAGTTCTCTGGTGAACTCACTCATATCATATCTCCACCGGAGTATGATAACTTTCACTTTGATCTAGACAAAGTTGATCTTTGTTTTCCGGAGGGAAATATTCTCAACCTTGAGAATTTGATTGATATCAAAATCCCAACCCTCCCACCCATAATTTGTCTAGATCATACGAGCTTTACTGATGAGATTCATGATACACCAATCATGAATTCTCTTTCCAATGATGATGAATCCATCCTGATTGTCATCAAGATCTTTCTACCTTTCTTCACCTACAGGGTGACTTCTCCTGTTCTTCACTCCTTCGGGAATGAAGACACTATATTTGATCCCGGCATTTTCATGTATCATTATCTTGAGCCGGATACTTATCTCATCGGTGTGGAACTTTCACGTGCTTCAAATGTTTGTCCAAACATCTTGAATGAAAGTCCGATTGAGATTGTTTCTTCCACATCATGCTTCCCCAAGGACAAATGAATTCGGGGTCGAGTCAAGCTACCGACTCGATAAACAAAAACAGTAGCATGCTTATAGGGTTTTCACCCTAAGTGTGGGGGAGTCCCCCATGCTATGGTTACTTATGAAGTGAAAAACAAAATGGTGTTTTCCACGCTTAGCTTGTAATGTTGCCCTTTTACGTTCAAAGAGTCGGCATAATAGCCGGGACTTTGAATATTGAGGACAATATTCATGCTAAGTGTGGGGGGGGGGGGGGGGGGGGGTATTCGCTATTCTAGCGAATTTTATCACATTTTACTATCTTATACCCCCGTTTTAGCCAAAATTTCAAAAATTTTAAAAAATTTTCACTGGTGCTTCAAAATTTTTGTGGTTATCAGTCCGCCAGGTCTAACCGACAAAGGGATTGGCTAATCCAGGAGCAAACGGCTCTTGGTAAAGATACATCAAATCCGTTTACGGCTTGCAATTTGCCCAAAATTGTATGGTACCTCAACTCGCCATATCCCATAAAGCGAATGAGTTGGCTAGCCCGTAAGATTATGGCTTGTGGTAAAGGCAGTGGAAAATCCATAATTGGAAATCAGCTCACCAAGATCTTGACTATTCCATCAAGAGCTGGCTAGTCCAGAAGCAAACGGCTTTTGGTAAAGACTAATCAAATCCGTTGACAGCTGGTGGTTTGCTCAAAATCACACGGTTATCAGGTGTACCACAGTTCTCACACCTGGCTACTGGCCTACTCCAGAAATGATGGCTTTCGGTAAAGAGTTTAAAATCCATCAAGTTTTCAAAATAGTATTGCTAGGGACTAGCAATAGTTTAGTGTGGGGGATTGATGAGTGCTCAAACACTCATCATTTTTTGTCTAATCTGAACTGCAAAACATACAAAAACACTGAGTAATGCATCAAAATACTGAAAATATTTCAAAATTGTATTTTATATGTTTTAGATGCAAAATGAGCAAAAACAAATGAAAAACGTACAAAGTTTGCAAAATTGGCAGTTTCAGTCCCCCAACTTTCATAAAATTACAAAACTAGTCCCTGGATATTCAAAATATGGAAAATTATCACCAAAGGTCCTTTTACAATCATAAGTTGTCATATTTAGTCCTTTGGTGAAAAATCTTAAAAGTTTTGGAAATTTACAGTTTTGGTCCCTGGAGTTTCAAACTTTGGCAGGATTGGTCCCTAGTGGGAAATTTTTGAAGAAAAAGCATTTATGGTCCTATGGTTACTTATTTTGGCAAGATTAGTCCTTGGAATGAAAGTTTGGTGAAATGGCAATTTTAGTCCCCGAGGTTTGGAAATTTACAAAAATGGTCCTTGAGTGTTTATTTGTGAAAAAGCACATTTTGGGTCCTTGGGTATTTGATGTTGTCAATTTTGATCCTTGTGATAACTTTGGAATAATTACATTTTCCACCCCCAACTTTTTGAAATTACACAAATGGTCCTTATGGTTTTATTAGCAAAAATTACCAAACCAAACTAATCCTAATCCAATAACTAACCTGGTCCACACCCTTAGCCCACTTAAAGCCCAAAACTTCCCACCCTTTTTTATAATAACAAGCCGGTCAACAAGCCAGTCAACATCCCCACCCCGTACCACTGTTCATCACCTCCTTCTTCCCCACAAATTCTGCAACCATGTCCCCCCCCCCTCCTCTCCTATCTCCACAAAACCCTCACCAACACTCACCTTCCCCCATTAATTAACCAAACCAACCCCCCTCATTAATTATTTCACCTGTTTCACTAAAACCACCCCATTGGCTTTTCCCGCCAAAAAGCCATTCAAAGGCTGTGATCATCTAAAAGCCATCCAACGGCTTGGAAGCAAGTGGGAAAGGAATAGAGATGCTCCAGGACCTATATAAGGAAGAAAGAGAAGCTGAGGAAAGCAGTTAGGTTAAGTAGTTAGTTAATTAGTTTCTCTTAGTGTAATTTTAGGTCAAATGTAATGTTAATTAGTTAAATACTTCTGAATTGGTCTTGTAATCTCTTTTCTATTACTAAATTTATCTTGGTAATCAAAGCAATTCAGCTTTTGTTGTATATTGTTCACAGTTACACTTCATCATTTAGATTAAAACTCAACTGTGCTCAAATAGATTTCATAAGCTTCAACAAGCTTAAGTTTGGTTCATTGAAGCTCAATGTAGCTTAACATAGATGGTAGTAAGCTTAAGGGTTTATAGTAATACAGGAAGGGTAATTATGTGTTGAGCATGTTTTAATGGGTTGTTGATAAGCTCTCATAAGCTTTATACCATTGTCCTATGGTCAGAAGCTCTTTTGCTCATTTCAATTCTTAATATTAGCTTATATAATACTTTGTACTACATGCTCATTTTAGCCTATTATTAGTGTTCATTTCTGATTGCTTAGTGTTTATCTCAGCTTGTTTTAGTTTAGGGATGACCTGTGTATGTTTGGATTGATTGGATTTGTTCTATACTCACTTGAATCAAAAACAGATTTAAATTAAGGGGTGTTTGGCATATGCTGGTTCAAAGCAGCTCAGGGTATCCTAGGTGTTTGTTATTGCTTCTACTAGTAACAATAGGTCCTGTTAGAGTAGTGAATGCATAAAATTTGGTAGGGGTTTAGTAAAAAGTCAAATGAACCTTTGATTTTCTTGTTTGAGCTCACTGCCTAGGATGTTTAACTGATAATGATTCATTCCAGTACACAAGTTGTTAAGAAAGCTTAATATAATCTCATCTTAGCTTATAACACCTTATTCAGTCATTGGAATCAAATTCAAACTCATTTTAGTCAAAGGTAGGTTCAAAATAGAAAAGTCAAAATTGTGTTTTGTGTAGAAAGTCAAAAATTGCAAGATTTATTTTGATTTTTGTATTGAGTTTTAGGGTTCAAACTTTTTACATGTTCTAGTACCTCAGTTAATCTTTAGGAATTAGCTTAGTTTGTAATTTTGTAATTTTTTCTTTATTGCTTAATTGGTGCTTAAAGAGGGTTGCAGGGCAAGCATGTGCCCTGCACACAGACCCCCAATCCACCAGACCCTTTTTCTATTGTTCATAACTTGTGCTTTAGTGGGCCCCACACCTTGAATCTTGGCTTATTGGAAACCCAATAAGCCAGGCTCCAAGTTTCTTAGCTTATTTTGTGGTTTGGGACTCATATAATAGGGCTGCAACCCCTCTTTGTTTTGTCCAATTTCTTGTCAATGTCGAGTTACTCAGTGTGCAAGCCCCACTTCAAGGGGTCTTCAAGTGCTTATTAGTGGGCCCCAGGACCTGCTTCTTGGGTCATTTGGGAGCTTACCACCCCAGCTGTTTAGATTAAGTTTTAGTTTGGTTCCTTGATCACTAAGGTGGGCCCCACAGACCTCCCATGTTGCCTCATTAGGCCTGTGTGGACTGTGGTGATTGGTGGGTTGCTTATTACTCATCATTGCTTATTTTCTTGTGTTTTCTGGTTCCATTGGCTTATTTCATGCACATTTGTACCTGTTTTAGCTTATTTGCTCCTATGATGGCCTGTGGTAGCTTATGCAAGCTTTTCCCTAGCCAGTTTGACCAAAAGTCAAACTGCCAAGGGAATAAGCACTTAAAAGTGCTTATTTCTGAGCTTATAGCCAAGTGCCTTTGTTAAAGTTTCATTTTTTAAGTATACAAATAGTTTTCTACAAAGAAAACTCAAAAAGGCCAAAATTACCTAAAGTGATAGCTTCTATTTAAGAAGCTTATTGCTTAAGTGCTTATTTTCCTTAAGCACTTTCTGTTTTTATAATTTTCTTAAGTTCTTGTAGTTGTAAAATAATTTCTGTAAATTTTTCATATTTTTCTCTTTTCATTTAGTATTTTTAATAATTAATATTAGTATTTATTAATTAATAATTAGTTAATAATTAATAGTAATTATTTAAATAGTCTTAAAAATATATTTTCTGTTTTAAAATTAGTTTTATATTACTTTAAAATTTTCTAAGTTTTAATTTTATTTTTCTAAGCTTATTTTACATTTTCCTATTATTTAGTGTAATTTTAATTAATGTCTGGTTTCGTCTTTCAACTACACAATTTTGTTGAGGAGTGTAAGCTACCGATCTCTGATGAGTAATGCCAATTGAATTGAAGAAATTCTGAAGAATCTGATTCGTGAACTCCGTTCCATTGTCTGTTCTGATAAATCTGACTTGAGCTTGTAAACCAACTTGAATTCTTTTGATGAACTTGATGATGACACTAGGAGTTTTGGCTTTAGAAGCAAGAAAGTGAACCCAAGTGTATCGTGAATAGTCATCCACAATAACCAAAATATATTTCTTCCCATTTCTGCTGACGACGCGCATGGGTCCTGATGAGGCGAAAAATGATCCGTTTTTAGGGGGTCATTTAAGCCGGAATTCGAATTTATTTGATCAAATATTGCCCTAAATCGTTCCTTTTGTGATTTTAGGTACTTTGGGAGTGAAATCTGGAAAAGGAAGCAATTCGGACGTTTTTGGAGCATAAAAGTGAAGAAAACGCGAAAGTCTTAATTTTCCATGCTGGGAACATTAGGTGACGGCGTCAAGAGTAACTCCCTGACGGCGTCAAGAGCAAAATTCCATGACGATCCAGTACAGATTTGAAGGCGTCACGAAATAGGGCGTCAAGAGTTAAAGTCATGACGGCCTGGAAATGATTAAGTCTTGACGGCGTCAAATGTAGATCAAGGCAGTCCGAGAAGAGTTTTGGCGGCGAGGTGACGACGTCACAAGATTGGTCTTGACGCCGTCAAACCCCTTTTCCTATATATAGTTTTCTAATTTTTACACATTAAAGAGAGAAGTTTTGGGAGAAACCCTAAATACGATTTTGGTCGAATTTTACAGGTTTTTCAAGGGTTCCAACCGCTTGATACCTTTCATGTGTAATTGAGATAAGTGTTCTTTTAATTCAATCAATATGTCTATGTGTTGGTTGTCTATATCTTGTTCTTGTCTCAATTCCATCATGCTAGGCTAGATCTATCTTGTGTTTGCTTAGATCTAATGAAACCTAGATGTTAATTATGTGTTGATTACTTGTTTATTCTTGTCTTGGATGAATGATTTATATGTTAGGCTTAAGAAAACTGGCAGATCTCCAATTGGTAACATGCTTGAACGTCTTAAGAAACATGAACCGACGCGCACTAGGTCTTTATTGGTTGTATTTAATGCATGAGCCACTGTTTACAATCCCTATAGTTGTGCTGGGCATGGTGTAGGAGGAGATAAGAGCTCATAGAATTGGGGAGTTAAGTGTGCCACCCCATGAATGGTATTAAGGAATACGATCCGTCATCCATGCAATTATAACAAGTAATTAACGTGTAAAAGATGTCTAGGGAGTAGTGAAATCTAAGTAAACACATTTTCTCCAATTACTGCTCACAACTTTAGTATAATTAGTTTATTTTCATTTTTAGTATTTTATTTTGATTGCATCTTAGTATTGGGTTAGTTGAATAGCAACTAATTCCGCCCAAATCCCTCAAACCCGAGATTTTAACTTGCTTTCAAAAAAATATAAAAATACAAAAATAATCATCCCTCACCTTTAGAACTAGTATTTAGGCTTTCTAATCCTAGCGACACTATTCCTAAGCTGAACGATCAATCCCCCGGTACTTGTCACTATACTATACTACAACGATCAGGTACACTGCCTGGTGGGGGTTGTAAGCTTCTCAAGATCCCTTGAGAGGTAAAGCCTGGTGCAATTCCCACGCATCAAGTTTTTGGCGCCGCAGCCCGGGGACTAATTATTGTCTAGGTTAGAATCTCTTTTTATTAGGTCTACTTGCTAGATTCCTTTCTAGTAAGACTTTATTTTTTATTTTTAGGTTTTCTTTAGTCTATCTTTTCTTTGTGTCTTTGTTTGTAAAAACCTTTCCATTGACTATTCTGTTAGCCTTTATGGAGAACGCGAATCCACCATACTACCAACCACGAAATTCACCCACTCCAAATGACATCTTGATGTTTAAACAACATGAGGATGAACCTATCTATGATGCATGGGCTCGTTTTAAATATTTACTCCGAAAAGTCCCTCATCATAATTTCGATATGTGGTCCCAAATTGAAATATTTTACCATCGTGTCGACCACTATACCAAAATGGACATTGACCATGCCGCAGATGGGGACCTTTGGGGATTAAGTGCTGATGAAGCATGGGAAACCATAGAGAATTGTGCCAAACTTGCCAAAAAAATGGACAACCCAACAAACGTTGTTACGGATCAATTGATAGCAAGTTTAAGGGAACAAGCAAGAAGATTGTTTGGGGATAGACCTATAGATGAGATAACTGGGCACACGGGGTGGTTTGATTTCACCACAATACAAGCTGAGCACATTGGTAATCCTGATAAGATGGAGGATAGAGTTGAAAATTTAAACCCACCAAGTAACCCACAAGTCCTACCATCATTTGAGGCATATACACCGCCCGTGACTTATTCGGATGAAGCAGAAGAGACTTTAGGAACCCCAATAGAGGTAGAACCTTTGAACCAAACACAACTAGAGGATATAGGTTTGAATACTTATAATGATAACCTTACTCTTAGTTTTAAGGAAGTTCCTAGTTTTGATGAACCGGAGCCTCAACCAAAACCGTTACCTAATCTTCCATCCTTGGATGAAAATTTAGGAATTGAAATAGGTTTCGATCCACCCATCAAACCATATAGTCTGGGTAGTCTTAGGACAAAGGTAGTGGACTCTAAGCCTTTTAGAGAGGAGGCCAATATAGGAGTGGAAAATGACCTTACATGCTTACATCACCCATTTATGATTGATTGCAAGAAACATTATGGGTTTAAACCGGGTTTATTAGGTCAAGATGGATTCCCAACTAGGAGTCTCTTGAAGTTGATTGAAAATGATCCCTTTCTAGGTGAAACTCTTAATCCACCCATTTACCCGATTGAATTAGGTAAGGTTATGATGATAGGAGCACACCCCTTTGAGCATATAATTCATCCACCACTCTTTCCTCACGAGGCATATTTCCACCCTAAGGGTGTGTATCGCTACTTCCACCCATACTTAATCCTAAGTGTAGGGAAAACCTCCCCTATTTCCGTTAAATAAGGGTAGAGTCAGGCTCGTGACTCGAACAAAAACAAGCGCTTCTTGGGAGGCAACCCAAGCCCGTTTTATTTTGTTTTATTTGTTTGTTTTATTTTATTTGTTTCCGTATGCATGCTTTATTTTTATTGTTGGTAGATCATGTTTCTAAACTAAAAAGTGGAAATATTTTACTTTGTTGTTTTGGCCTAGTCTTAACTCCACCTAAAAGTATTTTTGCAAAAGATAAGTGTAAGGGGAAACCCCAAATATGTTTTTAAGAAACAAACCGATCATGATTCTCTACAATAATAAATGAACATGTATATTCGTATTTGTTAGAGTCAAATGCTTGTATTGAGTCATAATGAAGTTTTGCAGGATTTTCCAGGAAGTAGAACCAAGTTTTTCCAGAAATTTTCCGGAAACTTAACATAATAATTTCTGCAGGTCCATTCTGACGGCGTCAGAGGATTACTCTTGACGGCGTCAGGAGTTAAAATCTGGAAATTTTACCGGTTTGTTTTTCTAACGGAGTCTTATGGTTTTTGTGAATTATTAAGTTTTATAATCTCCAGGAGATCTGCAAACTTCATTCCACAAGCATTATATCTTACTTTGTTTTCTAGGACTTAGAAACTTATATAGGATGCCGCCGATTTTACGCGAGGTTGTCTTGTCTATTTTGTCAGGTTTTACAGGTTATGTATGATAAGAAGATGATTTATATTCTGGAAGGGAAGCTTTGATTGTTCATTTTCTTGGAGGAAGATTTAACCTGGCCATCCTATTATCCATACCGAGCGAATCAGAGGAGTATTTGATTTCATTCTCTTTACTTTTTCACTTTTACATTCTTTACTTGAACATTGGGGACAATGTTCATCTTAAGTGTAAGGGGAGGGTAAAAAGATGATACCTTACATATGCACTTTCGCTTGAGTTTGTTTTGTTTAATGGTAGATGTGTAATAAAACTATGAGAAATACTTGTTAGTGCAATTTTAGCGCCAAATTTAAAATTTTTTACAACATTTAGGAGTGAAACTTTAGCCATAGCAAGCGTCTCATGGATAGGAGATTGTATGACTAGCACATAACCGTATATTCAGAAAAAGTTTTTCAAGGGTTCCAACCCCTTGATACCTTTCATGTGTAATTGAGATAAGTGTTCTTTTAATTCAATCAATATGTCTATGTGTTGGTTGTCTATATCTTGTTCTTGTCTCAATTCCATCATGCTAGGCTAGATCTATCTTATGTTTGCTTAGATCTAATGAAACCTAGATGTTAATTATGTGTTGATTACTTGTTTATTCTTGTCTTGGATGAATGATTTATATGTTAGGCTTAAGAAAACTGGCAGATCTCCAATTGGTAACATGCTTGAACGTCTTAAGAAACATGAACCGACGCGCACTAGGTCTTTATTGGTTGTATTTAATGCATGAGCCACTGTTTACAATCCCTATAGTTGTGCTGGGCATGGTGTAGGAGGAGATAAGAGCTCATAGAATTGGGGAGTTAAGTGTGCCACCCCATGAATGGTATTAAGGAATACGATCCGTCATCCATGCAATTATAACAAGTAATTAATGTGTAAAAGATGTCTAGGGAGTAGTGAAATCTAAGTAAACACATTTTCTCCAATTACTGCTCACAACTTTAGTATAATTAGTTTATTTTCATTTTTAGTATTTTATTTTGATTGCATCTTAGTATTGGGTTAGTTGAATAGCAACTAATTCCGCCCAAATCCCTCAAACCCGAGATTTTAACTTGCTTTCAAAAAAATATAAAAATACAAAAATAATCATCCCTCACCTTTAGAACTAGTATTTAGGCTTTCTAATCCTAGCGACACTATTCCTAAGCTGAACGATCAATCCCCCGGTACTTGTCACTATACTATACTACAACGATCAGGTACACTGCCTGGTGGGGGTTGTAAGCTTCTCAAGATCCCTTGAGAGGTAAAGCCTGGTGCAATTCCCACGCATCAGGTCCACAAAAATCCATGTGTAACAAATGTAATGGAGTAACTGAACTGAATTCAGGTTTGGATTTGAATGTTGCCCGTGTCATTTACCCAATTCACATGCAGAACAAAAATGGTCTTTCTTGAAAGACAGTTTTGGTAATCCTTTGACTAAGTTATGTTGAGCAAGGTCATTGATTGTTCTGAAGTTCAGGTGAGAGAATCAACGATGCCATAGCCAGGCTTGTGATGATGTTGCTTTGGCAAGCAAACAAATTGGTTTTGGTGATGTTAATTCCTTAAGTGCAATTTGGTATAGATTCGAATCCCGGGAGCCTTCAAGAATATCAACGCCTTCAAGGGTACGAACAATACATGTATGTTTCTGAAACACCACCTCTAAACCACTATCACAGAATTGACCAATACTGAACAAGTTGTGACCCAGTCCTTCGACAAAGTAGACACGTTGAATTGTGACCTTATCATGAATGAGATCTCCATAACCGGTGATTTTAGCTACGTGATCATTCCCAAAATGCACTATACCCAAGAATTTGGCCACGAAGTTCTTGAGCAGTGCCCTGTTCCCGGTAATATGTCGGGTGCACCCCGAGTCAAGGTACTAGAGGCACACTTGGACAAGCTGCACATCAAAGCAAGACATAGAAAATTGGGAATCCGCTGATAAAGTGGTTCCACGTAGTTAGACAGTAAAGAATGCACACCTAAAGGATTAAATTCAGAAGCAAGAGATATGGTTGGTGATTCTTGCTTCTTAACTGGTTGCCATCTATACCCTACGTGTTTAAACACTCTTCCAGTAGGAACTCACTTAAAGCATGATCTAGGGTTTGAGTCATAATGATCTAGATTCTTGCCCTTAGGAATCATTGGCTTTTGTTGTTGATGCTTAGTGTTTCTTGGCTTCGATGTATTAGTCCTAGTGGTCTTAGCATTCATGTTCACACAATTCATATGAGTAACAGAATTAGAACAAGCATTCATGCTATTAGAAGCAACAGATCCATGCATTTTAATGTTATTACATTCATCCATTCGCTTAGAGCTTTTTTTATTGAAAGCATTAAAATATCTAGGTTTGTCTACAACTTGAGGTTGAGAGGCTCTAGTCTTCCAAGTGTTATTCTTAAGTGGTCTCTCCTTGTTACAAGTAGTTTCTAAACCTGAATCAGCAAGCAAATCTTTGTTAGGAGATTTTGAAGATTGGTCATGTTGAACTAATTTCTATTTCTTACGGTTTTTAGACATGTGTTTCCTTGATTCTTTGGGATTCTTTTCTACTGGGGGAGGATTCAAAGAACACATTGGTGCATCTGGAGGTGTATCCTTGCTAAGTAATGCTTGCATCCTAGCTTTTTCTAATTCTTTCTTATAAAGCATATCATTTATGCCATATGGTTCACGCTTAGAAATAGAAGCAACATTGTACATACCAGGATCAATTACTTTAGGATTAGTTAAAACCTCTTTTTGTTTTGGCTCAAGAACATGAGTTTGTTGCTTTGAAGATGCCAAAAATATTGGTTGATTTGAAAAGTATGAAAGATTTGCATTTTCCAACTGGCGTTTTGAAGCAAACTCAGTATTCTTGGTTTTTGTCAAATCAAGCACTTTAGATTTGAGTTCCTCATTCTCTTTTAAGATTAGTTTCAAAGATTTTTCATAGGAAAGCTTGTCATACTTGTTTTCTTCAATTTTTCGTTGCCAATTTGATTCAAATATCAAAGATTGTTTTTCAATTTTGGCAAACGACTTTTTAAAATTTTTATTTTGACAAGACAATTCCTCGTTCAACTCAACATTCTTTTGCAAGCACTGTTTTAGACTCTCTTTTAAAGTCAGGTTTTCCATTTCAAGTGACTTTTGTTGATTTTCTAAAGTCACAATTTTCTCCTCATTTAGTGTGAATGCTGGTTTGATTGACTCGAATTGAGTTTGAAAATATTCCTTTTGAATGTCTGAGTTTAAGCAAATAAGATCGTATTCATCTTCGAGAGAGGTTACGTATTTTAAATCATTTTGCATTTCATTCATCAATGTCTCTTCAAATACTTTAAGTTTATCGTCAATACTTTTCACGGGAGGCTCGATAAATAATTTTATCTGTTTCTTAACTTCCCTTGAGTTTCATAGCATTAGTTGGTTTTCATTCAAGGGCATTTTCTTTATTAATCACCCTATAATCAGCACTAAAATAAGAGAAAATGGTTTTCTTTTGTTTGACCATTAAACGTTTTTTGTTTTCCTCATTAGAGATGTCATTTGGAACAAACATGTAATCTTTGAATGTGTCACGTCTCATGTAGTCAGAATTATACAAACTTGGTACTTTAAGTTTGAACATTTCAAGATAAGAAGGGTTAGAGAAACCAAGTCCCGGTCTTAAATCCAAAATAGGATCAGATTTGGGAAGATACATGTGCATGGTCTGAGGAGTCTGACCGGTAGTGCGAATTTTCAATTCAGCTTTAGTTAATCGTTGGATACAATTAGCTTTCTCATCTTTGAGTTTAGAAACTTCATTTTCAAGATTATTTTTGCCATTTTCAAAACTTGTGATATTTCTCTTAAGAGAAAAAAATCTCATCTTGTAAATCTTGAATTTGTCGTTTTAGCACTAAAGGCCGTTCAGACTTCTCTTCGTACAACATGTCCTTGATTTTCTTTTCTAAGGAAGCACTTTTATCTTGTTCAAGTTTTATCAAGTTAGCATAATTTTGTATCTATGTTTGAATAGTGGCATAGTTTTGAAGCATATCAACATGATCTTGACTTGTTGATACATGATTACTATTGGTACTATTAGTAGATAACGTAGGTGTAGCACTTGTAGATGTTGCACTACTTGTGTTAACTTCAGTTGTCATGCTAGTGGTACTAATGTGACCATGTATAAATTCCTCAAGATCAACATTATCACAGTCATCAAAGATGTGTACCTTGTTTCCAAGAGTGTTGTCATCTTCAGCATCTGTGTCATAGCTAGGAGTTGAATCACCATCATGAGCTTCAAAAACATCCACCTTTTCCAATGAGGCCATGAACACCATGTTTGTTTCCAGAAATTCTCCTTCATCATCAGTATCCATCATGAAATCATTTTCTTCAGCATCGAGAATTTTACCCTTTTCTTCCATGTCAGCCAACAGCATCTTTTGTCTGTAGTAAGTTCAGTCACGAACTTTACCATTTGGACAATTCTTAGCAAAATGACCTTGTTGGCCACAGCCAAAGCACTTTGGTTCCTGTAACTCTTGACCAGCTTCAACTTTGTCATTTCTCTGAACACCTTGACGCACAACTTCTCCTCTGGGTGGAATATCTTGTTATTTGTTCAAGGCAGTTGATGCAGAGGTGGTTCTGAGATTGTTGTTTGTTGGAGGTTTGTAGAAGGACCGTTGGATTTGTTTTCCAAGAAGTGCAAGGTTTTGAACAATCTTATTGAGTTCAACATTGGCATGATCTTGATTGGACTCAATTGCTTCTTCCACTGGGATGAATTGAGATTCATTGTTGGAGCTGAAGGAGGATTGGTTTTTATGATAATTTGACACAAGAGCAAGAGGATTAACAACAGGTGGTTGTGTGGTAAGTTGAGTTGACTGTTCCTTTTCCTTATCTTTACATTTTTTATCAAGAATGTCATTGACTTCAACCTGATTATGTTTCAGTAGATCAAACAAGTTGTTGATATCTTTGGAAGTTAGGTCTTGGTTTTGTCTGATAGCAATAGTGAAACGTCTCCATTCAGGTTGAAGGTTTGTGAGAAACATGGTATTGTGTTCAATGTTTGATCGCTTGAGGTTATGACGATTCATTTCATTGATAAGTTTGTTGAATCGAATGTAAGC